>JAHWDV010000014.1:0-1433404 GCA_022702605.1 Microbotryum scabiosae | reverse complement strand
TCGCGAGATCCTGGCGAACTCAATTGACTCGGCCGAAGTCTCGGCAGTCCTTGACAAGATCCCCACAGCCGACCTAACAGCGCCCAAAATTACTCGACGCTGAAATCGCGCTACGCCCTGACGACGCCACTCGTACGCTTGAGCTCTTTTCGCGACTCTGGGGTTTCCGTCCATGCCCGGCACGGTTAGCGAATTCGACGGGTGGATCATGGAGTTCAAAGCCGTTAGCGCAAGAGATCATTGACACAAAGACGACTATCAATGATGTTCTCGCCACACTCCTCCTTGCGATTGCCCACCCCTCCCTCGAGAGTTTCAAGGCGTCATTCACCGATGAACAGCGCACACACCGAACTCTCCCCGACATCGACTCGCTCGCCGACCGCATGCGAGTCCAACTCCGGTCCAACAATATCCCCGCACTCAATCGGCCCTTCTTGCTTCGTCGTCGTCACGTCCTACCCGTTCCAAGTGTCTCGCCTGTCGCAGCCCTTTGCACCGAGTCGCGGAGTGCCCCACGAGGGCGCAACACCCGCCGCCAGGACCCTGTCGTACCTGCAAGAAGAAACCACTGGTCCCTCGACTGCAAGAAGACCATCGAGGACGGCAAAAACCACAACACCGCCACCTCGACCGTCGACTCGCAACACCATGTCGGATGTCTCGCCACCGGTCTTCTCGCTCGTCGTCGCCAACTTCGCAACAACTCCTTCGTCGTCGACTCGGGTGCCACTTCGCACATGGTCTCGGACAAGTCGCTGTTCACGACCTATCGCCACATCGCTCCTACGAAGATTGGTGGTATTGCAGGGGGTATCAATGCTATCGGAACGGGAAACATCGCCTTCGTTGCCGCTCGGGTCATCCGGTCACGCTCATCGACGTGCTGCACACTCCGAGCCTGCCCGTCAACCTTCTCTCGGTCTCACGCCTCTGCGACACCGACAATGTCCGTGTCGCTTTCACGAAACATGGCATACACATTGACAAAGACGGCAACGACGTCGCTGAAGGCGCAAGGCTCGACGAAGGGCTCTACTTGCTGGACGCTGATCATTCCAAATGTCAGCATCTTGCTCTCCTTTCTCGCTCACAGTTTTCCGTGCCCCTGCTGACTCTCCACCGCTGCCTCGGCCATCTCGCACCGTCATCCATACAGAAGATGGTTGCCGCTGGTTTGCTGGAGGGTCTCGGGGCCGGATATAGTGACGAAGAGGTAGAGAAGTTTGTCTGCAATGCCTGCCTTAGTGCAAAGGGTCATCGTCTTCCTTTTCCCGATTCGGACTCGCACTCCTCGGAGAGACTCGGCCTTGTACACAGCGATGTGCTTTCCCTCCCCGAACGGTCCTTGACTGGCAAACGGTACCTTGTTACGTTCCTCGACGATTACTCCCGCAAACTCTGGGCCTATGCGATCGGACATAAAAGCGAAGTGTTCGGCATGTTCAAGACTTGGCTAGCCGAGGTCGAGCTTGAAACGGGTGCGACACTGAAGATCCTCCGAACCGACAACGGTGGCGAATATTGCTCGAGAGCGTTCACGGAGTTCTGCAAGGCACACGGCACACGTCGACAATACTCTATCCCACGCACGCCTCAACAAAATGGTCGTGCAGAGCGGGTGAATCGTTCCATTGTCGAAGGCGTTCTTGCACTTCTTGCGGACGCACATTTACCCAAGACATTCTGGGAAGAGGCCGCAGCTTATTTCGTCTACTGCAAGAACCTGTGTCAACACTCGGCCCTGGACAAGGCAACACCGAACTCCGTTTGGCAGGGCGACCGCACCAACGCCTCGGCGCTTCACCCGTTTGGCTGCACAGCTTGGCTCACGGTCGCGCCCGAACTTCGCTCCAAACTCGACCCGAAAGCGGTTTGCGTTCTCTTCACCGGCTACGACCTGGCTTCGAAAGCCTTCCGTTTCTACGACACTACGACGAGGAAGATTATACTTGGCAGAAATGCCACGTTCCTCGACACCGAGTTCCCCGGGCTACACGACGACCCCACCGAGCAAGACGATAACACGCACTTCACCAGCGCTCCCATCGCCGAACTTCCTGTGAAGAGTCCACTCTCAGCTCGACAGGGGCGCCTCGGTCGTCGCGCGCGCCCGCTAGCCCGCCCCCCTGCACTGGGGACTTAGACGCGCGCGACTGATTCAATGGGCCGGCGCGCATCCGCTAAGCCGCCCCCGCTAGGCCGCCCCCCTGCGGTGGGTACTTAGGCGCGCACGACTGCCTGAGTGCGCCGGCGTTTCCACCCGCGACTGGGCCTATCCCAGCGCGGCCCCTCTCTTTCTGTTTCTTAGCTTCCTTCTCATCACTTCTGTTCAACTCTCAACCCCTCCTGACAGTAGTGGTGATCGTCTCATAGGTACGCTGAAATAGATCACTTCTGTTCAACTCTCAACCCCTCCTGACAGTAGTGGTGATCGTCTCATAGGTTATAAGCCCATCGACCTACCGCTGGCATGGACACGTCGTCACCCCCACCGACGGGTGTCAACCCTCCGATTCCCGCTGTCAGGATGACAGCATTACTCAAAGGAAGTCCCCAAAGGTCGAGTGCAGTGGCTTGGTGCAGTTGGTATGTTAGTTGAGGCGCAAAGTCAGGGTTTTACCGGTGCTCCCATGAGCAATCCTTTTCCCCTGAGCCAACCTTTTTGGCCTATTTTATTTGGTTAAGTTCCCTTAGCGCTTGGAGCATTCCCTTCCCTTTGGTTTTAGCACCTTCCCATCAGCTTGGTCAGCTCCATATCTTACATTACCCTCCCTCTTCTTTTACCTTCTCGTTGGAATTAAGTCCGTTATACTTGATTTCTTTCGAGCATCTTCGGTCGATACCCCTCCTCGATCGTTTCTTCATCGACAGCCGCCGCCACCCGTCGATTCACATCCAACGCCCTCTATCTCGCGTGTAGTCATTGTCCTCTCCTCGGACGTTGACCTGTCACTTTTTTCAAGTCTCGGCATCCAACGCAATTCCGTCGAACTACATCTGCGTCGCTTAGCATCCTGGACGAGCATCCGTCCCCGCCGTCTACCCCTGAGTCTTCAGCGACATCTCCGTTGCCGAACTCACCATCCACTGACGTTTCGCTGTCGCTGTCCCTCGCATCCTCTATCACCGAGTCCGACGACGAACGCGTCATTCCATCCTATCCTTTTTTCCATCCTCCTCCTTCCCGTCCTCGCTCACCCCGGAATCGTCTATCGTTGAGTCGCGAAATCGCCATGGCCGAAGAACGCGACACGCCGCGCGTCGGCGACAGTACCGTGCCAGTGCGCGATGACGACCCCTTGCGGGGAAACCCGGTCAAGTCTCCACCGCTACCGCCTCAGGCCGCCTCCGTCATCATCTCGCTTGAAGGCCGCCTTGAAGAAGCAGAAGCGCGATATCACGACTCCGAAGCACGCGTTCGCAAGCTGGAACAAACGGTGGACGAATTGTTGAAACGCTCACCTGAACCAGTTGCAGCGAGGGCCGGGGAGCTTGGCTCCACTGAACCAGTTGCAGCGCGGGCTGGGGAGTTTTTGCCGGTGAGATCGGTCCCCCTGGACGTCCCCCCGCACACAATTTTGGGACGTTCAGGCAATACCGCTGACCCCCTTGCTCGTACCCCTGGGGGGGAATCTCACAGCGGATTCAGGGACGGCCCTTCCTCGGCGGTGATTAGCTCTCGTTGGAGAGGGACATTGCCCGACCGGGAAGGGTTATGGTCGGGGGATCACCCCGAAAGGTTGGTCCGTTTCACTGCGTTTGGAAAGTCGTATTTGTCATTGTTGTGCGACATATCGACTACCGACCTATTCACCACCGACCGGGTAGTCCAGCTGGTGGCAACCTTGTTCGACCGTTCGACATCTAGTCAGCGACGGCAGTCTTCACACGACTGGGCCGTCGACACGATGATGGACGCGATCCGGGAAGTCCGCCCCCATTGTTGGACGTCGCTCATGACTGTAGTGGGACGTCGGTGGCCGGATCCTGGCTTTGCCGACCGAGTGTCCCAGGAGTTTTACGGGTGCCGCCAATCTTCTGTTCGCGCCTACGATCATGTCGGAGAATGGCGTGCATGTTACCGTGCCTTTATGCACAATAACTCAAGCTTTAGTCTTTCGCCGCTTCAGCTGGCCACGGCGTTCTACCAGTCGTTGAGCGACGGGGCTAAGCGGGAAGTGCGTGCCGGCATGCTTCGAGAATATCGGGACAACTCACTGGTCACTACAGGAAGGTTCGGACGGACGGTCCCTTCCCTTGAGGAGATCACCGATTGGGCTGCCATCGCCGACGAGACTGCGGTACCAACGACGGGTTCAATGCCTTCGACTCGAACTGTGTCCTTTGGAGCGATCTCGAAGACTTCCCGCAACATCCCGTCCTCAACAACCGATGACGAGCGCGCTCAGATCCGCCGGGCTCGATGGGTCGATCGCGCTACCAGATGGCAACAGTCGCATTTGTGGAAGGAGCGCCATGCGTGGTTCACGCCCGCGCCGAAGGGAGTACCAGCGAGTATGGCCTGTTTCAACTGCGGTCAGAGTGGTCACTTTTCACAGCATTGTTCCTCCGAGCGCCAATCCCCCACAACCGTCCAGCTCTCGGCAATTGCGGGGGTCGACTTCGACGAGGAGGAATGGTCTTCGGGTTCAGGCATGGCCGAGGACCCCCAGGTGAGATTCCCCCTTTCACTCGAGCCGGATCAGACTCGACCGTTGAGTTCCGTATCCGCCTTAGTGACGCACCGCTCTTGCCCCTCCGCAGACCTTGTTGGACGAGTGAAAGACGTCGTCTTTCCTTCTTGCGAAGCAGGGATTTCATCGAGTAATTTGCAGCCAACCGCGCCGGTAGATGATGCAAACCCTCATCGTTTCAACGATAGTTTGACCGACACTGCGTCCGCCGCGGTGGAAGACGTTTTTTCCTACGCTGATGCCGCGTCGCGTTCGCGTCGCTTTTGGGGGCCGGAAGTGGTGTCGTCTCGCAAGGCGGAAAGGGCTGCTTCGGTGAGCTCCTTCCAAATTCCTGTGCCAGTGGGTGTTTCTCTCCTGGCGTCCGATACGCCCCTGATCGACACCGACAAACCCGACCGACTCATCGAACCAGCCATTGTGCGAGCCCGCAACGTTGTAGCTTGGACGTTGCCTTCCGGAAGGACCTTGCGTTGCTTGATCGACTCGGGGTCAGAGGTGGACTTGGTGGACCAGGAGGCCGTGCGAACCGACACCGGTTTCACGACGGCACGGTTGACTGCACCGTTGCACCTGCGTCTTGGGACTCAGGATAAATCCGACCGATGTGCTATGTTCGCCACTGCTCCGTTTTCGTCCGGTGCCCTCGACCTCGGTTCGCGAGCTTTCTTCATCTGTCGGGTGACTGGATACGATGCCATTTTGGGTTTGCCATTTCTGAAGGACACAGGCATGCTCGTAGGCTGGGGCGCCTTTACGGTTGCGCGATCGGGTCCGTCGCAACCTGTTGCCAAGGATACTTATGAGTGGGATCGAGCGGTCACCGTGGCATCTATCTTCTCCGGTTCCGCCATTGGTTACAACCACCCGGGATTACTTCCCGACGACGAGATCATTGGTCTTGAGCCGCACAACCCATTGCTCGATGTAGTCGACGACCCGACGCTTGAGGATTTGTCTGAGTCCGAAGCACGAACACGATTGGCTGCCTTACTCGAGACCTACTCTGATGTGTTCGTAGATTCGTTACCAATGGAGCGACTCCCACCATATCGGCCGGTCAACCACGAAATTCCGTTGATTAATCCCACCGAGAAGGTCAAACCTAAGGTGTATCCCCTCGCCGACAAGTATCGCACCCAGTGGGCGGAACATTCAGCTAAGTACACTCGCGGTCGCTTCTGGGTGTCGGGCCCAATCGACTCTGCGGCTCCGGTCTTTGCCATTCCAAAGAAGAATTCCCAAACGGCCCGCTTTGTGCTCGACCTCCGGGCGCGTAACAGCAACACCGCCAAGCGTTTTTCGCCCATTCCCGACATGACTAGTGTCCGCTACGAGGTTGCACGCTCGCGTTACCGGTCCAAATTTGATGTGGCCGCAGCGTTCGAGCAGGTGCGGATTGTACCGGAGCACGTCGACCGCACGGGTTTTGCCACGGTGACGGGCACATATACCTCTCGGGTCATGCAGTTTGGGGACACCAATGCACCCAACACGTTGAACCTGTTGACATCGACCATGTTCCAGCCATGTCTTTCGTTCGCAAAGATCTTTTTTGACGATGTCCACGTTCACTCCGATACACGACGCGCGCATTTGAGACACATCGAGATCCTGCTGATGACACTACGACATTATCGATTCTACTTAGGAGCCAGTAAATCTGAGTGGTTTTCCAAATCGTTGGACTCGTTGGGTGCCATCATTTCCGACGACGGCATCAAGGTTGATCCCCTCAAGTGGGAACGTGTCCGCCAATGGCCGACGCCGCGTAACAAGACCGATGTCCAACGTTTTTTAGGCACAATCAACTGGATGCGGGATCACCTGCCGCATTTGTCGGGTACCTTGGAGCCGGTTACGGCGTTGTTAGCGCAGGCGACATCGTGGCGTTGGAATGAGCGCGAGCAGCAGGCCTTCGATGACGCCAAAAACCTGGTACCTGCAACACTGCGACCAATCGACGGTGCCAAGGTCACTTCTGGCGAGCACAAGATCTACCTGTTTACCGATGCCAGTCGTGTTGGCATTGGAGCCTGCTTGGCTTCGGGTCCTACCCGGGTGCAGGCGGTTCCCACCCGTTTCTTTTCGGCTAAGTTCAATGGCGCTCAGCTCAACTATCACATCACTGATAAGGAGTTCTTAGCCGTAGTTTCGGCGTGTCAGGCCTTCGAACAGCACTTGATCGGTTACCCCTTTGTCATTGTCACCGACCATCAAGCCCTTCGCACCCTCAAAACCCAGAGACTTCGCCAGACGCCCCGGCACATACGCATGTGTTTGGAACTCAGTCGTTTTGATTTCGAATTTGAATTCATCGAGGGCAAGAAGAATTCCATTGCCGATTCGTTGTCGCGTCTATGGGAGGTCCAGCAAGGTTCGCAGGAGGATCAGGTCAAGGAAAAGGAGTTGGAGGATTTGTTCTTTGATGGAGAACGCCACGAGATCACTACACCCGGTGAGAGCCTTTTCGAGGA
This sequence comes from Microbotryum scabiosae, assembly GCA_022702605.1. Classification (NCBI taxonomy): domain Eukaryota; kingdom Fungi; phylum Basidiomycota; class Microbotryomycetes; order Microbotryales; family Microbotryaceae; genus Microbotryum; species Microbotryum scabiosae. The sequence goes on along the minus strand of JAHWDV010000014.1, from coordinate 1,426,233 downwards.
ACGTCCTTACACTCCATTGTCAAACGATCGGTTGCCTCCTGTTGATGTTGCCACCGGGCCCCCGCGTCACGGCTGCGAAACAGGCTCTCCCGGACTCTACGCGCTCATGGAGGAATTGGGGAACAAGGACGTCGAGGGAAAGGACTTAGGGAATTGGTTCTTGAAGGAAGAATGCTACGAGCTCATTACACCCGGTGAGAGCCTCCCCGAGGAACGTCCTTACACTTCACCGTCGCCCGACCGGTTGCCTCCTGTTGATGTTGCCTTCGGGCTCGGGCGTGACCAATGCGAAGCAGGCCCTTCTGGATGCCACCTCGTCGTCGAGAATATCATGGATACCGACAACCCGTATGCAGGCCCGCTCGTGTCTCCTTTGGAACCCAGCACCAACACCCGAGTACACGCAGTCGGCGCAACTCCAGAGGACGACATTCCTTTACCGGTCGATCCCAACGCCGATGAACTCGATTTGTTGGGATCAGCACATGTCGAGCCCACCAACGCCCCTGTAATCCATAGGCCCCCGGTACCACTGCCCCAACCCTTCATCGACGCCGTCATCCAAGCGTACGCCACCGATTCCCAGGCTCAAGTTATCGTCACCGACCCGCTTTCGTGGCCTATGTTTCGGGTGACTGAGGAAGGGAAGATCTTGCGTGCACATCCCGATGAGTCCTTTTCGCTGTTTGTGCCTAGGGGTCAGGCTACCGGTGTCCTCGACTCCGAGAAGATTCCCTCGCTACGCGAGCTCGTGCTTTCGGAGGTGCATAGGAGCGTAGGACATGCAGCGCATCGCATCACCTTGGCCGCTTTACGCCCTTTGTATTGGTGGTCGTCCATGTCGGTCGATTGCGCCGACTTCTGCCGTTCATGCGAAGACTGTGCCCGGGGCAAGGCGTCCACTCAAGTGCCTTATGGTCGATTGCATCCGTTGCCAATCCCTTCCGGTCCTTGGGAACAAGTGGCCATCGACTTCATGACAGGGTTGCCTCCGGTCGAGTTCGAAGGATTGATGGTCGCTCAAATCATGGTGGTCACTGACACTTGGGGAAAGATGGTCCACTTGATTCCGCTTCCAGCCGACGCCGATTCCGAGCTCGTTGCCGACAAGTATTATGCTACCATCTTTCGACTGCATGGGACGCCTTCAGCCATCGTTTCGGACCGCGATCCCAAGTTCACCTCGCAGTTTTGGCGGGCATTGCAAGCAAAGGTCGGCACTGTCTTGCGGATGTCCACCGCCGCACACCCTGAGACGGATGGATCGAGCGAGAACCGAATCAAGATGGTCACCCAAACCTTGAGGATCATGGTATCGTCTAATCACGAGGCTTGGGCATTTCGTCTTGTGGAAGCTGAGTTTGCTCTTAACTCTTCTGTTGCGGTGTCCACGTCTCTGTCGGCTTTCGAGGCGACGTACGGATACCTCCCGCGACGTTGGCCCACCGAGTCATGGTCGGTCTCGGATGTTCCTCGTGCAGAAGCGTTCGCACGGATCCGACAGCTCCGTAATGTCGAGGTGACCGACGCCATCATTGGGACGCGACTTAGCCAAGCCCATCAGGCAAATAAACGCCGACGTCCGGACGATCCGGCCTTTCACACTGGCAGCTTGGTTTACCTTTCGACAAAGAACCTTGCAGTTCCTGAAGGGATGAAGTCAAAGTTGTTACCGCGTTACATTGGACCGTTCCGCATCCAAGCGGCCATCCCGGCTACGTCCAGTTACGATCTCGTCCTTCCCCCCGGGATGTCGCGCGTTCACAATCGTTTCCATGCGCGACTCCTTCGCCCATACATGGACAACGATGCTGAAAGATTCCCTGGACGTGATCCCACAGTACTCTTTGTTGACGACGTAGCAGATGCGACTGCCGACGCTGCAACTCCGGAGCGGATCGTCCGAGATCGCCGAAATGCTCGGGGCCTTCGTTCTTTCTTGGTTCGATGGGTCGATCACAGCGACACCGACGATACTTGGGTGAAGGAGCAGTCCCTGCGATCCGACTACCCATCTGTTCTGGACGAATACCTGGCGCGCTTGGACCGCACAAATCGCCGACTTGCGGATCGGTAGACTTCCTTTTGGGGGGACAGTGTCAGGATGACAGCATTACTCAAAGGAAGTCCCCAAAGGTCGAGTGCAGTGGCTTGGTGCAGTTGGTATGTTAGTTGAGGCGCAAAGTCAGGGTTTTACCGGTGCTCCCATGAGCAATCCTTTTCCCCTGAGCCAACCTTTTTGGCCTATTTTATTTGGTTAAGTTCCCTTAGCGCTTGGAGCATTCCCTTCCCTTTGGTTTTAGCACCTTCCCATCAGCTTGGTCAGCTCCATATCTTACATTACCCTCCCTCTTCTTTTACCTTCTCGTTGGAATTAAGTCCGTTATACTTGATTTCTTTCGAGCATCTTCGGTCGATACCCCTCCTCGATCGTTTCTTCATCGACAGCCGCCGCCACCCGTCGATTCACATCCAACGCCCTCTATCTCGCGTGTAGTCATTGTCCTCTCCTCGGACGTTGACCTGTCACCCGCCGACCAACTCGCTGCACTTACATCGCTGCTGTCGGGTCTCACCGCTGCCGTTTCTGGCACTGCCACACCCACCACGACTGTGAGGAATCCACTCTCCACTCGGTACCTCAGGACTTAGGTGCGCGGGACGAGCCTGGCCCACTGGCTCAGGCCTGAGGCTCACTGGCTGAGAACTTGGGCGCGCTGCTCCTTTTGCTGTTAGCTTCCTATTCATCACTCTTGGCTATAACTACATCGCTGACGTAGTAGAGTTGATCGAATAGGTATGTTGTAATTCATTCATCACTCTTGGCTATAACTACATCGCTGACGTAGTAGAGTTGATCGAATAGGTTACGAGCCCACGAGCTACCACCGCCATTTGCGTCTTTTCGAGCCCAGCCACTCGAACCGCACACGTCCATCGCAACATGGACAGCTCCCCCGCCCCACCCTCGCCTCTCAGGGATCCCAGTTTCCCTGAATCCTCGATCAGCGAGCAAATCGCCACTCTACAGGCACAGCTCGCCGCCCTGCAGGCCTCACAGCCCACCACGGCCCCGGCCGTTACCGCCACGCATGCCAACACCACCGCCGCATCCAAAGTTGTGTTTCCTAAACACGCTCGCCTTGACGGACCGAAGTCTTTCACAAATTGGTTGCGCCAACTCCGTCTGGCGCTTCCGAACCAGCTTCGTGGCTACGTCCTCGATGGTGTCGTCCCCGCTACCTGGACGACCGATCAGCTTGCCGTACGTGACGACGTGGCCCGCGAGATCATTGTTGGCTCTATCGACTCCGCAGACGTATCAGCAACCCTCGACACCATCCCCAGCGACGAGCTGTCCGCCCCTCGCATCTTTGCGACTCTCAAGGCTCGTTTTGCACCCGACGATGCCACGCGCACCCTTGAACTATTCGCCCGACTTTGGGATTTCAAGAATATGCCCGCTTCTGTCGAAGCATACGACACTTGGCTACGCGAATATATGTCGGTCGTACAAGAAATCCGCGATGCCAAGACGTCACTCAACGACGTGCTTGCCACTCACGTCCTTGCCATGGTTCCACCCTGCCTCGAAAGCTTCCGACTGACATTCACGGACGAGCAGCGGAGCCAGCGCGAGCTTCCCGAGCTCACGACGCTCACGGACCGCATCCGAATCCAGCTTCGCTCGGCGGGACTTTCGACTTCGCCTTCAGCCATGATTGCCACAACCTCGTCTTGCCCTGCCTGCCGCGCCCCTGGCCACCGCCTTCGCGAATGCACGTCGCGTGCCAAGCACCCCCCTGCCGGCCCGTGCCACCGTTGCCACAAAAAAGGACACTGGGCCCTCGACTGCAAGCGCCAAGGGGAACAGAAGATCACCAGTGACGGCAACCACGACGACTCGTCTCCACCCGCGTCTCAACAGCCTAACGTCGGCTATTTCGCCTCCTGCCTGTTCGCCCGTCGCCACCTCCCTGCTGACGCCTTTGTGGTCGATTCGGGCGCCACGGCACACATGGTCGCCGATCGCTCTCTGTTCACCACTTACAGTCGCACGGCGCAAACCAAGGTCGGTGGCATTGCCGGCGGCGTCACGGCCATTGGCATCGGTAACGTAGCGTTTATTGCCAAATCCGGACATCCGATCACGCTACGGGGCGTTCTCCATACGCCTGGCCTCAACGTCAATCTTCTCTCGGTCTCTCGCCTCTGCGACACCGACCGCGTTCGACTCGCCTTCACCAGCGACGGCATCGAGATCACCAAGGATGACCAGGCCATTGCTCAAGGTACCAGGGTCGAAGACGGCCTCTATCTCCTGGATGCGGATCATTCCAAATGTCAGCATCTTGCCTTACTCTCACGTTCTGAGTCGACCGTGCCCCTACTTACCCTTCACCGCTGCCTCGGCCATCTCGCTCCATCCTCTATTCAGAAGATGATTGCCGCAGGTTTGCTGGAAGGTTTTGGGGCCGGATATAGTGACGAAGACGTAGAGCAGTTTGTTTGCAATGCTTGCCTCGGTTCCAAGGGCCACCGTCTTCCCTTTCCGGACTCTGACTCGCACTCACCCGAGAGACTCGGCCTTGTGCACAGCGACGTCCTGTCGTTTCCCACTCCGTCTTTGACCGGAAAGCGTTACCTCGTCACGTTCCTCGACGACCACTCTCGCAAACTCTGGGCGTACGCAATCGATCACAAAAGTGACGTCTTCCCAACCTTCAAGACTTGGCTCGCCGAAGTGGAATTAGAGACCAACGCGCGTTTGAAGATCTTTCGCACCGACAATGGCGGGGAGTACCGGTCAAACGCATTCACGGAATTCTGCAAGTCCAGGGGTATTCGCCGTCAATACTCTATTCCATACACGCCTCAGCAAAATGGTCGCGCTGAACGTGTCAACCTCTCCATCGTCGAAGGCGTCCTCGCTCTCCTCGCTGATTCTCGCCTACCCGCCACTTTTTGGGATGAGGCGGCCGCATATTTTGTTTATTGCAAAAACAGGTGCTCACACTCCGCTTTGGCCAAACAGACTCCGGAATCCGCTTGGAACGGCCAACGCACCACAGCTACCGCTCTCCACCCGTTCGGCTGCGCGGCCTGGCTCACGGTTGCCCCGGATCTTCGCAGCAAGCTCGACCCCAAAGCCGCGCGCGTGATCTTCACCGGATACGACCTCGCCTCCAAAGCTTTCCGTTTCTTCGACCACTCCATCAGCAAGATTGTACTTGGCCGAAATGCCACATTTTTGGATGACGACTTCCCCGGCCTGCAGGACGACACACCCGTCAGCTCGGACGACACCGAACGCCACATTGTTATTCCTGCCGACACGCCCGCCCCAGCCGTCAACATGAGGACCCCGCTAGTAAGGTCGGCGCACATGGACGTCTCATCCCTCCTTGATGATTCTTCCATGAGCGCCGTTGACGTGGCCCCAGGGTACACTGGCGGATCCTTACTTAATTCCACAGAACCTAGCCCCTCGCCGTCCCCATCGCTTGCCCCGGTTTCGTCGCCCGCCACGTCGTCGGCGGACGGGCCGCCCTTCGACGAATCGGATGACCCGCTCGACCTTCTCAGCTCCAACACCGCGGTTCGCTTAAACCTGCTGGACGTACATCGCTCCGACGACGATACCCTGAACACACTCGTGCCCGCCGTCGACTTCACTGGGCAGCCCTCTGACGACGATTCCCCTGATGAGATCGATTTCCTCTCTCGCCATCACCGCGCCTTCATCGCCACCGACGACGACGACCCCACCCTCGACGCCATCGAGCCCGTCAAATCGATTACTAGTGATCCTCAGACTTGGCGTGAAGCAATGTCCAGCGACGAGCACGACATCTGGGCTCAGGCTGCAGCTGCCGAGTTCACCGCCATGCGCGACGACTTCAAGGTGTTCACCATCGAATCCCGATCTTCAGTACCGCCGGGCGCCACCGTCGTCACCTCCAAGTTCGTTTGGAAGACCAAACGCAACGCACATGGCGACATCACAGGGCACAAGGCACGTCTTGTCGCGCAAGGTAACCGCCAACGCGACGGCATTGATTTCTCAGAGACTTTCGCACCCGTCGCCCGCTTCTCCTCCATTCGCTGCCTCCTCGCTCTCGCCGCCGCCAACGGTTACCACGTCCATCAGGCCGACATCGACAAGGCTTATCTCCACGGCGAACTCGATCACGACATTTGGATGACAACGCCGCGCGGTTTCGACTTCCCAGCCGACAAGATCCTCCGCCTGCGACGCTCCATCTATGGCCTCAAGCAGGCCGGGCGCATCTGGAACCGTCATATTGACGCATCACTCAGGAGTCTTGGCTACGAGGCAACAGGCACTGATCACTGCATTTACTCTCGCATTGACGATCAGCAGCGGGCTCACTACATTGCCTTGTATGTCGACGATCTCCTCATCGTCAGCCCCGCCCTCGATGAGATCGAACGCGTCATCTCCGGCCTCGAGCAACGATACGGCGTCAAACGACTCGGCCCTGCGGAGTATATCCTCGGCATCCAAATTCGCCGACTCGACGACGGTTCCATTGCCCTATCCCAGGAGCGGTACATCATGGACGTGCTCGCCCGTTTTCATTTCGACACCACAACACGCGGCGCTACGGTACCAATGACACCCGGCCTCTCGCTCACGGCAATTCCAGGTCAGGGAACGGAGCGCATTCGATCCTGGTATCTCCAGGCCATTGGCTCACTGCTTTACATCTCCCTCGGCACTCGACCCGACATTGCCTTCGCCGTCTCGTACTTATCCCGTTTCGCAAACAACCCCGGTCGCCGCCACTGGATTGCCGTCAAACACGTCCTCCGCTACCTTCGCGCCACGTACCGCGACGAGCTCCTCTACGCCCGTGGCGCCGCCAAAATCACGGGTGTGGTTGGTTATTCCGATGCGAACTGGGGGGCCTGCGTTGACACGTCCATCTCGACGATGGGTTACGTTTTCTATGTCGCCGGCTCAGCCGTCTCTTGGTCGTCGAAGCGCCAGACTCGGGTAGCGGATTCCACCACTGATGCCGAGTACCTAGCTTTATCGCATGCAGGAAAGGAAGCGATCTACCTTCACCAGCTCCTCTCCGAACTCCATGTTCACCCAATTGGTGCAGCTCACATTTTCACCGACAACGAGGCCGCGGCCGCCGTCGCTCACGACCCCGTTCGCACCTCCGGCACACGGCACATCCGCCTCCGCGAGCATTTCGTCCGCGACATGGTAAATCGAGGCGATATCTCCCTTTCACACGTTGGCACGACAAACATGGTCGCGGACATATTCACCAAAGCGCTGGGTCCCAAGATTTTCGGCACACACTGTTTTGCTCTTGGCCTCCGTACGCGACACCCACGGCTCAAGTCTACCTCGCGTTCGCGTGGGGGGGGGGTGTGAGGAATCCACTCTCCACTCGGTACCTCAGGACTTAGGTGCGCGGGACGAGCCTGGCCCACTGGCTCAGGCCTGAGGCTCACTGGCTGAGAACTTGGGCGCGCTGCTCCTTTTGCTGTTAGCTTCCTATTCATCACTCTTGGCTATAACTACATCGCTGACGTAGTAGAGTTGATCGAATAGGTATGTTGTAATTCATTCATCACTCTTGGCTATAACTACATCGCTGACGTAGTAGAGTTGATCGAATAACGACGTCCGGCACCACTCGCACCGTCTTTCCAAAGCACGCACGCTTGGATGGTGCAAAGTATGAGACGATCACCACTACTGTCAGGAGGGGTTGAGAGTTGAACAGAAGTGATCTATTTCAGCGTACCTATGAGACGATCACCACTACTGTCAGGAGGGGTTGAGAGTTGAACAGAAGTGATGAGAAGGAAGCTAAGAAACAGAAAGAGAGGGGCCGCGCTGGGATAGGCCCAGTCGCGGGTGGAAACGCCGGCGCACTCAGGCAGTCGTGCGCGCCTAAGTACCCACCGCAGGGGGGCGGCCTAGCGGGGGCGGCTTAGCGGATGCGCGCCGGCCCATTGAATCAGTCGCGCGCGTCTAAGTCCCCAGTGCAGGGGGGCGGGCTAGCGGGCGCGCGCGACGACCGAGGCGCCCCTGTCGAGCTGAGAGTGGACTCTTCACACCCCCCCCCACGCGAATGCGAGGCAGACCCAAGCCGCGGGTGTCGAGTGCGAAGGCCAAGTGCGTAGCAGTGTGTCGAGAACACCTTCGGGCCGAGAGCCTTGGTGAAGATGTCGGCCACCATGTCGCTGGTACCCACATGCGAGAGAGAAATGTCGCCCCGATTTACCATGTCCCGAACAAAGTGCTCGCGCAAGCGTATGTGTCGAGTGCCGGAGACGCGGACAGGGTCGTGGGCGACGGCTGCAGCGGCTTCGTTGTCAGTAAATATGTGAGCTGGTGCAACAGGGTGGACATGGAGCTCTTCGAGCAGCTGACTGAGGTAAATCCCCTCCTTCCCAGCATGCGAGAGAGCGAGGTATTCAGCGTCGGTGGTAGAGTCGGCCACTCGAGATTGACGCTTGGACGACCAGGACACGGCAGAACCGGCGATGTAGAAGACGTATCCCATGGTGGAGATCGACGTATCAACGCAGGCCCCCCAGTTTGCGTCAGAGTAGCCTACCACACCCGTGATGCGAGCCTGTCCGCGAGCATAGACCAGTTCGTCGCGATACGTGGCCCGGAGGTAGCGTAGGATGTGCTTGACCGCGATCCAGTGACGACGTCCGGGATTGTTGGCAAAGCGTGCCAGGTAGGACACGGCGAATGCGATGTCGGGGCGGGTACCGAGCGAAATGTAGAGGAGCGAGCCGATAGCCTGCAGATACCATGACCGGATCCGTTCGGTGCCTTGACCCGGGATGGCGGTGAGCGAAAGGCCGGGGGTCATCGGTACTGTAGTGCCTCGAGTCGTGGTGTCGAAGTGGAACCGAGCGAGCACGTCCATGATGTACCGTTCCTGAGACAGGGCGATAGAGCCGTTGTCAAGTCGCCTGATCTGGATACCGAGGATGTACTCTGCCTGGCCAAGGCGCTTGACTCCGTAGCGTTGTTCCAGGCCCGAGATGACACGTTCGATTTCGGCCAAGTCGGGGCTGATCATCAGGAGGTCGTCGACGTACAGCGCAATATAGTGTGGGCGTTGCCCATCGTCGAGCCGAGAGTAGACGCAGTGATCGGTGCCCGTCGCCGTGTAACCGAGGTCGTGAAGGGAAGCGTCGATGTGTCGATTCCAGATGCGGCCAGCCTGTTTGAGCCCGTAGATGGAACGGTGCAAGCGGAGCACCTTGTCGCCAGGAAGGTCGAAACCGCGCGGTGCCGTCATCCAGATGTCGTGATCGAGGTCGCCGTGAAGGTAGGCTTTGTCGATGTCTGCCTGGTGTACATGCAGGCCGTGGGCGGCCGCCAGCGCGAGTAGTGAGCGTATCGAGGAGAAGCGTGCGACTGGTGCGAAGGTTTCGTTGAAGTCGATGCCATCGCGTTGTCGATTGCCCTGTGCTACCAGTCGTGCCTTGTGTCCAGTGACTTCGCCGAGTGCGTTCCGTTTCGTTTTCCAGACAAACTTAGACGTGACAATGGTCGCACCCGCGGGTACTGTAGAGCGGTCGTCGATAGTGAAGACTTTGAAATGATCGCGCATGGAATTGAATTCGTCGGTGGCGGCCTTGGCCCATACCTCACGTTTGTCACTAGACATTGCCTCACGCCAGGTCTGTGGGTCGCTGGTGATGGACTTAACTGGTTCGATGGCCTCTGTCTCAGAGGTATCGTCGTCCGTTGCGATGAAGGCGCGGTGATGTTGAGTGAGGAAGTCGATTTCGTCCGGCGATTCGTCGCGAGAGTGGCGCCCAATGAGGTCAAGTTCGTCGGGCGACTCCTCAGCCGACGCGGGCTCGCGGTAAGTGCTGAAGTCCGGGCGGTGCGTGTCCAGTTGGTTGAAGCGAACCCGGGGCCGTGAGCCGAAGAGATCGAGAGGATCAGCGGAGTCGTCGGAATCAGTCGGTAAGGCCGAGGGTGACGAGGACGCAGCCAACGACGGTGAGAGCACAGTTGATAGCGCAAGCGACGGTGACGAGGGTGGCTCAGGAGACGGTGACGAGGACGGCGCAGGCGACGGTGGCGAGGACGATTCGGCATCTGTGGAGTTAAGTAAGGTTCCGCCAGTGTACCCTGGGGCCACGTCAACGGCGCTCATGGTAGAATCATCAAGAGAGGATGAGACGTCCATGTGCGCCGACCTTACTAGTGGGGTCCTCGTCTTGACAGTGGTTGGAAGTTCGGCGATGGGAGCGCTGGTGAAGTGCGTGTTATCGTCTTGCTCGGTGGGGTCGTCGTGTAGCCCGGGGAACTCGGTGTCGAGGAACGTGGCATTTCTGCCAAGTATAATCTTCCTCGTCGTAGTGTCGTAGAAACGGAAGGCTTTCGAAGCCAGGTCGTAGCCGGTGAAGAGAACGCGAACCGCTTTCGGGTCGAGTTTGGAGCGAAGTTCGGGCGCGACCGTGAGCCAAGCTGTGCAGCCGAACGGGTGAAGCGCCGAGGCGTTGGTGCGGTCGCCCTGCCAAACGGAGTTCGGTGTTGCCTTGTCCAGGGCCATGTGCGAAGTGGCACCCGAGTCGACGACGAAGGAGTTGTTGCGAAGTTGGCAACGACGAGCGAGAAGACCGGTGGCGAGACATCCGACATGGTGTTGCGAGTCGACGGTCGAGGTGGCGGTGTCGTGGTTTTTGCCGTCCTCGATGGTCTTCTTGCAGTCGAGGGACCAGTGGTCCTTCTTCTTGCAGGTACGACAGGGTCCTGGCGGCGGGTGTTGCGCCCTCGTGGGGCACTCCGCGACTCGGTGCAAAGGGCTGCGACAGGCGAGACACTTGGAACGGGTAGGACGTGACGACGACGAAGCAAGAAGGGCCGATTGAGTGCCGGGGATATTGTTGGACCGGAGTTGGACTCGCATGCGGTCGGCGAGCGAGTCGATGTCGGGGAGAGTTCGGTGTGTGCGCTGTTCATCGGTGAATGACGCCTTGAAACTCTCGAGGGAGGGGTGGGCAATCGCAAGGAGGAGTGTGGCGAGAACATCATTGATAGTCGTCTTTGTGTCAATGATCTCTTGCGCTACGGCTTTGAACTCCATGATCCACCCGTCGAATTCGCTAACCGTGCCGGGCATGGGACGGAAACCCCAGAGTCGCGAAAAGAGCTCAAGCGTACGAGTGGCGTCGTCAGGGGCGTAGCGCGATTTCAGCGTCGAGTAGATTTTGGGCGCTGTTAGGTCGGCTGTGGGGATCTTGTCAAGGACTGCCGAGACTTCGGCCGAGTCAATTGAGTTCGCCAGGATCTCGCGAGCCACGACGTCGCGAGCGGAGCGTTGCGAAGGGGTCCAGTCGTCGGGCACGATGCCGTCGAGGACGTACGAGCGGATGTCGTCCGCTAGGGAAAGGCGAAGTTGGCGTGTCCAATTCGCAAAGGTCTTTGTGTGAAGAGTCCACTCTCAGCTCGACAGGGGCGCCTCGGTCGTCGCGCGCGCCCGCTAGCCCGCCCCCCTGCACTGGGGACTTAGACGCGCGCGACTGATTCAATGGGCCGGCGCGCATCCGCTAAGCCGCCCCCCGCTAGGCCGCCCCCCTGCGGTGGGTACTTAGGCGCGCACGACTGCCTGAGTGCGCCGGCGTTTCCACCCGCGACTGGGCCTATCCCAGCGCGGCCCCTCTCTTTCTGTTTCTTAGCTTCCTTCTCATCACTTCTGTTCAACTCTCAACCCCTCCTGACAGTAGTGGTGATCGTCTCATAGGTACGCTGAAATAGATCACTTCTGTTCAACTCTCAACCCCTCCTGACAGTAGTGGTGATCGTCTCATAGTCGGTGTCGCAGAGGCGTGAGACCGAGAGAAGGTTGACGGGAAGGCTCGGAGTGTGCAGCACGTCGATGAGCGTGACCGGATGACCCGAGGCGGCAACGAAGGCGATGTTTCCCGTACCGATAGCATTGATACCCCCTGCAATACCACCAATCTTCGTAGGAGCGATGTGGCGATAGGTCGTGAACAGCGACTTGTCCGAGACCATGTGCGAAGTGGCACCCGAGTCGACGACGAAGGAGTTGTTGCGAAGTTGGCGACGACGAGCGAGAAGACCGGTGGCGAGACATCCGACATGGTGTTGCAAGTTGACGGTCAAGGTGGCGGTGTCGTGGTTTTTGCCGTCCTCGATGGTCTTCTTGCAGTCGAGGGACCAGTGGTCCTTCTTCTTGCAGGTACGACAGGGTCCTGGCGGCGGGTGTTGCGCCCTCGTGGGGCACTCCGCGACTCGGTGCAAAGGGCTGCGACAGGCGAGACACTTGGAACGGGTAGGACGTGACGACGACGAAGCAAGAAGGGCCGATTGAGTGCCGGGGATGTTGTGGGACCGGAGTTGGACTCGCATGCGGTCGGCGAGCGAGTCGATGTCAGGGAGAGTTCGGTGTGTGCGCTGTTCATCGGTGAATGACGCCTTGAAACTCTCGAGGGAGGGGTGGGCAATCGCAAGGAGGAGTGTGGCGAGAACATCATTGATAGTCGTCTTTGTGTCAATGATCTCTTGCGTTACGGCTTTGAACTCCATGATCCACCCGTCGAATTCGCTAACCGTGCCGGGCATGGGACGGAAACCCCAGAGTCGCGAAAAAAGCTCAAGCGTACGAGTGGCGTCGTCAGGGGCGTAGCGCGATTTCAGCGTCGAGTAGATTTTGGGCGCTGTTAGGTCGGCCGTGGGGATCTTGTCGAGGACTGCCGAGACTTCGGCCGAGTCAATTGAGTTCGCCAGGATCTCGCAAGCCACGACGTCGCGAGCGGAGCGTTGCGAAGGTGTCCAGTCGTCGGGCACGATGCCGTCAAGGACGTACGAGCGGATGTCGTCCGCTAGGGAAAGGCGAAGTTGGCGTGTCCAGTTCGCAAAGGTCTTTGCACCATCCAAGCGTGCGTGCTTTGGAAAGACGGTGCGAGAGGTGCCGGACGTCGTGGTGGGTGTGGCAGTGCCAGAAGCGGCAGCGGTGAGACCCGACAGCAGCGATGTAAGTGCGGCGAGCTGGTCGGCGGGGATCGGAGGGTTGACACCCGTCGGTGGGGGTGACGACGTGTCCATGCCAGCGGTAGCTCGATGGGCTTATAACCTATTAGAAGCAATTAACCACTGCACTAAAAGGTGAGGCACCTCAACTTCAGTGAGCGCATATTGCCCTAGAAGTGAGATGGAGGCGAGGTTCAACATGCACTAAAAGGTGAGGCACCTCAACTTCAGTGAGCGCATATTGCCCTAGAAGTGAGATGGAGGCGAGGTTCAACACCCCCCCTTGCGCGAAGCTGAAGAGCTGTGAGTGGGTGGGGACACTGGTCTCTGGGCGCTGTGACTGGGCACTGGGTGCATGGCCACTGATGGGCACTGTGTGTGGCCGCTGGACGCTGAGTGTATGCACGGATCAGGCTGCGAAAATTGCCTGCCCCCAGGGGGATTTGAACCTGCGGCCTTTTAGCAGCTGGTAGCTCGTTGGCTCATAACCTATGAGACGATCACCACTACTGTCAGGAGGGGTTGAGAGTTGAACAGAAGTGATCTATTTCAGCGTACCTATGAGACGATCACCACTACTGTCAGGAGGGGTTGAGAGTTGAACAGAAGTGATGAGAAGGAAGCTAAGAAACGGAAAGAGAGGGCCGCGCTGGGATAGGCCCAGACGCGGGTGGAATCGCTGGCGCACTCAGGTAGTCGTGCGCGCCTAAGTCCCCACCGCAGGGGGGCGGCCTAGCGGGGGGCGGCTTAGCGGATGCGCGCCGGCCCATTGAATCAGTCGCGCGCGTCTAAGTCCCCAGTGCAGGGGGGCGGGCTAGCGGGCGCGCGCGACGACCGAGGCGCCCCTGTTGAGCTGAGAGTGGACTCTTCACAACGCAATCCCGTCGAACTACATCTGCGTCGCATAGCATCCTGGACGAGCATCCGTCCCCGCCGTCTACCCCTGAGTCTTCAGCGACATCTCCGTTGCCGAACTCACCATCCACTGACGTTTCGCTGTCGCTGTCCCTCGCATCCTCTATCACCGAGTCCGACGACGAACGCGTCATTCCATCCTCCTCCTTCCCGTCCTCGCTCACCCCGGAATCGTCTATCGTTGAGTCGCGAAATCGCCATGGCCGAAGAACGCGACACGTCGCGCGTCGGCGACAGTACCGTGCCAGTGCGCGATGACGACCCCTTGCGGGGAAATCCGGTCAAGTCTCCACAGCTACCGCCTCAGGCCGCTTCCGTCATCATATCGCTTGAAGGCCGCCTTGAAGAAGCAGAAGCGCGATATCACGACTCCGAAGCACGCGTTTGCAAGCTGGAACAAACGGTGGACGAATTGATGAAACGCTCACCTGAACCAGTTGCAGCAAGGGCCGGGGAGCTTGGCTCCACTGAACCAGTTGCAGCGCGGGCTGGGGAGTTTTTGCCGGTGAGATCGGTCCCCCTGGACGTCCCCCTGCACACAATTTTGGGACGTTCAGGCAATACCGCTGACCCCCTTGCTCGTACCCCTGGGGGGGAATCTCACAGCGGATTTAGGGACGGCCCTTCCCCGGCGGTGATTAGCTCTCGTTGGAGAGGGACATTGCCCGACCGGGAAGGGTTATGGTCGGGGGATCACCCCGAAAGGTTGGTCCGTTTCACTGCGTTTGGAAAGTCGTATTTGTCATTGTTGTGCGACATATCGACTACCGACCTATTCACCACCGACCGGGTAGTCCAGCTGGTGGCAACCTTGTTCGACCGTTCGACATCTAGTCAGCGACGGCAGTCTTCACACGACTGGGCCGTCGACACGATGATGGACGCGATCCGGGAAGTCCGTGTGAGGAATCCACTCTCCGCTCGGCTCAGGACTTAGGCGCGCGGAGCCAGCCTGGCGCCTCGGCCCAGGATTTGGGCGCACGGACCGAGCCTGGGACTTAGGCGCGCGGAGCGAGCCTGGCCCATTGGCTCAGCCCAAGGCTCTCTGGCTGAGGACTTGGGGCGCGCGGCTCTTTTATTGTTAGCTTCCTATTCATCACTCTTGGCTATAACTACATCGCTGACGTAGTGGAGTTGATCGAATAGGTATGTTGAAATGGATTGATCACTCTTGGCTATAGCTACATCGCTGACGTAGTAGAGTTGATCGAATAGGTTATAAGCCCACAAGCTACCAGCCCCGCCGCTTGCGTCTTTTTCTCTCGAGCCCAGCCTACTCGAGCCGCACACGTCCATCGCACCATGGACAACTCCCCCGGCCCACCTTCGCCCCCCAGGGATCCCAGCCCCCCTGAATCTCCGATCAGCGTACAAATCGCCACTCTACAGGCAAAACTTGCCGCTCTGCAGGCCTCGCTGCCCCCTACTGCCGCCGCCTCCGCCACCCCGGTCGTCACCGCCACCGCCACGCAGGCAAACGCCACCACCGCATCCAAGATCGTCTTTCCCAAACATGCTCGTCTGGATGGCCCCAAGTCGTTTACAAACTGGTTGCGTCAACTCCGCCTCGCGCTCCCAAACCAGGTTCGTGGTTACGTACTCAACAGTGTCATCCCCGCTACTTGGACGGCCGATCAGCTCGCCGCCCGTGACGACGCCGCCCGGGAAATCATAGTTGGTTCTATTGACTCCGCCGACGTATCGGCCACCCTCGATACCATCCCCAGTGATGACTTGTCGGCACCGCGTATCTTTGCCGCTCTCAAGGCTCGTTTTGCACCGGACGACGCAACCCGCACCCTCGAGTTGTTCGCCCGCCTTTGGGACTTTAGGAAGATGCCCGCCACCGTCGAGGCATATGACACCTGGCTACGCGAGTACATGTCAATTGCGCAGGAAATCCGCGACGCCAAAACATCGCTCAATGACGTGCTCGCCACTCACGTGCTCGCCATGGTCCCGCCATGTCTCGACAGTTTCCGACTCACGTTCACGGACGAGCAGCGCAACCAGCGCGAACTTCCCGAGCTCACGACGCTGACGGACCGACTTCGCATTCAACTTCGCTCCTTTCCGTTTCTTCGACCATTCCATCAACAAGATTGTGCTTGGCCGAAATGCCACCTTTCTCGACGACGACTTCCCCGGCCTGCCGGTCCACACGCCTGTCGATGCGGATGACACCGGACGTCAGTTTGTAATTCCCGCCGACACGCCCGCCCCCACCGTCAAGACATGGACCCCGCTAGTAAGGTCGGCGCACATGGACGTCTCATCCTCCCTTGATGATTCTGCCATGAGCGCCGTTGACGTGGCCCCAGGGTACACTGGCGGATCCTTACTTAATTCTACAGATACTGCCTCCTCGCTGTCCCCGTCGCTTGCCCCGCTTTCGTCGCCCGCCACGTCCTCGGTCGGGGGACCGTCCCTCGACAACTCGGATGACCCGCTTGACCTCCTCAGCTCCAACACCGCAGTTCGCCTCAACCTGATGGATGTGCATCGATCCGACGACGACACCTTGAACACGCCCGCACCAGCCGTTGACCCCGTTGTGTGAGATTGACAATCTCCTCTGGTTCCTTCTCATATCATATCTCTCTTCTATCTGTCTCCTTTGTTCATTTTTGGCCTGCCTCTCCACACCTTTGCTCTCCACCTCTCTGGGCCTGGTCCGTGCGCCTGCCTTTGAGCTGTTGGCCCAGCCTGCTGGCTCCGCGCCTTCTCTCTCTCCTGCTCAAGCAACTTCTTGGTCTGGTCTCCTTGGTCCGTCGATCAGAGCCTTACCACTGCTTGAGCAGGTGTGTAAACAAAGCAACTTCTTGGTCTGGTCTCCTTGGTCCGTCGATCAGAGCCTTACCACTGCTTGAGCAGGCGACACTTCAGAGGTTATGAGCCAACGAGCTACCAGCTGCTAAAAGGCCACAGGTTCAAATCCCCCTGGGGGCAGGCAATTTTCGCAGCCTGATCCGTGCATACACTCAGCGTCCAGCGGCCACACACAGCGCCCATCAGCGGCCACACACCCAGTGCCCAGTCACAGCGCCCAGAGACCAGTGTCCCCACCCACTCACAGCTCTTCAGCTTCGCGCAAGGGGGGGTGTTGAACCTCGCCTCCATCTCACTTCTAGGGCAATATGCGCTCACTGAAGTTGAGGTGCCTCACCTTTTAGTGCAGTGGTTAATTGCTTCTAATACGTTGGACAGCCCTCCGATGACGATTCCCCCGATGAGATCGATTTCCTCTCTCGTCACCACCGCGCTTTCATCGCCACAGACGACGACAACCCCAACCTCGACGCCATCGAGCCCATCAAATCGATCACTAGTGACCCCCAGACCTGGCGCGAAGCAATGTCCAGTGACGAGCACGACATCTGGGCGCAGGCTGCCGCGGCCGAGTTCACCGCCATGCGCGACGACTTCGGGGTGTTCACCATCGAACCACGCTCATCTGTACCGCCGGGCGCCACTATCGTCACCTCCAAATTCATCTGGAAGACCAAGCGCAACGCACACGGTGAAGTCACAGGGCGAAAGGCACGTCTTGTAGCACAAGGTAACCGCCAGCGCGACGGCATCGACTTCTCGGAGACTTTCGCACCCGTCGCCCGTTTCTCTTCCATTCGCTGCCTACTTGCTCTTGCCGCTACCAATGGTTATCACGTCCATCAGGCCGACATCGACAAGGCTTACCTCCACGGCGAGCTCGACCACGACATCTGGATGACGACGCCGCGCGGTTTCGACTTCCCAGCCGACAAGATCCTCCACCTGCGACGATCCATCTACGGTCTCAAGCAGGCCGGTCGCATCTGGAACCGCCACATTGACGCATCACTCAGGAGTCTAGGGTACAAGGCAACGGGCACTGATCACTGCATTTACTCTCGCATTGATGACCAGCAGCGGCCTCACTATATCGCCTTGTATGTCGATGATCTCCTCATCGTTAGCCACGCCCTCGATGAGATCGAACGCGTCATCTCCGGTCTCGAACAGCGATACGGCGTTAAACGACTCGGCCCCGCGGAGTATATCCTCGGCATTCAAATTCGCCGACTCAACGACGGTTCCATTGCCCTATCCCAGGAGCGGTACATCATGGACGTGCTCGCCCGGTTTCATTTTGACACCACGACACGCGGCGCTACGGTGCCGATGACACCCGGCCTCTCGCTCACGGCAATTCCGGGTCAGGGAACGGAGCGCATTCGATCCTGGTATCTCCAGGCCATTGGCTCACTGCTCTACATCTCCCTCGGCACTCGACCCGACATTGCCTTTGCCGTCTCGTACTTATCCCGTTTCGCAAACAACCCCGGTCGCCGTCACTGGATTGCCGTCAAACACGTCCTCCGTTACCTTCGCGCCACGTACCGCGACAAGCTCCTCTACGCCCGTGGCACCGCAAAAATCACGGGTGTGGTTGGTTATTCCGATGCGAACTGGGGGGCCTGTGTTGACACGTCCATCTCGACAATGGGCTACGTTTTCTATGTCGCCGGCTCAGCTGTCTCTTGGTCGTCAAAGCGCCAGACTCGGGTAGCGGATTCCACCACTGATGCCGAGTACCTAGCTTTGTCGCATGCAGGAAAGGAAGCGATCTACCTTAACCAGCTCCTCTCCGAACTCCATGTTCACCCGGTTGGTGCAGCTCACCTTTTCACCGACAACGAGGCCGCGGCCGCCGTCGCTCACGACCCCGTTCGCACCTCCGGCACCCGACACATCCGCCTCCGCGAGCATTTTGTCCGTGACATGGTCAATCGAGGCGATATCTCTCTCTCACACGTTGGCACAGCAAACATGGTTGCGGATGTATTCACCAAAGCGCTGGGCCCCAAGATTTTCGGTACACATTGCCATGCTCTAGGCCTCCGGACGCGACATCCACGGCTCAAATCTACCTCGCGTTCGCGTGGGGGGGGGGTGTGAGGAATCCACTCTCCGCTCGGCTCAGGACTTAGGCGCGCGGAGCCAGCCTGGCGCCTCGGCCCAGGATTTGGGCGCACGGACCGAGCCTGGGACTTAGGCGCGCGGAGCGAGCCTGGCCCATTGGCTCAGCCCAAGGCTCTCTGGCTGAGGACTTGGGGCGCGCGGCTCTTTTATTGTTAGCTTCCTATTCATCACTCTTGGCTATAACTACATCGCTGACGTAGTAGAGTTGATCGAATAGGTATGTTGAAATGGATTGATCACTCTTGGCTATAACTACATCGCTGACGTAGTAGAGTTGATCGAATAGTCCGCCCCCATTGTTGGACGTCGGTGGCCGGATCCTGGCTTTGCCGACCGAGTGTCCCAGGAGTTTTACGGGTGCCGCCAATCTTCTGTTCGCGCCTACGATCATGTCGGAGAATGGTGTGCACGTTACCGTGCCTTTATGCACAATAACTCAAGCTTTAGTCTTTCGCCGCTTCAGCTGGCCACAGCGTTCTACCAGTCGTTGAGCGACGGGGCTAAGCGGGAAGTGCGTGCCGGCATGCTTCGAGAATATCGGGACAACTCACTGGTCACTACAGGAAGGTTCGGACGGACGGTCCCTTCCCTTGAGGAGATCACCAATTGGGCTGCCATCGCCGACGAGACTGCGGTACCAACGCCGGGTTCAACGCCTTCGACTCGAACTGTGTCCTTTGGAGCGATCTCGAAGACTCCCCGCAACATCCCGTCCTCAACAACCGATGACGAGCGCGCTCAGATCCGCCGGGCTCGATGGGTCGATCGCGCTACCAGATGGCAATGTGAAGAGTCCACTCTCAGCTCAACAGGGGCGCCTCGGTCGTCGCGCGCGCCCGCTAGCCCGCCCCCCTGCACTGGGGACTTAGACGCGCGCGACTGATTCAATGGGCCGGCGCGCATCCGCTAAGCCGCCCCCCGCTAGGCCGCCCCCCTGCGGTGGGGACTTAGGCGCGCACGACTACCTGAGTGCGCCAGCGATTCCACCCGCGTCTGGGCCTATCCCAGCGCGGCCCTCTCTTTCCGTTTCTTAGCTTCCTTCTCATCACTTCTGTTCAACTATCAACCCCTCCTGACAGTAGTGGTGATCGTCTCATAGGTTATAAGCCCATCGAGCTACCGCTGGCATGGACACGTCGTCACCCCCACCGACGGGTGTCAACCCTCCGATCCCCGCCGACCAGCTCGCCGCACTTACATCGCTGCTGTTGGGTCTCACCGCTGCCGCTTCTGGCACTGCCACACCCACCACGACGTCCGGCACCTCTCGCACCGTCTTTCCAAAGCACGCACGCTTGGATGGTGCAAAGACCTTTGCGAACTGGACACGCCAACTTCGCCTTTCCCTAGCGGACGACATCCGCTCGTACGTCCTTGACGGCATCGTGCCCGACGACTGGACACCTTCGCAACGCTCCGCTCGCGACGTCGTGGCTCGCGAGATCCTGGCGAACTCAATTGACTTGGCCGAAGTCTCGGCAGTCCTCGACAAGATCCCCACGGCCGACCTAACAGCGCCCAAAATCTACTCGACGCTGAAATCGCGCTACGCCCCTGACGACGCCACTCGTACGCTTGAGCTTTTTTCGCGACTCTGGGGTTTCCGTCCCATGCCCGGCACGGTTAGCGAATTCGACGGGTGGATCATGGAGTTCAAAGCCGTAACGCAAGAGATCATTGACACAAAGACGACTATCAATGATGTTCTCGCCACACTCCTCCTTGCGATTGCCCACCCCTCCCTCGAGAGTTTCAAGGCGTCATTCACCGATGAACAGCGCACACACCGAACTCTCCCTGACATCGACTCGCTCGCCGACCGCATGCGAGTCCAACTCCGGTCCCACAACATCCCCGGCACTCAATCGGCCCTTCTTGCTTCGTCGTCGTCACGTCCTACCCGTTCCAAGTGTCTCGCCTGTCGCAGCCCTTTGCACCGAGTCGCGGAGTGCCCCACGAGGGCGCAACACCCGCCGCCAGGACCCTGTCGTACCTGCAAGAAGAAGGACCACTGGTCCCTCGACTGCAAGAAGACCATCGAGGACGGCAAAAACCACGACACCGCCACCTCGACCGTCAACTTGCAACACCATGTCGGATGTCTCGCCACCGGTCTTCTCGCTCGTCGTCGCCAACTTCGCAACAACTCCTTCGTCGTCGACTCGGGTGCCACTTCGCACATGGTCTCGGACAAGTCGCTGTTCACGACCTATCGCCACATCGCTCCTACGAAGATTGGTGGTATTGCAGGGGGTATCAATGCTATCGGTACGGGAAACATCGCCTTCGTTGCCGCCTCGGGTCATCCGGTCACGCTCATCGACGTGCTGCACACTCCGAGCCTTCCCGTCAACCTTCTCTCGGTCTCACGCCTCTGCGACACCGACAACGTCCGCGTCGCTTTCACGAAACATGGCATACATGACAGGTCAACGTCCGAGGAGAGGACAATGACTACACGCGAGATAGAGGGCGTTGGATGTGAATCGACGGGTGGCGGCGGCTGTCGATGAAGAAACGATCGAGGAGGGGTATCGACCGAAGATGCTCGGAAGAAATCAAGTATAACGGACTTAATTCCAACGAGAAGGTAAAAGAAGAGGGAGGGTAATGTAAGATATGGAGCTGACCAAGCTGATGGGGAAGGTGCTAAAACCAAAGGGAAGGGAATGCTCCAAGCGCTAAGGGAACTTAACCAAATAAAATAGGCCAAAAAGGTTGGCTCAGGGGAAAAGGATTGCTCATGGGAGCACCGGTAAAACCCTGACTTTGCGCCTCAACTAACATACCAACTGCACCAAGCCACTGCACTCGACCTTTGGGGACTTCCTTTGAGTAATGCTGTCATCCTGACAATACACATTGACAAAGACGGCAACGACGTCGCTGAAGGCGCAAGGCTCGACGAAGGGCTCTACTTGCTGGACGCTGATCATTCCAAATGTCAGCATCTTGCTCTCCTTTCTCGCTCACAGTTTTCCGTGCCCCTGCTGACTCTCCACCGCTGCCTCGGCCATCTCGCACCGTCGTCCATACAGAAGATGGTTGCCGCTGGTTTGCTGGAGGGTCTTGGGGCCGGATATAGTGACGAAGAGGTAGAGAAGTTTGTCTGCAATGCTTGCCTTAGTGCAAAGGGTCATCGTCTTCCTTTTCCCGATTCGGACTCGCACTGCTCAGAGAGACTCGGCCTCGTACACAGCGATGTGCTTTCCCTCCCCGAACGGTCTTTGACTGGCAAACGGTACCTTGTTACGTTCCTCGACGATTACTCCCGCAAACTCTGGGCCTATGCGATCGGACACAAAAGCGAAGTGTTCGGCGTGTTCAAGACTTGGCTAGCCGAGGTCGAGCTTGAAACGGGTACAGCACTGAAGATCCTCCGAACCGACAACGGTGGCGAATATTGCTCGAGAGCGTTCACGGAGTTCTGCAAGGCACACGGCACACGTCGACAATACTCTATCCCACGCACACCTCAACAAAATGGTCGTGCAGAGCGGGTAAATCGTTCCATTGTCGAAGGCGTTCTTGCACTTCTTGCAGATGCACATTTACCCAAGACATTCTGGGAAGAGGCCGCAGCTTATTTCGTCTACTGCAAGAACTTGTGTCAACACTCGGCCCTGGACAAGGCAACACCGAACTCCGTTTGGCAGGGCGACCGCACCAACGCCTCGGCGCTTCACCCATTCGGCTGCACAGCTTGGCTCACGGTCGCGCCCGAACTTCGCTCCAAACTCGACCCGAAAGCGGTTCGCGTTCTCTTCACCGGCTACGACCTGGCTTCGAAAGCCTTCCGTTTCTACGACACTACGACGAAGAAGATTATACTTGGCAGAAATGCCACGTTCCTCGACACCGAGTTCCTCGGCCTACACGACGACCCCACCGAGCAAGACGGTAACACGCACTTCACCACCGCTCCCATCACCGATCTCCCAATCACTGTCAAGACGAGGACCCCACTAGTAAGGTCGGCGCACATGGACGTCTCATCCCCTCTTGATGATTCTACCATGAGCGCCGTTGACGTGGCCCCAGGGTACACTGGCGGAACCTTACTTAACTCCACAGATGCCGAATCGTCCTCGCCACCATCGCCTGCGCCGTCCTCGTCACCGTCTCCTGAGCCACCCTCGTCACCGTCGCTTGCGCCATCGACTGCGCCCTCACCGTCGTTGGCTGCGTCCTTGTCACCATCGGCCTTACCGACTGATTCCGCCGACTCCGCTGATCCTCTCGATCTCCTCGGCTCACGGCCCCGGGTTCGCTTTGACCAACTGGACACGCACCGCCCGGACTTCAGCACGTACCGCGAGCCCGCGTCCGCTGAGGAGTCGCCCGACGAACTCGAGCTCATTGGGCGCCACTCTCACGACGAATCGCCGGACGAAATCGACTTCCTCACTCAACATCACCGCGCCTTCATCGCAACGGACGACGACACCTCTGAGACAGAGGCCATCGAACCAGTTAAGTCCATCACCAGCGACCCACAGACCTGGCGTGAGGCAATGTCTAGTGACAAACGTGAGGTATGGGCCAAGGCCGCCACCGACGAATTCAATTCCATGCGCGATCACTTCAAAGTCTTCACCATCTACGACCGATCTACGGTACCCGCGGGTGCGACCATTGTCACGTCTAAGTTTGTCTGGAAAACGAAACGGAACGCACTCGGCGAAGTCACTGGACACAAGGCACGACTGGTAGCACAGGGCAATCGACAACGCGATGGCATCGACTTCAACGAAACCTTCGCACCAGTCGCACGCTTCTCCTCGATACGCTCACTACTCGCGCTGGCGGCCGCCCACGGCCTGCATGTACACCAGGCAGACATCGACAAAGCCTACCTTCATGGCGACCTCGATCACGACATCTGGATGACGGCACCGCGCGGTTTCAACCTCCCTGGCGACAAGGTGCTCTGCTTGCGACGTTCCATCTACGGGCTCAAACAGGCTGGCCGCATCTGGAATCGACACATCGACGCTTCACTTCACGACCTCGGTTACACGGCGACGGGCACCGATCACTGCGTCTACTCTTGGCTCGACGATCGGCAACGCCCACACTATATCGCGCTGTACGTCGACGACCTCCTGATGATCAGCCCCGACTTGGCCGAAATCGAACGTGTCATCTCGGGCCTGGAACAACGCTACGGAGTCAAGCGCCTCGGCCAGGCAGAGTACATCCTCGGTATCCAGATCAGGCGACTTGACAACGGCTCTATCGCCCTGTCTCAGGAACGGTACATCATGGACGTGCTCGCTCGGTTCCACTTCGACACCACGACTCGCGGCACTACAGTACCGATGACCCCCGGCCTTTCGCTTACCGCCATCTCGGGTCAAGGCACCGAACGGATCCGGTCATGGTATCTGCAGGCTATCGGCTCGCTCCTCTACATTTCACTCGGTACCCGCCCCGACATCGCCTTCGCAGTGTCCTACCTGGCCCGGTTTGCCAACAATCCCGGACGTCGTCACTGGATCGCGGTCAAGCACATCCTACGCTACCTCCGGGCCACGTATCGCGACGAACTGGTCTATGCTCGCGGACAGGCTCGCATCACGGGTGTGGTAGGCTACTCTGACGCAAACTGGGGGGCCTGCGTTGATACGTCGATCTCCACCATGGGATACGTCTTCTACATCGCCGGTTCTGCCGTGTCCTGGTCGTCCAAGCGCCAATCTCGAGTGGCCGACTCTACCACCGACGCTGAATACCTCGCTCTCTCGCATGCTGGGAAGGAGGGGATTTACCTCAGTCAGCTGCTCGAAGAGCTCCATGTCCACCCTGTTGCACCAGCTCACATATTTACTGACAACGAAGCCGCTGCAGCCGTCGCCCACGACCCTGTCCGCGTCTCCGGCACTCGACACATACGCTTGCGCGAGCACTTTGTTCGGGACATGGTAAATCGGGGCGACATTTCTCTCTCGCATGTGGGTACCAGCGACATGGTGGCCGACATCTTCACCAAGGCTCTCGGCCCGAAGGTGTTCTCGACACACTGCTACGCACTTGGCCTTCGCACTCGACACCCGCGGCTTGGGTCTGCCTCGCATTCGCGTGGGGGGGGGTGTGAAGAGTCCACTCTCAGCTCGACAGGGGCGCCTCGGTCGTCGCGCGCGCCCGCTAGCCCGCCCCCCTGCACTGGGGACTTAGACGCGCGCGACTGATTCAATGGGCCGGCGCGCATCCGCTAAGCCGCCCCCCGCTAGGCCGCCCCCCTGCGGTGGGGACTTAGGCGCGCACGACTACCTGAGTGCGCCAGCGATTCCACCCGCGTCTGGGCCTATCCCAGCGCGGCCCTCTCTTTCCGTTTCTTAGCTTCCTTCTCATCACTTCTGTTCAACTATCAACCCCTCCTGACAGTAGTGGTGATCGTCTCATAGGTACGCTGAAATACATCACTTCTGTTCAACTCTCAACCCCTCCTGACAGTAGTGGTGATCGTCTCATAGGCAACAGTCGCATTTGTGGAAGGAGCGCCATGCGTGGTTCACGCCCGCGCCGAAGGGAGTACCAGCGAGTATGGCCTGTTTCAACTGCGGTCAGAGTGGTCACTTTTCACAGCATTGTTCCTCCGAGCGCCAATCCCCCACAACCGTCCAGCTCTCGGCAATTGCGGGGGTCGACTTCGACGAGGAGGAATGGTCTTCGGGTTCAGGCATGGCCGAGGACCCCCAGGTGAGATTCCCCCTTTCACTCGAGCCGGATCAGACTCGACCGTTGAGTTCCGTATCCGCCTTAGTGACGCACCGCTCTTGCCCCTCCGCAGACCTTGTTGGACGAGTGAAAGACGTCGTCTTTCCTTCTTGCGAAGCAGGGATTTCATCGAGTAATTTGCAGCCAACCGCGCCGGTAGATGATGCAAACCCTCATCGTTTCAACGATAGTTTGACCGACACTGCGTCCGCCGCGGTGGAAGACGTTTTTTCCTACGCTGATGCCACGTCGCGTTCGCGTCGCTTTTGGGGGCCGGAAGTGGTGTCGTCTCGCAAGGCGGAAAGGGCTGCTTCGGTGAGCTCCTTCCAAATTCCTGTGCCAGTGGGTGTTTCTCTCCTGGCGTCCGATACGCCCCTGATCGACACCGACAAACCCGACCGACTCATCGAACCAGCCATTGTACGAGCCCGCAACGTTGTAGCTTGGACGTTGCCTTCCGGAAGGACCTTGCGTTGCTTGATCGACTCGGGGTCAGAGGTGGACTTGGTGGACCAGGAGGCCGTGCGAACCGACACCGGTTTCACGACGGCACGGTTGACTGCACCGTTGCACCTGCGTCTTGGGACTCAGGATAAATCCGACCGATGTGCTATGTTCGCCACTGCTCCGTTTTTGTCCGGTGCCCTCGACCTCGGTTCGCGAGCTTTCTTCATCTGTCGGGTGACTGGATACGATGCCATTTTGGGTTTGCCATTTCTGAAGGACACAGGCATGCTCGTAGGCTGGGGCGCCTTTACGGTTGCGCAATCGGGTCCGTCGCAACCTGTTGCCAAGGATACTTATGAGTGGGATCGAGCGGTCACCGTGGCATCTATCTTCTCCGGTTCCGCCATTGGTTACAACCACCCGGGATTACTTCCCGACGACAAGATCATTGGTCTTGAGCCGCACAACCCATTGCTCGATGTAGTCGACGACCCGACGCTTGAGGATTTGTCTGAGTCCGAAGCACGAACACGATTGGCTGCCTTACTCGAGACCTACTCTGATGTGTTCGTAGATTCGTTACCAATGGAGCGACTCCCACCATATCGGCCGGTCAACCACGAAATTCCGTTGATCAATCCCACCGAGAAGGTCAAACCAAAGGTGTATCCCCTCGCCGACAAGTATCGTACCCAGTGGGCGGAACATTCAGCTAAGTACACTCGTGGTCGTTTCTGGGTGTCGGGCCCAATCGACTCTGCGGCTCCAGTCTTTGCCATTCCAAAGAAGAATTCCCAAACGGCCCGCTTTGTGCTCGACCTCCGGGCGCGTAACAGCAACACCGCCAAGCGTTTTTCGCCCATTCCCGACATGACTAGTGTCCGCTACGAGGTTGCACGCTCGCGTTACCGGTCCAAATTTGATGTGGCCGCAGCGTTCGAGCAGGTGCGGATTGTACCGGAGCACGTCGACCGCACGGGTTTTGCCACGGTGACGGGCACATATACCTCTCGGGTCATGCAGTTTGGGGACACCAATGCACCCAACACGTTGAACCTGTTGACATCGACCATGTTCCAGCCATGTCTTTCGTTCGCAAAGATCTTCTTTGACGATGTCCACGTTCACTCCGATACACGACGCGCGCATTTGAGACACATTGAGATCCTGCTGATGACACTACGACATTATCGATTCTACTTAGGAGCCAGTAAATCTGAGTGGTTTTCCAAATCGTTGGACTCGTTGGGTGCCATCATTTCCGACGACGGCATCAAGGTTGATCCCCTCAAGTGGGAACGTGTCCGCCAATGGCCGACACCGCGTAACAAGACCGATGTCCAACATTTTTTAGGCACAATCAACTGGATGCGGGATCACCTGCCGCATTTGTTGGGTACCTTGGAGCCGGTTACGGCGTTGTTAGCGCAGGCGACATCGTGGCGTTGGAATGAGCGCGAGCAGCAGGCCTTTGATGACGCCAAAAACTTGGTACCTGCGACACTGCGACCAATCGACGGTGCCAAGGTCACTTCTGGCGAGCACAAGATCTACCTGTTTACCGATGCCAGTCGTGTTGGCATTGGAGCCTGCTTGGCTTCGGGTCCTACCCGGGTGCAGGCGGTTCCCACCCGTTTCTTTTTGGCTAAGTTCAATGGTGCTCAGCTCAACTATCACATCACTGATAAGGAGTTCTTAGCCGTAGTTTCGGCGTGTCAGGCCTTCGAACAGCACTTGATCGGTTACCCCTTTGTCATTGTCACCGACCATCAAGCCCTTCGCACCCTCAAAACCCAGAGACTTCGCCAGACGCCCCGGCACATACGCATGTGTTTGGAACTCAGTCGTTTTGATTTCGAATTTGAATTCATCGAGGGCAAGAAGAATTCCATTGCCGATTCGTTGTCGCGTCTATGGGAGGTCCAGCAAGGTTCGCAGGAGGATCAGGTCAAGGAAAAGGAGTTGGAGGATTTGTTCTTTGATGGAGAACGCCACGAGATCACTACACCCGGTGAGAGCCTCTTCGAGGAACGTCCTTACACTCCATTGTCAAACGATTGGTTGCCTCCTGTTGATGTTGCCACCGGGTCCCCGCGTCACGGCTGCGAAACAGGCTCTCCCGGACTCTACGCGCTCATGGAGGAATTGGGGAACAAGGACGTCGAGGGAAAGGACTTAGGGAATTGGTTCTTGAAGGAAGAATGCTACGAGCTCATTACACCCGGTGAGAGCCTCCCCGAGGAACGTCCTTACACTTCACCGTCGCCCGACCGGTTGCCTCCTGTTGATGTTGCCTTCGGGCTCGGGCGTGACCAATGCGAAGCAGGCCCTTCTGGATGTCACCTCGTCGCCGAGAATATCATGGATACCGACAACCCGTATGCAGGCCCGCTCGTGTCTCCTTTGGAACCCAGCACCAACACCCGAGTACACGCAGTCGGCGCAACTCCAGAGGACGACATTCCCTTACCGGTCGATCCCAACGCCGATGAACTCGATTTGTTGGGATCAGCACATGTCGAGCCCACCAACGCCCCTGTAATCCATAGGCCCCCGGTACCACTGCCCCAACCCTTCATCGACGCCGTCATCCAAGCGTACGCCACCGATTCCCAGGCTCAAGTTATCGTCACCGACCCGCTTTCGTGGCCTATGTTTCGGGTGACTGAGGAGGGGAAGATCTTGCGTGCACATCCCGATGAGTCCTTTTCGCTGTTTGTGCCTAGGGGTCAGGCTACCGGTGTCCTTGACTCCGAGAAGATTCCCTCGCTACGCGAGCTCGTGCTTTCGGAGGTGCATAGGAGTGTGGGACATGCAGCGCATCGCATCACCTTGGCCGCTTTACGCCCTTTGTATTGGTGGTCGTCCATGTCGGTCGATTGCGCCGACTTCTGCCGTTCATGCGAAGACTGTGCCCGGGGCAAGGCGTCCACTCAAGTGCCTTATGGTCGATTGCATCCGTTGCCAATCCCTTCCGGTCCTTGGGAACAAGTGGCCATCGACTTCATGACAGGGTTGCCTCCGGTCGAGTTCGAAGGATTGATGGTCGCTCAAATCATGGTGGTCACTGACACTTGGGGAAAGATGGTCCACTTGATTCCGCTTCCAGCCGACGCCGATTCCGAGCTCGTTGCCGACAAGTATTATGCTACCATCTTTCGACTGCATGGGACGCCTTCAGCCATCGTTTCGGACCGCGATCCCAAGTTCACCTCGCAGTTTTGGTGCGCATTGCAAGCAAAGGTCGGCACCGTCTTGCGGATGTCCACCGCCGCACACCCTGAGACGGATGGATCGAGCGAGAACCGAATCAAGATGGTCACCCAAACCTTGAGGATCATGGTATCGTCTAATCACGAGGCGTGGGCATTTCGTCTTGTGGAAGCTGAGTTTGCTCTTAACTCTTCTGTTGCGGTGTCCACGTCTCTGTCGGCTTTCGAGGCAACGTACGGATACCTCCCGCGACGTTGGCCCACCGAGTCATGGTTGGTCTCGGATGTTCCTCGCGCGGAAGCGTTCGCACGGATCCGACAGCTCCGTAATGTCGAGGTGACCGACGCCATCATTGGGACGCGACTTAGCCAAGCCCATCAGGCAAATAAACGCCGACGTCCGGACGATCCGGCCTTTCACACTGGCAGCTTGGTTTACCTTTCAACAAAGAACCTTGCAGTTCCTGAAGGGATGAAGTCAAAGTTGTTACTGCGTTACATTGGACCGTTCCGCATCCAAGCGGCCATCCCGGCTACGTCCAGTTACGATCTCGTCCTCCCCCCCGGGATGTCGCGCGTTCACAATCGTTTCCATGCGCGACTCCTTCGCCCATACATGGACAACGATGCTGAAAGATTCCCTGGACGTGATCCCACAGTACTCTTTGTTGACGACGTAGCAGATGCGACTGCCGACGCTGCAACTCCGGAGCGGATCGTCCGAGATCGCCGAAATGCTCGGGGCCTTCGTTCTTTCTTGGTTCGATGGGTCGATCACAGCGACACCGACGATACTTGGGTGAAGGAGCAGTCCCTGCGATCCGACTACCCATCTGTTCTGGACGAATACTTGGCGCGCTTGGACCGCACAAATCGCCGACTTGCGGATCGGTAGACTTCCTTTTGGGGGGGACAGTGTCAGGATGACAGCATTACTCAAAGGAAGTCCCCAAAGGTCGAGTGCAGTGGCTTGGTGCAGTTGGTATGTTAGTTGAGGCGCAAAGTCAGGGTTTTACCGGTGCTCCCATGAGCAATCCTTTTCCCCTGAGCCAACCTTTTTGGCCTATTTTATTTGGTTAAGTTCCCTTAGCGCTTGGAGCATTCCCTTCCCTTTGGTTTTAGCACCTTCCCCATCAGCTTGGTCAGCTCCATATCTTACATTACCCTCCCTCTTCTTTTACCTTCTCGTTGGAATTAAGTCCGTTATACTTGATTTCTTCCGAGCATCTTCGGTCGATACCCCTCCTCGATCGTTTCTTCATCGACAGCCGCCGCCACCCGTCGATTCACATCCAACGCCCTCTATCTCGCGTGTAGTCATTGTCCTCTCCTCGGACGTTGACCTGTCAGTAAGAGGTCGATAGGATCTGGTGATTCGGATCGAGCGGGCGAAGGTGGCACGGGCAGAGGACGTGGGGCCACCGGTCGAGGTGACGGACAGGGCGTGGAAATTGCCGAGTCAGAGCTGCCTTGGTCAGAGGCATGGGAGGTTGGTGAGTCCGGGTCAGGGTGGTCACCAGCATGGGATGAGGGAGAGCCTTGGTCAGAGGCAGGGGGCGCGCGCGAGTCCTGGTCAGGGATGTCACGGGCCGGGGAGGGACGGGGCAGGCCTTGGTCAGGGGCAGCTGGCACAGGTCCGGGGAGCTCAGCGCGGGGCGCGAGAGAGCGAGGAGGAGCAACGAGCAAAGGTTCGGAGTGATCTACCTGGTCAGGGTAAAAATCGCCGGGCACCGGAAGTGGGGTGGCGCCAGTGTGGGTGTCGGCCACAGGCTGCAGGGCAGGGAACTCGGACTCTCGAAAAAACCACGTTGCGACTGAGGAGGATTTTGCGCGTAGCCGGGTCAAAGAGGCGATAAGCTTTTGCGTGGTCGTCGAGCCCTACGAATATGAGTGGTACAGCCTTGGGGTCGAGGTCGGCGCGCTTGACTGAGGGGAGGCAGTGCCAAGCGCGACAGCCAAAGGCGCGCAGTGACGAGACATCCGGTGTGGCACCATGCCAGCGAGCATTGGGGATGTCGCCGCGAATTCCCGCATGGGGCATCAAGTTCTTGCAGTGCACAAAGTACCTGGCAGCTTTGGCCCAGAGGCGTGTGTCAGCGCCAGGCGAGTGGAGCAAGGCAAGGATACCCTCTTTGATGGTCCGATTTGTGCGTTCAACGCATCCGTTTTGTTGAGGTGTGTACGGGATAGTGAGTTCGCGACAAATGCCCTTAGTCAAGCAGAAGTTGACAAAGTTGTGCAAGGTGAACTCGCCACCGTTGTCAGAGCGAATGGTTTTTACCCGATTGCCGGTGGCGTTTTCTACCTCGAGGATCCAGTCACGGAGACGATGGAAGACGTCGCTTTTGTGAGTGAGGAGGATGCACCAATGTTTACGGGTGTAGTCGTCGACAATCACAAGCATGTAGCGATGGCCACCAAAGCTGGCTCGAGGCATTTGAGCAACATCGACATGGACGAGGTCCAGACGGCCAGACGCAATGGACTTGGAACGCGCAAAAGGGAGGGCGTGTGCTTTGGAAGCAAGACAAGCATTGCAATTGAAAGTCTTGACCTCATCCTCTGAATATACCCAATCCACCCCAGTGACCAAACCTTTCTGCACCGTGTTCTTGAGTTGCGCGATGGGTAAATGCGCAAAGCGACGGTGCAAAGTCAGTAAGGAAACTTTGTGAGGGGTGGCGAGGAGGGCATTGGGCATACGGGATGAGGGTGCGACGTTTAACGCGTACAGGTCATTTGCGACGGCTTGAGCAGTGGCGACAACGGTGCCAGAGGGGTTGCTGATCTTGGCACAGCCGGAGCCAAAGGAGATGCTGAACCCAAGGCGATCCAAACGTCGGACAGACAGCAAGTTGCACGGCAGTGAGGGCACCAAAAGGACATCGGTGGCCACGACGGTGCCAGCTGGAGTCGATAAGCGGACGGAACCACAGCCGGTTGAAGGGAGAGAACCGGCAACGCCAGCAACGGGCGGTCCGGCAAACGAGCGCAGCGTCGAGAAAAGTGTACTATCGTTGGCCATGTGACGATTTGCGCCGGAGTCGAGGAGCCACACTGACTTGCTGAACGGCGAGGGAGTCGCCAGGAGGCATGCTGTGAATGTCGTGGGTTCGGGCGTGTCGACGATGGCCGGGGCGGCTGCAGGCTGAGAGACCTTGTTGTTGCCCCGCTTGTTTCCACCATTGGCGGCCTTGCGGGCGCGGTAGGCGGCGGCCCAGGTGGCGTCGGGGCAGTCGTTGAGCCAGTGCATCTTCCGGCATGACGGGTTCGGACACGGCCAGCGAGGACCGCGGGGCTGGGGGGTGGCGACTATGAGGAGCAGCGCAGTGAGCAACAGAGATGCCAGATAGAAAAGATTGGGAACGTTAGGGAAAGAGAAAGAGAGAGCCGCGCTAGCCGCGGCCTCAGAAAGCCCAAGTCCAAAGCTGGAGGTCCGAGCGCCAGGCGCCGGGCTCAGAAAGCCTAAGTCCAAAACTGGAGGTCCGAGCGCCGGGCGCGCGCGCGAGCCTAAGTCCCCTTCCGCCGATCTCTGCATGCCCAAGTCGATAGCGCCACTGCAATGTAGTGTATACGATGACACCCCCCCTCGCTATCAGGCTTCGGGCATTCGGAGCCCGAGATTCTCCCGGTGTCGTATAAATAGTTGTGGTTCCAGGGCCTTGGTGAGGATGTCCGCTGCCATATCCGCTGTGGCGATGTAATCGACCTTGATTTCGCCCTTTTTGACCATCTCACGCACAAAGTGCTCCCGGATACAAACGTGACGAGTGCCTGAAAATGAGGTAGGGTTCCGTGTTAGGGCAATTGCGCCCTGATTGTCGCCGTAGATGACCGTCAGCCCCATGCCTGAAATCCCAAGTTCTCCCAAGAGCTGCTGAAGATGAATAGCCTCCTTGGAAGACTGAGAGAGAGCAATGTATTCGGCGTCGGTAGTCGAGTCGGCAACACGAGAAGATCACTTGGAGCACCATGAAACCGCAGCGCCAGCGAGGAAGAATGCGTAGCCCATTGTCGATCGGGAAGTCCGGACGCACGCACCCCAGTTTGAGTCGGAATAGCCATAGAGTGGGCCAGGAGTGGGCGTGTAACGCAGACCGTACGACACTGTACCTCGAATGTAGCGTAAGACGTGTTTGATTGCGGTCCAGTGCGTCGGTCCGGGCTCCTTGGTGTGAGGAATCCACTCTCCACTCGGTACCTCAGGACTTAGGTGCGCGGGACGAGCCTGGCCCACTGGCTCAGGCCTGAGGCTCGCTGGCTGAGAACTTGGGCGCGCTGCTCCTTTTGCTGTTAGCTTCCTATTCATCACTCTTGGCTATAACTACATCGCTGACGTAGTAGAGTTGATCGAATAGGTATGTTGTAATTGATTGATCACTCTTGGCTATAACTACATCGCTGACGTAGTAGAGTTGATCGAATACTTGGCGAATCGGGCGAGGTAGCTGACGGCGTAGGCGAGGTCAGGGCGAGTACCGAGTGCAGCATACAAGAGAGAGCCGATGGCCTGAAGGTAGCGAGTCCGTTCGTGGTCGGTAGGCGAAGACTGGTCGAGCTCCAGCAGCAAGTTCTTCTGCATGGGAGTGGTGGCGGGCTTCGCAAGCGCGAGGTCGAATCGCTCGAGGACGTCCTTGAGATAGCGCTCCTGAGAGAGGGTGATTGAGCCGTCTTTGTCGCGCTTGAGCTGAATGCAGAGTACGTACTCTGCGTCGCCTAGTCGTTTGATGCCGTATAGAGCCTCGAGCTTGTCGAGCACGCGGTCGATCTCGGCGTCGGAGGGACCAAAGAAGAGCAAGTCGTCGACATAGAGAGCGATATAGTGCCAGACGTCGCCTTCCTGCTTCTTGTAGACGCATGGATCCAGGACGGTGGGCAGGTAGCCGAGAGAGCGGAGTGTGCCATCGATTTCCTCGTTCCAGATGCGGCCGGCCTGCTTGAGTCCGTAGATTGAGCGCTCGAGCTTAAGAACCGTGCCCGGTAGGTCGATGCCCTGCGGTGGTCGCATGTAGAGGGGCTGATCGAGCTTACCGTGCAAGTAGGCCTTGTTGACATCCGCCTGTTTGATCTTGTAGCCGCGAACGACGGAGATCGCTGTCAGAAGGCGGATCGAGGTGCTGCGAACGACCGGAGAGAAGCGCTCTTTGAAGTCGATGCCCGGACGTTGAGTGTTGCCGTCTGCCACGAGTCGCACCTTGCGAGACTTGACGTTGCCAAATTGATCGCGTTTGGTGCGGTAGACAAAATGCGAGCGCAGGAGCTTCGCACCCTCGGGCAGGTCGGCAAGCTTGATCATCGTGAAGACGTGATGCTCGTTTAGCAGTGAGTCGAACTCGGCAACGCCCTCAGACCGCCATTCCTCGGCATGAGCGGAATGCATGGCCTGGTGGTAGTGCGCAGGGTCGGCGTCGCGAGAAGGAAACATTTCAACCGGAGCATCGGGCGAGGGCGAACCGGCGACAAAGGCGAGCGCGTCGGAGGGGTCGAGGGAGGCGTTGTTGGCAATCGAGTCGAAGACCTGAGACAGCATCGCAATGGGGTCATCCGAATCATCGTCGGTATCTGAGAACGGGGGCGATTCGAGAATGACGTTTCCGACGGGCGCGTCGGCCGTGGCCGAAGAAGACAGGGCGGCGTCACTGCCGAAGAGGTCCAGTTCGTCGGCGGAGTCATCCGAGGGCAAAGTGGCAGCGGGTGACGGAGCGGCGTGATT
Source organism: Microbotryum scabiosae (assembly GCA_022702605.1). Classification (NCBI taxonomy): domain Eukaryota; kingdom Fungi; phylum Basidiomycota; class Microbotryomycetes; order Microbotryales; family Microbotryaceae; genus Microbotryum; species Microbotryum scabiosae. The sequence continues at coordinate 1,391,240 of JAHWDV010000014.1, read as the reverse complement.
GCGGGGCGACGGACAAGGCGTGTCGATCGCCGAGTCAGGCTCCGAGTCAGCGGGGTCGGAGGGTGAGTTGAATGTTGACATCGAGGGTGTAGCAGAGCGGGGCGACGGGGGGGACGGCGATAGCGCAAGTTCGGGGACGAACGGCGCAGGGACCGGGACGGTGACGGGGACATCCGACGCTGGGGGACTGCAGACGGGGCGGGTGGCCGCAGGGAACTTGGTCTCGATGAAAGTGACGTTGCGACTGATGCGAATGGACTGCGTGTCAGGATCATACAGTCTGTAGGCTTTGGCATGTTGATCGTAACCCACGAAAATTAGTGGGATCCCCTTCGGTTCGAGCTTGGTGCGTTCATGCTGAGGGACGGTGGCCCATGTACGGCAGCCGAACGTGCGAAGTCGTGAGAGGTCTTGGGGAATGCCGTGCCATACTGCATCAGGGACACCGCCGTCAATTCCTGCGTGTGGCGTGAGATTTTTGCAGTCGAGGTAGTACTGCGTCGCTTCTTCCCAGAGATGGGGGGGGAGGCCGGAATCGTGGAGCAGAGCCAAGACACCTTCGATGATTGATCGATTGAGTCGCTCGGCGCGCCCATTTTGCTCGGGCGTGTACGGCACCCTTTTGTCGCGACGGATCCCTTGCTCGGCGCAGAACTTGTCGAAGGCAGTGTATTCACCGCCGTTGTCGGAACGAAGCGTCTTGATTTTTGCTCCGGACGCGTTCTCGACTTCGGCCTTCCAGCGTTGAAAGGCTGCTAACGCGTCGCTCTTGCGGAGGAGCGGGAAGGCCCAAGCTTTGCGCGAGAAGTCGTCAATGAACGTGATCAGGTAGCGTTGGCCGCTCACAGAGGGCTCAGGGAACATGAGAAGATCCGAGTGGACCAGCCCCAGCGGAAGAGAAGCGTGAGACTCGGACAAAGGGAAGGGCAGCTTGTGCGCCTTGGAAGCCATGCATGCGTCACATTTAAAATTATTGCAATCATCGTCGCTATAAGTCCACTTGATACCCTTCACCTGATCGCTTTTAGCCAATTTCTTTAGGACAGGAAGGGAACAATGGCCGAGGCGTCGGTGAAGGGTCAGCAGTGGGACTTTAGGAGTGCGAGCAGCGACGAGAGCTGTGTGCGTACACAGATGGGCATCCAGGTGGAAGAGGTGGTCGGACTTGGCCGAGCCTGCGCAAATGCTTTTGCCCCCCCTGGTCAGCAAGACCCGTCCGTCTTCGGTGAATGAAGCCGTGATGCCGTTGTTGACGAGCGCAAACATAGAGATGAGATTTGCGGGGCATCCCGGGACGAAGAAGACGTTGGACAGACAAATGCGATTGCCGGTGGAGGAGACAAGCTCCACAATGCCCGTGCCGTGCGAGGTAAGCGCCCCGCCGACTCCGCCGATCTGGACGCGAGGGGTATCGTGCAACTCGACGAAAGCAGAGGAGTCGTTGATCATGTGGTGACTCGCGGCGGAATCGAGGAGTAGGGTGGGCAGTTGCGACGTGACGGAAAGGAACGAGGTAGCCGCGAACGAGACGGTGGGAATCGGTTCCGCTGCGTCGTCCGCGTCGTCCGAGGCAACGGCGAGTCGAGCTTGAGCGGGTGATTTGGCCGTTTGTTTGGAGCGATTGGGTCGGGGCCGAGAGAAGAATCGCTTTTTCGCTTCCTCATCCTTGCATTCGCGGAGCCAGTGCAGAGGGGCAGTCTTGCACGCGGGGCAAGGGCCAGGCGGAGTCCCTGATTTGTCCGAGTTTGACAAATACGCCGAAGGGCGCTTGTCGATAAGGTTGTGCGCCGCTACACGCATCGATTTCATCATTTCCTCCAGGGTAGGGCGTGTGGCCTTGCCCTGGTGTAGTTGGAGAAACGTCTGACGCCAAGGTTCGAGACCGTCATTGAAGGTCGGGTTGAAGAGACGAGCGGCAACAAGGACTTGTTCGATGTCGAGGTTCCCTTGACGGATCTCTCTGGCAAGATCGAGATCGTGATTGAGATGCTTGTCGAACTCGTCCTTGGACGAAAGCGGAATCTGGGGCATCGACCAGAATTGCTGGAGGAGTTTCGCGTGTGCCTGAGCGTCCCGAGGTGAGTAGCGTTCCTTCAAGTTCAGATAGAGTTGTGAAGGCGTCTCGTTTTCGTTGTAGACGTCCTGAATGGACGGGTGTAGCGAGTTGAAGAGGATGCTTCGTACGTAGTCCTTCCACTGGTCCTGAATGACAGTGGACCACTCAGTCGGGAAGATTCCCGTCTGGAGGTACGAGAAGACCGGTGTGGGCACTAGTGCTTTTAGTGCTCGATGCCACCGCGGGTAGGTAGCCTCGTCTTTGAGTCGGTTGATTGCCTCGAACGTGACCGAAGTGGCGGCGGGGACACGTGGCGCGGAGGCGGTGCCGGGCAAGGAAGACGGGGAAGACGAGGGGGAACGGTTGTCACGACCATGTTCGTCGAGGGCTTGCTGGATGAGAGCCTTGATTTCGTCTGCAGTGGGTACAGATGACGACGACATGACGGCGCGGGCCAGTGTGGAGTGGCCGGGTGGTGAACGGTTGCGGTGGGTGGCGGTGGAAGCTTGTCGAAGCTTGCGTGTCCTTGCTGGTAGGTCTGTTGGGCTTATAACCTATGAGGAGCAGCGCAGTGAGCAACAGAGATGCCAGATAGAAAAGATTGGGAACGTTAGGGAAAGAGAAAGAGAGAGCCGCGCTAGCCGCGGCCTCAGAAAGCCCAAGTCCAAAGCTGGAGGTCCGAGCGCCAGGCGCCGGGCTCAGAAAGCCTAAGTCCAAAGCTGGAGGTCCGAGCGCCAGGCGCGCGCGCGAGCCTAAGTCCCCTTCCGCCGATCTCTGCATGCCCAAGTCGATAGCGCCACTGCAATGTAGTGTATACGATGACACTACGATCATGTCGGAGAATGGCGTGCACGTTACCGTGCCTTTATGCACAATAACTCAAGCTTTAGTCTTTCGCCGCTTCAGCTGGCCACGGCGTTCTACCAGTCGTTGAGCGACGGGGCTAAGCAGGAAGTGCGTGCCGGCATGCTTCGAGAATATCGGGACAACTCACTGGTCACTACAGGAAGGTTCGGACGGACGGTCCCTTCCCTTGAGGAGATCACCGATTGGGCTGCCATCGCCGACGAGACTGCGGTACCAACGCCGGGTTCAGCGCCTTCGACTCAAACTGTGTCCTTTGGAGCGATTTTGAAGACTCCCCGCAACATCCCGTCCTCAACAACCGATGACGAGCGCGCTCAGATCCGCCGGGCTCGATGGGTCGATCGCGCTACCAGATGGCAACAGTCGCATTTGTGGAAGGAGTGCCATGCGTGGTTCACGCCCGCGCCGAAGGGAGTACCAGCGAGTATGGCCTGTTTCAACTGCGGTCAGAGTGGACACTTTTCACAGCATTGTTCCTCTGAGCGCCAATCCCCCACAGCCGTCCAGCTCTCGGCAATTGCGGGGGTCGACTTCGACGAGGAGGAATGGTCTTCGGGTTCAGGCATGGCCGAGGACCCCCAGGTGAGATTCCCCCTTTCACTCGAGCCGGATCAGACTCGACCGTTGAGTTCCGTATCCGCCTTAGTGACGCACCGTTCTTGCCCCTCCGCAGACCCTGTTGGACGAGTGAAAGACGTCGTCTTTCCTTCTTGCGAAGCAGGGATTTCATCGAGTAATTTGCAGCCAACCGCGCCGGTAGATGATGCAAACCCTCATCGTTTCAACGATAGTTTGACCGACACTGCGTCCGCCGCGGTGGAAGACGTTTTTTCCTACGCTGATGCCGCGTCGCGTTCGCGTCGCTTTTGGGGGCCGGAAGTGGTGTCGTCTCGCAAGGCGGAAAGGGCTGCTTCGGTGAGCTCCTTCCAAATTCCTGTGCCAGTGGGTGTTTCTCTCCTGGCGTCCGATACGCCCCTGATCGACACCGACAAACCCGACCGACTCATCGAACCAGCCATTGTACGAGCCCGCAACGTTGTAGCTTGGACGTTGCCTTCCGGAAGGACCTTGCGTTGCTTGATCGACTCGGGGTCAGAGGTGGACTTGGTGGACCAGGAGGCCGTGCGAACCGACACCGGTTTCACGACGGCACGGTTGACTGCACCGTTGCACCTGCGTCTTGGGACTCAGGATAAATCCGACCAATGTGCTATGTTCGCCACTGCTCCGTTTTCGTCCGGTGCCCTCGACCTCGGTTCGCGAGCTTTCTTCATCTGTCGGGTGACTGGATACGATGCCATTTTGGGTTTGCCATTTCTGAAGGACACAGGCATGCTCGTAGGCTGGGGCGCCTTTACGGTTGCGCGATCGGGTCCGTCGCAACCTGTTGCCAAGGATACTTATGAGTGGGATCGAGCGGTCACCGTGGCATCTATCTTCTCCGGTTCCGCCATTGGTTACAACCACCCGGGATTAGTTCCCGACGACGAGATCATTGGTCTTGAGCCGCACAACCCATTGCTCGATGTAGTCGACGACCCGACGCTTGAGGATTTGTCTGAGTCCGAAGCACGAACACGATTGGCTGCCTTACTCGAGACCTACTCTGATGTGTTCGTAGATTCGTTACCAATGGAGCGACTCCCACCATATCGGCCGGTCAACCACAAAATTCCGTTGATCAATCCCACCGAGAAGGTCAAACCAAAGGTGTATCCCCTCGCCGACAAGTATCGCACCCAGTGGGCGGAACATTCAGCTAAGTACACTCGCGGGCGCTTCTGGGTGTCGGGCCCAATCGACTCTGCGGCTCCGGTTTTTGCCATTCCAAAGAAGAATTCCCAAACGGCCCGCTTTGTGCTCGACCTCCGGGCGCGTAACAGCAACACCGCCAAGTGTTTTTCGCCCATTCCCGACATGACTAGTGTCCGCTACGAGGTTGCACGCTCGCGTTACCGGTCCAAATTTGATGTGGCCGCAGCGTTCGAGCAGGTGCGGATTGTACCGGAGCACGTCAACCGCACGGGTTTTGCCACGGTGACGGGCACATATACCTCTCGGGTCATGCAGTTTGGGGACACCAATGCACCCAACACGTTGAACCTGTTGACATCGACCATGTTCCAGCCATGTCTTTCGTTTGCAAAGATCTTCTTTGACGATGTCCACATTCACTCCGATACACGACGCGCGCATTTGAGACACATCGAGATCCTGCTGATGACACTACGACATTATCGATTCTACTTAGGAGCCAGTAAATCTGAGTGGTTTTCCAAATCGTTGGACTCGTTGGGTGCCATCATTTCCGACGACGGCATCAAGGTTGATCCCCTCAAGTGGGAACGTGTCCGCCAATGGCCGACGCCGCGTAACAAGACCGATGTCCAACGTTTTTTAGGCACAATCAACTGGATGCGGGATCACCTGCCGCATTTGTCGGGTACCTTGGAGCCGGTTACGGCATTGTTAGCGCAGGCGACATCGTGGCGTCGGAATGAGCGCAAGCAGCAGGCCTTTGATGACGTCAAAAACCTGTTACCTGCAACACTGCGACCAATCGACGGTGCCAAGGTCACTTCTGGCGAGCACAAGATCTACCTGTTTACCGATGCCAGTCGTGTTGGCATTGGAGCCTGCTTGGCTTCGGGTCCTACCCGGGTGCAGGCGGTTCCCACCCGTTTCTTTTCGGCTAAGTTCAATGGCGCTCAGCTCAACTATCACATCACTGATAAGGAGTTCTTAGCCGTAGTTTCGGCGTGTCAGGCCTTCGAACAGCACTTGATCGGTTACCCCTTTGTCATTGTCACCGACCATCAAGCCCTTCGCACCCTCAAAACCCAGAGACTTCGCCAGACGCCCCGGCACATACGCATGTGTTTGGAACTCAGTCGTTTTGATTTCGAATTTGAATTCATCGAGGGCAAGAAGAATTCCATTGCCGATTCGTTGTCGCGTCTATGGGAGGTCCTGCAAGGTTCGCAGGAGGATCAGGTCAAGGAAAAGGAGTTGGAGGATTTGTTCTTTGATGGAGAACGCCACGAGATCACTACACCCGGTGAGAGCCTCTTCGAGGAACGTCCTTACACTCCATTGTCAAACGATCGGTTGCCTCCTGTTGATGTTGCCACCGGGTCCCCGCGTCACGGCTGCGAAACAGGCTCTCCCGGACTCTACGCGCTCATGGAGGAATTGGGGAACAAGGACGTCGAGGGAAAGGACTTAGGGAATTGGTTCTTGAAGGAAGAATGCTACGAGCTCATTACACCCGGTGAGAGCCTCCCCGAGGAACGTCCTTACACTTCACCGTCGCCCGACCGGTTGCCTCCTGTTGATGTTGCCTTCGGGCTCGGGCGTGACCAATGCGAAGCAGGCCCTTCTGGATGCCACCTCGTCGCCGAGAATATCATGGATACCGACAACCCGTATGCAGGCCCGCTCGTGTCTCCTTTGGAACCCAGCACCAACACCCGAGTACACGCAGTCGGCGCAACTCCAGAGGACGACATTGTGAGGAATCCACTCTCCACTCGGTACCTCAGGACTTAGGTGCGCGGGACGAGCCTGGCCCACTGGCTCAGGCCTGAGGCTCGCTGGCTGAGAACTTGGGCGCGCTGCTCCTTTTGCTGTTAGCTTCCTATTCATCACTCTTGGCTATAACTACATCGCTGACGTAGTAGAGTTGATCGAATAATGTCTTTCGTTCGCAAAGATCTTCTTTGACGATGTCCACGTTCATTCCGATACACGACGCGCGCATTTGAGACACATCGAGATCCTGCTGATGACACTACAACATTATCGATTCTACTTAGGAGCCAGTAAATCTGAGTGGTTTTCCAAATCGTTGGACTCGTTGGGTGCCATCATTTCCGACGACGGCATCAAGGTTGATCCCCTCAAGTGGGAACGTGTCCGCCAATGGCCGACACCGCGTAACAAGACCGATGTCCAACGTTTTTTAGGCACAATCAACTGGATGCGGGATCACCTGCCGCATTTGTCGGGTACCTTGGAGCCGGTTACGGCATTGTTAGCGCAGGCGACATCGTGGCGTCGGAATGAGCGCAAGCAGCAGGCCTTTGATGACGTCAAAAACCTGTTACCTGCAACACTGCGACCAATCGACGGTGCCAAGGTCACTTCTGGCGAGCACAAGATCTACCTGTTTACCGATGCCAGTCGTGTTGGCATTGGAGCCTGCTTGGCTTCGGGTCCTACCCGGGTGCAGGCGGTTCCCACCCGTTTCTTTTTGGCTAAGTTCAATGGCGCTCAGCTCAACTATCACATCACTGATAAGGAGTTCTTAGCCGTAGTTTCGGCGTGTCAGGCCTTTGAACAGCACTTGATCGGTTACCCCTTTGTCATTGTCACCGACCATCAAGCCCTTCGCACCCTCAAAACCCAGAGACTTCGCCAGACGCCCCGGCACATACGCATGTGTTTGGAACTCAGTTGTTTTGATTTCGAATTCGAATTCATCGAAGGCAAGAAGAATTCCATTGCCGATTCGTTGCGCGTCTATGGGAGGTCCAGCAAGGTTCGCAGGAGGATCAGGTCAAGGAAAAGGAGTTGGAGGATTTGTTCTTTGATGGAGAACGCCACGAGATCACTACACCCGGTGAGAGCCTCTTCGAGGAACATCCTTACACTCCATTGTCAAACGATCGGTTGCCTCCTGTTGATGTTGCCACCGGGTCCCCGCGTCACGGCTGCAAAACAGGCTCTCCCGGACTCTACGCGCTCATGGAGGAATTGGGGAACAAGGACGTCAAGGGAAAGGACTTAGGGAATTGGTTCTTGAAGGAAGAATGCTACGAGTTCATTACACCCGGTGAGAGCCTCCCCGAGGAACGTCCTTACACTTCACCGTCGCCCGACCGGTTGCCTCCTGTTGATGTTGCCTTCGGGCTCGGGCGTGACCAATGCGAAGCAGGCCCTTCTGGATGCCACCTTGTCGCCGAGAATATCATGGATACCGACAACCCGTATGCAGGCCCGCTCGTGTCTCCTTTGGAACCCAGCACCAACACCCGAGTACACGCAGTCGGCGCAACTCCAGAGGACGACATTCCCTTACCGGTCGATCCCAACGCCGATGAACTCGATTTGTTGGGATCAGCACATGTCGAGCCCACCAACGCCCCTGTAATCCATAGGCCCCCGGTACCACTGCCCCAACCCTTCATCGACGCCGTCATCCAAGTGTACGCCACCGATTCCCAGGCTCAAGTTATCGTCACCGACCCGCTTTCGTGGCCTATGTTTCGGGTGACTGAGGAGGGGAAGATCTTGCGTGCACATCCCGATGAGTCCTTTTCGCTGTTTGTGCCTAGGGGTCAGGCTACCGGTGTCCTCGACTCCGAGAAGATTCCCTCGCTACGCGAGCTCGTGCTTTCGGAGGTGCATAGGAGCGTGGGACATGCAGCGCATCGCATCACCTTGGCCGCTTTACGCCCTTTGTATTGGTGGTCGTCCATGTCGGTCGATTGCGCCGACTTCTGCCGTTCATGCGAAGACTGTGCCCGGGGCAAGGCGTCCACTCAAGTGCCTTATGGTCGATTGCATCCGTTGCCAATCCCTTCCGGTCCTTGGGAACAAGTGGCCATCGACTTCATGACAGGGTTGCCTCCGGTCGAGTTCGAAGGATTGATGGTCGCTCAAATCATGGTGGTCACTGACACTTGGGGAAAGATGGTCCACTTGATTCCGCTTCCAGCCGACGCCGATTCCGAGCTCGTTGCCGACAAGTATTATGCTACCATCTTTCGACTGCATGGGACGCCTTCAGCCATCGTTTCGGACCGCGATCCCAAGTTCACCTCGCAGTTTTGGCGGGCATTGCAAGCAAAGGTCGGCACTGTCTTGCGGATGTCCACCGCCGCACACCCTGAGACGGATGGATCGAGCGAGAACCGAATCAAGATGGTCACCCAAACCTTGAGGATCATGGTATCGTCTAATCACGAGGCGTGGGCATTTCGTCTTGTGGAAGCTGAGTTTGCTCTTAACTCTTCTGTTGCGGTGTCCACGTCTCTGTCGGCTTTCGAGGCAACGTACGGATACCTCCCGCGACGTTGGCCCACCGAGTCATGGTTGGTCTCGGATGTTCCTCGCGCGGAAGCGTTCGCACGGATCCGACAGCTCCGTAATGTCGAGGTGACCGACGCCATCATTGGGACGCGACTTAGCCAAGCCCATCAGGCAAATAAACGCCGACGTCCGGACGATCCGGCCTTTCACACTGGCAGCTTGGTTTACCTTTCGACAAAGAACCTTGCAGTTCCTGAAGGGATGAAGTCAAAGTTGTTACCGCGTTACATTGGACCGTTCCGCATCCAAGCGGCCATCCCGGCTACGTCCAGTTACGATCTCGTCCTCCCCCCCGGGATGTCGCGCGTTCACAATCGTTTCCATGCGCGACTCCTTCGCCCATACATGGACAACGATGCTGAAAGATTCCCTGGACGTGATCCCACAGTACTCTTTGTTGACGACGTAGCAGATGCGACTGCCGACGCTGCAACTCCGGAGCGGATCGTCCGAGATCGCCGAAATGCTCGGGGCCTTCGTTCTTTCTTGGTTCGATGGGTCGATCACAGCGACACCGACGATACTTGGGTGAAGGAGCAGTCCCTTCGATCCGACTACCCATCTGTTCTGGACGAATACCTGGCGCGCTTGGACCGCACAAATCGCCGACTTGCGGATCGGTAGACTTCCTTTTGGGGGGGACAGTGTCAGGATGACAGCATTACTCAAAGGAAGTCCCCAAAGGTCGAGTGCAGTGGCTTGGTGCAGTTGGTATGTTAGTTGAGGCGCAAAGTCAGGGTTTTACCGGTGCTCCCACGAGCAATCCTTTTCCCCTGAGCCAACCTTTTTGGCCTATTTTATTTGGTTAAGTTCCCTTAGCGCTTGGAGCATTCCCTTCCCTTTGGTTTTAGCACCTTCCCCATCAGCTTGGTCAGCTCCATATCTTACATTACCCTCCCTCTTCTTTTACCTTCTCGTTGGAATTAAGTCCGTTATACTTGATTTCTTCCGAGCATCTTCGGTCGATACCCCTCCTCAATCGCTTCTTCATCGACAGCCGCCGCCACCCGTCGATTCACACCCAACGCCCTCTATTTCGCGTGTAGTCATTGTCCTCTCCTCGGACGTTGACTTGTCACTTGGTTTGCGCCGTGCGACGGTAAGTGGTGAACAGAGAGCGATCGGCGACCATGTGTGCCGTGGCGCCCGAATCGACCACAAAGGCGTCAGCAGGGAGGTGGCAACGGGCGAACAGGCAGTGTAAGGATAAATCTTCCCCTTACACCCAGCACTGCTGGTGAATAAGCCCTAGGTGGACTGGAAATACCAGAGTATTATTTTTTTTTGGTAGAAAACGTTCATCATATTGCCCCCAATTCCTGTTCCCCCTGTTTCGGCCTACGGAAAAACTAGATGGAAGACTACGATGATAACACAAACCGCCCGCAAAAGTGCGAGAAATGAGCCAAGTCCACCAATCCGAGATTCGGATTCAAATGCCCTAGCCAAGCGGTTGCTCCCCCCCAGGAGACGAATGAGAGAGAGAAAGAGAAAGAAAAGAAATGGACTAACGACAGAAGGCCCACCCCACAGCCACTTCCCACTCGGTCGAGACGAAGACAGGAGCACGACTGTGCAGCCACCTCGATCCTCGACGCTCCAAGTCTCTGCTCGGTCACAAACAAGACGCGGTGAAGGTCCCTCAAAACCTCCCCCTCGGCAGTCCCTGGCCCCTCAAAGCCGACTTTCTGCCTGTGTCCGCTGATCCCTCCCTTGACTCAGAACCCCGAAGCCGAAGAGCGCGAGCCACACCAAGTCGACGCCAATTCGCGAGATGGTCCATGATCCGCAACGGTGAACCTGTAACAAATGAGAGAAGAAAGCGAGCGAGATATTTAGTGTACAGTATGAGAAAATGTTGTAACAAGAATTGGTGTGTGTGTGTGGTGGTGGGGGGGAAAGTCGAACCCAGCCTCTACTGCCCTCTCCTCCCCGCAGCTCCTCCTGCCCTCAACTTCAACCTCTCCTCCAAGATGATCCTCCTCCTCCCAACCCCCGCCATCCTCGTCCCCCACTTCTGCATCCCCCACCTCCCGCTGCTGATCATCTCCAAGACCAGCCCAGTAAAAATCTCGATCGTCCTCCCCGCTCCTTCTTGATCGCGCAGACTGGCCTTGAGCTTCGGAAGTCCGAACATGCGTTGAACGGCCGTGTAATGAGTGTTGTCGATCGTGTCGAGCCCCAGTGCGTCGCAGAGCACGCCCCTTGACGCGATCCAAACGTTCCTCGAGTCGACGCAGTCGAAGAAGTAGTGTTCCCGATCGTCCTTGGGCGCTCCACAGACGAGGCATGCGGGCGAGTCGTCGTGCTTTTGATGAAACTGCAGACTCCGAGTCGGGGTGAAGTTCCTGACAAGCTTGAACCACACCTCGCGCTCCCTCGCCGTCAAAGCTTTCGAGTTGACCCCCTTCCAGAATCCCTTGAGATCGTCGGGCTGCAGCGAGTCCCTGAACTCGATCGTGTCGGTGAAGGCCTTTGCGTTCAAGACTCGGCGGACGCGACGGATGGTGTACGGTCGCATTATGCTGAGCAAGTTGTATTGTGTTGATTGGTCTGGGAGAGCCGGTCTCGGAAGGCGCTGCGGCGGGTCGATTGGTTTGGGCAGGATCGACTTGAGCGGCGTGGTGGGGCGTATCTCGGCGCTGGGACGGACTCGGGGAGGCCCGTTGACTCGTACTGCCGCCACCGGTTGAGCTCTTGGTATGACCCTCAATCGATTGATCACATGTCGGTACCATGCCACGATGTTCTCCCGTTGTGATCGCCCCCGTTGATCGTATTCGCTGTTGCTGAGGACCACATCCGTTGGCGGCGTCCAAAGGTGAAAGCCCCCGCCCGGGTACAGCTCGCGTCGAAACAGGTCCGCTACCTTGGCGTAAACGGCAAACGCAGCATAGTCGGCGTCGTAGGGTGGTTGCGACACAGCGGGCGCTCCCGGTAGGTAGTGAAGGGTGTGCAACTTGATCGGAAGAGCGAGAAGGTTCGCGAGCGTCAACGTCCTCGGCTTGACTTGCGCATTGTGGGTCAATGGTACCTTCAGCACGGCCTGCCATCTTGGGTGTAGATCAGTTCGGATCGGAGTGTAGTTGCAGGGCCACACATTGGTTGCCAAGTCAAAGTCGGGGTCGGGGTGGGCTCGGACAATCGCCGCGCGCGCAAGTCCCTGCCAGATCGCATCCAAACCGCCAAGAAGCACGTCCCAGACGCGTGCCGCAACCGAGTCGACAACATCCTGCATCCGCATGACCCCAAGACCCCCCTTGTACCTCGGTGTGAAGACGACGTCCTTGCCATAGCACGTCCTCCTCTTGCCGCCGCGTACAAAGTCGGTGAGAATGTGATCAAGCTCCTTGACGACCTCGAGCGGTGGGACGTCGGCGGAGAGGATGTGCAGAATCTTGGGAATGGCGTATCGGTTGACGTAGAACGCTCGGGTGTGGTGTGTGAGCCCTCGGTCCCGTGCCGAATCGAGCGCCGCTTCGAGCCGTGTGACGAGATTCACGTTGGCGAGTTCGGTGTTGCCGGTGGGGTCGAAAGATAGGCCAATCCACTCGAGCGACTCGCCCTTGGCCTTTACAACGATCGGACGATCCCCAGCCTCCCAGCGACGTCCAATGGGTAGTACGACGGTCTTGTCGGTGTTGAGCCGGCCATTGGCTGCGAGCCTCCAGTCGAGCGCCAGGTCGTCAAGCAAGTTGAGTGACTCCGAGCCCGCGACGGCGACGACCACGTCATCGGCAAACGCAAGGGATGTAATGGCGCGGCTCTGTGGGTACGGATGGATGGCAGGAAGCGAGAGGTTCAGCGCGATGCCTCGACGGTGCAGAGCATCCAGGAACGGCTGAAACACGACATCCCAGACCGACGACGACACCGGGTCCCCTTGGCCAAGCCCACACGTCAGCCGCACCGGCGGAGTCAGGAAGCCGTTGATGATATATCGCGCCGAGGTCGAGTCACCCGAGTAGAGCATCCTCAGAACGCGTTGGAAGGCGGCAGGAGTGCCGAGGGCGTCGAAGATGGCGAAGATCCATTTGTGCTCGACGAGGTCGTAAGCCGACGATTGGTCAAGAGACAAGAGCACCGCGTCAGGGAACTCGGTGCCGCGCGCGCCCAGCTCCTCGATCAAGAGTCGAAGATGGAATGACGCGTCCGCCGATCGGCGGCCCTTGACGAAGCCGTGCTGTTGCGGGGAGAGCAGGTCCGGCAGCACGTGATTGAGTCGCGCAACGTAGACCTTGGTGAAGAGCTTGTAGTCGCACTCGCGCAAGGTGATGGGCCGGTACGACGAGAGCTCGGCGCGATCAGCCCCGATCTTGTGGTGCTTGAAGAGCAGGCGAACGAGTCCTTTTCCCTGCTTCGGTGAAAGCGAGCCGCGCTCGGTCATCGCGTTGAAGGCCCTGCTGAGCACCTTGGCCCACGCCAGCGGCGCCGTGTGATAGAGCTTGTAGGACACGCCCGATGGACCCGGCGATCGACCCGGGTGCGTTGTTGTGATCACGGCTACGACCTCGTCCTCGGTGATGGGTTGCTGCAGCAGCTCAATGTGCGCTTCCGAGAGTCGTCGCAGAAAGAGCGGGTCCGAGCTCGGGTCGTCGCAGGTGCCCGCCGCCCTGATCGGCGCCAAGAAATCGTCCCTAAGTCGCTCGACGTGGTCCTGATCGCGCGGCTGGAGATCGTAGAGGCGCTGAAAGTGCGCCTGTGTGTGGTTAAGCGCGACGTCAATGTCATGTGTCAGCTCTCCGTTGGGCAATCGCAGTGCTGTGATCTTGAATCCGAACTCCGTGCCGCGAGCTTGGCGTGGACCGGCCGCAAAAGTCGTTCCTCAGTAGCGATCTCGGGTACGTGGGCTCGGATCCGAAGTTGGCGTGCGCGTTCATTGACCGCTCGCCTAAGTTCCTCCGTCGTTCACGTCCATTCGGCCGTCTCCTCGTCCCCCATCACCGGCAACGCCTCCAGATCCTGCACCCTTCCCACCAAGACCGCCATCCGCTCCACCCGCTCCCGATGCTCCTTCCTCGCCAGCTCCCGACCCTCCTTCTCGCAGTTCCCCAGCACCACCTCGAGCTCCCCCACCGGTTCCTCCCCACTCGCTCCTTCCAACCATCCTTCCAACATCCCCTGGAACTCCGCCGTCTTGAAGGTCGCCGCGTTGATACGATGTAATTGGTTCGATGTCGTTGGTAAACTGTGGTTGGTGTGAGGAATCCACTCTCCACTCGGTACCTCAGGACTTAGGTGCGCGGGACGAGCCTGGCCCACTGGCTCAGGCCTGAGGCTCGCTGGCTGAGAACTTGGGCGCGCTGCTCCTTTTGCTGTTAGCTTCCTATTCATCACTCTTGGCTATAACTACATCGCTGACGTAGTAGAGTTGATCGAATAGGTATGTTGTAATTCATTCATCACTCTTGGCTATAACTATATTGCTGACGTAGTAGAGTTGATCGAATAGGTTACGAGCCCACGAGCTACCACCGCCATTTGCGTCTTTTCGAGCCCAGCCACTCGAACCGCACACGTCCATCGCAACATGGACAGCTCCCCCGCCCCACCCTCGCCTCTCAGGGATCCCAGTTTCCCTGAATCCTCGATCAGCGAGCAAATCGCCACTCTACAGGCACAGCTCGCCGCCCTGCAGGCCTCACAGCCCACCACGGCCCCGGCCGTTACCGCCACGCATGCCAACGCCACCGCCGCATCCAAAGTTGTGTTTCCTAAACACGCTCGCCTTGACGGACCAAAGTCTTTCACAAATTGGTTGCGTCAACTCCGTCTGGCGCTCCCGAACCAGCTTCGTGGCTACGTCCTCGATGGTGTCGTCCCCGCTACCTGGACGACCGATCAGCTTGCCGTACGTGACGACGTGGCCCGCGAGATCATTGTTGGCTCTATCGACTCCGCAGATGTATCAGCAACCCTCGACACCATCCCCAGCGACGAGCTGTCCGCCCCTCGCATCTTTGCGACTCTCAAGGCTCGTTTCAACGATGCCACGCGCACCCTTGAACTATTCGCCCGACTTTGGGATTTCAAGAATATGCCCGCTTCTGTCGAAGCATTCGACACTTGGCTACGCGAATATATGTCGGTCGTACAAGAAATCCGCGATGCCAAGACGTCACTCAACGACGTGCTTGCCACTCACGTCCTTGCCATGGTCCCACCCTGCCTCGAAAGCTTCCGACTGACATTCACGGGCGAGCAGCGGAGCCAGCGCGAGCTTCCCGAGCTCACAACGCTCACGGACCGCATCCGAATCCAGCTTTGCTCGGCGGGACTTTCGACTTTGCCTTCAGCCATGATTGCCACAACCTCGTCTTGCCCTGCCTGCCGCGCTCCTGGCCACCGCCTTCGCGAATGCACGTCACGTGCCAAGCACCCCCCTGCCGGCCCATGCCACCATTGCCACAAACAAGGACACTGGGCCCTCGACTGCAAGCGCCAAGGGGAACAGAAGATCACCAGTGACGGCAACCACGACGACTCGTCTCCACCTGCGTCTCAACAGCCTAACGTCGGCTATTTCGCCTCCTGCCTGAAAGGTAGCAGTGCACAATCTACCACTAACCCACAGCCCTGGATTAAAGGCAAGTATACTACCGGTGGGAGGTAGTGCTCATTGTGCCTATGTATGCCCTCAAGCCAGCCAGGGTGGGGTACTATCATTCACATTCTCATTCTCATTCTCATTCGCCCCTTTTGTGTAACAACTACTACAACAACCGCCAAGGATGCAGACCGGTGATACCGACCCACCCCCTAGGGCTCCACCCTCACCATCGGCGTCCGCAGCGACGAGCGTCCCGATTGGGACAAAGGAGACGCAAGTCCCTATTGCCGCCGCGATTCAAAAGACCAAGCAGACTCCTGAGCAGCAAACCCAACAACAACACCGTGCCAAGGCTTTGACCCAAATGTTCGAAGTCATGGGTGCTGTACCGGGCAATCGCATCGACCGGTGGTTGCAAGCCACCTTCGCCGCCGACGAGTACCCTGTCGCTACCGCTACATCGCTCAAGTATTCGGCTCTCAACGCCAATCGATCCATTCAAAACGTTTTCGACTTTGCTCTCGATGTCACTTTGACCATCCAGGGCGCCTCGAAGGCCTCCCTCGCGGACAAGGCCGATCTGCTCGGCTGCGTCACGAGACTGCTCTCCCCGCAATCTCCCCTGTGCTTCGACGCCGAGGTCACCCTTCCCGAGCACCTTGCGGTGTTTGCGCCCCAGATTAGGGGTATCCAACACTCGTCTTTCGTCAGGGCCGGTGTGGTCAACCACCGTATCTCCGTGGGATTCGTTTCGGTGAAGGCACGTGACGCGGCGCTTACGGCCCCACTGGCGCTTACTTGGCACTCTGCAAAGGCCCACTTCGCAAAGGCGCACCACTTCTACCGCAACATGGTCGAGCTGCGTATCAACGTCGGTGTTGCAGCGGTCCCATCCAAGGATGCTATTGTTGACTCCTTCCAATCCATTGTCACCAACATCACAGCCAAGGGACACCGTTGCGAGCTGGTACAAGTCTTGCGTGTGATCCACGTCGATAATGACTCGGCCTATGCGCACTTGGCCGGCGAGTTTTCGGCCTTTATCCGCTTCGACGACGACACCCTTTTCAAAGCCCCTAACAACACGCTGAAGGAGCTCCTACCGTCGAAGGTCTCTCTACCCACTCGAGGCAACATGTATACGGCGGTTCGCCACAATTACGAACGAGAAGCGGCCTGTGCTCGGTGCCACTTTGTGGGGCACGTGGAAACGTGCGCGCTGGAACACGAGAGGAGGCAGAAGGAGGCGAACAACAACACCGGAAGGCACAACAAGCACCACAACAACCCAACCAACACCAACAACACCAACAACATCACCAACATCACCAACACCACCAACACCACCAACACCACTAACAACACCAACAACGCCGACAACGACTCTTCCGAGGTTGTGGCCCCTAGCCGCGCCCTCGGAACCGACCAACTCGAATCACGGAACCGATTTGCGGGGCTCGAGGTGGAAGGAGGACAGGACAATGACGTCGACGAGGAGGACTCAGGAAAGGAGGGCGAGGAAAAGGAGCAGGTCGAAGAAGGAGACGAGGATACGGGCGCCAAAGCAGACGACGAGGATTCGGATCCGGAGGAGAACGATGGAGCGAACATCGACAAGGCTGGAGGCGACGACGACGACGAGGACGACAAGGACGAACAGGACGACAACTCGGAGGGAGGCAAACAAGGGGAGGACGAAGGAAACGATGGGGATGACGTGATGAAAGATGGAGTAGAGGAAGAGGACGAAGGGACGGAGACGGAGGTGGAAGAAGAGGTCGAGCAGGAACAGGGGGTACAGGACGACACCATCATGATCATCGACGACGACCAAACGACCATTGCCACGGTTTCCCGCGAGTCGACTCCTCGGAGTCCCTCGTGGCCTCCACTATCTCCTGAGACGTTGGCAAAGTCGCTGCGCGAGGGTGCGGAGTGGGACCGAGCACACGCCGAAGCTGCTGCACGTGTCCAAGCAGAACGGCTTGCCATCATCGACGCCCAACTCGACGCGGAGGAACCGCTCGTTCGCCACCAATTTGCAGAATGGGGTCAGGAAGATGGAGAACTGCGATACATCAACATTCGTGGCACCGCCTCCAACTCGAAGAAGAAGATGAAGAGGTCGCAAACGGTGGCCGATCTCAGCGATCCGAGCGACGGCCCGGTCGAAGTCAAGCGCGTTTTGAACAGGGTCAAAGGTCGAGCGGGAAAGGAGGTACCGAGTCAGGGGAAGAGGGTGACGAGGTCGATGTCGGCGGCGGTGGCGATGCAGGTCGAGGGGGCCAAGGCGAAAGCGGAGAAGGGTAAAGGGGTGGAGGAGGAGAAGCGCTGGTCCGACCATGAGCCCGAGGACAATTTCCTCCCCGCATTCCCACTCTTTGAGGACGACACTGCCGCCAAGAGCACGCCTACATCGTCTACCCAATAATGATCGAGCACACCATCACCACTTGGAACGTGAGGAGGAGCATGGGGATCCCGGAAAAGCGACACAACATTTACACCTATTTATCAACATTCAAAGCATCCGCCATTCTATTACAAGAACACTTCATCAGCCCGCAACTCTGGCAACGTATCAAGGACGAGTACGAGGGCAAGGTCTTCATCAACAAACACTGTCTGACTCTGATCCCCGCCGACTCGCCCCTGATCGACGCCGAGATTTTGCGCACCCACTCGGCACTCGACGGACGAATCCTGGTCGCCTCCTTTCGACTTCGAGGCGACATTCGGATACTCGAGATCAACAACATTTACGCACCAGTCGATACAAAACAACGACTCACATTCTATGACAAACTACATTTCCACAGGACGCAGAGCACCCACCTTCGACTCCTCGGCAGCGATCTCAACGACTGCCCGCGCCCAGAGGTCGATCGGCGGAACCAAGCTCGGCACGGCCACCACTGGCCGATCCTGATCGGCAAGCTCGACTCGCCCTACACCAACTGCATACGATTCAAACACCCGCTCACACCATCTTTCACCCGACCCAACATCGTCCGCAATCGACCAAAGTCCTTTTCACGACTTGACTACTTCCTTCTGCAGCGCACCCACCAAAATCGACTCGTCCAAGCCTCGACGATCTACGATCACCCCAAGGACCTCTCGGATCACCGACCGGTCTCGATCGTCCTAGTTCTTTCGGACGAGCGAGGAGATGCGGCTCAACCCAACTATTCGATCAACTCTACTACGTCAGCGATGTAGTTATAGCCAAGAGTGATGAATCAATTACAACATACCTATTCGATCAACTCTACTACGTCAGCGATGTAGTTATAGCCAAGAGTGATGAATAGGAAGCTAACAGCAAAAGGAGCAGCGCGCCCAAGTTCTCAGCCAGCGAGCCTCAGGCCTGAGCCAGTGGGCCAGGCTCGTCCCGCGCACCTAAGTCCTGAGGTACCGAGTGGAGAGTGGATTCCTCACACCCCCCCCCCCCCCCCCCCCCCCACGCGAGGTAGACTTGAGCCGTGGGTGTCGCGTACGGAGGCCAAGAGCAAAACAGTGTGTGCCGAAAATCTTGGGACCCAGCGCTTTGGTGAATATGTCTGCGACCATGTTTGTCGTGCCAACGTGTGAAAGGGAGATATCGCCTCGATTTACCATGTCGCGGACGAAATGCTCACGGAGGCGGATGTGCCGTGTGCCGGAGGTGCGAACGGGGTCGTGAGCGACGGCGGCCGCGGCCTCGTTGTCGGTGAAAATGTGAGCTGCACCAATTGGGTGAACATGGAGTTCGGAGAGGAGCTGGTGAAGGTAGATCGCTTCCTTTCCTGCATGCGATAAAGCTAGGTACTCGGCATCAGTGGTGGAATCCGCTACCCGAGTCTGGCGCTTCGATGACCAAGAGACGGCTGAGCCGGCGACATAGAAAACGTAACCCATTGTCGAGATGGACGTGTCAACGCAGGCCCCCCAGTTCGCATCGGAATAACCAACCACACCCGTGATTTTGGCGGTGCCACGGGCGTAGAGGAGCTCGTCGCGGTACGTGGCGCGAAGGTAGCGGAGGACGTGTTTGACAGCAATCCAGTGGCGGCGACCAGGGTTGTTTGCGAACCGGGATAAATACGAGACGGCGAAGGCAATGTCGGGTCGAGTGCCAAGGGAGATGTAAAGCAGTGAGCCAATGGCCTGGAGATACCAGGATCGAATGCGCTCCGTTCCCTGACCTGGAATTGCCGTGAGCGAGAGGCCGGGTGTCATCGGTACTGTAGTGCCGCGAGTCGTGGTGTCGAAGTGGAACCGAGCGAGCACGTCCATGATGTACCGCTCCTGGGATAGGGCAATGGAACCGTCGTCGAGTCGGCGAATTTGGATGCCGAGGATATACTCTGCAGGGCCGAGTCATTTGACGCCGTATCGTTGCTCGAGGCCGGAGATGACGCGTTCGATCTCATCGAGGGCGGGGCTGACGATGAGGAGATCGTCGACATACAAGGCAATGTAGTGAGCCCGCTGCTGATCGTCAATGCGAGAGTAAATGCAGTGATCAGTGCCTGTTGCCTCGTAGCCAAGACTCCTGAGTGATGCGTCAATATGACGGTTCCAGATGCGCCCGGCCTGCTTGAGGCCATAGATGGAGCGTCGCAGGCGGAGGATCTTGTCGGCTGGGAAGTCGAAACCGCGCGGCGTTGTCATCCAAATGTCGTGATCGAGTTCGCCATGGAGATAAGCCTTGTCGATGTCGGCCTGATGGACGTGGTAACCGTTGGCGGCGGCGAGAGCGAGGAGGCAGTGAATGGAGGAGAAGCGGGCGACGGGTGCAAAAGTCTCTGAGAAATCAATGCCGTCGCGTTGGCGGTTACCTTGCGCGACAAGACGTGCTTTGTGCCCTGTGATGTCGCCATGTGCGTTGCGTTTGGTCTTCCAAACGAACTTGGAGGTGACAACGGTGGCGCCCGGCGGTACTGAAGATCGGGATTCGATGGTGAACACCTTGAAGTCGTCGCGCATGGCGGTGAACTCGGCGGCTGCAGCCTGAGCCCAGGTGTCGTGCTCATCGCTGGACATTGCTTCACGCCAAGTCTGAGGATCACTAGTAATCGATTTGACGGGCTCGATGGCGTCGAGGGTGGGGTCGTCGTTGTCAGTGGCGATGAAGGCGCGGTGATGGCGAGAGAGGAAATCGATCTCATCAGGGGAGTCGTCGTCAGAGGGCTGCCCAGTGAAGTCGACGGCGGGCACGGGTGTGTTCAGGGTATCGTCGTCGGAGCGATGTACGTCCAGCAGGTTTAAGCGAACCGCGGTGTTGGAACTGAGAAGGTTGAGCGGGTCATCCGATTTGTCGAAGGGCGGCCCGTCCGCCGAGGACGTGGCGGGCGACGAAACCGGGGCAAGCGATGGGGACGGCGAGGGGCTAGGTTCTGTGGAATTAAGTAAGGATCCGCCAGTGTACCCTGGGGCCACGTCAACAGCGCTCATGGAAGAATCATCAAGGAGGGATGAGACGTCCATGTGCGCCGACCTTACTAGCGGGGTCCTCATGTTGACGGCTGGGGCGGGCGTGTCGGCAGGAATAACAATGTGGCGTTCGGTGTCGTCCGAGTTGACGGGTGTGTCGTCCTGCAGGCCGGGGAAGTTGTCATCCAAAAACGTGGCATTTCGGCCAAGTACAATCTTGCTGATGGAGTGGTCGAAGAAACGGAAAGCTTTGGAGGCGAGGTCGTATCCGGTGAAGATCACGCGCGCGGCTTTGGGGTCGAGCTTGCTGCGAAGATCCGGGGCAACCGTGAGCCAGGCCGCGCAGCCGAACGGGTGGAGAGCGGTAGCTGTGGTGCGTTGGCCGTTCCAAGCGGATTCCGGAGTCTGTTTGGCCAAAGCGGAGTGTGAGCACCTGTTTTTGCAATAAACAAAATATGCGGCCGCCTCATCCCAAAAAGTGGCGGGTAGGCGAGAATCAGCGAGGAGGGCGAGGACGCCTTCGACGATGGAGAGGTTGACACGTTCAGCGCGACCATTTTGCTGAGGCGTGTATGGAATAGAGTATTGACGGCGAATACCCCTGGACTTGCAGAATTCCGTGAATGTGTTTGACCGGTACTCCCCGCCATTGTCGGTGCGAAAGATCTTCAAACGCGCGTTGGTCTCTAATTCCACTTCGGCAAGCCAAGTCTTGAAGGTTGGGAAGACGTCACTTTTGTGATCGATTGCGTACGCCCAGAGTTTGCGAGAGTGGTCGTCGAGGAACGTGACGAGGTAACGCTTTCCGGTCAAAGACGGAGTGGGAAACGACAGGACGTCGCTGTGCACAAGGCCGAGTCTCTCGGGTGAGTGCGAGTCAGAGTCCGGAAAGGGAAGACGGTGGCCCTTGGAACCGAGGCAAGCATTGCAAACAAACTGCTCTACGTCTTCGTCACTATATCCGGCCCCAAAACCTTCCAACAAACCTGCGGCAATCATCTTCTGAATAGAGGATGGAGCGAGATGGCCGAGGCAGCGGTGAAGGGTAAGCAGGGGCACGGTCGACTCAGAACGTGAGAGTAAGGCGAGATGCTGACATTTGGAATGATCCGCATCCAGGAGATAGAGGCCGTCTTCGACCCTGGTACCTTGAGCAATGGCCTGGTCATCCTTGGTGATCTCGATGCCGTCGCTGGTGAAGGCGAGTCGAACGCAGTCGGTGTCGCAGAGGCGAGAGACCGAGAGAAGATTGACGTTGAGGCCAGGCGTATGGAGAACGCCCCGTAGCGCGATCGGATGTCCGGATTTGGCAATAAACGCTACGTTACCGATGCCAATGGCCGTGACGCCGCCGGCAATGCCACCAACCTTGGTTTGCGCCGTGCGACTGTAAGTGGTGAACAGAGAGCGATCGGCGACCATGTGTGCCGTGGCGCCCGAATCGACCACAAAGGCGTCAGCAGGGAGGTGGCGACGGGCAAACAGGCAGGAGGCGGAATAGCCGACGTTAGGCTGTTGAGACGCAGGTGGAGACGAGTCGTCGTGGTTGCCGTCACTGGTGATCTTCTGTTCCCCTTGGCGCTTGCAGTCGAGGGCCCAGTGTCCTTTTTTGTGGCAACGGTGGCATGGGCCGGCAGGGGGGTGCTTGGCACGTGACGTGCATTCGCGAAGGCGGTGGCCAGGAGCGCGGCAGGCAGGGCAAGACGAGGTTGTGGCAATCATGGCTGAAGGCGAAGTCGAAAGTCCCGCCGAGCGAAGCTGGATTCGGATGCGGTCCGTGAGTGTCGTGAGCTCGGGAAGCTCGCGCTGGCTCCGCTGCTCGTCCGTGAATGTCAGTCGGAAGCTTTCGAGGCAGGGTGGGACCATGGCAAGGACGTGAGTGGCAAGCACGTCGTTGAGTGACGTCTTGGCATCGCGGATTTCTTGTACGACCGACATATATTCGCGTAGCCAAGTGTCGTATGCTTCGACAGAAGCGGGCATATTCTTGAAATCCCAAAGTCGGGCGAATAGTTCAAGGGTGCGCGTGGCATCGTCGGGTGCAAAACGAGCCTTGAGAGTCGCAAAGATGCGAGGGGCGGACAGCTTGTCGCTGGGGATGGTGTCGAGGGTTGCTGATACGTCTGCGGAGTCGATAGAGCCAACAATGATCTCGCGGGCCACGTCGTCACGTACGGCAAGCTGATCGGTCGTCCAGGTAGCGGGGACGACACCATCGAGGACGTAGCCACGAAGCTGGTTTGGGAGCGCCAGACGGAGTTGACGCAACCAATTTGTGAAAGACTTTGGTCCGTCAAGGCGAGCGTGTTTAGGAAACACGACTTTGGATGCGGCGGTGGCGTTGGCATGCGTGGCGGTAACGGCCGGGGCCGTGGTGGGCTGTGAGGCCTGCAGGGCGGCGAGCTGTGCCTGTAGAGTGGTGAATTGCTCGCTGATCGAGGATTCAGGGAAACTGGGATCCCTGAGAGGCGAGGGTGGGGCGGGGGAGCTGTCCATGTTGCGATGGACGTGTGCGGTTCGAGTGGCTGGGCTCGAAAAGACGCAAATGGCGGTGGTAGCTCGTGGGCTCGTAACCTATTCGATCAACTCTACTACGTCAGCAATGTAGTTATAGCCAAGAGTGATGAATGAATTACAACATACCTATTCGATCAACTCTACTACGTCAGCGATGTAGTTATAGCCAAGAGTGATGAATAGGAAGCTAAGTCCTGAGGTACCGAGTGGAGAGTGGATTCCTCACACCTGTCGTTCGTCATGTGGCGATTAGCACCCGAGTCAAGAAGCCAAGCCGATTTGCGAAATGGCGAAGGTGTTGCGAGGAGACAGGCCGTGAACGACACAGAGTTGGGTGCATCGACGGCGGCCGGTGAAGCGGTCGGCTGGGAGGCCTTCTTCTCGGCGGTGCGGCGAGCTCGGTAGGCGGCGGCCCAGGCGGTGTTGGGGCATTCCCTGAGCCAGTGCATCTTGCGACAAGACGGATTTGGGCACGGCCTTGAACAACCGTGGCGGGCCTGCGGGGTGGCGATGGCGGCAACGGGAGTGTCGACGGGCCGGGCTTTGACATCGCGGTAAAGGCGCGTGAAGATCTCGGTGGCGGGAGGCATTGCAGTGGTGTCAGGATGACAGCATTACTCAAAGGAAGTCCCCAAAGGTCGAGTGTAGTGGCTTGGTGCAGTTGGTATGTTAGTTGAGGCGCAAAGTCAGGGTTTTACCGGTGCTCCCACGAGCAATCCTTTTCCCCTGAGCCAACCTTTTTGGCCTATTTTATTTGGTTAAGTTCCCTTAGCGCTTGGAGCATTCCCTTCCCTTTGGTTTTAGCACCTTCCCCATCAGCTTGGTCAGCTCCATATCTTACATTACCCTCCCTCTTCTTTTACCTTCTCGTTGGAATTAAGTCCGTTATACTTGATTTCTTCCGAGCATCTTTGGTCGATACTGTTAGAAGCGGGGTCTGAGAGCCTAACTCTTCTTTACTAGAATGGTTAATTGTTTTATTATGCGCGCGTCTATCTCTGTCTTTGCTATGTTTCTGCCTTTTAGTTCTCTTCTCCACGCTATTCTCATCATCTCACTCGTGTATATCGGAGCTGAGTCGTGGAGTACCTCTTAGGTTAGTTACTGCAAAGTCACGCTATTCTCATCATCTCACTCGTGTATATCGGAGCTGAGTCGTGGAGTACCTCTTAGTCCTTATCCGTAATAGATACCCCTCCTCAATCGCTTCTTCATCGACAGCCGCCGCCACCCGTCGATTCACACCCAACGCCCTCTATTTCGCGTGTAGTCATTGTCCTCTCCTCGGACGTTGACTTGTCAAGTGGAATCGCCCTGGGCAGCGACAAAGGTGGTGCGCCAGGCGTCGAAGGACGAAGGAAGGCGATAAGAGCGTTCACAGAGACCTGCGAGTCCTGCAGCAGCCGGGCGTCGTTCTCGAAGCTGTCACGGAATTGCAGGAACAGGTCGGGAGTGACGGGCACAGGGTCGGAGCTGAAGAGGTGTTGGATGACCGGTAGCAAATCAACAGCAGAGACGGTGCTGTAGCGCTCGCGGAGTGCCTGCCAGACCTTGGGTGCAGCGAGCGGTTCGTCGAGGTAAGGTGACAGGCCCGGGAGGACGGTTTGCAAATCGACGGAGGCGCAAATGGAGGAGCAGGCGTAGTGGTCCCAGAGAGGGACATACGATGCAGGCCAAGACTCGAGTGGTACGCCCGTGTTTAGGTAACGGACGACGCTGGAAGGCAGGCATGAACGGATGGCGAGGACCCAGTCTCGGTAGCCGGACGAGTTGCAAAGCAGCTCGGTCGTTGCGAAGGCCGCAGAGTGGGTGGGCGGGCGCAAGGGCGGCGCATCGGGCGTGGGCTCGCGGAGCTTGGCTTCAGGCGCGGAGGCGCCGGCGGCGGACATGTTGCGAAGGGTGAAAACGTCGAGCAAAGGGCGGGCGCGGAGGTGGCCGCACTGGTGGCTTGGTTGGGCTAATAACCTATGAAGTTGTCACGCCTGCTCAAGCAGTGGTAAGTCTCTGATCGAAGGACCAAGGGAGACCAGACCAAGAAGTTGCTTGTTACACACCTGCTCAAGCACTACAGTAAGTTACCACATCTAGAGGGGTCAAAGATGATAGGAAGAGTAGTGCTCACCTGCTCAAGCAGTGGTAAGTCTCTGATCGAAGGACCAAGGGAGACCAGACCAAGAAGTTGCTTGAGCAGGAGAGAAACCAGAGTGGGGCCAGCTGGCTGGGCCTAAGTGCCCAGCCAGAGTCAGGTGCACGGACCTGGCCCAGAGTGGGAGAGCTAAAGTGGTGAAAAGTAGGCCAAAAGTGATCAAAACGAAGAGAGGAGGATGTTGAGGTAGATGCAAGATACAAGAAGGACATGAAGGAGATATTTGATCTCACAACTACACCCGCCACGTCATCCGGCAACACGCGCACCGCCTTCCCCAAACACGCACGCTTGGACGGCTCCAAATCATTTGCGAACTGGACACGCCAACTTCGCCTTTGCCTAGCGGATGACATCCGCTCGTACGTCCTCGACGGTGTTGTACCCGACGACTGGACACCTTCCCATCGCTCCGCTTGCGACGCCGTCGCCCATGAGATCATCGCGAACTCGATCAACTCCGCCAAAGTCTCGGCGGTCCTTGACAAGATCCCCACTGCCGACCTTACAGCGCCCAAAATCTACTCCACGCTGAAGTCGCGCTACGCTCCTGACGACGCCACTCGTACGCTCGAACTCTTCTCGCGACTCTGGGGTTTCCGATCCATGCCCGGGACGGTTGCCGAATTTGACACCTGGATCACAGAATTCAAGTCGGTCGCACAAGAGGTCATCGACGCAAAAACCACCATTAACGACGTCCTTGCCACACTCGTCCTTGCAATCGCTCATCCGTCGCTTGAGAGTTTCAAGGCAACGTTCACTGACGAACAACGCTCGCAACGCTCTCTTCCGGACATTGATACAATTGCCGAACGTATGCGCGTCCAAATACGGTCGACAAACCTTTCCAGTGATCAGTCGGCCCTCCTCGCCTCGTCGGCGCCCCGCTTGCCCCGCCCGGCTCGCGGCAACTGCTTCGCCTGTAGCAGTCCTTCTCACAGCATCGCACAGTGCCCTACGAGGGCCCAACATCCGCCTCCAGGACCCTGTCGCTTCTGCAAAAAAAAGGGTCACTGGTCGGTCGACTGCAAGAAGTCCAACACCAGTAACGCCAACTTGAGCGTCGACGCACCACACCATGTCGGATTTCTCGTCACCGGTCTTCGCACCCGTCGTCACCAACTTCGCAACAAGTCCTTTGTCGTTGACTCGGGCGCCACTGCACACATGGTTCCGGACAAGTCGCTGTTCACCACCTACCGTCAGGTGGCCCCCACGAAGATCGGTGGCATTGCAGGTGGCATCAACGCCATCGGCATCGGGGATATTGCATTTGTTGCCGCCTCTGGACACCCAATCACGCTTACCGACGTGTTGCACACTCCGTGTGAGATCAAATATCTCCTTCATGTCCTTCTTGTATCTTGCATCTACCTCAACATCCTCCTCTCTTCGTTTTGATCACTTTTGGCCGACTTTTCACCACTTTAGCTCTCCCACTCTGGGCCAGGTCCGTGCGCCTGACTCTGGCTGGGCACTTAGGCCCAGCCAGCTGGCCCCTCTCTGGTTTCTCTCCTGCTCAAGCAACTTCTTGGTCTGGTCTCCCTTGGTCCTTCGATCAGAGACTTACCACCGCTTGAGCAGGTGAGCACTACTCTTTCTATCATCTTTCACCCCTCTAGATGTGGTAACTTACTGTAGTGCTTGAGCAGGTGTGTAACAAGCAACTTCTTGGTCTGGTCTCCCTTGGTCCTTCGATCAGAGACTTACCACCGCTTGAGCAGGCGTGACATCTTCATAGGTTATGAGCCAAACGAGCTACCAGCTGCTAAAAGGCCGCAGGTTCAAATCCCCCTGGGGGCAGGCAATTTTCGCAGCCTGATCCATGCATACACTCAGTGTCCAGTGGCCACACACAGTGCCCATCAGCAGCCACACACCCAGTGCCCAGAGACCAGTGTCCCCACCCACTCACAGCTCTTCAGCTTCGCGCAAGGGGGGGTGTTGAACCTCGCCTCCATCTCACTTCTAGGGCAATATGCGCTCACTGAAGTTGAGGTGCCTCACCTTTTAGTGCAGTGGTTAATTGCTTCTAATACTGGAATCGACACATCGATGCTTCCCTTCAAAACCTTGGTTACACGGCCACAGGCACCGATCACTGCGTGTACACCTGCCTCGATGATCGCCAACGCCCACATTACATTGCGCTGTACGTCGACGACCTCCTCGTGATCAGCCCGGACCTTGCCGAAATCAAACGTGTCATCTCCGGCCTTGAGCAACGCTACGGAGTCAAGCGTCTTGGCCCTGCCGAGTACATCCTCGGCATCCAGATCAGACGGCTCGACGACGGCTCCATCGCACTGTCCCAGGAACAATACATCATGGACGTGCTCGCCCGGTTTCACTTCGACACTACAACTCGCGGCACTACTGTCCCAATGACTCCTGTTCTTTCGCTCTCCGCCATTCCGGGTCAAGGTACAGAACGGATCAGGTCATGGTACCTACAGGCTATAGGCTCGTTACTCTACATTTCACTTGGCACCCGCCCCAACATTGCCTTCGCCATATCCTACCTGGCCTTATTACGGATAAGGACTAAGAGGTACACCACGACTCAGCTCCGATATACACGAGTGAGATGATGAGAATAGCGTGACTTTGCAGTAACTAACCTAAGAGGTACTCCACGACTCAGCTCCGATATACACAAGTGAGATGATGAGAATAGCGTGGAGAAGAGAACTAAAAGGCAGAAACATAGCAAAGACAGAGATAGACGCGCGCATAATAAAACAATTAACCATTCTAGTAAAGAAGAGTTAGGCTCTCAGACCCCGCTTCTAACACTCCCACCGGTCAAAGAGACTAACGAGACCATTCCA
The DNA here is from genome assembly GCA_022702605.1 of Microbotryum scabiosae. NCBI lineage: Eukaryota > Fungi > Basidiomycota > Microbotryomycetes > Microbotryales > Microbotryaceae > Microbotryum > Microbotryum scabiosae. Next base: position 1,362,759 of record JAHWDV010000014.1, on the reverse strand, counting down.
AGAAGCGCACGAAGTTGATCAAAACGTTGAGGTCCCAAGGGCTTGGTCAACATATCCGCAGCATTGACGTGAGTTGGGCAGTATTCAAGTTCGACCTCGCCCGAAGCAACACGTTCTCGAACGAAGAGATGAGCAATATCGAAATGCTTGGTACGCATGTGATCGACTGGATCCTTGGCAATCTGGATGCAAGCGGCGTTGTCCTCTTGAATGATGGTAGGGCCCGACTGAGGAATTCCAACGTCACCGGCCAAGCGACAAAGCCAGATTGCTTCACGAGTAGCTGAGGACGCGGACAGAATTTCAGCCTCCGTAGTAGACGTGGCGATCATAGATTGTTGCTTCGACTGCCAAGAAACCACTCCACCCGCAAGCATCGATGCATAGGCTCCCACCGATCTCCGAGATTCCGGATTGTCGGCAAAAGAGGCATCGGAGTAGACCACCAATCGAGTTGTAGAGTTGTTGCGATACAAGATGCCCCAATCGACGGTACTGTTGAGGTAGCGGAAAATGCGCTTGACCGCAGCCCAATCGTCGACTGTTGGACAGGAGTTCTTTTGAGCCACAGCACGGACAGCAATTGCGATATCAGGTCGGCAGCGAGTCGAAGCGTATTGGAGCGAACCCACCGCAGACTGATACATCGGCATGTCAGCAAACGGAGTAGTGTCGATTCGAAGTGAGGGACGATCGTCCATTGGCGTAAAGGCACGGCGCTTGGACGGCGAAGCGAAATCAAACTTCTCGAGCATTGTTCGAATGTACTTGCTTTGATGAACGAAGATGTAGTCCTTGGTGCGATGAACCTCGAAACCCAGGAAGTAGGAGACCAGACCGAGATGTTTGAGCTTGAAACCTTCGTGGAGTGAGGCAAGTTCCGAGTCCAAGAACGATTGATTGTTGGACGCGATGAGACCATCGTCGACGTATAGCGTGATGATAGCGAAAGAAAGTGCCAGAATGCTTGATGTAGAGACAAGCATCGGCAGTCGCCCTCATGTAACCACAAGACACCATGAGATCGTTGATGGCACGATACCACTCACGAGGCGCCTGCTTGGTACCGTACATCGAACCCACAAGCTTGAGGCATTTGCCAGGAGTCTGAGGACCAGTCCATCCTTTTGGGTATCGAACATAGACATCCTCGGTCATCTTTCCATTGAGGAACGCGCAGTCAAAGTCAAACTGTTCAAGACACAGACTCTTGGCAGCAGCCAGAGCAATCAAGAACAGGATAGTCGAAGAGCAAGCAACTGGAGCGTAGGTGTCATGGAAGTCGATTCCAGGGCGTTGAGCAAACCCCTGAGCAACAAGACGAGCTTTGAAACGAATGATCTTGCCACTTGCATCGCGCTTGATAGTGTAAACCCAGATGGTGCCAAGTGCCCGAATACCATCATGCCATTTGACTTCCTGGAAGATTCCATGATGATCGAATTGAAGGAGCTCGGAGGCCATTGCCGCGATCCAGTGATTGCGATATGGTGACTTCATTGCTCCCTCGAACGTCTTGGGAATCTCGATGTCCTCATTGTCAAACACGGCGGCGCAGTAGGCATCGTAGGACAGCTTGTTGTAGAACATGGGCGGAGAATCCAGCACATTGACCATGATTGCCGCGATGATAGGAAGGATGTTTTCGGGAGGTGGAGGTCGACGACGAGAACCCGTAGGAAGGATGTTGGAAGGATCAACGTTCTCAAACTGGCCAGGATTTGGACCAGTGCGAACGATAGCGTAACCTTCACGCGGAGCAAGATCGGTGTCCCCCTCCTCGCTGTCAAGAGAATCCTGAGCGTCTCCATAGTCTTCCGGTCCATCATTGTCCTCGTTAGGAGGCTGTGGACCAGGCAAAGCTGGTTCCACAACAGGTAACGCCGGAAGAGGTGTCAACAGCGCATGAGACGTGGAATGGGACTCAACGACAGGAACGGGACCCTCCATATGATCTCGAGACGAGGTGACGACAACGGACAAATCTCCAGGGGTCTCGACAAACGTGACGTGACGAGAGACGTAGACCTTGTTCGATGATTGGACCCAGACACGGTAGTTGTATTCACCAGAATAGCCAATGAACACTCCTTGAATGGCGCGAGGTGCAAGTTTGGTCCGACGTTCCTTGGGCACATGAACAAACGCGGTGGAACCAAACGGCTGAAGATGAGTCAGAGCAGGCTTCTTGCCGAGAATGACTTCGATAGCTGTTTTTCCGTGAATACGAGGGTGGGGACGACGGTTGAGAACGAAAGTTGCGACTGCCAGAGCATCTGACCAGAAACACATGGGGAGTCCAGAGTCGAGGAGCATCGCACGAACGAGACCCATGAGTGATCCATTAAGTCGTTTGGCTTGCCCATTCTGCTCCGGAGTATACGGTGCAGTGAGCTCCATGATGATGCCCTGTTTCTCGAGAAGGTCCCGGAACAACGAGTTGTCAAATTCACGACCATTGTCCGACCTGACCCTCTTAATCTTCTGACCTGTTTGACGTTCTGCCTCGGATTGAAATTTGGACCATGCCTCGATAATCATCTCAGCCTTCTTGTCTTTCAGTACAGTCGTCCATTTGGCTGTCGAATATTGATCCACGATGACGAGATAGATGGTATCGCCATGGTGATTGGGATGCTTGACGAAGCCCAGATCGATGAAGACACGGTAGAGAGCATGCGGTGCGTCAGTGCTCTTGGCCGAGAAGGCCGATCGCTTTGACTTGGCCTGAATGCACGAGAAGCACGGAGTTACTTTCTTGTCCTTCAATGTAATGCCGGTGATAGCACCCGATTTGACAGCCAAGACAATCACCGCGGGAGATTGATGGCCGAGTTTCCGATGTGCTTCCATCAACGTGCACGTCCCAGTGAGACGATTGGCAGCAGCCAATGGAGCGGTGGGCGATGACGTGATGGGCTGTAAGTGAGCAGCATCCATGACGAAACCACGACCAGGGCGCGAGCGAAGGATTGGTTTACCGCAGACGTTGAAGATGAGGTTGTTTTGGGGACCCACGACGTATGTCATCGACTCCAAGAGACGATCAACGGAAACGAAACCGCATTGAGCACCCGGCATGTGATACACCTTCTTCAGAGTGACTCGACAACCATAGGAGGTAATGAACGTGACCGAGCCATGTCCCGGAGATTGGACCCGAGATTGATCGGCGACGGAGATCCCGAGCGGCTCAGCAATAAAATTCGATAGGACAGACTTGTCACCAACGCAATGGACTTTGGCACCAGAGTCAACAATCCAGGGGAAACGTGGCATCGCTCGCGAATAAGGGAAAATGTAGCTTGTCAATGCAGATTCATCTACACCTATGGCAGCAACCTTCGAATCCTCGGCAGCAGCTGAAGCGGGTTTGGATTTGTTCTTGGGAAGCTCCGGGCAGAGATGCCAACCGCGTGAGTGACCCAGGCTATTGCAGCGCGTGCACACCACTTTGGAGAAGTCCTTGTGTGTGGTGTTGATACGTGCGACGAGACTGGTGTCGTCAGCGATGCGGTTGGAGAGAGACTGTTTTTGTTGATTGCGGGAATCGGCCAATTCGACGTTCATTAGAAGTTTTGGATAGAATACGTTCCAATCCATGTCGATATTGACCTCAGACGCGAGATTACCCACGATCCCGTCATATTGGCTGGGGAGTGAGCGAACAAGCATTCCTGCGAACAGCCAGTGCGGAAGCGGAGCTCCAAGATTCTTGAAATCCGTCATAGCAATTTTTACTTTGTTGGCGAATTCCTTGAACAGAACATCTCCGGTGTACGGTTGTGCGAGAGTGTTCAGGAGATCCATTGTGCGACTGGAACGTCCTTGGGAGTTGAGGCCTTTAAGAGTGTTCCACATCTCCTTGGCAGTGGTCACATGGGTGAGGTGTGACATCTGCTCCTCAGAGATCGAGTTGACGATGTATTTGCACGCCAGGTTGTTGTGGCGACCGATCTTGGCGCGAAACTCGGAGAGCTTGTCCAGGAGGTTGGGGATGTTTGGCAAGACGTCCGATTGCGCAGGACCAGTGTGATCCCCCCCCCAACCCGCTAACGCCGGGGGTGGCTGGTTCAATTGGCGCGACGGACGCAGTTGCATGTGCGGCGACGAGCTTGGACTTGTAGTCCGCGACGAGAGACTCGATTGATTTCTCGACAACATCCCAAGATCCGTCCGCTCGAAGATTGATGAACGCACGTGACGCCCAACTCGCGTACCCAGAAGCGTCCTTGAGAAACAAGTGATTGCCCGACCCGTTGGGGAAGTCGGAGTCGCTCGTTGGGCTCATAACCTATTACGGATAAGGACTAAGAGGTACTCCACGACTCAGCTCCAATATACACAAGTGAGATGATGAGAATAGCGTGACTTTGCAGTAACTAACCTAAGAGGTACTCCACGACTCAGCTCCGATATACATGAGTGAGATGATGAGAATAGCGTGGAGAAGAGAACTAAAAGGCAGAAACATAGCAAAGACAGAGATAGACGCGCGCATAATAAAACAATTAACCATTCTAGTAAAGAAGAGTTAGGCTCTCAGACCCCGCTTCTAACAGGCCTGCTTTGCCAACAACCCTGGCCGTCGTCATTGGATTGCAGTCAAGCACGTCCTACGCTATCTGTGTGCCACCTATCGTGATGAACTACTATACGCTCGTGGCAAGACGTGTATCATGGGCGTGGTAGGTTACTCCGACACGAACTGGGGGGCCTGCGTCGACACATCGGTTTCCACCATGGGCTACGTCTTCTACATCGCTGGCTCCGCCGTGTCTTGGTCGTCCAAACGCCAGTCTCGAGTGGCCGATTCCACCACTGATGCCAAATACCTCGCTCTTTCACATGCCGGCAAGGAAGGAATTTACCTTAGTCAGCTGCTTGAGGAGCTGCACGTCAAAGCTGTTGCACCGGCTCACATCTTTACTGACAACGAAGCGGCTGCTGCAGTTGCTGACGATCCTGTGCGCGTTTCCAGCACTTGGCACATACGGTTGCGCGAGCACTTTGTCCGCGACATGGTGAATCGAGGCAACATTTCTCTCTCGCATGTGGGGACCAGCGACATGGTGGCCGACATATTCACAAAGGCACTCGGCCCAAAGGTTTTCTTTGTTGAACCTCGCCTCCATCTCACTTCTAGGGCAATATGCGCTCACTGAAGTTGAGGTGCCTCACCTTTTAGTGCAGTGGTTAATTGCTTCTAATATTCTTGACACATTGCTACGCACTCGGCCTACGCACACGACACCCACGGCTTGGGTCTGCCTCGCATTCGCATGGGGGGGGGGGTGTGAACAGTCCACTCTCAGCTCGACAGGGGCGCCTCGGCCTCTGCGCACCCCCGCGCGCATGCCCCCCACGGATCTCAACTTAGGCGCACGCGCGCCTGAGCCTGGACCCCCGGCTGACTTAGGCGCGCTGGGCATCTGAGCTTGGACCCGTGGCTGACTTAGGTGCACTGGGTGCCTGAGCTTGGACCTATGGCTGACTTAGTGAAACAGCCAGAATGTTCTAGAGTGTTCCTGACTTGTAGATTGCCGCGCATCTGGGCCTATCCCTGCGCGCGACTCACATACTCTTAGCTTCCTATTCATCACTCTTCTTAACAACTACATACTGACGTAGTGGAGTCGATCGAATACACTTTGTGCGTGAGATGGTCAAAAAGGGCGAAATCAAGGTCGATTACATCGCCACAGCGGATATGGCAGCAGACATCCTCACCAAGGCCCTGGAACCACAACTATTTATACAACACCGGGAGAATCTCGGGCTCCGAATGCCCGAAGCCTGATAGCGAGGGGGGGTGTCATTGTATACACTACATTGCAGGGGCGCTATCGACTTGGGCATGCAGAGATTGGCAGAAGGGGACTTAGGCTTGCGCGCGCGCGCCTGGCGCTTGGACCTCCGGGCGCGCCCGGCGCTCGGACCTCTGACTTGACTGTGCTCGGACATCGGGCATCGGGCATCGGGTTTCTGTACTTAGGCGCGCTCGCCCTCTGGCTTTGAACTTAGGCTTCTGAGGCCGCGGCTAGTGCGGCTCTCTCTTTCTCTTTCCCTAACGTTCCCCATCTTCTTTATCTGGCATCACTGTTGCTCACTGTGCTGCTCCTCATAGTTAGAGCCAAAGGAAGCAACTGAGATGCCAGATCATATAAGCAACTGGAAGCTCCTAAAAAGTTCCTGGCGGCTGTGGTGCTGCGCTCAACTCTTGGACTGCTGATTTGTACATCAAGCCCCTTTGTCCGGCTCACTCCTCCCATCTTTGTCCTTTGTGATAGAGCCTATCCCAGCACACAAGGCATTCTCCCATCACTCCTGTTCAACATTGTCAGCACTCTAGCTGACAAGGGTAGTGGTACAGCTCATAGATATGCTGAAAAAGATTACTCCTGTTTATTGTTGTTGCAGATGGTTGCAAATACAGTACATGTTTTGATGTATAAAAGTAGTAAATTAATGATGCTCATGTTCTTGTTCATCAAAGCAGGCAAGGCAAAGCACTTCGTTCTGTGCTCCCTCCGGAGCCACGTATGATCCTGTCAAGGGTGTGTCACACATCTGAAAGTACATCATGTCAGCGGATCAAAATCATTCCTAATTGGTGCACCAAAGATAGGTAGGAAATGGAAGAAATTGCAAGACTCACTCTACAGCAGAAGCACTCCTCATGCCACTTCTGATCCCCGATCTCAATCCATCCATTCGCAATGCCCGAGTGCCCGCACTTTGCACTCGCGCACTTTGGCTTCCATAGTCGCAGATCACAGTTCTCACAGTACACAAAGCCTTCATGAATGGTGTAAGGGTCTGGCGTAGCCTCGTCTCTTCCTGGCAAGAGCAGCTTGGGTTCGATGAAGGGGTCGCCGCATGAGCTGCAGAAGAGGTGCAAGGCATGGTAGGTTCGTCGGGTTGGTGGCTGAAGTCGCGGGTCGTCGATTGTAATGACTTGGTCAATCGTAATGGGTGTCTTGCAATGATAGCAGATGTCGGCAAAGAGCTGCGAAGCATAACCCGAGTTTCCGTATACTTCATCAGCATGGCAAGATGCTGCAGGCGTAGGTCGAGCCAATCATAGACAGACCCACCTCTTCAAAGTGCAAAATGCAATAAACCCGGTCATCCTTTCCATCAAATTCGACATGCTCCAATCGTTGCCCGCAGCCTTCGAACGAGCACACGAAGCATTCAGGATGCCACTGCTTCCCCATCGCCAACAACTTGCGACCTAGTATCGTCCCATCGCAGCCGTGACAGGTAACGTTGTCGTTGCCAAACAGCGCCGGAGCCGAAGAACTCGGGTGGTACAGGTAGTGCGAAGGATGGCTCGGATCGAATCGAGGGTGGAGTGGCGGTAGCGGGGATGTCGAACTTTTGAAGTCAAGGGTTGTGGCTGGCTTGACTGCGGACTGCATGTTGGGCTTGTCGTCATCCAATACCATAGTGAAAGTCGGAACTCCGCTGGTGTCGTCCGCCTGGCTTGGTGGAGCATCGCCTGCTGGAAACGCGACCGACGTCCCAGCAGCTGATGTCGAGGCACAGTCGTTGCCTTCCACAAGGACGACTGGCAAGACGGACGAGGTTGACGGTAAAGCGGGACGGTCCGAGTCCGGAAGCAAGAAGGCAGATGGAGCACATGGTACGGAGATGCGCTTTGGAATCGGAAGTGGACGGCCCGAGCGAGGGCCTGCTGCGTTCGGGCATTCACAGCATTAGCACCCATAATTTTGGAGGCAGCAGTGGAAAATCGACGAGATGATGTGCTGCGAGGTACTTACCGTCAGGAAGAGGTGTGGCTGGGCTAGTCGGCATTTGGTGAGCCGCTGGCGACTCGGACGTGGCTCTACAGTGCGCCGTCGCGGGGTTGGGAGAGTTCTCAGGGTGCAAAAGAATAATGCCATGGCGCTGAGCCCACTCAAGAGCTTCCTCCCTTGCACGCCACTGGTAAACGTCGCCATCGATCACCGGTGCGACGACGCCTTGCTGCGCAAAGTGCCAGTAGTGGGCAACGAGCTGAGCGTGGTGCGCTGTGGTCGCATCGGCCGTCGAGACGAACGGTCGACCCGGGTGCGGAGTCGGCTCGAGGGATAACGGGGCAGCTGGGTGTCTATAGTCCTTAACCAAAGGGAAGCTCTGTGTATGCATGAGCACCACAGGCTGCGCCACACGTAGTGCGTCCGACCAAAGCGATGCCGCACGGTTGAGAACCGATCACTGGTCGCAGAGCTGCCCCCGGACGAGCAGTGCCGGACGAACGCGTCGCGACGTGTCGAGTCGCAGCAAGCTGACACCGGACGCGGACGAGCGCGAAAGTGTAGTGTGCTGTGTCGAGGGGTTCAGGGCGTGAAGCGGTTCATCAGCGAGGTGAACCGGGTGCAGTCAGTATTCGGCAGAGGAAGTCGCGATGGTGAAAGCGGCGGGCGACCGAGTTTCGACGGCTTTAACGCGGCTTCGATCTGCTTCGATCTGCTTCGATAGAAAGCCCGAGAAAGCGCCGTCGACCAGCCGCGAGGGGTCTCAACTTTGTTGCACCCAACCGGAGAACGTAGAATAGCCCCTACACGCCTCCATCAGTTGCCTTTTCTCATTTCCCACCTTCCTCGAGCCTTGATCTCGCCATGTCGCGGCTCAACTACAACAAATGGGATGCTCTCGAGGTCAGTTCTCCCGTGCTCGTCTTGCCGCCGTGCCCTAGCTCGCTGACCCATCGATCGGTGTCGCCCCACCTTGCCTCAGCTCTCGGATGACTCGGACATCGAAGTGCACCCCAATGTCGACAAAAAGTCAATGATCAGGTATGTGATACACTCCGGATCTTGCCCGCCACTTCCGCAGAGTGCTCGCGCACTCTTCGCGACAGAGGAGGCTCACCCCAGTTGTGTGCTGCCCCGTCACCCCTCTCGCGGCTTCGCTCGTAACCTTTCACAGATGGAAACAACGCGACATCCACGAAAAACGAGAACTACGCAAACTCAAGCTCCAGCACCTTGACCTTGAGAACGAGATGAACATCGCTCTGCTCGAACGCATGCGCGCGCTCTCGACCGCGACCAAAGATGAAGGCGCACTGTTCATCTCGCGCGAAATTGCTCGGCTACGCGCCGCCGTACCTGATTTCGATGGCAAGCAATTCAAGGACGGCGAGCAACCAAGCCAGGACCACATGATCCTCGCTCTGCTCACCCAGGTCGTCAAAGCCGTGGAGAAGGACGGCAATGTCGAACAGGGGCGCAACGATCGACTGGTCGCCGAGTTGGAACGCCATCAGGAGCGACTGGTACAACGCCAAGCCGAGATCATGGAAGAGCGAAAGACGGAGATTGCTGAACAGCAAAAGCACATTACGAGCGAAGACATTCACGTTGGGTTCGAGTCAAAAACCGTCAGTTCGAAGCCTCTTCCGGCCGAACGAGTCTTCCCTGAAGTTATGGCCCGGTCGAGCGCTGACTTTCGAGTAACTCCTCAATTTCATAGATGATCTCCAACAAACCTTCAGCGCAGCCCAACCCAGCTGCGTCATCAACGTCAGCAGCTGGCACAAAGTCGAAAGCGAAGAAGGCCGAGACTCAGATCGAGACCATCAACTCTCCGTCGGTCCTCGCAGCAGAAGCGGTTCGTACCCTTCTTCCTGAGTTGGTCTGCACCATACACGGCTCGGAATAACTTATTTCTCTCCTTGCATCCGTCGTACAGGACGCGGCAGCGATCGGCGGTGACTCCTCAGACGACGAAGACGTTCCCGATCTCACAGGCTCAGCATTGCGCTTCTCCAAGCTCAAACCTCTCGACTTCGCATCTTGCTTCGCCGCTATTTCGGACGATCCATCACTTTTGGCAGAAAAGACGACAGATGCATTACTCGTAGAGGCATTCTCGGTGGCGATGAAGGGGGACGACAAGAGGGCTCGCGAATGCGTTGAGAAGGCGCTGATGATCCAATACTGCCTCAAACTTGGGAAAGATGGAGTCGCACTCTACTTCAAGAGGTACGCTTGGGCTTGCTTAGGATGCAGCATACAATGCGGTATGGTTGTGTACTGAGATCATATCCGTGTGGCAACAGGATGACATCGAGCGATCCCAAGGCCTTGCAGATGTTCCTTGAAGACGTCAACGGCACCGCCAAACGGATCATCGAACGAGCGCACGTGGTCGCCGCTGAGAAGGAAGCAGACCGAGCTACAAATCCCGACGGGAAAGAGCAGATTCAACTTGTCGCCTCCGATCGGTCAACGGTCATCACCTTCGAGGTGCCGGATGGCCCGCCTCCAGAGACGCTTGAAATCACCGGGGAGGGCGCTGATGAGCTCGATCCTGATCTCGTGCGCGAATTCCTCCAGCGTCGATGGGATTACTTCAGCTCGTTCTCGCCGGGCCTGCAAAAGGCTCTTCAGGCAAAAAGCCTCGAGAAGGTTAACAAGGTCTTGGGCAAGATGAGCGTGGAGGACGCCGAAGATGTTGTCAAGAAGCTTCAGGAGGCTGGGATTCTTTCGGTGAGTTGCACAATGGCACCTTCAACGTTCATATGCTTTCGGGTCTTCAAAGAGCTGACATAGTAGCTACGTGTCACAGTTTGAGACGACAGAGATTCTAGATCAGACCGGGACAAGCGAGCTGACAGAAGGAGGGCGACAGCAAGAACCCGCAGATGTGACTGATGAGCTTGATTAAGACATGAAATGCCAAGAATAGCCGTTATTGCAACCAGATTCAAGCTCTACCAAGCTTCCTCATTCCCATAAGAAAGCGCTGAGCTGAGGAGACTTTGCAAAAAAAGTGATTGATGGCATTTCAAGGAAAAGTACACATGCTTTCACACATATGAAAGCTCTCAGAGGGCGTTTTACAACTTGCTGTCGCCTCCTGTCTGTCCCGCACGCTCAATGGTGTCAACAGCGAGCATACCAACAAGCGGGAACATTGTCGAGTACGTTTTCGCTTTGGCACTCGAGGCTTGACCTTTGGCGGCTCGCGCAGCAATTCCTTGTGTAATGACAGCGAGCTGAGGGAACGCAGTCGAGGTAAGGTCGGCATCATCGTCGCAAGTTCGTGTCCGGACATGTGTATCTGATTCTGCTCACCCTGAAGAAAGCAAAAGAAACCGCAGCAGTCCACCGTTCAAGCGGGTACGGTTGGCCCATCTCCCGACAATACGCCTTGAGGAGTTGTTCAGCCGAAGGGATCGGGAGATCGGCTTCGGAAATGTCCCGAAGGGCTGACAAAGCGGATGGTCGAGGGGCACCTTCTTGCTTAGGGACGTAGAACGGCTGAAGCAAATTGGCAAGATCAGAGTATGGGTGTCCGAGAGTCGATAGCTCCCAGTCAAGAACACCGATAACTTCAGGTTTGGTGGGGTGGAAGATCTGCAAAGCTCTCAGGAAGGGTTACATTCTGCTTGTCCGGTGCCACCTCGCTTCGTAATTATTCTTTCGAACTCACCATGTTGTCACATTTGAAGTCGCCATGAATGACACCGCCCTCCAGTCCGCGCCCCTCAGGAGCACATTTGGAATACCAGTCGATGAGGAAATCGAAGCCGGGGATCTCGCCCACTTTGTCTCCCGTAACATCGTCTTTCACAAGTGCCTGCGCCTTTGAGACACGACTGAGGGATCTGCGAAGTGAGAGACGCGGCAAAATCGGTATCTGGAAACCAGTGTCATTCGTATCTGAACGACGCTAGCCTAGGAATCTCGTGTACTTGATCTGGCGAGGATAGAATGGTGCCTTTGACCCAAAGTCGCCCAGACCAATTTTGTCTGGGTTGAGTTTATGCAAAGATGCAAGCGTTTTGATGATGCTTATCCAGCACTTGGTTCGTTCCTCCTTGGTCTCGATCTCGGGCATCCGCACGTCGGTGAAAATTCGACCCTGCAGGGAGTGAAGCATCGGGGCATGATGATAATGGTTGAGCATCCGAGATGTACCATGTAGCTAGCCAAACACAATAAACTCTACCTTGATGTATTCCATGACATAGAACGGTGTGCCAAGAACACTCGCATCGAGACAAAGCGCGTAGACCTTGGGCACAGGCACGGTTCCATCCTCACCGATCGCTTTGATGATCTTGTACTCCCGCTCGATGGCATGCGCTGTTTGGGATACGAGCTTTCCTGGCGGCTTCTTGCGCAGAACGTATTGCTGCGGCGGGTCCGAAGCCGAGTTAATGAGGTAGGTCGGGTTCCTGTTCAGAGAGGGGGCGAGGCATGTGGGGTGGGCAGGGCGGCCAGGTCGCGATGCGAATCCGTATAGCGGTTCGTATGAGTGGTGTGCTTCGAGGAAGGATTCAGAGCTGAGGCAACGTTGTGTGCTGAACTCACGATTGCCCGAACGAGAATTGGTGGATGCTTCCTAACCTGAAACCCGGCATGTTCTCAACCAGGTAACGTTCAACGGCTTTTTGGTCCAGCTCGGTCCTGCGGTCGAGGAGTGCCTTTAGCACGCCTCACCTGATTGCCACATCGGACTGTTCATCGTCTCTTCCACATGATGTAGCCACCCGGACCCGTGCTTAGTAGGCCAACGCTCATGGGTAGCCTGGGAATGGACGCTTCATCTGCCCTGCCCCACTACGACGACGTCCGGATGGACGACGGGAGACCGGGTGGCACAAGCGCTCACCTAATGGCACCATACTCGACACCTTGAGTTTCCACCGGCTTTGTTGTGGTCATGATGGCGGTGGGTGCGGGTGAGTGATTCTGCTGAAGCGAAGAGAAGCTGGAGAGTGAAAGGAGCGGTGAGAAGCCGAGATGCTCACGGAGCCGTTCCGAACCGGTTCTTGAACTCGCCGGGCGCCGGACCAGGCCGGACCAGCCGGGGCCGGCTATGACCCCGCGGCTCTCAATCAAGATTGGCCACTTTGGAACTTCGTCTTCCCAAACTCAGACCCTCAGGCGCTGGCCCGTGGCTGGCCATCGCCCTAGGTAGTACTCGAGTCATCGACCCAAGGTATCATGGAGCACCAACATCTAATCTTTGATCCTATGAACTCATCCGATGGGGTACCCACCCTCCCCTTGCGTCAAGCTTCCCTCTTGCAGCCCCACCCCCACCCGGTGCGAAACGCAGATCGAGCTGCCGTTGCTGGCAGCCAGAGGGCCTCTGTCGCCCCTGAATGCACGTGCATGCGCATTCCCATGTCTACTCGTTTCCTTCTCAGTCAAACGTCTCTGCACGACCTTGCACAGCTGTGCACCCTCGTGCACGCTCGGGTTGAATCGACCTCCCGTTCGTTGCTAAACCCAATTCGTTCACCAGCGAGTGCACGTCCATCGGATGTGGAATAGGGAAGTGGGGCGAGGACCACAATCCATGAGGAGTGATAACCGGCATAGTATGCGCTATGACGATTCAAAGACGGATTGAGAATACATTTGGAGACTTGGCAGGAACGATTAAGGGACGAATCGATTGAGGGGCACGTACAGGCTCGGGCTCGGGGCGACCAAACACACTTCGGGGCAGGGTGAGATGAAGTCGGATCTAGTCCGTACATGACAGTGCATGACAGTGCCCACTTGTGCAAATCAATGTGACCACCCCTGAAGCCCAGGCGCACAGTGATGCATGCCCATGTACAAGCATGATGTACTGGAAAAAGTTGAGTTACTATTCCGTGAGCCTCGACCTCCCGAGTATGGAAGCGCCTACTGCTATGGGTTCCTTGTCTTCGACGCAGGGATTACTCTTCATTTTTTCTCTCGCCTCGACTCGCCGCGTCGAAGCTCTCGTATGAAGCTGACCCCGCAACCAAGCTCCGTGTCGGAGTTCGCAGTAAATCGCGGTGGAAGCGAGGTCACCCCAGCTCGAACAAAGCTGCTGGGGCAACAACCACTGTATCGATTGCGGCGGTCTCGACTATGGGTTGATACCCAGAGCTCACCATATTTGCCTGAGATTTGAACAAGCTTGATCGACGAAGTATCCGGTCTCTCTGAGTGGTGGGTCGTTGACCTCGATGTGGGGTGCACGTGCCCCTGTCCGCGATTTCGCTTCCGCGCCGCGCCGAGCTGGAGAAGATCGGAAGCGGTGGCGTCATCGATAATGACTCACCTACTCAGGCGCGTGCGTGGACCATGATTGTATCCGTCTTTCGAAGGGGGATTTGCACGTGTTTGGGGTAGAGTAAGTGATCGACCTCGATAAACCTTCCAAGCCTCGGCTGACCCACGTCGGCTCTCGGACTTGTGTTTAGATTTAGAAGAGGGGATGATGGGCTCCGGAGCGTCAGTTAGAGAAGTCAAAAGTGTAGGGTGATCTGCTGATGTAACTCACAAGACATTTGTCGAAGTATGGTGAGTCAGCTCGTGCGACGTTCCCCTCTCGCCCTCGGTCGGTCGCACAGGGGTGTGTCCCGAGTCGACTGGGACTCGACCTCGCTCCACCATCATCGTCGTCGTCATTCATCATGATGCATCATGGTGCTAACTATTGCATACTTTGCTGTTGTTCATCAGGTCATCTCTTGACCTTCTTTGAATACTGGGTGGATCATCATGTGGGGATTTTTTCAAGGTGAGTCCTTGAGCTCGATCATTCGAAGGTCTCACCACGGTCTGGCGCTGACCAATCCGTTGCCTCACGCGCGCGCCGGAGGGCATTTTTGAATTATTAGTTTTTTGGTCCAGACCTGGCAGAAGCAACTTTGTCTCTTTTTCTTTTGTCCGAAGTTCTCACTTTGCCCCCCGAGCAGCCTCCCGTCTGAGTTTGAAATTTACCCCTATGACCCAAGCCTTTCGTCAACGCTTCGGCTGATGGTCGGCAGCAGTGAGGCAGCTGCCAGGAACGTATTTTCTCTTTCTTGTTTGGAGCACACACTCCGATGGCTTCACTGACTACAGCATGAATTTTCTATAGATCAAGTCCGTGCGTCTAGCAACATTGGAACCAATTGCCAAAGGCGGTAAATGAAATTGCAAATTAGAGGACCGCAATTCACGTCTACAATTGAAGATAGCTGTATACCAATAAGCGAGCAAAAGGGAGCGAGATCTCGTCAGTATTCTTACTTGACTGTCAAGAAAATCAAACAAGACCTGTGCAACTCACTCTGCCACCTCCTGCTCCGTCAACTTTCTGAAGCAAGGGCTATCGGTCGAGCCCGTTCCGTGTGCTCCGAGCACATGCTGAGCGCCCTCAAACCCGGCAGTGGAGATGATACCCAGCTCGATCGTCTTCTCCGTCATGACACCTTCAAAACCTTCCTTCAGCGTCAAGAGGGCGGTGTGGATGGCGTCCTCGAGCGAAAGATCGTCATTGTAGCTGCGGGAACCAGACGAGCAGGAAGATATCAGCAGAGCAATTTGCGAGGAAGGACGGCGTAATCGAGCGACTGACCGCTTTTCTAAAAATGTTTTGGCATTGACTTGGTTTTTTCCAATCGCGCTCGCCTTCCATGCCCAGAATGCCCCCGATGGATCAACCTGGTATAGTGTGTGGCCCTTGGCCTTGTCGTAACCGGCCACGAGCAAAGAGACGCCGTACGGTCGCACACCGCTGTAAGGCATCATCCGGGCTGTCAGATCCTTTGCAGCGTATCAATGGTCGACGATTTCTTATTGACGTGAACTGACCCCGATTGTGTCGCATCCTGCATCACACTCGCGATTTCGCCGACCATGACCCTCGTCGACGGGTACTCGCCGTAGATCTTCCAGTACGACTGCGCCGACTTGCGCGCTTTGGCTACGAGCACTCGGAAGTCAGGTCCCATTCCTGAGTAGACAAGACCGATGTTGGGGCAGACGAGAGAAACCTGTAGACTCGCCCGGCCAGCAGTCGGGTAGAATTGGCATCATGCACGTCGACGGCACCGGGGGGGGGGGGGGAAGGAATGGGAGCGGGATATGTACGATAGTGGGAGAGGGGATGTTTATCGTAAGCGTGAGCTCTTGTAAGGAATCGGCATCCTTCACAACGTGATGGGATAGGACTCGCCTTCTCCAACATGGAATCATCGACTAGGGGCGAAGGAGGCTTCTTGGATGTTGCCAACACGATACCGTTCGAAGCTGCGCAACAATGAGTGAGGGAGATCGACGATATCAGCAAACTGTACCATCGGACGCGAGAAATTCTGTAGCTACAATCGAAGCAAGTCAATGGAAGTGCCATGCTGGAGGTCGAGTGCGGTGAGGGGTGACGCGTCGCTCCTGGCGCCGGTGCGGGGTGCTGGAGAGGCGATAACGGGATGGTTGAAACGGCCTTATCCCTTTGATGGAGAATTTATAGACTCAGGAGACTATACCCCGTCGTCGAAACTGATGGACATGCCATGGATCGCGGTCGAGGGTCCGAGGCGGGTGAAGATGATGACGACGCCGACAATGACGAGGGCGACATCGAGCAGACGCCGCTCCTTTCGATCGTCTGAGCTGATACCTGGGAGCTGCTTCTCCTTGGATTCGACGCTCACCTTTGATGCCCAAGCTTGTAGTGCCTTGCCCGACCGCAGCGAGTGCATGTTCGATTTGAATGAGCTTGCCCGACGGGGAGAACGTCGTCAGCGAGAACGACTGCGCGATGTGTACACGAGGGTTAGCGTCATCGTCAGAGGATCCCACTAGCAGCAATAGTGAAGCACTTGCATATGAAGATGCTCCTGGGTTGGCCATGATAGAACGAGTTCGTGCGGTAGGGGTGAGCGCTCGAAAGTCGACGACGGCGGTTAGTTCAGATGTGGGGAGAGCCGCGAGCCGCGGGGAGCACTCGGGGAGCGGCGCGCGCGGGCCCAAGTCGCAGCTAATCGGATTCGATCCAACTCTATGTAACCGATTCAAACGGTTTCAAACGGAGTGAAAGTCCACCAGAAGTCCCCACAACCCTCAGCCTCCCTCAGCCCGCACAGCGCGCAGCGCTCGGCTCATCCATCTTCCACGGCACCTCACCTCATACATGGCTTCACTCACGCCACCTCTCCAAACAAGCTTGCGTCTGTTAAGATCTGGTCGCTTGACCGTAGCCACTGCATCATCCTGGAACACCACACCGCTCGCGAGCTCGTCCTCTCAGCTTCGCAGCGTGCACGCCCCGGCGCTCGCACCACGTCGCATCCCTTCCCCAAGAAGTGAGTTACCCCGTATTGGCACGTACGACACAACTCCTAAATGCGCAACATCTGACTGGCTGCTTGCTCTTGCGCTCCGGTGGACACCAGCTCCCTACACCACACCCGCCACCGTCCTCGAGTCGGCCTCTCGTAATCTCAAGCAGCACACCGACAAGTTCCCGACATGGGAAGCCCTATTCGCCTCGACGTCCCATTCTCTGTCCGAGCTAGGTCTAGCCGTCAAGGAGCGACGGTACTTGCTGTGGGTACTGGAGAAGTACCGGTACGGATCGCGCCGAATTCTTCCTTTCCTCTTCGCATATCAACGAGGACTGACACCGCGTCCTACGTCTGTCCGTCTGAACCCATATATCTTCACTTATTTTATATATGCACACAGTGCCGGATTTGACATCGCCGAGATAGCGGTGCCGACAAAACCCAAGCGCAAGATTCGAGGCTGGGGTCCAAAGGTGCAGAACGGCAAGAGGGTGCGGTAGAAGGTAGAAAGACTATATGATGGTGAATCTTTGTGCTGGGATCAGACTTGTATACCACTCAAGACGAGGGTTACACCCTTTGAAATCTGGTTCTGTTCCGCTAGCAAGCAGCATGCCGTTTCTGCACGAGTACGGCATGCCTCACTTGGGCGAGAAGGGGTGGCCACGCCTTGACCGCGAGGCATTCTCTGCACGCTCTACCATACCAATGGGCACGAAACATATACCGAAAGAGCAAATCTGCAGCGGAAGTCGGCGCCGAGGTGCCGATAACTGCCCAGCGCAGCGATGGGCTTCGTGCTCCTTCGCGCTCTCTCGTGCTCACGTGACCCCGGGAGAATGAAACGAGAACAGGGAGCACTTCACCTCCTGACGCTCGACCTCGCTTAGCTCCGGATCTATACCTTTGCGCCACACCCTCTATTCAACCCGTCACCGCTTTGAATCTGCATCGTCTCAGTGTCTGATCGACGCCCAGTCTTGCCCCCAGCATCAACAGTGCCATGACAGCCTCCATCGCGGCGCGTCAAGCGGTCATGCTCGAGTTCGCGACGCTCGGAGCTTCTGCCACATGTCCCCTCGGCATGTACGTGCTGCCCGCAAGCGACGATGTCTTCAGTACGTACAGGAGTCATATTGACCGTCGAAGTGCTGCCTGAAACTAACGTAGCCTGTGGAGCCTGTCCGGCAGCATGGCAGTGTGTCTTGTTCATTCATCGGGGCTACTTTCGCGACTCGGTCCTCAGATTCTCCATGACCATGGCACCCACGTACCCATCCCACCTCCCTCCTACGATTATATTTACCACCAACGTATTCCATCCTCTCGTCGATCCCGCGACAGGCCGATTCCACCTCGGCGATCGATTCAGCCCTTGGACTCCCGGGCGCGACTACCTCTTTCACGTGCTACACCACGTCAAGAATGCGTTCAAGAGGGAAGGTCTCGATGTGGTGCAGCAAGACAACTGCGGAAATCCAGAAGCCTGGAAAATGTGGGTGTCGGCACTCTCGGATGTCGATCACTGATTTGTCCCTCCACGTACCCGATTCAGCCCCTGACCAAAGACTCTGAACACTAAATGCTCTCGCTTCTGGTCGCAGATACCATGATCAGACCGCTCTTTTCGCCAAGCTAGCGTCACAGACATCGGCGTTGTCCATCACGCCCGAATCACTCTACACACCAAGCTCGTCCTACGCAAATTCAATCCGGTTTGACCCCCGTCGGTCCATCTCGTTTCGACCGCTTGAAGAAGGCGAAGAAGAGATCCTCACTCGGAGACTTGAGGACGAAGCGAAGGCCAAGATCAGCAGTTTGATATCACTAAAAGCATAATAGGGAAGAGAACGTCACGCGCTGGGCTCGACATTGTGTCCTGTCCTAGCCCGATCAACTTAGCCGATTCGAATATTCACGCTCGCAGCAGACTTTTTCCTTTCACTTGCACTGACGATAGATGGGTGTAAGCTATGAGACTTATCAGTATCAATGTGCTGTAATGACCGATTTGTGATACGCGGTGGCCGTCTTTGTTATACGTGAGCCTATTCCGATCGCAGGCAGCCGCCGACCTGCACATTTGGTCATCGAATCGCGAGGTCGGCGTCACTGCACTAGTAATCAGTCTTCCGCCTCGCCCTCGTCTCCGTAGCTCGCAGTCGCATCGCCTCGTCGTCACCACAAGATGGCGGAGGCACACATGCACCAAGTCATGTCGAACCTCTGGATAGGCGACTGCATCGCCTCCCAGGATACCAACTTGCTGGAGAAGCACAAGATCAAGCTCGTCGTTGCCGCCAGTTTGTCTCCACTTCGCCCATTCCCCAGTCCCCCCACATCCCGCCGCCTAGTAAGACTGACGCCCCATTGGCATCGTGGACCACCATGTGCAGTGAGACAAAGCTACGAGCCACTACCTGGGATCGCCCTGCACCGTGTCCCAATCGACGACACTGCTTCAGCCAACATCATCGAGCACTTTGTGCCTGTCAGCAAGGCCATCGCGTCCGCTCGGCTCAAGTCTCATGGCGTCTTGGTCCACTGCCAAGCTGGTGTATCGAGATCATCGGCTCTCGTTGCGGCGTACCTGATGAAGGAGATGGATCTCACGGTCGAACAAGCGCTGGCTCGGGTGCGAAAGGCGAGAGCACAGATTGAACCGAGTGACTTCTTCATGTTGCAGCTTGAACTCTTCGAGAGGTGCGACTGCGAGTGGAACCCCGTCAAGGTGAGAATGAGCTATGCTTTACATGTTGATCGACCGACTAACTGGCTATTCTATTGCCCTCCTTCATCATTAGTACGCCGAGGAACGAAGATTCCTCATGAGCTTTGCACAAAATGAAATCATGGGTCGGTGCATGGGTCTCAGAGGCGAAAGTGAATCTTCACCGCTAACGCCGCTCTGTCAACACTCGACGTCAGGTGGTGCCTCCCCGTCGATCGTTCTAGCGTACTACCCCTCACCGACGCCCTCGCCTATTCCTTCGCCCAAGGGTAGCGCTCCCGGCACTCCGTTGGTCATGACGCCGATGCCGACAACAGCCGATCCCTCGGCATCGGACGCATCCACATTAGTCGATACCTTCCTCCCCGCCGAAAGCAGTACTTCGCCTGGTCTCTCGGATCGGTCGGGCACCACTTCGACTCCAACACCCGCTCCCGCAGCTCGCAAGCGACTTACTCCTCGGAAAGCGGAACGCGAGACAGAACGACAGTCTGCCGAGATGCGTAAAATCCCTTCGATTGAGAAAATTGGCAACAAGCAGGAGGTAGTAATAAGCGGGCGCAGGATACGATGCAAGATGTGCAGGTTTGTGTCTTTCGGTTTCCGTATAGCTTTCGCCGTGCACGGTCGAGTGCTGATTCGGATGATTTTGTCATTGCCCTCGTCAATTAGACGAGAGCTTGCAGCCCGCGAGCACATCTTGGCGCACGAGCCAGGGAAAGGTCAACAGGCCTTTGCCCCGCATCGACGCGATATGGCGGCGCACAGGACGGAGATAGAGGCCAGACGACGCGATGAGATGGACAGAGAGGAGCTCCAGAGAGCATTCCCAAATGTGGAAACTGACACAAGCAGCGCTATATCGGTTGACAAGACTGAGAAGCTGCCGGCGACTGCTCTGGCCGGCTTGAGGATTTCACGCCCTTTGCCAGGTCTTGGAGTTCGCGCGCCGGTACAGCGACCAACAGTGTATCGATCTCGACCACCATCGGCTCCCGATTGTGCGCCAGACGCACTGACCAACTCATTTACTCCAATGCCGGAGTCGAGTAAAGGACCAGACTCCGAGGCGGAGGCTGAGATCAAAGCTCGGGAAGCCTTCGATCCCCCCATCTTGCCCTCTCACCTTTGCTCGAGCTACTTTACCGAGCCGTTGTCTTGGATGGCGTCCACATTGGAGTCTGGTGCACTTGGGGGCAAGATTCTATGTCCCAACACAAAATGTGGAGCCAAACTCGGCAGCTTCGACTGGGCAGGCGCTCGTAAGTTGTCGCGGCACAGATGACCCAATTAACTCGGTGCAAAACATATGTTGATCCGGCCTGGTTCGTTCGGACTTCACAGAATGCTCGTGTGGGGCTTGGATCTGTCCTGGGTTCGCACTAAATATTTCACGAGTAGATGAGATTGCAGAACACTGGTAGGGGGGCTGTCTGCGTGCACGCCAAAGCAGGCGCAATTTGTAAACGGAATAATTGAGATAGACCAATCTACAATTGCGCAATCGCGTCATTCCGACACCGCCTCTTGATACTAAGCTTACGCGAGGAGGCTACACCCACCCACTCGGTACTTGGTGCCGCGCACGGCCCCTCTCGGCACCGAATTGGAGCGAACCGGAAATTTAGGGGTTGGGCGCGGTGAGCCTTCCGGATCGAAGAAAGTTTCGCCCGGCCTTCTCCGGTCCCCAGGCATTCCGAACGACTTCGACCTCTTCAAGTTTTTGATGAATCCTTCATGAGTAGGTGGTGCCGGATATGAAGTAGGCTTGAACGACTCGGTAAAAGCAGACACTGGTAGCCTGCACTCCCGACCGACGGTTCGGTGTCCGTCGTCCGATACCGGTAGCGGCCTGGGGCTTCTCACTGCTGAAGTGGGTAGTCTGGATGTTTGCAACTTGTGTTCGTAATCCAATTTTTTCGATCGATGCGCCATGGGAGGTGGTGTGGTTGATCCTCGGGAGGCTGCCATAGCTGTTCCCTGCGACGGGGATACCGCGAGCTCGATGCGCCAAGGCGTTCGGCAGGATTTCGTGCGTCGCAATTGCGCCAAGAGAGATCCCCCCGCTGAAGGACTGGTCCTGGCTACCAAATTTGCATTGAGGGACGTCCTAGTTTTTTTCGATAGCTGTATAGCAAAGTGTTGATGGTCCTCCTTGATATTGCAGAGGCTCTCGCTGCTCGCCTCGTGAAGTGCCGCCACCGCGGCTTTCGGGTCGCGGGAGGAGATGGGGAGCGCATCTTGCTGAACGACTGTGACTCCTTCTGCACAGCCCAAAACTCTTGCGTCTTTGGTCGACACGGTATCAATTCCTTCTCGAGATTGAACGAGAAGCCGCACAAGCGATGGGAACGTCGGCGAAGGGCAGTATTCAGTGACGTTCTGGCCGACAGGGGCGGGATGCACTTGAAGTCCGATTTTGGCAGACATCTTGGGCAAGGAGCGAGATCGTGACTGCTTTGAGGTAGAGGGACCTTTCGATGTAGGGTCTGAAAATTTTCCAAATCGCAATTGGCTTGTGTGTTGCAGTTAGCTCAGGATAATTCGAAGCCGCCCGAAACGGGAAGGCCGAAAATGGAGCGTACCCGGACAGAGGCGGTGCGCGGGCAGGAACGAGCCACTCCCCGCATGACATATTGAAACGCACGATGGGGAGGGTTCGAGTCGAACAAATTCTCCTCCGGTCACATGCGGATTCAAAAGAGAGGCTATGTAGTCGGCGATGTTGAAGTTATTCGGGCCATCGATGGCTGGTAAGGATTTGGCAGATGGACGAGTCTGAATCACCTGACCCGACTCGATTTTGCGCTCATCATCACTGTTCCGGTCCGACACATCGATCTCCACTAATTGTGATACATCGATAAGCATGGTCAATCTAGAGCTCGGTGGGATGTCGGAAATGTAGGACACGGCCGGCAGAGGTGGCAAGGTGTCGGATCCGGCGCGAGGCTTGCTGAGCCGTTGAAATCGACGAGAGATACTTGCTCGACGCTCAAGGTGAACCGGGGCACTGGATGCCATGAGCGAGGGACAGTGCAGGGTGAAGGGTGTAATAAGTGAAGGGGGGAAGAGCGACCCGTCGCTGTCTAGTGCCCCGCGGACTAAAGACCACAGAAGTCAGACAGGGCCCAACCGCAGTGAACGAATCTTTGTTCACTCGCGACGACCGCGGTCCGAGAGTCGCGGACGACGGTTGAAGGGCAGAACGAACCGCGCGGATGACCGTGCACGCAGCGACCCACGTATCACCCAGATTCCAGTTTATCCGATGGGCCCTCTCGTTTAAGCTCGCTTTGTTCGTTCGGAGTACGTGGGCGCCCTAGCGAAGCTGAAACGTTCGTCTGACGGATCCAAACGAACGTGGAGGCTCAAAGCGCATATTCGCCATGCACAAAACCGCCCCTCTTGAACTGAATTGTTACACATACTGAAGTAATCAAGTTCACGTCACAAAACCGGTCGTTCTAGATGGTCTGAAGACCTCTTGCTTTCGTCAAACGATTTCTCGACAGCGAAGACCGTCGGCGCTCAGGCCCCTGAGGAACACGAGGCCATCGCTTCTTTATCTCACCGATGCTCAATCCAATTCAAACGCAAACATATCATCTGCAATTGTACTACTATCATATAATACCAGATAAGAGGCTGTCTCATCCTTTGGACTACTACGAATCTCGCGGATGTCTCCTGGAAAGTGTGCAACAGCAGTGGGAAAGCGGGCTCCTAAAACTCGATACTTCCGACCTCAACCTTCCGCGGCTCCAAGGCTTCTCCCTTGCGTCCAAATGCAGCCATACGCGTCCAAAAGACGGCTTCCTTCAACCGCACAACCTCGGACCAGCACACATCCTCCCATCCCGGTGCCGAAGCAAGTACGTCCTCGACGGTTGTGATGAGCCTCGGAGCGGTGGAGGGATGCCGAGGGGACGGGCCAGCTGGACGGCGAGGTGGTAGTGGCGGCGTTAAGTATTGCGAATCGAACGCCTGAGGACTATCACGAGGAATTGGAGAAGTAGGTCGATCAGAGTGAGGTGAGGCGGGTCTGAGGACGGGCGAGCGGGCCACTGAACGGTTGGGGAGCTGCGGTTTGGTCAATACAGGCGATGTAGACTCAGTAGAATCGGCGTCTTCTAATTTCGACTCCAGACCATCTTCGATCTTCTTCTCCTCGAACGTAGCCTCCTTATTGTCCTCGTCAGTCTTGGCTTCAGCTTCCTCCGATTCGTTTGTGTCGACGAACTCCTCATCCCTGTCATCCTCCTCGGTAGCGCCATTCTCCTTGGCGTGGTCGGAAGCTTCGGCCGCTTCGAGCTCTTTGGTGGCCTCTGCATCCTTGCAGGTCTCATCCTCATCCTTGACGACCTTGTCCGCAGGTCCGGTCTCGACCTCGGCCAAGTCCAGTCCTTCCATCTTCTTTTTCTCCTTCTCCTCGATCTTTCCCTGCTCTTCCTCGACAGCGATATTGATTTTCTCCGGCAAGTTCGCGGATAAAGTCGACGCATCCAAGATGCTCGATC
This sequence comes from Microbotryum scabiosae, assembly GCA_022702605.1. Taxonomy (NCBI): domain Eukaryota; kingdom Fungi; phylum Basidiomycota; class Microbotryomycetes; order Microbotryales; family Microbotryaceae; genus Microbotryum; species Microbotryum scabiosae. Next base: position 1,338,446 of record JAHWDV010000014.1, on the reverse strand, counting down.
CTCGCCCTCTGACGAACTTGAACCCTTCCTCGACCAGGAGGCCCCTCTCCAAAGCGCGAACGTAGGTCCAGAACTCGCAGACCGCCCTCAATCGACCCAGGCAGTACAAGGGGCACAGAGCATACTTGCTCGTCGAGCTGTCGTTGACGCGGAAGACATGGACGTGCAGCCGTCTCCCATCGAGTGTGGTCGGCTGCGGAAGCGTGAAGTCTTTGGTCGTCGATGCTAAGACCGGCTCGGGTTGATGCGGAGGCGTCGCTGTGCCCGAAGAAGACGTCGACGAGCCTCCTCCTGTGATCCAGGATCCGGAGCCCCAGACCTTGCGCATTGTCGAATTGACGGACGCTCCGACCGAAGCCGCGTTCGAGGGCAAGATGGTTGGCTTCGCTACGCTCGCGCCTGCGCTCCAGCGTTCCAGAGCGATTCCGCAGAGTGCGCAGTTGGCCGAAGGAAGTAGGGCGCCGAAAGAGAGAGGTTCGATGACGAGCTGCCCGTCGTAGATTGCTTGCGCAACATTACGTCGCGAGAGGAAGCCCAGTCCGGGAGCGAGGTCGAGGCGTAGAGACGGGTCAGAATCTTCTTCGATGCATCGCTTGAGGAACGGTTGTGAGAGATGTGTCGAGAGTGGAAGGTGAGGTGCCAGAAGCTGGGAGGGGTGAGCGGATGGCAAAGACCCCGCCGAATTGGTCGAGGTGTGTGGGATTGCGCCGGTGCTGAAAGAGCGGGTCGCGAGGGAATGCGGGTAAGATGGCGAGTCGAGTGGCTTGGAGAGGACACTGACACGCAATTGACGCAAGTAGGTGACGAATGCAAGGAATTCTTGGTAGGGTTGCACCGAGTTGAGCAGTCGTGGCGCCAAGATGTCCATCTTGGGCGTACGGGCCGAGGTGAGGGCCGTCGGTGCGCCCGATCCGACCACGGGTGTGAAGCTCACGCCATCGGAGACAATGACGCCCCCCTCGGATCTTTCAACTGCGTCAGTCGTGGGAGGAGTTTCTTCCGCTTCATGAACCGAGATACCGGCGTCGGCCAGCTTCTTGCGCAGCATCTTGACCTCGATCTCCTTCTCCTCGAGGCGAGTGACGGTCTCGCGTAGATTGGTCTGCACGCCATCGATGACGCCTTGCATGGCCTGAGTCTGCTCGTCGAAGCTGATCATCTTTTCTTCGGCTTTGGCGCGGGCGATGCGTTCGTGAACGACCATCTTGTTGGCCTCGTCAAAGAGGGTTGAGGTGAGGGATTCGATTTCGGTCTCGAGGGCCGAGTGGGCTTGGACGGCCGTTTCGCGGGAGGCGGTTTCGGCCAAAACTTGGGTCATCAACCGTTGCATTTCACCTTGGACGTGATCCTATGAAGAGAGGAGGTGGTGAGAGTCAGAATTTGTCGACAGTCAGCTGACGTATTTCCTTAGAGGTGGTTGCGCCGTGGGCACGAACGGAGCAAGCGACACTGACCCTCTCTACCCATCCTCCGCCTTCGATTTCCCTCTCCCAGCGCTTGTTGTTCTGTTCCAACTCTTGCAACCGCTTCCGTGTGACGGCTTCCCTGGCCTTGAAGACGTGCAGCTCGTCCTCGAGATCGCCGTGGCGGGTGTAGCTGGTGACGAGCTTGGAGTTGAGCGACGTGACCTGGGACTTGAGGTCGGTGATCTGAGCTCGCAAGGACGCGACGAGCATGAAGGAGGGGGATGAGTCATCAATGTGGTCTTGGACTGTCGGTGACGAGCTCCCATTGCCTATGCTGTGTAGGAGATTGTCGGACGAGGGCGAGATGGGCAACGACGACGACGAGGCAGCGGCGAGGGCGGCGAGGGTCGCATTCTCGTCATTGACGCCCCCACTGGTGTGCTTGTGGGATAATGCGGTCGACGTGTTGCGGTTGTGTCTTGCCTTGACCATGGCGATCGCTGGAGAAGAGGCGATGTCGCGATCGTGGGCTACGGGCTTGTCGTCGTGGTGATCGGCGTCGGTGGCCGCCGCTTCAACAGCCTCGCCCTGCTCGTGCTGCTCCTGCTGCTCCTGCTCCTGTTCCGGCTGATTTGTGGCGGGTTCATCCGCGGTGGTGTTATGCTCCATGACGACGCCTGCGAAGTAAGACTTGGACCGCTGCCAGATCGCGAAGTCCGTAAGCCCAGGGGGGAAACGAAGCTAAGCGACCGGTCGGATGTGTAGTGGGTGATGCAGGAATCCAAGCAGCTGCTAGTGTAGTAGCCGCGCCAAGACCGGGAGCAGAGGCGCGCCGATTCCGTTTCAATTCAATCTTCGACTGCAGACTGAGTGCATTTCTAATCCGAAAGTGCCCGAATTGAATTGGCGCGCGCGGGCTTCGAGTCTCCGCACCTGTGCGCTCGCCGTTGGCCTCCTCTCCCCGCTTCATCCAACCCGTGGCGCATCGTCAGTTCACTCTCTCCGTAGACGACGATCCAATACCGCAACCTGAGCACCTCGATCCCTGCACAGATGATTTTGACACCATCGATCAAGCGAGTGGTCGCCAACATCCGTCAGGTCGGCCTTGCCCGTTAGTCTCTCACGATCCCTCATTCTACGACCTCACACGCAGACGGACCAACTTCATGCTATTCCCATCTCATTATGTACTCTACAGAGGCATGGAGGGACCTGCAGTACATTGGCGACTTCAAGGCCGGTCAATTCGTAGGCCAAGACGAGTCAGTCGCCACGCCGTTTCCCATTTCCGATCCATGTCTCCTCATCGGACTGACCCCACAATTCGACGTCACATGTTCCACGCGCAGACACGGCAACAAGTTCTACGAAAACCAGGACGAGACACTGTGGAGGCATCGCTGGGTCGACTTTGCCTCAGTAAGTAAGAGGAGGGAACGACCAGGTGTCCTCGCGGCCTCCACTCGGCTTCGGTTTCCGAAGAAGATCTGTCATACTCATCAAACCCCATTCCTCTCACAGCACGACTTTAACGCATCGCAAATCACGCCCGAATGGCACTCTTGGATCTCGCACATCCGACACCTGCCCCCGCCTCAGGATCCGGTCCTGCAAGCGAGCAAACAACCGTGGCAGACCGTGAGCACGCAATCATGCCACTCCAGATCGAAGTATCAAGAGCCTAACACCCTCTCGTATTCTTTCTGGACAGCCCCACTGGGAGAACCTCACCGGCACACGTGGCGCGTTCAAGACGTATTCGACGACCAAGCCCAAGATCGAGGCGTGGGAGCCAACCGCCGTCAAGCGATCCTGAAGAGGAGATAGCGGTAGGTGGAGGTAGTAGCAGGTTACGGCTACGTGTTGTCGCTTTTGCAATGTCGAGATTCGGACAGCGTTCTCTTGTATTTACCAAGATGAGCGAGCGGAGTGTGAGTGCTAGCGATGGAAGGACAGTGCTAGGAGAGCGCGAGATTGTTAAGCCCGACAGGATGGGACCAGCTCGGAATCGGATTGCATGGGTCAAGCTGTTCCAAAGCATGTGTCTAGTATGTATGGACCTGCTGGATCTTCGGCACCGAATGCGAGTCGACACCGAAGCACTTTACGCGGCCGGATCGACGATAACATGTTCAATATTCCGAGACTTGATACTTGTCAGTGGCGCCAAGACGCGGGCCCGAGCACCGCGGTCCCAAGCCATTCGTTCGGATTGAGCTATTGTAGCCCTCGTTCCAGTGATCGTGCGTGGAGACGCTCGTCGCGCCGCACGCTTGCCACTTCCTCGCATTCTTATGGGCAGAAGCAGGGCTTTCTCCATTTGGTCTTGATAGGGCACGACGGTGAATGCAACAGTAGGATCGCAGCCTTTTGACAGAGCCAGAATGATCAGCATCGACAGTTGTAAGTTCAGAGAGCCGTTCAATTATAACTCACTTCGTCTGGACCTGACAGTTCATGGCTCCATCACTTCCTCAGAGGTGCTTCTCATGCTCCCGCGACTGTCTCCTTTGTCTCTGCATGACTCCCGTTCCGGTCCAGATTCCCAATGGCCCCAACAGTCCCGTTAACGTTGCCCTGCCTCCACGTGGCCCACTGGCCTAACTGCTGCGCGGCCAACCGCTCGGTGACGAACGCGCTGTCCTTCAACGCCTGGCGGAACGACTCGAGCTTGAGCAGGTCGAGGTGTTGCAGGCACATCGGGTAATGCACGAAGCGGGCGTAGCGCGGTTGTTGGAAATAGGCGAGGTAGCTGAGGTAGTTGAGGAAGGTCGGGTCGTCGAGATGCCCCTGTTGCGCGAGCGAGTGGAGGTACCATGGGTTGGCGAGAGCTTGCACGAACTGAGAAAGAGATTGAAGAGGCATGATCAGCTTGAGGTTCAAATAGGAATCTACCAAGGGCGACCGGTAGCGTGGAAAGCTATGATGACCGACCTCGAGCTCGGTCTCGAACCTGACTTGGTTCTTCTCAATCTGCTCTGGTGTCGGCAGCTGTGATGTTTCGGCGGCCATGATGCGCCGAGACCGGGTTTACGTGTGGAAGGAGGGGAAAGTGATCGGCCGTCTCCGGCTATTCGCGGCGATCGCCACTCGAAAGTGGCGCGAGCCATAATAATTAGCCAGCAATTCGCTGAGTAGTCCGGCTAATTGCAATTGCAATTTGTCACTCGCACCCACCGCCACTCTCCTTTCTGCTTTGTCGCCTCGCATCCCACGACCCCTCTTCTTCTTGCTCCAACGCGTATTCTCCACGATGCACGCCCTACGGTCAATTGCCACCGCCCGACGAGGACTGGCCACCGTCGCCGCCAGCAAGCCGTGAGTCGACTCCGTATCGACTCGGTGATAGAATCATTCCGGAGCTGACCTCCTCACCGCTATGCACACCCTGTAGACCCACAGGTATGCCAGCGAGTACCGCACAATCTCGTTTGCGAACTTTTACTGACCGTCTCACCGCATTGCACTTGGTCTCCCCTTCCACTTCCGTCTCGATCTCGTCCTCCTCGCCGGTGTCGTCATTGTGTCCCATTCAACCCCTCCATCTCCCCATCCCACCAAATCGCTTCATTCCCTCCACTCGCCCACATTCTGCCAAGCTACACAGCCGTCGTTCTGATGAACATGGGTGGTCCCTCCACGGTAAGGGCCACACCCTTTCTCATTCTGTTGCGGTGCACGTCTCGTGTCCAATCACCACTCGCCGATCTCACACTACGATCGACCTTGCCAGCTCCTAAAGCAGGCGGTTGGAACACGCCAGTCGTCGCACCAATTCTTGTCGAAACGACACGGGAAATGATCCCCACGATCACCCTTGCGTTCCGTTCTACGCTCGGACATGGTCATGCTACCGTTCTAAAATCAGCTCGGCCTTTAGCCAGCCCAACTACCCCGGATCCAGACACAGGCTTTAGGGTACTGTTGCTGACCTTGCCATACTCTCATATACTCTACCAGGTCCCGGAAACCGGTGACTTTTTGTCTCGACTCTTCCACGACGGCGATCTCATTCCGCTCCCTTTCCAGTCTTACCTCGCCCCCTTGATCGCCAAACGCCGAACACCCAAGATCGAAGCTCAATACGCCGCAATCGGAGGTGGATCCCCCATCCTCAAGTGGACACGCATCCAAGGCGAAGGCATGGCCAAGCTCCTCGACGAGCTCTCACCCGAGACGGCACCCCACAAAGCCTACGTCGCCTTCCGATACGCCAACCCTTTGACGGAGACCTGCCTCAACGAGATGAGGAACGACGGTGTAGAGCGTGCCGTTGCTTTCACGCAATATCCTCAGTACTCGTGCTCGACAACGGGCAGTTCGATCAATGAGATGTGGAGGGTCTTGCAGGAACGGTCCAAGGCCGGTAACGCTAGCGAGAAGCCGATCCAGTGGAGTGTCATCGACCGATGGGGAGTGCACGAAGGCTACGTCGATGTCAGTCCGATACCCTGCTTGCTTATCCCTGGACGGTGCAACACACTGACACCCGACTGATTTGTCAAAAATATAGGCGGTCGCACGAAACATTGAAAAATCCCTCGCGGAATACCCGGCCGAAGTGCGCAACAAAGTCGTGCTCCTCTTCTCGGCCCATTCCCTCCCCATGTCCGTCGTCAACCGCGGCGACCCTTACCCCGCCGAAGTCGGAGCGACCGTATCGGCGATCATGACTCGACTGGGGCACACGAACCCGTACCGGCTGACATGGCAGTCCCAGGTCGGCCCTTCGGCGTGGTTGGGTCCTCAAACTAGCGACGCAATCAAGGGGCTGGGGAAACGACACAACGACATGCTCTTGATCCCCGTGGCTTTCACCAGTGATCACATCGAGACCTTGTTCGAGTTGGATTTGGAGTATCTCGAGGAGGCAAAAGAGGTGCGCAAAAGCCAGAGTTGGTCTTCCATCCCAAACCGCCGGTTCTAACCCAACTCTTGAATCTTCACGCGCAGATGGGACTGACAGGCGTCCGACGCTGCGAATCTCTCAATGACTCCCCCCACTTCATCCGCGCCCTCGCGGATATCGCCGCCAATCACCTCAAGAGTCCGCAAGCGACTTCGGTTCAAATGGCTCTGCGATGCCCCGGGTGCACGAACGAGAAGTGCGGACACGCGAAGGAGTTCTTCGCCAGTCACCCGCCGCCGACGGGGGACGGGATTGCCGCGAGCTGACCTAAGATTAAAGTGTAAAGAAAATGTCGAATTGAGAAGTGAAGACGTCGTGTTGCAGATGAGAGTGACTGCCGTTCCGTTCCGTTCCTGTCCGCGCCGTCCTGGGTCTGGCAGGCTCAATCGCCCGCCCAGCCGGGACTGTGGTCTGAGGGGACTTCGGAGCTGATCGCGCCTTGCTCGCCTGCCCCACATTCCCCTCGGTGCGGACTGGGGTGGGGGCTGGTATCGGGCAAAGCGCGTAGCACCGCAGATGCGAAGCCGGAATCAGCTTGCCCTTCGATACTTCATCTCACACCTGTCGCGAGCCCGTGTCATACGAGTTCACGAATTCCACCAGGACGCAGCATTGCTTCAAGCGAACGCGAACATGGACCTTCCTCCTCCGCAGCAGGCGTGCATCGCTCTACTTCCCGTGCTGCTCTCCCCTACTCCACGAGCGATTCCGGGTTCGCAGTTGAGCGAACTGACTCGGTCAGCGCACCACTACCTCTCGACTCCCGTCACGTCGCCCGCCTACTTGCAGCCCGTCCATGTTGACTACGAAGTCACACGGCTGAGGGAGGAATTGACTGAATGTACGTCCCTCCTGCCTTGGGCTTGGATGCGTGACGTTCAGGAGCTGATCCACCCCTCTCCGTAATCGTGTCCCATTCGGGCCCTGGGCTGCCTCCCTACTCTTCCCCTGTCCGAATCACCCCCCGAAATGCTCCCTAGCCATCTCGGATCCGCACTTGGGTGACCCACTCTACGCAGCGGATGCATCTGCGATCCGAGCGCTCATTCCTTTAGGATCTTCCTCCCTCGCCGTCGTGCTCGTGTGGGAGGAAGAATCGGTGCATCCCTACGGCGGCGCCTTCGCCGGCGGTCTCGGTAACGGACCCTTGTCCCCGTTCGCACGCTCAGACGATCAGGATGAACAAGGACTAGCCGGCTGGCGGTTCCTCACGCTCGATCGGATCGATCCCGACTCGCCAAGTGCCAAGCATTGGTTCTCCGATCTCCGAACAGCGTTGGACGGCCTATCGCGACAACTCGCGGAAGCGGTCGCTGTCGCGGGAGCAGGGGGGTCGACTAAAAAATCGGTGGGGACGGGCCCGATGACGATCAAAACGCCCAAGATCCCCATCAAGAGTCGGGAAGAGATGGCCGAAGGGGAAGGTACGACACCGGGGGCTTATGGGGCACCCGAAGACTTCTGGGAAGGGTGGGAGGAAGAGGATGAGCATCCCGATGGAGGGGGAGGAGAAGATTATTCATCAGGCGTCACCGGTGGTTTAGTCAATGGGACCTACGGTACAAGAACGTCGAGTCTGGAAGATAGAGAAGCGGTTCAAGAATCGAGCTATTGGGAGAGCTATGGCAGCAACGCCTCGGGCAGCGTAATAGGGGACGACGACGATGCGCACGATCACACTCAAACAAATACACACGACCATGATGAGATGGACACGCAGCTCTTACCGATAGAGGCCGACGACCCGGACTTTGTTTCCCTCTCGAGACGAGCCAGTGCTGCTGTACCAGGTTCTACCATCACCCGTTCGCGAAGATCATCGACGATTCGAGCCGCGGACACCCCAGTCGTTATCGGCGCTCTTGGACTCGCAGGAGCAATACGGCCCAGTCCATCCTGCACGCCGTCCAACATCGCTTCTAGCCCTAATGACGTCTCCACCACAAATGGAACCCCTCCTACCCATTCCCCTGATTCCAAAGAGGAAAAGACAACACCAACGCTTCCGACCTCGTCGCTCGTCGCAGACTGGTCGCTCGACGTCGAAGCCCTTCGTTTCGCGCTCTCCGGGGTCTGGCAACTCTTCACCAAAGGTAGTACCCCCACAGAGCGGGACCAACAACGCGATATTTTCCTCCACATTGCGAATGAGGTGACCAAGAGCTAGGTTGCAAGGAGGAAGAGAGTCTTCGAGGCTTTGACGAAACTGTTTGCCTGTTCTTTTTTTTCCCAATGAGCTTCTGCTCTGGGATCGCATTCGTTGATAGAGGCAGTGGTTGCCAGCATATGACTGAACGCGCATTACCACAACTTCTATCAATACCGGACCCATCCGAAGGATTGTAGCCGAGCCCATGGAGAGTCTGCTCATGGAAAAAATTTGCTCGCAGATCGAGTCCCAAGCGGCGCTTGTTTTCAATCGACAGGGTCGTCTAATGACATAAATCGCAAAAGCCAGCATCGTACATAGGAAGAAGAAGTAAACAGAACAGAGTAGAAAGACACCGAGTGGAACCCCAAAGAGAAAGAGAAGAGCGCGAGAGAGCCAAAAGAATGCGACAATGGGTCCGTCGGCGACAGCGCTTGCAGCAAGGAAGGCGTACGTCTAGGTGGGACCGCCATGTTGAGAAGCTTAGATTAGATGATGTACACCTCGACGTCGGAACAGGGCGGTCGCGCGTCAAAACCAAAGAAGTAAAGCGTCGCCGTGATCCATTCAGGAAAGACGTCCCTCACATGACCAGACATCCATTCTTGGCGGGCTCCTCTGGCTCGGGGTTCATGTCCTTCTCGATCTGCGCGACGACGAGTTCAAAGATCTTGCTGACATTCTCATTGTGGCGTGCCGAGGCCTCGGTGAAGCCGCACATCCCCCATGACGCGGCCAGAGCGGCACCTTCTTCTCTTGGGACTTGTCTGAAGGTCGCGAGCACGAGGAGACAAATCTTGAGCTTTCGACGTCTGCAGCACTGAGCCCCAACGCAGGCCCGAAACTGACCTCTGCACCGCCAAATCACTCTTATTCCCGACCAAGACCATGGGTACGTTCTCCCGCCCCGTGTAATTGAGGATCTTTTCCCGGACGATCTGGATCATCTCAAAGCTCGAGCGCGACGAGACGGAGTAGACGAGCACCCAGCCATGAAGTCCGACGGCGTGTTTCGAAGACAGGATAGAAAACTCGTCCTGTGGATGGCTTGGGCTTTGAGATCAGCTGCCGGTCTTTCACATACTTCTCATCGACCCCCTAGCAATCGGGATCGAAGGCGCCCCTGTCGATCCCGATGCCATGCCTCACGATCGCTCGGATCGAGCGAGTGATGCCTTACCTGTCCTGCGGTGTCGATGATGTCGAGGTTAAAGTCTTGCCCCTTGTACTTGACAACCTTCTGGAACGTGTTCTCGATTGTCGGGTAATAGGAATCGACGAAGTGCGAATCGACGAACTGGACCGTCAGCGACGATTTTCCTGACGAAGGGTAGGATGAGATGCGAGTGGGGTTAGCCCTTGTACGGCAAGCACACGACGTAGGATTCACGATGTTGTTGTTCGATTAAAGCTGTGGTCAAGTACATTACGCCCAACGCAACGGCCCAGCCCGCGATCACGGCGTCGTTCGCACCCCCTCCTTCGCCCACCCTCGAAAATGGCGCGCATCGACCTCCACCAGGGCCTGCCCACGTTTCCCATCTCGTTCTGTGATTCGCAAAGATCTTATCGTCCTGGCTAGCATGCCCTCGGATCGCCCCACTACCACTCGATGCGCAGCGTCGCTCTCGATGCCCAGACCGTCGCCGCTGAGCGCTGATTACGGCCGCCTCGTGCGCGGCACTCGCGCCGTGGTCGTGAGCGTCCCCTCATCTCGTGACCTCATCATCATTAATCGTTCCGACCCGACCAGCCTCAGCCCAGCTGCTACACAGCTTGAAGCCATCGGAACACTCACCAACCGATCTCGATCCTAACAATGCGATCTTGCGTTGCCGTGGCGGGATGATCTTGCCTGAGGGGGTCGTCATGCTATATCCGGGATCGAAAGTCGAAGTACGTCCGACAGTGTGGGAGGAGGAAAGCGGACGTCAATCTAGCCCGCGCAGCCCGCTTTTGGCCTCCGAAGCGGAGCGCTAGCTTCAATGCCCGTCGGCTTATCCATCTTCCACGGTTGGCGCTCGAATCTCGGGAACGAGCAGATGAACGGTAGAGTTTTCCTGGCTCGGATTCCAATTGACCATGTTTTTCAGGGGCCGAGTCCTATCGTCCAGTCGAAAATCATGTGCAGGTCTCCTCGGTATGTAAGGTGGATCCGATCCCGACGGCCTCGCTCCGCTTCAACTCTGAGAAGAGCATAAATCCCTCAAGATTTGCGTTATACATTACACTACAACGATGGTGAGTACGACATACAAAGCCTTTCAAAACCCCGATCCTTCAGAACAGGGTGTCCTATCGGGGAAACATAGAGACGAGGTCAGCACTGCAAATTCGTTCTCTGCAGTAAAATTGCGCTGAACGGACCTCTTCGCGAAGGTATTCTCCGACATCACTGTGAAGGGCCCACATCATCGAAAGGAGAGACAAAAAGTATCAGTATGGGGTCTCAAAGTGCAGTTGCCACCCATGAGCAAGACCCACGCCTGGTTAAAGACAATAATGGCGGTAGGGTCGAGTTTCCTCGTGTCGATCGTACTCCGAGCGGTCACGCCAAATCCCTAAAGTGAAAGCAAATAAATCAGCAGCGGACTGGCACACTTACATTAGTCGTATCGCTTAGTTACACCCACAAGAGGAATGTCGGTCATGCTGTAGATGACGACACCTTGGTGTTCGGGTGTGTCCTCGGTGATTTTGCCGAGATGGGCTTTGACGATGTGGTTGCCGTATAGGAAAGGCATCTCTCCGTTCGCCTTGATCCAGATCTGCGTGAGCGAAAGCACACGTCGTCAGATCAAACTGCAGTAAACACCTGATGAACATCATCATCGACCCCGCACCTTGTTCTTGGCATATCGTCCCAGCAGATCCAAGGCCGTAACGTGCAGCCTAAACTTGTCCGTCTTTGAGAACTTGCCGAGGCAAATACCAAGCGAGATAAGGTTCGCCCGTGGAACCGAGATGGCCTGACGGATGATCTCTTCCCGTACATAGTAGACCCTCGATCGGTGGAGACGGAAGACGTGGGGCTGAGCACGGACCAGAGTGGAGGCACCAATGGCGTTCCGATCAAACAACATCGTTGATTGTAACCAAAATAGAAGCAATATGGATCAGTCACCGAACCCCATCAGCGCCAAGGCCGAAGCGTTCAACCTACATCATCGGGGGTGTCGACGAGGTGGACCAAGTTGGAGCCAATGTAGTTGGCCAACTTGCTAAAGAGCGTTTTCGTCTCGGATTCGGTGAGAGGGCGCACTAGACACAACGGGCCCAACGTCATCAGCCTCGTATAATCCATTCACCTTGCTGTTGAAACTCAACTTACTTGTGGAAGATATGAGTCCGGTCGGAGGTTGCGCGAGCCCGGAAGGGGTGGAGGTGCGAGCGATCTCACGCGCGCTCGCGAACGGCTGCGAAGCTCATCCTCACACACAGACGGTCCGTGCGCGCGTTAGGCTTTTGGAAGCGCCAAATTGAGCCCCACAGCCGGCTAGCCGTAGGCGAACCAGGAGTTTTTTTGTCAGATTGGTAACCCAACTGCAGGTTGCAAGGCGTCCTGTATCAAGAGCAAAGGGGCAGAGTTATGAAACGGCTATATGCCTCAAAATAATTTTAAAACTCATCAAGCACCTGTCCTCGACGGCTCCACAACCGGGTCTCAAGCGAGCGCCCCTATCGCTCGCGCAAAGTCTCTGCTCCGGCGACACTCCGACAGGCACCCTGCCTCTGATTTCCCAGATGGGAGCGATTATATCCAATCCCGCCAGTGGGACCGTCGTTAGAGACAAGCTGACCTATGATCTGACATGCACGTGGGGTACTACGAAGTGCCACTGCTGGCTCGGGCTCGTTGTTTCCGCGACGCCAAGCAGAATTCTGCGGCAAACAGTGAGATCGCCGACCGCGTCGTCGGGCTCTATAGACAAAATTCCGAGACTGAACTAATGACTATTTGGTTCTCATGCCCATGTTTGATAAGGAGCGGCATGAGCGAGAATAAATGGACCGTTCAAATAGAGATTGGCCAGCCAGTTCAGTGCTTCTAATACCCAATTTCGCGCACTGGCGCGCACGGACGGTGCGCGATGCTGATGGGTGACGACGCTTCCACTTTGCTCCCCCACCCAACAACCAGCTGACAGCAGATTCCCCAAGGTGAGCGTCGGGTTCATCTCACCATGTTCAAGTTCAACGCTAACCAGTGCATATGCTGACCCAACTTTCACCTCGCTCCCTTGTGCGTTCCCCAACTCGAACCCCACACTCGTCGTCACCTCGGCACTCGCATCGTCCGGTACAACCGACGAATCAATTGATCGACCGTGCTCGACAGATGCATCGCAACTCGTACGACTCGGACAATACCACACTCAGTCCAGCAGGACGACTGCACCAGGTCAGTTGGAACGATCCCGGACGGACAGGACAACTCAGTTGATGATGATCGCCTCAGCACATGATGGAGCTGACGACGTCTTCCTGCTTCCCCTATACGACCCATGCGACAACCTCCCACTTCTCAGGTCGAATACGCACTCGAAGCTGTCAAGCAAGGATCGGCTTCCGTCGGGCTCAGATCCAAGACCCACGTCATCCTGTTGGCGCTCAAAGTAAGCACCGGCTCGAGACTGACGCGTCAGCGCTCCCCCCTCCAATCAAACCAAGCTCGCGCGCCCCATCCCTCGAAATACAGCTGACATTGTATGTTTACTCTATACCCATTCCAGCGCTCCACGGGTGAGCTCGCATCGTATCAGAAGAAGCTGATCCGCATCGACGACCACATCGGTGTTGCCATCGCCGGCCTGACCTCAGATGCGAGGGTGTTGTCGTGAGTACTCGACCTTCTTACTACAACAAAACACTTTCTGACGCGAGCCACTTTTGATTCCCAAAGAAACTTTATGAGGACGCAAGCCATGTCGTCGAGGATGCTCTACAACCGCCCGATGCCCGTCAACCGAATCGTTAATGCAATCGCTGACAGTCAGTCTAGTATTTTATCACTGTCGAATACCATCAGAGAAAAGTTGAAAACTAAAGTTCTGGAGTCTTCATTTCGCATGGCAGAGGCACAAGTCAACACGCAGCACTACGGCAAGCGGCCTTACGGTGTCGGCTTCCTCGTGGCAGGCTACGACGTGAGTTGACTCCCGCGAGAAGACCATAGAATGTGGTTGACTAAGCATAGCGCACCATATTATATGCCTCTAGTCTACCGGTCCTCATCTGTACGAGTTCTCACCCACGGGCAACTGCTTCGAGTACTTCGCCATGTCAATCGGGGCCCGCAGTCAATCCGCAAAAACCTACCTTGAAGCTCATTATGACGAGTTCCCGGATTGTCAGTTTATTCTGTTTTTCGCTCGCCTGTGTTCACCAACTGACATGACGGCCCGGTCTTCATCCTCTCGAGCAGGCGACCTCCCGACCTTGATCAAGCACGGCCTCCACGCATTGCGCGACACGCTACAACAGGACAAGGAGCTTACCCCATTCAACACTTCGATCGGTATCGTTGGAGTGTCCTCTTCCTCAACAACAACAGAGTCCCACGTCGCTCCCGTCGCCCCTATCGGTTCGGAATCGGAGACGAGTTCGGTGCCGAAAGGATTCGAGGAGTTCCGCATCATTGAGGGAGACGACCTCAAACCCTACTTGGAGAGCATGGACCCGAAAGAGTCGCTCGATGCGGACACTCTGCCTGGATCGTCGGCAACGGCGACTGCGACGACTGCAACGGGGGCAGCACCGAGTGAGGCTCCGACGGCGGCAACCGGAACTGAAGCCGCGGCAGGTGACGAAGCGATGGAGACAGATTGATCAAAAGGGGACGATATGGTGTATTTGATTGGGACCGTGCAGTGTGATTGACGCACCGCGGGGCGGCGACGAGTTCCTGAACCTCTAGCTGGGATGGCACATTCAATCTCTGCTTCATGTTTCAGACCCATCTTTGAAGCCAAGATACAGCGGAAATGTGTGAGGAGAAACCAGAAAATTTGCACGTCGCGGCAAAGCCATTGAACGAAGCAGTCTGGGTTACCTATGTGGGACCTTTCGTTCCGCTTCAGAGCATAACACTACATCGACTCGACTGTCATGTGGGTTGTAGAACTCCGAATTGCCGTCGAAGAACCCGAAGCCGAAGCATGATGAATCGCAGTTGAGGTGACGCCAAGGCTGAATCTGTGAATCAACGTTTCAACTGAGATTGGCTCTTGTTACAATCGGCCCGACGCTCGCCTGCAGGATAAGTTGGGTGAACTAAGCAATGCGGCAGCGGAGGCTGACGAAGGGGAGAAGGCAGGGCATACGCGAAAGGGGTCATCAGTCTTGGTGCCGAACTTAGCCGTCATTCGCGGCGTGGTGCAGTGATGGAAATCTATGCGGGATGCTTCAATCATGTGGTATTTCTGAGGGCTGGAGGTTAGATACTGAGGTGGAGCAGTTCGGGGCATTTGACCATTTCAGGGGGTTGAAATAAGCCAGTCGCGCGTGCGCTAGCTGCTTTGCGACGCGGTGTGACTTGTGTGATTTGCCGTCTTCAACGCGTCGTTCACAGAATAAGCTGAAGAGCTGGGTGCCTATCATGAGAGCAAGGGAGAATTTCACAACAGAACATGTGCCAATAGGTGACGTGGTGAGCGCCAGTGCCTGTCAGGGTTCTCTGTCTGCGAAGCGCCGAAGACTGCAGAACGCCGTGCGCAGTGTCAGTCACGTCGGTCGATCAGTTCGCCGGTCCGGAGGCTGAACGGTACAACTCTGCGAGCGTTTGGTGAACTGACGCCGAGCTACCGAGTATCTAGTTTGAAACCGTATCTAAATATATGATAAAGGAACGGTGAACAAATTACCGGTTAGACCACGTTTGCAGAAATAGAGTATCAGAATACCAAGAATTAAAGCAACGTGCCGCGTCTAGAAAAAAAAAAGTACCGACCCTCAGACCGCCAAAAATGCCTCCCAACTGCTTGCTCCTGTCTAGCTTAACTGCGCAAGCGAGGGTTTCGGAGGGAAAGGAGTGCTTCTGAACATAAGGGCGTTGAAACATGAGTCGAATTTCAGGCCTGCCCCCCGAAATTTTGAAAGGAAATCTTAGGCCCTAAAGAGCTTCAACCCAATCGCTATGCCGATTCCCGAACATGGGCCGACGAGCAAGCGGCGCACACTCGAGACCGACCCGAAACGGACAACGCCCCGACTAAGGGGCCTGGCCTGTCAACACCGCATGTATATAAGTAGCGCTACCACGGGCGAAGGAAATTCCTTAATAATCCACCATAACCAAACTACTGCACTCGGCCGCAGTGGCACAGCAAAGCTGAAAGGAGGCTCGTACGCACATTCAGCGAGCGTCCGCGCTGGCCCCTGAGCAATATTCCGCCGCTCATAAAAGCGGACACGGTCCCGGCAGCATCGTGGATATGGAGTTCCCGAACCATGTGGTCATGTGGGCGACCGCGACCTTGGTGTCGCGCTCACCTCGGTGTCGCGCTCAGGACAGATTCAGGGGGCCGTCCTGTCTCGCGCATCAGCACCGCCTGACGGTTGGAGGGAGGGCCCGTTCGACAATAAATTTTCGATTTTAAACAACCTGAACGCAGCCTGGCCCAAATTCCTCCAATTCGGCTGTCAAAACACACTCTACGTTCTTCTTCCTCCCCCCACTGCTTAGTCGAGCCTGAGCTCTTGCCCCCCCCCGGCCTTGGATAGCGTCATGCACAAGATCATTGTCTTCCCTTTTCTCTTCATCGGCCTCGCTCTTGGCCTCGCTCTAGACCCTACTCGGCAGTAAGTCACCTCTGACAGGAGCCAATGGTGATCGAATTTCCCCCTGACTAAAGACGTAAACCCCGTCCACTCTAGTGGTCTCGCGGGAGGTCCCAGTCCCTTAACCAGTTCACAAGAGGCATCGAGCGTCACGACATCCATCCCCAAGTTTCACTCACTCGCAACGGGCCCCATTAATCCCAGCTTACAAGAACCATCAACCTTGTATAGCGATGAGAAACGTTCGAGTGTTCTCCATTTTTTCAAATGGATTGGGAAGGGGATATACCACATATTCCATCACAGCCACGGTGACAAATCTAAAAAAAAGTCCCCAGATCCAACCCAGGTCTGCAAGTGAGTGTCACATCAGATGCCCCCAGACATTCTTCATCCAACCGAGGGAGGACCGCCATGGCCCCCCCCCTTTCATTCCTTTTATCTTTTTTGTTCACCCCAGCGTGACTCTAGACTTTTGTGCTGGCTTCAAAGTACGGCTGCTCATTTCACCCCCAAACCATTGGCTGCTGTGTTATCCAGGAATTGCATCAGTGGCAAGGTCATACGTCAACCTGGTCTCACGTGAGTGACGGTTGCCGGACGAGCAAAGGAACATGGTGGTTGCTTACACAACCACGATCGCTGCGCTCGTAGACACGAGGATGCCCAGAAGCAATGCCATGATGACTCCGCTTGCCCCTGAACACTTAAGCAAACGCCCGCACGAATGCAACGACTTTCGCTTTCACGCAAATGGCAAGGTGAGTAGGATTTCATCGAGCGGCTAGCGGTTTTGAGGTTCAAGAGCTCTGCTGACGGTAATGCATTGAAAAACTGAAACCGCTTGAAGAGCGCTGAAGGGGACCAGAACCAGGGAAAAAGATTTTCATTTTTTTATTTTTTTTTGTTGCACTCTGCTGAAACACATGGCTCCTTGCTCGCAAGCCTTCTCTTTGTCCTCGACACCAAGGAGATTCTGGCCGCTGCTTTCACTGTCGATTCCAGACAGCCATCTTTTCCCTCCCTCTTTTCCATCGAAGCGCCAAGAGTCTCCGAGTAGCCTTCCCTGCGGATGCTCCAAAGCGCATGAATGAGCTGGACCAGATCAAAGTCGCGACGGGTGGGGGGAACTTGAAGAAATCTGCCGCTCGGCTGTGGGTGTTTAAAAGACGAGGGAAGCGTTCAGGAACGATCGGCATCATCTTTGATGATCTATTTAACAAGACAAAGAAGAGCGGCGCACAAGTTGACGTTCTTTGGTGCGTTCTCGGTCGCTTCGTACAGATCTTGACCGGCTTTGACGGCGGTGGGGGACAGATCAAGTCCCAGCGAGTCGGGGCCACGAGCAGCGAAGAAGGCGGCGTCGTACCCCTAGAAAATTCAACTTCAAAGTCAGCTTAGTATATCTTGAGTGTAGCTGAAGGTGTCGCACTGATCGTTCCGCACCCCGTGATGAGAGCCTTGGATCCAGGAGTGGTTACCGGGTCTTCGCCCCACTTTGCGACATCACCGAGTTGGACCTTGTGCCAGTTTGAATCGACTAATTCCTTGAGGGCAGGTTGCACGTCCGTGGAGTCCCCCGGGGTATATCCTTTGGCCGAGGCTCGATCGCAACCTATTTCAAGCAGGAGCATCAGTATAAGGAAACGCCCAGAACAAGCGCAGTAGAATGAGAACCCACCTTGATCTGCGGTGTCGGTCGGGCGTTTGTCAGCGGCATCCTCGGCGAGGATCCCGTGCAGCTGGCTCAGAGGTGTTCATGCTCTCTACCTCGTCCGGAGCGGCCAATCTATGTGCTGAAGTCGTGTAGGCGCGAATCAAAACGGGACTGAGAGTGGTGATTTCTACAGGGCCGAGGTCGAGGAAGGCGTCAGAGCTTGAATGGCCGGTGGTGGGCGGATGCGGGGGCCGACTTGCACACGCTGACGAATTTGATGATGTCGATGGTGACGAGGCCGAGCACTTGAACTTGCCCGTCGGATCATTCGGAAAGGTCGAGAAATGAAGGCCGACAGTTTGAAACAATCTTGAGCGCGTATGGACTTAAGACGACAGAATTCGAACCACGAGTCTCAGTCGAAGGAAGCCGGTAAGTAGCGGCTGGCTGCGGCTAGATGGAGGATGAGAAGAGAGAAGAGCAGCGCCGAGGCACATGGTTCGTCTCCGGCCATCGCCTCTTGTCACCGCGTGGACGCCCTTCCGACCTTCATCATCAGCCCGTCACCTCCCTACTGTCACCCTATAGAACGAAGCACGCCTGCCATTAACTCCACGCTCTCGCTCTGAAGCTCTCCGCCCTCCAACACCGAACAGACACGGTTCGATTTCATTCCACTCGTACTAGTTGGAAGGAGCGGCAAGCGGTCGAGGAGGTCTGTGCGGCGTACGCGCGAGTGCATCAGTGCCTGAATAGAATTTTGATAGGCCTGATCCCGTGCGTGCCAAACTGGGTCTTTTCCTCACGTTTGGCTCTGCGTCGGATCAGGTGTGTACTCGCGTATTCATGTCTCATTGTGTCTGTCTCATTGTGTCTAATGCTTACCACTGACGTTTGGCTCTGCGTCGGATCAGTCTAATATATAACTGTACTCTTCATCGGATTGTCAGCCTGTCAGCTCTGCTCCTCGGTCCCGTCACTTTGATCACCACTTCAACCATGGCAAGTGGCTACACTACACCGCTGACCGTAAGCTTGGGACCGCTGTACCTAGCCTTGGGCTCCATGCTCGCCTCTCAGCTCGCTGACCGTCCACGTCGACATCCCCAGAACTTCGCCGAAGAACGTTCCTACGCACACTTCCCCAAGCCCTTCAAGTCGGCCCAATGGGCTCAGCGTTCGTCCTCGCGACGCAACAAGAACCTCAAGCAAGTCATCGCGCTCGAAAAAGAACGCGTCGACAAGGTCATCAGGACTCGCTCCGAGACCTGGGTCGGGGGTGCACCTACTGCGGCTGCGAAAGGCAGCGCATCGGCAACGACATTGACAACGACGACGGGGCTGATGGATGTCGATAGTTGTGAGTGCCGACATTCGTCCTACCTTGAACTCAAACGCTCAAGTGGCATCCCTCTTCTGGTAGACATGTCGATCGACGCCGCCCCTTCGGTCTTACCCGCGAAGAAGTACTGCGACATCACGGGACTCGAGGTAGGTGATGACCACCGCATTGCTGATCGCTCCTTTGTCTTTCCTGATCTTTCCATCTCTACCCTTCTCGTCAAGGCTAAATACGTCGACCCAGCTTCCACTCTGCGCTACCACAACCCCGAGGTGTACGAAATCATCAAGACGTTCCAACCGGCGGTCATTCAATCCTACCTCGCGAATCGCGGTCAAGGTGTCGTTTTGCGTTGATCCGATCTTTCGAGCAAGTGGAAAGAGCCGAGGAGGAAGGTAAGAAAGTCTTACATTCGAGGCTGTGCAAGACCAGGGGACCGGTGTTCGATGCTCGGCCAAAAAAGCCGGACCCGGTCCTCATCCTTTCCGCCATCTACGACCCCAGCTCAGAGGACTCGTCATCATCCACAAAACTGGACGCCCCAAATACCATCCATCTATTTTGCGCGAAGATCGATTTGCACGCAACTGGTAGCTCGCAAGGAGCTGCTGGATACGGGTCAAACAACCCCGAACCGCAATCGTGCCCTCGCGGTCGGGCCACGCACGTCGCTCTCGTGAAGCAGACTCGGTGACCCAACACATTCGTCCCGAGTGCAATCGGCGCATTCCAAGCTATCAATTGTCATATATAACTTCATGCAATTCAGATTCCATCACTACTCTCAAACAATGTCGAAGCTTGCCGCCTCGCTATCCAGGCCAGCTTGACTGGTTATCCCTGTATTCGGTCGGGTCTGAATATCCAATCGCTCGTTAACGAGATTCGCCTTTGGCGCGCGAACTCGCGCTTGTCCTCGGTCGGGCGGGGCGCAGATGTTCCTGTCCGCGTCGACACGCGACCACCGAGCACGCACAGTCGGCATCCCACTCGGCATCCCACTCGGCTTCATCACGCGCCTCGTACATAGCCCAGCGGAATTGTGATTGCACCGTCCGACAAACTGTCATGGCCGTGGACTCGCTGCGGCTAAGCTCGGTGAGTCGGGGACCCAGCACGATCGATCGACCCGGCGAGTGGTGCTACGTCGTACCACCCGGGCGTATCGTAAAATTTCATCGCAAGCGAGGCTTACAAACAGCACGATCATCTATGCAAAAGGTCGAACGCGTCGACTTGTCCATCCGAACGGGCACTAGCACCGCGTCACCGCAACCGGGCTCCCTGCAGCTTACCCCACATGGCCTCGTCTTTTGGTCCGGAAGCAGCGATGCGGCCCTCGCAGCATCAGGTGACGCGATCAAGGTGCGCTCGCCATATCAGCGTAGCTCAGGTGTGGGAAGTGCGGACGTGACTGACGACAGCTTGGTCTCTTGCGTGTGCCGTTCGCGTTCGATCCGCTTGTTCCACTTGCTCCCCTAGCTCCCCTTCTCGCTCATCCACTCCCTCTCTCGCGGACCACCAAACCACGATGGATCACCATCCGCCTTCACCATTCGAACCCGCGATTTTCTTGTGTACGAACTGTCTTTCTGCGACGTCGACGAGGCGAATGGGATCTGGGAGGCGCTCAAGGCCCTGTCTGCTGAGGCCGCGACACACGGCATCCAAGGCCTCTACGCCTTCTCCTCCGGCAGCGCTACGGTCGAGCCTTCAAAGGTGAACGGTACCGACGCAAAGGGTAAAGGCAAAGCGGGGTGGTTGATTTACAGCCCCGAAGCAGAATTTGCTCGCATGGGCCTTGGGACCCGGAGTGGAGCTTGGAGGTTCACGGCGCTCAACGAGAAATACGATGTAGGTTCAAGAAGTATGTCTCAACGAGACCATGGAGGTGCACTTGGTGCTGAAGGTATCACCCTTTCTCTTCATAGCTCTGCCCCTCCTACCCGCCCCAGATCGTGGTGCCGCAGAAGATCTCGGACACGACTTTGAACTATGCCGTCAAATATCGCAGCAAGGGCCGCATTCCTGGCCTAGTGTACCTGCATTGGGCAAATCTGGTTCGTCCTAGCCATTCCACAATGTGATTTCGCTCTATCACTAACCTCTTGAGGTACGACCTGCGGTAGGGATCCATCACTCGGTCGTCACAACCCATGGTCGGCATTACGCAAGGTGCTCGATCGATACAGGACGAAAAACTCGTCGAGTGCATCTTTACCTCGCACTCGCAGCACTCGCATCCTCGGCAGGCGATGCAGGCCAGCTCTACACGGGGCACCTCATCAGATGAGGCCGAGTCCACGGGGAACGCCGAGATCGTGTACGGTGCTCAAGCCACCAACATCATCATCGATGCTCGTCCGACCAAGAATGCCTATGCAAACTCGATCAAAGGCGCCGGGAGTGAGAACATGTCCTTTTATCGCAACTGCCGGAAAGAATATCTCGGCATCGACAATATTCACGTCATGCGATCCAGTCTGAATGGAGTTTTCGACAGTGAGCCAGCGCTTGTTACTTTGTATGCGTTGTCCCGGCGCCTGACACATCCGATATGCGTTCATTCTCTCAGCTCTGCGAGATTCCGAACTGACGGGCACCCTGGACCGCCTTGCTCTGCGAAAAACGAATTGGCTCGCCCATCTAACGAACATCCTTGACGGCGTGCGCACCATCACGCGCACTATTCACCTCTACAACTCCCACGTCTTGGTCCATTGCTCGGACGGATGGGATCGTACCTCCCAGCTTTCTGCCCTCCCACAGCTATGCTTGGACCCGTACTATCGAACAGCTGCCGGATTGGCCGTGCTGATCGAAAAAGACTGGCTGTCCTACGGCCATCGCTTCACAGACCGCACCGGCCTCCTGTGTGGTGACCGGATCCCGTTCATCCAAGCCCGTGGCGACGATACGATGTCACAGCAGGCATTCTTCGCCAACGTCTCCAAGTCGCTTGGCGCAACTCGCTCCACCGCCAAGGAGGTCTGCCCAGTGTTCCAGCAGTTCCTGGACTGCATCTACCAAATCCAACGCCAATTTCCGAGTCGATTCGAATGGAACGACGCTTTGCTACGACGATTGCACTACGAGAGCTACACCGGTCGCTCCGGGACCTTTGTCTTCAACTCGGAACAGGATCGTTCTGGTTTTCAAGCGCGTGATCTCACCTCGAGCGTGTGGGAAGAATTCTTCGAAGAGATTTCGACCGGACCGAACGGCGAGACCGAGCTCCGACTCAAGGCCGAGTTCGTCAACCCTCTGTACGACCCCTCTTTGGACGATCCCAAGGCAAGACGCGCGGATGCGGATCAAGGCGTGCTCTTCTTGGACCCTCATGATGTTCGATGGTGGTATGCCCTGTTCAACCGCTCGGACGAGGAGATGAACGGCTCACCGAACGAAGTACAGCCCCAGGTGATCGAGGAAGCTGCGGCTGTGGTTGTTCCGCAACCATCGATCGAACCCGGTGGCGATGTGTCATTGAACGGATCTCATCCCGCACAGCTTCAGACCGCGAGCGCGACGGTCGACACGAGTATTACCGGCAGCCAACCAAGTCCGGTCAGCAGATGGACCGCAGCGTCACCGACACCGCCGACTTCAGCGACGCCGCTACGTCCCGGCTCTTTACCCCTCGAGATTCCCTCCCAAGCCCAAGTTGCCGAGGCCATGTTTTCAGTCCAACGTTTCGGTTGGTCTGCATGGAAATCAGTCCAAAAGTACGGCCAAGATGCGGCGCAGCGATTTGAGGCACGTGCCGCTGCGAACCAACAACCTTTGCTCGCGGCCTCCCCAGCTCGGACTCAGAGTCCAGTACCGTCTCCCAACCCGGCAAGCACCTTGTCTGGTCAAGTGGGAGGTCTCTCTCTCGGTCACTCGTACAAGCCTTATGCCTCTACATCGGCAAGTCGGAGGCAACAAGGGCTTGCGCAGTCGACCTCGCCCGGAATCGAAGACCTTCCGAGATCACGGACAGAGGACATGTCTACAGCGACAGCAGCTGCTGTCCCAGTAGTGGCATCAACGACACAGCCGCAGCCAGCGAAGGATAGTAGTTGGGACCCTCTCGGTGTGAGCTCGAGCTAGACCGCAAGCCGCAGAAGACGATGGACATTTGATGATCCCAATTCATGTAAAACGCAAGACAATGCAATGTGTTTCTTGATAGATGATAAGATCCCTATAAAAACTACATTATATCCCTTCTCGCAAAAGGATCTCGACCACAAGTGCACCTTCTCTCCCTTCCTTGAGCCGATTCCACCTCCCCAACCTCGGTTCCTTCGACGTCGAAGCAACGACCATCAAGCTCTTTCCCGTCGTAGTCTTCTCACCCCCCACCTTGTCCATCTGCCCCACATTTGGCAAAACGATCTGCAACGAATTGACGTATCCAACCGCCGGGATCTCCCCGACGAGCTCAAAGGACCTCAATTTTTCATCGATTTTCCACAACCGAATCGAGCCGTCCCACGATCCAGAAGCAAATACGTCGCCATAGGGCAAGCAGCCCAAGGCGGTGATCCATCGAGGTGTGGCGATGATGCCTTCGGTCGCGGAGTGGGTGTCGTGCGTGCCGTGGGCGAGTTGGCGCGAGGCGATGGGCTTCTTTTTCGTCGTGGTCCAGAGGCAAATTGAGCTGTGGGCCCGGTGAGTAAGAAGGGTATCAGTCTTCTACCCCAAGCATCTTAGCAATCAGATGACTTACCCACTATCACCCCCACTCAAAAAAGTCGTATCATCGACCATCGCGACGCACTCGATGCTCCCTTCGACATACTTGACCTCGCCCCTCTCCTTCCTCTTCCTCCTCTCCCCCTCAACCTGCGCCACGTCCTCCTCCTCAAAGGCCCCATCAAGCACGTTCCTGACCCTACTCGCGACACCGCCACGGAAAACCAACTGCGACTCCTCGGCGATTTTCCAATACCGTACCGTCTTGTCCCGTCCTCCAGCAGAAACGGCGAGTTCGCCCCTCAATGCGGCGATGTGTTGGATCGAGTCTTGGTGTCCAAACAGGGTTTCGATGTAGGATAGGGTCGAGAGGTCGTAGAGCTTGATGGTTCGATCAAAGGAAGACGAGTAGAGCTCCTGCGTGCCTTGACGAAATGCGAGAGACTAGAGTCGAGATGAAAATCAGTCAGCCACTCTCCTCCCCTTTGGAGAACCCCCACGAATGCCAAAACTCACCGCCACACGATCCTTATGCCCCGAAAGCCCTCTAACCCACTTGGCCCCTTCCCCCGTGACGTCCCAAACGCCAACAACCTTGTCCGCTCCCCCACTCGCCAACATCGTTCCATCCATACTCAAATCCAAACTGAGAACCTCCGCCGCGTGCCCCACAGCCGTCGCACTGTTGTTCAGAGCCTTCTTCTTCCCCTTGGCTTTGGCGGATTCTTCCTTGTTCGCGATTTGGGTCGGGTCGCGTTTCCTCTTGGGAAGGTAAGCAGCCTTGGTGATCCTCCCCTTCCTTTCGGACATCGCTTCTCCAACCTCCATCTGATCGACAGCGGACCCCACCCCATCAGCGCGTGTCCTGAGATCCCATTTGATGATGCTCCCGTCTTTAGAAGCAGTGTAGAGCCATTGCGCATCCTGGGAAGCGATGGCGCCCGTCAAAGGTCCGCGATGGGATTTGCGAGGCGTTTGGTGAATATGGGTCGGGTCGAGCGGGAACATGAGCTAAAGAGGGGAGGAAAGGGATTCAGCTGGGGGATCGGATGGGATAGGCTCCGCGAAGAGAGAATCGACCTACTTTGCTGGCTACAAATAGGTGAAGTTTCCCAGAGTGTTGGAGCTGCGATAGGTTGTAGAGGGAGTGAGCGATGTGTTCGGCCATGAAGCAGCTGCTGTGGGACTTACGACGTCCTGCTGCAGTCGCTCAGCGATGATGTCTCGGTCCAGCTCGGCGGCGTCAAAGCCAATCTCGTCTGGTCGCCATAATACAAATCAATCAGCTTCCTTTCAGTCATACCTTGTCACAGGTGAACTCACCCTGCCCCTCTGCTTTTTTGGCCAATGAATCGAGGTACATCTGCGAGAGCCTCAGCCTCTTCTGCGCGGGCGTCTCGAGCGGATCGTCCTGTTCCGCTTCAAAGTTATCCTCGCCATCATCGTCGTCGTCATCTTGATCATCCGAATCAAAGTTGTCGTTCAAGTCGTCATCGTCCTGCTCGTCGCGCCGTCGTCGTCCCGTCGACGCTCCATTGGAAGCATTCGGCTTGCGCTGGCCAATCCCTCCCGCATTGCCCGTCCTCGGTTGCTTATTATGGAACGCCGACCCACTCCCACCGCCATCATCTTTCCTCCCTCTCCCCGGTCGACCTGCACCACCCGACGATGAGCGCCCTGCGAGTCCGCGCCGACCACCACCACTCGATCCCCCTCTCGCTCCTCGGCGACTCGAAGACCCAGACGAAGCTGATCCATCGCCGTGGGTGGGTTCTCGTGGTCGTTTGGTAAAGGATCGAGCCTTGTTGAAGAATTGGTCGACCATGGTGGGCTTGCGGACTGGGGGATGGTCTCGCGAGGGCGTAAGAGCAACGAGCGCGAACGTACGAATCGCCGGCTCAGCCTTCGCAGCCCCGAGTCAACTTCGCAGGCGCGCCGCGAGCGAGGCCGGCCACTGCCTGTCCTGCGCTACCTGTCCGATCGCACGGATTACTAATCCCCAATTCGCCGCCAAATGTGTCTGCGTGCGATCTCGTCGGGACTCGTGGGCTTCTCTTGCAGTCCGTGTCGTACCTTCCCGCTCACTCGAGTTCCTGTCTCATCTTTTGCGGCTCTTGTCGCGCCAGTTTCGAATTGCGGTAGACCGGGTCAGTCCATCTTCACCCCCCCGCGGCGACTCCTCCTCCCAAAAAGGGGTGCTAGCAATGACTGAGTCGAGCCTGACTGGTTCCGACACAGCCTTCCCTCGGTCTGGACGCACGCGATGGGAGCTCTCACCGCAGCCGAGTCGGCTCTGCTTCACCTCAACGAGCCCCAAGCGTCCACCTCAGAGCTTGTACAGGATGCCTGCGACGCCGAAGCGCTCAAGGTGCTGCACTCGCCCTTCGCACGCTCACTCTGGCGAATCGACTCCGGAGCTTCATCTTCGTCAGCCACACCTTGCTTTGGGATAGACCTCTCCGCTCTTTCGAATCGAGACGACTCCAATTTTGAGCTCGATTTACTCGCGGTTGGAGTTGCGGCTCTGCACGCCTTTGTGCAAATCAACTGGACTGGACCGACGCTCCAACTCGACTCTCGGGACTTGTTCACCAGCACGGACGGCGCATCGCCCTTCACACCGGAACAAATCAACGATGGCGCAATCGAGGAATTGGCCTACAGTGGAGAACCGGCGTACCATTTGACCAAGCACGCCGTCTTGCTCGTGCTGGCCTTGCAAATCTTTGGCCTTCTCCGGTCTCCGTACGACTCCTCCACCTCCGAAGGGAACACGGCTTCGACCTCGTCAACCTGGGTTTCAAGCATCCCAACAGGTCTGCGATGGAGTCTAGAATCCATCAAGATATGGCGACTGCGAGCGGGCCTCGTGTGGCTCAAAACCCTCGACGAACCCGTCCCCTTACCGCTCTCCATCGCTTCCGAGGCCTCTGCGCTCCGTCTCGTTCTCCCCCACGACTCGCCCGACCGAGCCTCCCTCTCCCTCTCCCTTTCTCTCCTCTCGACCCTTTTGAGTCGATCGTCCCCCCACTCGACTGCACAAAAGGAAGCTTCGACTTTGGCGGTGCAAGCCGCTCGCGAGATTGGGCTCGAATGGGAGTTGACGGGCAGGATGGGCAAGAAGACCAAATGGCAAGTCGACGAAAAGACCCAACTCGTCGTCTTGGCGCGCGATCGATCGAGTCAACAAGCCAAAAAGGAAGAGGCGCCGAAGCACGGGCCGACCGCAGCAGCCCCTGTTCCGAAAGCTTTCGCATTGAACGACGACACTCTGCTAGAGCGGACAGCGTTTACGCAGGACGTCTCAGCCCCGAAACCGGTCAACGAGGATCCCGACAGTCTCTCCTCGATGGACCCGACCTCGCAACCCGACATCTCGCCTTTCTCCCAGAGCATCCTTCTCGCTCTCTCCCTTGCGACCCTACCTGCCCCGACTTCACTCATGAATCTCTCTGCGGACGTGCTGTCGACGTCCCAAGTCTCATCCTTCGTTTCACGTGTTATCCTCCAACCGCAAAACTGGTCCGTGCATTCGATGGCCCTCCTCCTGCGCTGCCGAGCCGAAGCCGGTCGCTCCCGCACCGTCGAACGCGGAGTCCTACAAATGCAAGCCCTCGTCGATCAACTCAAAGACGGTTCCCCACGCGACATTTCCGCCATCTCCTCCGCGGTCAAATCCGAAGATATGGCCCCAGCACGGGACCGACTCGCCCAATTCCACGCGCTCAACCTCCCCCCTTGGTGGGAGATGGAACGTGAACTCGCAACGCGCTACGGTTCGCTCGGAATCACCAAATCGGCTTTGGAAATCTTCACCCGTTTGGAAATGTGGGAAGAAGTAGCGCGTTGCTGGACCTCGCTCGAGCGCGCCGACCGAGGGATCGCGATCATTCGCGAATTGCTCCAAGGCAAGAAGGTCGAAACGGAATTGGTGATGGAGGCGCGCAAGACGGATGGCGCTTCGAGGATTCTCCGAGGCGGTCCAAGAAGGGAAGCCAAGATGTGGTGTATCTTGGGCGAGTTGGAGAAGGATCCTCAGCATTTCGAAAAGGCGTGGATCGTATCAGGCAAGACGTCGTCGCTTGCTCAAAGATCCCTCGGTGCAACTTACTGGGCAGCGAACGATTATGAGAAAGCGCGCGATGCGCTTCGCCTCGCATTGGCGATCAACCCTCTGTTTCCTCGCTCTTGGTTCGTCCTCGGTTGTGCGGAGATGAGGTTACTCAATTGGGCTGGCGCGCAGGAGGCTTTCGGGCGGTGCGTCGCACTAGAGGACGATGATGCGGAGAGTTGGAGCAACCTCGCGAGTTGTCATCTTCGTCGAGGGGAGAGGGAAGGCGACGATGATCCCGAAGAGACATGGGACGCATTGGATGATGACGACCACGATCAATCTTCAACCACTCCTATGACTGCACCTACAGCGAGCACCGCAAATCAGACCGAGTCGGACGACGTGGTCAAGCTCTCCTTCAGCCGTAAGCGTGCGGCGTTCCACTGCCTCAAGCAAGCGATCAAGCACTCGTACGACTCGTGGCGCATGTGGTACAACTACATGATCGTCGCCGTCGACGTCGGCGAGCTCTCCGAGGCCTGTCGCGCCCTAACCCGTATCATCGAGATGCGTATTACCAAAGATGGGGAAGGGGCGATCGATCTCGAAGTGCTCGAAAGGTTGGTCGACGCCGTGACGCGTCAACTGGACGATGAACCGGATCAAGCGCAATCTGCAACCCGTTACGTGAACCCCAATTCAGGTAAAGGCCTCCTCCCCCGCGTTGAGCGTCTAATCGACACGACGATCCTTCCCTATTGCTCCAACTCCCCTCGAGTCTTCCTCGCCCGTGCCCGACTGTACCTCTTCCAATCTGACTACGCAGGTGCACTCGACTGCCACCTCAAAGCCTACCGCGCCGGCGTTGGCGCCGACGACTCCATCACTCATGACAAAAAGGCCTTCCTCGCCGCCACGACGCGCGTCGAAGAGGTCGTCACGATGTTGGAGAACCTTGGGCCCAAGAACAAAGCCGACGGGGAGCTCGTGGCCAAGGATTGGAAGTTCCAGGCGAGATCGATCGTGAGGACGTTCATGGGCAGGACGAGGGATTCGTTCGGCGACGAAGAGGCGTTCGAGAAAGTCAAGGACTTGTTGCAGGATCTGAAGGGATAGATGGGGTATTTTTTTGCAATGCATATAGATAAGATTTGAGAAATGAACTAAGATTGAATAAATGAGTGCATCGTCTATTTGCGCGTAAAAGTGAAGAGATCGGTCGTATAGGGGTACTCTGTCGAGACGCGCGAGTACAAGTCAGGGAACCTCGCTAATACCTTGAATATCTCCAAGGTACCATAGATCAGCAACTCACCAAAGGTTCCCTTCCCCTCGTCGATCCACACCTTATCCTCTGCCCCCTTGACAAGAATCCGAATCTTCCCCGCGAGCTCGTCCTGCTTCTCCTTGGGCAACGCGGTGATATAACTCTTGGACAACGCACGGTTAACGACAAGGTCCTCGTTCGTCTTCAAGACTTGAGAGTAGTTTTTGAAAGAGTGCCCGGAAAATGAGGACTTGTATTCCTCTGTTTGGAAGATGGACTTCCACAGCCCAAGACGGTATTGAGGCGTGCCTTTGTCGGAAAACCCAGAGCATCATCAGCACTCGCCATCTTCACTAACTGCACTCGGCCATTCCCGCACTCACCCGCTTCATGATGCTCGTAGATATCCCTGACTTTGGCGACCCATGGCTGTTCCCTGTTTTCGAGGTTCCAGATCATGGCGCACAATCCATCGGGTTTCAAA
The DNA here is from genome assembly GCA_022702605.1 of Microbotryum scabiosae. Lineage (NCBI taxonomy): Eukaryota > Fungi > Basidiomycota > Microbotryomycetes > Microbotryales > Microbotryaceae > Microbotryum > Microbotryum scabiosae. Next base: position 1,308,716 of record JAHWDV010000014.1, on the reverse strand, counting down.
ACGCGCGCGATCTCTTCGATGGCTTTGGATCCGTCGGTGCCGACCCAGTGGAACGCTTGGGCGATGCAGACCTGAAGAGATCAAAGTCCAGTCCTCAACATGGTACATGATGTGCAGTAGTTCGCTCAGAGAGACATACCAAATCGGCCTTGGCATCCTCCACCGGGATCTTGTCGAACAATCCATCAACACACTTCACATCGATCCCACTGGTTCGATCCCACTTGTCCTCGAACCCTTTCCTCATCCCTGCCGAAGGCTCCACAGCAATCCATTCTCCAATCGCTTTCTGGCCATCAGTCCCCGTCGGGACAGCCTCGATAAAGTTTCTCGTAAAGATGCCGGTACCAGCTCCTAACTCGACAACGGTCGCGCGCCGGGGAAGTTGGGCGAGGATGTCCTTGATAGCTTGCTTGGGGTACGTCGGTCGACTCGCATCGTAGAGACCCGAGCCACCTGAGCGTACATGATCCTCACCGGAGTGGTCAGCATACCTACTACCGCCGTCGATGCCCCCCACTCCTGCTCGTGCGACGTACCAGATTGACTAAAGTTGTCCTTGGCAAAGCTGGTGAACTCGTTACCACCCGTATTTGAGGTAGGATTTGTCGTCATCATCCTAATTGTGAGGTGGTGTAAGCGTCTAGGAACTGTATGAACGACGTGAGTCGCTATGCTACCTCAGTGGGGGTGGATTTCACATCCAGTAACCTCCGACGAGCACGTCGAGTGAGGGCAAGTGTGGGGGTGGGACATGGACCTACAAGTTCGTAAGACACTGCGTATAAAATAAGAGAGTGTTGTGTAGTAAGAATATCTGGTCGTGGGTGACGTGGATGCGGGGGTTAGGTAGAGAGAGAGAGAGAAAGGTCTTCACGAGCACTCCATTTTATATGACTTGGTCCGGCTCGTCCGCTCTCAAATCCGCTTAAATCCGTCATTCCGCCGGCGGCTCCGGAGCCGGCCGACTCGCTGACTTGAACACCCGCTGACTTGAACACCATGACCGTTGCTCAGAGCAACTTAGCACCGCCGTCCTTTCGATTGTGGGCAAGAGTGAACCATCGAGCAAGGTGCGGATTAGCAATAGTCGATATTCAGGAACACTCTCAATTTCAAGTCACGGAAGCGATGAATGGCAGTGCCACCTGAGTCGACGGGGGTTTGCGATTCTAAAGGCGATGCACTGAGCGGGAATAAAAGACATTCCAGCTCGCGCTAGCTAAATATCGAGCCTTCAGAAACTGGACATGGGCACCGACGCCTCAAGCATGAATACGACTGGGGCTGCTAGGAGATTCGCGAGGTGCCGAATACGTTTTCGCGCGAGCACGAGTCACACGTTTGGCCTCATGAGCGCTGCGCAGCGAGCCGGGCGGATCACATACACTGCTCAGCGATGCGTTGATGCTACTCGTCGGGCATTCCCTTCTTCCCAGACACACCTCGGGCCCGAATTTCGCTCCCAGCCATATAGTATGCCATCCACCCCCTTCATCGTAAAAATGAGTACCGGTCGGGAGTATGTCTCAATTAGCACTGCACAACGTCAGCTGCGCACCTGTGCCATCCGCCACTTGGAAGGTAACTTACGGGCAATCACGGTTGTCGGGGCCTCCAGTGGGCCACCACTGCCGTTTCGTCGTAGTCAGAGCGAATGGTGGCGGAGGGATCGAGGATGCACCCCTAACGCTTTGCACGGTTCAGACCTCTCGAGAGCAGCGTATTCAAGCAGCCTTTGCACTTGAGCGGCCCCTTTTCAGAACCCGTCGGTCTGCCTTTCGCTCCGGATCGAGGTCGACTCTAGCAAATACTGCCAGGTCAGTCGTAGGCATCATGCCACCGTCTATCACCTCGTGGAAGGGATCTAACCGCCCTGGTCCAGAATGCACCACCTGTCATTCAGAAATACCGCCGTCAAGAGGTTCGGTGCTGAGCGAGGGAGTGAGTGCACTGGCAGCGGCCCGAGGATATAGGAGTTGTGAAAAAGACTTTGATGATACAGCAGTGAAAACTCTTTTGAGCGGAGGTATTACTTTCGAGACAGAGAAAAGAGTAAAAGCAATGAAGACATCGCTGGCAAGAAGCAACTACGTTCTTCATATAACAGAAGTTCCTCCGGCGCCGAATGCGGAGAAGGTTCCTTTTTGTACGAGAGGAGTGGTGGTGGGGATTTCGAGTTGGTCGTGATATGAATCGTTTTCAGTCTAGTCGGTTATCGTCGATCGCTTAGAAGCCCATTCCGCCTCCCATCTGTTGGCGCAAGAAAAGAACGACGTCAATTCACGGTCCGACAAGAGGGGCCGAACTATCGAAGACTCACTCCTCCCATTCCGCCGGGCATACCCGGCATGCCACCGGCGCCCTTCTCCTCCGGCGCGTCGACAATCGAGCACTCCGAAGTGAACAAAAGCGACGCAACACCCGAGGCGCGCTGCAGACTCGTCTTGATGACCTTGTAGGGGCTGAGAGGAGAAGAAGAAAAGATCAGAATTATGCCTCATCGTGAGGTGACAAAAGTTTGCGCAACTTACTCCAAGATACCCGACGCGATCATATCAACGTACTCGCCCTTGGCAGCGTCGTACCCCCACTCGAACTGGTTCTCGCCCCCGTACTTCTCCAGCAAGGTACCGACAATGACGGCCCCCTCCTCGCCGGCGTTCTCGACGATCGTCCGTACAGGCTTGGAGATGGCGGATCGGATGAGGTCCACGCCGAGCTTGTAGTCAAAGTTGTGGGACGGCAAATCCTTGAGGATCTGCGATGCCTTCAACAGCGCCGTTCCACCACCGGGGACGATGCCCTCTTCAACAGCGGCACGAGTGGCGTTGAGGGCGTCGTCGAAGCGGTCCTTTTTCTCGCCGACCTCGACTTCGGAGCTGCCGCCGACCTTGATGACGGCGACACCGCCACTGAGTTTGGCGAGGCGTTCCTGCAACTTGGTACGGTCGTAGTCCGAGGTCGTGGGGTCGACCATTGAGGCGCGGATTTGTTCGCATCGGTCCTGCAAGATGTGTACACATCTACTTGGTCAGTAGGACCTCTCACGATCAGAACGATTTGGCAACTCACCGAGATCATGGTCTTCTCTCCTGATCCGTTGAGGAGGATGGTGTCCTCCTTGGTGATCGTGACGGAGCCCGTCGAGCCGAGCATGTCTGGCGTCGCTTTCTCGAGCTTGATGTCCAACTCGTCAGTGAAGACGGTAGACCCGGTCAAGATGGCCAAATCGCCGAGGATCGACTTGCGGTTGTCACCGAAGCCGGGGGCCTTGACGGCCGCGACCTGGAGTTGGCCACGGAGCTTGTTGAGGATGCAAGCTGCGAGGGCCTCACCGTCGATGTCCTCGGCAATGATGAGGAGAGGGCGTCGAGCCTGAGCCGCGGCCTCGAGGGAGGGCAGGATGTCCTGGATCAACGAGATCTTCTTCTCCGAGAGCAGAATCAAGGGCTTCTCGAACTCGACGCGCTGGGACTTGATGTCGGTGACAAAGTAAGGGGAAATGTAGCCTCGGTCGAAGCGCATGCCTTCGGTGATCTCTATCTCGTCCTCGATCGTCTTGCCCTCCTTAACGGTGATGACGCCTTCCTTGCCGACCTTCTCCATCGCCTGGGCGATCAAGTTGCCGACGTGCTGGTCGCCGTTGGCAGAGATGGTCGCGACCTGAGCGATCTCGGCCGAGGTGGTGATGGAGCGCTTATGGGCCTCGAGGAAGTTGATGACGGCGTCGACGGCGGCCTGCGAGCCTCGTCGAAGGTCCATCGGGTTGCACCCGGCGGCGACGTTCTTGACACCCTCGGAGTAGATGGCGCGAGCGAGCACTGTCGCGGTCGTGGTTCCGTCACCGGCTTCCTCGTTTGTTCGGTTGGCGACGTCTTGGATCAAGCTGTGCAAGTGGATGGAACGAGTTGTGTCTAGTCACGGCTCGTACGGTGTTGAGTGCAGGATGGTCTTACCGAGCTCCGAGGTTCTCGAATTTGTCCTGGAGGGTGATGCTCTTGGCGACGGTGACACCGTCCTTGGTGATCTGTGGGCGGCACGGCAACATTTGAGTTCGCAAAGACAAGAACCAAGCTGATAAGGACGGCAACGCACCTTGGGACCACCAAAGGCTTGTTCGATGATGACGTTGCGTCCCTTGGGTCCGAGAGTGACCGAGACGGCCTTCGCAAGCACCTCGACCCCGGCGAGGAGCGCCTGGCGACCTTGGTTGCCAAACATCAACTCCTAGCGGACGGCGACGCAGTGTACATTTCCATGTAGGAGAGAGAGTGGGCGGAGTGGGTCAGCTTGGAATGCTCTGGCGTGTGTGCGACGCGGCGAGGAAGAGAGCGGTAACTCCGACGGGACTGGCTTGCCTTGTGTGCGAATCGACGGGTGGTGAGGCTGCCCGAGGCGTGGTTGATCCTCGGCTTGACCGTTCGGACGGCGGAAGATCGCAGCATTATGGTAGGATGTGCTGTGGTTGGTTGCTACGAGGGGCGAAAGAGGGGCGAAAGAGGGGCGAAAGAGTGCGCGTTGGTGCGAGGAAAGAAAGCAAAGCAGAGCAAGCGAACCGGCGGGATGGCGATCGGGCTTTTGGAGTCGATTCCGGCGCGCACAGCGTCCACGACGTTCCACGGGAGTCTACGGCCTTCTCTGCCGGCAGCTAGTTGTGAGTCGCGCGAAGAGCAACCGTACAACTTTCCTCGGGCTTCCCACCTCGGTTTCACATCTCTTTTTTACTCGTTGCCTTTGCCGCACGCACCACACACGCAACATGGTCCGTCCTGCTTCCCCTTCAGACCGGCCGAGCTCGACCTTCGCACCGTGACCTTGCCCAATTCACGTGCTAACCCTTGCAACCTCCTGTCCGACCCGCACCAATCACAATGCAGTCCCTCACCATCAAAAGCATCAAATCGCTCGCCCCCTTGTTGGACCGTGTCTTGATCCAACGTGCCAAAGTAGTCGAGGTAAAACCCATCCCCTCAACTTTACCCCGTCCTCCTCTCGCTGACCCTCTTCCTCTGTCTTCGACCCCTTTCCGTCCACCCGATCGCTCGCCTGATCCTTATAGAAAACCGCCTCGGGTCTCTTCCTCCCCTCAGCAGCCAACAGCTCCCCCCCACCCGAAGGTCTCGTGCTCGCCGTCGGTCCCGGTGCGCCAGGGAGGAATGGGCAGATCGTGCCCGTCTCGGTCAAGGCCGGTGATCGAGTCGTCCTGCCCGCGTTCGGTGGGGTCGGCGTCAAGGTTGGAGATGAGGCGAGTGCAGAGCCTATCTCAAAATCCGTCATTTTTGACGTCGAACGCCAGTGCTGACCAACCACACCATGATGCGTTCGATCAGGAATACCAACTTTTCCGCGACTCCGAGATTCTCGCCAAGTTGAACGAGTAGAGAAGGTATTAGGAAGCGCAATCTCGGATAAAAGGAAAGAACGATCTTTTTAGAAGGAATAATTCAGTAATCATCATTCTCCCCTCTCAACCTTTTGCGGCGACGGCTCGAGTCAGAGGCCTCCTCGGGGTCGACCAGGAGAGAGAAAACGGCTTGGCCGTCGCGGAGAGATTTCCGCTGTGATGGCAACTGCTCACTGCGTGTGAGATTGATTTGAGAGCGAAGTAGCGTACCCGCGTATCTGCTGCGCTGCACAATGTCGCCTCGGCCGATGGGTGCGACGGCCGAGGTGACGCCAGCCAACGCGCGAAGCCCCGAGGACAGAGGAGGCCGATCGACGATGTGGGGGGAGCCCCGAGTGACACGGACGGGCCGTTGACGCGCTGACGAGTGGCTCTCTTCCTCCGTCCTATCCACCATCCTCCACCTCAACCTCACAATGGAGACGACTTCGACCTACCTCGAACCATTAGGTAGCGAACTATCGGCCCTCACCTCCAAAGCCCACGACGCAAGTGGACTCGGTCTCACGCACGTCGACGACATCATCGCTCGGCTCGAACGCGCGAGGACCCAGCTCATCAACGCTCCGGCCATCTCCACCTCTTCAATCGATGACGACGCGACCATGACTACCGACAGTCCTTCATCTTCCTTATCGGTAGCGGATGACTTGCTGCCATTGTCGATGATGCTCAAGTCGTCAGCTACAGCGGCCAGTGCGGCGCACAAGGAATGGTCCTCCGCGGTGTCCAAGCTCGCCAAATCCGTCGACAAGGTTGGTGGCTCTGGGCTCTTAATGGTGTTGGAACTTCCTCTGAGATGATTGTATCCCAAACTCGATCAGAAATTCCCTGCGCCTCCTCAGGCGTTGTTCCCACCTGCAGCTCAGAAGCAGCTCGCCGCCACCTCATCAGCCGCCGCCCCGTCATCGAACAGCAGCTTCAGCGAGGGTCTGACACGGAACGGCGCTACAGCACCCTCAGCACAGGCGTCTCTCTCCGCTTCCTCTGCCGCTTCCACTTCGACCGCCTCCGTCCTCCCTTTCGGCTCCCCCGAAGCGACCGCGGCGCTCAACTCGACCATCGCGCTGCACCTCGCCCGGATAGGCGCTTTCGAGTCCCTCTCCTCTTTGAACGGAGAAATCCAACTCACGGTTCAGGATGCCGTGCCCGATCGACTTCTCGCTTCTTTGGAAGAGTTGCATCGGATACTGGCCCATCTCAAACGAGGGGTCTGTACGAGTGCGCTCGAGTGGATCGAAGAAAGACGACGGTCACCAGAGGAGCCATACTCAATCGACGACCCGGCCGCGGGCCAAACCAATTCGGATCCCGACCCCCATTCGGATCTCGAATTTGAACTCCGGAAAGAAGAGTACATCCGTCTCCTGCTCTTTACCTCATTTGACGACGAAGACATGGCGGAACGAGAGCCCCTCTTGGCGCAAAACTTTTCCTCTTCTTCCCACGACAAGCGTCAGCAAGCCTCGATCAACTCGGCCCTTCGTTACGGCGGGCATCATTTTCGGCGCTTGATGACGCCCTCTCGAAGAAGCCGTATCGAAGCTTTGTTCACTGCATCCATCTACATGCCCTTTGGACGCCTTCTGTCCTCCCCCTACGCACCCATCTTCGCACCCTACGTACCGACGAAATCCATCCCCCTGCCGGCCGACTCGACACCAACATGCGCCATGTTCACCGCCGCTTTCCTCTCGACCTTGGATTTGCCCAGAGATAGTCCCTTGACGGTAGTAACAGACATCGGTGGGAGTGGGGCGATGGCCAAGATCCATAAAGTGCGCGCGGTGATGAAGGAGCAGAAGACGTCGTGGAGCGCGATCGGGGAATTGCCGGTGCGTTCTTCACATGTTGATCCTTGTTCAAAAATGAGATCTTACCCTTGCTTTCCTCTTTTGACTTCCCTTCAGATCGAAGTCTCCCTCCCCACCAACCGTCGCTACCACTCTATCTTTGCCTGCCCGGTCTCGAAAGAACAATCGACACCTACGAACCCACCGATGTTATTGACCTGCGGCCACGTGATCGCCCGAGAGAGTCTGGTTCGCTTGGCGAGAGGGACTCCGTAAGTAATTCAAGATAATCATCTGGGGCCCGCAATCACTTGCTAACACATTGTTATTTTGATTGTTGGTTCTTGCGTTCCCTCTCTGAAGCAGCACGCTCAAATGCCCCTACTGCCCCGCCGTTTCGCAGGCCAGTGCGGCGGTGAGGGTCCACTTTTGAGTGATTGACCCATGAATGAGTGTTGTCTTTCCAAGATTTCGTAAACCCGTGCACTTTTTTTTTGCAACATCTTGTAGTGTTCCATTGGTTTTGTAAACCCCGGTGACGAAGGGAGGAAGAAGATCACCGAACTGACGCCCCGAGGTTCAGTACTGACCCAATGGTACCCGCGTCGTCTCGCTGGATGACTAACCGAGTAGTGATCACGTGGACGACGGGAAAGAGGTGCTGAAACGAGCGGAAATTCCAGTGCCGGAAAGGTCCCGACTCCGTCGTCCGTCGCGACCGGTGAGATCGCTGACCCCTTTTCAACGGCTCGCTAGTTTGTAGCTCAGTAGTTCAGGGGGCCTGCCCGAGAACCTCAGGACCGGGATCGGGCGTGCTCGCACTGCTCGCTCAAGAATTCCAAGGGCGTACGGTGCGTGATCCGCATTAAATCAAGACAACCTGTAAATGATGATTCAGGCTTTCATTCGTAGCGAAGAGTCAAGTCTTTTCAAGTCCGCCGAACTAGGGACGCGTCTTCATCGTTGCAGCAATGCACGCTTGGGCCCCATAATCCCCGATCACATCAGAGCCGACTCGGAGAGGGCTCAGGAGGTCGAAGCGCGCGTGCCCCCCCCCTCAGCCTTTCGACCGATTTCCGATAAGGCGCCGAATGGGGCCAGTACGGTCCGAATCAGATGGTCTCAGTGTAGTGTACCTTCGCGATTCGGGCAGGATGCGGCTCTTCTCTTCCTTCTCTTCACACCCACAGTTTCAAACTATCCTCGTGGTCCCACCAGTTTCCCACCCGCATTCGCTACATTTGCCCTCCTGAGATGCGCTTCTCCATCTTCTTCCTCCTCGTTGCGTCCTTATTGGTCAGCCAAGGCGCTGCTGAGTGAGCAGCTATCTCCTATTGGTCGTCGAGCTGAGTAGGCCACAGCTGGTCTGCACTTGCGGCGCTGACACATCCAAAGCCGTCCTCCCCTCACCTACTTTTCCGTTCCCCAGCGTTTACGAGTCTTCCGCCCTCAAAGCCTCGCCCATTTGCCGCCCCAACCCTGCCGGCGAGGGAGGTAAATGCAAGTAAGTTATTCGGCCTTCGGCACCAGTGGGACATCTATACCCGAGTCTGACACGCACGTGGCTGACGTTGCAATCTGATCGTGGATACTTCCAACTTTCTCTTTTCGTCAGAACTTGCCTCAACTCCCAACTGGGGCAGAACCTGAACGCGACGTAGGTCAAGGCCATTATGCTCTGCAGGAGGGGAAGCTGGCATACTTATCTCCGCTGCCATCTTTTCTTCGGAAACCTGTCTTTTGTATGTCGCACTTCAAGCCAAGCCTGCGACGCCTGCTCAGCGTTCTGCATTTACGATGCGTGATGCGCAAGGAGACCGTAGGTAGGTCCAGAGATACATCTTGGTGTCACTCCGCAGTCACCGATCATACCTGATAGCTTACCAATGTTTTACTTAATGCCTACACCCAGGAGCGAAGGCGCATTTCGGAGCGGTCAAGCAAACGCATTCCAGCCCGCACATGGAACTTTTGCTAGTCCTCCTTATCCGCTCAGTACAGCAGTCTCACCCATTTCTCAGGCTGACATTCTCAAGTGGAGCCATTTTTAACCCTTCCATTTCATCGCAATCGAGCTTTGAAGTCTCTTTTTTGTTGGAAGTCCAATGAATGATCGCGCGACCCTAAAGCAAGCGCAGGATCACCCAAACCGTTGCGGACATGAACGACTCCTGAATCGAGGCTCCCGCTCGCACGAGCAAGCTTGTCGCCGAAGCCACCGAAGCGCGACCGAGAGTGAAGTTCTGCCTTCTATCACGGTGAATAAGAACTGATCGAAAGAAAAGACATCTTGCGTCTGGGCGAACCCTGTGGTTGAGATAGGGGTGCCAGCGTGAAAATGAAAGGGTCCGGGTAATGGAATTGCCAATGAATTTATAGAGCGAATCAAGCACTTTATTCATTAACGCCGGCCCCGCCCGTGAATGAATGAAATCAATTTCCGTCTCCCGCGCACGCACGGCCCCCCTGCCTCGCCCGAGTTCCCTTCCGCGAACGGCAACGGTTTGGTCGGTTTATCACCTCAAGGGTTGTCACACGGTCTTGAGGGCCGACGCTTACATCATGCGAGAGAAGTGGGTTACAACGCGACGAGGCTGACAGTTTATTACCTACCCTCCACCTACGCTGTTAGGACGAAACTGTCTGTGCATTTCTGGCGCCGTCAACTTTCCAGATTGAGAGAGATTGACAAAGCTCAGGCGCGTCGAAGCCTGCCGGAACGGCCGAGAAAATTATCCGCATCCGGGGCGTGGTTTCAAACGTCGATACCGCGCAAGAAGCCTGGCTGCCTGGGTCAACACATCCAATGTTTTCCGCGTGAACTTCTGAGAAGGTCCTCTTAGAAGTACGTAGCTGATTCGCCTTGAAAGCGTTACTTGGCCTGGTCATGCAGACAGCACGTTCTGCAACGGACGGCGGCCCCTCCTCGGACTCGTGCCGCGGACTCCGACAGCTGCACCGCGCGCACCGCCGCGGGCCCAACAAGGTTCTCCGTTCCAGTGCTTCGCGAAGAAAATCGATCAAGCTGTGGTGAGAAATAGCCCAGGAGTAGCTACTGACTCTTTATTACCTCGTAATTTTTTCGGCACTGAATGAGCAAGGTTCGGTAATGGACAGACAGCCTAGGGACTCCGGCGTCTTCGGGATTCGGCACGGCAACGATCACATTTGGGAAAATTGGTACCTGGGTACCGGTAGACCTACCGACTTTTACGTACTATGAAAAATGAGTAACATAGCATAGATCAGGGGAGGCGGAGGCACTTGGTCCATCAGGCAAGGTACAACTTGGAGAATTCAACCAAGTGGAGCGCAAAGAGGCCAGACCCGGCCTGATCTCTGGGACAAGGCCGAGCATGCAAGCAGGACCGCGTCTAGGTAATGCCTTTCAATAACTCGCACTCGGCTCGCTTGGCTCGCGCCCCCTCAAGCTTCAAAAAGTGCCAATTCTATCGCCCTGCCCAACTTAAACCGCATCTGGAGCTCTCGCGACTTTGGGCTTGCTGGTCACCCCACCCACACACCGACGCACGATCGCCACAGCACCTTTCACCTCGCCCACTCGAGTTTTGCTCATTCTCTCGAGTACGGCGTGGTCGGTCTCCGTGCCTCCGTGTCTTACCACTCGCCACTATCACCACCATCTCGCGCGCCAACCCCCTCCGACCGGAACCGAAGCGACAGACGACCTCCGACCTCGAGGCTCCGATCGATCGAGAGACGGACCAGCTGCAGCACGACGGCGAAGCCGGCTCTGAACTAGCCACCAATATCTAATGGGGACGGGAGCGACAGCTCGGCCGGACTATGTCCAACTCGAGACGCACTACAACGGCGTATACGTGTGCGTACTTGAACTGGACTATACATGAATACGGGCACGGCCTCCAGGAATCTCCGCCGCGGCGCTCGACCAGGGACGGCCGCTTCTTTTGGCTGGCTGGGCGGCGGGGGTAATTAATTTGACCCGTGCCAATGACGATAAAGTGTAACGCCGACTTCGAGATCCACCGGAACCGTCCGATCATATAAACTGTGCCATCATGGACACCTCGTAGCAGACCAAGCTGACCCGTTCGTTTGGGTTCACAGATTCGTGGCCTACGTAATTGCCGTGGTCGGCGCCTGGACGACGCTAGAGCTTCTTCTGAGACGAACCGGTGGTTCCGCGAAATGGAATGCCGTCCTTCTTGTCGGTGCAGGCGTTTCATTCGGATCCACAGCGACATGGGGTATGCATTTTGTAAGTTGCACCACACAATCAATAGATGATGGGGCTGCTCGTGCGTAAGTGAGCGGGAGAACATTGGGCGTATCTCGGAGATTGGACTCGCTCCGGGGTATCTCGCGAACGGGCGGACTTTGCAGATTTTTACTGAGCGCTATCACTGCATTGTGATATTCTCTTCCGCTCTCAACAGGTGGGTAACCAAGCGGTTACACTGCACTACCCCCCGCCTTCGACCGACCCGTCGATGCCTCTGTCGTACAATGTCGGCTACACCTTGTTATCGCTGGTCGTGGCATGCCTGTCGATGGTGATCGCATTCTCTTTCATCGGCCTGCGGCTCGATGGTCGTCGCAAGAACCGAGGTGGCAGCAACGTCGGACAGACTGATGAAGAAGACGGTTATGTACCCGGAATACCCAAGCTCGAGCTCGAGGTCACCAAATCAAGAATATCCCGAGGAGACGACAAGGCACGCAGCGAGCCGCCAGAGAGGGCCGTCCCAGGGCTCCCGCATGGAGCCCAATTAGCTCACTCATCCGACACGGCGCCTAAGCACTGCGTGTCCAAGTTCGCCCACATCCATTTACCGAGTGAGGCAAAGGGTCGAGGCTCCAGGAAGCAGTCCAACCAGGATCTGGACGACGCCGACGACGAGGGAGAGTTCGGTGTCGTGCCCGCTTCAGTCACTGTCGTTGGAGTGGCCAAGATTCTTGGTGCGGGATGTATTTGTGGTGGTGGGATCGCCGCGATGCGTGAGTTTCTCGTCTTTTTAGATGATATCATGTTCTAGCTTCGGGAGGGCAAGATCTGACTCTCGGATCTTCACTCCATAGATTACGTCGGCCAGCTCGCTATCAACAGGTATGCCCAGCTTGGCTTGTTCAGTCAAGCGTCCGAAAAGAAGAGCTAAAGAACGTCAACTCCTTCGCAGTGTGCCCCGGGTTACGAACACCCCGTATATCGTCTTTTTTTCCATCTTGATTGCCATGGTTGCCGTCTCGGTCGGGCTGTTCTTGCTGTTCGTCGTACTCCGGCCCAAACTGGAGCACCGGTGGTACAAGCGTGCCGGCATCGCCATGATCCTCGCCATCGCCACAACGTTGATGCATTTCGGTGAGCTAGGCGCTATACCCTTGAATTCTGCCTTCAGTCCTAGCATATACTTACACTGGAGAACCCACTTTTTTGTCAGTCGCACTTCTTGGGACACAATATTACGCTATTGAGGGTTCGACGTCAACACCAGCGACCACCTCGCGGACTTTGATTTGTACGTCCGCCGGCTGTGGTTACGTCTTTACCCCGGGGTTTCCCATTCAATATTGACCGATCATCCCCTCATTTGTGATGCTTATACAGTTGCTCTTGTCTCGGTCGTCGCACCCGTATGCTCTCTCTCCCTGTTGGTTTTTGCCGTTATCGGCCAGCAGCGATTGCTCAGACAAATGGCTGCACGTCAGCGTATCGTCATCGCTACCGCTATCTGGGACGGCCACGGTCACCTTTTGGTGCGCGAGGCAGACGGGCTCCTCCCTTCTTCCACTCTGTTCCCAAAGGTCGAAAAGTCGAAACCGACCGGTGTTCTCGAGTGGCTTGGCTTGCGCAATCGATTGTCCCTCGAGTCGTCCAGCAAGAAGCTTGGACGTTTCGACCACGCTTTTGTCGCCCTCTTGCGTGCCTCGTGGGCCTGGAAGGATCAATCGCTTGCAACTGTCACACGAGTTGATTCCGAGGTTGGTGCAACCCATGGCGCGCGAAGAGGTTCGACCACTTCTAGCCAAGCCGACGTTCATGTTCGAGACCACAGCGCACCGGAATTCGTTGCAGAAGCTGCCCCGACGCCTGGTGGTCCATTGTTGCCGGTCGACCTTGAAGCCAATGATAAGGACGAGGCTGACTACGACCTAGAGAGTCAGGAAGGTGGTTTCGATGATGACGCTTACCAACGTATACGCAGCGCTGTATTGGGCTTTGCAGTAGCGGGGAGAGAGATTGCGACCGAGCTTGTTGGCTCGCCCGAGCTGTCGGCCAACGGCGTCTTGTTTGATCAGATTCTCAATACGTGAGTTGCCTTCTCGACTCTTAGGGCGACTTTCCCTCTGCTGACGTTCCCCTTCGTTGCTGTAGAGGTCACTTTGAGGTCTCATCACGCGAATCGGGCGACACTCTCACCGTCACCCAAGGTCAACTGTTGATGTTGACGCGTCGGATACGATCGAGGGCTGAGCGGGATATGCTCTTGGCCAGGGGCTACACGTTCGTCGAACCCGCGGCCGCGGCCCGAGTGACAGCGACGGCGTTCGCGGTGCCGACCGACCGAGTTTTCGACCACTTCCGTGACGCCCATCGCTTTGCCCGTTTTCTGCGCCAAAGGCGATACTCCCGCGGCCGACTCTATGGAGCCGCGCTGGTCGTTCAGGTGCGTGAATCTGCAAGGAGTGACCCGTGTTGTTTCGCACAACGTGCTCACTGATGGGATCATTCTGAATCATACGCCACACAGGCCTTGCCGGGAGAGGGTCTACAGCTCGTTGTCGACGAGAAGCAACATCATTCGCTCCCGATGGTTGAGCTGGCCTCGCTTGTTCGATCGAGCGCGGAGAGGGTGTGGCAACCGCACACTTCGCTCCCTCTAGCGACCCTCGATGGCATGTTGGAGACGGTTAGACAGCTCGAAGGGCGCACCTTGCTCGAGCTCGTTCAAACCACGACACCTTTCACGCCTGAGTCGGCGCAGATCCATTCGTTGCTAGCGCACATGCTGCGCCCCTTCCTCGACAGCGTCTTCTCTCCCGAATGCATGGACTTCCTGTTGCCGCGACTCGTCGTCATCCCCACTCTGATCCCTTTGACGACTCACCAAGGACCGATTTACGGCGCCGACGGATTGACCACGAATGCCTACCTCGTCTGCCTCAAAGCTGTCGTCCCTTCGGCCGTCAGCCTCGCCAACGCATCCCTGAACTGGATCCCGTACTCCCTCTACAAGTCGCAGAACGACTGCATCGCTCGCTACGAGCGACAGCGTCAAGCCAGATCGAACCTCGCGGCGGGAACGACGCAGCACGAATCATCGTCGACCACTGGCTCGGGTTCGACTTCGGTCTCGGTCGGCTCCCCTTCGAGCGGACACATTAACCAAGCATTCACCAACGTTGCGACCGTATTGAGGAAGACCGATGTTTCGATCCCGGCCAAGCGGGGATCGATCCACAGCAATATGAGCGATTATGGCGATACGACCGATCTCGACGAGGAAGCCGGAGAAGACCTGGCTGACGAAGTGCACAAGCATCAGCTCATGAGTTTGCCGACTTTCAACGCCAACTTGGTCGAGGACTTGATCCGAGGCGGGACGGTATCGAACAACTTGGCTTTACCGATCGAGCAACTTCGTCAGAGCATTAAGCGGACACTGTGAACGCGGTTGGGTCATGCAGTGGGGTGTTTCGTCGGTCACCGCGGACCTTCTTCTGAGTAGCAGTTTACTATCTTGGATCGTCTTGGCCGCCGCCTTGTAGCTTTCGCCTCTCCTTCTTCTTACCTGTTGTAGTCTGTCCTTTTATCTCATACAATACCATATGCACATACACGCACGCACCGGTTCAGGTAAGCAGCAGTCTCGACACTCGGCCTAGTGAGCAAGCACTTGTGTCCGGCGGGATTCGGCACTGATTCGGCGAAAGACCGGGGCCAACGTCGAGCCGAGTCAAGTTAGCTCGCCCTTCCTGGCTCGTTCCAACCACTCCCTACCGGACTCGCCGCTTGCATCACCTGCATGCTCGCACACCTAACTCGAGCGACACGTAACCTCCCTATCACAATTTTCTCTCACTCTCACATATTCCAGCCCCGTACCATCGCCTCCATGGCAGCCCCACCCGTCGCCGGCAAGTCGTTCCGCATCGCCCTGATCCAATTGGGCGGTGTAGGACCCGACAAGACGGCGAATTTGCAGAGAGCCAGAGCAAAGATCTCTGAAGCTGCCAAGGGTGTGGAAGGTGGGAGAAAACCGGATGTGATTGTGCTTCCTGTACGTTACCAAGGGTTCAAGTGGAGCGCCCCACCTAAGCCAAGGTGGGAAGGGGTGGGGGGATAGGGGGGAGGGGGGTCAACCCATTGGACGGAAGGCAAGTGACATTTATGTTCAGTTCTTTCGCAGGAAATCTTCAACAGCCCATACGCAACGGGCTCGTTCCGACAGTACGCCGAACGGATCGACTTCGACCCTTCGAAAGCGCCGTCGGAGCCGGCCGTTAATTCGTCGAGTGAAAGTATAAGAATGCTCAGTCAGGCAGCCAAGGATTCCAATGCTTGGCTCGTAGGGGGTGAGACTGTTTTGAGGGGAAGGCTGTGGGCGAGTATAGTCCCATGGAATGAGCTGACTCTGATGCCGACTCAAAAAAAATTGCTTCCTCCAGGCTCGATCCCTGAGCTCGCCCAAGACGACAAGATCTACAACTCGTCCCCTACATTCTCCCCAGACGGCAAACTCGTCGCCCTGCATCGTAAAATCCACTTGTTCGACATCGATATCCCTGGAGGGATCACCTTTAAAGAGAGCGAGACTTTGACGGGTGGAGATCACGTGACGATCGTCGAGACAGGTGGGGCAAGCGAGCGGAGCTGGATGAGTTCATCAAGCTTGTGAGCTGATTCGTTTTCGTTTCGACACACGTCGTGTCCACAGAGTTCGGCAAGATTGCTGTCGGTATCTGTTATGATCTTCGGTTCCCCGAGTTGGCGATGCATGCTGCTCGTCAGGGTGAGTCGAATGAGAGGTCCGGCTTCAGGGGTGAATATTTGCTGGCTTACTCTTACCCCATCACCTACTTAGGATGTGTGGCGATGATATACCCCGCCGCATTCAACTGCACCACAGGACCTTTGCACTGGGATCTTCTCCAGCGCGCAAGGTCAGTTACCCATCCCCCAGACATCTGCAAAACCAATTCATGCAGATCACGGACTTTCTTCCCGCCTCGGCCAGAGCCGTCGACAACCAATTCTATATCGTCATGTGCTCCCCTGCACGAGCGACCGATGGAGATGGGTACAAAGCATGGGGTTACTCCGGTGTCACGGATCCAATGTAAGTGTCTCCGATGTTGATGATTAACATCTCTCGCTGACGAAATATTTCGCTTCGTAGGGGCAAGATCGTGGCGCAGTTGGAGGAGAAGGAAGGAATCTTGTTTGCTGATATTGGTGACTACTGGGAGTTTAGTGTATGCTATCGTGAAGTTCCGTCAGCTGACACCTTCGCCTGGTCTCAGATATGGACGTCATCAACAAGGCTCGAGCAGGGATCCCGGTGAGTTGGCCGTTCGGCCTAGGCCTTGGGCATGGTAGCAATTATGCCTACTGACTGCAATTCTGACCAATCCTTAGGTCACCGTACAACGACGCTTTGACGTGTACTCGGACGTCACATTGAAGGAGCAAGGTTCCTGAGGTGCTGCTTTTCAAACTTTCGCCGAGAGCGTTGGATGGAAGTCTTCAAATAGACGAATAGCAGTATGCCCATCTGCGAGTAAAGCAATGCATGTAAAATAATACAACCCGGATCCATAACCAACCAACTCTAAAGGGAAGAGAAGCTCTCAATGATCCTCCTCATGCTCCCCCGGACAATTCGCCTCCAGATCCTCTTTCCCCTCATACCTGCACCCACACCAAAAGCAATACTGATACTCCCTCCTGAGGTACGAAAGCGTATACGCCAACCGTGTGCGAGTATCCAGCGCCATCCACTCTGCTCGTTCACGGGCTTCTTCCACTGTCGTAGGGTCAGGTTTTCCCCCTTCCCCTTGTTCATCGTCTTCCTCGACCTCCACGACGACGTTGCTGAGTCCCCTCGCATACCCCAAAGACCCACGGCCTTTCGTCGGATCCACCTCCCTTCGTTCCTCGTCTGGCTCCCGATCGCCTAAGGCCCAAACCTTGTCCCGTCCCAAAAGCCTCTTCCTCGCCAAGCCCAACCCCTCC
Source organism: Microbotryum scabiosae (assembly GCA_022702605.1). Taxonomy (NCBI): domain Eukaryota; kingdom Fungi; phylum Basidiomycota; class Microbotryomycetes; order Microbotryales; family Microbotryaceae; genus Microbotryum; species Microbotryum scabiosae. The sequence continues at coordinate 1,291,297 of JAHWDV010000014.1, read as the reverse complement.
TCCCCCACCTCCTCCCCCACCTCCTCCCCCTCCTCCGGATCCGTCCACATGACCGAATGCTCCACCCCAGCCGCTCTATCCAACGTCTCCAACGTCCTTCTCAAAGACCTCAGGTACCCGAATGCTTTTCGCGAGTCGAGGGTGGCTTTGACGTTGGCGAGGTACGAGTCGACGTTTTCCAATGGGCGGGGATCGATTGTGGAGGAGCCGTTCTTGGGTTTGAGGAAGGAGAAGCTTGGTCGGGAGCTGGGTTGCGGGATTCCGAGACCGGTGCGCTCTTTTGTGGTTGGAAAAATGTTGCCAAGGCTTGTGAGCGAACGCATTAGGAGAAAGATTTTCAACCCGGAAGAGAGCAAGATCTCGTCACTCACTCTGCCGGATCTCGAACCCAATCGGTTCCAACCTCGGCTGATCACCACCTCTCAAGGCCAAAGCAGCCGTAGCGCCGATCCCTGTACTCGCTGTCGCAGCTGCAGCTCGAAATCCCAACCCTTTCGGTCGATCATCCTCGACCAAGCCCGATCCCGACCCCGACGGCGATACCGAGGCACGTGACGCCTCCGTTTCCAACTGGGCTTGAGCGACCCTTCGTTTCTTGCCCAAAGCTTGCCCAGGTTCGAAACCCATGTTCCTGTCATTCCAATCACACCCAATCAGTGACTCTTCTCTCTCGCTCGTTGTATTTTCCCCTCCCCTCCACCGCCATCCGATCCGCTCGGCTTCCTCCGACTTCCTGAACGTACTTCATCAGTCTCAACCCAACATTGACCCTATCGCCCCTCCCTTCCTGCCCCAACCCCTCCTTTAACAAATCCCTCCTCAATCCCTCCTCCCTCACCTCCCTCTCCCTCTCGGCTCTACAACCTTTGCTCTGCTCCAAAGCCAACGCCAAAGCTTTCTCCCTTCCTCTGGCGATCGTTTTCCGACGGCGATCGGCGTAGGTCAAGTCTTCGGAGCAGGTGGACCGGTCGGCTGTGGGTTCGATAAGGAAGCGGGGGTCATCAAAGTCGATGTCGTCGTCTTCTTCTTCCAAGGAGGGAGCCATGGTGGGGAAGGGTGCGGTAACGGGTTTGCGAGGGAGAAGACGAGGACGAGGAGAGTGATCGAGTCGCGCCACCCTCCCCCCCTCCCCCCATTTTCGACTCGGTTGAGATTCCGCTCACACCAACTCGAGCAATCAAGTTCTCACGAATTAAAAGACAGAACATCCCAATCACAGAACTGGCACTGGCATTCTAGAAACAACATCACTTCACAGTCCGTACAAACAAAAACATGTGACAGATCACCGTGAGGGAAACTTGGGGAAGTACACGAACGCGCGTGACAGACGACGGAAAACGTCGCACGGGAAGTGGGGTCGAAACGTCGAACGTCGACCCATTTTTTGAGGCGGAGGTTGCTGGTCGTTGGTCGTCATGATGTCGACCGATGGTTGATGAGGTGGAGGAGATGGTAGCTTGCTCCGTAGATTCGATGCTCCGTGCGAAACGACCAACTTGAGGCGCAATTAGGGCACATGTGGATAGAGTAGATGTTGAAGTTGGGCCGAAAAAATGCCGCTCGATTTCGGGGAACAAGGCCCCGCACTGACCACCCGGATACGAGGGCGACGATGAAGGATGAAGGTGACGACACTCGCATCCAGCCGGATCCCCCGCACTTCCTTCTCAACCAAGAAGAGTCTTGCCTCCTTGGCTGACCCACTCATTGATCCCTCCTCTCTTCTATCGCCTGCTCTCTCCGTGTCCTCTCCCTCTCCCTCTCTCGTTCCCTCTCAACCTCGACCTCCCTCTCCCTCCCCGACGCCGAAGCGACCCCACGAACCTCATCCCTCCCTTCCCTCCTACTCGCCTCCACCCTGACCCGATCCGAAGACCTATACAAGCCATGCCTCTGAATATACTTGATCACGACCCCGGGAATCAAATACTCGACGGACATGCCCTTCCTCAAAAACATGCGCACCTTGGTCGACGACACGTCGTTGCGCACGAGTTGGTCGACCATGTGAATGTTGTCCCTGTACAAGGCGAGCGGGGATCGCGAGTGGACCGAGGAGGAGGAGAAGATGGACTGATCGATTTCGGATTCGGAGCGCTCGATGATGTAGCAGCCGTAGCGACCGAGGATGTGGTGGAGCTGTTTGACGAGGGCTTCAGTCGGCAATTGAGACAATGCAGGCGCTGGATCTTCTTCCCCGCATCCGCACACGCAAAACTCACATCCTTCTCGGCCCATACCCCCGGCTCGGACATGGTTAAAATCAAATCACTGCCCGCAAGGAGCATGATCCTAACCCTCCTCTTCTCGACCTTGGTCAAGCCCGTCACCGAATGCACAATCAAACAATCGGCCCCTCCTCGAACGGTGTTCAACTCATGATCGAAATGATCCAACACCTGCGCCGTGGGGAGGTACGCCGGTTGTCGGGCTTCCCAAGGGTCGACCATGATCCATTCGGACGTGTCCCTTACCGCGAGGTCGCACATGTTGACGCGGTCCAAGGCCGAGGCGAGACCTGGTTTGGCGTAGGCGTCGTTCACGGGGGAGAGGTACCCGCCGATGACGCTGAAGTTGGTGTGAAAGTGGGCGTGGTCTCTAGCCATCTGTAGTGAAAAGTTTTCGAGACGGATTAGTATGTGTCTCGAAGGTGCACTCGGAGTATTGCGAGGCCGTGAGACGATCGCGCGTTTGATTTGACCTAGTGGGTTAAGTCAAATCACGCGATCTCGGTCCGACAACGCCAGACAGAGCGAGGCCGGGCCGCGGCGACCGGGGGGGGGGGGGGGGGGGGGGGGGGGGGTAGTGCGATCGCGCGCACCATCCACTCCATACCATTGTATCGGGGGACCTAGTCACATGAAAAGAAAGAAAGAAAAAACCCGCCACAAAGAGTAGCAGGAGAAACCCACCTCGAACATGCGCAAATGCAAGAACGTCAAGGGGGAGAAGGATCCGCACGCGACGAGCACGAGCGGGGTTCGATCGGCGCTCATGACGGGTTGCAACCGGTGCGTCGGCATCGCGTAGGGGCCTTCCATCAGTGACATGTTGGTGGGTTGTTGGGGTTGGGGTTGGGAGACGGTGGAGTAGACTCGGGTCCTGTCGAGGTTGAGTGTCGCAGTGGGCGCTGTAGGAGCGTTACAGCCGAGTCGGATGGGCCGGCGGGGTAGCGGCGGCAAGCGGATCGATGATACGCTGCTGCCGCGATAGGCGGTGACGGCGGCTCTTCGAACGAGGCTGCTGAAACGGGCTGATTCACGGCGACGACGACGACGACGACGCGCTGGAACGAGCTGGGGGACTCTCGACGGCCACACGGTCACGCACGCACGGCACGAGTGAGAACGAGTCACTCAAAGAATCGAAGTGAAAGAGCTGTTTGCGCGTTGATGGGTGATGCGACGGGAGGGAGTGGTCGGGGATGGACGACGCAAACCTGGGTCAATGAGAGGCAGCTGCTCCACTGCTGCTCCCCAAGTAGCTAAGCTCATCTAATCGATTTGGACCCGGGGCTGCCTAAGCGGTATTAGAGTAGGCGCGCGCACGGACTCTCTCCGCCTCCAATCACCGTCCAACCGGACCGGAACTGAAATTGGCTGCGCTTGCTTCCAACCAACACCTTGTCGCACCCGCTCGCACGGAGCAAGAGCACGATCGCTTCTGGACCACATGTACGACCAAGCGAGCGGACACTCGTCCACAGCGACACTCGTACAGGCTGAGAAGCTGTCCCTCCGATCGTCACCACCACCTGCTCCACACGCACCTGTGGATGGCGAGGAGGCGAATGGCACGACCAAGGAGCTCGGAAGCGCGATGACGACACCGCCGCCGTCAGAAGCGGGCGAGTGTCCCCTCGAACTGCCTCAGGAACTTGTCAGGTCAGTTCGACCCAGGGGCATGAGCATTATATTGGGCTGTAGACTGAATTGATTACCCAACTCTCACCCAGACTCTTTCTGGAGCAAGTCGGCGACTGGGAACTGGCGACCACCTTGGGCGTCCGTTGTCCGAGTCTCAACATGACCGCACCATGGCAAGAATTTGCTACGGCACTGGCAAGTCAACACACCTCTTGCAACGTCTCATTGGGTGCTAAACTCGGTACTCCCATTTTACAGGACAAAGCGATTCTACGTTCCTCGACGTCAAACACCCCAGTCCGTTACGCCATCGCCCACGGCTCGACCCGTTTTTCCCAATGGGGCACCCGCGTCATGATCCGCTTCGGCTACATCCACATCCTCGAATATCTGCTCCAACACGACCCACACCAACTGCGCCGCCAGTGTCGTCGGTTGTTACCCGTCGTCGCGAGCGCTTGGGGGAGGGTCAACGTGTTGCAGTGGGCTAGGGAGGGAGGGTATGGTCTGGATCCGGATAGTACGACGATTGCAGAGTCGATGGATGAGGCGAGTCGTCATGGTCAAGTCGCGGGTGAGTGGTGCTTTTCATTGGGACGTCGACGGAAGTGTGGTCCGAAGGCTGATCACGCACTCACACTGCATTCAGCTCTCGACTTTTGGAAGGACTCGGGGCTGACACCAGGTGGGTAGTCAACTGAGGCTCAGTAAACAGATAAACCACGTCATTGATGCGCTTCCCTGCCATCCACAGCCTACACCGAGGCGGCTTTGCTTTCGGCGACGATTCAGCGCCAAAAGGCGAGCTTGGAATGGTGGCGCAACTCGGGCTTGGATCTTAAGATTGGTCCCGTGGTGAGTCTCGTCGAGACTTGGTCAATTATCTCTACTCTGCGACTCACAGTTCCGCTTCTAGCTCGACTACGCCTCCAAAGAGGGCACATTGGAGTACCTGGACTGGTGGGCCAACTCGGGTCTCCCCTGCCCTTATTCCAAAGCCGCGTTGCGCTACATCTCGCAAATGGGCAACATCACCCTCCTGGACTGGTGGAAACACTCGCGTTTCAAAATGGACTACGACAAGGACGTCATCCTCATCGCCACCCGCTACGGCCAAACGAGAAGTCTGACTTGGTGGTTGGAAAGTGGGTTGGACGTCGAGTATCGGTTCTTTGATATCGAGGAAGCGTTGGAGGATTCGGTCATGGGCAAGGACGAGAGTCAAAAGTGGTGGGAAGGGTTGGGGTATGATGTCGGGATGTCGCAGACGGAATGGACGAGGGTGAGGAATTTTAGGGTGCAGTGGAAGGAGTTGGGCGGGCAGGTTGAGTGACGGAAGGTATATGGGAGGGAGGAGATGTAGGTCAGGTATGAGGGAGCTTGTTGGAGTATGGTGATGTGGTGGAGATACTAAAGGATGGGACCGATTATCGGTGTATCTCTGAGTGGACACCGTAATCATTTGATGCAAATGTACCTGCCCAGATCGACTTGGATTGGCATTTGATTATGAAGACCCTCTTTGATACTTGGTGGTTGGAGCACTCGATAATATTCTGGTACGACGCTGTGCAAAGTTATCGGCTTCAGCCTCTCGGTCGAGGCTCCCTCCCCCTCTCTCTCTCTTCGCAACTCGACCCTCGGCTTCCCCCACCTTCCGACATGTCGGCCCTAATCAAGGACAAGCTCAAGCTGCTCAAGACGGCAGTGCAGGCCAAGGATTGGGTCAATGTTGAGAAACATGCGACGTATGTGCAGTGCTTAATATGAAACCGAGATTGATGGTGGGGATGGGCTACGTCATGCTCACGTCTCCTCTCTTTACATGCTCGCCATGCTGTTGACTGCTCGGTGCGCTTACTTGACTTTTATTACCGGTACACCATGGCTTGATGTATGAAAAGTACCATACTGAGCTTTGAATCAAGCAACTACAACGCGTGAGCTACCCATCTATCGACGTTCCCTTTTCATCCCACCCCACACCGACCAATCCCAACGAACTTACCCTCTGCCCGGCCTCTTCTTCACCCCCAACCACCAGTCGCGTCTTCCTCGCCTTGGCATGTACCAACCTCGAACGCTTCGACCAAGCCCAAGAAGAGTACCAGAAAGCGATCGAGTTGGCGCCTTCGCAGTTTTTGGCTCGACAGGTCAGTTTCAGCAGTCGACCGTGAGGATGTCGTGTTGAGTTGGGATTGCTGATGCTCTCTAGGGGCGGATGATCGGCAATTTCTCTTATTAGGGTCTGGCCTCACTCTATGAGAAGCAGCAGAGATGGACGGACTATGCCGCAGCGTTGAACCAACTCGTTCAACAGGCTCAAGAAGCGTGGGTCGCGCCGCTCTGCTCATTGCTTGAAGCCAATGCTGCAAGCTGAATGAGGAGCTTGTACGGCCCCACAGACAAGACGGTCCGAAATGCGCAGAATCGCTGGCCAAGTTGATTCAGGTCCGGAGAACGCACGGGGCAAGCACAGAGGTCGGTCGCTTACTCCCTCGCTTCCGAGCTGGAATCGACACCGAGACTGACATCTCCGAGAACCCGTTTCCAGCTCGCCCAAGTCTTGTCCCTCTTGCTCCCTTCCTCACCCCTCTTCTCACTTCTGCAAACCCTTCCGCCACCTCAACCGACGAATCCGACAGCCACGACCTACCACTCGATCCAAATGGCCCTCCTTTCTCCTCTCCCTACCCTTCTCGAACTTCTTTCCCTGACCGAAGCGCAAGAAACGTCCCTCATCGAGAACGAAATCAAGAAACGTCGTCAGCGGTTAGGAGGACCATCGCTGAGCTCCTCGGAAACTCGGAAACTCGTCGAAAGGGAATACATGCTCACTTCACGGTTAGCGGAGTTATATAAAATGATTTTGGAGGACCCCGACGCGAGTGAAAGGCATGAGCTGAGGCGAGAGGTCGAGGGCAAGTTGTTGCGGCATTGGAAGACTCTACTCTTTGCTCTCCCATCCTCGTTCGATGAGCCTTCTCTCGATCTTTCGCCTTCAAAAACGGGGGAAACTGGGAAAGGCAAAACGAGCGCAGTCGCCAGTAGAAAGGAGGAAGAAGACCGGGTCAAGAACTCTGTGCGGTGGGAGATCGAACAATTGACCAGAGGCATGGTCGTTATAGGGGTCGAGGATGAGTTAGCGTGGAAGGTTCAACTGGATTGGGGGGATCGGTTTGGGACTCGGGAGGAGATTGATTGGAGGTTGTTGAAGAGGTTCGAGGACAAGTTCCCAGAGTGAGTTCGCCAAGAGTAAGGGAGGGCTCGCTTGAATGGAACTGACGTGGTTGTGTGTTGGTGTACGCAGTACGGGCTTGGCAGCTATTATCTCGGTCATTCATCGGTATCATCTCGCTCTTGAGACCTCAAAGATTCCCGACGATCTGGCCAAAGACGACAAGGACAAAATTGTCCCACCCTCGGCGGAAGAATTTGCCGAAGTTGCCGAGGTGAGACCATGACGTGATCGGGCATCCTTCAGGCCAACAACACACTGATGTGACATGGTAACATAGACCGGCCTCGACCAGTCCCACGACTCGATCCTCGCTCACCTCCTGCTGAGCTGGTACTTTTCCGATCAAGAAGACTACGCCACCGTCGTCTCCCTAGGCGAAGGAGGGCTTCACCTACTCCGCAAACGAGAAGCCGAGATTGGTCGAGCATTCCCTTCCTCTCGAACTACGCTCGAGACTCATCTTGCGATCGCTCTCGTTCATCACCAAAGCCCGACGCACCATATCAAGGCAGTGAGGTTGCTCGACTCAATTTTAGATCGAGCGAAGCAGAATGGGGGGCTCGTGCCTTCCGACCTTTTGGTCGCCAAAGCACTGGTCTACCAGAGCTCGGAGAAGTGGTTGGAAGCCGTCGGTCTCTGGAACCAAGTTCTCTCAATCTCGACGCTTGCCGAGAATGTTCGTATTACCGCTCAAAGCGAACGAGGATGGTCACTCTTCAATGCCGGGCAATTCGACGCCGCTCGAGTCGGTTTGCACGACGCCGTCACGGCACTGGAAGCGCGGTATCAGCTCCGGCTCCAACAACAGCGGCAAAACGAGATCGCTCGGTCTAAGGCCGGGGTCGAAAGACCTCCCGGACTTGAGGAAGGCGAGTCGTCACGAGAGGCCGAGGAACGAGCCAAAGCGTTTTGGAGATTGGGTGAATGCGACTGGGTCTTATCAGAGGAAGACGAGAGCTTGACCCCACGCGCGTTCCAAGCCTATCTCGATTCGATCAAGGCATTTTCCGATTTTGCTCCCTCGTGGACGAGTCTCGGTATCTACTACCGAAATATCGAACCGCCCGACTGGTCCCGCTCCTTCAAGTGCTTTCAAAGAGCGTTCGAGCTTGACCGATCACAAGAAGTCGCGGCGCGCTACTTGGCCGAGGAGTTTGCCGAGATCGGCGATTGGGGCTTGGTTGAAGCGGTGGCGAGGAGAGTCGTCGATGCTGCGGCGGCAAAGGCGCCTATCGGTGGATCAACGGCCAAGAGGTTGGCTTGGGCTTACAAGGCCATCGGAGGCAGTGAAATGGTGAGTGACTCTGCGCTCTGGTATTGAAACCTATTCTGAGCTGACCAAACTGCTTTCGCCGGACGGGTGTACTCAGAACTCTCAAAAGTACCCGCAAGCGATCGTCGCCTTTCAATCGGCTCTCCGCGGCGAACCCGAGGACGTGCATACCTGGCTTCGCCTCGGTGCCGCCTACCGAGGTTCAGGCAAACATGTCGCGGCGCTCAAGGTGTTCTCCAAAGTTCTCTCCATCGACCCTGAGAACTGGTTCGCCAAGTTCTCGATCGGCGGTGTCCAACGCGAGATGGGCCTATTCGAACCGGCGTTGACGACCTTCCGAGAACTGCTCGTCGAGAGGCCTGATGAGTTGGGCATCCAAGTCGTTCACGCTGAGACGCTGTTGAGCGCGGGGATAGAACAACTTCGGACGGGTTTCCTCTCGCGGGCCGAAGAATCGTTCGTCGAGACGCTGGCGCAAGCGATTCATGTCATTGAGACGGGAGGAACAAAGAGGGTCGCTTGGAAACTCGCTGGGGAGGCGTCGAACAATTTGGTCAAGATCAGCGAGTGCGCTCTATTCGAACGGTCCAAGGGCCTTGCGATTAAGCTCGTCGAACTCGCGGGCGAGATGGAGGTCGATACCAAGGTCGATGGGATTGATGTCGTCACCGTCGCCGCGTTCCTCGACGTCGCGCAATCGTCCGAGTCGCCGATCTTGTTCGCCGGAGTCGCGGTGCTGGCACATAAAGCGCGCGTGGTCCTCGATACACACAACGAAGTAGCAATCGGGTCGGCTTGGGCAGATTTGGGGACGAGCGTCGCCAATCTCCGCCCTCACTTGTCGAAGCTCTCACCTCGCTTTACGCCAGATACCGCTCTGCACCAAGCTATTCGAGCGCTCAAGTTCGGTCTCCACCACGAACCGTTCAACCCATCCTTCTGGAACGCCTTCGGTGTATTGACGTTTGACGTCCGTCCCCGTCTTTCCCAGCATTGCTTCATCCGCTCGATCGAGCACAACTCGCAGAATGCGATCGCATGGACGAATCTCGGCCTGTTCTACCTCGTGCAGAACGACGACGATCTGGCGAACCAAGCGTTCCTCAAAGCCCAAGTCATCGATCCTGAATGGGCCCCCGCATGGATCGGACAAGCGACTTTGGCCGATATGGCCGGTCATACATTGGAAGCTTCGGTCCTCTTGGAGCATGCCTTCACTTTGGGAGCGGACACGCCCGAAGCGGATATCGCTTTCGCTTCCCATGCATTGGAGAAGTATCGTCGTTCGACGTCGGTCGACCCGTACCTTGTAGCGGACCGTTTCGACCCCGCTCGTCCAGACGCCGCGAAGAACCTGACCGCACCTTTATTCGCCATCACTCGATACCTCACACGGCGACCCAATGACACCTCGGCTTTGCACGTCAATGCGTTGATCTTGGAACATTTGGGTGATCGGAAAGCGGCGAGCGAGTCGTTTGAACGTGCTGCTGCGTTGTTGGAGGAGTTGTACGAAGAGGACGAGACCGCAAGCGTCGAAGGGCGATTCGTCATTGCGCAGACCAACTTGGGGCGGGTCCGACTAGCTAGTGAGGATTATGAGGGTGCTCTCGAAGCTTTCGACGCTGCTTTATCCCTCATCGACCTTGAGGCCAGACCAACGGAGAAGGACGCCTTGACGCAGGGCCAGGCCGTCATCTTGTTCTCCCAATGCAAGCTCGGTTCAGCACTGGGGCACTACTTTTTGGAAGACACGCCAATGGCCGAACGAACGCTTGAAGAAGCGAATGACGATTTGGATCTATACGAGAATGATCGGACGGTTCATCTTGCTGCTGCGTTGGCGAGGATCTATTATGCGGAAGGGGATGAGACGCGTGCACTCGGTGCTTTATTGGATTCACCCGATGTGTACGTTTCGTCTCGCGGTACGATAGAGAATGCGCTAACGCTTACTGGTCTTACTTTGCATGATAGTACCAAATCCTCGGTACCATTCTTCATCAAACTCACCCTCGAAGCCCTCTCTATCATCACGCGCACACCGACGCTGAACGAGATGCTCAGTCGAATGAAGCGTTCGGACCCCGTCATCAAATACTCGCCCGCGTCGACCAAACTCACCGCCTTCGGTCGCCTCATCCAAGGTGACGTTCACGGGGCGGTCCGGTTGGCTAGTCGAGTCCTTCATGTCGCTCCGTGGTCACGACCCAATCGAGCGCGTCTCGTCCGAGTCCTCGCGGACTTCCCCGAGGCTCTCTCGGATCCAAAGGACACGACGACCGTCCCTTCCCTCGCCACCGCGATCCCCGTCGTCATGCGTCTCCTCCCTCCGATCCCCCCAACAGCCCAGGAAGAAGGGGTCCGAGCCTTCCAAACCTTCGGCATGAGCGCTCTCGCTTTCGCTCTCAATCAAGATATGGACAAAGCGAGTCGGGGCATGGAGAAGGCTTTGCATTATGGGCCTTGGTTGGGGCAGATGAAGAAGGCGATGAGGACGGCGATCAAGTTCTCTGCGAAGGGGTTGGAGAGTTGATGATGCAGAGGTGCCAAGGGCGTACGTATCGTATCGAGTCATTGGATTTGTAATGACATGATGGCTCTCATGCACGATCAGTGATGAGGATTAACTCTGGTATGGATGGCGAATTGATCAAACAAGCAATATAAACTGGAAACGCGAAAAGGCTCGACAGGACGACGTCGCACTGAAGAAGCAATTAATAAGAAAACTCAAGAAAGAAGAAAGACATCACTTTCGAAAACAATGACACCCCTACTCTGCATCCGAAACGTCCCCCTTGTTGTAGACCCTCAACACCGTCGGCATCCCCTTCGAGACCTTGGAGCTCGACGTCGGCGACTGTAGCGTCTCCTCGGCCTCCTCAACCTGCGCGGCCTTCCCCATCGTGTAATCAGGCCTGAACGCCGTCCCCATGAAACCCATATCCCCTTCCTCGGACTCTGAATCCGAAACCGACAGTCGGATCTCGGGCAACATCTGCGGCGACTTGCGCTTGATCGAGTTGCCCCTTACTGAAGGGGTGGGGGAAGGCGTGGAGGGAATATGACGATGATCGAAAGGATTGATGGTCATGGGTCTTCCTCCCATAGAGGGAGTCGAGGGAGCCGAGCGGGGAGGGGAACGAGGAGGCGATCTAGGAGGGGTCGAGGGCATCATGGGACGAACGAGGATACGAGCATCACCGAACGTCGACGCCGGCCAACGCGAAGGTTGCAACTGAGGAAGAGAGGGGAGAGTACCGACTCCAGCATTGATCGTCCCGGGGATCGAAGTGTTGGAGAACGTCGCCCAGCCTGCGGGCGTCGTCAACCCAGGCGATGTCGCCGTATAGTTCTCAAAGGAGGATTTGAAATCCCTCGTCGTCTTGGTTTTGGAAGATGGGGAGAGGGAGAGCGTCATGCGAGGCTTCTCGGACTTCCCGTCAAGGGAGGAGCTCGAGTCGGATGTGATGGACGCGGTGAGAGCTGCTCTGGCTCGACGACGTCGGCAGACGCGGTAGATGACCCAGGCCATAAGCAAGAGGCCAATCGCCGCTGCGCCTGCTGTGGGAGATAAGGACGCTAACCAGTCAGCGCGAGTTTCAACAGGAGGGCAGCTGTTCACTTGCTCGTCGAACTCACCAATCAATCCATCTCGAGCCGCTGCCGAAAACCCACCAGGGGCATCGTGACTCGCAGCAATCAAAGCTGGTCCAGCTGAGGTACTGCGACTGAAGAGGTCAGTCAAAGGGGCTCGGACCGGGCGGATAGGGGGGAGATTGCAGGACTCACGTGGTCGTCGTTGGCGCACTCGTGATTGACGGATCATCTTGGATGATCGAGGTGGCGAAAGATCCGTCTGTGGCCGAAGGTGAAGCCGGAGCCGTGGTGGTGGTCGTGATCGTCGAGATCGTCGTCGAAGCCACCGAGTTTGCGGCGCCGACAACCGCAGCCGAAAAATCGACGCCCGAAGCCGAAGCGAGGACGATCCCCGAATCAGCCGCGAACGTCGGGGCGGTCAATTCGACCGTCGGCGTCGCGCCTTGGATGACAACACCATCCGAAAGCACGGGCAAGGCCCGACGATGGATGTGGAAACGCTTGTTGTGGTGGTGGTCGTGCGGCATGGTTGCGCGTTGGCCCCGAGGTGGAGTTGGATCGGCCTACAATGCAGGGGCGTCGCGCGCGCGCCGGCTAAAATGCCCGGTGCCGCCGCCGCGGAGGTCGGCTTGTCGGTCGGCCTCGGAGGGGTTTCAGATAACCCGAGAGGGCTGTAGGACTACTATAGGGCCCATATCAACGACCATCACCACATCAGTACCCATTCGACACACCAAGTCGTACCGACTCACCCTCTTCAAGTCCTTACAGGCAGCAGAGTGCGACGCAACGAACTGGCGTGGGTGGCAGGTCTCACTTTGGGAAGGCGCAGTGCGGGCCTGACAAAGTCGATTCAAAAAGGGGCAAGGGGAGGCTGCGCGATCCGATGTCCTGACGAGCGAGGTTTCCAAGCGAGTGTGGTGTGTAACGAGAGTGTCCTAGTTGGGGCGAAAGAGTGTCGATGCTTCGAGAAGAGTTGAAGGGAGATGTACGAACAACAAGTGTCGATGGCGAGGCGGGGATGAACTGAACCTCGAAAGCCCAAAATGCAACGAGTTGTAGCTGACCCTACCCAATCTGCCTAGCGCCGAATGCGAAGCCAGCATCAATCCGACTCAGGGAGGTTTCAGAAATGCAATTTGTCTCAGACGGAACGCGCGAGCGCGACCCCAGCTACCTGCCTGCGCTGGTGAGGCCCGTACTACTCGTCGGGGATGAGCGGGCGTGCGCGCCAATTTGGGCCGACGCTTCTTAGGACTTGCCAAATCCGTTTTGGTCTGGCGCAGATCTTTCGTCACGAACGTCTATGGATCGGTACGCAAAACGGTGTGGCGAGACATTTTGTCAAGGTTTAAGTCAGTCTTACCAAGAGTACTGAAGAGTTTACAAGCATTAGAGGTCGGATGGCCATAGGATAGGGATCAGTCAGTCCGGGGTGGAGGGGCGGGCAGGCGCCGACGCCCTGCTCGCGGGTAGGAGCAAAAAATGGGTTCAAATGGGTTCCGAGAGCATGTCGGGTAGCATCAACGACTTCACTCGAGGAAGTCAACGTCAAAGAAGGGGAAGACAACTAGTACATGCAAAGAAAAAGGCGAGAGTCATACGGGGTCGCACAATGGAGAAGAGATGAAGACGTCCACGTAGGAGCGCTTGTACAGAGAGAAAGTCGAGACCAATGCATCAAAAAAGGGTCCAGCGGAGCCGAGGGGACACCTGGGGTCACAATCCCATCGGAGTGTTCTCGGATCCGTAATGGGGCGTCGAGGATTGGTGTAGGCCGGACGATTTCGGTCCTGGTACGAGTTGCGAGCCGGTTTGTGCGGACTGGAACGACGACGAGAGCGACAGCGGTTTGCCCCTGGGTCATTGATGGTGAGGAGTGAGAGTCAGCGTTCCGGGGTCGCGGAAGCGCGGAGTGTCTCGCCTCGGTCGCAGTGAGGTGCAGACACTCACTTGGCAAAGTGACGCTTCTTGCTCTCTGCGAGTTTCTTGGTGCACGGCGAGACCATGGTGTCGGTCGGTGAGCAGAACGAGCTGAATTGGAATAGAATGAGGTTAGCGGGCGTTGAGTGAACCTGGATCCGACGGTGTCACTTTAAAATCGGCGAATGGGTGTGGAATCGGGCGGAGGGTTGCCATGTATTTTCATCCAGACGATGGGGTAGGGATTCCTCCAGTGGGATCTATTGAAAAGCTGCATGTCCCCTCTAATTCGGTGATGACGCCTCACTCGATCGAGCGTTCCTTGAGCCCGTTGCTGAAGACCAAAGGGAGTACTCACCCTCCAGCGACCATCTTCTTCATCAAGAACCCCTTGGCCCCCAATGTCATCTTTCCATGACCCGGCTCGACTTGGTTGGCGTTCTGAGGGATCTGTGCCTGTTCGGAAGGTTGAACGTGCATGGCTTCGATCGAGGCCGGTGCGGACGAGACTGAGATGCTGGGGGGGCGGAAGAGTCCATGTTCAGGATTAGGCTTGGCAGTTTGAGGTGGTTGAGTGTATAGGTGGGGTAGTCGTGATAGTGTGCGGTGCGAGGTACGATCGGGTGCGAAGGTAGGTGAGAGAGAGAACGAGAAGGGGGAAAGTCACCTACCTGCTCCGCCTCTCGACCTTTCGCGCTTCAATCGGGTGGAACCCTCACTCAACAAGGTCCGTGCGCCGGCATCTTCCGCAATCCTCGATCAGGTCAAAAACCTGTAGAGGGAAAATGTGACTTATAAAACAGCACCTGTAATGCTCAAAATCCAAGTCAATTTCGGTCTTGGTCCAGCTGCAGCAGAAGGATAATGCTGCTGTGACACAACCTCGGGTTTTCCAGCTTAGCGGTTTGAAATGGGCGGTAAAGGGTTCATTTCACTGCCAGGATGCCCGCTCGCATAGCCGCTGATTCGCCGTCGATTCGCTGCGATTTCGCTGCTCCTGTCGCACTGCACGGCGTCTACGTCAGAACGGGTCGCTGCTCTCACCCTCCCTCTTCACCCCATCCCCCGGCCGTATCGCATCCCACCACACGGCACCGCCATGGTCAAGGCACACCACCAAAAGAGGAACACTTCCGCGCTATGGACGTTGCCGACCATCGGCCTACTGTGGTGCTATGCGGTCATGGCGCCGGCGACACGCGTGGCAGCTTCCTCGGCCGCGAGTTCGGGCGAGCCTAAAGTGACGCCCAACTTCACCAGTCCGCCACTGCACTATTCGCCCTTGTCGTTCCGGGGACTCACGCCCGACTACAAGATCAAGACCTTCGACATGTCCGGTCACACGTGCGTTGGTCTGCCTGCTCTCCCGTTCGCGCTCGCCCGAGCCCTCACGGACCTCCCCCACTTGCACTTGGGCACGTAGTCCCGCTTTCCTTCCATGGCCTAGTGGGCTGACACCGATGTCATTTTGATTCCACAGTACACCTTTACCAGCAGTCCATGATTTCCTTCGACTGATACCCGTGAGTTACACCCCGTAACATTGCGCTCCATCCCCATCCGTGCCTCCAATCAAGCGTGCTGACGTGGTCTCTTACTCCCCTTCCGTTCTTCGGCCCTTGCTTATCTCCGCGCTCGCTCCTCCTCCTCCGTCGCTAGTCCTTCCCTTTGGCCCACGGTGCCATCTTTACCACAAAACCCCTCGAGTCGGCGGAATGGGTCGTCGAACTCGCGTTCCGCGTACACGGTGTACCCGCGATCGGATTGGTCGAGACCTTGGCCGACGGCACGACCAAGCGCATGAACAAGGTGAGCCGGCATTCAAAATGCGCAAACGTACCTTCTAACCGAAGAATTCTCTGTCACAGGGTGGTCGAGGCTTGGCGTTCTGGTTCACAAAAGTACGTCCTTCCCATTTCCTTGAAGGAGGTGGGAAACTCGTTTCACCGAGCTGACCGATTCATCTCGCTCCCCTTTCCTGCATGCTTCTGTCGTGGACCGAACCGCACAGGAAGGACTCCCAGGACCCGTAACTATTTCAGCGAACGCAAAAACGAAGACGCACGAACCGCCGCACACGCTCCCGATCCCCAGCGAAAGCAGCAACGATGAATCGTGCTCGCTCTTCGGTTCGCGCACGAACTTCGAAGGCCTCGGTATTATCTTCGACACCTCCCCCGCCGCACCCTTGTACCGTCGAACACAAATCAAGAACTTGGCGTCTTCGATGAGCTACGGCGTGGGGACGACGGGCGTGGTTAGTGGTATAATGGACGATGGACACGGGAGGTGGTTGGATCCGGATTCGAGGGACATGTCGCTGGACGACGAGGCGGGCTATTTGGAAAAAGCATTTGGGGAATGCGAAGCCAGCTTCAGGTGAGTAGCAGATATATTGGGAGAGCGTTCCCCGGGCATGGATCACACCCTGATACCAATATTTCCGTGAGCGGGCAGGAACGCCCAAGGCCTCTTGTGGGCTCGAATCAGTTACCTCAACCACACCGTCCGAGTACGTCTTCATTGAAAATGGCAACTCGATCTCAATTTCGCGAGCTAGAACTGATGATGTAATCTCCTTCCTTAACAGGTCGATCTCGACTTAGCACCCCACACGACGCTGGAGAAGGCCGGACGCGATTATGCGCACAACTGCTTCCACATGGAGGGCGTCAAGCTCCCTCCCAAGGGTTACCTCGGTATCGTGAGTGCGACGTTTCTGATAGTCTTTGTACAAGCCGAAACTGATATGGGTCTCCTTCTGTTGCCCTGTAGTCGGGTCTTGCCGGTGGCAACTCGGAGCCGGATGCGATCGACGTCTACGCCGTTAGTGAAAGCGTCCCCCCTTACCGCTCCATCGAGTATCGACTCACCACCTTGCCTCCAAAATAGGTCGACATCTTCACCGTCACCCCCGGCGAAGAAGCAGCGAACCCGGACAAACCCGTCGTCGACGACTCCCCCGTGATTAAGGACACGTACCACGTCCTCGAAGGCACCTCGAACGACGCCGAAATGACGCTCGTCGCCGAAATCTTCATGTCCCAGTCCAAGATGATTGAAGCGATCGATGCCTTGACGAGGAGGGTCGACCTTTTGGCCAAGGGTGTTGGGAAGTTCACGGGGATGGTGCCGGGGAGTGGTGTAGCGGGTAATGCGGCGGGCACCGTGGATTCGGCCGGGTGAGTATTCCTTGAGACGGACTCTTTAGCGAATAACTCAACTGACCCCTTACATTCTTCCCTTCTCCGATCCAGCTTCGATTCTAGACTGGCACGCATTGAAAGCCAACTCCGTTTCCTCTCGACCTCGCGCCACATCGACGCCTCGTCCCCCGGCAATGCTGACGGTCAATCGTTCTCCCCCAAGGGCGAGACCTTGGCACTGATGACGCAACAGCAGGAGAAGATCTTGGTCGAACTTGCCGCGTTGGAGAGGAAGCTCGAGGCCTCATCTGTGAGCATCCCCTGTTTCCCTTTCATCGTCACCTAACCCCCCCACCGACTAACCCTTCCACACCCGACACAGAACGCCAACACCGTCTCCGTCTCGGCGCTGTCCTCGCGCAACTACGAGATCCTGCAACTCCTGCACACCGTAGCGGACACGATCGAAGCTGTTGAGAAGCGCGCACAAAAGCTCCCCCTGTGGACGTGGGTCAGTGTGTTCGTCGTTGTGGTGGGTGGGGTGTGGCATTTCGTCAAGAAGAGGAATAACGCCGTGTGGGACGAGAGGAAGTATCTCTAGAGTAACAAGGTCTGGGAAGTAATTTGAGTTGTCGAAAGGTGGTGAAGGGAAGCGATGTAGATACTTCGTTTTGGTTTTGGTTTTTTGAGGTGTTTTCGGTGGAGTGAAGGAGTATGAAGTTTTGCCCTTGTTAATATCATCTCACTTTTTAGGCGCTACTCGTGAACCAAAGGCGGGTTTTTGTATTACGACCTGTTGAGATGATATTCCAGCTTCCCCGATAACTACATAACCTTAGGTACTATTTTGTTTCTGGTATTGGTACATCAAGAAGAAAGAAGGAAGGGAGACACAACGAGTCGACCCCGCAAGGGCTGCTCGTCTTTCCCCAAAAGGACAGAATTCCATCGTGCATCCTGCGTATATTCAACGGCATTGAAGCCTCCATCCCGGACTCTCTGGGAAACTCAGGCTCCTCGTACTCCGACCCGAGCGATCTCCACCTTGAAATATCCATTCAAAGCACCTCCACTCATGAGCTCGTAACCCTCTGCGTCTCATTCTTGCCAAACACGCCCTCCAACCGATTCAGCTCGGCCCTCCTCCTTCCTAGATCCTCGATCGCTTCCAACATCGCATTCCGGGTTTTCTCGACGAGGGTGTTGATATCCTCCGAGGAAGAGGTTATGCCTTCTGTTGAGATGGGGGGGAGGACTGCAAGGAGGGATGTCCAAGTTGAGTCAGGCATGTGCAAGTTTCATGTCATCTCTGCAAATCAACAACTAACCTCGAATGACCAACTCCCCACCATCGAACCGCTTCCGCCTGGCTGAATAGACGGCGGCGTAGTTCTCGCACACGACGGGGACGATCGGCAACTGCGCCGTGACGGCGAGGTGGAACGGTCCTTTTTTGAACGGTAGCATCGAAGGGACGGGAGAGGCGGATCGGGTGCCTTCGACAAAGATGAAGAGGGAGAGCTGTGGGGGGCGGTCCGGCGTATTCAGTGCGAATTCGGCAAGTAAAGGGCCTGTTTCTTCCCAAGACTCACCACTTTCTCCTTCATCGTTTGAGCGACCTTGGCCAACATCGCGACGGCGTCAGTGCGCTTAGATCGATTAACAAAGACGGCGTTGGAGAGCGTCATAAACTGGCCGAGCAAGGGCGTCCACTTGAGTTCCTTCTTGGCCATGACGGAGGTGCCTTTCGGGAAGATCCTGCCGAGGTCTGTGCAGTGAGGGAACATGCCCGACATTAGCATGCATCTTCACAAGAGGCGATGAGATTTGATTTGCACTGACATAGGATGTCGAGCATGGTCTGGTGGTTGCCGATGACGACGGCGGGTTTGGTCTGCTTGAGGTGTTCCTCGCCTTCGACGGTGAACTTGACGCCGACCAGAGGAGCGACGAGCGCATGGAACGACCTCGCCACGACGTAGTTGACGTCCGAGGCTCTGCCGATCAAGGCCATGACGACCGAGACGACGACGCCCCATGCCGAACAAGTTGCGAGACCTGTGCATGGGTAGAGCGGCCTGGTGAGCTGCCGTGTGCTGCATCATTACAGGGTGGACGCTCCCTCCCCGCCCTCGTCTCCCCCACCACGCCGCTTTTGCTACGTACCTAGGAGGAAAAAGGTGAGACGGGTATAGTAGCGCACGCGGCCAAACTTTTTGAAGTTGGAGAGCAGCAAGGGTACGGCGAGCGCGCCGAGGCCCAGACTGGACTGGCGCGACAGGGACAAGGACAGAGAGGCCGGCATCGACCCGAGCGCGATCGCGGCCAAGCCGACGACGATGCCTACGACGGTCGTCGCACCGCTCCTTTTCAGCACGGGCGTGCCTTCGACCAGTGGCGAGTGTGAGCGCGAGGACGACGAGGTCGACGAGTTGGAGCTGGTGCGGCTGGGCGTAGACGCAGACGCAGACGAGGCCGCGGTTTTCGTCTTGGCCGCCGTGGTGGTGGGGCTGAGCTTGCCTTTGCCGGACCCCCCGCTGGTGGTGCCGTTGGGGAGGGGAAGCGCCTGCTGGGCAGCGTTCGAAGGGGTAGACGTAGACGGGAGGAAATTCGACTTGGCTGCACCCGCTGTCTTCTGGGTCGGGTTCGAGCTGGAGCTAGGCATTCACGCGGCGAAGACGATCGGCGGCGGATGGATGCTGTCCACACAAAGAGAGGCTCTGAGGAGCAAAACGACCGCCTGGTAAGAGACGGCAGCTTGC
This sequence comes from Microbotryum scabiosae, assembly GCA_022702605.1. Classification (NCBI taxonomy): domain Eukaryota; kingdom Fungi; phylum Basidiomycota; class Microbotryomycetes; order Microbotryales; family Microbotryaceae; genus Microbotryum; species Microbotryum scabiosae. The sequence goes on along the minus strand of JAHWDV010000014.1, from coordinate 1,271,480 downwards.
GCGCCCGTTTCCCCAACTCGATTTAAACCCTCAATTTCCTAAGCAGAAACCTGCAGGCCGCGGCTACATATTGCCAGTGCCCGACCGCCCGAGAGCCAGCCAAGAGCATTTGTAACGAAGAATGTTTTCGCTGATCAGCAAAGAGCTAACTACTTATACTTTTAGCATGGAACTGAGTATTTCGCAGCTCATACCAGGCGATAATGTCACGCGTGGCTCGGGCAAACTTGGTCGGAGCAAGTTTCGCCCCGGACCGGAGCAAGCGTCGTCGGCCACTCTCAAAATCAGATCGAGTTGAGGGAAGTCCTAGGCATTGGTGAGTCTTCAGGAGCTCTACCTACTTCTCGCAGCTCGATAGAGCGGATCCGAAAAGGTGGCACTACCCAGACCCTTTGGCACGCGGTCTTCCCATTCCCGAATTGTCTCGGATCGGAGATCGTCGCACAGCTGAGTTTTGCTGAGCGGGGATCAAGAAACGTGCAGCACTTATCATCCGAGGTAGCATGACAAACAAAAGTGCGGTGAATTTCACCGGCCTGGCTGAAATTCAAGAAATTTGTAACGTCGATCCCAGTGGTGATCAATCCCCAGCTTGGAAAGCGCCCAGCCGCAAAGGTTTTCGATAGCGATCGCTCCACGCTTCTTGATTCAGATTCTGACTGATTCTGGATTCTTTCTGATCTTTCATCAAGCGAACTCAAACCGCCGCGCGGCACGGCCAAGCTCTTAGCTCCGAACTCTCGATCACGACGAGTACAGTGATTCACCAGCGGCCAATTCCTCCCCCTAGCATCCCCCTGCATCCGTAAACTCAGGCCAAGAGATGGCTTCCGGTCCGGTCAAGCTCAAGATCGTGGTCGTTGGTGAGTCGTGGTCATCTAAGATTTCAATTCCTTGGGACAAGACGTTGGATGAGGTCGGGCTCCGTCGCATATGACGCGGGCTGCTTTGAGAACGCGCCGATCGGGTCGTGTATCTCACACCTACAACACGCTCGTCAAGGTACACACGTCACCGTAGAAGAAGGAACGGTTTGAACGATGGGATACGCCGCAATCGATGATGGACGCTTTTCAACTCGAGCCTACAATCGAGCTTCTTGTGGTCGATGAGCTTCGCACATGAAACTTGGCGCCGCTCTGTTCCCATCGAGGCCATGTCGAGCACACAAAACATGCCAATCGACGACAAGCATCCAACGGAGTTCGAGCTCGACAGGCGATCTTCTAGGATTCATGATCGACTTTCACGGAGCATTGACCTTGAAGCGACTGCGCCTAACGGAATTATGAATGACGTATACTGACGCGAATGACGATGGCTCCTCTTGCCTCCCCCTTCCTCCAAACGCTCGATCGAACAAATTCATAGGTGATGGTGGTGTCGGAAAGTCATCTCTCGTACTCGCTCTGCTCAAACGAGAGTTCTCGGAGGATTATGATCCCACGGTCGAGGATTGCTACACGACACAGTTGACGATCGAGGGCCAGGAGTACTCGATTGACATCGTCGATACGGCAGTACGTCTTCTCAACGAGCCGGGTTCTAACCAGTCAGCCTTGACGAGTTGACTTATGGGTATCACGAATATTATGTTGCTCTCGCATTTAGGGACAAGAAGAGTACCGAGGAGCTTGGGAAGAGGCAACAGCGAGGGAAGGAGATGGGTTCATCGTGGCGTAAGTGAGTCCCTGCGGAATCGGGCGAGTCATGAATCTATGAGCTGACTTCACTCCTGTCTTGACACCACATAGGTACTCTATAGATTCACACAGCTCCTTCGAGCAACTCCCGACCTTCCTACACATGTAAGACGACCATCCATCGTATCCAATTTGGGGACCGGTCTGCTCACCAGTTCTTTTGCAAACCTTAACTCCATAGTATTCGACGAGTCAAGTCGCCTCACGACGATCCGACGAAGGCAGATACCCCCGAAAACACACCCTTTCCGTTCTTAATTCTTGGTAAGTGGTCCTCCTCCCTAAACTCGATAGAAAGCTCGGAGCCTGTTTGTAGCCCCTAATGCCGATTCTTTCAAAGGCAACAAGTGCGACAAGCCCTCGAACGAAAGGGTGGTGTCGGCGCAGACGGCGATGGCATACGCACGATCAGCAGGTGGACTGGTGAGCCCCAAATTTCATGTTCTCAGCTATCTCGACTCACCTCAATTAATCCACAAATGTTGGATTACTCAGTTTACTGAATGCTCAGCCAAGATTGGCGTCAACGTCGACTCGGCCTTCCAATCGATCGTGCGTTCGACCGCCCGCGCCAAAGTCGCCCGCGAAGAATGGCTCCGAACGCACCGCGGCGATGACCGCAACTTCAGTGGAAACGTCGCGATGATGGACCGACCGGCCGTACGTGTCGAAGTCTCGGACGAGAAGCGACCGCCGAGGAAAAAGAACCCGACTTTGGGGCTGGATCGGAACGCGAGCATGAGTTATGGGGCCGGGTTGGCGGATAAGAATGGCAAGAATGGGGGTTGTAGGTGTGTGGTAATGTGAATAGAGACTGGGATAGATTATGGGCATCTTGAAATGGGTTGTGTTACGAAATTATTCGTTGACGTTCTGGTCCGCTCATCCTTCTGAGTGACTCGAGTGGAGATTTTTCCTCGTCGCAAACTTGGCACCTAGTTCGGAGAAATGACAGCTTACCCTGACGCCTTATCCATATCCCTAACCAGTCTTACTCTGCCCAGTTCTTTTCCATCCCTGCTCGCGATTCCCAGGCCAAGATCGTTCTACTTCGACGGCGGCGTAGGCTAATCTTGCTCGCTTGCCCCGGTGGTGTCAGTGGCGGCGCCATCGGAGTTGGGCATGCCATTCCATCGTAGAGGACCACTAGAGAGGTCGCCCAACTTGCTCGGGCGGCGCGAGGTCTAGGGTACGCATCTGCTCACCCTCCGCAGGAAAGTCTACCCGAAGATTCCTGGCGCTTCGAGGGAAGAGAGGAAGCGGAGAGAGAAAATGGCTGTCTGGGAAGACGGGGATGGCAAGGCGGGGAGACCCATCTCTGGCTCGAATGTATACTCTGATTCACACCGAAAACGTCTTAGGCTTCAACTTGTATCCAAAGACGGTCACGATGCACTGTGCTAAGCCGCGGCAATATGCTTCTCAGCATCATGGCATCCCATTGTTTCCCCCCGCTACAGCTCCTTATAAGGTTCGGCAGCCATCCAGTAGGTCCAAGCTCAACTTCGGACCGACTTGCTTGACCTCCCTTTCATTTACCCGCCTTTGACTGACAACCATTGTGCATCCCTTTGTCACCTTTCCTCTTCGTTTTTTATCTGTCTCCTATTGTCCTAGATTCTCACAACGAGTCACATTGTCTACATTTCTCCCTTTGCTCTCTCCAGATCTCCTCAAATAGCGATCCGTAGAGGCTCTCTTCTCTCTTTGCCTCTTTTCTCATCCTTTCCGGGACCCCCACTCTTGACTCTTGACAACGGACTGCTTTTGGGGCTGTCTATTCTTCAGGCCCCTTCTAAGTACTACAGAGGAACCCGCCTTCATTTACGTCTACCGCTGAGTAATCTGGGCTCCTTACACTAAGTCGGCGTCCCCCTATTGCCACTTCTTCCGAGCTATCAGATCATGATGGCCTAGATAGTAAAGGCACTGACACCTTGGTAGATTCGACTCACTTATTTGATTCAATAGAGCCTTTCGTTCGGGCAATCAGCAATTGTGCTCAGACTTACATTGGTGCCTTGCCTCGGCGGTCCTAAAGGCAGCGAGCGAGCCGTACTCGACACTTCTTGAGCGGGCGGCACGTGGCAGCGATAGTCTGTGGATCTTTGCGGGACTTACGACAAATTCGGATGCAAAGCCTGCTTACCCATGATGCACTTCCTTATAGGCGGTTCCAGACCAATGTACAGGATGTCAGTATTGTGACACGTGACAGAGAAGCCGATAGTCAGCCCCGGCGAATCATCGAAGCTATGTCGCGGGAAGTGTCGGCAATGGCCTTCCGATCCTTGCACGATGATTGGCACTGTGGGAAAGGAAGAGATAATTTCTCGGCGTACTCACCTGCATTTGCTAATGAGATGAAAGCGATGACGACCACGGCGCTTGCAGGGCCAGTGGATGTGGGGGATGTGGGGGAGGTGGATGCGGGAAAAGTCGAAGTGGTGGTGGCGGAGGCGCTTCTCTTCAGCATAGCGGGATGCTTCTTGGGAGCTGAGATCGCGAGCAAGCGCACAGGAATAAAGAATTCATCTTCGCAATTAAACAACACTCAAACGCGTGAGTGGAGAAGAGAGTGTTTTACCTCGGATCCGGACCTTTGGCGAGCGCCAGAGCAACGCCGACGAAGGCTATGAGAAGGATCCAGACGAGGATCTTGTGCATGGTGCTGATGTGGATTTTTGTGTGGAGGGGTTCATTTGAGCAAGTGATGGGAAGAAAGCAGAGAGCAATGATCGGTAAATGAAGCGTACGTACCTAATGCGCTCGGAAATGCGGCTATGTCCTGCTTCGGTCTGCCAGTATATTTGTCGAAGGGGCGGTCTCCCGAACGGTGCGCGCTGATGAAGCTCCTGAATCTGTCCCGAGGTTGGTGCCGAGGGTGGCGCCGAGACGAACCTACCGGCGCCCGCATGACCACATGATTGCGATGTTGACAGGCTAGGCGCCTTTGTGGAGGCGCGGTGGGTTTCGGTTCGGTCTCGAGTGTGCACCGACGCTTGCTCGTGGGCCGCCGGCCCATGTTCGGCATAGCGATTTAGTGCTTCGGCTACCTATCTCTTCGAGCGCTAGTGCCGTGCACCCGGGGGCAGGCATCCCGAATGTGAAACTCGTTAGGATCGTGGCTTGAAAATGATACTCGCGACTGTTTTGTCGATGACCGGTGAGGGATCTCGGGATCTTGGCCCGCGCAGGATTTCACCGACCTTGTAGTACCACCTTTCGGGCTAAGTCGTTCTGGCCCGAGTCGTACCGCCGCACTACACCCGTGGTGAGAAGACATCTGAATCTGCCGAGGAACTGTACTCGTTACTGGGTCACGGGATATGGCCGGGGAGCGGGACGGTCCGGAGGTCACGCAGCGGTAGTCTAAGGCCGAAGCCGTGCCGCTCAACGTCTAAGACCCCCAGAGCATACTTCAGTCGACGGAGGTGAAAGCAATGATTGTTGCGTTGTTGGCCGACATTGGCTTCTGCATCAATTTCCGCTGGGACAGTGAGGACGACAAATCGAGTGCATCGAGTCGTTCTCTGTCTCAGCATCCGGTGATGAAGTCCTCTCTCTCGTCAACAAGGAGTTCTCAGCTCTCGCTGCGCCTCACATCTGGGCGGTGAGTTGCCTCAAGCAGAGCTTTTGCGGCGGGATCACAGGGGATCACGGCCGAGCTCACTTACTTACGATCTATCGCAGAGAGTCGGATGCGCCTGTCACTATCTTGAGGAGACGTTCTTCTTCTACAACCACCTTCTTCCTCGATAGGGTCGATACGTCAAGGAGTACAACTTCGATCCCAGTCTCGCGTTCTTGACCCTCCCGCAGCCTACCTGTCTCGGGATTGATGGAGCGCATAATCTCAGAACTCTATTCTCTAGCTCGCGGCTACGTGGACCGCGCCTCTCAGACGCATCTCCCTGTGCTTTCGAAACAACGACACGCCAAGCTTCTATGACCTGCGCCGGCTCCTTGAGTGCTTCTCCTACACGCTGGGTCGGGCTTCACCTGGATCCGATCTGGACGCGCTGGCCGGGCTCGGACATCAGGCGGCTTCACAACGGGGCTAACGCCGCGGCAGGGGCCAATCCGGAGACTCCTGGTCAAGCACCAGACGAAGAAGATCCGTCGAGGGCTTGGCGCCTTCCCAAGCTGCGACATCTGGCCCTCACCACCTACGATCCCCGGGAGATCCTGAGCGTCTTGTCTTGCATGCATGAATTGAACCTTGGCCCTAGCGAAAGAATCAACGAACCGATGAAAAACTCGCTCTTGCGTTCCCACGCACAAGACGACGTTGTGCAAGCTCCGGCTGAAAAGAGGCTTGGAAACGCTCAGCTGGAGCGATGTAGACCAGCTGCACGCTACCGCCTACGGATTGGACATCTAATTGCACGTCGAAGATTGGAATAGGTCGGATTACCTACCAGGCGAAGACCTCGAAGGAGATTTCGACGATTACTATGCCAACTTCTGTCCCGATGGTACCCCTCTTGGCTCGCCCGCTTCAGACTGGAGCGGCGGATACTGACTAGTGCGCAATCTGTGTACTACCCGCGATGATTTGTCTTCCATTGCCCTTTCGAGCTGTTTTTGCCAATGCGACGCATTTTGTGTTTTTGTCTGCAATTTCCGAGTGCGGAAAAGGTTGATCGGCCAAACCGGGCGAGGTAGAGGCCGCGTCCTTCTCGGCGTTCGATGGCTTTCGCTGCTGTCACATTTCGGAAACGGACTTGCGCTTGGCTGCGATTGGCGCCTCGCCTCGCCCCCACTCGACCACGTCGGCCGTGCCAGCTTCCTTCTCTTGCCCCGTCTGTCCGTCGTGGGCTTCAAGTGCGTATGCACCTGTGCCAAGTGAGTCTTAACGGGAACACTGTGAGCTTGCCCAAGTCATGTTGCGGATCTCATCCAGTCACTTGCCCGATCACACGTGCCCAGTTGCCGAACCCGACTGACTCGTCGCCTTGCAGCGTCCGCTTTTTCTTAAACAGACCTAGCTACGATGAGCAACATGGAATCCTCAGCAGAAGCTTCTACATCGTCTCCTACGAAGCGACCCAAACCCTCGCTCGGCACGCTGCCACCGGAGCTCAAGGCGATCATCGTCGCGATGGTGCACGAGGTCGATTGCCAGGCTGTGATCGCGGCGCAGAATGATGACGATGACGATGACGATGACGATGACGATGACGATGACGACCTGGTTGAGGAGGTTGATGGGGACGAGGAGAAGGAGAATGGAAAACAATCCAACAAGATCACGACGTCGAGCAAGGGCAAGTGGGTTGAGGCGACGCTGAAACCCGTCATAGTGGAGCGCAAGTCAGACGATGACGATGACGACGACGTTGATGCTGACGATGACGGCGACGATGATGAGGGCAGCTTCGGTAGCGAGGGTCGTATTTGTTCAGTGCACCGGACGATGTGCAAGCTCGCCCTCGTCAACAGGGAATTTGCCGCTCTGGCTCAGTCTTACATCTGGACAGTAGGCCCCGTTCCTCCTGCGACCGCTTCGAACTGAAGACTCACCTACTCCTCTCTACCCTATCCATGGACTATCCAGGCAGTCCAGATGGACAACAAGACCCTGCCGGAAATCTACTACTTTTACACGACCATCATACCTCGCCAAGGGCAGCACATCGAAGGTCTCAGCTTCTCCATTAACGAATCTTGCACACAAGGACCGGATGGCGAGAACGAGGACGACGTCACGAACTGGGAAGACACCGACGACGACGACGACGACGACGACGACGACGACGACGACGAAGCCGAAGCCGACAAGCACGATCCCTCGACCGATGCGGATGATGCGCAAGGGAAGAGCAAAGCGGTTCCCGCAAAGAAGAAGAAGAGCGACAAGTACGACGAATACCTCGAAGTTCTCGACGCCCTCGCCGCCGCGGGGATCTGTCCCCGAGCCAAGAACACCTCCTATTGGCACCAACGCGCGACAGCGAGGGCTTTACTATTTGAGGAGATCCTTCGGAAACTCCCCAATCTCACGACACTCGATTTTGACCTGTTGGCCCACTTCCCGAGGAATGAAGGTCCTTTGGATCCGATGAGGGTGCCGGTCGTCGACTCGTTCCCGGGCTCGTTGCTGGAAGAGGGAGGGGTCGGTCCCCAAATCATCGACCTCTCCCTTTACGGCGACTCGGATTCGATGGTACCCTTCAACGAGCTCGAAGTGATGCTCGGCGCGTTCCCGAACTTGAAGCGTCTCCACCTCAACGTTGAGCCGACCTCGGAGGATGACGAGGACGACGGCCCCGTATGCTTGTACAGGGCTTTGGCCGAGTTGAAGTTCCTTGAAAACTTCACACTCGACAATGCGTATTGGCTCGATACGCGCTTCGCCAGCCACGATTTCAAGGGCCCGCTCAAACTCATGGCGTTATCCGATGCGACGGAGATTACGTGGGACGCGCTGCGACGGGCCGTTGAGAAACTTTCGGCGACGTTGGAGGTGCTTGATCTCGACACTATTGCCCTCGAATTCGAGGAACTCTTGGACAGTGCGCAAACCGAGGCGGACGTAGCGGGCGAGCAGGGTCGACGCCAGCAGCTCCTTCGGCCGTGGAAGCTGCCCAAGCTCGACACGCTCGTCCTCGAAACGGATCATGACCCCGCGATCCTGACCGTCTTCAACGATTGCCCCATCAAGCAGCTCGAAGTCGGGATGTGTAAGCTTTTCAGATACTCTACTCTCGAGGATTTCATCACGACGCACGAGTCGACACTCAAGAGCTTGATCGTGGTGCGAGACTCGTGCCTTACGTCGGCGCAATTGGAGAGTCTCGAGCTGTTGGCGTTCCACAAAGGGATCGATCTCGTCGTCAAGGATCCCGACTACGACTCGGAGGACGAAGATGACGACTATGGTGAAGAGGACCCGGAAGCGGATTTGTACTACGACGACAGGGACGACGACGAGGACAACTTTGGGGACGTTTACCGCTATCAGGGGCTTTCCAACTGGGGTTACGACGACGCTCGCGACGGTGACGACTCGGAAGACGGATACGACTCTGAGGACGAGTTTGGACCGGGTGGGTCGTCGAGGTTCGGTCTTGTTGACTGAAAGGGGCACCTAGGGACCTCCTCGGAGGCCAGAATTGATTTGTTCAGTATCTTCGATGGTGTAATTGAGATAGGCAGTGTCTTTATATGCTGAGACGTCTTGTGGATGGCCTGCCTGTCTAGGGTAGCACATGATTCGATTCGGCCTTGTTTCCCCACTCCATAGCACTCTAGCGGGCTCTGCCAGACTCTCTACACTCGTGCTAGGCTCACGCGTGGTGTTCCTCCCTGACATCGCTCATCCGACCGGTCGCAGCTGGACATCGCGACCAAGTTCGACACGCTAGTCATCGGCGATCTTTGACCGGGATGCGTCCGATCTTGTACCATCTGGCACGTCTCGGACCTTCACCGCTCCCCCCAGAGTCGCAGAACTCAGACGAGGCGCCCACTTGCCGACTTGTGGGATGGATCCGGCTCAGACTACTGAAGTCTAGCACGCCTTTCTCACATGATCTGCTGTCCGGTCTTGACGCTTGATCGTGCCTTTCATGTCGTTGTCTCTTCTGCTCTTGTAACTCGTTCTTTCTTCTCGTAGATTAAGGAAAAGTGGTCAATCATAATACTACATAATATAGAGCCGCATTTCAGAGTTCAGATTCGCTCTGCGTGAAAAACGAACGTGGAACCGCGAGTCAGCACCGATCCCGAAAACTCGAACACATGGTGCTCCGGCTCACAGCGGAGGTGTCACTATCGACCCCAACCACAGCGAAAGCGCGTTCCATCTGCAACGAGTCCTCATTCCCACCCTTTTCCCTCTCCCTCTCCCTAGACTGCGACGACGTCGTCCCCGCACGTTGACTCGTAGGACTGAGTAAGTTCGAACTCGCACCGAACCTCCTCGCTGCTTGACCCCCGATATTCCGTTTCACGCTCAGACTCTCCCTCAGATGATCGCGATCCCCCTCTTCGCCTCGTTCGCGACGACGCGTCGTGGCCATCGTGAGACCTTGAGCACCTGTTGGAGAGACGCTTTCTGAGGGGCCTTTGGCACTTGGGACTTGGGTTAGGGAATGTCGCGCCGATAGCCTCGGGGGTCGAGGAGCAGGGTCCTTGAAGCGTTCGGTATGGTCGTCCCTCAACTCCGCGACAGACGAAGCAATCGAATGTTCCCTCTCTCGAGAAGCAGGTCTTGGCCGTTGTGAGCTACTAAATGCCGGAATCGTCGATGTCGGATCGGTCGCTATCACATTCGGGGACGAGCTAGGCGTCTGGTTCTCGGATGACAAGTCATCGATATCGAAGTCCTCCTCCATCACATCGACTTCGTCCTCCTCATCGTCGTCTTCTTCGTCGTCGTCTTCTTCTTCTTCGTCGACTTCATCTTCCTCGTCGCCAAAGTTCGCGCGAGCTTTTTCTGTTGCTGCGTTACGAGCATCCCGCGCGGCCGAAGCGGCTTTCTCGCTTGCGTCGGCGGATGCCTTCTTCCGACTCTCCTCCTACAAATACGAAAGCGTCCGAACATCAGCGATGTCAACATCCAAACGAAGCATCGAGTGAAAACACATTCCGAACTCACCACCACGACAAAGCTCTTTTGCCTCTCCCTCTCATTCCACTTGAGCGTCCTCGAAATCGCCTGGAACCAATCCGTCGACTGGTTCTCCGCACACACCGTCGGAAAGGGGTACTGCGACGCCGTGACCTTGATGTGATCGCCTTGACGCAACTCGACGCGGCCTCGACCGTCGAAGGAGGCCCAGGCTGTACTGCGCGAGTTGTAAGGGACGCATATGCGCAACTCCATGCTGTCGGGGAGGAGCATGGGACGGAATGAGAGGGTGTGTGGACAGATGGGGGTGATGAGGAGAGCGGGGATTTCGGGGTGGACGAGTGAGCCGCCGGCCGAAAGCTATTACATGACGGTAAAAGAGTCAGCCTTGAGCATGGCCAGCTAATAAGCTCGACGAGACGTACAGAGTAAGCTGTTGAGCCTGTCGGTGTCGACACGGTCAAACCATCGGCCTGGACAGTCGTCATATGATGCTCATCTCCGAACAGCTCGAGCAACGAAACATAAGGCGAAGGTCCTCGATCCACCACGAGATCATTCTGGGTGAAACAAACCACTTCGATCAGTCACCACCCCACCTACCACAGCTCGATCCAACTCACCAAAACCTCGAACGACTCCGCCGGTCTGGTAACAAAGCACTTGATCTCCTTATCCCTTGTCTTCTTGCCCCATTTATCAGCCCTGTTGATCCTCTCCCTCGCCTGATCGACACCCCCACTCTCAATCGCCTCCCACCCGTCTTTACTCAAATTGCTCATGTAGATCCCTCCCGTTTTCCCACTTCGTACTGCCCGACGTTGTTTGCACGATTCGTCCTCGATTGCGCGGTATACGGTGCAGGTGAAACGCATACGCAGGTTTACGCGTATGCCGTGGTCGATGGCGTGGTTGAGGGTATAGGCGTAGTTGGAGAAGTCAAAGTTGGTGAGGAAACCGAGGGAACCCAATGCGAAGGGGATGATGGGTGGGACGACATGTTGAAACAGCCAAGACGCATAGAGGACGGTCCCGTCTCCTCCGAGCTGCAGGAGCGGTCAGGCAAAAGATCAGCTTCCTTGATCAAAAGGTTTCCCAGCATCACTCACCGTGATGACAAAGTCAAACAAATGCGGGCTCTTGGAACACATCTCATTCGTCCAATACCGCAACTGCCCCTCCTCTATCTGATAATTCAACGACCCCGTCGAGTTGTTCCAACTCGGTTCGCATCGATAGCTGGATCCCGACTCGCCGGATCGTTTCATCGCATCGTTGAGTTGACTCAATGGTGTCATGCGCTTGAGGGGCATCTCGTTTGATCCTACACCGTTTGGACCCGGTGTTGCTAGCGAGGCGGAAGACGAGGTACGAGAGTATCGCCGTTGTAAAGGGCGGAACAACTCGGGGTTGGACCTCTCCATCCCTTGGGCATCGAAGCGTTTCGACTTGCGCAGTTGGCTGTCGACGTAGCTGTGAGGCCGACTCTCCCATCAGCAACATTCCGCACACGGCGAGGCAACTCTGAGGAGGTATCGAGACCCACACGATGAGTCCACGATCCCGACCATTGCGCGGTGTTTCCATCAGGAAGAGAGCAAGTTCCCGCGTCAGACGGATCAAGTGGTTGTCGCGCGCCTAGGGGACGTTCCCTCTGATCAGCGAGAGGTTCATTCAAGTCACGCCAGGTTAACCAAGGGCCATACCTTGGTGATGATGAGCACTGATTGAATATGCGAGACCACGCGAGCACGCCCTGCGTCGAAGACGAGCACGACGCATGAGCAAACACCGACTCCCGAACCCAAAGCCCGTTCGAGAGAACCGACTGACCCAACTGCTTGCTCATCTGCCTGACCGAAACAGCCGTCTCTGCCAACTGCCTCGTCAAACTCCTCCCTTCCTCCCCTTCCCTATCCTCTCCCTCCTCCTCACGCTCCCCATCCTCCCCGTCTCCATCGACAAGGACGACCTCTTGATCAACCTCGATCCGATCCCGAACTTGCTGAGCCAACTCGGTCGTTCGATGCTTGAGTTGGATCCGAGCTGAAGGCGGGGGACTCAGAGACGCTGAAGCGTTACCTAGGGAATGGTCGAGATGAGAGTGAACGAAGCAAGGGCTGGATAAGGTCTGGTGCGTCGAGACGGCGTTTCGACCTGGTGCGGCGGTGACCGAACTGGGACCGGCGGCGGCGGAAGTGGAGGCAAGTGGAGGCGGCACCGAATTCGGTGGCTGCTTGACCGAGGTCGAAGGTGGCAGGCCTGATGCGAGTGCAGCGACCGAAGAAGTCGTGTCGAGCCCTAACAATCGCTTGGTAGCTGTTGGGGCGTCGTTGGCTCCACCGTCATGGGATTCGCCGTCTTCGGGCACCGGGCCGGTGTGAGCTTGAGCTGGCGGCGAAAGTGGAGCGGATGACCCAAGAGGCGATCGGGAGGAGCGGTCCATCTGTTGCTGTTGGTCTCGGAGCCATGCTTGGGGTGACTTGGAGTCCATATCCGCGAGGGCTTGCCGCGCGATGAAGGTAGACCAGCAGGTAGATGCCGAGGGAGGAGAGCAGCAGCTACCGCGGTCCGGGACAGCGCGAGTGAAAGCGGCGGGGCGCGATGCCGAATCAGGTATAGCACTGCACGCCAGGAACGGTTGACGGGGTAGTCTAGCCGTGTACTGCTGGGCCCACGGGGGAGGTCGGGCAGTAAGCACAGGCGAGGCTTGACTGGTGTCCAAATGGTGCGACGATCGTGGTCGTGGACAGAGCGTCGATGGCGAGCCGCTGCAACTGCTTCCGGTGGTCGTCACTCCTTGCCGTTGTGACTCTCGATCAAGGTCAAGTCGGGGCGGCTTGAGCCCGCGTCGCAGAGTCGATGCTCGTGGGGGATGAAGCTGTCAACGAGCCGTGTCCATAAGGAATCGTCAGCGATCCGTGAGCGACCCGTAAGCGCGCGATCGTCGCCCCACTTTGGGCCAAGGCTTCTTTCTAAGAAGGCAGCAGCGTCAGGCAGCGGCGGCCTAGCCGACGAGGCGAGATGCCATGTCCGTTGAAAAGCGATACATCTCGCGGGGTAAACCTTACTCACCGATGAGACTGATACGTCAGGCTCGTCTGGCCCCGACGAGGCAAGCGGTGCCACGTCAAGCTCTGCCAAGGTGGGGAGGGAACCCGGGGCGGGCGGTCGGTGGTCAGCGCCGAGGAAAGTAGCCGGCGCCGATTCGACAGCCTCGAATGGCTCGGTCGGCACCCAGGCCGGCACAGCTGCAAGGCCTGAGACCGTTTGCAGGGGCGGAGGATTGGGCCGATGTGCAACGCAAAACCCACCTATCACGACGCTTTGAAAGACAGTAAGTCGATTTAGAGGAGCGGAAGCTGGGAAGCCAGTGCCAGGTGGATCAGAAGAGCTGAAGCAACCTATCGGTCCCGAGTCCGAGCACTCCCACCCACCGCCAATGCATCATCCCTCCTTGACGACCAACGCTCCCCCACTCGACCAGCCTCACCAGATTAATGGCATGGATCATATATTTTGATTTATACCAAAAGAAGAATAAAAACAACCACCAGTCCATATTATGAATTGTTCCCCACCCATTCCACACCAGCAAAGCTACCACTCCCCACCTAAACCCCTGTCCATGATTTGAACCCCCTTCCGAACCCCTCCCGAATGCGATGTGATCCAATCCAACGATAAAGTTCGCTCACGACGCCGTCGAATTCTTTGAACTCCTCGATGAACTCGACAACGAAGCGCCGAGACCCCACAGGCCCTTCTTCCTCCTCTGTCCAGTCCGGCTCTCGCCAATCACCTTATCGAGGTTGAGCGAGTCCCTGCGACCGGCACTACGCCCTTTCGAATCCGAAACGTTCGAGGTATCGCTCGTTGTGGAGGCATACGATTGCGCCGACGAAGATTGCGCCATGGGGACGGACTTGCCGAATGAGAAGAGGGAAGACGAAGAGTCCTTGCTTGACGAGGTGTATTGCATCGAGCCTCGTCTCATTCGAGGGGTCATCCCCCCACCACTTCGTTCGGTCGAGGCGGCTCCGACGAAAAACAGTGACGAGTTTTCATTCACGGGGTGTTCGCTAGTGACACTTGGAGATGACGACGACGCCCAGGTGGGCGTGTGAACGAGGGAGGAGGATCCAACGGCTCGAATCGATAGGGTCGCCGATTCCGTCGGTCCAGGGTTCGACTCCGCTCCGGCAGTGGGGAACACCGCAGCCAGGGGTGTGTGAGCGGGGGAGGCGTACGAATCGAGAATATCATCGGCCATCGCTCGTGACGCGTCCTCATAGTCGTCGATGGGTACGAACCCAGCAGCACTCATGCTGGCGCTCGGTTGCGGTGGTTCGTGCTCGTCGAGCTCAGCGTGGGATGGCATCGATCCATCTTCGACCGAGGTCGAGTGCCGATGCCGGCGAGCAAACGTCACCGGTGGCCCTCGACTAGACTGGGGACCACCAAACACGTCAAATTCCGCCGAATCCAGTCGGGGGCTTTTCTCGTTCCCGGGCACGTCCTCGAAAGTGTTATCGGCGACGACGATCCCGTGCGATCGAGCAAAGTCGAGCTCGGCCGCCGTGTAGCCGTCGTGCGCATTGAAGACGGTACCGGCCGTCATTCCAGCGCGCGTCGATTCGGAGAACGTGTTGCTTCGGATACTACGGCGCGACGCAATCGAGCCACTTGGGGAGTGCAGCAGCGGTTTGGTCTTGGCGCGGATGTGGATCTCGGCAGGACCGTCAGCATCCTCTGCCTCTGCGCCGGATAGGGACCGAGTTGCTCCGTTCGAGCTCGAGCGCGACGGAGTGGTGGAAGAAAGCGTCTGCGATCGTTCGGTGCGGTTCGTGCTCGGTCGTGGACCCGAGTCATGGACGAACGGCGGCGGCGGGGCGGCGGCGGCGGCGGCGACCTGGACGATCGTCGGCGGCGCCCTCGTCTTGAGGTCGGGTTTGACAATGGGTAGCGTTCTCTGGATGGGCCAGATCATCCCTGTAGCACGCCGCCTTGCCGTATCGCAGACATCGGCACAGGCTTCGATGAAGGTCGAGAAGCCGGGCGAGCGAACAGGTCCTCGGGACGCGATCGACGCCGCAGCACTCTTGCCGTTCTCACCGCCCGATGTATGCGCCTTCTCGATGACAATTCGGCTCACATTCGAAGCGAGCAGTCCAAGATTGCGCGGCAGATCGATCAAATGAGGCAGGGTCGGCACCCCATCGCGAGCCAGAGGCGAGAGCGCATCGCGCAAGTCATTGGGTGCGGCATAGACTGATGCTGCCGCGGACGTCCACTCCTGCTCCGGAACAGCCGGATCCAAGGCCGAATGGCGCGAGATGTGCTCAATGAAATCGATGAACGCTGACGTGTTGTCCTGCACGAACGAGTTCATCGGCAGCATCCAAGGCTCTTTTTGTCCGAACGACGAAAAGTTGGCCAGCCCTTGCAGGGTCTTGGCGACGAGGGTGAGCGTGCGTTGCGATTTCGGATCCGGTGCAGCCGACACGAGGCCGAACAGCCGCGGGTTGAGGATGGCGGGCACGAAGAAGCGCAAAAAGATGAAGGCACTAACAGAGGTCCAGCGCGTGTTCTTGTGGTCTTCGCCGTACCGTTCGCCCACGATCTTTTGAACGTGGGAAAATATTTGCCGCAAGTCCCTGTTTGTACAGTCCCGCTTCATTAGCGCCACCTCCCTCCAGCCACGCAGATTGAACGGAAATGCAACTTACTGCGGACACCGCTCCCTGGCTTCATAGATCGAGTTCCACGTGATCGTCGCCCACTGCAGCAGCTCATTGATATTGGACTGAATTTCCTTATCCTTCGTCCCCGGCTTGAGTCGACTTGGATCAACCTCAATCTCGACCTTGTCGTTGTAAAGCTTCCGAATTGGTTCGCCGATCGAAGCCTCGAGATAGTCGACCCCAATCTTGCGCATGTACATCTCGATCGTCTTGGTCACGATCGAATTACCACGGAAGAGGATAGCTGCGGACTGCGCACCCTTCTCAACTTCGAGATCGGCGAGCTTGAGAATCCGCGGTAGGAGCAGATCTTGCGACATGTAGATATTGAGCAAGATCTTGGCGATCTCTTCGAGGTCGGCCGGGAACTCGGAAGCTATATCGGTTGCCAATTCGGCCGAATCATCGTCCTTCAGCTGGTTGAGGAGCTCCACATATTCGTGGCTGGGGAGGATCACTTCTTCGCCGACGCGGATGCTCAAGTTGAGCTCGCCGACGGTGTCGTAAGATCGGGTGCGCGAGTCGGAGCTGATCGGCTTGAGACACCACCAGTTCTCGATCAACTCGCCGCGGGGAAGATTGGCAATGCGGACCGTGGCGATCCCGACGAGACTGGTCTTGGAGTGCTTGTGTGTTTGGAAAATCCGAATCGTGATGGGCGCGACGAACCCAGCCAGGTTCCTGCATCGCGACGGAGCGGATTAGCGACCACCCTAACCTCCCATGTGACCACAGTACACTCCCAACTCACTCGAAAGCAAATGTCTCGTTCCAAAACGGTGACGCAGTCCCCTTGCGCAGTGTCGTCTTAGCCATCACCTCATCATTGATGACGATGTCGCAATACGTGTCAGGCGAGCTGTCCGCGTCCTTGTTACTCTCATGCCACCCTTGACCCGTCCGCCCCGGTATCCGTTGAATTGAGCTGGCCGTTAAGGATGGACTGCCCTTGATCGGGGAGGGCGTCGATTCGGACCCGACGAGCATCTCGGACAAGGACGTATCGTGCTCGGTACCTGGCGGAGCTCGCAGTTTCTCCGTCCCAGGTTCACCGATCGACCGCCCCTCACAGATGGTGAGCGATAAGCTGCGGAAGACGCGGAAACCCCTTTCGTTCCTACCACCAGCGCCATCCACCTCGGGCTCCATATTCCCGCCTGCAACGCCTTCTTCAATATCCAGCCCAGGGGGAGACTCGTACGTCGAATCGAGCGTATTGCCCAGACCAAGATCAGGCATTGCACAGGAATAGGCCATGCCGAGCCAAATCTGGGTTGCGAGGATGGACGGCATCCGCAGGTAGAGCGTTTCAGCATTCGCCGACATGTTCGTCCCTCCGAGCCGGCTCGAGGAGGACGAAGATGCTGAAGCCAAGAGCCCTAGGCCGAGCGAGGAGCTCGAATGGCTCATGCCGGACGGCGAAGTCGAGAACGGGGAGACGGTCGACTGTATGCGAATTGAGACGCAGTTCGAGGCCCCAAACAGCGAGGGATCGACAAGTCGAACATCGCTCCGAGGCGTCGTGCCAAGATTGACAGTCCGTATGACGGTCTTGTCCTGTACACATACCTTGCGACCGTGAGCAAAGGGCTCAGAGTCCCTGCTGCAGACAGATGGCAAAAGTACGTACATCGCCCAGTATCCGAAACGTCCCATCCTCTTTCAACACCGCCGTGACCTCCTTCCACGACCCGTCTTTTCTGCCAACATCGACCCCGTTTGCAAAACTCCGAATCTTTTCCCTCTCTTTGTCCTTCTCCTTCTTCTCCCTATCCCGATCGCGATCTTTGCCTCGATCGTCATACCCAAATATGATCGCCTCGGCCGGGCTGAGCAATTGCGATGAATCACGCTTCGTGATCTTGCGCTTCATCGCCGCGGGCACGTCGCCGAACTTGTTGGCCTTGTTGAAGACGCCGGCGACGGTCGACACGCCGATGCTCGCCTTTTCGCGCTGCCAGAACAGGCATGCCTGACTCCATTCGCGCAACTCCCGTGGTCGAGGTTTGGGGATGCTCGACTTTGTGGTGGATAGGGAGGGCGCTCCATTGGGGACGATGGGACTGAATGTGTTGTCGTGGTTGGTGCGACCGGCGAACGCGGACGTACTCGACGGCGTGGACCTCGGCGCTGCCGATGCCGATGCCGAGGTAATAGGTGAAGTATGGAACACGCCTCGTAGCGAGGCGGGCATGTCCGTACTCGATGACCGCTCGTGGCCGGCCGAGATACCACTCCCACCGAGCGACGGCGAGTCCTGGGTGTCGGAAGATATCCTCCTCCCTCCACTACTCCAACCAATGACGGGCGGAGGCGCTCCAGGGTAAAGCGGCAGGCTCGATGTCGAACCGAAATCCCGACCCCCGGTCGCGACGCTACCCGAGCTCGCAGTCCCATCCGTACCGACTCGTTCCGAAGAAACACCAAGCCAACGATACCGTTCGGCGGTGCGTTGGATCTCCTCTCGCAAGCGCTCGCTCCGAAGGCTCGATGGCGTCGATGGGCTGTCGGGGTTGTTGCTGGTCGAAGGCACGGGCGAGTCGGTCCGTTTCCGAATCAAGTGCATGCTCGGATGATCGTCTGTGATACCCATTTGTTTAAGGAAGTGGAAATCGTCGAGGGGATCGCGGTCGCTCAGAGGGGATCTCGGCATCAATCGAGCAGGACTCGAAGATCCTCCCGAAGTCGACGAAGAGGTCGTGGCGATGGATGCACTCGAGGGAGAGCTAGGCCTAGCTTGCATCGTCGGAACCAAGAGGCTTCCATCCCGTTGAAGATCCCGAGACGAGATCCGCGAGGCCATAGCCCACTCGCCCTGGGCCATCGAAGGGGTCAAGTCGCCGTCGAGCGCCGCCGAAGCGCGGTTCGATGAGTCGCTTCGGGCATCGACCGGCGGCGGCACGCGACGCGACGTACCGGACTTGATCGAGTCACTCGTGTGGGCCCTATCCCTTGCACTCGCATTGCTGACGAGTGATCGTAATGATCTCGATGAAGTTTTGTGCCGCAAGCGCCCACCTTCGTCGGTGCTACCCGAAGGGGAAGCTTGACCGCCGCCTTCATTGGCGAGTCGTCCAGAAGTGGACGAGGCAGCTGAGCCAGGACGAGCAGGAAACGCGGTCGACATGGGCCGCGTCCTCGATTCAGGGGAGGCACTTGCAGTCACTTGAGTTAGTGAACGGTTGTAGGCGAACTTGGACTTGCCCTCCATGGCCTCCATCAGGTCCTGCAACGCGTCTGAGCGCGCGCCAGAGCGATCGATGACATTGAGACATGGATGAAGTCAAAGCACAGGTCAGCTCTACATCGCATTCGCTCGTACGCGCCGCTGTGATCGACGAAAGACGAAGAAGAGCTGCACCGCTCGGGATGCCAAGTCTGGAACAGCCTAGGGGCGCTGCAACAAGTCGCAGGTGGCTCCCTCCGTCTCTGGCCGTACTCGTGTCCTCCGAGCCCTCCCGCCGGCTGGGCGAAATTGCCTACAGCCCACACCCGAAACCCCGAGACCAGAACCGCCGATAAGCAGCTGCCACGCGAGCACGTGATGCCTGGTGACCCTCCTGCTCAAAACCTAGCACCAACCACAACCCTATCCTCGCTCCCGAGATAAGGAAGCTCATCCTAAACATCAATGACTCACCCATGTCCTGTCGTCGTATGGGATCCCGCCTCGACGAAGCCACGGCCAGATCCAACTTGGACGGCGTTGGCGTTAACGTCGGCGGCGCCATGGCGTGGCCCGGCTGAACACGGCAGCGAGAGGAAAGGCGATCGCTCCCCCGTCCTTCGACCAACAACCCCCGCAACAAAGGGTGCGCCAGTCGACCCTCACACGCACACACACACAAGGGCCGAACGTAGCTGAATCGCGAGTCCCGACTGCCCACACGTCCAAGCGGGAGACAGTGCGACGATGCAAGCGGGTAGACGAGCTATTTGGGGGAGCTGCCAGGTCGTGTGTGAGTAAGGAGAGGAGTAAGAGCGCCCTTGAGGGGCTAGGTGGTACCGATCCGACGAGTGGTCGTAATCGACGTTCTGCTCGTTCCGGGCGGTAGAATGCTGAGCGGCGCGCATCAGTCGAGCGCGCGCGGCACCCACCTGCCTGCACCCACTTCAATGAAAGATGCGGCACCTCGTTGCACCCGTCGTCAAAAAGCCGTTGGCAACTCGGCTTCTCGGGGCTCTCGCAAACTTAATTGTGCGTCCCAAGTGCACCAAGCAAAGCACGGTTCATTTTGCATCGGTAAAAGAGTTCCTCCACCTCCAGGCCCGATCCACCACGGCCTTTCAAAGATTATCGAATAAGGTTGGATGTATGCGGCTGCCCAATTGGCATTCCAGCAATACTGTCCCGGTCATTTCTCAGCTCGTGCCTGATGGGCGATAAATGATTCACCTCTGGATTTCCGGAAATGCACAGGTGCCTGGTCCAATACCTCAAGGAAGTCTGAAACGTTTGAAGTAATGATTGCAGTTGAGGAACCCTGGGAGATCAACAAACACATAGATACAAAAGAAACGAAAGGAAGAATGCGAAGGAGGATGCGACTTTTTTGAAAATGAGAAAAGAAAACACCGGACGCTTGACCCGAGGGAGCAAACTAAGGTCTATTAGTCGGCACGAGTGATGACCGCAAAATCATCAGGAACAGTCCAGCCATGTGTTGCTGCAGCACGTTTGAAACCATCGACGGCTTCTTGGATCGTATAGCTCTTGTCCCAATGATGAGGGTCGAGGCGAGCCGGACGAGGTTCGAGGTTGGAGCTGTGCCAGAATGAAGACGGTGTAAGTTTACTGGCTTCAAAATCCGTGGCACCGCTCCCAATTATACCCACATGGCCATTCGGATCTGCAAGAGGATTGCCTCCATTTGGTAGATTGGCGACCATCCCGTCGAGGTCAAGACTGCGCAAGTACAAGAGGATCCATCAGAAACAATGGGAGACGCTGTCAGGCTAAAACGTTCGACTCACGGTCCATGCAGATACTGCCTCCGCCAGTGACGTGGCCGCCACCTCCATGGATGAAGGGCAAGAAGCGAGGGTGAACGAGTCGGAAGAAGGGTGGCGAGAGAGGATAGCTATCGCCGAAGCGGATCTCGAACAACAGACTCTTGACCCCTTTCGCCTTCATGTCCCTACAAGGCGACAAAACCATCCCATGTCAGTATATTGTGCGCAGCGGCCCAGGCGACCGCTAGGTTTTCGTTTGACTCACTTTGCGATCGGCAGGTCGGGATCGAAACCCATCAACTCGATGACCCACGCGAACATGTTATCGTTGCTGCGCTCCGGATCAAAGTAGAAACCCGCCGCCGTGGGTCCCTTCTCCTTCTGGACCTTAAGCATTGCCCTCATCTCCTTTTGGATCGTCGACATGGCTGATCGACTCGGGTCCTTTGGTGGAGGGAGTAATCGCACCAATGCCAATCGGTCATCATCGGCGGGCTCGAAGGGATCGTCCTCAGGGTCGGTTGAGGTCGAAGTCGTTGCGGCTGCTGTAGCACCGGTCATGCTGGTCGAGCGGGGACTAGCCTTGACTTGCGCTGCCGACCCTTTGCGAGTGGCCGCTCGAGACGATCTCGGCTGACTCCTGGTAGAAACTTCGACGACAGACGAGGGCTCGCGCAGTAACTCGACGTCCGAAAAATTCCTGCACTCAGAAGCCATTGATTCAGACACCGCGAACGTGAGGAAGAACTAGGACTCTAGAACCCAAACTCACAACTCCTCAACATCGCCTTCGATACGACGACTAATCGCTTCCAGCTTGGGCATGAGATCAGGAACCCCGATCTTCCTGTGACCCAGTGTGATGGGATGGGCGGGATCAAGTTCGATTTTGTGCACCATTCCCGTCGTCACGGCTTTGGGATCTTTGGCGTTGCTGCCAGCGGTACGAGGGGCGATCGTGCGCTCGACGACGAGGTAGCGACACTGGATCCAGTCGACTTGGTTGACGACGAAATACGGCGTGTGCGACCTGCAGGAGTTCCCCACAAACATTAGGCTAGAAACTTTTTGCCTTTCCGAGACTCAATGAATCACAATCGGAATGCAACCTACACAAAAGACTTGGGCAAGTTGACAATCTCGCAAAGCGCGGCGAGCTTGGCGACAGGGTACTCGGCGTTCTTCCAGGTGTAGGTTGCCGGGGTAGCGTAGGTGCCGAGCGAGATGTCGCCGTCTTTGGCAAAGTAAACACCTATGGGTATCAAGGAAAGCATTTTAGCACCAAGAAAAGTACGAGAGACAGATAAACGAACTGTACTGACCGTGGCCGTACGCGCGACCGTTGATGGTCCCTCGGAAATGAAGGCCTTCGCGGAGGCTGTGATGGTCGTATCGTAGACAAAACTTGAATTGACACTCGCAGCACAAGGTGACATTTATTCGATACGGCCACTCACATTGTATGCCAATTTCTGACCGACGAGCCATGCCAGGCGAACAGGGTCGGGTACCTGGCTGCGTTCGCATCCTTCGCTTTGGCGTCCTTCACGCTCTCGGAAAAGACGTGCTCCTTGGCGGGGGATCCGACCACGAGGCGGAACTGACGGTACCCTTTTGGGACCTGTTGCACGAGCTCATCGTCTTCATCGATGGCCTTGAGGTAACTAGTGTTGGAAGCAACGATCCAGCTGCGACACACAAGGCACACGAGTTAGCAACCTCGAGCCCCGCCTGCAATGAGTCAACCCGAACTCACCGAAGCAGTCTCCAACACGAGGGGTTGATCACATCGTGATCGGTCAGCTTACGCACACGGCGCAGCATGCGATCTTCGTCCGTCATTCCCTCGCCTTCGAGCCAATTCTTCATCTCGGTCTGTGACCCAACCATGTATTTGAAACGAGATCAGCAACTGCTATACAGCCCACTCATCGACGGTTCAGAACGACTAACGACCGGAGGTAAATCAGAGATCAGACCCGCCACCCCTAAACACTTCTCTTCATCGCCGAGCTGATCGAAATCCTTGTACACCGTCGTTGACGTGCCGTCCGCGTGATGCGTCGTCACCGGCACCTGCAGAGCGATACCAATAGGTTGGTGTTCGCCTTTAAGTATCTCGTCCTTGGCAGCGGTGTAAGCGAGCTGGATGAGCAGATCGACTGCGGGTCCGTTCGTGCGAATTTCATGCTCGAGCGAAGGGCCGAGACCGAGCGAGATGAGCTGGTAGAGGCACAGCGACGAGCTGCATACGAAAGGTTTGAGCGCGGCGAACTTGTGGTTCACCTCCCTTGACGTCCAACAAAGAAGGCACGCATCAGCTATTTGCTGTTTTCGAGCAGACGCCCTCTATGGCACTCACTTGAAGCAGATGAGACAGAATCGCGGGCACATGACAAAACGACGAACGAGGTACGCCATCGCCAGCCATGGGTAGTTGTTCGTCACATCCTTCGCCATGGGATCGACGGGAAGCTGTTCAAATCCCATTAATATCAGTTGTA
Source organism: Microbotryum scabiosae (assembly GCA_022702605.1). Classification (NCBI taxonomy): domain Eukaryota; kingdom Fungi; phylum Basidiomycota; class Microbotryomycetes; order Microbotryales; family Microbotryaceae; genus Microbotryum; species Microbotryum scabiosae. Next base: position 1,247,998 of record JAHWDV010000014.1, on the reverse strand, counting down.
TTCTTCAACTCTTCAAATCCCTCCTCCTCCTAAGATACCTACATTGTACGACCCCGAAGTAGCGAGCTCCGCCTCAGCCTTGTCCGCCGCCCGACCATCTTTACTGTCGTAAGCCTTGCCATGCGGGTTATCGCCCATGCAATGACGCTCAGCGGCAGCCCATCCGCACTCGGGGTGTTGACGTCTCGTCAAGAGGATCTCTTGGAACTTTTCCTTGAAGAGCGCATCGAGCGGGGCGCTGAGCGAGATGGCTTGCATGTCGCACTCTGTGCGGGTATCAGAGAATTGTCAGCACGTGAAGAAGACTTCAACTCGCTGATAAGAGAGTAAACTCACGTGTCAGCGTATCAGAGCTTCCACGCTTACCGAATGCGGTAGCAATGGACGCCTTGGAAGGCTTGTACGTCGGTGCGATGGCGACCCTGAACTGCACCTGCCCGCGCGTCGCATTGTCGGCGTCGATGGGGTACCTGGACCCAAAGTTGATGAGCAGGACGAGATAGACGACCTTACCCGTGATCAGTTCCGAGTCCCAAGCCTGCAACGCTCCGACGGGGACACCGAGCTCGTTGACCTTCTTGGCCACGGACACGACATTGTCGAGCTCCGACACTCGCGTGAACCCAGGTCGGTAACCTTGAGCGAGCAACTCCCTAAAGTCCTTGCGTAGGGCCTTTTGCAACGCCGAACGAAGTCCGATTTCAGCACCGTTTGAGAAGATGTCATCATCGATGTAGTCGTCCATCTCCTCCTCCTCGGTATCGTGTTGGGTCTGCGAGGTGTCGGCATACGGTGACGGTCGGCCATAGACGATTCGACCGACGAGATATCCGATCAAACCCGCAATGGATCGATCGGCTTGGGATGGAAGACTGTTTGCCCAGAGGAACTTGGTTCTAGCGCCACCTTCGCAGAGTACCTCCATACGATCCAATGTACTCACCTTGGTATTTCGGACATGACCTGCTCAATCTCGCCCTCGATCGCCTCGTTCTCGCTATAGCAGACGCACTGATGCGAGCGAGGATACCCACCCAGTTCAGGGAACATGATGACGAAGCGAAGTTTGTTCCCCGCATGTGCGAGCGTGAACTGGATCACGTCCTCGTCTTTGCGAAAGTCTGTTCGTGGCCCAAAGACCCAACTCAGCTTGAGTGATTGCGTTCGGGCCGAATGGAGACTTGCAGCTCACTCGTAATAGCATCCCCATCTTTGGCCCCATACTTTTCAACCATAGCCTGCACATCAGCCTGCCATTGCCTCCTGGACGACATTTTGCCCTTGCCTCCACCGACGACGTGGGGAGTTCCGGGAGCTGCGTCGTCGAGTGCTCCGGGACGACTGCCGCTGCCTGCCTTGGGCTCAGGTGGGGTATCGATCTGGAACTCCTCCTCGGCCGAATCGCTGAGCGTAATTGAGTCGATGATGGGTCGAGGGCCATGACCCGTCGTCGTCGTCTCATCATTCAAGTCAAGGTCGACGTCTCCATCCTCATCGTCGTCATCGTCGTCGTCTTGCTCGTACTCGTCTGGAGCTTTCGGCTTTGAGCTTGGCGCAGGAGCCTCCGCCGCGGCAGTGTCGTGCTCCTCCTCGTCGTACGACTCGTATTCGAATGGTTCCGCATCATCATCCTCATCCGCAAGATCATTCGGACCCGTATTCTCCAAATCATTGTCCTCATCCTCGTTCATGGTCAAGTCAATGCCAGGTGAAGTAGCGGCCTTGGTTCGGCTCCGAGTCGCGTACGACGACGCCAACGCTGCCGACGAGGAGGGCTGTCCAGCTCCCATTCTCGAAGACGACGACGTAGCTGCAGCACCAGCAGCAGGGGCACAGGCTGCAGTCGAGGCTGAAGTCGAAGCAGCAGTAGTAGTAGAAGGAGGGGAAGCAGCAGAAGTCCCCACGCGAGCCTTCTTGTTGGGTGGAGCTGACATGGTCCCGAGTTTGGAGGATTGGAGGATTGGAGGATTGGAGGATTGGAGGATTGGAGGATTGGAACGGTCGCCCGGACGATGTCGAACCGGGTGGGAAACGTGGACCAGGCAAGCCACAGAGCAGGAGCGAGTCAGCGAGTCAGCGCACGCTCGGGCAAGTCGAAAGGGACGCGTACCTGCGCGTGCGCGGTGGCGCGTGGGCGCGTGTGCGTGGGGAGGCGCGAATGAATGTCTCACCTCAAATCACCGACTACTTAGACGGGCGCCGGCGCTCGATGAGTCCTCGGGCGGCACGGAGTTGTGGAACAGCTTCGCAAGACACTTGGAGTACCCTCAAAAGTGAAGAAAACAACCCTTGCCCACTCAGTTCCCGTAACTCAGGTCGGTCGAAAGGGGCCGTATCATCTCGTGAACAGGAGCTTCTCATTCGGGCAAAGTCAACGCGCGGCGCCCGTTCGCTTTATGACCGGGTCGCCCACGAAGCCAAGAACAAAAGGGGATCATAGACATCAATGAGATATCAATGCCCTTTTGCAAAAGAGAGAAACCCCTGCCATGACAAATATATACGGCGTACACCACGAAAAGGCCAAAAAGGGCTCCTCCTCCATCGAGGTCCACACCGCCAAAGCGAAAGAGATCGTCCAAGAGGTGTTGACCAAGTTGATGGCGATGGCTATTTGACCATGAGGGAATTCGTCGCGGGCGGGGTCGGCGGTTTACCGAAATTCAAAGGGGTCGAACAAGGGGTATAAAATCAAAATGACATTCCGAGCGAGACGTGCTTTTAACAGATACGGACTAAGACTCGTATTCCACGACTCAGCTCCGAGATATACGAGTGAGATGATGAAAATAGCGTGTGAAGAGATCTAAAATGCAAATGCAAAGGCGCATAGCAAAAGCAGTTAGCCAAAACTAGTAACAATGAGTTAGGCTCTCAGACCTCGCTTCTAACAGCGCTCAGTATTGTTCTGTCATGACTGCACGCGAGGTAATTTTGACATCAGCTCAAGCGCGATCGTCAGTCAGCTCCGAAATGAAAGATTCGACTCACTCAATGTGACGAGACTCGACCATCCCGTGAAAGGGTTGGAGCGTTGGCCCTTCCCAGTTTCGGGATCGTACTGCTCCCACACCGTTTCTGTTCGGACGTATTCCTGTGGTGGGACGAACGGACCGGGGTCAGTGAAAACACCGCGGTTGGGTGCCTCTCGGAGGCTGGACTGACCTCGTAGACGTTGTCAATAACATTCTTCCTGAGCTCGGCATAGATCTGTGCTGCCCGAGTCTGATAAGGTCCAGGCTGCTTGGCGTAGGTCTGTGCTCACGAACCCCCCCAAAACGAATCAACAGGTGTCTCCCAGTCTAAACCAGCAACGCCAAGCCTCACCTTATGCAGCGCCGACAACACCATATAATTCATCTGGATCCAAATTGGCCCTCTCCAGTAGTTCTCATCCTTGCCATACAGCTCATGACTCTTGGCGAGCGAGCGGATGCCATAAGGAGACCAAAGATGCCTGGGGTCCCGAAGGAGATCGAGGGTCGCACCGAGTTTGGGGGACGAGACGGGAATTTGGGCAAGGAGTAAGGGGAAGAGGGAGAGGTAGCCTCTGTGGCAGGCATGGTAGGACTCGTCTGAACGCCGGAAAGCGATCGAAACACGTCAGTCGAGAAAACCGATGTGGATCGAGAGAATTCGCCTGACGCACCGTTCTCATCGACGCTGACATCGCAGTACATCTGCTCCTTTTCGCTCCAGTGCAAATCTGTCGACGCAAGACCCAACATCAGCCCACCATCCAAAAATTGCCACTTTCCATACGTGACTCACCCTCAATATTGTTCAACACATCCCTGTGATGCGTCTGATAATCATCGATATCATCTTCCTCATCCAAAAACTCGGCCAACTCCTCCATCATCCTCGCAAATTCGCCCATCCACGACAGCAGATCCAAATGCAACTCCCCACCATGGGGTGGTCGAGCACGCGGATAATCGTCCAATCCAGACGCAAGGACATGGTTCTTGGTCCTTCCCCTCCAGCGGTATGCTTCGGTCGCGGAGCGGGCTTCTCGATCGTAGCCGCGGATTTGACCGCGTTGCGTCGAGCGGAACCATTCGTAGTGCAGCTTCAGCTTGGGGTAGATTGAGGCCAAGAACTCCCTCGCGACTGCCGACGATTGGGTAGCGAGCTTGCCGAGTGCCGAGCCCTGATCAACGAACTCGGCACCGACATTGGCTTCGCCAGCAGCGGCTTTGTGGGCCCTCTCGATCGAGGCTCGAATAGCGATGACGAGAGTAGGAGGGTTGGCGATGTAAGGGTATTGAGCTTGAAACTCTTCCGGAACGGCCGACCGTGCTTCCTCGCCGAGAATTTGCTCCCTCCCGATCCATCCATCTTCATCAATCAGATCAATCCAGCTCTTGACGATTTCAAGACTGAGCTCGTTGTCCCATATCCCTATGGGCAAGAGGTGGAAGCCTTCGTCCCAGTAGAACCCACGGGGGAAGAAGCTTCGACTCGGCGTCGCGGTCAACAACTCGCGAGGCGGGGTCAACTCGGGTTTCTTGATCATACTTAGGACATCGTCGTCACCGGTATCGAGGTCCCACTCGTTCTTGAACTGACGATCGATGATTGAAGGCCCGTAAAAGTAGCCCACACCACCAATGAGATTTGCGGTGATATGCTGAGCGAACGCACGCTGTGAGACCGAGAACTCCTTGCTCAGGGGGAAAGTCGCCTCGAATCGATCGATGAAACTTCGAGAAGCAGCCGAAAGACCAAGTGAGAGCGCAGCCGAGTCAAGCCTGGAGGGTGAGGCGTCCGAGTGGTAGAAGATGTCGACCGACCACGTCCCCTCGTACGTCTTTTGCAGCGTGATCAGGTTGGATCCCGAGCGGAAATGGTCGGGGAGTTGAAACACGTAGGCGGGATCGGGTCGATCGTTGCGTTTGGCGTAGGGTGCGAAAATGGTTTGGGCGTTCTCCATCATCACCGGCATCACCACGGCTGTAGGAGCACAAGCGCAGAAGAACATGAGCATCCGCGTCCATTGCTTTGCAAATTCTTACCCTTGGCTTTCCACACCTCGCCTGGTGGGACCTTGAGGCCCAAAAAGTGGGTACGTGCCAGCTTGTCCCCAAAGTTCGCGGCATGCTTGCCCTCGCTTACGGCCTCGTTCGATTCGCCTGTTCATGCAGGCGACTTCGGCAATCAGTTTCTCACGCCACACGGCCGACGACTGAGTCGAGAATAGCTCACCGTCCACGACGGTGATTTTGAATGATCCCAACTCTCCGGTCTCTCCTCGAATAGTGACGGGTCCGACGATACCCTAAGTTCGACAAAAAGTAAGAAATTTGGATCAGCCCCTCGTCCGGAGTTCCCTGGAGGACAAGGACATACCTCTGCATCGGGCTTTTCCAAATTGAGGAACCCAAGGCTAGCGTCATTCCCAAAGTAGTTGATGAGCGCTATCCGGGATGGATTGACTGATCGAGGGACCGAACAAGTCAGCTTGGAAGTTGGAAGGACTTTGCAGCTTGCGATGAAGTGCATGACTTACCATCATCGAGAGGTTTACCCGAAATGCGTACGGCCCAGTTGCCACCTATTGAATGAAATCGAAAACGTTCCCCAAGCACACGAAAGGAATGCTCCATCAGTTACCCGATCCCTTACTCTAGACCCCGTCCGAGACCGAATGGGGCTAAGGAAGTGCCTCCACTCGGTCTTGCACTGCCGCTAGGACGTACCCTTGTCCCCCGTGGGAACCTTCAAGAACTCGGTCGTCAACTCGACATTGTTCATATGGTCCTTGATGACCTGCTTCGCCGCCGTCCTCCCGTCGTGATGGGTGTAGGTGTAGACCATGCCATCGTCCTGCGAGCACCGATGACGAGCTTCTTGGAACGAGGCGTAGTCTTGCAGCCCGAACCACATGATGCCGTGCATCAACGACGCCGGGATACGCGGGCGTACACCAAAGTAGACACCTGGTCGATAAGTTCCCCATAGTAAGGACTGGTGGAATGCAAGGTGGTGTAGGATCAGCTTCCGTATCGGACCTAGTCAAAGAGAGGATCGGTTGCTCTGACGTGTCCGTCCGTCTACCTCGTCACGGGCCGAGAGCTCGAAAACGTACCTGATCATTCGACTGTCCTTCCTTTGTGAGCTCGGCATTCGTCGTAGCAGCACCTAGTAGAGTCGCCACCGTCGAAAGCCATATCACGCCTCGCATCGCAACCCAAGGCAACGCAGAACGCACAGGCAAGAATGTCTCGCTGCCACCCCACCGCAAAAAAGCAAAAAGCCACGGAGCGTGACCGAATCACGATTCCCCGGGCCCATTCCTACTCGCGCTTCTCCCACTCGCGCCACTTTCCTCCCGAGCCGGCGGTTGGTCATTTGTTTTTCTGTAGTAGTAGCGCGTGGCCGCCACGAAAGACAAATTTGAGCGACATCGGCAGGATCTTCTCCTTTTCCCCTAGCAAGTCATGCAATGTGGATGGGATATGCTGCATGTCATGTATGATCCAAGCAAAGACCAGGAGGGAGTCCCGTAAATGCTTTGTACTCAGGTAGGTAAAAAACCTATAAACACGGCTTGCTGTGACGAACCTTATTTTCAAGGGCCTCCAGCCTCAGACTTCGGTGATCTAGAACGGTGCACTACATCACACAGAACAACCACACACAAAATCACACATCCCAAGCCTCTAATCCTTGACCTAAGGACACCACAACTTGGCCCCTCCATCGGCACCAACACTGACGATCCAAGGTTCCCTCGGATGCCAAACCGCATCCAAAACACCCAAACTCTCTTTCGGTTCATGGCCCTTCAACACCTTCAAAGGCACGATCAAAGGGTTCGTCAGGAGATCCGAGTACACGGTTGAGTGGAATACGTGGATCGAGCCATCGTCGGAGGTGGAGAGGAAGAGGGGGAAGGCGCGGGAAAAATGGACCTGACGGAGGGCGCGGGCGTGGTAACGCAAGGTTTTGTAGGGCGTCGAGGAGAGGTCCAGGTCGTGCCAGACGAGACGACGGTCGTAAGAGCCGACGATGACGTTGTCTAAAGGTGGGAACCGGATGATTGAGTGCTCTGAAGTTGCCATCAACGTTACACTTTACACTCACCTCCTTGAGGATGAACATCGATCGAGGAGATCCACTTGACACCCGGGTTGAGCGTCTTGGCCAAAGCCTGCTTCATCAGGTCGTACATCCTAACGTGTCGTTGCGTCGCAACGAAGAAGTGCGGGCGCAAAGGGTGGAACGAGACGCATTGCACGTCACCTTTCATCTTGGTAAAGGGGGCTTGGGTTTGATGTTTGGTCAGTTGGTGGATGAGGACCGAGCGCGCGCCGGCTGGGAGCACGGTATCAGAGAAACGCATCAGTATATCCGTTAAATACACAGCGCTATGCTGCAAAACAAACTCACAAGGCGCAGCCACAGTCGCAAAGTAATCACCCTTCTTGTGCCACGTGACCTGCTTCAACGTCCCCGGCACACCGACGACCACCAACCTCCCCTCGTCCCTCTCTGAATCGCCCCTCGGCTTGGACCACCTCACCTCCTGAGGCTGAACATGCTTCTTCTTCTCCCCGTCGTCGCCCGTGCTAGCAGCATTGAATCCAGCAAGAGCATACGCCTTGGTCCTGGATGCGACTTCCTCACCCAACAGAGGAAGCGGTGAAATGAGATGGACCTGGTGCGCCGAAGCGACGGCAAAGATGGATCGCTCGGGGTCGGGGCACCATTCGACGTCATAGATGGGTCCACCATCGCCGCACTGCCACTTCATCGCGCACCGGCCGACGGCGCATTCCCACAGTCGCACCTCCCCGTCCTCGGCACCCGTGACGACCCACATCCCCGTTGGGTCGATCGAGACGGATCGGATCCTCACTCCGTTGGGATGACGGTACTCGACACTCGCAGTCGTTGGGAACGGCCTCAATTCTTGCGGTGAAGGCAACTTGGGGATCAACTCGGACGGGTCCTGGATGTCTAGCCTCGGTTTTCTCCGCAACATCCTCGGCGCAAGGTAAAGATCCAGGCAACGATCGAAGCGTTCTTGGACAAAGTTCTCATAAGCTCCGACTTGTCGCAAAGCGGCGTGTTTGACGGGTATGATCTGCCCCCTTCGATCCTCCTTCTCTTTGGAGAGGAACTCTTCCTTCTCCTCCTCGTTCCACAGGTATTCCTCGGGGGGGTTGTACGACTCCTGGTGCGAAGGCAAGGCCATCTTGGGAGCAGGCATGTGCATAGGATGAGGAGCCGCCTCGACGTCGGTCTGCGACCAGAGACCATAGAAACGCTTGACAGGATCGTCCTTGTTCGCTGAAGTCGAAGGTGCGCCAGGTCGTCGAGGAACGATGCGCCCCGATCGGATAGCTCGGACGATCTTCATGACCTTTTTGTGCTCCCACTTTGAAGGCAAAAATCGACTCTTGGGTTCCGGTCGGCGGGTCAAAGGCGTGGCCATGACTTGGGAGGAGAAGTAAGGGATTTGATCGGCGTAGCTGATAATGGCGAGGAGAAAGTGAGAGGTGAGCTCGGGGCTTTCATCAAGACTCCTGCTCAGATCCCCAACTCACGGATCGTAACTCGAATCCGGGTTTTCTCCCTTGGCCAATCGATGAATGAGGTCAAGTTCCTCCTCCGTGAGAGCGACATTCTGCTGATGCAGTTTGTCCTTGACCGTGGTCCTATATCGTTCCCACGAATGGCCGTCAGCGAACCGCTCTCCGAAAACTGACCTAGAAAAATAAGCACTGACCATCCTCCATCAGCATCCTCGACGCCCTCCAAGAACTTGTCCAACTCATCTCCCTGAGCGGGCCGCATGACCTTTTTTCCATCAATGTCGTAGCCGATGTGAGGCATCTCGTCGTAAAAGTAGGCCGGGACGTTGCCGATTCGGTTCGTGGTCTATTCGGCTCGTCGGAATCGTATCAGTTCCCGGTTGCACATCCAGTCCTATAGAGGCCGGGTGACTCACCTCCTCTGTTGAACTATCACTAGCATACGCTGCCTCGATCTCATCGTCCCACTCGGTTTTGTCCCGCCCTGTGATGCGACTCTTGACCGTCCTGCTCCTCTTCATGTAATCGACCGGCAACTCATCCTCGTCCCACGTTGTCTCGAACATGGCTCGATCGGCTTCATCCGGTTTGCTGGTGTACTTCTTCATCAAGGCGTCAAGGTCGGACCCATCTTCGCCGTCGGTATTTTGGGATGATGAGGCCTGATCCTCATCCTCGGCTTGCAGTTCAGCCAGGATCGCTTCCTCGTCTGAATCTAGATCCTCCCCCTCCTCATCCTCGTCCTCATCATCACCCTCTTCTGACTCTTCCAGATCCAACTCGGGAAAATCACCATCATCCTCCTCGTCCTCATCATCGGCGATGCCCGTGAACTCGTCCTCATCATCTCCCTCTTGATCCGAGCCGAAATCCAACGCTTCCCCATCCAATCCCAACGAATCAACGACAGCCACAGCAGATGGTTCGGTCCGCTCAGAAACCGAGACGTTCCTCCTCTTCTTACTCGACGATGCAGCCGTAGAAGGGGTAGGCGCGGTCCCAGACGAAGTTGAAGCTCGTTGCGAAGCACGCCGTGTAGATGACGGAGCGGAGCTGGTGGTGGGGAGACGATGGAGCGTAGGTTTACTCCCTAACGACGAAAAGCGTCGTGGTGGAGCCATGAATCGAGGGTCTGTAGGAAAGCGAACGTTGTCGAGTGCGAGCCAGAAGGGGAACGGGTTAGGAGGGCGTGATTCGTCGCGCGAGGACGTCGGCTCTTGCGAAGCTGCGAATCCAACGGCAGGGGGGCGGCTTGCACGTGATCCCCCACGCCGACCTGCCGGAAGCGGATTCTGCAGAATGTAGAACTGAACCCCTCTGAGTGAAGCCAGCCAATTCACTCCCGCTTCGCCAGCTTCCTGACACACTAGCAGGAGACTAAATGCTTGGGTCAGAGCCGTTCGGTCTTTGATCGGTGACTAGAGTGGACTTGATGGTACTTGGGTGTTGGGCGCTGGATAGCTATGAATTACAGGGCGGAAGTTTGAAATCCGATTCGTACGACCGATGCTAGCCCCCCCCCGTAACAGCTTCAGCACCATCTCACAATCTAAAACGTCCACCTCCCAACTCGGCTCGCCGACTTCCCCACCTCCATCCAACTCTAAAGCCAGACCAATCAAATACTTCCCTCCATCGAACCTTTTCAATCCGAACCACCATCCATCCAATTCCCTTCCATCCAAGGACCCCTTGACCGTCTTCCACCCCCGACTTGCATCCGCCGCTTTGGCATCGAGATGGAACTCGCTCCTCTTCAACTCGGGGAAGCCACGAAAGCCTAACGAGCGTGCCTTTACATAGGCTTCCTTGAGGACCCAATACGAGAAAAGAGTTTCGAGGTTTTGAGGGTGGGCTTGGACGTGTGCGAGTTCGGTAGAGGAGAGCTGGTGGGATCGGAGTTTTATTTTTCGACAATTTGAAAAAGTGCCTCCGTTCCGAGATGGCTAAAGAGCGCCCCCAAGTTGCTCAATAGGCAAACGTACCTGATCTTTCATAATCTGCAACATGCCTTCTTGATCGACATCGTCCCAAGGGATCGCAAGGCGCATCACGTCGACGCCTACGCTCTTGACTCGGGGCAAATCTCTGCTTTGCTCGGTCCCAAAAGTCGAAGCGCAGATGACCCACTGGGCATCATGGGAGATGGAGTACTGGAAGCTTTGGGGAAGGTCTGGATGAATCTGCAAGATCGCCATCCAATTCCAATGAGCTCGGATCATCATCGATTCGGTTGGGGGACTCACGGCGAGAGGTCTTCCATACTCGCCCTTTTCGAAACGGACTTGACGCCAGTCCAGTCCTTGTAGCGCGAGGATGTATCGAGGGAGGAGTCGAGAGACGAGAGCGCCTGTTGTATCGGTGATGATGAGCCACATGAGCTAGCACCGCGCGAGGGAGCTGAGCCCATCAACTCACGCTTGGAATCGTCGACGAAGCGGCATCGTTGAATCTCTTGTACGGCTACGGGGTCATGTTGAAGCAGTTCCAGGTAGGACTGGTAGGCATTGTCATCGGGTAGTGTGGTGGGCACGTGTACGGCGTGGATCTGGATCATGGGATCAGGTGGGGGCGGTTGGGGGCGACCGGGGCTGCGAAAGCGGTGGTGGGTTGCCGTGGACTGGCTTTTGGACACAGTCTCATGGGATGGTCTGTTGGCTGAGGTCTGTGCAAAGCGCGATAAGCATCGTGTGGGAACGTGGTGGAGTGGAGGTAGGAGACGTTCAATCTGAATCTGAATCAAGCGCAGCGTGTACTCGCGGCAAGCGGTCCAAGCGCTGCGTACACTCGCGGCAAGCGGTCCAAGCGCAACGGAGCGTCGAGCGCCGCGCTTCGAACTTGGGTGTCTGTGTGATCGCGGCCGTCGTCCTCGCGTTCCGGCGCTGGCTCTCGTACATCTCCCACCACTCTGAGTAGCGCCGGCCTCCCCCTCCCCACTCCCCACTCCTCACTCCTCTGCGATGGTACCACCCGTGCAATACGGTGGTGACGAAGTATCCGCGCTCGTACTCGACATTGGCTCGGACACGATACGCGCCGGGTACGCAGGCGAGGACACGCCCAAGACGGTGTTCCCCTCCGTCTACTCGGCCGTACCCGCGTCCAAGTCCAATCCCACGCCTTCCTACATCCACGGTAACTCGGTCCACCTGTACCGCCCCCACGCCGTGCACGCCAGTTTCATCTCGGATGGTTTGGTCAGCGATTGGGAAGCGGCGCAGAGGGCGATCGACCATGCGTTGCTCGACGGGATGCGCCTCGACAACCTCGGCGAGTTCCCCCTGTTGACGACCGAACCGAGTTGGAATACGCAGCGCAACAAGGAGAAGATGTGCGAGTTGGCATTCGAAAAGTACCACGCCCCGGCGTACTATGCCGTCGACAAGGCCGTCATGTCCGCGTGAGTTCCAACTGGCGTGCTCACGGTTGACCGACTTTGATCCGAATCTGCTGCTGCACAGCTTTGCCTCTGGAAAAGGATCGGCACTCGTCGTCGATGTAGGACACGAACTCGCGACCATCACCCCCATCTATGACGGCTTCGTGCTCCGCAAAGGTGCGCACCCCAGCCCAACCGATTAGATCCAAGCCCAGCCAATGTAAAGCTGAACTCGAGTCGCATCGCAAACCCACAGCCATTCAAAAACAACCGACCGGCGGTCGTCTCTTGTCGCAACTGCTGCTCGACAGCCTCAAGGCCCAGGAACGGCCCGTCGAGATTGTGCCGCATTACCTCGTCAAACAAAAGACCGCCGTCGATCCCAACCAGCCAGCAAAGGCCCAGCTGAGGTGAGCCGTCATGTCCAGTTGGTTGTAAACAGCAGCCCAGCTTACTGCGTATGGTGCCAATCACAGGCACGAACGAGTGCCCAATCCGGAGGACCCATCGTGCCCGACCACGCCTTCGTACCACCTCTCGCAGGAGATGCGCGTCATGCACGAGTTCAAGGAGACCACCTGCGAGTTCCTCACCACACCCAACTGGAGCGACGAGTGCGTTTTAGAGCTAGTATGTTCCTCCGTTCCTCCCGTGCTGACTCGTCCCTTCCGCACCGTACAGACTGCTCGCGACTAAGCCAACGCGACCGTTCGAGTTCCCCAACGGCTTCAACTCGTACTTCGGCCCCTCACCACGCATCACCCTCCCAGAAGTACTCTTCAACCCCTCCAAATACCTCCCCTCGTCCTTCCTTACCCTCCCCCTCCCCACTTCGGCCTCGACGATCCCTTCCCACCCTTACTCCTCGCTCCTACCCCTCCAAAAGCTCATCACCTCGTCCCTCGTCCAAATCGACCCCGATCTCCACTCGACCTTCTTCAGCAATATCGTCGTCACAGGTGGCACGACCCTCTCCCAAGGCTTTGTCGACCGTCTTTCAGCGGAGATGGCGTTGGTGGCGGGCAATGCCAAAGTCAAGATCCATGCGGCTTCGAGTCCGAGTGAGAGGGTTCATTCGAGTTGGTTGGGCGCTAGTATCTTGGCTAGTTTGGGTACGTTCCATCAGCTTTGGATTGGGAAGGATGAGTATGAGGAGGTGGGTAAAAATATTGTTAGTCGTAGGGCGGCTTGAAAGATGGGAGACCGAAAAGGAAGTGGGGGTGCGCAGCTGAAGTAGGTTTGGAGTCACCTTTCTGAAGAGATGAAAAGAAATAGTATAGGGGATGTTGTACATCAGTTTTTGGTCTTGTGTGTGTGAGTGTGGCTGTGTGGAGAGACACAATCCGAGGTGTTTCGGTCACTCCAAGCTATCCCTCTCATAGCACGGAGGAGTCTTTGGGAACCCTTTGCTTTGGCATTACACGACGCAAAACCTCCAAATATTCTTGTTCGTACGTGTACACCTCTCAAGCTCAAGACTACACGGAACACCCCTCATCCCCTCTCCCATCCTCCCTCAATCATCATCCCTTCGGCCTCTCTTGACCGGCGGCGACCTCGTTACCGACCTGGACCTCGAAGCGGAGCGCGACCGACTCCTACTCCTACTCGCACTCCGACGACCTTTCTTCGTCTTCCTCACCGGACTTCTGCTCCGACTCCTACTCCTCGAAACACTCCTCGATCGACTACGACTCCTACTATCCCACGAACCCCGCGAGCGCCTCGACCCACTCCTACTCCTACTCCTACTCCTCGACCCACTCCTCGAACTCGAATACGACCCACTCCTCGAACTCGAACCACTATCGCTCCCACTCGAAATGCTCCTCCTCCTCGACCTCCCTCGCTTGGAAGCTTCTTCCTGTTCCCTCGCCAGTCGTCGAGCGCGTTTGGCTTCGTTCGCGGCGAGGATCATGGCTGCTGTTCCTTGTCTGATCGATCCCACCAACGGAAACGATATATGGCACGTCATTAACCCTGATCTTGCCTCGAGCAAGGTCGACAGTCGACTCACTTGGGTGGCAGCAACTCTACAGCAGCGGGCGTCTGGATCGCACTCGAAGTACGCGCGGCCACGCTCTTAGGATCCACTTCGGCAGGCGGTGCTTGACCGGTCAATTTGGTTAACAACTTGGGGTTCTTGAGTTGTTGCGTGCGGGTAGGGCGTTCTTTGTATTGTCTTTTTGTTGGGTGGGCGGGAGAGGACGGTCAGCGGGGGGTGAACATGCGAGGATGGGCGGGGAGAGATGGGCTTACCGTTGCCCTGTACATTCGTAGGTGTAGTGTCCTAGACCTTCACATTTCTGACACCTTGTATCCGGCTACGATACTCCGAATGTTGAAGAGGGGATAAGCAAGTCGATACCAAAGCCAAGAGCCAAGTCAGCTCACGTTCACCTCACCGCACACACGGAGCCGCCGTCCAGGGAAACTACTTACAGAAGCTTTGGAAGGTCTAGAGCTACGATTCTTGGAGGAACCACCTTTGTTGCCGATGCCGAGATAGTTGCCGAACATGATTTCGATGTGGAGGTGGAGGGTGGGTTGGAGGAGGAGGAGAAGAGCCGCGCGTAAGAGTGAGAACGGGGTCGCGTCGAATTGAGGATTAGAAATCGATGGAGTTGCGAATGGGCATACCAAATTTGAAACGACGAGCGCCATTCGAACTATCGACAATGTGGGGAATCTCGGGATGTTGCAGGTACATACATGACACAAGATGTCTCACAGGTTTCAAGTCGTTTTCCCTCTCCAACCTCATCGGAAACGAGGCGACATTGTCGAGGTCAGTGGGCAAGATTGAAATCTAGCGGAAATCGACTCTACCCTGCTCCAACGCCCCACCAACAATATGCAATTTCAATGCCCCCCCCCCCCCCCCCCCCTTCCCCTTCCGCTTTTCAGCGCGCCAATAACGTCCAAACGATTAAAGATTGTGCACACGTCGCATCACGCCGGAGCGATCCGACGGCTTTCATCATGGATAAATTAATTTCCAACTGCTGGATCACGGATATAAGCCCATTGTCGGCTGCGGGAGACGGATTCGACTTTGCCATGCGGCCGGGAACTGTGCTGAGATGAGCGGGAGCTTCCCGATTGCAGCAAAACTGACCGACAAGGCTGGCTGCGAGGACATACTGCTCAACATGGTCGAGGAATGAGTCTCTCCTGCTTTTCCTTCCCTTGCCCGCTTTGACAGTCTGTCGGCATAGCAATTCCATGTTTGACTACCAATAAACTGCGTCGGTGGTGCTAGTACGAGAGCGCCGCCGGCAATATACCTCCTCAGCATGTTAAGGCCAATGGATGTCGGGATGTGTCAACCACCCGAAACACTGCGAACCACTAACAGTGGAAGTGTGATCGTGTTTTTAGTCCCGACGCGTTCCACCCGCAAACATTGTCAATTATTACGATTCGAAAAGACTGAAAAATGTACAGGTATATGTAGCGCAATTCTTCAGGCTTGGGATCAGATCAAGAAATGTATTGGTTGGAGTGGTTTATCACGATGCGCGCGGCCCGCCGGGGCGTATTGAAATCGGTGCGGTCGCCGAAACCCTTGGGCGAAGAGGAACTCGCTCGGGTTGTCAATTTGCGCCGCGCCTGTTAGCACACCCAAGTTCTGAAAACCGATCTATCTTGCCTTTGTGATGTCCTGAAGCCCTGCAATACTATTGTACAACTCTACTCTAGCCGGCTGCCCAGGCCAGTGAAGGCTGACCGGCCCGTGAACGCTGAAGATCAGCTCGGCGGCGCTTCGGGGCTTGGACGTGGATTGGTGCGGATCCCCTGTCTCAACAAGCGTGCATGACCAAACACGTGGTCACTTGAACCACTTTAGATTCAAGCATCAAAACTCCCGCCATATCCCATGGCGATATTGATCACGTACACCAATTAGAACGTTCTGGCGTACGGCTTGGCAGCGATTGAATGATCTGGCCCGATCCGGACCCGGACAGCACGAATCGGGAAAAGACTCTGAGGCTTCGTACGCCTCGGCCGGTGCAGCCACGCGGCGCGAGCGGATGCATGGTCGCAACTAGATGTTGTGACTTCGATGCCTTGGCTCGCATCCCTCAATCTCCTCCGCTATCCAAAAAGCACACACACCTCAACAATGCTGAGCCGTCAGCAGCCCCACTTCCGCAATATCAAGTCGTTCGTTTGGACGACCGCCGCGCTCCTGATTCTAGGCGCTTCGCTCGCCGAAGCGATCCCGACGGATCGCTTTCCAAGATGGAACCGAGACCAAGTGTCAACCGCCGTCGGTAGAAGCGCAGCTGGGGTTCAAGCCTTTTCTGCTACACGTAAGCAACACACCCAATCCGGACTACGTTCTTGACAAGGGATTTGTGCCGGGCACCTCGGAGCTCGGTCATGACTCGAGGTGGATAAATCACGTGACATGCCGTCCCCTTGACGGCGATTCGGCCACATGACACACCTTTTGAACACCTGATTGACTGATTCTGTGGATTCTTTGTCTCTCTGGTTGCCCGGTTTTACTCAGTCCCCTCTCGGCTACGGCAGTGCACCCCAGCCAATATCACCTTTTTCAACTCGGGAAACGTGCGCCTCTTGACCGTTGCCATATTGCCCCAAGCAAAGCTCTCGACGGCGCTCCGGAAAGCAGGGGGCAAGACGACGTTGAAAGCCATCGAGGCGTTGGAGCCGGGGGTGGAATTTCTGACCAAGATCCGCAACAAGGACGGCTCACCTTACTCTTTCACGCCTCATCACCAACGAGGCGACACTGTCGAGGTCAGTTCTGGAGTGTCTCCCCGGACCAGGAGATGGGTGAAATTCCTGATTATTCTTTCACCTGCGGGCTCTCCTCTCTTCAGTTCTTTGCTTTCTTCCCCAACGGCACCGGCTTCAACATGAACCTTGCTCGAACAATTCAGACGGGATCCAAAACCTGCCTTACTCCTGTGTGCAGTCGCACCGAGTACCTAGACGCAAGATGTGAGAGAGATTTTTTAAGATTCTTTCCAGCTCTCCCCGCCGACGATGCCTGACTTTAATCCGAATTCTCCGCAGCCAATCAATGTCGATCGTGCATTTCCATCTTCCCCAACTCGACTGCCTGCACAGCCACGGAAGCTACATCCTGGCAAGTATTACCCTCCCTGAACAGGTTTGCTTTCGACCCTATATACTTACCTTCGCCCTTGAATGGTATCGCAGCTCGTATGGTATCCTCACAGCGGGAAAATGCGTTGCCAAAGTCTGCTCGGGGACGCAGACTCTCGAGGCTACCACTGGCCGAGACTGCATTTCGACCTGCGCCAGCGGTTTTATTGTTAACGGAACGTGTCAACAATGCGCGGAGGGCATGTACTCATCCCCTGATAGTGCGTACATGCTCGGCAGTCCTGTTCTGCCCGGAATGCTTAAACTAATGAGCCCAATCTCCGATTTTTTCACCCCTACCACCCCTCTTCCGATGACCATCAGGCGATCAATGTGCTCGCTGTCTGGACGCATTCGCTCGCACTTGTGATCCTTCAGGGTCTTTAACGTGCAAAAATGGTCAACCTGTCCAAGATGGGGGTTGGTGTCGTGACTTCGGGGACTGCAGTGGCTATCCTCCCCGCTATCTCGCTCCGGGAAGCAGTGAGTCCGTCTTGCTCACCCTTTCTTAGGCCCCAGACTGAGCGATTTCGTTCAAAACAGATCCTGCAGATACAAAGTGTCTCGCCTGTCCAGCCAATTCAACCTCTTGTAATAGCCAAGGTCAAGCCACGGGTTGTTCGTACGGGACACTCGACAAGGGCAGCTGCATCGTCAAAGTCATCTGCCCGAACTCGGCTGTTAATATTGATGGTGAGGCGGATTGTGGGACTGCCACTACACACCCTACGAAACGAGATGATTGATCCTTTGAACCTTGTGCCCTCCTCAGGTACAGGTTGCTGCCAAGACGTCCTGGCACGATCATGTGACTCGTCCGGTTCTCTAACCTGCCGATATGGGGCCCCTGTCTCGGGGGTTTGTCCGACCCCTGTCGAATGCACCGCTGGGATGCCTAGCGGGTATTCGCCTCCTAACAGTACGTGCATATAACCAGTGGCCTCACGTGTCCACGGAAAATGCTCATGGCTCGTCTCCTCTCCTACCCTTCCCTGGTCTATCAGATGGAACATGTTATCCATGCCCTGCCAACGCGACGACTTGCGACAGCAATGTTCGCGCCACAGAATGCACGTATGGCGTGGTCGATGCGAACGGTTCCTGCACGCCGGTATCGTGCAATGGAACCGCACTCAACACCCAGGGTAAGTTCTCGTCCAAGAAGAGCCCACGCGGGCTACGGATAGTTGTATTGACAGGAGTGCTCTTTCCCCTTTTTATGTTTGGCGGATTCTGGGCTCGACATGGCACAGGCACGGATTGTTGTGTCGACCCACTCGCAACAGCATGTTACGGGACAAAACTGTCGATTTCATGTGTCCAAGGGTATGAACCAGGTGGAATCATGAATGGGACTGTTCCCTGCCAAGGACCCTTTTCGTCCTACTATGGTGGTCAGTCGGAGCGCAGCTCGGGGTTTTGAACGTCATTCGTCATCAGACGAAATATCTGTTATGATGACAACCCCCACTTACGTTCAGTCATTCACGTTCTTTTTCTCTTTAGGTGGGCAGGGAAGATACACCCTAGGAGGTTCGGACCCTTCGTTCCCCATTTACAACCCGCGTACAGTCCGAGACTGCGCCATTGAAGCGTACCACCAAAAACCAGGCGATTCCGTCTTTTTGTGGCAACCGACGCACGGAAACTGTTTCTGGACGTACAAAGCGGGGCTTAACCTCGTACAGATTCAGAATACGGAGAACATACATGTCGACGGCTTTGATTTCGGTACCTTTGGAACGTGCGCCGATACTATGCGGTCGTGGTCTGTGGGGTTCCAGCATGTCGGAGTGGACGGTTGCGAGGATGTTTTAATGCACTGGTAAAGTGGCGCTGACTGAGTTTTCTGAGGGGCGGAGAATGTAATATAGACTACTTCGCCCCTTAGTCTGAGCGCGATCTGTAACGCATATTTCTGTTCGCGCACCCAATTACCGATCGGCGTGCCGATGGGCCGATCAATCTGTCTCTCGAAGCAGATTGGTGCAAAGATTGCAACTGGTATCACAGCCTATCTCGAATGCGAGGTACACCAATGCGAAAAAGCCAGCATCACCTCCCTCAGCTCGGGCAACGAGCGCCTCTTGACAATCGCCCTGATCGAACAGTCCAAGCTCTCGCGAGAGCTCCGAAGAGCAGGCGCTCAGGCAAGGCTGGATAACGTCGTCGCTACCGTGTCTGGGGCCGTTGATGCCTCGTTATAGCAGTAAGTCAGGCTGTATCTTCGTGGCGTCAAGCTTTCGTCCTACAAGCCCGCTCTCCGACTCTCTTCCTCCACCAATTTCCTGTCGGGCGGGTGGTTGACGAAGGGGAATGCTTGCTCGTGCCGAGTCAGAACATGACGATCGTGGTGGATGATACTGGCCCCAACTACTTTCACAGCTTTGGGATCTTAGGGGCTTACGCTGATACGATGGTGGATTGGCCGGTCGGGAAGGAGTACGCCGAGACGGCTGGGTATGTCGACGTGCGCACTTTCAAGATCACCGTGACCTAGCCTAAGATAGCATCGCCTTTTTTTTTCTGCTAAACTTTTTATTGATCAGACGATAGCATCTCCAAGCAGGTTATGGTGCGCGTTCTTCGTTCCCTTCTCCTGGACAAAATGTTTGCTGGATTTGTTGCTTGGTATTCCATTAGTTGGCCTCGATGATGGCCTGTACGAGATCACCTTTTGTGCTTCTCAGTGCTTGGACGGCTGTATGAGAGGGAGCAAAGGAAGAAAGGCGGTCAGCACCGAGCGTCATGGCGACCCGAGTGGGGCTATAGGAACGAACCCTTGGCTCGCGAGCAGTTGGCCTATGGGAAGTCGGTACGGAGCATTCACGCAGCATCAGTACGACGAACATGAACCGTATCGAGGCCAGAGTGGCCTAAAGTACTGACCTGTTCCATCACGACCTTGACTACGGAGAGAAAGCCAAAAAGAAAAGTCACGCGAGCCCGGCGGGATGGGCGTGATCAGCAAGCTATTTCGCTTCCAAGCTCTCTCCATCCAGAACTCACTCTCATCAGCATCCAACCCATCCTCCCCCTCGGGGTCCTCGGATCCATCACCGGTGACCTGCCTAGCCTCGCTCGAAGGCGGCAACGCGGCGGATTTCTGTTGCTGGCGTTCCAGCATCTCCTGTTGTTGCATCGCACGCGCGAACTCGGAGTCACGGGCGCCGGTTTCCTCGTATTTCCCTTCCCCGAAGACAATGTAGCAGTCCGACGAGGGGCTGGGGAACGAAGGGAGGGTTTGGGTTCAGTTCGTGACTAGACGGGGACTAGGGCGCCGCTACTCACGACTTGAAGACCTGAGCATCTGCGACGACGAGGAGTTGCTGTTGCATTCAAAGTGGTTTATGGAGGCGAACGAAGGGTCAGTCCAGGGCTAGGGGCTTGCAACGGGTGGAGCTGCATGTCGTCGTCGGCTGTGGGGACGGACCTGACGATGTCTGCGCATCACGACTCGCTTGATACCGGGGACGGCGACGAGTCCGAGCTTGGAGAGCGCTATGGGGTGGAGCAGAGTGGCATCGTCAGCGTCTGCGTAGTGCGGTCGGGTGGTGGAGCGGGGCGCAGGACGTGGGTAGAAAAGGCGGCGGGTGGGCGCGTGCGGGGGAAAGAAGCAAGGGGAGCGAGTGAGTGTGCGACGGAGTACATCTGACCTTTTCGAGACTTGGTCTCTCCCTTGGATCGGGTTCCCTCGCCATCGATCTGCTCGACCGTGATATGCGAGTCGGTGTCAATGTCGGCGTGCGACATGATTTGCCTGGCTGGTGGGGTGGTGTGGTGGTGGGTGTGGGTGGAGGTGGGTGAGCTGCCAAGTGCGGCCTTGCGCCTGTCTACCGCGCGCGGCCGCGCTGGGCCATTTCGGGCTTACTGTCTCGCAATTCGACCGAGTAGGCCTGTGGGAATCCGAAGTGCCTCCGCACCGCCTCCGCGCACTTCACGTCTCGAATCAACTCGACCAGCTTGTGCTCGGCTCTCTGTCACCCTCTCCTTCTTCTTGGCATCTTGGTTCCTACCACCATCCGATTACCAAAGCTCACCGTCTCGCGAGCTCTGACAGCGCGTCCATCACCTCCGCCAGCGTCCCTGCGCCTCAATCGTCTGGGTCTTGTTTCTCGTCGTGTTCGGTCGTCGCAGCCGCTGCCGCCCCACCGCCACCGCAACCACCTCGGCACCTCCAACCTGCGCAGCTATACCCGTCCCACCTCACCGCGCTTCCTCTCGGCCTCCCACAACACCATGCCCAAATCAACCGTGCCTGCCACGCCGCCGTTGCTCGATTTCCTGGCCACGTCCAAGCAGGCCTTCTTGGACTCGCTCCACCAGCCCGGCGCCGACTTGTCCGAGTGGACCATCGCAGTTGGCAATGAGGCAGGTGGTCAGTACAGTCTAATCGATGACGTATTTCAATTCTGGCTCTTACTGAACATACATTTCCATCTCACCCAGACCTCGATTCGTTGGTCTCTTCCATCGCGTTCGCCTACTTCCTCCACATCATCACCCCACCCGAGTCGCTCTCGGTGCCCCTTATCATGACCGCCCGATCGGACCTCTACCTCCGGCCCGAGAACCAATTCGCACTCGAACAGGCCAACGTCCCCGCTGAGGCCTTACTCTGCATCGATGACATTCCCGAGCCCGCGGCGCTCGCAGCAAGAGGGGCCAAGTTTGCTCTCGACGACCACAACGTCCTTTTGCCCGTGTTCCGCTCAGAATCAAAAACAGACTCTGAATCAGGGAAACCGTCATGGGATACTTCCGTCACGGCCATCATCGACCACCACGCCGACGAAGGGAATCACACCTCCGCCGAACCTCGTCTGATCGAACCCGCCGGATCTTGCACCTCCTTGGTCCTCTCCTATTTCTCCCCCCTCCTACCCCCCGAATACGCCGTCTCGGTCCCGACCCCCCTGGCCGACCTCCTCCTCTCCACAATAGCCATCGACACTTCCCTCAAACCCTCCACGAACGGCGGCAAAGCCACACCCAAGGATCTCGCGACCGTTCAATTCCTCCTCCCCCTCAGTTCATTCCGATCAGGAAGTGCTGCTCCAAGTGCAGTTATGGGTCCTTCCATGACGGCCTTGATCGCTCGTCATCAAGTCCTCATGAGGAAAAAGACCGATGTCTCGAGCATGAGTGGGAGGGATCTCTTGAGGCGTGATTACAAAGAGTATCATGATGCAGGGTGGAAATACGGTCTTTCGACCGTTCCTTTGGGCCTCAACGCATGGGTCAAGAAGGATCAAGCGGACGGATGCAAAGGGTGGCAAGGGATCGAACAGGACCTTTTAGGCTGGATCAAGGAAAGGGATCTTTCCTTTGCGGGGATCTTAACCTCGTTCTCCAAGGTCAATGAGGAGAACCCGGAGGGGAAGGGTGTGCATGCGAGGGAAATCGTGCTTTATGTGCATGGTGAGGGGGACAAGGTTGAAGGGTTGAGGAAGCTTTTATTCGCGGGATTGCAAGAGGATCAAGTGCTCAAGGTGGAGAATTGGAAAGGAGGGGTTGTGAAAGGGTTGAAGGATGAGGAGAGGTGGAGGGTTTGGTCACAGGGTGAGTTCCGCTGCCGAATCGGCGCTTTCATCAGCTTTTCATTTTCGGATGGTTTCCTGACTGATGTACCCATTGTTCTCTTGATGCCCTCTCTAGGCAACGCCAGAGCAACAAGAAAACAGGTTGCCCCCGCCGTAAAAAGTTTGTTAGCTCGGTTATGATGGACCACAAGGTACCTGGAAGGAAAGGCCGGATGCAGCGGCGGAGGAAGATCGTCGGAAGTGAGAAGCTCGCCCTCTTTTTCCAATTGAGCTCATAGTCATTCGCCCGACCTCCGATGCCCGCGCTTGGGCCACACTTATTTAGATTTTTCATTTTCTTTAGTGGTAAAGTACTTGTCCAACTCAAATACGCCAACGAGAAATGAGAAATTAGACTTTGGTAGATTTCGGGAAGAAAGTCGAATCTCAAACACTCGTTTGGCCACCTCCACTAGCGCAATAGTTTTTGAGTTAGCAGCGCGAGCGGTATCGACTTCTGCACCGCGCACGCACCTCGGCGCAGGGCCAAGAGGCATTAGGATATCGAGGGTAGCACAGCTTCAGTGCTATCCTCGATATCCTCGATTGCCCGACTATTGACACCTGTTTGCGCCGCGAGGTAAGACTCCCAGTTGGCTGCTTGTGGGCTCGACATGGTCTCGAACGACTTGAAGAGATACGAAGAGGTAGGTCGTCGCCGAAGAGCAAATAGGAGGTGGTGGAGCCCAATTCGATACTGCAGATGTGGTATGCAAGAATTGACGCGGAGTCGCTGTGCCGAGCAGAGTGGGTAAAGTGGGAAGCAACGCGAAGCCAAGCAAGCAAGAGGAAATCAAAAGGACACGACCCGCGGACTTGACGGGCCGGAATGTGACGCGTAATGCCTCTGGCCCTGTGCCGAGGTGCGTGTGAGTGTGATGAAGGTCCGTACGCGCTGCAGAAGTCGATACCGCTCGCGCTGCTAACTCAAAAACTTTTGCGCTAGTGGAGGCGGCCAAACGAGTGTTTGAGATTCGACTTTCCTCCCGAAATCTACCAAAGTCTAAATTCTCATTTCTCGTGCGTATTTGAGTTGGACTAGTGTGTGAATTCGCAAAGAGTGCAATTTTTTTCAAGTCTCAGACGTATGAGCCCCTACCTGTGAAGAGAAGACACGTGCACACACTCGGACATCGGCCTCCGAACGGACATCGGCCTCCGAACGGACATTGGCCTCCAAGCGGCCAACTCATCGGTGGCTACACAAGGATGGAGGGCTCTTAGCGCGTCCCTTACGCATTCTCAAAGCTCTGATTGCTCCTCGTTTTCGAGATCGTAGCTATGAATGGATGTCCGCATTGAGCAAACGCTCGGGAGTCGGGTTGCAAGTACACAGGTAAGTCGGCCTCGGTCGCCGGAGCGTTTCCCTAGCCCAGGGTGATCTTTATTTTAAGGCGCGAGATCATCTTAAGCCCCTGATTGACCTGCTTAATACGGTCAAAATGAAGCGCTACGGCAATTGGTTTGCAGCGAAGGAGCTGCAAGGTTCGAAGTGAATGAATATCTCTCCGCACTCTCCTCGGCCTTGCCTGACGACGCCGTCATAGGGGGACTGCACCTTCTTTTATTTCTCCTTCCTTTCTATGTGCCATCGTCCTTCATCTCCCATCTCCATACCTCTTCATTCCTTTATCAAGATGTTGTCCTCGCGTCCGTCTTGGTTCGCCCGCATCACCAGCAGCTTCCTCGCCCTGGCCCTGTTGGGCTCCGCGGCACCGATCCTGGACCTGACTTCGCCGGCGACATTGCTCATCCCCACACCCGACATCGACCCTTTCTACGTTCCCCCTTCAACCTTCGCCAACGATGCACCGGGAACAGTATACCGTTCGCGAGCTGCCCTCAACCCCGGCTTGGGTCGTAACGGTACCCAACTCCTGTTCCGTACGACCAACGCGCTTGGCAAACCGACGACCTCCGTGACGACCATCCTTCAAACGTTGAATTCGTCCAAAAACTACCTTGTAGCCTACAACATGTATGAGGATGCTTCGGCACCGCAATGCGCTCCTTCGTATTGTTTTAACACCATTCCTCAGCAAGCATTTTGTCCAGATGGTGGTGAGTAATTATCATTACGTCATTTTTTTCTTTCTTTCCCCCCGGCATCTAGCAGTCGCCGGCCCGGAGACCCCTCGGAAGGCCAATAGTCATGTGATCCGATTCGCTGACCTAATTCGTTTGGATCTGCCCCTTGCCATCTACTTTCCTCCTACCCCAGATGGTCAGCTTGTCTACTTCATGACCAAGGGCTGGACCGTGGTTGTCACCGACTTTGAAGGCCAGACCTCGGGTTTCTCCGTCGGTCATCAATCAGGCTACCAAATCCTAGACGGGTACCGCGCCGCGATCAACTTTCTCAATTTGTCCAAGGACGTCGTCCTCGGTGGGTTTGGATACTCGGGTGGTGCGCTTGGTACGGGTTGGTCCGCAGCGTTGCAGAACAATTATGCGCCCGAGTTAAACATCAAGGCTTTGGTGTTCGGCGGTACGCCGTCGAATGTCACGTCGACATTGCTTAATGTCAACGCCGGCCCGTTCGCTGTGAGTTTGCTTTCTTGACCGCTTCGTTTTTTCCCAGGGCGCTGACCTTCATCGCACATTCCTGTCAATCTAGGGCTTCGGTGTCGGAGGCCTCGCCGGCCAAGTGGCAAGCTACCCCGTGCTCTACAACCGCTTCCAACAACTCGCGACCGCCTATGGCAAAGCCGTCTTCACGGCTGTCCAATCGCAATGCGCCGTCGCGGACCTCGCCGGATTCGCCTTCATCGACATCCTCTCGACCAACTTCCAATCCCTCGGCGATCAACTCCTCTTCGATCCTGTGGTGGTCAAGTACCTGAAGAAGTCGACGATGGGTTCTGTCACGAGCGAGACGCCGACCAGACCTTCCATCTTCATGTTCCATTCCGCGACGGACGAAGTGATCCCTTATGCTTCGGCACTCAAGACCGCTCAAGCGTGGTGCAGCAATGGAGCCAAGATTACGTTCATTACTGATGTTGGCGGTGGTGGTCATGCGGGGACGCAATTCTCGTATGGGCCCATGGCGATCGATTGGTTGGACAACTTGTTGAGGGGCGAGACGGCGGCGATCAAGAGCTGTTCGTTCAAGACGCAGTCGACGCCGGCGCTTCCCGTGCGAATGTCATGATGCCCTGTCGCCGTCGTGTTTAGAATGTATTTTTTGCCTCGTCGTCTCAACTATAAAGCGATTGCGCAGCGGCCGCATAGCGTCCGTTCTAAGTTCTTGATCTTCCCCATTGTACGAATTTGTCGCCCCGTCCCAGGAATCTAGCTATGGAATACCTCTATTTGTATACGTTTTCGAAGAGCGTAGTCGATAAGCATCAGTGGGTCATTCGGGCCTTAGAATCATGTTTTGACGGCCTGAACCTTGTTCCAAACTGAAGTCTGGTGCATTGCACCTCGACATCTATGCTAAGCGCGCCCTGGCCTCGTAGTCAATTCACCGAGAACCTCACTTTTGGTGCGGCTTTTCCTGCCGAGTACTGGCAGCCCACGGCGCTGTTTGAGTCGGCGAATCACGAGTCTGAGCAATTCCACCTGATGTCGTTAGCCACCTAACAATCTGGCTCTTAGACTAATTCAGAAAGGAAGCGCAACTCAAGGAAGACGGGCGATCCTTGTCAATCATTTGTCCGAGATCTCGGCTAGACGGTGATCGGCAATAGCCGTACCTGGGAAGAGAATGCACGTGCACACACTCGGACATCGCCTCTTCGACCGTCACGCAGTGGTGTAGTGTGCCAGTGAAAAGGATGCTCTTAACTGTGATGATTCGGGTCCTAAAGTTTCTTGCCTATGACCTACATACGATCTACGTCTCAGGTGTTGCTTAAGGTGTGCCTTAAGAACTGCGTACCTATGACGGAGACGGCGATCTCGTCGCTGTGCTCGTAGCTCGAACAAGTTAGCGGTCACCATCCGACGACAATGTCCGGAAGCAGTCAGGATCACAAGTTGATCATTTGAAGAAAATGACAGAACGACTGGATGTTATCAGACAGAAATACCCTGTACACCTCAACGCCTCATCACGCACGGTTCCGGACCTATCGGCTATGGAGACGAAGTTCCAGCACGGTCCCCGGCTTCCAGCGGTGCCGACACCCAAGCTCAACGCGGCCCCTTTGTTCTAGAAGGTGCACGCGAGGTCGCCCTAGCTGCCGCGTGGCTCTTCTAGTGGTTTCCGGGAGATGCATCAGAACGGCCGGTTCTTCTTCATTTGGTTGCTTGGTAGATCTCGTAGTTGTGGGGGTAGCACCACTGGCCTGCTTCCGCAGTCGAGGTGCCAGGCCACAGGTTCCGATCAGCAGTCTCAAAAGATGAGGTCCTGGGGCGTCTACGACGGACTTGGTTGCGCTCGTCACGTCAGAAGTGTATCTGAAATCTGAAATCACTGCTTGGCATCATCAGTGCACCTCTCACACTGTGCCCAAACTTCTTCCAGTCGGGCCTTCTCCGAGTCGCCGATCGTTCGAAGACCGTTTCAATGACGCCACAGGCGCACGGAGTCCGAGCTTGTAAGCCTGTCGCCGACTCCGGGAGGAGCTCAAATCTGTCACGATCGCTCGCGCTCGGGTCGCCAGTCGCATTGGCCCTAGCATAGCGTCGGCTATGTGTACACTATGGAGTCTGGAAGACGGGCGTGGGCTCGTACCCGTCAGGGCGACTGCGTCACGACCAGTCGCTTCTTTCCGAAATCGGAGAACGTGCTCGACGCTGCCCGGCCCCTGCACCCACGGTTGACAGTCATTCCGGCCAGCTCGAGCCGCTTCATTCAGGTCCATGGTGCCCCTTTCTTTGCTTCCACTCCATACGTTCTCTTTTCATCTTCCTTATTATTCCTGCTATCATGGACCTACATTGCCGATCAACGATCTTGCGCGCACGTCTCGGCGTTCTTGCTCTATGTTCCACTCTTACGACTGCTGCCCCAACCCTCGTCGCACCGGATTCCGATTCCATCTACGTCCCTCCTTCGACGTTCGCAAACGATATCCCAGGAACTGTCTACCGCTCGCGATTGGCACTGATGCAGTGATAGGGTGGGTAGTATGCATGACAGACAAGAACCTATGCTTTGCAATAATCAGGGAGAAAGTGTAAGAAAGAAAAAAGAAGAGAAAGACGTAGCTGCTATAAAACATGGTTGGGGTTCGATGTATTCAAGAGGGATAGTAGATCGAGCACATCAAAGAAAAAGAGAACACAAACCGCAATTACGGAGGAGGGAGGTTCACGAGGGGCGTACCCGAAGACAAAAACTAAGACGGGCGTCACTGTGGTAAGATCAACAGTATAAAACACATGGTAGCCACCCTTCGTCCTCCCTCCTCGACAACAACAAACCTCTGCGCGCGCGCCATTTCTCATCATCATCGTCATCATCAAAAACAATAGCAAAACCTGACCCCGAACTAGAGTAAGCGCAGGCGGGTTCAATAAGATAGCTTGGAGGTCGCCCAAAACGCAACCGCGTCATCGCATCATGATGTCCGATCCATTGGGGTTCGATGCCTTGCTCCCATTGCGCCGCGTCGGATGCAACGCCTCGTCCTCCCATTCGTCCGCGTCGTTCCCACCTTTCAGCCCACCCGGTGACGGAGGATGGATCTGCGTCGTCGCGAACAACCCAGCCGCATGATGGATCATCGACTCCCCTTCCCCGGAGAAGGTGAACCCTCGAAAGTTCTCCTGCACGCTACTTGTCAACGCGTCGGCGGGGTTCGGTGTGGCTCTTCGTTTCTCCCGAATCTCCATCGGCGTCGCTCGACTCGTCATGCTCGGTCTTGTCCTCGAGGCCGTATCGACCCAGTCGGCTGAAGGGTCGTCTTCGTCGAACTGGACGTCGACAGGTGCTTCCTCGAGCAAGTTCGCTTCGGTGAATTCGGGATCAAAGTTGGCGACCGATTCGTCCGAGTCGACGTAAGGTTTGAAAGGCGGGGGGATCTGGCGTGCAGCCAGGGCTTCCCAATCGATCAACTTGAAGAACGGGTGTTCCTTCAATTCCTCCGTATCTCGTTGCGCCCCCAATCGATGTTTG
Organism: Microbotryum scabiosae; assembly: GCA_022702605.1. Taxonomy (NCBI): domain Eukaryota; kingdom Fungi; phylum Basidiomycota; class Microbotryomycetes; order Microbotryales; family Microbotryaceae; genus Microbotryum; species Microbotryum scabiosae. Next base: position 1,219,279 of record JAHWDV010000014.1, on the reverse strand, counting down.
GGGTTGCGGTTCAGCAATCCCTTGACGAACTGCTTGCCGTCTTCACCGATCACACCTCGAGGGAACTTGACCTTGCCGAAGCAGATCAACTTGTACATCTGCTGCGTGTCCTCGGCGTAGAACGGACTCCAACCGCAGCACATCTCGAAGAGCAAGACGCCGAGCGACCAGAAATCGACCAGTTTTGAATAGCCGTGATCGTCGAGCAGAACTTCGGGAGCGAGATACTCGGTTGTACCGCAAAAGGTGTTGGTGAGGGCGTCGGAGGGCAGGTCGGGTTTAGAGAGACCAAAGTCGCACAGCACGATATGTCCTGTCGCGTCCAGTAAGATGTTTTCGGGTTTCAGGTCACTACATGTTGTGACAGGGGTCAAAGGTCAGCGCTGAAGTGACAAAGCAAGGGTTTGATCCGATGCGACATACCGATAGACGATGTCGAACTTGTGTAAATGCTCGAATGCTAAAGTAATCTCGGCCGTGTAAAACCTTGCTCGATCCTCCGTGAATCGACCCTCTGTGAACGATGACGCCGGAAGGTCAGCTGGGTGCCTGCACTGGCGTAGGTCACAAGCGGTACGACAAACCTTTTTGCAAGTGATGGAAAAGCTCTCCTCCAGACTTGTAGTCCATAATCAGGTACAGATCCGTCTCGGACTGGAACGAGAATTTGAGTCCGAGCAAAAACGGTGAGTCCGACGACCGTTGCAAGATCTTGCGTTCGCCAATCGTGTGCGCGACCTCTTTCTTGGCCACGATCTCTCGCTTCGACAGGACCTTCATGGCGTAGATGCGCTTCGTGTCCTTTTTGCGCACTTGGAAGACTCGACCGAAGGTACCCTTGCCGATCATGCGTAGAAAGTCAAAATCGTTGACGGACAAACCCTTCTTGACCTGGGTGGAGAAGAGCGGAGGTAAACCTGATCAGCTTCCCAATCACCACGAAGAAGAGTCCAAAGTGACAGAACTCGAGTCTTACATCGAACTTCTCGTATCGGATCTGGATCCGAATCTCTCCTGTAACCAGTTCATCCTCTGACCGCGGTCGAAGTCTACATCGGCCGCACCAAACAGGTCAGCTGCGTTGATCCAGCCCCCGAGATGTAGAATAACTCACGGGAACCACTCGTCGAGGACATGGTTGTTGACGAGCTTTGGTCGGATCTCGCATAGCCCCAAGAACATCTCTTCCTCGACTGCTCGATCATAAATCTGCACCTGTACCATGGATTTCTCATTCATAACGTCACTGCGCCAGGGAATGAAAAGGTGAGCTCGGACTTGCTGGCAAACACGAGTAACATCGACCCCGAATGACAACTCACAACAAGACTTCCTGCTTCCATGTAGGATTGTAGGCGGATAGGCTGAGCAACTCGCTCGGTGTCGGCTGCGAGATGGACATCATCTTGGCGTCCTCGTTCTCTTCCGCGGGTGGTGCCAGTGCGACGGGAGTGGTCGGGGTCGCCGTCGTTGTCGGCGCCGGAGCGGGTGGTGCAGGGTATAACATCGCTCCTCCTCCAATTTGTTGCAATGCTCGACTAAGTGCCGAAGAGTTGGGCGACATGTTGGCCGAAATGGCTGTGGTCGAGAGCTCACCGGTCGTCGACGACTGCTTGGACGACGACGACGAAGTGGGGGAAGGACTGTCGGTGCGGGGCGGACCCTCCTTCGACAAGGCGCTTGCAGCCATCGGACCAGGTGAATGGGCCAGTCGTACGGTGGCGGCCTCGGTCTTGGGTTTAGCTGACCCGGTCGTTTCGCGCTCCTGCTCGTGGACGGGTTCCCGACTGACGAACTCGTTCTGGTCGAAGGTGACGACGACGTACGGTCTCGACCCGGAGGAAGGGGCCGAAATCTGTCGTGCGGCGATGAGTTTGATCGATAGCTTGCCCTTGGGTGCCGAGGTGTTTTCTCTCCGTCGAGCGAGCGCAGCTTGTTGGGTCTTGAAGGAGAAGTCGGGCTCGACTCGCGAGATGGCTACGGACGCGACCGAAGGCATCGTGCGAGACCGGAGTTGCGGATTCAAAGAGGGGGCGGAGAGATGGAAAGAGAGGAAGGCAGAAGAGGATCGCGGTGGTCAGTGATGAGTTGCTGCGGTCAGAAGGCATCACCTAAAAGCTCCCGAGCGGGGGCGACCCCGTCGCGAGAACATGGGCGCGCGATCATTACGCGGCCAGTCGCCCAGACGCGTATGCACCGCACGAGCTTCCACAGCGCACACGCCCTTCCGGTCCGAGTCGGTGGCCGCGCGCCCGAGCTCCGTCGAGAGGAAGATGACGCCAATGCGGTCACGCCCGCCGTCAGTGCCGTCACCACCTCGTTCGCTCAATCTCGAAGCCGGCGGCGGCGCGGTGGGGAGCAGCCCCCCGACGAAAGGGCGCGTGTAGTCCCGTAGCACCGTTGTTCTCTTTGTGGGAAAATCAGAATTGCCCATCTTCCCCTAGCGCCGTTGTGCTCTTTGTGGGAAATCAGAATTGCCCGTCTTCCCCTCTTCAATCTCCCCTCTCCCCATGATTCGGCGTAGGCGTGGTCGGGGAGCGGAGGGATGGAACCGGGAAACGAGAATGAATGGGAAGCAGCTGCTCTCACCTGTTGTGGGTACGCCTCCAGGAGTGAAAGGCGCGGCGCCCATGGTCGCTGGGCCGCCCGGGGTCACGTCCCCTGGTCCCGAGTCTCGGCCGAAAAATGACTGCTGCTGTTGCGCCCCTTCGCCTCCTGGCGAAGCCATCACTCCCGGAGAAGCATGGAGTCCGGCTGCGGTCGAGCTCGAGTCGCGTTTGTGGGTTGGTGTCCTCGCCCCGCTTGGCAGCAACGCCGCGAGTGAGGCTATCGACGCTGAGCGCTGCGCCGCCAGCGGAGCAGGCGCGACCACCGAACTGGGCAGCAGATCGAACGGGTTCGATTGCGACTGCGACGAAGCCTTGGGTGTGACTTGGTCCTGCGGTCCTGATACGCCTCCGAAGAACTTGAGCATGTTGGACGGTGCCATGGGGGAGGCGCGACGAGGACGATGACGACGATGACAAAGACGACGATGACAAGGACGACGGAGGACCAAAGGGCGGCGGCGGCGGCCGTGCGGTTGGTGCAAAGCCAAGTCCCGGACGACGGGCGTGCAGTGGTACAGTAGAGACCAAGTACGGAGTCTAAGGGATGGCTAAGCTCGGTGCGGCCAGGACACGTAAGGAGAGGCTGGGTGTCGAAGGGTGTATCGAGGGACCGGTGAGAGCGCGGCGAGCGAGTCAAGGGACATTGCGAGTGTCCTGTCGGGTCCAGGCTTTTGCGGGCCCGTCGACGAGCTTCCGTTCGAAAGCTTCCGTGCGAAAGCTTCCGTGCGAAATGGATTCAACTGAGCTTTTGGTCAGGTATTCGAGTCGCATTTTTCTCGGTCTTCAGAGAACAATGACACAATATACTCGAAGAGGAACTATCAAGCCCGCCTGAGCCTGCCAATGTACCTGCTGCTATCTGCTTGTGCCTGCAACTCGCAGCGAATTTCATTAAAACGATCGGAGGGCGGTAGACTAGGCTACTTCTTGGGGGCTTGCACGTGTTCAGAGTCACATCACATACCTAGCCTTCCGTCGACGACGGAGAACAACGGAGAAAATACTTGGAAATTAGCAAATTCTCGTGTCTTGAGTTGAGCCCTTTTTCCGGAAATAGGCCAGGGCTAGCAATGAGGGCGCCTCGCGCTGTTGTCTCACCCCCACTTCCTTTCGCCGACTTAGCGCTACGAGGAGGCGGCCGTCTCGCACTTTGCCGCGTGCCTTTCACGATGACGCCAATTGGCAGCGACACGCCCACCAACACCCCAGCCGGAGCCGAATCGATGGATGACACGGCAGGCTCTAGCATCGAGCTGCCCCCAGCCCACGGCTCTCACTCGACGTCGACCGCGGAGGAACCTGGCTCCGACGTCTCTCTCCCGTTCGACCCCATGACGACGCGGCAAGGCTGCTATATCCCATCACCGTTCCTCTCGGGCGCTTCACCCCGTATAAATCAGAGTGTACAGACTGATTTTCAGGCGAGGAAGCAACGAAGGGAGGAGGTAGGTATCTCGATAGCCTGAATACGAATCACTTGAGGGGCACGTTCACCTGTTCAAGGCTGGGCCTGTTTGCCCGTCGTCTATCACAGATCCTCAACAGGATGACGATTCGGATGGAGTGTGAGCGAGCTTGTAAAGGCCTTGGCGACACTTTCAACTGAATGTTCTGACGATATACCTGCCCCAATCTCCTTGGCATGCAGTCGCAAAGTACAAGATCGAAAGAGGATGGGCTGAGCTGCCCTTCGCCATGGTACGTCAAGCGACCTTGGTCCTTACGTCTATCCTACAACGATACATCATTGACTGCTCCACCACCAGGTCGAGTACCTCACCTTCGGGTACGTTCATCTAGCCACTGCCAATTCAGACGCGTCGCGCAGACCTCCGAGATGCTCCTGTCCCGAGCCCAAACTGACCAGACGCCCGGGCTCCCTCCGACCCACAGGCCGTTCGCTGCCGACCGGCTGGCGAGGTTCGAAGCCCAAGCCAAACGACGCAAGGCGTACGGCAATGACGAACCTGGGTCTGATGATGAGGTCGTAGCTCGGAACGCTCGGTTGCAAAACTCGGCGAACAACTTCAATGTTGGGACATCCGTGGCGTCAACGAGTCGGATAGGTGGTCCGACCAATGGTACCACCAGATCGTCGTACGAGGCGCCAAAGATTTCCGTGGGGGCAGAGGATGGACTCTTTGACGTTCGTAAGCGTGAGGATGTACCTTGGACGTCATCCATGTCGACGAAAGCGAGGGGGAAACGGAAAGCTTCGCCTTGGGAGGACCAGTCACGCCAGAGGAGGAGGGCCACTCCACCTGATTACGGCGACGGCGAAGCGTACCCACGCGAACCCACCAACATCTCTTACACGATCGTACCAACTCATCAATTACCTGACGAAGAGGAGGAGAGCTTGCCTCAGAGCTACGTCGACGATCCAAGAGACATCTCTACTGATCCCGAATCCGAAGATCTCAACCCCAACGCGGACGAACGCAAGCCGTTCATCGAAGGCAGCTCATTCTGGCAACGCATCGACGTGACCAGCAATTCGAACCACAACTCTTCCGAAGATGTCCTTCGCAATGGACCGTCCCTGTCACCACATGATTCGGTCGCGACAGCGACAGCGACGTTGGCTTTAACCCTTTCCTCGGCGGCTTCGACGGCGAACCTATTGGCGCCTTGGGGTTCTTCACAAGGGATGGTAATGACGGAAAAGACGTCCGCGGATGAAGGTCAAGGATCAAAGACGAAGAGTTCGAATGGGATTGTGTTGGGTAAACATGCGAGTTTTTCGGCCCTGCCTCCGCCACCTCCGCTGGAATTTGATTGATCGAAGCACCGGAACCGTTTTCTCAACGAGGCTACTTACTCTCCCTCACTAATTAATGCTGGCTGTGTAAACACCGTGAAACTGAATTAAGCCCAACTGTTTGAGAGGTCGACGATGGTTTCATCAGCTTCGTTGCCTGAGCATGCGCCAAAGCGTGGGGCCATGGTGAGGAAGGGTTCAGGTGGGGTTTAGGTCGACACCAGCGGAGGGTTCGGCAGCACCCCCGGAAGCGAAGCTTTGTGAAGCGTGCAAACAACTGGTGTAGCTGAACCATCGCAAAGTCATCCCTAGGCACATGCTGCTATTACCTGATCATATTTGAAAAAGTATTCACTCTCGGGGCTCGGCTGGCCAGCTTCAGACTAAATCCTAGTTTCGGAAGCTCGTCGGAGCTCAGGGAAAATCACTTCCGTGACGTCGCCGGCTCCGGCTGTAGATCGCGAGCGGAAACTTCGAATGCGTGGGCCTACGACGAAGATTTGTTTTGCACACAATCGGAAGCGATTAAATCTTGCTACTGATACGCAGGTAGGTAGGGAGGTGCCATGTGCGCAGTGAGCCCTGAGGAAGCTAGATGTGTCTCTGTCTCGCTCTGATTGAGTTCATCGGATCGTGCCGACGTGAGAAGCAAGCTCAGGCTCGAGAGGATGGATCTGCGAGAGGCACAAAGTGTGGGAAGTTCACATCGAAATTCGTGCTTTTTCCCGCTTTGAACCTCGCTTGAAGACCGGCCCATATCCGCAATACCCAGGTACCTAGGCAGGTGGGTGGGTATTTAGAACGACAGATCCTCTGCGTGATTGGCGGCCGCCTGAAAGCTAGGTGAAGATCGTGGGTCTTGCGATCCCCAGGCAGACTTCGTCCGGATTTACCAGTCGTTTCGAAGCGTGGCGGGCAGATCCACGCTGCCTGCCTCTCCTCTGTTGGACTGCGCATCGCCTCCTCCCAAAGGCAGCATCAACTCGGCGGTCATCTTCTTCATCACCTCCTCATCCGACGAAGAGATCAACACACAGGCGGTCCAATCTCGGACACTCCTATCTACTCGTCCTATAACACTTGATCTGGACGGCATCGGCGGAGGGGACGATCCACGTGGTGGATTAAGGCGGTTCGTTTCCCGCGGTGGTGGAGGGAGTAGGTGCTTTTCGGGTGGGGTTCACGTATGCTCGGAAGTCGTCAGGACGGTTGATGAGTCGATGGGAGAGAGAGACTGGCCTCTGACAAGGAGCTTCCCGCTCGTCATGAGTGCTCCGGATTCGTTGAAGCAAGTTGAAATGGTCAATTCGAAGGAGGATTGGAACGCCCTCCCTACGGTCGAGTTTCCGAACCGGGTGGCGCCGACATCGACGGAACGGTCGGATGGGACAAAGATTGAGATATTACCTTCGGGGATGGGGGATAGTGGAAGGGAAGGTATACAACTTGATTCGAATTGTAGTAAGAAGAATGATCCGCTTGTTTAGGTGTCTGTTTCCCACATGTCTGTATTTTTCTTACAAGTCCACCGCGGAAGCCGCCTACAAACCTCTGTTAAGGCACGTTCATAAACTTTGGCACCAGAGTCGATGATCCAAGGGAAACGTGGCATCGCTCGCGAGTAAGAGAAAATGTAGCTCATCAATGCACATTCATCTACACCTATGGCAGCAACGTTCGATTCCACGGCAGCGGCTTTGGCTTTGTTCTTGGGAAGCTCCGCGCAGAGATGCCAACTGCGTGAATGATCCAGGTTATTGCAGCGCGTGCACATAACTTTGGAGAAGTCCTTGTGGGTGGTGGTGGTGATACGCGCGTAAGGCTGGTCGGCCTGGCGCCAACCAATCTGTGAGCACGAGATGTTTAAACTCATGGTTAAGCCTGTACGGCCGACGGACGCGACGGACGATGCGACGAGGTTAATATATGATCAAAGAAGTGGATAGAGCAATCGAAGCGTGTTCTTTCTCGTTTTTCCAAATCTCAAATCCCGAAAGTCGGCCTTTCAGCCCGAACTAGTTTCGACTTCCAAGATTCGAGAAATCTTGTTGATCGCGGTCAAACTTAACCCGAATAGGAGTTAGCGATTTCGCAAAGTCAAATTTGACCATTTCTCAGACGACTTTCGCGCAAAAGACGTATTTGAGTTGGACTACTCCTACTTTTCCGTAGTTTTCTTTTTGTCGTACACTTACCGGTTGGCCCCCGATCAGCCTCCCGTACGGGATTGAAATTTACCCCACGCTCGGCATTTCCGCGCACTTCGCACGCAGCCGCTCGGCTCGGTCGCACAAGTCACGGTCATCAGCAGCGCTCCTCTTCGTCTCGCCTCTCTCACGCACACGTGTGACCAGGGTCAGCGCCAAGTCCTCGACCTCCCCACCTCGTTCATCCAGCTCGGATCGAATGCAGGTCGATCTGAGCAAGGACGAAGGGGACGATGATGAAGTGTTGGTCGTGGCTTCGAGCTCAAAGTCCAAGATCGAGGATCAGCTCGTACTCGAAGCCAAGCCGACCAGCAAAAAGGTGCTGGATCTGACTCAGGTGAGGTCAAGTTAGATCGGATATTATAACAGATCATCACTGACCACTCCATGCCCTCTGTAGAAGTCATGTCCGAGCAACAAGGGCAAAGAGCTGGCCTCGCACGACGACGACGATGACGATGTCAATGACGACAATGACGACGACCACAACGAGCGAGCCGATCCCGTCGACGCGAACGAGCTAGATGAGGACGAGAAGCACATTGGACTTATTGAGGATGGGTTGGATGAGAATGAGGACATCGTGATTGGCAAGATCCCTTTGGCCAATGTCAATGGCACGAAACATTACGGCGGGGTCAAGACGCGTAAGTCAAGAGTGATGATCACGAGCGAGAGCTCGTAGGAGTGGAGCCCACGGCCAGCTCATGTAGCACCAGAGGGCTGATCGTCGAACACTTTGTGATTCACAGTCAAGCCAGGAATGAAACTCGAGTTCAAAAGGGTACGCCTACTGAGCTAAGCGTTCGGACTACATGCTCGCGGATTGAGACTGACCTCCTCGTTCGGACTTGCCCGCACAACAGGACCGAACCAACCTCGTCGATCCTCAAAACGCCATTGCTGTCAGTCACGCTCGACGAGGCGCCAAGATCGGCATGGTCGCCAAAGGTTTGGCCGCCCGACTTGCCCCTCTTCTCGATGAAAATCTGATCGAACTCGAAGGTGTGGCCGGTGAAGGTCGGTCCATTACTCTTCGTCAGCCCAGCTCGTGGGCACAAACTGACACTGCAAGACGTGTTCCTTCATCAGTTGGTCAGAAAGGTACGCATATCATCACTTCGATCACGTGTTGTATCTCGATCTGGGGCAAGCGATCGGTGGGTCGAGACCCCCGTCTCGATTGGCTATTCCCGTCCCGAGCCAAGCGAGCTACGATGCTCGCACGCGCTATGAAGAGCGCTGTTGCCAATCACAAGAACCATTCCAATGACCTCAAGATGTCGAGGGGAGGATCGACGGGGAGTTCTAACGGCGGGCCGACGATGAGCGATCAGGAGAAGGTTAGCATTTCCCGTGCGGGCTCGGAACTCACTTTGCAGGCGGTTCAGCTGATGCTCGTCCATTTCCCTCGTCACAGCTCAAGCAAGAAGCACTGATGATGCATGCGCTCATGACTGAAAAAGACCGACGCGCCAACGGCGGGGATCCGCTCAGCGAGCTCTTCAAAGAAGGCGGACTGGACCCTTCTCGATTGCGGATGCACCCTTGCCCGCCGGGAAAGAAGGACAAGACGATGAGAACCGACCTCATGCCGTTCCAAAAGCAAGGTCTAGCTTGGATGATTCGCATGGAGCACCCTCGCCTCCCTCGCAAGGTCAACGATCCTCCCGTGCAGCTGTGGCAACGCAAGATCGATCCGAACGGCGAACCCTTCTTTTACAACGTCGCGACCGAACTCATGCAACGCGAGAAGCCTCTCCTCAAGCGAGGGGGCGTCTTGGCGGATGAGATGGGATTGGGCAAGACCTTGACGACGATCGCGCTGATCACGACGGATGATACGGGCGAGGGGGTACTGGATGAACCGGAGGATCCGGATGACAGGTTCGATGACATGACCTTGATCGGTGAGCGACAGCACGAGACGCGATTGGGACGAGAAACTGCTGACTGACTCCCGTGTTCAATTTGCCAGTCTGCCCACTCTCAGTTGCCTCAAATTGGACCAGTCAACTGCACACCCACGTCGGCTCGAAGCGTTTGAAGTGGCACCTCTACCACGGCGATGGTCGCTTGTTGACAAAGAAGAAGCTGCGCAACTTTGACGTCGTCATCGCGACGTACCAGACGCTAGCTGCCGAGATCTCCGACCCCAGCTCGAGTCGCGCGACGACGTCCGAGGCCGATGAGGAGAATGGTGGTCCGGACAAGAAGAAGGCCAAAGTGCCGGCCAAGAAGCACGATACGTTGCACCAGATCAAGTGGCGCCGCGTCGTGTTAGACGAAGGTCACGTCATAAAAAACCCCAAGGCCAAGATGACGATCGCGTGCACGACGCTCATCGCCGAACGTCGCTGGGTGCTCACGGGTACCCCGATTGTTAACTCGTCCGACGATCTCGGCGCAATCATGTCTTTTTTGCGCATGTGCAAGCCCCTCGACAACCGTGAGGAGTGGCTCAAGTACGTCGGTGACGGCAAAAACGCGACCGAAAGCAGTGCTAAGATTCTGCGCGCCATCGTCGCTTCGACGACGCTGTGTCGCACCAAGGATATGAAGGACTCCACGGGCAAGTTGCTCGTCACCTTGCCCAAAATCATGTTTTACGAATTGCGCGTCGAGCTGGACCCCAACACACGAGCCCTGTATGATGAGATTCGAGCCCAGCTCAAGGACATTGTGCGCACGTACATGAAGAAGGACACGATCAACTCCCACTACCAGGACGTGCTTGTCATGCTCTTGCGTCTTCGTCAGCTTGCCTGCGACCCTTCGCTCTGCCCCGAATCGTTCCTCGAGGCCGTGCGCGAACGCCAACTCGCTCGTTCACTCGAGAAGAACATCGCCTTCGATCGCAAGCTTGATCGAGCCGACTTGTCCGAACTCCAGATGGAGCTCCGCCAGCAGCTGGCGCATGAGGGCACCTGCTTGATCTGCGGTGAGACGCCAAACGATCCTCGCTTGACGCTGTGCAAGCACTTGTACTGCTCGCCCTGCATCGAAGGCGACGAACGACGCCGACGCGATTGCCCCATGTGTCGCACCACCATCGACTACGACCAACTAATCCAACTGGACGGTACGGTCTCGGAGACGGCAAGCTTGTTCGACGAAGCCGAGGTCTTGGAACGACAAAAGAAGGAAGGTGCCCGAGCGACGTCCCCAAAGATGGCGAGGTTGATCACGTTGCTCCGGGCCGATCCGACGGCCAAGAGTTTGGTCTTTTCCCAGGTGAGCGAGTCGTGTTGTCGAGAATGTGGGATTTCGCATCTAATCCAACAGCTCGATGGATCCACAGTGGACCACTCATCTCAACTGCATCGAAGCCGCGCTCGATCAAGCGGGCATCACGAGCTGTCGCTTCGACGGAAGTATGAGCCAAGCCAAGCGCGAGGACATGATCAAGGCGTTCTCCAAAGCCCCGCCGGCGTCGTCGATCATGCTCAAGAAGGGGGAGAAGCCACCTCCGACGGTCATGCTGATTTCGTTGAAGGCCGGTGCTTTGGGTCAGTGCATCTCACCTTTAGGTGATGAACTTGACATCGACGAAGCGTGGACTGATGCTTGCTTTTGTTTTGGACTTCGTGTCAGGCTTGAACTTGACGTGCGCGAATCAGGTCTTTTTGATGGATCCGTGGTGGCAAGCGTAGGTTCAAAATTGAAAGGATCGGCGATTTCTGCGAGAGATGCTGATAGTTTTATTCTTTCACCGCACAGATCCATTGAAACGCAAGGTTCGCCAACTCTTTCTGCACGCAACAACAAAATAAAAAAATAAAAAACAGAAAGCTCCCCACTGACTCTTCTCCCATCTCTGCCCCTTTTCCAGCCATCGACCGTTGCTACCGTATCGGCCAAGCGCGCGAAGTCAAAGTGTTCCAACTGATCGCGGAGAATACTGTCGAGGATCGCGTGTTGGAGATCCAGAACCGCAAGAATGAACGCATCTCCGAGGCCTTTTCGGGCAACAAGGATGGGTTCAAGGCGAGGCAGAAAGTGCAAGGTGCGTTTTAGGCCGGTACTCGGTGCTTTGGCGGTAATCGAATCGCAGCTGACTCTGTGTTCTGGTACATGTATCTGTGACTATGCAGTGAGGAAGTTGGATGATATCTTGCATGTGCTTGAAATGTGACGACTGGTACTGCTTGGCTTTTCGCACCAAAAGTTCAGGCGACTCGACGCTGGGTTCTAGAATTATTCTCTTCCCTTTGTTCGCATTCTTGCATTCTTCTTCTTGAAACGCTTGGTTGATTCTCATGACCCGTACGATAGTTTTCTGACGCGATACAGAACATGACAGGTTGAGGCGCAGTGCAGCAGCCGAGTGGGTCCGGACCCGGTCAGTTCTCAGGGCTTTGTCCGGGCCAACGCCTGAACTCGACAGATTCGCCGTCGCCTTGCGCGTCGTCGCGTCGGCACAGGCGCCGCTGGGTGTCGAGGCTCTCGCTCCGGCTCGGCATCGTCGTCGTCGCCTGTTTACGCCCTCCCCAGAACCCAAGCAGCATGACTGACCTACGGAGTCGAAGCACCACTGCGAAACGCTCGAACGGAGACGCGTCGAGCAAGAAGAATGGCGTCGGAGCAGGTCATGATACACCACCGGCAGCAGTCCGTGGGTCGTCGTCGTCGCGCCCTTCGGCGGTGCGACGTGAAATGAGCACCGAACGAGTCGATCGGGGAAGGGTTCGATCAGGGTCAGTGCGAGGTTGTTGTACGTTCATGGTGCGATGGAAGGCTGACTGGATGTACAAGGCCTTTGGTTCGAACAGACTCGAAGTAAGCGTTTGACCTACAAGCCGTGACCCCTGCTTTGCGCCTCACTCTCGAATCGACCCAAAGACGATCCGAACAAGAACTGACGTGTTCCCTTTTCCACTCCAGATTCCCCGCAAGCTCCTCCATTCGAGCATCTCCATCTTTGCCATCTACCTCTGGCAACAACACCCCAACATAACGACCCTGTTGCGTTGGTCGCTCTTGATCGCGAGCATCATCGTCGTCGCGGACCTGATCAGGTTCAAGAGCCCCGCGTTCGAATTAACGTATGAGAAGTATTTGGGGTATTTGATGGTAAGTTTGGACGTGGGTACCGAGGTTCTGGGGGTGCTTTGCTGATGGGATCGTTTTGGGTGCCATAGAGGGAACATGAGCGAGGTTGGTTCGACGTGCAGTCTGTGGAAATCAGGTTGGGAGATACACCCAAAGTGACCACCTGTCATCACCACAGAATCCGTCAATGGGACAATCTACTACTTTGGGGGTGTCATCTTTTGCCTCACCTTCCTCCCGAGAGGTACCGCCTTTTGCTCGGCAGTCGGAGCCCTCCTAGGATTTGAGGACCTACCCCGGATGGCAAGCTCATGCCTCCCTCTGCCGTCCCCTTGCAGACATCGCCACATTATCCTGCGTCATGCTCTCCCTATGCGACACGACTGCATCCGTATTCGGTCGATTGTACGGCAAATACACCCCCACACTACCCTTTTCCGGCACCCTCTTCGGGCGTAAAAAGTCTCTCGCCGGAACGCTCGCAGCCGTCATGACGGGGACGTTGGCGGCGTACTACTTTTGGGGAACAGTCAGCGTGTTGGGTGATGAAGGGGATTTGTCGTGGCTTCCGGCGAGGAAGGCGTCGACGTGGGTGTTGCCGAGGAGTCAGAACCCGACGAGGTTGCCGAGGTTGCCGAGTCCAAATAGGTGTGTGTTTGCGAGGGAAGAGCATTTGCGAGGTATTCAAAAGGTGGTGCTGAGCTTCTGACTCTGAACCAAATACGTACAGTACGTTGTCGTTGCCGGCCTTGTCGGTTGTGTGTGGGCTGATCGCCGGGGTCGCCGAGGCGATCGACGTCTTTGGACTCGACGACAACTTGACTTTGCCCGTGTTGTTCGGACTCATGTAAGTGTACAGATTTATCTGTCGCTCTCGATCTCCAGTTGTCGGGGTGCTGATAGCCCCTTCCGGGTTCGTGCTCTCATCACTCGCATCGAGCAGCGCCTGGGCCGTGATGACGAGTAAGTCCTGAATCTACTTACTCGGCCATTGTCTACCTGACGGACTCTAAAGAATATTCAACGGACACATCTTGATTTAATCACAGTCATCGCATAAATCTCGACCATACTCTTCACGAGGGACTCTCTACCCAAAAAGCACGACCCGTCTTGACCCATTTCGACGATAAACTTCTCTCCTATGAGCGTCATTCGGTCCTCGCATCCAACCTATCAAGGCCACCTCGACGTGACCCTTCTTGATCCATGAGATACCCTGCATGCACCTATTCCTCTTCGTGCATCATTTCCCCATCACAGCTCCGAGACCGGGGTATCCACAATTTTGATCTTCCTATTTCTCCTTGCTCATTCTTTGGGCTTAGCTCGATTCATGATTCAAGCCCTTCCCTAGCACTTATCGTCTGCTATGTTCTCGACGCGATGAAAACTTCCCTTGTAATAACGATATCTACTTGTTCGACTTCTTCATCGTTTTTTTCGGACAGTCCTGTGGACTGGCCATGATGAGCTATTTCGAGCCACAAGCTTCGTCGTACGCGCGGAGTCCGTGATGATGGGGTTGCCTCGTCGTCACCTCCCACGCGAACACCGCTGCAAGCACTTTCTGCATCGTCCTGCACCAAAACACCATGCATCCCATATATCTCTTTGTGTTGCTCGCTTCTTTGCTCGTTGTCGTGGCTCAAAACAGTTAGTTCATCTGCTTTCGCGTTCGGTGTCGTCTCCGAATATACCGCCCGCGTGCACCAACCGCTCAATATGGCCATGAGGACGACGCGTCGAGGAACCTGTACGGAACCTAGTACTGACCTACCCCTCCTTTACCGAACACACTCCTGTCCCATCTCTTTCGCCTCTCCTAGACGGTAACAGCAACGACAACGGCAACCTCGAGACCTTCCCCTTGGTCGTCACCGCCTCGCGATCCCAACTCTCCACCTCCACGCTCCCCACAACTCGTGCAACACCACGAACCACAGCCAGTGGTGCAACACCTGTGACGTTGCAGACGGGTTCTACCTCGATGTCGAATGGGGGTGTGGGCTCAAGTTCTACTGAGTCAGCGGGAATAAGTTCGACGAGTTCTTCAATGGGTCCGAACGCGACGACGACAACGACGACGACGGGAAGCAGTTCAGCACCGACGACGAGATCGTCTGCTTCGAGTCGGTCGTATGAAGTGGGGAGGGGAGTTTCGATGATTATGATGGTGGTGGTTGGGGGGTGGGCGATGATGTTTTAATGTATCGCTTGTTGATCTTTGGGTGATGCCCGGGCAGACTGTTCTTTTTGGGGCAGCTTGAGAGCGGGTTCGGGTTTCGACGATCTATAGCAATCGGGGTAAATTGTAACGGCAAGTCACGAGTAATCATGAGTATGACCAATCCAATCTGATAGGTAAAGTGAAACGGATGGAGAGAAAAGTCTAGGTCTCCAACTTTGACGATAAGCACGGTACCGGATCCGAGGTACGGCTTTTACCGAAGCAAGATGGGTCGACGTCCGGATTCCTTGAAGTCGTACGAACCCTCGGCGAGAAAGAGAAAGTGGGGGGCCGGAGATCTCGGTGATCCCCTGCTCCGCGTCAACCCACCGCCGTCGACTTTAGGCCAATTACAAAAGCCGTCTTTCCGGACAGTTGCAGAGGCTGTACAATGATCAAGGCATTAAAGTTGAAAGACAGAAAACAAAAATGTCTATTTTGAGGTGCCTCAACCGCATGTACGCGGTGCGGTGATGGTGGGTTGTGCGGGGATTTGGGTGATGGTGCTTTGAGAGAGGTCAGTAGGGGTGTGTAGAGGAGTTGGGTTCGAGTATTCGGGAGAGAAGAGGTAGGGTTCGGCCCTTCGTCCTGGTGTGGGTTGGGTAGATGTTGTTGAGTGTGTATCGGTCTGTCATTAAGCCCCCAATTGAGGGATTATCAGTGAAGTAGGTTAGCGTGCAAGTTTGCGCGTGCTGTCGAGTCTCGAGACGGCATTGAACGTCACGGGAGGGGGACAGCCCAAGGTCATCCGCTTGGGCCGGTCAGAGTCTGGCACTCCGACGGTCTGATTTGCGGTGTAAATGCGTACAACATGTTTCAAGCTCCTCCCCACCCCAAATGAAAAAGGCTACAGCATACCAAAGAATACCATCAACACTCCATCCATCCGGTGACTTCAAGGTTCATCACACATCTAACAGTTTCTTCAACCCGGCCACTCGTTCTCTCCCTCCTATTGTCCTCTTGCTCAACTCCGCCAGTGACCCATCAATTTGTTTCCGCAGCAATGGGGACAATTTGGTCCACCCTCCATTGCGTTTGAGTTCCTCGATACGTTCTTCCATAGCTCTGCGAGGGTAAGATGAGGGAGGAAAGCAGTGGGAGAAGTCAGTACCCTTGAGCAGCTCGACTGCACGACCGTTCTCTGTAACTCACTTTGTCAACCGATCATCCCTAGCGAAGAAATACAACGGCATAATCTCCTCCTTGGGCAAGATGTCCATCACGATCGACCAAAGCCCCAGTAATACGAGGTCGCCGATCGAGTTCGAGACGTATTCCCCTACAGCTGCAATTTGGGTCTTTTGCAGTTCCCTCGAGACCCATTTGTCGATCAACGTCGTTGCTGCTGCCACGGGTCGCCCTGGTGGGCCCTGCAAGGCGACAAAAAAAAAGAGTTTTGCTCGGTACAAGTTGATACTCTCCGAAAGTGTTCCTTACTCACCGCCCGACAAGCCAAAGCCACTTCATGCCCCGCCTTCTGCAACCATTTCTCGCCTTCCGACATGACGATGACTTGCAAGAACGAAGCCAAGAGCGACGTATCCTCCGAGATCAAGCCCTGCGTGATCGCGAGCTTGAGGTTGACTCGGATTCCTCGTAAGAGCGCTTTGGTCGCATTGTTGCGGGAGAAGGATTCTGGTGGCAGGTCGGCGAGTTCGTTGACTTGCTTCGAGAGGGCTCCGGTAATGAGAATGGCTACTTCTTGATCTGAGGGGCGAGCCAAGGTCAACTCGTGTGATTGAACGAGGTGTGTGGACAATCCAAGTACGTACGAGATGGCCCATGTCGCATCGCATGCACAAGAGGTGTGCTCCCTCCTACTGGCTCGAGTAACAACTCGAATTGGTTCGACTTGATGTCGTAAATGGTCATGAGCTGCTTCTTCTCGATCGCCTTGAGCAACTCCCAGCTCTCGTACCGCTTCGCCATTTTCCCCTTCATCCTGTTCTGTTTCGCCAGTGCTTCAGGATCGTCCCCCAATGCATGTTGTGGGTGGTCCTTGTCCGGCGGTGGAATGGCAAACGCGTCGATTGGCGTCTCGAGCGCGCTCTCGAGCGATTCAGTGAGGATGTGTTGCCGTTTCGCTCGTTTCGAAGCTTGTTGACCTAGTCTGTCGAGATAAGATGAAGACGGGAGGGCCCTGACGAGCACGGGTGTGGATGCGATTGCATGTTGACGTGTCGCAGCGGGTGGGGACCTCGTCGTTGTCGTCGTCGTGGTGATGTCACCGCTTCCCGTGCCGTTGCTGTTCGGAGCGGACGAGCTACTCCCTGACATGGGCGATGATCCTCGGGACTGACGATCGCGACCTGGAAAGTCTCGTGTTAGGATATGTTGCACCAGTGGCTGGTTGTTGATCCCACTCGGCATCGTGTGCGGTGCGGCGGCGAGGGCACAGACTCGCACGAGCGCCAGGTGACGGCGTGACGGACGAGTCGTACCGGTCGGCCGAATCAGGCGAGGCTGAGATTTCCGACACGGCCACCCATGTTTTCAGACTGTCTGCACGCACCGATTCGATCAAACTTTGTCATCTCTTAAAAATACAGCACTCCAGTCGGCTTCATGTATTTTTGTTTCCTTGCCCTCCAAGTCGGTGCGTCAGCATGAGCCCCGCTACACAGAGCCTTGAAGAATTTCTCTCCACGCGATCCACACTCCTTGCGACGGTGACTCTAGCCATCAATGATCCCAGACTTACAAGATAATCCACACAATGAACGAAGCTACAAACACCATATCCAAGCCACACAGGGCCCAAGTGCGACGCCGCCCAGCAGTTCTAGTGAACGCCGCCCATGGGCTCGTAATGCTTCTCGCCCGAGCGTCCGTGGGCTCGTGCATCATCTGCAGTCGTCTTGAACTTGCGAGCAGAAACATTATCTGTGAACAAAATGTCCAATTCCAAATACACTGGTGAAGGTGTAGTAGTATGTAGAGATCAGCAAGGGGGTGCGAGGATGGGATAAGATTAGATACAATTCACGACGACCGAACCATTGCATCGTCCACCACGGCGACATCGTACTAACTGCACCGAGGGTGTAGTTGCCGAGCGAGAAGGCGTTCGAGTCCGAAAGACCGGCACGCTCGAAGAAGACAGTCGAGTATCCGATGAACCCGGATCCAGCCAAGGTTTGGATCATCCAGACCATGCACACGATCTCGGTTCGGCGCAAGTTGGTGCCCTTGAAGCAGTCAAAGTACGTCGTGCCGGCGTTGATCTCCTTTTCGATCTCATTGGTGAAGATTATTTGGTTGACCTTGGCGTCGACCTCGATAAAGCCTTCGGCCGAGACGGGTCCGAGGGGGTTCAACGAGTTGGCGGCGTCACCGAGACGGCCTTGGCGGACCAACCACCAGGGGACTCGGGCGCAAGGAGGGCACCAGCAAGAATGGGCAGCGGAGTAGAGGCTACAAATATTTTAGTGGGGACAGAATTTTTGGGTGACGGGCGGAAAATCGCATAACCGATCAGTGTCACGGTCCCATTAACAGCCGACCTTCGAACTGGCGGCAACAGCTCTGACTTTTCTGAGTGCCTTCCATCGGCGACGGAATCACCGCCATCGCTTACAACCCTACAACTCAAGGCAAATTGTATACCTCTCGTGAGCGACAAAAGCACCCGGTCGCAAAGATGACATTCTGATTTGATGTGTGGCTTCACTGCCGGTGCGCAGCGAATACTTCGAGTCACTTTCGACGGGTAATTGGAAAAGCTTCTTCAACCCGCGCTTGTGGCCCATGAAGTCAGGAGACTCTACAGATGGCAAGAGGAGCAGGTTTCCTTCCACTGATTCCATCAACTGCTCTTTCGTTGTAAAAAGGCCAGACAATGGGCGGGTCTTTACCATATCTTCGATGGATGATGCCACGCAGAAAACGATCGCGACTATGGAGATAGATGCCCGATTGAGTTTAGATATATAAGAGTAGTTCCTGGGAGGTCCCCGAATTAATAAATTTGCCTGATCTCGGTGTTCCTGCTTCCCTTGCCCCGTATCAGTAACGCCCACATGGCCATGGCCGCATCAAGACGCGCGGGTTGATTGCCCCGCGGCAAACGGTATGCCTTGTATATGGCGGCAATATACATGCGTCCCAGGAGTCCTCCCCGATTAATTCGAAGCAGGGATCACTCAAATCATAGGATACGCTCGTCCGCTCTGCCGTAATGGATTTACGGCGGATCAAATGACTCGAGCCTGGCGAGTGTTCACCGGACCTCTGCGCGGCTTTGCTCCGGTTTGCAGCCTTCCTCAAAAATGTAAAGGAACGTGTGCAGTTTTGAAAGGCGTCCAAGGGTCGTCTCCACTTTCAGGAACGAAGGCCGTTCGTGATCGATGTCTGTCGCTCGCCCCTTTCGTTTGGCAGCTGCCTCTTTCTCTTTCTTGCCCCCTATCTCTCTTGCTTTCATTTCAAAACTGGCTTTTCTTTGTCTAATTTCTAGTTTTTGTTTCCAGGTTTCAGTATAACGTTTCATTTGCACAATCAGGCGAACTGAGAGGTCATGTGTGCAAGTCATGAATGAGGATTCTGCCACTTCCAATGAACTGCGGGCGGCTTTTGCACCGCCCGGCGTTGGGCTGTGACCTCTTTTTCCCCTTCATCTCCTACCCTAGGCTCTCATCTGCTGGGCTCTCATTTTCGACGCTCATGTCCGGCGATTTACTTTTACTACTTTCGGTGCATCAAGCACGGTCTACTCAAGTACCGTTCCTCAAGACCTCTCCCTAAGCGGTTTCCACCGCCTCCTGCGACCTAGTAGCTCTCCAACTTCGTAGCTCGCTTCTCTCTTTTCTTTCTGTAAGTCAGCTCTCGTCAGAACTCACATCTCTGCTCTGCTCTCGCCCCTCGTCTCGAGCCTCGTCGTCCCGCTCACCTTTGCTACCTTTTTCCTTCGTGATAGTGTAGCACTGCACTCCCTACTTGCTCCCCATATACCAAGGAGGGGAGCAGCAACAAATTTCGAAGAGCGACCTGATTTCGAGTAACAGGAGAAGGAAGCTGGTGTATTTCAACTTTTTATCATCATAGGGGTACATGTGGTCTTGAGCTTCTTGTCTCAGACGCTGCCAGGTTGAAAGAAGGCGGGGCTCATAATCCTAGTACGCGGTTTCCCATTTCCTAGTCAGTAGGCCGGATCTGTCAATGATCAGGGTTGAACACTTTTTTATCACGAGAGATTGATGATGAGAGAGGTAAGGGGAGTCGCAAATTCGAATGCCATACAACATCGCTTAGAGTTCCTGCCTATGCCTTAAAAGTAGTAGCTGAAACGTGCGCGTGTGGAGCTGCTTTCCATACTGCTGAAACTTCTAATAAACCCCGCAGAACGATCCGAGGCCGCCCCGATGGGAGACGTCTCCCCTGCAGGTTCAGTGCAGGTCACTGGCGCGACGCAGGAATCGATCGCAGTTCCCGTGCGCCCCCTGAGAGTCATCGTGACTTCTGGCTGAGGCCCAGTTGAGAGCCTACTGGCGACTTGTTCGTATGCGACGTACCAGTTTAGAGAAGGAGTATTTGTCGTCTTTGGTGCTGGGCGCTTTTTTAAAAATCTTTTTCTCGCGTCCACGTGTAGGGCGCGTCGCACAGCGGCTCCGACTGGTGTCTCACGCTTCTTTCTTTTCTCATTAATTGGGTAAAACAGAGTCCGATGATTCACCGTACGGGAAAGCCGGAAATTGGCGAAAAGAATTTGAAAATGTCGGGCAATCGTCGGTAACGGAAGGAAACGGAGAAGAACAAGATTTGCGGAACGGATTGAGGCAGGAGCAGATCCTGAAGGAGAAGATTCAGCAGATGCACAGGCGGAGCCGCCGGAGCGCAGCGTCCAATCGCTCGGCCTCCACACGCTCATCCTGTCGTCCTTCCGGATAGCCGGGGCCCGGAAGTGAGTAGTGACCAACCCCACAAATGACCCCCACTTCGACTTCGTTGGCGACGACGTCCGACCCAGCACCAACTGTGGTTGCTCGACTTTCAACTCCACCTACATCGTCGATCGCGCTGCCCCCTGTAACGAGTAGGACGACCAAGGTCAGTCCGCCGTCCCCCAACCCCGTCGTCCTCCTCGTCGAGTCGTCACACCCCTCGCCGTCGTGTATGTGTGCCGCATAGCTGATGTGTCCCGTGCTAAAGATGTCTGTTTCCTCTTCATCCCCAGTTCGTTCCATCAACCAAACCACAACGGAGGACCAAAATGTTCCATGTCGTCGACTTCTTTGCGACAGCAGATGGCCGTGAAGCCGGCTTGGTGAGTCTGGTAGTGACCCTGAGAGTTGCATTCCCACTCCTACCGAGCCCAGGCCACTGACACAGGCGCTCTCCCCATCAGAGAGTCTTGCAGTACTCGCTACGGTTTACCCTCTACCTACGCGGACACAAGCTATCGACGCCCTTGTTGAGCCGTTTATTGGCGCTCGTCTCAACGCTCTCCGCGATCCGTCGGCTCGTTGCCTTGGTCGATCTCACGCACTACATCTACCATTCCTGGGACCCCTTCCACCACATCCGGAATCGGCGGAAAGGCAAAAGCAAAGCCCTCCATCCCGACGATGATCCTTCCTCTTCCTCATCAAGTTGGGGTCTCGTCCCCGAAGTTTCGACCTTGTTGCACCTCACGCGCCAATTATTGGACCTCGTCTCGACCCTCTCTGATAACGTCTACCTTTTTTCAAAACTCAACCTCATCCCTTTGTCGAAACGACGCACCCGAAAGGCCGATCGAGTCGCCGACGTCGCGACGTTGATGGCTGCGTTGATTGGGTTGCTCCAAGTTGCGAGATCGAGGCAACAGATTTGGGAGGAGGGTAGGGCCGTGAGGAAGGAAGCGATCAAGTTGGAGGAACGACTCGATTCGTTTGAGTTTTGGGAACCTTCGTCTTTGAAGGCGGAAGATGTAGGGGAATCGTCGGTAACGGAAGGAATCGGAACAGAACAAGATGTGCGGAACGGATTGAGGCAGGAGCGAATGCTGGAGGAGAAGATGCTGAGAGATCGAGTGAGGAGCGAGAGAAGACGGTTGAAGGCTCTCAGAAAGGAGTTGACGGATCTGTGGTGGGAGAGATTGAGGTTGACGAGTGATGGCTTGTTCGCTGGTCAGTTCCACGTGGTTCCGTTTCTTGGGCCCGGCAGCGCAGATTTTTACCCCGATCTTCGTTCTTGTCGACAGTGTGGGATGTGCTCGATTTGGATGTCATGTCGGAAATGATCAAGAGTTGGGCTGGAATAACCTCGTCTGCCATTATGTAGGTGACTTTACCTCGGCACCACCTTTTCGCTCCCAAGTTGACGAGTCTTCCGTATGTTCCCAACAGGATGTCCCAAGCATGGAGGGACTTTGTACCCGTAACAAGGACACCTCGGTGACCTGGGATTTATGATGGATGCTTCAATTTTGTTTTGTATCACCGTAATAAGATGTTGTGAACAGACATGTCGTTCCCCCCCCCCAAATGACAAACTTAAACTTGGGTCAAAAGTGTGTCGCACCAGCTGCATCGCACTTTGTTGCAGGCGCCGCACGACTGCCGGTTGGTCTTCGCCGCCCCGCCCCCTCTCCTGCTCGGTTTCCGACGTCTCGCTTCTCTGGCTCGAGACGTGCTCGATCTCTATCTTATGCACTTTATCATTCAGCCCAAGCTTCGAGGTGTTATAGCAGTGAGTTCGAGTTCACCTTGACACCGTCCTGTTTCTGCTCTCCTCGGCGCCTGTACGACCGGGCGGTTATGGGCCTCGCATTCGCTTCGCAGTGCTCAGGGCTGGTCGACATGCTGGCGTTGCAGAGACATGAAGTGGGTCCGAGTGGTCTGAGGCTACCGCGTCTGAATGATCCTCAGCTCAGTATCGCGCTCAAGGCGATCTGCTGTTGGGTGTGGCGACCCATCGCGGCACGTGATCCGACCGTCGACCACCCACCCAATCACCACCACCGGCCGCGAATCGAGCCACGCCCTGATCCTGTCCGTCCCTGTGCATGCAGTGGACATCAAACCCAACCGCGTCAAGCTCGGACCCGATGGGGCTCCGGAAGTCAAGTTGGAGCCCATGACGCGATCGGCCACGAACCCTCACCTCAAGCTCGACGGACCGCCCCAGGCCAAACGCGCCAAGCTCTCGCCATCCAATGGCAGTCACATGGCTCAAGCGGCAATCAAAACAGAGACCCAAGTCCAGCAAGAGCCGAGACCGACGAACAGAATGGCAATCCAAGCTCAAGGCAGTTTTGAGCGGGCAGTCGCGGGTGGCGTAAGAGTACCCGTTGAACCGGCACCCGGTCCCGGCGGCAGTCATGAACCGCCGCGTGTTGCTTCTGCCCAAACAGATGCAATCACTGTTGTGGCCTTTCCCAACACAAACGAGACCCCCGAATCGGTTGCAGCTGTCGTCGAGGCTCAAGCTCAGGTAGCCCATCTTCCTCTTGTTCCTGCGCACCCCGTCCCTCAATCACCCGCCCCCACCAAAGCCACCAAATTCAAGAAGAAGCGACCCAAAAATTCCAAACCTCCCGAACCTCCGAAACGTCCCAAACTTCCCAAGCCAGCCAACCTACCCAACCTTCGCAAGGCCGTGGCTCACGACGACGATCCCATGCAGGCCCTACGTCCCCGTCGCAATCCGTCCTCGACGTTGATTCCACCCCACCCCGTCTTCTGGCGCAGCCCGGGGATCCAACCCAACTTGGCCGCTCTCCCCCCACCGCTCTTGATCGAGTCGCTCGACCTACGTTTGCAATCCGTCACCCACCTAAGCTATTACCTCAACGGATCCAAGAATGTTCGTCTCAGCAAAGAGGAGAGTTACGTCAAGTGTTTTCGTCCTCTCGAATGGTTCGGCGATACCGAGTTGAAGCATTACGTTGCCAACATCTTGGTCAAGAAGTTCCCGAGTCTGACCCATGCCAGCTACTCGGTCCGTCCTTTTTGTTTCCTACAACCGATCGTACCTGAAGGGCTGATGAATTCTTCATCAACTCCACCAGCTCCTTGCGTCAATGCTGATCCAAAACGACACGATATCCTACATCGCGTGGGCCTACGGACTCGGCGACCTTATGCTGTTTGGCAAAGTCGCGCACGGCGAAGAATCCTTTGCGCACCACCAAGACGCCCTCGCGAACTTATTCGAAGCCATGCTAGGTGCCTTGGTCAAGGATCGTGGATCCGAGGGGGAGGCGGAGATCAAGGAATGGATGGGCAAGATCTTTTCGGATGAGGTGTTCCCCGAGTTGAAAGGGAGGGCCGAGGCGATGAGGGAATGGCCTTTGAAGGATAAGGTTCCGGCGGAAGCAGTTGATGTGCTTGCGGGCGAAGCACTGGTGGGAACTATCGCTACGGCTTGATGGCTGATCCATCGGCTTGTATGTGTGTCGTCGTCTCTTCACCTAACCGGTTCCACTTCTCTCCTCGCAAGACTTACATTCTTCGTTTGTAATATCCCCCTCGCATCCGCATTCCTTTTGTTGCAAGTATCACAACATACCCAAAAGACATAGCATATAAATCTACTATACCACATTTCACCCCTTCTCCCATGTTGTAATCAACCCAACAAACTCAACACCGTCTTCTCCGCGAACGCTCGCCGATCATCTATGTCCGTCATCCCCAGCGCCTTTTCCCTTGCTGTGCTGAGTTGAGCGAACAAGGCTTCGAGTTCTTGATCTTGTTGTTCGAGAGACGCAGTATCATCTTCATCGCCAGCGGCGACGAATCTTGGATGAACGGACCTCGACGAGCTAGGGATCTTATCCCCCTCAGATCCCGAAACAAAGTCCGAGATATCATTCTCGAAACCTACATCCTCTCCCTGGCCTTCCCCACCATCCACCTGACTTGACCTTCTAGCGAGATTAGGTAAGAACCTCTCTGGCCACTCCACTTGAACGGGTGTATATTCCTTCGCTTTCGGTAACGAAGGCGGGGGGAGGTTGAGCAAACCCAATTCGTCGGCCGTGGTGGGCTCTTGCACCGCTCGCTCGCGCTGCTGCTTGACGGGGATCATCTGTTCCCACATATGAGCATGCAGCGCCTCGACGACGCGTTCGAGCCCTCGTTTCTCCCCCATACCATCCACTTCATCATCGGCAGAATGTTGCGCCTCCGTTTTCAGAGCCGACGGCCTTCCCGAATCCGAAGCCAGCGATGATGACGATAACGAGGGAGTAACGTATTCGAACCCGTGGTCCAGGGAGAGATCGTGCCATGCTTGATCGTCCGATGAAAGGGAGACTTGATCGGTCGGCGAGGGGAAAGTGAGCAGAAGCAGGGCGATGTCGACTTCGGGGTCTCTTGAAGCGAGGGAGGAGAGGAGGGTGGTGAGGTCGGCTGAGGGATTCTGTTTGAGGAAGATGACTGTGATGAGCTTTTGAGTTTTTCGCTGAAAGAGGAGAGGTGCTTCCCCTCTTTTCTCCCGAGCGAAAGAGCAGCCCGATGAAGAAAGAACGTACTTGGGTGTAGGGAGCGACGACGAGCACCGCGGGCTCATTACCTTGGACTTGATACCGACCCTGATCATCCCCATCCCCGTCTGCGTGGGTGGATTGATCGACATGCACGAACTGAACGTCGCAGGTGTAGTACTTGTTTCGGATCGTCCATGGTTTCGGACCCCGATCTGACGTGTTCGATGTGGGGTGGGAATCGCCCGGCGTCGTTGCGGAGGTCGAAACGGTGCAAGAGGGGATTCCGGATCGGATGACGCCTGGAGAGTAGGTTCGAAGAACCAAACACGGACTTGAAAAAGTTTTTCGGGCGTGGTGAGAGGGTCTGGGTGTATGTTGGACGTACTTTGGATGATCTGGTCGACGTGTTCGCGCGGGATCGACGACAGTGAGTAGACGAGGATCGTCGAGGACGAGGGGAGGGAGACCATGGTGACGGAGGGAGGGTGCGCCCGATTAGAGTGAAGCGTAAGCGTTGTGTGCAGGTGACACCGAGGAGGGGATTACTCCGGCGAGGAACTGCGAGGATAGAAGAGAAAGAGAGGAGCGCGCGAACACGAAGCTCTGCGTGACTTCATTCGCTCCCCTCTCTACTTCAAACCGAACGGTCTTGGATTCACGCCCACAAACAAGCATACATCAACACACCGTCACACCTTCTCGAGCCGCAGGGACCGACAATTCCCCCACACCCCTTCGCGCTCTCCCGAAACCCCTACCCCTTCTCCCCCGCTCCCACCAGCACCTCCTCACCCCCCAATCCCCTGCACCATGTCCTGCAACGGCGTCCGTACGGCCCTCGCCGACTGTCTCCTCAAATCCGACTGCGTGCTCAAGTCCGAACCGCCGAGGACACCGCATGATTGCCTGCAGCACCATACCGCCGAGTTGCCGCTCGAGTGCCAGCAGTTGAGGAAGGCGTTCTTTGAGTGTAAGAGGGGGATGGTAAGTCCAGTGACTGGGAACAACTTTGCAATGTTATGTACTTTGAATCCGACTCATGATCTGGTAATATGTTGCGTCTCGTAGTTGGACATGAGGTACGTTCGGCCGTCCGACTTCGTGGGCACAGTCAAGCACCGAGGAATTGATTTTTAGCTTTCACCTATCACCTATGGATCCTACAGGAAACGTTTCCGAGGGATCGAACCAGCATCAACAAAGGTATCGCCTGTCGCAACGGACGAGACGGGGAGACCGTCATAGACGCTTTGGGAGGATGTTGCAATGAGACGGCATGGGGAAATTTTATCCGTCCGAGTGAGAGCCTGCAATCGCTCCCGGTGTCTTCAGCATTCCTACGAGAGAGGGACATCAAAGCATGCTCCGAAGATATATCGGACGGGTATCTGTATCCAATACGCAAATGGCCCCCGTGGATGTGTGCTGAACCGCATGAAGTGATAATCGTCAGCTGCGATCTCGGCGAGCGAGCGATTCATAGGGCTGGATGTATGCGCAGGAGCTCAAGGCTTGGCGGTGGGCCGATCGACGTCATGCTCCAGAGTCAAGTCAGCCGTCCTTCTCTTGCCTCTACTCCATTCACACCCTAGCTCTCCACCTTCGAGATACAATCACCATGGGCCTCTTCAGTAAGCTCTCCTCTTCCTCCTCATCCAAGAAGTCGTCTGCAAACAACACCAACTACGCGCTCCCACCTGGCCCGCCCCCACCTCAACAAGCGTCGGACGGCGCCGGAGGAGCACAGCCCCACCACCAGTACCAACACCAGCAGGCGTACCAACAGCCGCTGCAACAGCAGCAGCAGTACCACCAGCAGCAACAACAACAATGGCAACAACCAGCACAACAACAGGGGTATACGGCTCCTAGTCAGCCCCCTCCTCAACAGTATTACCATCCACCGGCTGCTGGGAGTGGAAGGGAGGATCCCCTGCAAGGTGAGACTGAAACGGGGTGAGGCGGAATGAGACAATCGTGTCTGACTCACACTCCTTCCTCGGTGCTCACTACCCCAGCTCTCAAAAAATACGATACCGTCTTCCTCGTCGATGATTCGGGATCCATGGAGATGTTCTGGGTGAGCGTCCATTTCCCACAAAAGAGGGGCTCCCTCCGTCTTGGTCGCCCCACATACACGCTCACACTCCTCCTGCACCTGCTCCACAGGAAGACCAACTCGCCCCCGCCCTAGCCGCGGTGATCCAGACCGCGATCCGCTACGACGACGACGGCGTCGACATCTACTTCTTCAACTCGCCCCACCACGCGACCTCTCGTTCGGCACAGGAACTGTTGCAGTTGTTTCAGAAGGTGTGGCCTTCGAAATCGACACCGACCGCGAGTGCGCTGAGGAGGGTCTTGGATCCCTATGTCTCGAATTTGGAGAACTGGGTCGTCGAGTACGTGAAGCGTCTATTTGCCAGAAAAAAGGGGTCTTGCTGATCCGGATTTGTGCTAAATAGGGGCAAGCCGACTGGATACCCTCGACCCAAGCCCATGAACGTAGGTCCTCGTACTCGCGGGTGTCTCCAAGCCATTCACGTCACGCGGGCCTAACATTTTGATTTTTCTTATCTTTCCATAGCTCATCGTTTTGACCGATGGTGCACCGGACCGTGGCGAATCGGCCGAACCCGTAATTGTCGAAATGGCCCAACGCCTCGACAAGATCCGCATGCCACCGTGAGGTTATCGAACCACGATTCTATCCAAGGCCCCTCTCTAACCACCCCTCGTCTTTCTCTCCCTCCAGCTTCCAACTCGGCATCCAGTTCGTCCAAATCGGCACCGACGACGAAGCCGCCCAATCCCTGCGTTCCCTCGACGACGACCTACGTGAGAAGCATGGGATCAGGGATATCGTCGATACGACACTATTCGATGTTCAAAGGGGTCAATTGAACGTCGAGTATCTGATGAAGCCTTTGCTGGGGGGTATGAATCGGAGTATTGATAGTCAATGAAGAGGAAGGGAGACAAGGCTCGATCCTTGAAATGATTGCGGTCTTACTTCGACAAGAGAGCTGTAGCGCAAGATACTGGAGACACAGCGGGCCCAGAAGTGTCACGGAAAAGCAATAAAGGGTCGTGGGGAAGGACGTTGCGAGGCGAGTGAGCAAAGTCGAAGCTTGCGAAGGGAAGGAATACCTCCTATTCCGAATCCGACCCCGACGATGCGCTTCGCCCGGCGAGCCCCATGGCTTTGTTCTCTCAGCCAATCTTCCAGTAAAATTTGAATTCTGGTCACCCTCCTGCTGTTGAATCGTCCTCTCTCAAGGACTGTAGAGACGCCTCGCGGTTACTTTTCAGTGACAGTCGAGCGGGACGGCACGGCGGTCGCGTCCCACGGAGGCCGACATGTGCAAAGAGGAGCACAACTCCAATCCTGCGCCCGGAAGTTCCGTTGGTCGTGGAGGTGGCTTCC
This sequence comes from Microbotryum scabiosae, assembly GCA_022702605.1. NCBI lineage: Eukaryota > Fungi > Basidiomycota > Microbotryomycetes > Microbotryales > Microbotryaceae > Microbotryum > Microbotryum scabiosae. The sequence continues at coordinate 1,190,582 of JAHWDV010000014.1, read as the reverse complement.
TGGGCGGCATAGTGGTTCGACGACCCTGCTGGGCCGTTCTGACTCAAACTGCGTCTGCAAGCCCATAGATCTTGATCTTTCAGGACTTTTCGGTCCATCTGCTCCATGATCTCGTGCACTGTATCCAATTGATCTCGGACGGTCAATCTCTTGAGGGTATAACTTTGGTCATTACAGGACGTACCTAGAGAGCAGATCTGCACTCCAATCACCCTAGGGTTTACTGAACTTCTGGGCTGAGGCCGATCTCGGGCAAACAGCCACCAAGTCCCGAGCCCTGCGGTATCGCGACAATGTGGAGGTGGAGGTCAGTACCCCCCTTCCTTTGAGCCGAGGGAAGGTCCTGCTCTAAGATCGGCAAGAATGATCGCTAACGTACGTTGAACTGACCCAATTGACCCAGCAGTTCCCTCAGCTGTTGGTTCTCCTCCAGCAGCGTACGAATCGCCCTCCACTTGAGCTCCCTCATCAACTCAAAAGGGGTGCCGATATCTCTCTATGTCAGCGAATTGGAAGTACAACGGGATATAACCTGCAATTCTTGTACATCAAGACAGATACAACCCGCCCCGACCCGACTTCGGGCTCACGAATTCAACCCGAGTCCCTCCTCCCGAGACTGCTCTCTCTCCTCAATCCCGAGTGCGTACCTCAACTCGCGATTCTCCTTCCTCAATGCTGCGACCTCAATTTCCTTCTCCAATGCATCGTCGACGGGCCCCAGGACCTCTTTCCGGTGCAACGCATGGCCTGCCATGGTCTTGTGTTGCGCGTCGACGGCGTTCAGAGGGGGTGTTTGGACGAGGTTCGATGTCGATGTCGTGGGGAGGTAATGCGGTTCGCTTGTCGCTCCTTTCCCAATATAGCCTCCTTCTGTGACGTCGTGAGGTCGTGTTTGGGGAATGCTGCTCATGGACCAGGTGTCCGAGGACGTGGAAGCCGAAGAAGCAGCAGAGGATTTGGAGGCGGTTGCGGTAGAGACGAAGGAAGCTGCCAAAGGGTCGATCGGGGAGAGAGGAGGCGAGTCGATTGATTCCGGGTCCTCGCCGTTCATTGCTCGCACGGCTTTCCGGATCAAAGACGCAACATGGGAAAGGGACAGGTTGAGGTGCAGAGCGTCAATGGCGCCCGAGGAGCTCGGGTGCGAATCGGGCGAGTCAGGGGCGCTTGAGTTGCCACGTTCGTCCAGTGCTGCCGAAGACGAAGGGTTGGAGTCGAGAAGGAGCGACTCGTAATGTCGCACAAGATCGAGGTGGTGTTGCTGCGTTGCGGCCTATGGAGATTTCGGAGGGGGAAGAAGCGATTCTCGACCCGATCAGTTCACCACGCCCTCGAGGTGGGGGCCCGGGTGGGCCAGGATCTCGACTGACCGCATGAGCCCTGAATTTGCCCATCACATTCTCCAGTGTGGCCTCATAGTCCTTAAGTAGGACCGATAGTGCCCTGTTCTCTTGGTGCAGGGCCTGGTTCTCGTTGACGAGGCTGACGTTTTGTCGTTCGAGCTCCGAGTCGAACTCGACTGTGGTTGCGATCGCGTCGCGTGCCATGGCAAGAGCCAATTGGGGGTGAGCACGAGGTAGCACGGGTCTCTAATCTAATGTAGAGCATATACTGACCACTGCTGACGTCCAAGTTGAAGCGGCGGAGGGTGTAGCCGGTCTGGTTGTGGATCGCTTGGGTCTAATGCCGCCAGCAGCCACGAGTGTCAGTGCACGTCACTCCGTCGACAAGACCCCAATACAAGGAGCGCCCACCTTGAGCTCCTCTGCACGTCTGTGCAGCTCCTCGGTCTGCTGTCGGTTGTGCGACAGCTGCGACGACAGCTCGACGAGCAGGTTCCACAGCTTGTCGAGGTCGGACACGCCTTGCAGGTGCGCGTCGACGAGCGTCATTTCGATAGGTTGCTACAAGGGAGGCGGTATCGAGCCTTAGCCAACGCTCGTCGCCCAGGAGCGCAGACTTGAAGAAACAGGAGGCGAGGCCCACTTGAGGTACCAGTCGTGGTACTGGATGCAGGAGCTCGTAAGTGGCCCCCGACAACGACGAGGTCTGAGCGCGAGCGGGCTTCTAGTCGTACGAAGGCAGGGCCGCGAACGCGATGGCGGGCTCGGTAATGAGTTCCGGGAGGAAAAAGGGGCGGACTTTGCGCTGCTGACGTCTAAGGCGGTGCAGAGGGGTTGGTTTGTCGTGCTAGGGCGGACTTGCGCGGGAGCGACGTGACGGGCTTGGTCGAGGTTGAACCCGGGCCGGGTTTCAAGGTCGAGCGACTCTGCTCTGGCAGTAAGTAGTCTCTTGTAAGTCTGCAATAGTCCCGCGCGCGATCAGGCGCGCTTAACACCGTCAACCAATCACGTGAGCGCATCTGGGGCATTCTGTGACGGGCTGGTGCAACTCGCTTACCTCCGCTCTGGGGCTCTGGGGGCGGCCCCCGCTTGCTACGGCCGCCCACCCAGCGCCGTCGCCCCTTCTCTCTCCTGAGTCCTGTCCAGTGTCGCCCTTCGACTAGTGCCGTTTCTCCAGACGACGACCTTGGGGGGGTCGTACAGCCCACTCGAATTCCCCGATCGGCCGCGTGGTACGGCGATTCGTCACGCCGCCCGAGGGCCAAACCCCTCTCTCTGCCTTTGACTGTTTTGTGGTGATCATCCGGTTGGCAGTCGACGACGACCGACTGGCACTTTCGGTCCGGTGCCCGTCTGTTGGGATCGCCCACACTGCGAACGCCTGGCGTCCCCCGCGCTCCCGTCGCGACACTTCGCCGAATCAGCTCGCTCGAACTGGCCCAGCTCGCTGTAAGCAGCATCATGTCGAATCCTGATGCTGGAGCCTCGCCCGAAGCCAAACCCAGATTCACTCGAACGAAAACGGGTTGTTTGACTTGTCGAAAGAGGAAGAAGGTGAGCCGGTGTCGTGTCTCCAGCACTCGCTGCTTGCTGCCGCTCGATTGCACTCTTCATCGTGCGTGTACTCAATGGCCTCGGGTGCCCTACATTTGCTTCATCATACCTGCAGAGGTGTCCGGGCAATTACAACCACGAAGGGGTCTGCCAGCGATGTCAGAACAACAACTCGGTGTGTGTGCCCGCGCCACCGTCCGACGGAATTCCGGTACCTCGACGTCGCGCTCGAGTCGAGTCAAGTGCGACGGCGACAGCTCGCAGTGAAGGTGAGGCTTCATCGTCGACATCCATCCCCTTGTCCCATTACGAACGCCATTCGTCCTCGTCGAGTGCGTCCCCTGTGCAATCGACCTCGAGCCACATTTACACGCTGCCGTCGTATGGCCCAATACCCCGCTCGTCGCCCTACGCGGGTGTGCCTCCCTCGGCGCTTCCTATGCACGTCTTGGCCGCCTCGATGCACGCATCTTCTTCGCCGATCGCTCCCGTGCCCGCTTCCTCGAACCATGGCACCAACTACCCCGTCGTTGTGACCCCCTACCACTCTCAACCCTTACCGCCACCCCACGCAACGAATCTGCCTCCTCCCTCGGGCCCACTAGTCTCCTCGGCGACCACAGAGGACCCGCCCGCGGCCTATTTCGACTCGACGCTCGCTCCTATCACCGACCTGTCGCAGATGCACGACATCGAGTCCTTCTTCGAGTCATTGAATCCTGCAATAGATGCCTCGAACCTCACCGCCGACTGGTCGATCCCCGTGGGAAGCTCGGTGGCGCATTCGCATTCGACTCCTACAAATTCGACTCCTGTCACGGTCTCGGCCATGGACCGACGTCACGGCAGCCCTAGCGTACCCCCATCGGCGAGCACGACACTGTCATCGATACCCGCCCCCAACATGGTGGTTTCCGCCCAGGTCGAAGAGGAAGTGTCTTTCTCCGAGGCGTTGACGCAGCTTGAATCGATACCAATCTACAATGCGCTCAACGATGCGTTCTTCTCTTCGATGCCGAAGCCCGTGCGCGACATCCTGCGGCATCGCATGACCGACGTCGCGTTCTCGTCATCGCTCGGCAAATCGGCGTGCCTCGCTTTGTGCCTGCTGTTTCGGGCCAAGACGATGGAGGATCACGGCTCGACCGAGACGAGAGAGAGGTTGATCGCTCAGTCCAACGCCTACTTTCAGCAAGCCGTCGAGCACCTCCAAACGAGCCGCATCCCCCTCGAGGCGCAACTGCTCGCCGTCTTTGACCTCCAGATGTACCAACTCGAACAGTGGGGTGCTGCTGCATCGTATGCAATCTTGCTCCTGGGCGACTACTTTGTCAGCGAGGCAATGGGACCCAAGCCCAAGATCGACTTGCACACCCTCTCGGGCCCATCTTCAGTTTTACTTCGCTCCTTCGCATACGCCGACGTGCTACGCTCCGTTTGCCTTCGATCCCACCCTACCTTGTTTCATCTCGTCGGAGCGCCCGGGATGCCACCTTCCGAACCGGATTCCTCAACCTCGCACGACCCACCAGATCCGATTGTCACGACAGAAGCTCTGCATCTACTCGGCGGCCTTCCGATGGGTCTGATGCTCTGCCTCGGCGCGGCCAGCAACCTTGCATTTGAGCGACCCTCGCTCGACCCCGATGAGTACCAGCGACGGGCAATACTGATCGAAGTGGCAATCAACGACTGGATCCCTTTGGGCTCGATGACGGACGATGCCATGCGACGGATGGACGACCTGACGACGCACGAGATGTGGCGCCAAGCGACGATCATCTACTTTCACCAGACCGTCCATCGCGCGGGCCCTCTGGCGATCCCCATTCGGCGCGCATTGCAGCAGTCCTTGGCGTTGGGCAGTCGGACGGTCGAAACATTGGCGACGACTTGCCGCGACGTCCCCGATCCTCACATCCACCACTCAGCCGCCCCGATGGGCGAAGGGAGGAGTCAGGAGGACAACCAACGAAGGATGGAGGAGAACCTGCACTTCTCGAGCGTTCATTCGCATCGCGCTGCACCGTGGTTCCTGGCTGCTACGGTCTCGTTGACCCATCAAGAGAGGAGTCTCTGTCGGGAGGCGCTAAGAAGGTGTCGGCCGCAAAAGTGAGTCCGGGGGGAGGAGGGGGGATACATATAAATTGGTCAGGAAACGATACTGACTTGGGGCGAATTTGTCCTGGATCAGATTGGCCGACGAAAACCTGGCTGCCGTCGAACGCATTTGGCAACTGACGGATGAGCAGGGCTGGCCCGTCGACTGGAAGGAGACGCTCGAGCAGCAGGGTCTCTTTGTCACCTTTATATTTTAAGCAGCCTGTCACACAGGATCGGTTATATCTTCTCAGTACCTCTTCCATAAAATATGGTTTGTTCTAGATGAGTAATATGATGTTGGAAGTACAGTATCACATTGTTTCCCCGTTCACCGCCGGTCGGCGCGGGGCAGGACGGTCGACGGTCTTTCCGCTTCCTATGGTAGCAACGGAGTCAGTGGAGCAGGTTCCTCGCCCCGGATGCGGTTCTCCCCGGGGAGGTACACCCGAACGTCCCGATGGCTAGATCCCGAAACCGCGAGTCGGCGAGATGATCGTCAGGTCCCGCTCAGGGGTCAGTTTCAAGCAGCTCCCAGAGCGACGAGGACTCAGGAGGTGATTCCGGCCGGCGGGCAAATTCGCCGGCGATAACAAAACCCGGATATCTACTGAGCTCTTGACGAGCGATCTCGAGCACGGTTGGACCGGCCCTCGCATCATGAGCTTAGCAAAAGGGCTGCGCGGATAGGAGGCGCACGAATACGAAAGTGGAGGACATGCCAAAGAAGGAACATGGATTAGCATACCTGACTTTTGGAGGCGATGGTGGCAGATTTGCCCCGTCTACCCTCAGGAGCCGGGCGCTGGTTTGGAGGAGGGAAAGATTGATTTGAGCCCCAAATAATGGGGGCATCAGTCCTGATCCCAGCGAGGGGACGGTCCCGTATGCAATATGAATAATGGTGTAGGATATATGGTATATGATATGGTGGTCCAGCGGATCTAGCGTTTTGTTAGAGTCTTGAACAAGACTCGCGGGAATTTATGACTTGAAGCCTAAAACTCAGTTGGCGGAGGACGTTTCAAATTGTAAACCGCACAGTCGATCGTAACCTTAGGCCTGCGTTTGGCACAAATGCACTCGGAACTCGCTTTGAGGAGCCACATGGGCTGGCGAAAACACACTCAATGTCCTCGATGTCGGTTGCGGATTGGTCCCCTTCTGACAAGGTAATCGAGACCCAGATAGTTACTGGAGTAGAGCTGCTTTTTTGCCTGCGCGTGCTCGGCGCTCAACAAGTCAGCGCTAGCAGGCCATTACCCCTCTCGCAAGACCCGTTTCAGCTTTGGGTGGGTTTGGGGCCCAGGGGAGTTCCGGGTTACCTCTGTTCCTTCGCCATCTATCTCAAGTCACGCGTCACTCTGCAACAAGAGAGGCGGCAGAGCAGTAGTGGCTGAGTCTCTTGTTGTCCAGTACGCCCTCACCGTCAGCTGTGACTCACAACACTGTTCAGCCGACGGGAATCGACCCCCCCCCCCCACACCTTTCGTCACTGACGATACGCTTTGCATCACTCATTCGGGAGGGCAGTTAGCGGGTTGACTTGCTCTCTCCAACAGAAGTGCCCTGGGTGGATGGCGGTCGCGTAGTGAGTGGACATGCAGCCCGAACGGGCGTGATCCATCCGGGGCAGCGTGGACTTCGGTTGAATGTCCAAGAGTCACTGATGCTGGCGCGGTATATCCTCGCATTATATCTGCTCCTAAAGCTCCTCGATATCTCTCACTCTCATCACCCACTCCCGGCTCCCTAATCCCTCTCAGATTGGACCGTGTTGCCCAAACCGCGGTACCGATCGCGTCGCCCGTCGACCTCGGTGCCCGTTCGCAAGAAGTCGGGAGTCGCGAGGGGCGACTTACGCGCTAGCGCCAACGCCGACGCCCCTAAGAAACCAACGCGGACTCACCTGTCGCGACGCCGGTCTGTAAAGGCCGACCGCAACCGAATTCCCCCCTTGAAGCGCGGCAGCCACCCCGGTGCTTATCTGTACCGACTGCCGAGCTTCGAAAGGTCCTATCCGACACCACCCGATCCAACGGACCGTAGCATCGAACAAGGTCTGTGCTCGTCGTCCTCCCGTCGGCGCTCCCGGAAATGAACGGCTCGGAGCACACCAACTCGACGCAGGGCCTCGTCGGCTCGCTCGGTTCGGACGTGAAGCGCGGGCGAATGGTCCCCCGCGTCCCCCTCTATTACGACCGACGCTTCATGTTCACCTTTACCAACGCTTCGTCGTTCTCCTTGGCGCCGCCGAAAAGTCCAGCTCTGGGCTTGCCGAACGCATTCTCGGTACCGCAATGCTCCCACATCACGTGGCGGAACACCTGCATCCCGGGGGAGGAAAATGTGCCCCTGATTCTGATGGTCGTCCCCATCGGTTCAGACATATATGCAAGTACAATTTTTCCCAGCCTATCGAGGTTTTCATTTTCTTCGAACAGAAAGCTGATGTTGAGAAGTCATTGGATCCAACTATCCAGCCGACACGATACCATATTAGTTCGCGATGCGCCGAAGGAGCGCAATGGGATGCCGACCTGCCCGTTGTGAGTTCTGCCTGCTGTTGGCGGTTGACTTTCTGTCCACCGTGTTCAGGAAGGGGAGCTCACGCTTCTCATCGAATACGCGATGCAGGGTCAACGAGTGCTGTTCGGTTTCTTCGACGTCCACGGACACTACGGTGGTTTGACCAAGAACCCATGTGAGCCCTGATCAGACAAACCCGCCTCCCACTTTTGCGAATCGAATTCAGCTGGTTCCGACTCTTATGGCTTTGTTTTCCCCATCAGATGTGATCACCGGTCCAACCTCAGCCCTGACACATACCAACGAGGGCAAGCCACGGACGAACTCAACGGGCGAGTTGTCGAACACCCCGTCGCCGTGCAAAATTGCGACCGAACTATCGACTTCGATCGAACTCGTGCTCAACCCTCCTTCGAACCCGTGCAAGTATCTGCTGTTACAGATCAAGGGTGGGGACGGTCCCTATACTTTGACGATATTGAATCCGTACGTTGCGGGGGTGGCCTGGCTGGCGTGCTCATCACGAGGTGAAGATATCTTCTCACAGTGCTGATACGCGTTGAGGTTGCTGCTCCGACTTTGTTGGGATTCGTAGGGACAAGGCCACATGGGCGGATATATCCGTAGACACCACATCGACCGTGCTACTGACTAACATCAGCGATCCGGGGTCCACCATCATCAGTGAGTCCCATATCCCCTATCTTGTTGCTATAGTTCCGTCTGATAGAACTAATAAAGCCTACGAGGCGATCTCACCCTCTACAGTGTTTGTCGTTGACAAGAATCTGGTGCGATCTCAGGTCACGGGTGAATACAAGCTCGGGTCCGCGGGAACGTGCAACAATACGATGGACAAACTTCTAGCGAGCTCCCACGACGACTCGAGCTTGTTGCCAGCGTCGCGACGGAATCGTCACCGCGAGCTTATCATCCACATGATATTGGCCGGTTTCATTTGTCTGATCCTCTTCGTCGTTGCGATCTGGAGACGGAAATCGATCGCACAGAAAGTGAGGCGGTGGCGGCGTGTAGTCTTGCGGGACTCGAGCATGTTGGACGAGCGAGCGCCGACAGGCTCTGGGACGATCATCACACCCGATGGGCCTTCCTCGTGCTCCTTACCCAGCAAGTGCACGCCCGTCTACTCGCATTCCGACATCCGGCTGTCGAGTGTGGAGATGTCGGATTATCACGGCCATGGACATATCAATGAGCATGGCTCGTTCTCGACTGTCCTCGCATTGGCAGGATCGTTTGACCCGAGGGCCACCACGCTGGACAAGCTCAGGAGGCTGCCCCCCGTCGTCAGCAAATCGCGGCCTTCGGACACCTCAATTCGCAACTACAATGCGGGCAACAGTTCGGTCGAGCTGATGCAGTTGGCAAATCCGGGGAGTGGATCGGAAGGGGGAGGGCCCGATCCACCGGACATGGGCAGCAGCTTGGGGCACGCACATCGCTCGAGCGTGCCGAAGCTGCTGATCCCGACCGATTCGGCGTTCATGCTCGAGAAGGTGCGAAGTGGGAGCGACGAAGAGAAAACGCCAACGACAGTTGCGCTCGCCGATCCGAATGAGTTCGTTTATCGAAACGCTGGGTGGCATCTGTCGACGATGCGGAACACGTCTACGAGCCAAGTCGCCACTGGCCCCGGTGCTCCGGCTTCGGTTCCAGTGCCGCCCATACCAGTTCTGCCGACAATACCTCCAACACTATCACCGCTGCCAGCAGTGCAGTCACCGCCATCACTCAACCGAAGCTCCACTACGGTGCCTGCGATGCAGTATCCTCGGTTCGATCGCGGAAGTAGCAGCAATCACGTGCCGATAACAGCAATACGAGAGTGAAGGCTGAGGTTGACTGCCACGGCACCGCGATCACTGACTGCACGTGTGTTTTTGACAAGTTGGATAATCGGGTGGCCGCGGGGGTGAGGGGTCGCACCGTTGTCGACGACTTCCTTCATTCATGCGGCCGTGGCGTCAACTCGATCGACTATTCATGTGGGGTTTTGAAGAACGTCGAAGCAAAATTTGACGTTTGGTCTTGGCATGTAGCTCTGATCTTTGAGGTTTTCTTTCGTGTTCTTTTGCAGAGGTCAAGATTTGGGAGCAGGTATCTCCTCTAGTAAGGATATCAGTAGTAGTACCAAGGGATGTTTCTATTTTCTCTTAAAACAAGACACTAGGCGTGGCAATCAGAATGGTTACTTCTGAAAATGCGTTTGAGCCTAGGAATGCATCGAGGCAGCAAGGGAAGTTCGAGTGGACAGGCACTGGTGAAACAGGGGAGATGGCGCGATGGCGGGCGCCGCCCACGCGTCGGCGGTGCCCTTTTGCGTGGGAGCGCGGGGGTCCCAAATTGGAATCGAGGCGAGGCAAGGCGAGGCAAGGTGATGTAGTCTGGGCTCGGGCTGTTTCTGGGCGATCGCGGGGCTGTCACACTCATCACCATCTCGTCCTACCTACCTACCTTACCTACCGGATCCTCAAGTACTCTCTGTGACTCTTCCCACCAATATCGGAGCATCTATCGACTGGCCTCGTATATCGCCCACCGCACCGACCCCTTGCGATCGACCGGGGGTGAGTGCAGGCAGTTGATTGATGGGCCTCGTGCGATGCGCCAATGGCTGCAGCGCCCTGTTGACCTCGGGCCAAAATGCTGGGCTGAATGGCACGCGGCGATTGCACTCGCGGGCTATGATTTTCAGGGCGTCTGACGCGCGTTCGGCCTGGCACTGATCGCGAACGACCCGTCCTTCATTCCCTCCTGCAGTCGCTTCCACATACCTAGCCATCTACCGAGGCAAACGATCAAACGAAATCCCAGCACATCGCCTTGTTGGACGGCCTGACGTGCTCTCAGCTCTTGTCACACGGTCCCCCCCGACGATCGTACCGGCCCGGGCCAGCGCTCTGACGCCAAACACGACACCTCGGACCGCGCTGCTCGCTCGGCTTCCGTGACGCCCATCGTCGGCTTGGCGCTCGATCCGGAACACACACCCAATACCCCTACACCATGGCCTCGACCATCGTTGGCAACCCCACCTCGAGGGCAAAGGCGTCGATAGCGACTGCGAACACCCGCACCGGTGACTACAACTTCAACAATGCGATGGGCACCGTGCCTGCCCTGGCCTCGACCCGGACGCTGGAGATCACCCAGTCCGTCTTCAGCTCCTTCGCGACGCCGCAGATCGTGGTCCCCTTCCCCTCGCAGTACGCCAACCAGGTCCAGCTCGCCTACACCTTCAGCGACGTCCCCGTCTACACCCGCACGCCCAACACCTATGGCGGCGTCGAAGCGACGAGCGGCTACGCCTCGATGATGGCCCTGGCAACGGGGACGGCCAGTAGCGGTTCGGGCTCAGGAGGAGGAGGTAGCAGCAGCAGCGGAGGCAAAGGCGGTTTCCATTGGCCCGTATGGGCGACCGCCGTGTGTGCCGGTGTCGGTGGTGCGATCCTCTTGACGGTGATTGTGGCCTGCTGCTGTTGGAGGAAGCGCGCGGCGCGAAGGAAGCGCGAACGTCAGCAACGCCATCGCAACCGCGTCAACTCGACCACGAACCGCAACGTCGAGAGCGAGCGATCCAAGCTAAGGAACGACAAGGCCGCTGCGGCAGCGATGTTGCTCGAGACCGAAAAGGCAGGACTGCACCCGAGTCGCGTGCCGGCGAGGCAAACGGGGCATCGGGATGGCCGCGAGCGCATCCCGTCAAACCAATATTCGGACAAGGTCAAGCCGAACGAGTTCCCCGACTACGACTACCATCCAACCGACTACCCTGCCCCGCTGCCGCCTGCCGATCTGCGTGGGGTGGCTTCCCATGGCTCCCCGCGGCGCCACAACCAGTACTTTGTCCACCCGGATGCCGAGTCGCCGCAACGATCGCTCGACCCCGAGGCCTACGCACCGTTGTCGTTGCACCCTGGCGTGGATTGGTCTGAGCATCGACGCATGATTTCGGGCGCAAGCGACGACACCGGCTACACCACCCCCGACGAGCGAGCGAGCACGCGCACCTCCCTCGACGGCAGTCCCTCGGGACTTCTCGCAAATGCTGCGCCTCACCCTCGTAGTCGTTCTCACGGACGCACCCGTGGTGAACGACGCAGCGCCGATTATGCTGCCGCGGGTGGTCAAGGTCACCCGACCTCGCAATCCCGACCCACCTCGTACCCGGCCGCGTTGTCGGTCGGTGGTGGCACAGCACCTGCAACGAGCGACATCGACATTGGGCAGAGCCTACTCGGGAGTGCGATGTTGATGGGGGATGGTCCAGAGGACGATCCGTCGCGCCTGCGAGTGAACAACAAGTCGGCACGGCTGTCGCAGATCTCACGAACAACCGGTCAATCGACCAACTCGGGTACACTCGGCGCACTCACCAACAGCAGCCAGTCTTTAGTCGACCGTGGATCATTCGAAACGTCGCGGAGCGCAAACAGCCAGGAGCCTGCCGCTCCCAGATCGAGGGCCGTCGAGGTGCGCGCATCAAAGGATCTCGGTCGCCGAGGATCGCCCAACAATGAATAGGCGATCACCCGAGACTCAAAGCCCTTGTCATGTTGCAACATTAGAGTGGAGTTGACGTCGGTGGTGTTGGGGTTCGGTTCTCCCATTTTGTATAACGATCTTAGCACATTCGGCGAGCTTCATGCGCTCTCTCTCCCTTTATCTCTCTCCTATCATATGTGTTTCACTCTATTTATGGACAATGACCATGGACACTTGTTTCCTTGTCACCTTGCGAAGCAGATTTGGAAAGAGAGATCGAGAATCATGTCGCCCTCTGCGCTGGTCGAGGAGCGGGGGACTCCTATCCCAGACGCGCGGGGTGTTGCGTTCGCGCAGTTCCGTGGTTGGCTGGACGGAGCAACTTGAAAGAGTTGCTTGGTTTGGTGAAGAGAGCTACTCGTACCCGATTGGCCGTGCTCGTTAGTTTCCCGCTATCGGAACTACGACAGGCGTCCAGTTATGACGCGAACGGACGGCCTGCAGCGCAATTCAAATGGTCCTAAGTTCGTCTTACTTAGCGCGAAGGCAGTGGTCAATCTTACTCTTAAATCAGGAACTTGTAGTACCCACAGCTAAGAAGGCCGTCTATAGAGAAAAGACCGTGAAATAAGCACGAATCAACACAATTCGAATGGCGGTGCCGTCCGTACCGGCGCCGAGGAACGCGCCCGGGGTTCCCGGCCCCAGCCAGCGGTGTCAGGCAGCTCGAGGCTCGGAGAGCTCAGGCCGCTGTGTCCGTGTGCTAGACTCGGGGATCCGAACGCGCTAGGACATTCATAAACAACGCCGAAACGTTATCTTCCGCAGCTCCCCAGAGACGTCTTAGATCCAAGCAGCTCAGGCTCCCTATATCCGACGGCTTACCCGCTGTCCGAATCCACACGAGAGAGGAGTGCGCGGCGGTGCTCGATCTGCGACGAGTCCATCGCTCGAGTAGGTGCAGGAGTCAATCTTCTACTACAGCACTCTCTCTCATCCACCATTTGAACATGTTTCTTCCTCGCCAAAAATGGTGCTTCGCTCGTTACCTCGTCCTCCTGCTCCTGCTAGTGACGCTGCCAACTTCCCTTCGCGCCAAGTCACTCGCGTCCTTGCTGGGCCGCCTCTGGCCAACGATTTCCGGCTCGGTCTCCGACTTTCCTTACCCTAACGACGACTCGTTCTACACCCCACCCAACACGTTCGCGGAGGACACCCCCGGCACAGTCTATCAATACCGCTATGCCAAAAACCCTGGTCACTCGGATCTGACCGCCATTCAAGTCTTGTTCCGGACGGTCGACGCCCTGGGCAAACCCGCGACGACGGTGACGACGATCCTGCAGGCGAACTCGTTCTCCGGCGAGACGGAGTATCTGGTTGCTTGGAATATGTACGAAGATGGCGCGGCTCCACAATGCGCCCCGTCCTACTGCTTTAATACCGAACCTGGGCAGTCCTTCTGCCCAGATGTGGGCAAGTTCATGTGCTGTTTTATCATTCCGTCAGCTGGACGCAATTACTAAACTATGATGTGATATAATAGATGACCAGTTGATGTCTTACTTGACAAAGGGCTGGATCGTGATCGTGACCGACTACGAAGGCACGAACTCGGGATTTTCTGTGGGCCACCTCGCCGGCTACCAGATCCTTGACGGATACCGAGCTGCGATCGAGTTTCTCGACCTGCCTCGGAAGATCATTCTAGGAGGCTTCGGCTACTCCGGTGGTGCGTTCGCAACGGGATGGGCCGCGTCTTTGCACAGCATGTATGCTCCTGAGCTCAACATCAAGGCACTCACGCTTGGTGGCACTCCGACAAATGTTACTTCGGCTTTGATGCACCTCAATGGTGGCCTGTACGCCGTGAGTCGCGGTCCCCGGCCTCATCCCCCGCCTAAGACCATTACCAGGGGCGCGAGCTCATCTGGCCCGTCCCGTGATCTCACGCTCTGGCACAGGGCTTTGCGATCACCGGAATGGCGGGACAACTGGCGACGTTCCCAGAACTCAACTCACGCTTCAACCAAGTTGCGACACGGTTCGGCCTTTCCAAGATCAGTGCTGCGCAAAGCCGTTGCGCAAACTACGCCCTCTTGAGCTTTGCCTTCAGCGACATCCTCTCGACGGAGTTTCAGGCCCTGGGCAACGATCTGCTGTACGACCCTGTGGTCTCCAAATACCTCAAGAAATCCGTAATGGGTACCAAGTCGTCGGAAACGCCCAAGAAACCGTCAATATGCATGTTTCACAGCGACATGGATCAAGTCATCCCGTATGAGGCTGCGCTAAAGACCGCTCGTACCTGGTGTCGCCGCGGCGCCAAGATCAAGTTTGTGACCCTCAAGGGCCTATCCGGGCATCTTAGTACTCAGACGGCGTATGGCGACACCGCCCTCGCCTGGCTTGACGGCCAAATGCGAGGGGAGATCGCTCCCCTCACGAAATGCTCCTTCACTTCCGATCTTAGTCTTTCGTTGCCGATCAGGAAACGCTCGCGCAGTCATACTTTGCAGTCGCATTCTCGCAAGATGTAGAAAGGACCAAAATCTGCGATCACATACCCTCGTCATCGACAGAATTAGCCGTGTTCGATTTAGACATCCTCCCCCCCCCCCCCCCGGTCTACCCCTCGTCCTACAACGTCGTAGAAATCCACCTTTGCGATACCGAGTGTCCATCACAAGACTTCAGTCTTCTAAAGTTTTGAACTCGTGTAGGTTGTGGCATTCAATTCAGTGCGACCTCAGGTTGAAATCGACGGGGTCGCAATTGATGCGCAGTCGGGGGGTTCGTTGCCCGGCAACTCGAAAAGATGCCCTTGCTTGTAGACCGAAACTGACCTGCTGTGTTAAAGGTCAAAAAAAACCACACTGAGCTGCGACGGCCTCGCGTGTGTGCGTGGACCGGACGCCGGGTAGGGGCCTGCGGGGCTTGAGCGGGGCTTGTTCGCATACTAGTGCGGGGGCACGCTTGGCGAGCTATTCTCTATATTTGGACGGCTTGACCCGACTATTTATGGAGGAGATGATAGTTAGTTAACCGCGGTCGTTCGTCCCATACTGACTTCGGGGCAGTGTTTGACCGCAGTGGGCACGGTTGCCGGCCTTGTTCGCCGGCGACCGCCCTCGTAATGGCAGTGCATCCGCCGTTCCGGTGCAAGCACCCAGCTCCAGAAGTCAGATCCACTCTCTTTCTCAGATTTCTCGTATCCCATGGGTCGTGACACCATGGTCCGACGGCATGATTCAGTCCGACTGCTCACGTGGTTGCTGACCTCCTGTCTGGCGCTCGCGTCCGTGACGCCGGCACGCTCGGCTCCACTTTTTGGCATCACTGCATCGTCACTCTTGGGCGAGGGGTCCGGATTCCCTTATCCGGATGAAGACCCATTCTACATCCCACCAGCCTCAATCCGAAAGGACAAGCCGGGCACCGTCTACCGATCGCGCAAAGCAGCTAACCCAGGTTCGGGGCGGATAGGCACTCAGATTCTGTTCCGAACCAATGATGCACATCACAACCCGACTACGACCGCCACGACGATCCTACAAAATGCGGGATCCTCTCCGCAGTATCTTGTTGCTTACAATATGTACGAAGACGGAGCAGCACCGCAATGTGCTCCTTCCTACTGCTTCAACACAGACTCGGTGCAACCGTTCTGCCCGGACGGAGGTGAGCACTGGCGGAGATGTTTGGCGGCGACTTTCGGGAACCTGATATGGCTCGTTCCGTTTTGTGGCGTCGAAAGACGGGCAGTTGAACACGTTCATGGAGTACGACTGGACCGTGATCATCACCGATTTCGAAGGCAACAACTCGGCATTCTCGGTGGGACACCAGGCAGGGTACCAGATTCTCGATGGCTATCGAGCCGCCATCAACTTTCTGGGACTACCTAAAGACGTGATTATTGGTGGATCCGGGTACTCTGGAGGGGCGATCGGGACCGGCTGGTCCGCGGCTTTGCACGCTAGCTACGCCGCTGAGCTCAATATTCGAGCTCTTGCCTTCGGGGGCACGCCAACGAACGTCACTTCAACGATGATCAATGTCAATGGTGGCGTGTGGGCTGTAACTAACTCTCAGATATGTGGTATAATTCACCGGAGCGCTTGAACTGACTGCCCATGGCACCATGCCTTCGGTCTATGCAGGGGTTTGCGGTCAGCGGAACAGCCGGCCAGATTGCGGCATATCCCGAAATGCAACCACTGTATAAGCAAATCTGCACCAAGAAGGGGGAAACCCTTTTATCGAATGCCAAGAAGCATTGTGCGGTGTGGGATATTGTCAACTTTGCCTTTGTGGACATCCTCTCCACCGAATTCCAGTCACTTGGCGCCGAGCTCCTCCACCACCCATTGGTCGCCAAATGCATGCAAAAGTCTGTCATGGGTTCGAATGCGACGGAAACACCAATTCAACCCTCGGTGTTTATGTACCATAGTACGAGCGACGAAGTGATACCTTACGAATCGGCCTTGACGACGGCCCAATCGTGGTGCCGCAACGGCGCCAAGATCCACTTTGTCACCGAGGAAGGTTTTGGGGGCCACCTCGGAACCCAGCTCTCTTACGGGTCGACAGCCTATTCGTGGCTCTACAACCAGCTCTGTGGAAATATGGCACCGCTCACCGAATGCGCATTCACCTCAGCAACGCACCTTGAGCTCCCCATCAGGGCTCGAGCCGTAGCCAGTTCCGGCCCGGCCTGACAAAATGTCGCGTAAAAAAGGAAAGATGTCCACGATGATATGGCACAGATATGGCACAATAGAGCAGTAGAACGTAGTTTAAACTCGTTTCAGACGCTATGAAGGCACAGATATGATGCGAATGGACCTGTGTAAGACAAAGAGGAAGAATGTATGTACAAAGTGCAATTATGGGTTGGATTCATACACTGGCTTGACTCCTGAACGACTCGCTTGCTCCTTCGCACTATTCGAGGACAGAACTACGCCACAGCTTCTTGGTGGGGAGAGGGGTGGGCAACTGCCAGGAAGTGAAGGTGCAATTCGTGCCGGCGGGGACATTACCTCGCATTTGGTCGTCCACCCAGGCAATCACCTCAGCGGATAGCTCAAACTTGGTCCGGGCGTGGTTGTAACGGGTCTCGGTGACAAAGTGGATCTTGGCACCCCGACTGCACCATTTCTGAACTGTCCACAAGACTGAATCGTACGGCGTTCTTTCGTCGAGGTTGCTGTGGTAAATGAACAGCGAAGGCTTGGTCGGTGTCTCGCTTGGAGCCAAGCCCATGAGGGAACGCTTGAGGTACCTGGCGACGATCGGATCATAGAGTAGTTTATCTCCCAGTGTTTGAAAGTCGGTGGAAAGA
This sequence comes from Microbotryum scabiosae, assembly GCA_022702605.1. NCBI lineage: Eukaryota > Fungi > Basidiomycota > Microbotryomycetes > Microbotryales > Microbotryaceae > Microbotryum > Microbotryum scabiosae. The sequence continues at coordinate 1,173,200 of JAHWDV010000014.1, read as the reverse complement.
ATGTCGGTACCAGCATAACGTATCAGGGCGTAGGAGGCGCAGTGGCGAGTAATGTCCGCAAGCGAAGAGCGTGCTTTAGAGGTCAGGATCTGGTCGACACGAGCTTTCAGTTCGGGGAAAGCAGCCATTTGACCCGCAATCCCAACTATGGTAAGTCCCTGGATGTGTCGCCATAGCTCAGAATGAGGTCAAGCTCATTTGTTCCCCACTCTTCCGCCCACTCACCGCATCAAATCCTCGATTGAGTTGTTCTAAGCTGGAGGAGACATTGGCCGCAGCTCCACCGAAAGCGATGGCTCGAAGATTCAGCTCGGGCGCGTAGTTGTTATGAAGCGCCGCTGACCATCCTGCGCCGGTAGCACCGCCCGAATACCCAAGGCCTCCAAGTGGAACCTCGGAAGGCAAGCCCAGGTAGTTGATCGCAGCGCGATACCCGTCGAGGATTTGGTATCCCGCTTGGTGTCCGACGGTGAAGGCCGAATTGCTGCCCTCGTAGTCGGTCAAGAGGATTGTCCATCCCCGGTTCAAAAGAGGGTACAGCTGGGTGGCTGAAGCCATGGGATCGAGACGGTGTCGTATTAGCAGGACAGTCATCGTTTTGTCCTCAGCAACAGCTGCAAGGCTTTTCACTCATCGAGTCACCTCCCTCTGGGCAGAACGGATATGCCGAGCCGACATTCAGACAGAAAGACGGAGAGCATTTCGCCGTCGCCCCGTCTTCGTAGGCACTATAATGTACCAAGAACCGATTTGATGCGGTGCCATTGGTCTGAATAATTGTCGTGACAGTCACAGCCGCGTTGCCTAGCGCGTCGGTCGTGCGATGCAGCACCTGCGTCGCTTCCAGCCCGAACACGGGCTTTGCGACCTTGCGCGATCGATAGACGACGCCAGGCCGATCCCTCTCGAACCCGTTTGGCGCGACGTAGAAAGGATCGACGTCTGGGTAAGGGAATTTGGGATGGTGCGGCAAGCTGATGCAAAACACCGAGGTCGCGCACAGCCCCAAGAACAGCCCCACGAGCGCGGCGGCGATAAGGAGCGTGATGCCGAGAATCCAGAACAGCAGGCGACGAGAGGGACGCTTTCGGCGCACGCGAGCGATGAGCACCCTCATGCCCTTGGGGCTACTACAACTCGATGGTTGAGATGACGAACGGGCAGAAGCAAATGAGGGGAAGCCCAAATGACCGCGTGGTGGTCCGTAGGCTACTCCCGGGCTACCACGTAAGTGTGACCGGTCCCGAATCGCGCGCCTGGGCACGCACCCCCTGTCCATCACTCAGGAGCCTTTCAGGGCACAACGCCGCTGACTCGGGCTGAGGCCGTTGCATTCGATAGAAGGGAACCCGTTCCAGACTATTTAATTTGTGTTTCAGATGATGAAGGAGAAGACGACGGCGTTTGGGCCCTAGAAAAGTGGCGTAGAGGACCTTTCACTGATGGTCGAGCGAATATTGAACGTGGGCCGGTTTCCGCTGGTAGCGCTAGTGGCGGTCCGGTGACACTCGTCTTAGTCACTGACTCCTGAGTATGTTGCCTCCTGTCTCGGGCATACCGCATGAGCTGTATTCGAGGCCCCAGCACAGCGGGCGACCAGCACCACTCTCACTCTTCCAATCAGACGCAGGAATCGTTGTAACCAACCGTAGAGTGAATCTCAGATTGACGCACCGCGGGCCGGCGACGAGTCCCTGAACCTCTAGCTGGGAAATGTCATGGCTTGTTTAAACACGGGTTAGCATTTCGGACCGTTCTTTGAAGCCAAGATATACAAGAGAGGGAAGAGTGTGAGGAGAATCTAGAGATCTACACGTCGCGGAAAAGATGTTAGATGTCACAGCTTGGGGGTACTCACGTGAAAATCTTCGGTCCGCTTCCGAGCAGGAGGCTGCGTCAACTCGCCCTTCTTCAGGTTTGTAGAACTTAGAATCGTCGAAGCAGAATGACCGGGCTGCAGTTGAAGGTGGCACCGAAGCTGAAGCCGAACCCGAGGTTGAAAGCTGAAAAGCCTTCCGACTCCGCTACGTCGCTTAGACAACCCTGCAAGGATATCTTCCTCGACTTAGGAAACCCTTGGCACCCTGGATCGATTCTAGCGCCGATCGATGATTCAGGGCTATCGGAAACCTGGATCTGTGGCACGACCGTCGTTCGTCAGAGTTCGGCAAGCGCTTCGCCGGCGTTCCACTCAGAATACGACGCAGAGGCAGGTAGTAACTTCAACTGACAGGTTCACGGTGTCTGTGAAAAAAAAAAAAAAAAAAAAAAAAAAAAAAAAAAAAAATCTTAGCTGAAGAGCAAACTGTTGCTGCGGGGGAATTTCTGCTGCCCCTTGGGATCCCCAAAACGAGTGAATCTATGATAGCCGATCTTGTAAGCCCGGCTGGGCCACGGACCCGAGTTACGGCTTGCACCCGATGATAATAATTAATTTTTTTTAGGTTGACGGTCTTGCATACATTGAATGAAAGAAAACCGAATTGCAAAGAACGAATTGATTTTGTGGCAGGCCCGGCTGTAGGGAACAGGCTTCGACAGCTAGTCAGAAAGAGCGAGCACTGTTTCAGAGTCGTCCAGCGCATTGTAGAATTCGAGCAGCGGTGCAGAACCTAGAACTCGTTGCCTCTGAAGTGAAAGGCCCGCTCAACTATTCGCTCCAAACGAACCGAATGGCAGGATCTACGGAAGCTTGCGTCTGGACAGTGATTAATCAGTCAATATTGGCTCCTGTTACAATCGTTCCGAGGCTCCCGTGCAAAAAAAGTAGGGGCCATGAGTCTCGGTGCCGAATCTAGTCGACATTCGCGCCGTGGTTCAGTGATGGCGACCTCAACTGGATGTTACAATTATGCGCTTTTCCTGAGGGCGAGAGCGTTAGAAGCTGAGATCGAGCAGTTCGGAGTGTTTGAACACTTCCGAGTTGAAATCAGCCTGCCTCGCGCGTTAGCTGCTGTGCGATGCGATGTGACTTGTGTGATTTCCCAACTAAGCTGAAGAGTTGGGCAGCTACTGTGAGAGCAAGGGAGAAGTTCATAAAAGAATACGTGTCAATAGGTGACGTCACTGACGTGGTGACCGCCAGTGCCTGTCAGGGGGCGTTGTCTACTTTGTCTGCGAATCGCCGAGGAGCGGCGAGGACTGCAGAACGCCACGTGCAGTGCTAGTCACGTCGGTCGATCAGTAGTCCGGCGGTCCGGCGGCTCAACAGCCGAACGGGGTGGTCTGGATCATAAGGAGACGAACCTGGTTTATTCGACTGTGGCGGTCAAGTGGTTACATGATCATTGGTTGGGGGAGATGTCGCCAAGCGCGTTTTTATATCTAAGTCGAGTACATCCGTCCCACAGAAGTGATATGTCATGAGGGTCTATGGATGTGAGCATGTTCTCCGGAAGTCTCGACTTTGCACGATTTGGAAAAAGCTTGCCCGCCCCGAGAATGAAGAGTGGGATGACAGCTTCTCTTCAAGCGAATTTCTGGCCTGCGAATTTGGCTCCTCCTCGAGATGATTTTAGGAAGTTATGACGAAATTCCTCGTGAAGGGTTTTGAGAGGATACAAGAGGATTGGTCAAAGTTTGAAGCGCTCCATCATAGGGAGAGATGTCATTTTTCTTGAGCTTTCGATGCAGGGATTTTGAACCTCGAGGCCGGGCTATCGTCGATTCGGAGCAGCAGCTGAGTGGGGTTGAGAAAGTTCGGATCACAGAGTTAGACGTCGGCTGTAGTCAATACCAAATTCTCTTTCTGTTTCCCATGGAAATGTACAGCCGACTTGGGGCTTCCGTGTGTGCCCGGGCGGGCGGCCCTTATTTAAGTTGATGGTCGTTGGTGAATCACTCGATGTATGCTGTGCTCGCCCGTACGACTTGGATCTAGCTTCCCAGTTCATTAATTCCGATTGGTACAACGAACATGCGAGAGTGACTGGCTGAGGTGTTTGCAATCAACGAGTTTGCACCTCTGGCCCCTCCCTGGCCGCCGGTGCCGAGCTGAGTCGCGTGCCACGGCCGAGCCCCAACCCGGCTCCACTCCGGCTCGTGAGAGTCTCATGTGGCGGCCGGTCGAGTTGGCGCGTGCCTCGCTTCTCGCTGTCTCTCTTACCCCTAACACCCAAGTATCGTAGTCGCTCCCTCGATTCCAGCATTACAATCGGGATCTCATCATGTCGACACCGGCACGAAGGAGATTGGGTAGGTCGGACCTGGTCCTCTCGTAGTTCCCTCTGTGCATCTTGCATCTGCCTCTGTCTCTCTCCGATCGAGTCACCTCCATCTTGACGACACCCCGATCGGCCGGAGGGCTCATGGGGGACCACGGCCAGCACCGAGACCGGGCGTACCACTGCTCCTGGAGTACGATCTTCATGTTGACCCGTTTCCATGCGTTGTCATTCCAGTCCGAGATTTCAAGGCGCTCTCAACAGATCCTCCAGGTGCGTTCACCGTTCACCGTTCGAGGCAACGAGACACCCCTCCGCTCTGATCGGTGTAGTACTGATCCTCCTGCGTTCGTCCCCCCTCGTCACCCACGTGTAGGAGGTATTTCTGGCTCACCATGTGCCGATAACATCATGGTCTGGAACGCCGTCATCTTTGGACCGGGTACGTTGCGCCCTCTCGACTGACCCTCCTCCCCCACTCGTCACCCCCGACAAGCTGACCAATCCCTCATCTCCCCTCGTTCTGCTCAGCCGAAACCCCCTTCGAAGACGGCACCTTCCGTCTCGCGCTCTCCTTCGACGAATCCTACCCCAACAAACCCCCAACGGTCAAATTCCTTTCCAAGATGTTCCACCCCAACGTATACGCCTCCGGGGAACTGTGTCTCGATATTCTGCAGAATCGTTGGAGTCCCACGTACGACGTTGCGGCGATCTTGACTTCGGTGCAAAGCTTGTTGAATGATCCGAATCCGAATAGGTGACGAGACAGCAAACACGTTTGATGAGGGGATTGGTGTCGGGAGCGGAGGAGCTGATGAATTTGGTCTCGTCTTGGTCTAGTCCCGCGAATGCCGAAGCGGCTCAGCTGTTCAGGGAGAACATGAAGGTGAAAGAAATGAGGAATCGGACGAATCGCACTTATGGGATAGTTCATTGAAGCTCGTCAGGGTTCGCCATCTCTTCTCACAGGAATACGTCAAACGGGTGCGCAACACGGTCGAAGCTTCGTGGATGGACGACGACGAGATTGCCATTGACGATCCATGACCGATGGACTAAGGAAAGCCCTTGGTGATCCCTACTTCCCCTCGACGCTCCGAACGACCTGTAGTCTGTATAAATCTAGTTCTCTCGTTCGCATTATTTTCCTTCATTTTTCCATCTCTCCTCCACTTCAGTCTACTCAATCCCGTTCCTGCTCAGTCGCCTGCAATTACAACCCAGCTCTTGTTCGCAGTAAAGCCTTTCTAGATCTCACTGTGCGAGCCATTCCGACTCCGACGTCTGCTCTTTATGCCGTGGTCGTCGTCTTGGGTTGGATCTTGAGACTGAAATCGACGATCGACGTGCCTTGGTGGATCGACGACGTCGACAAGATGTCGACATCTATGAAACGAGCAGACCCCAATTTCAACCCTAGTCCTCTCCCCCATACACCAGCCACCAAGACTGCCACAACTCACCAGGACACAAGCTTTCCTGCATATTCTCCTCCGTCAAACCCCCACTAACCTCGACCAAACACCTCTTCCTTACAACCCCATCCCCAACCACCTTCTCCGCATCCTCCCTCAAAACCCTCGCAGCTTTATTCAACTCCTCGGGGACGAAATTGTCCAACATGACGATGTCGGCTCCGGCGGAGATGGCTTCGCGCGCTTCGGAGAGGGATTGACATTCAACGTGGATGCGGAGGGCAAAGCCGGCGACGGAACGCGCGGAGTGGACGGCTTGGGTTATGGAACCTTTTTGAGCGGTTGAAAGAGGTGGGAAGGTTAGCTTTCGGTGCGGGATGGGGGTTTCCTCCCCCCCTTGGTGGGTATAAGCTTACCCTTTGACCAGATGTGGTTGTCCTTGAGCATGACCATGCTCGACAGATCATAACGGTGGGGATCGACGCCACCGACGAGCATGCCGTATTTCTCGACGAGGCGGAAGCCTGTGTCGTACAAGTGAAGAAGGGTCCGAGTGAGCTCCGGAATAGGGCCGAACTCGGGGTTCCCTCCTTTACCTGGTGTGGTCTTCCTCGTTCCAGCGATGATACCCGTAAACCCTAAGGACCTAGCCTTGACAAGAACCTTCCTCGATCTGAATGCAAATCGATAAAGCCGATCAGCTCAAGACCTCTATGGGTCCTCTCAGCCCGAACAAAGACCTTACTTCCAAGCGATCCCACTACACCTTGCAATCGTGTTCAATGCGACCCTCTCCCCTAACAACAAAGCCCTCGCCGGTCCAGTCACGGTCGCCACTTTAATCTTGGGAGTCGAAGACGTAGCTTGGACCGGGGTGCCTTCGGTCAAGTGCCAGGTTACACTGTGGGAAGGGGGCGGCCGGGAGGGTGAGGTTTGGGGGGTTTGGGTGGGAAGTGGTGGTAAGGTCGAGGACTGACGTGCATCCCAGTTGGGAGAAAATCTCGTTCACGAAGGGGACACCGGCTAGGATACCCTGTCAATCGACGCAGATCAGTTCCATCCCGTAACCCGCTCGGCAGGACTGGGTCTCCAGTGCCCTTGGGGAACTGACCTCGGACTTGCCCCACAAGATCGCCTCTTGCTCGCTCTCGCCGACGACGAACCCGCCATAATCAAACGAAGGCGTGTCTTCGGCCAACCAAGAGGTGATGATGGATTTCCAGGAGGGCGGGAGTAGGTGGGCATAGTCGCCTAGTGGGGCGGGCAGGGAGATGGAGGTGGTGGATGACATCTGTGGTAGGGAGGGGAAAGTCAGCCTTGCGAGTTGAATGGCGGGAGGCGGCGAGCCGGATTGACTAACTGATGAGTGCGCAAGTCGGGAGTCGTGATCGGTGCACGGTTGTTGGGCGCACAAGAGGGACAGGAGAGCAGAGAAGGAGCAGGCAGCGAAAGCGCGATCGCGAAGAAGCTCCTTTCGGCGTTCGCTGCTGCGGAGTGACCTGCGTTCAGCACTCGCGACACCGTCGTACAAAATCTTGCACTTTGAGCTTGACTTGGCAGCCTTCTTCCAAATGTTGAAAGCTTACCCCTGAGCTTGCCCGTCCCCCGTCCGAGTCCGTTCCTGACTCGGGTCGCCGGGGTCGATCGTCGTCGTTCGACACGTGACGCGTGATTCCCATGCTCTCACTCCGTCCTTCTCTGATTCCCAACTCACACTCACCCTCGTACTCGGCCTCGGCGTCCACAACGCTCTCGAGGCAGCTCGTCGCACGCACTTGTTCGACCCCAGGTACGCGTCATCTTCCCACGCTCAGCTCTGTGACACCACCTGCTCACACAAACATCGCGCTCTCTCTCTCTCGATCGCACAGACCGTCCTTTTCAGCGTGTTCGCCACCAGGTCATGGCATGCACCCAACGCACAATATGGTCCTACGCGTCCCGTGTCGCCTCAACTTCGACCGCCCCTTCCCCCACTTCATGTCTCGTAGCAAACCGTAGCGCCCCTCTCCACCCGCTCACGTGTCGCACACCCCGTCGATTCGTTTCGTCCTCGTCCACGCCGGCAACAGCAACCGCCACGTCCGGCACAACACCACCCAAACCTCCTTCCCCTCCCTCTCAGAGGAAAACCAGACCTGCTCCACCTTCCAAGTCGTCGCACGTGTCTTCGACTTCGACACCGAGAGAAGAGGCGCATGGCTCGTTGCATCCGAGGGATCGCGCCCGATTCGCTGAACCGACCGAGTCAAGCACGACGTCCGCGGTGACGACTTCTTCGGACACGGCCACTTCGGCTTTGGCGTTGAAAGAAGGTGGTGATCAGCCAGTTAAGGTGGAAGAACCCGTTGCATCTACGTCGACTTCGGCACCGATCGATTCGACGGCCGTACCAGCTTCAGACCCGTCACCATCTCCGCCGACCTACTCATCCTCAACCTACATGATCATCTCGCCAACCTCTTCCTCGGAGTCCTCGTCCTTCCCACCCCCTCCACCACCACACCAGCCCATCCCCGTACCTCGGATCCCCTTCTCGACCCACCGTTTCGTCCGTCAGCTGGAACAAAACTCCATCAACAAGGCCTTTGCGATCGACCTGATGCGAGCGGCCAAGAAGTTGTTGCTCGTCAAGGAGGAACAGGCGATGAAGGATTTGGTCGGCAAACAAGAACTGGAGAATGTGCGTCGTGATCGTTCTTCTGGCATGATTGATCCCATCGTGGCACTTTTCGCTCACGGTCCACACCGCTCTTGTCCGCATAGGAAGCCTACCTCTTCACCGCGGCATTGCAGGAACTCAAGACGGGGTCGCAGATCAAGTCGAGGAACGATGGAATTGCTTTGAGGTCCATGACGGCCGTGTTGCAGAGGGAGACGGATGCGATCTCGCAAAAGTTGAAGGAAGACGTGCAGAGGCTGCAGAGTGATATTCAGGTCAGTTATTGTCATTCGGGAGACACCGATCGTAGCTCTGGCGACTGACTTTTCCTCGAGTTGAAACGGAGTAGCTCGATATGAACTCGCGAAAGGAAGAGACGAGCGGCGAGTTGAAGCAGTTGGACGTCAGCATCATGGTGCGTAGCCGTGGAGGACTGAAAACCGAAAGCACTTTCCCTCGGTGCATCCGCTGACCTTCTTTCATACGCCCCGCTCATTTCTTACAGGACTTGAACAGTAAATTTACGATCCTCTTGGGGGAGGTGCGCACGGAGATTGAGGCGACGAAGTGGATCTCGACGAGACGAGTTATGAGTGCGTGTCGCTGAATCTCGCTTTATCGTCTTCCCAGATCCTTGTGTGCAGAAACTGATCTCTTTCTTTTTGCTTTCACAGCCGCCATCGTCGTTGTCGTCGTCGTTGTCGTCGCCTACATTTCCGCCGGACCCTCCTCCCAAACACCCAAGACTGAACCTCCCCCACCTCCATCAATCGAGGAATTAGGGCTGTCGGATAGGGCAGGGGAGGAAGCCGAGGTCACACCGCCGGGTGGGTGGAGTTTCTGGGGTTCGGCACCGGCACCGGCGCCGACGCCGGAGAAGGGGGTTAAAAGGGTGGGAGAGGAGGGGCCGGAGGGGGATAAGTAGTACTTTCTTGCTTCATGTGGGCTCTTTATGCAATACCTTGCAAGTCCAAGAAAGCAATGAAGCAGACCATTGTAGGACTTGTTGGGGCGGGCATTCTTCGGTGATTCAGTGGAAAGTCGCTCTCTCCGGAGGTGATTGACTTGCGTTCGAATTTCCGCTGGAGCTTGAGCGCTTGAGCGCAACATTTCCGTCCGGTTGCGCTGCTCGACTCTCGGGCTCTCGCTCTCCTTGCCACGTCCGCATCAACACTGCGTGAGTTACGATACTGCAGCATTTGAAGAGGGGACTTGGGGAGAAGCCCCAAAGATGGAGATGGCGTAGTCGACCGACCGACTCAGCCAGGCTGTCCTATACGGAGCATCGTCATGTCGTGTCGTTGTCCGCCGCGGGCCCGGAGCACTTCGCACGTCGGAGCTTGCGGGACGTGTCGCGAGCGATGGAGTGCTCCAGATTCTCATGCGATGAGCAAGACGAAAACGTGGACGACCATGCTCAGGTATGCTTATCTCCTTCGTTTGGCTCTCCTCTCCTCAGACATCTCCAACATGGCCGTGAACTCGTTGCGCGAATCGGCCAAGAAGGGCTTGAGGATCGGTATGATTGCCGGTGATGGTATCGGACGAGTTGTCTTACCCGTAAGTGATTTGCACTTCATGCTAAACACCATCAAAGCATGATCGAAAGCGTATTCACTCCTCTCGTCCTCCAAACACAGGCGGCCCAACGAGTGCTCCAAGCCGTCCCCGGTATCCCGACCCCAAGCTTTGTCCAACTCGACGCCGGCTTTGAACACTTCCAAAAGACCGGTGTCGCGCTCCCTCCCCAAACGGTCCAGATCCTCAAGAACGAATGCACCGCCGCCATGTTCGGCGCCGTCTCTTCCCCCTCCCATAAAGTCGCGGGTTACTCGTCCCCCATCGTTGCGCTTCGTAAAGAGATGGATCTGTACGCCAACGTTCGACCTGTCAAGTCTGTTGAGGGGACCTCGGGTCGTACGGTTGATATGACGATCGTGCGTGAGAACACCGAATGCTTGTACATCAAGCAGGAGACGATCGAGGATACGCCGCAAGGTAAAGTCGCTCGTGCGACACGACAGATTTCCGAACGTGCTTCGACGAGGATCGGTCGAATGGCTTTCGAGATCGCTCTCGCCGTTGCGGAGGTCAAGAAACAACGTGGGACGAGCTATGGGTTCCAAGGCGAACCAGAGGTGACTATTGTGCACAAGTCGAATGTGCTGTCGATCACGGATGGGCTTTTTAGGGAGAGCGTCAGGGCTGTGGCGAAGGATTATCCGGGCGTTTCGGTCAATGAGCAGATTGTTGATTCGCTCGTTTACCGGTGAGTGCATGAGAGGTGTTTAGGTCGTGAGAGTTCGATAGCTGACGCTACGCTCTGTTTGTGGCGCAGTCTCTTCCGAGAACCCGAGAAGCTCTCCGTTTTGTGCTGCCCCAACCTCTACGGTGACATCGTCTCGTAAGTACAAGATTCACCCCAAACCCACAAGACATTCCAAACCAACTACAAATACTTACACGCAACCTCCTCTCCACCATAGCGACGGCGCCGCCGCGCTCGTCGGCTCGCTCGGCCTCGTTCCCTCCGTCAACGTAGGTGACTCGTTCATCATGGGTGAACCCGTCCACGGCTCCGCGCCCGACATCGCCGACCGAGTCCCCTCCATAGCGAACCCGATCGCCTCGATTCGTTCGGCGGCTTTGATGCTCGAGTTCATGGGTTACGTCGAACCCGCTGCGAGGATCTATGATGCTGTTGATGAGGCGATTAGGAAGGGGGCTACGACGCCGGATTTGGGTGGGAATATGACGACGGATCAGGTGACGGAGAAGATCTTGGAGAACTTGTAAGGTTTCTTTCTTTCTTTCTCATATTGGGGGTTGTTGAGAGAAAATTTGGAGGTGCGATAGGGATGCAATCCGAAATGGGATCGGTGATTTTTTTCATATGTTTCCGAGGGATTTACAAGCGTATGTACAGCAGAGTTCTAGAAAAGGTCGTAACAAAAACTGCACGTTAGATGATACAGAGAGGCGATAAATAGACGTATTGTCCGGATTGATTTTTGAACGGGACGAAGTGGCGTTGTCGTGGCGCTGGTCGGGGTCTCCTTTCTCGAGCGTGGGATGTCTCGAAAAGAGCTCTACGGGTCGTCTTGAACGTCTTAACGTGTCTTGAGGTGATCCAGTCGAGTATGCAAAGGCGTCTAGCACCCGCAGTCGATGTGAGGTCGAACGCATCCAAAGGTGACGACGCAGATCAAGCACTGCGAATGGCACAAAGCCACAGACACAAATCAGTCTCGGACTCTCGATTTTGCGCCGCGGCCGGCCGTGGCCATCACGACCTCATCGCAAGTCGCGACCCAAAACAATCAGGAAAGCCGACTCACTTCGATGCAGGGGCAACAAAAGATCAATCGACAACATTCCCCGCCACCCTGGAGACGCATCGTATCTTCCTGTTCGGCCGTTCGGGGGGAGAGCGTCGCAGAGGGTTGTTGCGAGACGATGCTTCCGGCTGTGCTGGGAGTGGCGGCGGTCTTGCTGGTGGGTACCGGTGCCGCGGTGGAGTCGAGCTTGATTTCGGTCATGGTCATGGTGTCGACGGGAGTTGTGGATGGGGTGACGGTCATTTTTAAGAATGTGGCTTGCTTTTGAGTGAAGGATGTGCACGGAGGTGTGGTAGCAAGGAAAGAACGAACGAAAGAGTACTGCGCTAGATGACGACGATTGGCTTCTCGGCCGGACTCTTGCCGTGCCGAGCGCGCGCAGGCGGCCGGGACGGGACCGCCGTCGCTCCCGCGCAGCACAGCCTTGGCGCGAGCTGCCTCGCGCCGAGCGGTGCAAAAGATCTTGTCTCCGAGGACAGCTTCAAGCCGGAGGTGGTGATTGGTGCAGGAGGTGGGGTCAAGTCCTTCGGTTGTCCTTGAGGGGCCAAAGACCTTCCACCTCCCTGAGGATGTATAAGGAAGACCAGTCTTGTACTCCTGAATTCCGGGCTGGCAAAAACGTACGCGCAGCACCGCCTCCGAGCCCAATGGTCTTCTTCATCAACACCTCAGACAATGCTGATATCAAGTTAACGGTCCCTCTTTTGTGGGTGATAAGGTATCGAAAGATTATCTAACCTCACTGACCAATATCATCCGATGCAGCTATTTCATTTCGAAAACCGACGACAGAAGCTCGCTCCCGATCGCACCGTATCGTGCGAGGCAAGTTCGCGGGTGCGCTTCGAATTGGTCGATAGAGTTTAACACGACTGAGTTGCATCCGCTCTCCGACTTTTCTCGTCCCCATCATCAATGAACGTTCACCTTTCATTCCTCCCCCTCTTTCCTCTCCCTCTCCTCCTTCAAAGCCCGACTCAACCAACCCCTGTCTTCCAAGAAAGCCTTCGCGAACCACCTCTCTCCTTCCATCTCACTCTCCCCCGCACCCCATCCTTGTTCCTCCCCTTCCTTCAATTCTGCCTTCACAACGAACACTCCATCATCTTGTGCATCGGGGGAGAGTTTGTCCAGGCGAATTGTGGCGAGTCCCAGTGCGAATGACGAGCCGGAGGAAGTGACGATGGGGAGGGTCGAGTGAAGACGACCTATGTGCCGAGAGGCGGCTTTGGTGCCTATTACGGAAGGTGGAGTTAGGGAGGAACCGGGAGGTGGGAGCGGGAACAGTTCGGGGTAGGGCTTGAGGGTAGAGTGGGTTGGGTAGAGTTCCTCGGGGACGCTGGTAGAGACGCTCGGGAGATCCTGTCAATTGTCGCTTAAACCACAAAGTGGAGCACCACAAGCGACTCACTCTTCCCCTTCTCGAAACAACCGGACAGGCACCTGTCGTTTCCTCACAACTCCCTTGTGGTGCGTGCGCGCCGTCAACTCTTGGCCAACGTAACACCCTTTTTTAAAGTCGATCGCTCCGAGGAAGTCAAGGTTACCTTCGAGGGGTAAGGAGGCGAGATCGGCTTGCCCTTCCGGTATCCCGAGTAATAGTCGGTGGAGTTGGTGATAGGGTGGAGTGACTTGTTGGAAAAGCTTGGGAGGTGCAACTACTTTGAGATCGGGGATGAGCAGTCGGCAGGAAGAACGGACTGTTCTGAAGTCGACGTACTCACCTTGATCGGTATTACCCTGTTCTGCAACCCATCTCCAACCCATAGACCTATCCCTCGGATCTCGCAGCGCCTTCTTCGCCTGCAGCCAGCCCTCCGCTTCTAAAGCTAATCGATCCATCTCCGAATCGGGCGCAGTATCCGCCCCCTTTCTCGGCTTCCAGGCAACCTGGACTTGTTCTGTCGTCGATGCCGTTTGAGCCAACTTGACTTTGGACCTTAAAATGTGTCGTTTGAGGTACTTGCGGAACGAATCGGAGACTTCGGTCGGGTGGTCGAGTAGGTAGGTTGAGGTCGGTGACGGTGTAGGGGAGGGGTAGATGAAGAGGTCGTGTAGCGCTCGACCCTGTGGCGCGTTCATAATGTAAGTCGCCGGAACGGTATAAGTACGTATCGTGATAACGAGACCTACATCGGCCTTGAGTACACCCGCATACAGAGCATGCGTTGGCCTGTTCCTCAACCGAGCGACGTCATTCGTAATCAAGCCCTGCAGGAACTTGTCGACATCTTCTCCTCCGATATTGAGCAAAGAGCGAGTGGGTAACGAAGTGTAGACATAGGCTCGGGTACTGTTGGGGGTCGATCGAAGTGCTGAGGAACTAGATATGAAACGTCGGCTGGGTAAGGTATCCGATGAGGGGGTGGAGTAGATGGTGTTTGTGCGCGTGTGGCAGCTGCAGGCGAGGAACGATTGGCACATCAAGGCCCATGAGCGGACTTGAGTGCTGATTCGATTCATCCCGTCGGCTGTAGCGAGGGACGGAACATTCGGACGGAGTTGACGGTAGAAGATGAAGTCTGCTAGGTCACTGCGTCACCTGCGCGACAGAGATCGATCGGATTTCCGGCCATCCCCGGCTTCTGCCTACCAGTGGCAGTCCGCTGGCAGGGCAAGCACAGGCAAGCACCGCGGGTCAGAAATTAATAGACCCCATATTTGGGGGTAGGCCTACAACTATGGTACAACCTATAACCAGCATTTCAGTCGCGAAGCCATCTGCGACAAATCATGACGGGGCGTGGACTGAGGAAAACCTTGGCTCGTTTGATCGGCCCGGCCATGGCCATGAGCACGCTTGAGCACGTGACGTGACCGCGGAGGTCGATCTGCGGAGCGCGGCGCAGTGTTGCGCATCCTCAGCTCCTTCCACACACGCATATCCTGCCCACCTCTGGCACCGAAGAAGCTCGGACGCTCAAGCCTGTTCATACGGGAAGACAAACACACCCTCCGGGTCAGGACCCACCGCCATGCAAGGCTCGACGCAACTCGGGTACGCCAAGATCGTATGCGTCGGTCGACCTCCTGACGCGATTGACGCTTTCGCAGAGACACGTAGCCCTAGCGAAGATGCCAAACCTCTTCCTTCACGTTCATGTCCTGCAGGAAACGAAGCTCAGCATCTCGAGCAAACCAAACCCCCCAAGGAGCCAGTAGGATCCCCGAGAGCGCCAACTGTCATGATGAACTCACGATCGTCTGACACGTGACCGTCTGGCCTCCGCCCAGCACAAGCTGAACATGCACCATCCCTGTGGCCCATGGATCAGGCCAGGATGGAACACGTTCGAACCCCGGGAAACGTGAATGAACGATTGCAAGAGCCTAGCCCTGCCTCGCTGGGCACCCTCCCGACCGAGGTCAAGATCATGATCGTTGCAATTCTCCAGGCGACCGACCTCGACGGAGAAACCCAGTACACCAAAAGTGTTTCACTTCTCAATCACGAGATTCACGATATTACGTCCCCGTTCATGTGGGAGGTGAGTGCTAGAGCTTGGGCACGGTTGGTAGAGCGTGAGTGTGCCGGGCAGCGCTCTGATCCGTGCCTTACCTTGCCCATCGTCATTGGTGGGACAGACTATCGGGGCTTGTACGTACTGTATTCTCGATCCAGCCCCTTCTAGTATTCAACGCAAAGATCATATCCCGCTACGGGAAACACGTCAAGACGATACACTGCCGTCTAAATGAAACTCGCAAGTTCCAGGAGACCCTGGAACTCTTAATATCGAGCATTTCATGCTGCAGCACGAGATAAGCCTCCGGGCGGTCACGCTGCGCTCGCTGTCACCACACCTGATCGGCAAAGACCAGGCAGGAAGGGTGGAACGGCTTGCTCGAGCGCACGGGATTACACTCAGAGAAGGATTATTCTACTACTTCCGTAATCGCTCTGAACATCCGCGAGGCGCAAATCTCTTCTTTTCGATGAGTCTGAGGACGCTTTTGACGACGACCGGACCGGCACGGAAGAGGAGAATCCCGGATGGATGTTGCAAGGAAGAACCCCTTACCTACGCCCTAAGAGTCTGGTTCAGACTTGTCGCGAGACCAGGATCAACCGTGATCTGTTCCCAGACGGCAACACGAGGTGAATCATAAGGAAGTTTGAGGTGCGCGCTCGCTATCTTTCGGCCGCTGAAGGTGAATTGCGCAGTCAGGCCTCGAGCTCGAGGCCCCAGATGATGCAGACTCTCTTCCAGCTCGAGGCGTGGCAGATGCGCCGGGGTAGTAGGGCACCTCTATGATAGTTGCGACCCTGAAGAAGGATCCTTTCTGATACCGAGGAGCCACTGGACGTCGGTGAGGTGGTTTTTGAAGTGGATCAATCTGTTGCAGTGGAAGGATTCGATCGAGTTGGGTGAAGTGGCGAAGAGTATGGGGATCGGGATGAGATGCTGATTGCGACGGAGGTGGCCGGTAAGCGGGGAGGGTATAATTCGGATACGGAGAGTGATGATGTTTAATTGATATGGGAATGTCACCCAAGGAATATTTTTGCAGTCTCATTCTTTCCCGTCTTGAACGCAATCTCGGCTTCGGCCCTCGCTTCGGCCGACGAGACCTAAGGGGTCCGTGCGAGCTTCGCAGCCGATCCCAAAGTTGGCGAAACGTCGATCGGGTAACTCGTTGCGGGGCGCATTCCGCGTCACTTCTTGTCGGTCGCTTCCTACACACAAACACACTCGGCGTTCAAATCATGGCTAGGACAGGCCGACAACCTCGTTCGGCTCCTAATGCCCAACAGGGTGGTACATCCACCGGTGGCGGCTCGAGCTCGTCCAAGTCCAAGAGCAGGACCGAGTCGAAACCGATGAGCAAGAAACGACAGACCAATGCCTTGTCCCAAACCGATGGGACCTCTGCAAGCATGGGATTGAACGTCTACTCTTTCGAACCTGGGAAGAAGAAGGCCAGAGGAGATGTAGATCCTCTCGCTAGGGCCAATGCTGGGAAGGGGAAGGGAAGGCGAAGGGAATATGACGGCGATGAGGATGAGGAAGGGATGGATGGTCAGGATAGGGAGGATCTGGAGGCCATGTTCAACGGGGATGAGCCGGTCGATTTCACTGGGTTCAAGCCCCAGGGATTGAAGATGGGCTTGGATTCGGACGAGGAGGACAGGGATGAGGAGGGCCACCGACGAGGTGGTGATGATGACGAGGATATCGACTCGGATGATGCGGGCACAGAGTCCGAGATTGAGATGGATGAGGTTCCTGAGACGAAGGTGTGTACTTGGAGTGACCAGGCGATAGTATGCTGTTTGAGGGGCTAAGGTTTCGTCTTTCCGCGCGACAGGGCAAGAAGGGCATCTCGGCTTCAAAGTCGAAATCGCTCGAGATCAACCTCGACGAAGACCCGGACGACTCGCAAGGCAATTCTGATGACGATGCGGGATACTACGACGCTTCTCAGATGCTCGACATGGGTCTCTATGACTCGGACGCCTCCGACGATGACGACAGCGAAGACGACGATGAGGACGAGGACATGAGCTCGGTCGACTCTGACGACAACGACTCGGAATACGAAGGGGCGATTGACAAGCTGGATGCATTCGTCCAGGGACTCGAAGCGGGGAAGAAGCGGAAGAATGATGATCTGGGGGGTGGGGAGGCGGATGTGAGTGGCAAGAAGAAGAAGAGGGTCGTGCTCAAGGAGAAATCCGAGGCCTATCCCGAGGGCGAATTTGTGGCTGTTGGTGCAAAGGATGGAGCCAACGACGGTGAGTTGTTACTTTATGTCGTGACTTCCGGAACATGAATTCATCAAACTCAACATGCACACAGGCAAAGTTCAAATCGAGGACTTACTCGCCTCGTTCGCCGAATCCAAGAACCCCAAGCTCGTCGCGCTCCGCAAAACGCTCAAAGCCACCGCTTCGACAGGCGCCACCACCTCCTCCAACTCTCATCTCAAAGCTCCTGGACCGCTTGCAGCTCCTCTCCCCCCTCGACTCCAAGACAAGATCGATCGCGAAGCCGCATTCGACAAGACCAAAGAAGAGACCGACAAATGGAACGAGACCGTTCGACGCATGAAGGGCGTGTCGGGCCTGGGCGTCGAAGGCGCTCGTCATGAACGATTGACCCTCCCTCTCATGGCACCTACGGGTGATGCGCAAAGGGACGCCAATTCGAACGAATGGGCTGCCAACTTCGAACCCACGAACCAACTCGAAGCCTCGATCCAGCGCCTGCTTGCTGCCGGACAGATGATGGGATCGGATTTGAAAAAGGCCGAACAACGGGCATTGAAGACGTTGGATCCGGAGGATTTGGTCAAGCGACAGACCGAGTTGAGGGCTCAGAGGGATTTGATGTTCCGTGCTGAGAGGAAGGCCAAGAGGGTCGCCAAGATCAAGTCCAAGGCGTTTAGGAGGATTCATAGGAAGGCGTTGGCCAAAGGTGGGAAGGAGGGTCTGGAGGGGTTGAGTTTGGACGAGTTGAAGGAGTTGGATATGTTGGATGGTGGGTCCAGGGCGGAGGATGAACAGGCGAGGAGGGAGGTGTTGAGGGCTAAGGAGAGGATGACGCTCAAGCATTCCTCCAAGGGTGGGAGGTGGAGTCGGACGGATATTGGAGGGCTGGTGGGACTGAATGAGGAGAGGAACACGGCCGTGAGAGAGATGGTCGCCCGAAAGGAGGCCTTGACAAGGAGGGTCGCAGGCCGCGGCGACGATGATCGCGATGAGTCCTCCGACGAAGTCGACTCGGACGACTCGGACGACTCGGACGATAACGAAGGCGGCGTCGACAAGATCCGACAACGAGCCTTCGACGAACTCGCTAGTCTCGAAGCGCGCGAGAAGGACAAGGCCGAGAATGGACCGCAGCTCAAGGGTGTGCTCAACATGAAGTTCATGAGGGATGCCATTGCACGAGAAGATCGCAAGGTGCAGGAATCGGCGGACGAACTTCGCACTCGACTCGAGAGGATGGATGAGATGGGTGGTGCGCTCCGAGATGAGGAGGAGGAGGACGATTCTGATGACGAGGAACCTGGTGCGCAGTCGCAGCAAGTTCAGGGCAATACTGGGCGGATGGTCTTTGGGCCTTCTGGGGTAGTTCAGGTGAGTTTTTCGGGTAGAGTTATGTGGCTTGGCCTTTTGCAGGAGCTAAACAGGCCTTGACCTCCACCCAGGCTTCTTCCTCTCAGCCCACACCTTCGACACCCTCGACCAAGTCGTCCGCACACACGACCAAACTATCGGCTCCTCTGTCCGTAGCATCCGCCCGTCCCTCGCCTCTCGTCTCCACATCAGCTTCACGCCCTTCGACGACCGAGTCGAATCCATGGCTCGCCCTCGCCGCCGAAGGTGCTTCCGGATCCAAGCTCTCGCGCAAGTCCAACAAAGCCGCTTTCGGAAAGGACGAACACGCCGCCACCAAGTTGGCGTATCAAGTCGAGCGAAGGAAGAGTCGACTTGAGGATGCTAGGGAGGCGGAGAAGGATGATGCGAGGGTCGAGATTGAGGGCGTCGGAAGTGCGCCTGAAGGATCGACGGACACGAAAGTGCAGAAGAAGGGTCAGGTGAAGGGGAAGCAAGCGGGGCTCGAGTTGTCGACCGAGGCGAATGCTCGGTTGACGATGGAGGATAAGGAGGTGGATTCGTCGGACGAAGAAGGGGACGTTGATGCTCAAAGGGGCAAAGGCAAGACGGCGATTCAACAGCGGGAGTTGGTCGCCAAAGCTTTTGCGGGCGATGATGTGGTTGCTGAATTTGAGGAGGAGAAGAGGAGGGAGATTGAGAGGGATGCACCGAAGGAAATTGATAACACCTTGCCTGGATGGGTGAGTGATTCGTCTGCATCATTGATGATCGTTCCTCGTGCATCGGCTGATATGCTTCTTGCGTCGACTCAGGGCGCCTGGTCTGGCAAAGGCGTCAAGAAATCCAAGAAGCCCCAGCGCAGGTTCATCACCCACGTCCCCGGGATTGAAGCCGCGGATCGCCAAGACGCCAAATTCTCCAACGTCATCATCTCGGAGAAGAAGGACAAAAAGGCGTCGAAGTACTTGCTCAAGGATCTGCCGTTCCCCTATACAAGTGTCGCGCAGCACGAACACAAGTTGCGGACGCCGATGGGACCCGAGTGGTCGACAAGTACGGTAGGTCTTCACCAATCCGAGAGCGGCTTGGAATTCAGGTAAAAATGGTTACTGATGCAAATATTTCATTCTCACAGGTCCTACGAGATCAGACTTTGCCTTCGGTGTTAATCAAACCGGGTGTGACGATTCGCCCTGTGGAGCGCAAGATTTGATCTGCTTTGCCTTGTGCATTGCACTCTCGTTGCAATTGTACACATTTGCCCTGCATCTCACTGTGTTCCATACTGCGACGGGGAGATCTCTCACAGTGCTAATCAAATACGCCGGAGAACTCCCGCCTAACCTGCAACTCGATCCCTTGGACCTTGCACACCTTCCTCAATACTGCCAATCGAGGGTCGGATGCGAAGGGGCCTTTTAATTCGATCAAGCTCAGAGCATGGTCTTCTGCCCCGAGGCTTTGGATCATGGGTATCAGTCCCATATCGAGGTATGTCGCACGCCCCGTGACGTGGATCGACTGTAACGACTTGGGTATAGGGAGGAGGTTTCCAACTATCCCCGGTGTGGTACTTGCTATGGGCGAGTAGACGAGACGACGGAGCGAGGTGTGGGGCTCACATAAAGAGAGCCAACCCATAATTGGATTTGGGGTCAGGTGGCGCATGGTCAAAGAGCGTACGAATGGGAGATATGGGGCGAAAACGGCCAAGGCAGCGCCATCCGAACTTTTGACGCAGATGTCCTGCAGTTCAAGCACTTGGAGCGTTCCTGGTCGAGTTGAACCGAGCAAGTGCACGAGGTAGTCCTCACCGAGCATCGTCAGTGCATGGGGTGGCCGACCCGAGACCGATAATCTTGTGAGGTGATAACGAGGTCTCAGGATGGCTTCAAGTCCCTTCGAGGTTTCGACCGTCACGCTCAAGTCTTGGAGGTTGGACCATGCCGCAAGCAGATCGGCGACGGGGTAAAGATTGGTCCCGATCCACATGAACCTGGTGAGGTTTTTCTGTAGAGCCGCTAGTTTCAGAGCATTGGAAGCTGCCGAAGTGTTGAAGACGGAGACTCCGAGAGAGAGTGAGGACACGTTAGGGCACGATTTGAGAATGGTCGTCACCGAGGCTGGATGGCCCACGTCCTTGTCGGAGAAGGCGACGAGCGAGGTGACGAGCGAGGCCAAGTCGGGCTTGGATGAGAGAGTTGAAGCTAAGGAAGCTGAGCGACCCGAGTTGCGGATCGTGAGTGATGATGAAGAGTAGAGCAGGTACCGCGCCGCATGCAGAAATGCGGAATGGGTCTGTGCAAGAGACTCGATGAACAGGGGTGAGGTGGTCAATTGGTCAGATCAGCCTGTCCAGGTAAGAGCGGTACCGAGTGATAGGAGGTGCTAGTGCAACTGACCAACGCCACGGAAGCTAGATCCGATTGGCGTTCCCTATCAGAGTAATGAGAGGTCTGCCATCCCAACCGCGATAGGATCTCGATGATGAGCTGCATAGATGGATGTGGGGATGCAGGTGTATGCGGTCGTGCGGTAGGGACCGGAGCGGAACAGTGAGCATAAAGGACAGCATTCAAATCCAGAGTGAAGTGTATGTAGTGACTGACTTCGACTGGGAGCTTGGTAAAGAGCGCCATCAGCTGCTCACGTTTTGGGCCAGCTCAGCACAGACAAACCAGGCTGACCCAGAGCAGAGCGCCCCTGATTTGCTTCGGGTGATGACTCTAGGAGACTGCTCGCGACTGATTTTGCTCGATCTGTGACCCTCCACACCCAATTACCTAGATAGTAGCAGTCGGAGCAGAATACGTGAGTAATTGAGCTGAGCGCAGGCGCACAGCCGAAAACTGAAGGCGGTCGATCTTACAGACGGCCGGGAGCTTCAAAGTGCTCCGAGTTTTTGGGAAGAGTATCTAGGTAAATGCCCAGGTAAGTAGGTGGTTAGGTGGGTATTAGCTAAATACCTACACAATTCAAGTGATTTGATCCTTAGATAGAGAATGAACGTGACCGGAAGGGCTTTGCTTTTCCGCACAGGCGACACCACCAGATGAGGACGATATGTATCTAGTTTAGATTCCAGCTAAGGCTACTTCAGCAGAGGCTTGAGTCGTCCTCTTCCTGACTAGAAAAGTCAAAAATAAATCTAATTTACCCTCTCTCCTTTACAAGCAGAAGGTGGTCAAGGTGTGGGGCCATAAATGTATCGAAAGTCATGAACGAAACGACCCACGGTTCTCGAGCCCCCCTTCCTTCCTAATTCCGTTGGGTCAGGAGAGAGCGCGGTGGGTCGCTTTTATGTGATGTCTAATTCGCGTCAATTGAAGGAAGGCCTCTGTACTTTTTCTGATATGAAAGCTGCGACGAGTCTACAGTAGCACGTGACCGACACGTGATCAGCACGTGGGCGACCGGCCCGATCTCCTCTAAGCCATCGAGCTGCTCACTCTGACGAATCGCCAAGCCTCTCCAAGCGCTTGCCATGATTTTGGTACCGAGTTCGCGAGAGTTGGAAGGAGTTTTGATACTCTTTAACGAGGTATGGCAGGGTCTATGATCCACACGCCCCAACTCGCTACAACTTGCACGTGCCATGGATCCGACATCTGGAAGTTCTTGTCCGTGACATCATTCGGCTTGCTCACACCTAGTTGTCCGGATCAACATCATTCTGGTAAGTAGGCGATTCATGTAGACTTTCCACCGATTGAAGGATCAAAGAGGTATCGCCCATGCAGGCTTGCCAAGGACGGCGAGGTTACCGCAAGCCAGTACTGAGCGATGGAAATTTGGCACAGGGCAGGAACGTATGGGCCATGTAAAAGAGAAGCAAAACGTGGTGCTATAGAGCTACCACGTTGTCTGATACCGAACAAGTGGTGGATTCTCCTGAGTTAGATTTTTGCCCAAACCGAGACGGGGTGAATGCATAAAAAAGGAGAGGAGGCGCTCGGCTGAGGAAAAGGGGATTGATATGGCTCGGCGGGTACGCTCACAGCAGGGATTGGTCTCGATCGACGAAGAAGCGCGCCGGCCCCGATTCGAAAGGGAGAGAGGTCTTTTCTTGTTCAGAGCCGATGAGTCACTCGGACGGGGCAAAACAGGAGGCCGAGAAGAGTGATTGGCTCGATGAACATCACCTTGAACTGACCGAGTTGATGCGAACAGTATCGAAATGTTCCGACAGCTTCGGCCACCGTGCGGCCGAACCGGCCGAATTCGAGTTCACCCGACTCGTCAAATTGAGAAAACCAGGGACATCCTGTCGTGGGCACGGAGAAGAAGAAAATAGACCAATATCGATGCACCGCCGTGCACGGTCAGCTGACGGTGTCGTCTCGACGTGCGCCGGTTGGCAAGCGTGGGTGGGCGGTGGGCAGGCCCACTTGGGCTCGGGGCGACCTGGTAATTGACCGGCCCCGGCGCGCCAGCCCGGTGCGAGTTTCAAGACAAGAGGTGCCATAGCGCTGCAGTTCAAGACGGCTGGCAATCGCGACCTAGGCCACCTGGGCTCTGCAGCTGGGCGGTTCTCTTAGCATGTGCTGTTCTCTTAGCATGTGCTCTCTTTGTGAGACTCGGGCGGGCTGTTGAATGCACTGGCAAACTCGGTATCCCCCGGCGCTCGCAGCTCCTCGCCGCCGGTTCGCGGTTGAACTTCGCTTAAACAATTTTCGGACGTCGCTCCTCGCCCTCTGATCGATCGGGATCTTCCTTTCCCCCTCCCCGTTCTCTTCTCGCTCTCCCTTACTTGACCCCATCTCAGAAACGGCGTATCCAACCGACCATGAAGACGCTGAACCTCTCCTCGGACGCTTCCAAGTGGGAATGGCGCCAGTCGCCGGCCAAGGCGCTCAGTTCGCCCGAGCAGATCATCGGCGAAAAGGCGCTCGAGTCGGGCTGGACCACGTGTGTGCAGATGCCATCCATGATCCAGGTCGAGCTCTTGGCCGTCGGAAAGATCCCTGACCCTTACAAGAAGTGCAACGAAGAGGTAAGCACCCCGCAAAGGCCCTTCATCTTGCTGTAGAGCCGTTTTGAGGACCTCGACTCCCGCTCAAAAGTGGGGGTGAGTCCCTCCGAGCGATTCGGGGCGATGTTCGGCCGACTCCACATGCCTCCCGGCCAATTACTGACCGCTCGCGCTGCGACGATCGGCCTCCAGCTCGTGCAATGGGTCGGAGAAGAGGACTGGCTGTACCGTACCAGCTTCCAACTCGAACAAGCACCCCAAAAGAGTGACAAGGTCGACCTAGTCTTTGAGGGCCTCGACACGTTCGCTACCGTATTTTGTGAGTCGTACAGTGCCAGGGAGTCATGGTGAGCCTTCTGGAGCCCAGTGGATGCAGCCAGGACTGATCTTCAGAGCATCTGGCTTGTAGTGAATGGCAAGAAGATTCTGGAGAGCGACAACATGTTCACTCCCGAGCGGTCAGTTGGAATCCTCTTTGAGAGCCACGGCAGGCGCCGCGCCTACACACATCCCGCAGCTATGGCTCATCAACGTCTCGGACATGTCACCCTGTCCCCCCAGTGTCACCGTCTCGGAACACGTTAAGCAAGGCGAGAACCACCTCGTGTTTGTCTTCACCTCGGCGGCCATCAAGGCCCGAATGATCGAACAAAAAGTTCGTGCTTCTCGTTCGAACTTGTCGTGATCGTCGACACGCTTGACTAAAGTTTTCTCTCTCTCTGGCATTCGATTCATACAGCACTTGGGCAAGGGCAAGCACCTGCATCTGTGGAATGGCGATCCCGCTCGATTGTTCGTCCGAAAAGCCGCTTACGGCTGCGGCTGGGACTGGGGACCGACCCTCATGAGCGCCGGTCCGTGGAAGGAAGTCCGCGTCGAGATCTTCGCCGACCGAATCATCGACTTGCACCCTGTCGCTCTGGTCTCGGAGAAGCTTGACGCGACTCTTTTGCTCGAGGTCCAGGTGACCAACAAGCAATTGACGACCAACCTCACTGTGCTCGACCCTACTGGCAAGGTCTTCAAAAAGGTCTCGACCGGAGGCAACTCGAGCGAGAAAGCTGAATGGTCCTTCAAGCCCGACGAGATCGAGCTTTGGTGGTCCGTTGGACTCGGTGCCCAACCTCTCTACACCGCCCAATGTGATCTTGTTTCCGAGGATGGCAAGATCCTGCAAACCGTCTCGAAGCGATTCGGTTTCCGACGATTGCGCCTCGTCCAGGAACCTCTCAAGGACCAAGAAGGTACCTCGTTTTACTTCGAGGTCAACAACGTCGCTCAGTTCTGCGGTGGCTCCAACTGGATCCCCATCGACAACTTCATCACCAACGGAACCGAGGAACGCTACCGCTCGTGGCTGCAGCTGCTCATCGACTCGAACCAGAACATGATCCGAGTCTGGGCTGGTGGTATCTATGAGCACGACTGCTTCTACGACGCGTGCGACGAAATGGGAATCCTCGTCTGGCAAGACTTTATGTTTGGATGTGGAGCGTACCCCGCGTACCCCGAATTTGTGGAGAGTGTCCGACGAGAGGCTGAGGCTGCGGTGCTGCGCATCCGTTCGCACCCTTGCATGTCCATCTACGCGGGTAACAACGAGGACTACCGTAGGTCTCTTTATCGTCTCCGGGCCGTGATATCTGAGTACTGATCCAGGCGTAGTCCCAACCAACAGAGGTTGCCGAATCATTCAAACTCGAATACGACCCAGAGGACCACACGAGCGACTGGACCAAGACGAACTTCCCTGCGCGTGAAATCTACGAGCACACCTTGCCCAAGGTCGTCAACGCCCTCACTGATGTCTTCTACCACCCTGGCAGCCCTTGGGGTGGTAAGGATACCACGGACAAAACCGTGGGTGACATTCACCAATGGAACGTCTGGCATGGATCGCAGCAGAGGTACCAGGATTGGGATCTTTTGAGGTGCGTTTAGTCGTTTCGGCTCCCAAAGGCAAAGGGCGAAGGGAGGAGACATGAACCGACTCTCGTTGTGTTCTGTCTTTTAGTGGTCGCTTCGTCTCCGAGTTCGGTATGCAAGGTCTTCCTGACATCCGAACCATGGACGACTTCATCGACGGCAACGAGTCCGAGCGCCACGTCCAGAGCCGAACCGTCGCTAGCCACAACAAAGCCGACGGGTACGAGCGCCGTCTCGAGCTCTATCTCGTCGAGAACATCCGCCATTCGTTCAAGATCGAGGACTACGTCTTTGCAACGCAGTTCATCCAGGGCGAGGCTTTGTCGACGGCATACCGATTGTTCCGCCGCGAGTTCAAGGGCCCCGGCCGAGCTTACTGCTCTGGTGCCTTGGTGTGGCAGCTCAACGATGTCTACCCTTGCACGTGAGTGTGATCTCAGTGAAGTCCACCTCATTCATCCCGAAACAAGCTGACTCACTCGTAAAACCCCATTCCACCGGTCCCGAACTCCAGCTCGTGGTCTATTGTCGACTACTACGAACGACCCAAGCCTGCTTACTATGCGATCAAGCAATCAATGGCATCCATCGCCTGCGGTATGAAGCGCTACAACAAGCGCGAGTACCCCGAAGAGTTCAAGACGTCGGTCTTTGTCGATTCCGAGTGGGTCGAGATCTGGGCCGTCAACGGTCTCGTCAAGGAACTGGCCGTCACCCTCATCGTCGAGGCGTTCGAGTTGCTCTCGGGTGAGAAGATCTTGGAAGAATCGACGGATTTCACTTTGGCCGCGAACCAGTCGAGCGAGTTGATCAAGAAGGATGTCCCCAAATACGATAAGGATTCCAAGGCTGCGGTCGTCGTCACGGCCAAGATCGTCGATCGCAAGACCCAGGAGATCTTGTCGAGGTTCTTGGTCTACCCTGAACCGTATAAGTTCTTGGTCCTGCCCGACGAGAAGGCTGTCAGCTTGGACGTCAAGGTCGATGTGGCCAAGGGACAGATCACAGTCAAGGCCGAGCGACCGGTCAAGGGGTGGACGCTTTGGTTCTCGGACGACGTCAAGTTGAGCGACAACGCCTTGGATCTCATCCCTGGAGACGAGAGGGTTGTCAAGGTTACCGGATTGAAGGAGACGACCAATGTCTCATGGCGATGTGAGTTGTCTCGTGGCGACTGCTTCTCACTTTCGATGCTGACCTTTCACTTGGGATTATCATCACTACAGACCTCGGAGACAAGTATGTACTTTAGGGAAGGAAGGATGTCATGTCGTGTACATACACCACAGAATCAGAATCAGACTTTGACCTCTCCTTGTTACAAGTGCAATTGCAGGCTTGCTTTCGTTCCGTCTCTGATCCGGCTGAGAGAACTTCGACTGACGCGGCATTTTGCAAACAAGCCGGGTTGCCTGATCGCCAACAGGGAATTTAGTAGCTGATGTGTCTAGACAGTGGCCGTCTGGGATGTTATGGAGCAGTTCACATGTTTAGCAAAGCTTCGGAGCAATGCCTCTGCTAGTCTACAGAACTTGTGGTTGCCGCGCACCGACGAATGTTTCTCCGTAGTCAGGATCCACATCATGATAAAGGAACGGTGAACAAATTACCGGTTAGACCACGTTTGCAGAAATAGAGTACCAGAATACCAAGAACTAAAGCAGCGTGCCGCGTCTAATAAATAAATAAATACTAAATAAATAAATGTCAAGGGCAGAGCGAGACTTTTGACAATTAGAGTCAGTTCTGAGGATGTCACTGATACGCACAGCGGAGAGAGATGTCGAAACGGTGGGTCGATAGCGTAAGGTGGTCCAGTGTAGGCGCAGGCAGATATATAGTGCAACTGAGCGTCGAAATTCGCCCGTCGTCCATCGCAGTGAATCTCACCGGAGGATCGGCGCCAGTTCACACCCGCCCGTACCTAGCGCACTTGTCTGGTGAGCCTTTTGGACTCTCGATATTCGTGCCCACTTGCTGCAGCTATTTCCAGGCCAACCTTTGGAAATTCTTCGTTTTCGGGCCCATCCGTCTTTCGAATTCGCTTTTGTCTAGCATATATCTCCAAGAAAAGGCTTCCCTAATCTAATAAGCGGGTGCATCGCTGTCCATGTGCTGCATGAACCTCCTCTGCTGCGGCGTGGCTGCCTTTCGGATCTCGTCGATCTCGGCCTCGGTCAACTTCGGCAAGCCAGCCGATTCGAGCTGCTGCTGCATCCTCCACTCCTTACCCGAGGTCGTGATGACGACAGCGCCGAGTTGGTGTGCAAGCAAGAGCAGCACCTGAGAAGGCTCGACGGTCGCCTTGGATCCGGTGCGAGACGAGACCATCGTGGCGACTTGCTTCAAGACTGAGTCGAGCGGCTCGCCGACCAACTTCGTCAAGGGCGTCGTTGGGCCGTACGCTTCCAGAGCAATTCCTTCTTTTTTCACTGCGCGAGTGAGAAAGTGAACAGACGCCATGTCAATTTAAGACGTCCTAAGACGCATCGGCCTTTTTCCGAGCAAGTGGGATCGAACTGCGACACAAAACTCACTGAATTCGAACAAGGGCTCGGCCTTCTCAAACACTCGCGGGTGAAACTCGATCTGGTTCACAAGTGGACGATCCTTGGCCACAGCGAGGGTCTTTTCCAAATCTTGGATGCGGTAGTTGGATACACCGATCGACTTGACCAAGCCCTCAGCCTTGACTTTCTCCATCTCTTTCCAGCATTCTTCGGCCGTCGGGACGCCGTCCTTACCAAAGTCGTAGGGCCAGTGAATGAGGTAGCTGATTAAATAGGTAGAAAACGTATCAGTGGTCTACATCGCGATGCTTTCCTCGGTGAAGTCACTCTCTGACTGACAGATCAGCATAGTCGATGCCCATCTCCTCCAAGGACTTGCGGCAAGACCTCCCGATGTCTTTGAGACCCTTTCCACCAACTTTGGTTGTGACTGTGCAATGTTTCACCCCGAAGACCCGGTCAGTTACCCATCACTTCTCGGCGACAGCAGCCTGTTTGCTCGGCGCTACTTCCGAGCCGCGTGCCTCCCTCACTTCTCCCCCCGTCTCCCCCCCGCCGGGAGGGACCAACCAAGCCAAGAGGACGACTGACTGAATAGCTTCTCGCGCGGGATAGCGGCCTGCTTCAGAGCCTCTCCGACGCTGGTCTCATTTCCATAGGCCTGCGCGCCGTCGATGTGGGTGTAGCCCGTCTTGAGCGCGAGCACGATCGCCTCGACCAGCTCGGTGTCGATTCCGCCGCGGCCAAACCACGCCGTCCCGACGCCGTAGCCGATGCCGGGGATCTCTTTGCCATCCGAAAGCTTGATGGGTGGGTAGGTCGACATGCTTGAATGTGGTGAGTGGGTGTGGGGTATGGGGTGTGGGGTGTGTCGAATGCAGTGGGGCTGGATGATGCGGGGGGCGAGAGAGAGCGTGGCCGTTCAAAGTGCCTCCCTCCATTGTGGGGCCGGTCCGCTGGTCCGCCGTCGTCATTGGAGTAAATTCCGAACCCGTCAAAAAATCACCCCAGGCGCGTTCGCGCGTGAGGCAACGGTTTGGTCAGCGCCGGGCCGAGGTGAGACCTTCGTGGGAAGGATTCCCCACATGATGATCCACCGAGTTTTCAAAGAAGGTCGAGAGATGAGCTGATGTACAATATCAAAGTATGCAATAGTCAACATGATGATATCAGGATGATGAACGACGATGATGACGTTGATGATCGAGCGAGGTCGAGTCCGAGTCGACTCGGGACCCCCCCTGTGCGACCGACCGAGGGCGAGAGGGCGACGATGCACGAGCTGAGTCACCATACTTGGACGTCTTGTGAGCTTCACCAGCCGATCACCCTACATTTGTGACTTCTCCAGCTGTCGCTCCCAAGCCCATCATCCCCTCTTCCAAATCTAAAGACAAGTCCGAGAGCGCGACGTGGGCCAGCCAAGGCTTGGAAGGCTTATCGAGGTGGATCTCACTTACTCCACTACCCAAACACGTGCAGATTCCCCTTCGAAAGGCGGATCAAATCGTGAACTGTCTTGATGAGAAGGGTCCAGTTCGGTCTAGTGCAGAGTAACGAACAGGTGATCCAGATGACAAGATCACACCCGACCTGGTCGGAGCTGGGAGCATGTTGGGTAGCATGGTCCTCTTCTCCAAGAGCTCTAGTGCTGCAGAAGGCGACGTCACGGTCAGGAAGATCAGGATGTCGGGGGTGGGGTCGGGGGTCGGAACGTTGATGAATGCTCAGGAGGGTCGAAAGGGTACCGAGGTTGCGATGATCAGGGTTTTATCCAATGAAGAACGACTCAGTAAGTGCTTGTAAAAATTCCCTGTAGGTCTGAATCTGACGAGTCCTCTTCATAGGGCACCACTTCTTTGCGGGATCCGCCGAAGGGTCATCCTTCGTATCCAGTCAGGCTTTCGGGGGCGCGCCGATGAAGAGGATGACTGGCTTAATGCAGCAGTTGCTCGGTTGAGAGTGTAGCATCGTTGTATCGAATGTTGTACTTCAACGATCGGGCCCGATTTCGTGTTTGACGCGACGCGACGCGTCTGGGGTATTCGGAGCTCCGTGAGAAATGTTAGGAGGCTCGTGCACCGCCCCACCGCCGCGCCCGATCGAGGGAGGGAGCCATTCGAGTCTGCCGCGGGGAAATTCCTCGGTCTTCATCCTTCGCTTTTGACCTGCGAGTTTGAGCTTACCCTTGTTCAGTCTCTTTCCCAAGTCTTTCCCACAAGCCGTGCAGATGGAAACGCCCCACCATCGGCGATTGAGGCGGGTCCCCGTCCCTTCCCCACTTCCACCTCTGGTCCACGTCGAACCCCACATCGAACCTGATCGACGTGGCAGGCTCGATCTCGACATTGCGAGAGAAGTATCAGAGGCCTGCTCTCCCAATCCACAGTTGCAGAGGATTTTGACCAAGAGCAAACTACGACGGACGCCGATGTTAACGATGACGAACGGGGTCGGTGCTGAGCCTGCTAGTCCAAGTCCGCCATCGGGTCCGGCGGCGACGATGGACGATCGAAGCGGAGCCCGGGCCTCCAAGGCTGTGAACGACACCACGGACCGGACCATTCGCATCTTTGCTCCGGATGTCTTGAAGTCGTGTCTTAACAAACCCAAGACCACTTCGGGGCCGCTTCTTCGGCTTCCTATATCAACTAACGGCGTGAGGCCGTCTGGGACTACGACTTATCGCTCCCCAAGCACCAGTCGGCGCCAAGCCATGTCGATACGACCCCCTTTGCCGTGTCCGCCTCCACGACCGTTCGACACGCCCGGCTCCCCCCGACCCATCACGGCCCTCGAATCGGTCTACGGCATCAGTTGCCCGGTCTCACCTCGTGTTGTCCCGAATGATTCGGCGGATTGGTTCTCGTCAGGTGCGGTCGACGATGGGGCGCGATCGACTTTCTTCGTTGGTCAACAGCAGGCTCAAGGTTTGACTTCGATGGCTCATCGTGCTTTGCCGAACATTCCGAGAACCCAGAAGAAGATTGTACCCCTTCTTCCCCCTATACCGGCGGTCAGAGGTCATCCCAATACACTTTCTCCATCCCCACCACCGCCCCCTTCGACGATGCCAGTTCGACCCGAAGTCGCTGACATGAAGACCGCTCGAGCGACCCCACGATCGAACAACGACGTCACGGCTCATCCACCCCAGCGAAATGACTCCCCTCTCCCCATCACTCGAGCTTCGAACATAGCCCTTGCCCTCTCCTCCTCCTCCATCCTCGTCCACTCACGCTTCTGGGACCTCCTCGCCGCGACAGGTTCAAGGCTTTACAACCCCTTGCCGAGGATCGTTGGACCAGGTCTGACGCTCGCACCTTCAGCTTTTGTTGGTGGTGCTGATGATGAATGGCATCAAGGTGGCTATGGGAGGTTGAATTATCAAGCGCCGCTGCCACCCGAGATGCAGGGGGGTCCGAATGGGGGTGGGTTGAGGAAGGTCAAAGGGGTTCACAAGGGGTTGATTGGGAGGCCAGAGAGGTTTGCGTGAGTCCTTGGCTCCGGCGTTATTTCTCCTCGTTCCCTTCAGACCACTAGGGGGGTGCTATTTGAACTGATTTGCCGCACCTGGATGGGTTACGACACAGCCATCTGGTGCATGCCTCGGATGCTGAACAGGCTGAGGTCTTGCTGCGCCGATGGAAGCTGGACGGGGTCGGCAAGATTGGACGTGAGTGCGCTCGAACGATTCCATCTCATCGATCCAGTTCCCTGAATTCAACTTGGTGATAAACCTCCGAAACAGAACCCGGCTGGGCCGAACCCATCAAAGCGGCGACGCGAACAGTGGCCCGAGCGCGCGGAATCGCCCAAGTCCAAGCCGCTCGGAACGATGCGCAGCAAGAGGGGCGACTCCAAGTCGTCAACGGTCTTCCGCCTTCAGTGATCAGCTCGGTTCATGACTCACCCTTCCCCTTGGGTACGTCGTCGATCCCTTCGGAGACGGGAGCAATTGAGGATGAGCCGTTCTTGGGATTGCTCGAGGTCCAGAAGTCGCCATTTCTTGATGGGGACGTGCAGCCGGAGAGGCATGATCGGACCCTCACGCCACAGAAGGTCACTGGAGCAGGACTGGGCACCACTCGTTTCTCGCCCGGCGGTCGAGTCCTCTTGCCCAACTTTGGTTCTTCCTCACTTTCATCACGACAAGAAGTCTACTTTGACCACTCGTCCTCGAACGAAACCGACTCCTCGAACCACGACACCATCATTCATGACCCTGATGCACTCAACACGCTCTTCACCGAACCGAAATTCGTCCCATCCCTGTTGACGATCGAAAAAGCCGTTGCTACCAAAGTCTACTTCGAAACCAAATACCACACCATACTCAAACAGCCTCGCGATCGGGATACGCGTCGTTTGTTGTTGGAGAAGGAGTTGATGAGGTTGAGCTTGAACGATCAGCAACGACACTACTTGAGGCAGGCTTGGAAATTGAGTGAGACGGAGTACTTGAGGGAGATGAGGCAGAGGGTTGGCATTACTTCGTTCGTAAAGCTCAAGACTATTGGACATGGGGCTTTCGGGGTCGTCAGTTTGGTCAAGGAGAGGGGGACCGGCGAGTGAGTGCTCTCTGTGAAGCAAATTTATGGGTTCGTGGTTGCCGATGTATTCGGCTTTGAACAGGGTTTTCGCAATGAAGCAGCTGAGGAAAGCCGAGTGGGTCACTTCAACACCCTCACCCCTCTTTTCTGAAAGAGTTTCTCTGATACCGATGCCTCTCATCTGATTTGCAGCATGCTCCGCAAAGGCCAAGAAGGCCACGTTCGAGCCGAGCGGGACTTGCTTGCCACAGCTTCGACGTCGACGAGGTGGACGGTCCGACTCGCCTACTCATTCCAAGATGTGGATCATTTGTATCTCGTCATGACATACATGGGAGGAGGAGGTGAGGAATGAATGTCGGCCGTGGCGGGCTTTCGTCCCGTGACTGACCGCTTCGTTGATGC
Source organism: Microbotryum scabiosae (assembly GCA_022702605.1). Taxonomy (NCBI): domain Eukaryota; kingdom Fungi; phylum Basidiomycota; class Microbotryomycetes; order Microbotryales; family Microbotryaceae; genus Microbotryum; species Microbotryum scabiosae. The sequence continues at coordinate 1,140,187 of JAHWDV010000014.1, read as the reverse complement.
TGCGCACCAGACTTGTTGACGCTCCTCATCGAGCGAGACACGTTTAAAGAGCCGTTCGCCAAGTTCTACATCGCCGAGATGATCTGTGCCATTCAGGAAACGCATACAGTCCTTGGGGCGATTCATCGCGACGTGAGTGCTTCTCCGCACCTTGCCTCCGTCGGAGCTCGGGTGATTGCGACGAGCTGATATCCGATTCGGTTGAACAGGTCAAGCCTGACAACTTTCTGTTCGACTCGAATGGACATATCGCTATCTCCGACTTTGGGCTTGCGACTGGTAGGTCAGCCGTGCTCATAGCCCCCGCTTTTTCCCAAGGCCTCCTGAGACCCTCTAATGCCTTCACCCCTGCCTAGCCCAGATTTCCACTGGGCCCACGACGGCGCCTACTTTGACCAGCAACGTCTCGAGCTACTCTACAAACACGGTATCGATCTCGAAGAACCCAACATCAAAGGCCGCAAAATCCCTGGAGGGGAGCCCCTGTTTATTCCTAGCAAAGAACAGTCAATGGGTGCTGAAGATGTCAAGGGCAGCTTATTGACTTGGCGGGATCGCAATCGAAGGAGGTTGGCTTATTCGGTCGTTGGGGTGAGTTCGGAAGATGGTTACTGTGCTGTCCTTGAGCACGCGGGCTGATCTTCTTCCCCGTTCCCACAAGACGAACAATTACATGTCGGTAGAGGTACTAAGGGGGCATGGATATGGCGCTGAGTCGGATTGGTGGTCGTGAGTCTAACGGAGATGAATCTGGGTCAATGATAGCTGAAGGATTGTGACTAATTCTTTCGAATGTTTCAGACTTGGCGTCATCATGTTCGAGATGCTCTATGGCTATCCTCCATTGTGAGTTCTCGACTCCACTCATATGATATTCGCAGTCGATGGAGCTTTGCTCAGTCTGATTACCTATCATCTCACAGCGTCTCCAAAAACCGGACTCTAACTCGTCAAAAAGTAAGAAACCAACGCTTCGCCACTTGATCTCAGATCCGACTGACACCTCCCCTAACTCAGATCCAAAATTGGCGCTCCTACCTCCGCTTCCCATCGACGTCTCGCATATCTCGCGAAGCACAAGACTTGATTACGTCTTTGATCTGTGAGAGGGAGGATCGACTGGGTTCGAGGAGGAGGGTGTCAACGGATCGACCGAATTCGATGATGGAGTCTTTGAGGAGTCCGACGGGGGGAGGAATGAGCGGGCAGTTGGAGGTGGAGGCAGGTGGGGATGGGGCGGAGGAGATCAAGGTGAGCGCTGTCCATAGCCTTCTTCCGTTCGGAGAGGAGGTGCCTGAGATTAATCATCGTATTGAACGTTCCATCCCTTCGGCGTCCAACCACAACTGGAGGCTCACCCTTGGTTCCGAGGTATCGATTTCGCGACCTTACATCTCCAAACTCCTCCTTTCGTCCCTTGCCTGACCTCACCCACCGATACGAAGTATTTCGAGGAGGGCATCGATGCCGTGAGTACCTTCGAACCAAACCATCTGAGAAAATGCGAAATCCCGGTTACTGAATGCCCCTCTTCCCATCGACCAAATTAGAATCCCCTCCCACCGCCTGAAATCGCTCCCGGTAGCCCCGCGCGCGATATAACGCGGGATCCCTTGTTGAAGCACGTCGAGCATGGGCAGATGTTGTTGGATGCGAGGAAGGGTTTGGCGTTCCAAGTGAGTTTTTACACTGTAAATGAATCGAAAACCCGAGGTGACTTTGGTGCAGAGGTTTATTCTGACCCTTTGCCGGATATTTTCCTGTCAGGGCTGGACCTACAAGAAACCCAAACGAACGATCTATGATCCCCGAAGAGGGTTGGACCTTTCTGCGACGACGTCGTTAGGCGGTAATGAGGTGCGCAATCTCGGAAGTGGTGAAGAAGTGTTTCCGAATGCTTATCGAGGGAGATCGACTCTACGCGTTGAGGGTGGGAGCGGGTTGAGGAGCTTGAGTGTTTGAGCGGGTTGGGGGCTTCTTCTTCTTCTTGTTTCTGTCTTGTTTTACGCAATATTTGTACGTTCCACTTCTTCGAATGAAACTCGTGAATTTGCCAAGTTTTTACAAACAACAGGAGCTCAATAAAGGAAGCTATCACCAAGCGAGTGAACTGCCTAGGAGGAAAACCTGAACGAAAATCCCATCCCAAGCCAATCCAACCCAAGCCACCCACTCTCCTCACTCACTCTCCTCACTCTCACTATCTTCCATCTCCACTGGCCTCTTCTTCTTCTTCCCCACTCGTCCTCCCTCCCACTCTTGAGCCCTCTGCTTCGAGCCCTTCTTCGAAGCAGCTTGGCCAGCTGCTTCCTTATCCGCTTTCTCCTTGGCTCGTCTCGCCTGGGATTCGAGGGTTCTCATCCTCACCAAACACTGTGAAACCAACAAACAATGATCAGTTCATCCTCCAGTCTCCCCCTCCAACGCCCCATTTCCTAATTCACCGCATTATCCGTCCTCCCCTTGAACCTCTTAGCCAACAAGCTCCACCCCATCCCCTCCCCCTCAACCTCCTCAACAACTCATCTTCCTCCTCCGTCCATTTCTTCTTCTTCGCTTCCCTCACCTCCGGATCTAAATGATTGAACCACCTCTCCCTACATTGCGCATCCGTACGAGAAGGAACGACTGAACTGACTTCTTTCCATTTCTTGGTCCCCCATCTTTCGACGGCTTTGAGGAGGAGCTCGTCTTCCTTGGGGCTGAACTTGCCTTTCTTTATATTGGGTTGCAGGGTCTTGGTCCAACGGGTGATCAAAGCGTTCGCGGGACGCCCGACGTAGGCGGACAAGGCTTGCCAATCTTGACCGTACACGGTCATGCCTTGCAGAAGTTTGGCATCTTCTTCGGCGTCAAAAGGTCGTGGAATGGAGTAATAGGGTCTTCGACGGAGTTGGCGGAGACAATCGGAGGGAGTACGGTCGCTCCCTAGTTCGGTGCTGAGAGTTGAGAGATCGAAGGGTGGGGGTAGGGTTTCGTAGAGGGTGTAGAGACGTTCGAGTTCGGTTGAGGTCCAGGGTTGGACGTTGATTCGGGGGTGGTCGTGTTGTAAATATTGGAGACGGCAGTCGATGGAGGTGTGGCGTGGGAACTGGTTGGGGGGCGGGGGTTGGGGGGTTAGGTTTTCGGAAGAGATGAGGGCGGGGGTTCTGACTTACGATGAGGGCAATCGCATCCCAATCGATCGAATCGGCCATCCAATTCGGGTTGAGAGGTTCGATCGGGTCGCTGTTGGGTTGATTCCAAATCGCCTCTATGGTCAGCAAACACGTTCCCCCGCGGACATGAGTCTAGGACTGACTTTTGGTCGTGGCCTTGCAAATGTTGCCGACGCGAGATTTGAGTCGCGACTTCTTGTTTGAGGCGAAGACGATCCGAGGCGGACCCTGTGCGAGTGTGATACAAAGTCATTCAGTTTCGAAATCTCTCCATGAATCGGTGCCGCTTGGGAACGCACAGGCATGAAACTTGGTCAACGCCAAATAGGCTTCTTTGATCTTGGTATCTCGATTCGGTGGGAGGGACTGTCGCAGCAAGAAGAGCATCAGCTTTCTCGGGGCGAGATGATATCGCAGCGTTCTGCGTCGCACCCACCTGTCCATGGAAATGCTTGAACCAAGGTAATGCGACCTCTTTGAAGCCCCTGGCGACGATACTGACTTGGGCGGCAGGAAGGCTTTGGGTGTGGGGCTGCTCGTCGTCGTCGTCCTCTTGTTCGTCGTCCTCGCTCTGAAATGCTGCCTCCTGGTTCTCGTTGTACTCGATTTGATCCAACAAGAGCTTCAAACAGGAGATAAAGCACAGATTAGCCAACCCGGTACACGCGCTCCCCTCTCGCATGAGCGCACCTTGAACCTATTCAACTGCTCGTCCCTCTCGGCCAACTTGGTCATCCTCGCGACCACTTTCTTCTGATACGTCCTGTTGAGCGCCAAGGCTTGTCCTGCTAGGTGATCGAGGCGTTGCAGGGCTTTGAGGAGGAGGGACGGAGGTTGCGAAGGTGCTTCGTCTTGGTCTTCGGGTTGGAGAGCAGGTAGAGGAGGTACTTGCTCGTCCTCGTCCTCGTCATCATCATCATCATCGTCGTCGTCATCGATATCGGGTAGGTATAACGGATCCCATGCTTCTGGCTGTGGTTGTGCGTTTCCCTCTGATAAAGCAGGAAAAGCCTGCTCCCTTTCTGATTCGAGTTGGACCTGAGAAGCGACCAGACTCGCTCGAGCTAGTCGACTCGCTCGCACCGAAGAAGGTGTACGACGGGGTAGTTGGGACATGGTTGATGGGGCGAAACGGAAGAGGGAGTGCTTATGGATGTGATGTCATTTGAGAGGGGGTTGGACGGTGGCGATAGGAGAGCAAGGGAGAGGAGAGGAGAGAGGAGGAGAGAGGAGAGGAGAGGAGAGAGGCGAAGCGGAGAGGCGAAGAGGAGAGGCGAGAAGAGAGCTGTCGACGTCAACAGGCAAAAGGCCGCTGGGCCGGTCGGTGTGGGGGGCGATCGAGCCGAAATTGGTAGCCGAAATTGGTAATTCGGGAGCGAAGCCTCAGTGATGGTGGCAGAGGCCAATACAATACGAGTAAATCACAAGTTTACTTTTGTTCTAGAAGAGAATTCTTGAAATCGGCCCAGTCAACTCGCTTCCCGTCTCTCACACAAAAATTTAGGCTCCAAAATCCAGAATGACCAGCAGCCCCACGCTGTCCCGCCCACGTGTGGCGTGGGCGCGATCGTCGAAGGCGCTTGACTCGAACTCGCCCAGCTGCAGCGCCGAGCAGGCTCATCCCCTGTTCTCCTCTTCTCCGCCCGCTTCCTCCCCTGGCTTCGTACACACTTCTCGCGCCCCACTTCCATCTCACCATGTCCACCTCTACACCAAGTACGCTCCACCCACCTCGCACCACGCGGCATGAGAAACGACTCCTCTCCTCCACCCCTTTGGCTCCGACCGAACGGACTTCGCTCAAGCAGTTCCAGGATCAACTCGAACAGGCGCACCAGAAGGAGGCGATGGCGAGGGTCCAGGCTCATCATCAGCATATGCAGAGTCACAATCAGAGTACGGTGCAGGACAAGTTGGGCAAATTGAGTCTGGCTGAGGACCGAACGGGTCAGGTCGGGGTAGGAGGGGATACCGCTGCCCCACTTGCAGAGGACCACGTCTTGGAGCAGCGCCGGAGCAGTACGGAGGTGGATGAGGACGACCACAATGATCAGAGACCATTACGGGTGAGATCATCATGTGATGCCCACTTTGATGACGTGATTGACACCTTGCATGTTGCAGGACCGACTGCTCACCCCCTCCGAGTCATCCAACGCGGCCCTCGCATCCCTCCTCGCTCGTGCACTCCATCTCAAGCACGGTGAACTCGAACTTCACTTTGGATCGCACAACCTCACCTCGACATCCCTCTCGTCTTTGTTTGAGGTCCCCGAGTCATTACCTCCCGCCGACTCGGAGGCACCTCCACGGACGCCGGTGCTTCTCCCCCCGGATCAGGTCAAGCAGATTGTCGAGACGATCCAGAACCTCGCGCACGAGATTGGCGCCGATGCGTCGGTCCTCCACAACCCCTTTGAAGACCAACAAGGACATCTCGATACACGGCCAAGTGGGCAAGGATTGACGACCACTCCAAGCGCAGTCAATGACGAAGCCACGACCCAAAGATGGAGCAACAGGGCGCTGAGGATCTTGGTCCGGAAAATCGCCGAGAGCGCACAGGATTTGAACGAGGTTAGGGTCGCCGTGGTCGGGAATGTCGATGCGGGTAAATCGAGTTTGTTGGGGGTGCTCACCAAGGGACGCTTGGACGATGGGAGGGGGAGAGCTCGCGTTTCGCTCTTTCGACACAAGCATGAGATTGAATCGGGGAGGACGTCGTCGGTTGGGATGGAATTGCTTGGGTTCACGTCCAAAGGTCAAGCCGTCATGCCTGAAGCTGCTCATGCGGCCCTACTTGAAAAAGCAACCAACACCATCCCCGCAGCTTCGACATTACCCGAGCCCGAAACATCCGTATTCCAACAGGGTACGGGATTGAGAAAGCAACAATTGTCGTGGGAAGAGATCTCGGCCAGGGCGAGCAAAGTCATCAGTTTCTCTGATCTGGCGGGACACGAGAGGTACCTCAAGACCACGCTTTTCGGTTTGACCGCGACGTCACCCGATTTCGTGCTCTTGATCGTCGGGGCGAATGCAGGATTGATCGGGATGAGTAAAGAACATCTCTCTGTCGCCTTGGCACTTTCGGTCCCAGTCGTTAGCGTGGTGACCAAGATAGACTCGACCCCCGCGCACGTGCTCGAACAAACGATCAAACAACTCGTCAAGATCCTTCGCTCTCCCGGATGTCGCAAGACACCCGTTTTCGTCAAAGACGCCGGTATGGCCTGTGAACTCGCCTCTTCCTTCGCTCAAGCCAAAGCGTGTCCCATCTTCCTCGTCTCCAACGTCACGGGCGAAGGACTGAACCTCATCAAAACATTTCTCAACGTCGCTCCGATCGCTTCCAGAACCCACTTCCCCTTGGACGCCGATTTCGAATTCTCCATCTCCGACGTCTTCTCCGTACCCTTTGTCGGCGCTGTCACAAGTGGGACCATCATGAGTGGGGTGGTGAATGTTGGGGATACGGTGCTGTTGGGCCCGGATTCGTTGGGCGGGTTTGTGACGACGGGGGTGAAGAGTATCCAAAGGAAGAGGGTCAATGTGAATAGGGCCGAGGCGGGACAGTCCGTGTCGTTTGCGTTGAAGAGGGTCAAGAGGAGTCAAATTAGGAAAGGTGTGTTGTGTTTTTCAAGTTTGTTCGGTGGGCGTGGAGTGGGGTGTTGAGATGAAAAGGAGCTGATGCGCAGTGTTTGTATGGGTGTGACAGGGATGGTCCTGCTGGCCAAGACCGAAATCCCCCCCGTTGCGGTATCGAGGTTCGAAGGTCAAGTCTTGATCCTGTACCACAACACCTTGATCTCACCTCATTATCAAGGTCAGTCCAAGCTTGAGGACGTCGTCGTCGTGACATGATGGTACAGTGGACTGATTTTGGGCTCTTGGCGCTCCGTCCGACCAGCTATGATGCACCTCGGGCCTATTAGACAGACGGTACAGATCGAGGCTATTGTTGATAAGGCTTGTATCAGGACGGGGGATAGGGCGACGTGAGTACGCGTACCCTGGCTTTCAAACAAGGACCCAAAGCATTAACCCGTTCCCGTCCCTTTCCACCTCGGACCTACGCGTCCCTCGGGAGTAGGGTCCAATTCCGCTTCATCAAACACGCCGAATTCATCCGCGTGGGTGATCGGTTCCTTTTCAGGGAAGGGAGAACCAAGGCACTGGGCGTAGTGACCAAGTTGATTCAGAATGTCAAGAAAGGTGGAGTGGTCGGTAGTGGGCTGGGTGCAGGCGGTGCGGTGGTTGGATAAAGCGGGGTCGCGATTATCCGACTTTGTTTTGGAAAGTTTGGGTAGCTTGTTTTGTCTTCTTCTTTCTTCTTCTTCGTTGTTGGTATGTATTTCCTTGTGTGATTGTTGTCGCCACCCAGTGTGCCATCTTTGCCTGCGGTGATAAAGTTGCGGCCGAGAGCCGAGCGGGACCAGGCCGACGGCAGCCCACGGCTTGGGTAGAGTGCCCGTTGAGGACGATAGGGTGGGAGCTCCCCTCCTTTGGTTCTCTCACCCTCGCTTGGCTCACCCTCGCTCCGATCGATTGGGGTGTCGACCACTGCGTTCTTCACCCATTGGTCATCGTCTCGGGATTACTCTGTCGTGACAAGAGGTCAAAGGTCATGGCGCTCGTGGTATGTCTTTTTTGGCCATCCCTTGACAGGGACGGGGTCGATCAACTTTGCCTCTACGCGTTCCCGAGTTTCTCGGTCGGCGATGCGCCAAGAGGGGCGGGAGAGACAGAGCTGACAAGGGGATGAGTGATTTCGTGTGCGTGCAGGGCTTCCATTCGAACGCGGCGTTGGATTTCAAGTTCCTGGCTGATGCGGATGATATCTGCACGTGAGTTCCCCATCGTTTCGAAGGGGAGCGGCTGGAGCTGGAGCTGGAGAGGCAGGCCTTTTTCCCGCAGCGAGCGGGCGAGAGGCGAAGGGGAGGGAGGCGTCGAACCCCTGTGCGCATCTTGACCATGACCCAACTGAAACCAATTCCTCTTCCCCTGCTCAGTCGAGTGATCTTGGACATGTGCGTCTTCCAAGAAGATCGCGTGTTGGGGCGCCGCACGGGCAAGATCGATCGTCACGATCGCGCCGAGACGAGGTTGAGGCAACCCGATGTCGAACAGGTGTTGAAAGTCGTCAAAAGGGTCAGTCGAGGGATGCGTCTCGCTGTGGGGAGGGGAGGGGTGGGGTGTGGGGTCGGATGTAGGATGGACGGGATCGAATGGGATCTTTGCTTCCGAGTCCAACCCACCCAGCTTCCCTACCCCGGCGCCGCCCCGGTCCACTGATCTCAGATCTGTCTTGTGATTCACAGTTGAGGAAAGCTGAATTGACGGCGTCAGAAGCGACCGAGCAATTATGCACGTGAGTTTCGAATCCCCCCAATAGGCTTGCGGGATGATCCGATTCGCTTGATCGGGTGACCGCTTGATCGGGTGATCGGGTGATCGGGTGATCCGGTCCAAGCGCGAGGCGGGCAAAGCCACGCCTTCAACGCTCGCGCTCGCTCCACCACCAGCCGCGGGGAGGAAACGGACCGGCCGGGCCACGTTCGCCCCGGAGCTTGATCGCTGACAAGGTCAAATGTTTACGTTTCAGCATCAACGTCTTCAGAAACTTTATGAACAAGTACGAGGACGACGACTATGACATTTTCAAGACCCATCTCAAGCGCTACGCCGCGGCGTTGAGACCTGATACGGGCATCGCGTTCCACGAGACCAACAGGTGAGCACAAACCCAGAGTCGAACCCCGCCCAAAAAAGCTCGAAGAATTCAACACTCGTGTATGGTCCATACAGGTATGCGAAAAAACAACGCAAACCCACCACCTTCTCCTCGATCAGATCCCTTCTCCCTACGAACGCAGCAGGCGTCGTCGCCCTCCCCCGTTTGTCCCCCGCCGATTCTTCCATCGCCTTGAACCTGCTCCAACCTTCCACCTCGCACGGTCCCACACCCCCTAAAAGCCAGTTTATCGAAGTCGGCGTGTTCGCGACGCGGGCCTTCCAAAAGGGCGAGATCATTAGGTTGCAAGGCGGTATTGCCGATTTGACGGATGAGGATGATGATGAGATGAGGGAGAATGGGGGGAGATCGGATTTTTCCATCCTTTGGTCCGAGAGGAAAAAGTGCTTTTGTTTGTTGTTGGGGCCGGCGAGGTTCGTTAATGTGAGTTTGGTGTCCCACGCAGGCGAGGGGGAAGGTGCATTGAGCTGATTGTGGACCTCTTGACTCAACAGCACGATTGCAGGAACAACGTCGAGTTCTACCTCGTTGGGAACGTCATGTCCTTCAAAGTCGTCGAGGATATTCAACCCGACGAGGAAATCTTTACTCATTATGGTCAGTTCCGGGATGGAAATGGGGAAGGCCAAGATAAGCATGAGGCACTGATCTCCTTTTCGTGATCTCAGGCATCCACTACTTTGAACGCGACAACATGGGCTGCATGTGCGCGACGTGCGAGAAGTGAGTTCGACGAGAACTCTGCTTTTTCCCACACGCAGGAGTACTCATCTCGGTCCTCACTCGTCCAGATTCAAACGCGGCTTCTTCACTCCCAAACCTGCTCGAGGAGCCAAAAAATTATCCTCGCAATCGACCCCAGCAGCATCTCTCGTGAACCCCGCAGTAATCCCTCTCTCCAGACTCGCCAACACCACCACGATCGTATCGGATCACGAAGGAGGGGAATCGTCGACGAGTTCACCTCATCCTGGTTCTCCTAGACCGGAGAGTCGATATGGGACGAGGAGGAGGTCGTCTGTTCGAGGCACGGAGGTGGGGAACATCGCTTCGACTTCCGCGAATAATAGTGGTGGTGGTGGTGGGACGAATTCGATTCCTTCGGCGTCGGTGACGAATCAATTGATCAGTGCTTTGAAAGCGAGGTCGTCGAAGCGGATCCGATCGAGTTCATTGCCCTTGAACCTCCATTCGAGCGGAGCGAACGGCTCCACAACTCTTACACCCACCTCCAAAACAGGAGGAGGAAGCAAATCACACCACACGTCCCCCTTCTCGTCATCGTCAACCCTTAACCTGAATCGTCTCTTCTCAGACCTCGAACTGCGTTCCGGACCTCGTCTCATCCACCCCAAGATGAAGCCTCCCCCAGTATACAAAGACGATTACGCATGGGACGAAAGGAAGAAAGTCGCGATTTATACGGGTTTGGTCAGGGTTCCACAGAAGCCTAAGAAGAAGGCTTTGACGGCTAGGGAGAGGAAGAGGGAGAGGGAACGGGTGGAAGAAGAATTGAGGAGGGAGGAGGAGGAGAGGAGGAGGAGGAGTGGTAGGAAGCGGGTTGTTGAGGTGGCGGGGGAAAAGGGGAGGCAGAAGCAGGTGGCGGAGAAGCCGAAGAGGGTCAGAAGGAGTCGAGCGAGTATGGAGGCGAGTACGAGTGTGAAGCCGAAGAGGGGCAGGGTCAGGAAGCCCAAGGTTGTAGAAGAGGAGGTTGAGAATACGGATGAGGAGGACTCCGAGGACGAAGAGGAGGAAGAAGAGGAAGACTATAAGGAGGAAGAGGAAGACTACGAGGAGGAAGAGGACCAAGATGATGAAGAAGACGATGACGATGAGGAAAAGCAATTAGAGGAAGAGGAGGAAGAAGAGGAGGAGGAAATCCAAAAGCCCGTACGAAGGAAAAGGAATCGATCGACCAAGACCGTCACCGTCACCAAAGCGGTCTCGTCACCCCGCAAGAGGAATCCCTCGACGCCCGCCGCCGCAACCGAGAACCAGCTCCGCGGACCGCCATCGAAGAGGCGACAGGTGAGGTCCGTATCCGAGGAGCAGCAATTTGTCGGTGTTCTCGTCGTCAATGGTCAACCGGTCATGGGTCACTCGAGGAAGAGGTCAAAAAAGGAGGCGAATGGCGATGATCGCGAAGTCGAATTGGGTCGATTCGTACCTATCGGCTTGTCGATGGACGAGGCTGCGCTCCACTCGACGGGCGGAATCAGCGCTCTCGAAGACGATGCGTATGGTCGTGTCCCGGAGACGCCTTTCGATTCTTCAAGTGTCGCGTCACCTTACGAAAAGGTTGGTTCGGAACCCATGCCATTTTCGAGGGAGAGGTCCAACCATTCGATCGGTCCCAAAGGACGTCAAAGCCTACCTCCTCGAGAGCCGACTCCGCTCCCACCCTACCTCCGTCGGAGCACCTCCGTCACGACGCGCGCCTCGGTCCCACCTCGAGACTCCAGCACGACTGAACTCGATTCGGAGCTGGATATCGACTCCCGCAGCAACAAGGACGTCGTCCGAGCGACCATCTCAGCCTCATCTTTTTTTGGCGTGCCCATCCCCATACTTAAACTACGCGCCCTCGTCGCGACCCAAACCAGCAACGACCCCTCGGGATCTTCTGCCTCGACGACGACGACCAATGGGGATAGCTCAAACCATGCTTCGACGTCGGTTTCTTCTTCTTCGACATCCTTCGCGGCAGGCGCCAGCGCGACGCAAAGTTTTCGGCTCGGCTCCAGGCCCCGAAAAGGAGGTGGTGGGGCGGGCCGAAATGATGATGAGGATGAAGATGACGAGGATGATGAGAGGCGTCGAAGACGGCAGAATGGGATACACGGCGAGAAGGTCGATGATGTGATTATGGAGGATGTGAAACCTAAAGTTGAGGAGGGGGAAGAAGAAGACGAGGAGGGTGCGGCGATGATGTTTGACGAGACGCTGGATGAGGGGATGTTGGGACTGGGTGATGTGCAGGCGATTGATGCGCTTGATTTGAGGGACACGGACACGCAGGAAGCCGCAGCGCTGTTGTTGATGCTCAAGTAAGTTCAACGTGCACGAGGCTCAGACGACTCGAATCGAAACTGAACTTAACGGTCGGACGTACAGTTTGCCGCACTCTTCAACGAACCAAGACCACTCGACGAATAGTGCCCACTCGTCGAGTGCCCACTCGTCGAGCGTGCCTACCCCTTCTGCGCCGGGATCCTCAGCCTCGGGCTCGTCAGCCCAGGCGACCCGCCGTCCCCGCGCCTCGACGACTTCGACCAAAGCTGCGGCTTCGGTATCGATGCAACGCAAACGCAGTCGAATGTCCATCGATGGTACAGTACCGTCGACTTCATCCGCTTCGACTTCGACTTCAAAGGCTCCCGTCGCTTCGGCCAATCCTCGATCGACTCGACGAAACTCGCAACTCGACGAAGGTCAAGTGCCTGTCGCCGCGTCGACGGGTGCGAGCTCGTCCAAGTCCAACACCAAGTCCGGCAAAATTGTCGCCGAACCGAAGCCCGTCATCCAACCGCAGCCCGTCAAGCCTGGTGAACGAGGCACACGACAAAGTGCGCCTCTTGCCGGAAACCTCAGCGACATCCTCGCTACCCCAGCGGTCCTCCGAGTCAGCGGAGGCTACGATTCCGAAAAGGGACGCTATATCGCCAAAGGTGCCCCTGTCGACATTGAAGGACCTTTGTTCGCTCTTGCTCCTCCGAAACCTATTCCGCCGCCCCGACACCAACCGCCTTCGCAATCCATATCGAGTTCGAGATCGAGTTCATCGAATGGCGCACCGAGGAGGTCTTTGCCCGGTCGATTGCTCGTCAATGAGCCCAAGCAGAGGAGGTACTCGGATTCGAAACTTGCCGATCGAAAACCGCACGACCTCGTACGAACGGCTTCGGTTCCTCGCGCCTCAAACACCCGAGGCGCCTCGACGTTCTCTGCAGCGGCTCAACAGCTCCTCCCACCCGTCGTCCCGCCTGCTCGACCGCGTTCGGTCCCAGCCCATCCAAGAGCAACGCGTCTGGCTGCCCCTTTGGAAGGTGACCTAAGGGCTTTGTTGGATTCCGAAAGCGTCGGGGCCGTGACGGGGATCTACGACCCGACCAAAGGGAAATACGTCAGCCAGAAATACCTCGCCGCTGCGGCCGCCAAACGAGCACCGGCTTCGTTATCGAGGATGGCATCGCCTTCGGCTTCGAGCGCGAATCAGTTGACGGAACCGAGTCGGCCAGAGTCGGCTAGGGTCGCGGATGGAAGTGTTGGTGGAGGCAGCGAGAGGGCAAGGGGTACGAGGGCTTCGAGACCCATCGCGGGAAGCGTCGCCGATCTGCTCGCCTCCCCGACCGTTGCGAGCGTCACGGGTCGCTTCGATGCGGAGAAAGGCAAGTACGTCGCTGCGACGACGGCCAGAAAGGGTTGAGGAAATGGGAAGACATGGGTTTCACGGAGAGGAGGGTTATACATGCTTTTGTTGGTATTAAAAAGGCGTCGTGACTGTTCCCACCCTACATTTGTTGTTATGCCAACTCGCGCTCTCGCGCTCTTGATGTGCGAAACGATTCGGCGTTCGGAATGCGATGCGACAGAGAACAATGTTACAACAACCAATCAGGTAATACAGTCTTTGAAAGCTATGAACTTAAGAGAAAATTCTAAATACGATGCGAAATGCGATGTGAATGATCTGCGTATATTGCGGGGCACCTGGTTTCCGCGACAATTGCAAAGCTCGATCACAACGACCTTTGTCAATGCGCGAATTGGAACTCACTTTGCGTTCTATAGATACTTGCGTAGGAGGGAAAAGAAACAAAAAAAATCTAAAACTAAAAAAAAGGAAAGAGACTGGCCACGATCATCGATCCGACGACACCTGGTGCAGAAAAAGAGTGCGATTCAGCACAAGGTCCCGGTAGCAAGACGCGACGAGGAACGCGAAGCTGTCACTGACTCTTTCGAAGAACTGCCTCAGCGTAGCACTCAAGACCTCAGGAAGCGCCTCGACGTCGCGCAGAACGACGAAGTACTCGAACGGGAACGAGTCGAGATAACGATTCATCTTGAGCTCGAGTCGACCGTCACCACCCTTGGAGTAGGACACGGATTGCATCGCCAAAATCGAGTTTTGGTTGACGGTGGACGATGCTGACGAAGTGACGGGGGTGGAAGAGCCCGACTTGGTTTCGAGGGTTTGGCGGTGCAGCGAGTCGATGACGACAAAGACGAACATGACCTTCTGCTCCGCAGCGCGACGAAGGAGAGCTCGAAGCGCTTCATGATCTTGACACATGCCGTCGGAGATGATGATCTGCAACTGCCACAGGTCACCAGCGGCCAGCGAGGACTTGCCGGAGCGGGCAGCATCCTTCGCGAGGGCCAAATGAGTGAGCGATCGCTTGACCAGCAGGCGCACATCGGTCGTGCGTTGAGAAAAGGTGAATTGTTCGAGCAGTTTGGCTCCGGCGCCATCGGAGAGTTGACCGCCCTCGAAAGGGTGCAAAACGTCCATTGTGTCGCCGAATCGACAGATCGAGATGCCGCCTACTTCGAGGCGGGTCAAGGCGCGGGAGATGAGGGCCAGAGACTGGAAGGCGAGGTGCACCGAGTGCGAGTCCGCCATCGACTTGCTGTCATCGATTGCGATCAGAATCTGAAATTCGCGCTGCGACGGTCGAGTTCGGCGCAACCAGATCTTGTCCTTGGTAAACTCGGACGCGATGTAGGGGATGATCTTCTTGAGGTTGAGGCGTTTACCGGAGCGATAGTCGCCCTTCAGTCGGGTCGCGAGCGTGGGTTCGAGGATGAGACGAAGTTGTTCCGTGAGAGCATACGAGAGATGGCGAGTCAACGAGTCGTACAACCTCCATACACCATCGGCAGTCATAGTCGGGTCATCTCCACTACGCCACAGCAACATAGCCTGTTCGACTTCGTGATCGGCTTCAGCGTCATCCTGGGTGGCGAGTGTCTTTGAGCGAAGCTCGTCGTCCTCATCCTCGACATGATCCGCTTTCTCGTGGAGCGCAGAATCGTCCTCGGGATCGACGAGACGTTGGTCCGACAGTTCGGTCGCAGGAATGGCCTTGGCGTCGGCCTCAGCAAGGGAAGATCCGTCGAGGTTGATTGTCGACGATGGCTGCTTAGTCGGATCGGCGGTAAGTGGTTCGTCGACTTGCATCGCATCTTCGACGTCAAAGTGCTTTTGCGGCTCCTTCTCGTCGCCAAGTCGTAACTGCTCAAGTTTTTTGACTTGCTCTTCGTTCGCCGGGCCGAGTGCCTGCTCGTCTGCATCGTGTTCTTGTCCCTCGGTGACATACTCGACCTCGCCGTCCTTGTCGTTGCTGGCATGATCAACCTCGGCAGGCGACTCTTCGGTGACCGCATTCATGTCGGCAATCTGCTCCAATCGACGGCGCCACGATTGCATCGCATCGCCCAAGCTGCGTTGGGGCTGAACCGGCGTCGAGCGGTCGGCTTGCGATTGGGCTTGAGGGTCGGTAGCTGCCGATCGCTCTTTTGACGTCCCATTCGCAGCGTTTGAAGGGGCCGAAAGGAGAGCCTCGGCTGCATCGTCTTCGGCGTTCATCTCCTGAGCCTGGGCATCGTCCGTTGGCGCTTGCCTTGGTTCCACGACATCAGTATGCTCCTCCTGGGCGCCGGAAGTGGTAGTAGGTGTCTCGTTCATTGATGGCTCGGGATCGGCAGGCGAGGCGGCACTCTTATCTTGTGCCCCTTCTCCGCCTTGTTCCCCACCTTGAGCTCCGCCCGACGAGTCATCGAGCGATGCTTGTTGATCCGGCTGTGGCGCGTCCTCCTCAGGGTTGTCAGGTTGTGGCTCACCGTCGACGTCGGCGATCAGTGCGTCGTCGGCCTCGCCGCGATCCTCTTTCGAGTCGCCCATCTCGTCGAGCTGGTCGTCATCGTTATCGAGGTCACCGTCGTCGGGATCTACAGGAGGTTACAGATGGGAAAAATCAGCAAACCGTTGATCCACGAAGGGGCCAGCCTTATCGCCCGATATACCAGCTGGGAGAGAATCCATGTCGTCCAGGTCTAAATCTTTGGCTTGATCCTCCTTCTCCTCCTCCCCGTCGAGATTCAAGTCCTCCGGCAAGTCGAGATTGTCCCCTTCGGGCAATTGGTCGTTCAGTCGGTCTTTGTCATCGGCTTGGGGTGGGACATCATGGTCTTGCCCCTCATCGTCATCCTTCTCCCCGTTCTCGACCGCATCCCCTTCTTTATCGGCTTCGTCCCTTCCATCCTGCTCGACCTCCTCGGGCTGCTCGGGCTGGTCTTTCTCGGCACTCGAGTCGTCGCTTTTCGATTTCGGCTCCGGGGCTTCATCCTCCTTGGCAGTCATCTCGGACTTGCCGGACAGTTGCTCGGTCTTTTGATTGAGCTCGTCGTTGGCAGAATCTTTGAGCTCGTCCTTGGAATCCTCGTCGCCCCAGAACTTCTCGTCGACCGTAGAAGGGTCGAGCGGATCGACGTCCGCAACTTGCTCGTCCAATTCGGGCACATCCTCATCCTCGTCGCTATCTTCGTCATCCTTGTCCTGATCGTCCTTGTCTTGATCTGCTCGGTCTTCGAGATTGCCCTCAAAGTCCATGCTCATTTCGATCGCATCATCTTGACATTCCTGCTCATCATCTTGCTCGTTTTTCTCCTTCTCCTTCTCTTGCAGCACATCGTTCTCGAGTCCTTCGATCTGCGACTCGTCCTCGATTTCATTGCTGACGTTTTTGGCGCCTTGTCCATCAGCCATTCCAGTGCCGTCCGAGGTCTTACCATCCGTTTCTTCACCACCTTTCCCATCATCTTCCATGGGTCGGCAGAACCCTTGGGCGGCAAGCTCCTTGATGACGGTGGAGGCGACGTAGGCGAGCTTGAGGATGGCTCGCATCCAGCGCAGGTACTCAACGAGGTGGTCGGACAACAAGTCCACGAAAAGGCGAATGAAGGGGGCCACGCGACGCAAGAGCGCACAAACAGCGGGCTGAAGAGTATCCGAGGAGCCCAAGAGAGCATGGACAGAACGCGCGAGGGCAATGGCTTGGTCCAGAATCTCGTCAGATCGCCAGACCGCGAGGGTCTCCTGCAAGGAGCGATGGTCGAGTTTGATCGCATGGTCGCGCGTTTCGCCATCGGCGTCTACCTTTTCCGTCAGCTCAGCACGAGTGCGAAGCTCTTGAGCAACGACCAGGATCGAATCGATAAGAGTGACATGCTGAGTGTTCAACTTGCCGAGATCTGCTACAGCGCTGGAAGCGTCGACCGCCCCGGGTTCGACCGATGGAGGGCGTAGGGATCGGATCCACTCGCCCAACGGGCCGACGAGGTAGCGAATCGAGACCGGCGCTTCGAGGATGGTGAAAGCATCGATGGTCGACCGCAGGTGAGTGTGCGCGGCTCGCATGATCGAGAGCTCTTGCTTGGTAGCTATGACGGGGTCAAACGAGTCGATGGCGGCCAGTTCTCGTAGTTGCTCAACATCATCAACGAGCTCCCGATTGGAATCGTCGATGAGCTTGGCGACCACCGACAAGTCGTCCGTTGGGCGACCATCGAGCGCGACAAGGTGGTTGTTGAGCTCGACGCGTGCGTCAGACAGAGCACTCGAGACTTTGCAAACGAGCTCGAGCAGTGATTCGGCGAGTTCCTTGGTCGTCGCAACGCTCTGACCGATCGGTTCGGCTCCGACGGACTCCATCTTGCTGGCCATTAAGCTCAGGCGGGATGCGGTCATGATTGCCGGCACGAGCTGGACTCGACTGTCGAAGCTCATGGCGACACTGGATTCGATCGAGCCGATCGCCCGCTGCACCTCGCGAGTCGAAACGTCGTCGTGGTGGTTGGCGGGACACGTCCGAAGAGCAGGGAGCTCGGATGTCATCCTGTAGTGGTAGTCGTCGACCTCGCGCAACAGGCGTCGGTGGTCATCGGGAAGGAGAGAGGTTTCGAGGGAGAAAACAGGCCTCGAAGATGGCAACGTGTAGACATGACCAGCATCCTTGAGACGTTCGACGATGGCCGGGGCGGGCGAAGGCGACAGGCCCACTCGTTTCATCTCGCGCAGCAATTCGATCCAGGCGCGACGCTTCCGTGCTACGAGCGACTTGAGGCGCTGGTCGCGGCCTTCCTTCGCCCCAAGCGACTCGCTCTTGAGCTCTTTTGCAGTGCGAATGATCTCTACGGCGAACGCATCGACTTGTCCAGCACGGTTGGCGCCGATGAAGGCTCTGAGCGACGTTGTCTGCCAACCGGCGAGACGACGGAGCGTGCGATCCAAATTGGCGATGTAGCTTGCGTTCGTTGCCGCGGCGATCTCTTGTGGCAGACCAGGCATCGATTCAAGAACTGAAGCCAAATCGCGGGTCGCCGGGTTGGGGACGATGCTGGTCAAATTATGCGGTCGCATGCTGTCAGTCGGAACACGTGAGGCCACACTTAGCAATCACCTCAGAGAACTCACGATAATTCGGTCGACTGCGCACTCTCGGAGCGGGTGAAAAAGTCGCTTGCGGGCTTCTGTAGAACCGCTCGCAATTTGCGGACGAGCTTGTAGAGCTGGTGATGACTGCGGATCGCGCTTTGGCGAAGAGCGTACACGTTCACATCCTTCCAGCTTGCGAGCTTGATGAGGCTGTTGACGTCCTTGTCGATCTTTGCTCGCTCGGTGCGAAGGAACGCAGAGATGCGAGGGGTGAATTGATCGTAAAAGGCGTGAATGTTTAAAAGGAGCTGGGCGACAGTGCTCAAGGAGCGGGCACCATCGTGGATCTGTAGAAACAAAGTAGTACCCGCTTCGTGTCAGTGGAGGGTCCGGGCACCGTTGGTGGCTTTCAGCAACTCACCGCATCCTCATAAAAATGAGCACCGAGCTTGCTCGCCAGATTGGCGAACGACAAGGTCAGCTCCAGACGAGCCTGGAACTGGCCGATCGAGCAGGTCGAAAAGAATGAATCCAGTAGGGCCACGAGTTCGCGGTTGAACTCGGCCGGCGATTTCCGCTCGTGCGTCGGGGTGTCGGGGTCTTCGTCGACGCCAGGGGCTGCACGAATCATTGTTTCATAGAATCGGAACCACCACGTCGCAACGGGGTCCTTGAAGCGTTTTTCGATCGTCGAAAGCAGGTGTGACCAACAGGTGAGCTCGGTTCGGCGCCACTCAATGATGAGGTTGCTGATTTCTGCTCGGTTTGTCGCCAGCGAATGTTCGCGACTAGCGTAAGATTCCCAGTCCTCGGTGTGTTGCAACAGTTGCTCGATCGCGGTGAGGACTTGCGCGATCGGAGACTGCGACGAGAGCGAAAGCACCGCTTGGCAGCGCTCGTGGAGGTTCTTCAGAACCATCTGGTCGGGCCACGTCTCGATAAGATCAGAGAGACGCGCCAACAAGGCGAGTAGGATAGGAACAGCCTTGGCCGTCTCTTGCACGTCGGGCTCGGTGTAGAAGTCGCGGTCCCGCGACAGAGCTGGGTGGGACGATGTCGAAGGCTTCATCGACTGGCTGAGCTCGATGAGCGATCGAATGCGGTACGCGGCTGCGGCCCGATCAAGTCCCTCTTCGAGATGGGCGTAAAGGTCTGGCAACAGTGTCGTGATGCTGGATGTACGAATGCTATCATATTCCTTCTCGCACTTGCCCACGAAGTTGCAAATCCGGCCGTTTCCGAACAGACCGACGTGTAATTTGGCGAGCAGCGCCTCGTCCTGAGGCTGAAGGTGATGGGACACCGTGGTCGAGGTCGTGGGGCCATTGGCGGCTGGGATCAAACCATTTGTCGCCGGCGGCTTGTCGGCGGAGTCGTTGGAGTCCAGCGTATCCTCAAACATAGGGAACAGCTGGGCAAATTCGGCGGCCTCGAGCTCCTCATCTGTAGCGATCTGCTCCACGTCGACTTTGGGTCTGTAGATGCTTTCGGCGGCGCGCGCGGCCTCTTCGTCCTTGCGACGATCACTGGTCCAGATATAGTGAAGACGATCGTAGAGATGGGTCAGGCGGCGCAGAGCATCGCGATCGAATCGGCCGCCTTGCGTGAGCTGGCTAATGAGGGCCGTAACCTGGAGCAAAGTTGCGCGCGTCGGTGAGAGGGGGGTCTCATTGGCCTTGATCGTCAGCGGGAGGTCGATTGCATCGATCTCATGCTTGTGAGCCACTTTTGGAAAGCTAACGAGGTAATGAATGAGGTCGACAAAAGGCTCCAACGAGGACGCACTAGCCAGCTTGAGGCTAGCAAGTTGGGAGAGCAGTGCGAAGCCGACCTTCAACGAACAGAGAGATAGGCGCAATGGCGCGAGGATGTCGATGAGCTCGACGTAGACCGCGTCAAAGCGATGCAGCAAGGTCTCGACTGATCGCTGCATGCTCGATTCTCGGCTCAAGACCGACGCGGTCGGTGCGGCACCAGTTAGATCGCGTGTCAGCGTATCGAGCTGCGCCTCGCTGATGATCTGCTCGCGGAACGACTGTAGCTCTTGGAAGAGACTGGACAGCAGAGCAGGGTTGCCTTCGCGCTGGACGGGAACGACCTTGGCCTCGTCGAGCTTGGGCCGGAGGTCGTCCAACTCCTTGCTGAGCCGCTCGATCTTGTCGTTTTGAGCGTTACCCGTGCGGTGTAGCTCGGCAAGGTGCAACGACTGAAGGACGCTCGAGAGATGATCGAGCTGTCGACTGAGGTACCCCGAGCGGGCTCGGAGTCCGATGGCCGGGTCGAGCGGCAAGTTGGGCAGGTAGAGATACCACATGCATCTCGAGAATGCCACGAATCCCTGTCCGAGTGTAGCCAGACTCGCCTCGACGGGATCTGCCAAGCTCGTCATGGCTGGTGCAAGATAGCGACCGAACGCCTCGCCGAACGCCGGCGAGTCGGCGTCTGTGGCGCCCAATCCTGCAAGTCCCGAGGCTTCCCACTGCTGAGTCCCCGTGGTCGCGTTTACGAGCTGTAAAGAGAGGAAATCACAATTCTCAGCTCAAGTGTAGCGAGGCAGCAGTCATGCAGACGAGGCTTACCAGACCAATTGAGGCGAGCAGCACGGTTTTCAAAGCGGACCTCCGAGAGCCGAGGTCAAGTGAGGCTGTCCAAGTCTGGATTGTCGCAGCTCGGTCGAGGCCTTCAGATAAAATGACGAGGTTGCCGAGCGAAGACATGTCTTTGATTCTGGGAGTGAGGGTAGACGAGCGATGAGCCTCCTTGTTATACTATCGTGGTAACAGCGAGTACTCACTTGAGCTGCACGACCTCACGCAGCAACAACGGTCGAGTCACGTCGGCCGGGGTGTAGGTGGAGGTGATCTGAAGAGGAACCCCAAGATCAGTTTGGCGCTTCTTGATTAACCACAGTAGCTCGAGGGGCTCACTTGGGATAGACCGAGCGCAAGGTGCTCATTCCACAGCAGCAGCGTTCTGAACTGGGCCGATGACTGGCTGCTGGTGGCACCGTCTGCGTAATCGGAAACCAGGGGCGGAAACAATCAGTAACTGATGGCATATCGTTTGAATGACGAAGTTCACTCGCCCTTTTCTCGGGGCCACGAAGCAAGCTGATGAATCGGGACGATGCTTGCGAGGGGCAGTGCTTGACTCCTGTGCACAATGCGTACCAGGCTCGTCGAGGCGGAATGCTGTTGTCACACAATTGGCGCATCAGTAGGTCTCCAGTAGCATCGTTGACACCAAGAAGAAGAGTGGAAACTCACTGAATAGCTATTTGTGATGACCTTGGCAACAGCAGCCAGTTCCGCAACAAGCACGCTCGCAGCATTGGACGAGTTCGCCAGCGCGGTACTTTCGTCCTTGAGGGTGCTCCCTTCGGTCGTCATGCGAGGTAGCGATGCAATGAGTTTCCTCGCAAGTGCAGACGCCTCATCCTCGAATCCGACGCCGTGCTGCGATTGTGGAGTCCCAAGAGCAACTGCAATCTCGAGGAACAGGTCGACGAGAGCGCGGTCCCAATTCGGCCCGTCCGTTCGTGCGCCACGCTCGAGCAGATCTCGATACGCCGAGTTGATCGCAGGCGAAGCCGGTTCAAAAGGCAGGCAAGCCCTCCAAATCTCGTTCATCGCCTTGCCGCTGGTGAGGGCGAGCGAGGTCTGCAGCGGGGTCAATGCCGTCTTGACGGCAGCCGCGCCCGGGAAGACGTCCACCGGGACTCGTCCGACTTCGGCAGCGATCCACGACGCGATGTGCTGGATACTCGAAAAGTCGAGGGCAGAGGTGGAGCAAATATGCTCGAGCTCTGCGACGTATCTGCCAAGTCGAGTGCCAAGGTCGACACACTCCTATTGGTTCGACACAGTCGTCAGTAAAGATTGTGCCGTTTTCGGTATTGCGCGGTCGCTGCTTACCTTTCGTTGTTCGATGGTCAAATCTCCGACGACGGCGCCGAGCATATGTCGCACCAGAGTCGTCAGAGCATGAGATACGGGAACCAACGACGCCGTCGCAACGTCGTCTTCATCGAGTCGCATCTTGCCGTGGAGAGCCAGCAGCGACCGCTCCCAGGCGCTCAGTGTCTTCCTCGGCTTGGCCAAGACGTGCGTAACCAGATCCGGGCGGTTCGACGAGACCAGCAGGAGTAAACACAGTGCATCCAAAGCCGGCGATAATACAAAGTTGGCGGGCATTTGGATGGTGTCCACATGCGCCACGAGCGATAAATCGATCGGCTCGAGGGCGAGTAGAGGCGCAGGAACGCCTTGCTGGAGAGCGGTGGCGTTCTGACGAGCTACAATGCCGGGTACGAGTGGGTGCGCTGCCATGCCACGCATGCTAGTTTCGATTGTGGGAGCATCGCAGAGACTCGTTGCGCGCAGGAGTCGAAGAGCAGCGCCAAAATGGAAGGGGCTGAGATATGAGAGCATCGTCTGCGCCACGACCAGGGGCGGAAGCTCTTGCGTACGAGAGGCGATCTCGATCACGTCGGCAATAGACTCCGAGGGGGTGCCGGCGCTCGAGCAGGGTCGTTCTGGCAGAACCGAGTCGGATTCAACGGGCAGCATGGCAATCTCGATGCCTCGGTTGCGCATGGCCCGCGAGAGTTCGCCGTGTTTAGGGTCGAGCGACATGACCAAGCGGAAGTCAGGGTGAGGCGTGATGGTCTGCACAACGCCGTTGACGGGGCCGCGCTCGGCGAGCTGGAGGCAGCCTTCGGGTTCAAACAGGGAGTTGAGTCGATCGAGCACAGAGGGGCTGCACAAGTTGGCGTCTTCGATCAAGAACCAATGGCCTTGCTTCATCGCTTGCACCAGCGGTCCATCAATCCACTCGAAGCGCGCCGCGACCGACGTGACATCAATCGCGCGTTCGAATTGTTCGGCGAAGTCGTGAAGGACCGCCGTCGTCTCGACCGAGACGCCCGATGCAAGCGATTGGAGGGACGACACGAGAAGCCGAGCCGAAACCTCTGCACCGGCCGATCCAAGATCCACGCGAAGCTGTCGGAGTTGAACCAAGAGCTCCTGAGAGGGGATGCCGAGCGGGGTGGGAGTGAAGGTCGCAGGCTGCTTGCGCATCGCCGCCTCGAGGGCAACGACGACCTTTTCAAGTTCGCGCGACTTTTCGGCCTGCTCAAAGGACCCCAGAAGCTCCAAAGTATCGACCTCAGCGCTCATCGAGAACTCGCGCAGGACGACGCCCTTGAAGGACGCGATCTGGCGGACGACCGACGTCTTGCCGCAGCCTTTCGGACCCGTGAGGATCGCGAGCCAGCGCATGTCGAAGCACTTGACGAGCGCCTCCATGGTCTGTAAGGACGGCTGCAAGATAGTTTTTGCGATCGTCGAACGCTCGAGAATGTTGCCATCCGATCGCTCGAGAAAGGAATGGCCAATACGGATCTGTCCGTCGGTGATGAGATACGTCGGGCGCAGCAAAGGGTCGATCGAAACGCCAAAGTGTTCTTCGAACATGCGCGCGACGTGGGCTCGATCTTTGGCGTTGCGGAATCGCTGCACGTAAAGGAGGCCAACGTACTCGATCGGATTGCCGGGATGCAAATCGAGCCCTCCGGACTGGTGCACGAGCGCGAGCCAGCGAAGAACGTCGCGCAAGTTGAACTCCCAGGGCGAACCCTCTGCTCCGAACAAGCGCAATTCCATGGTCTGGCGATGGATCGTCGAGTTGAAGCTAATCATCTTGTTCAGCAAGACCGAATCGATGTCGTTGTAAAGAGCGCCGGCGATCGTCCCAAGGTCCACAGCGTCAAGTTCCTCCATGTGGACGATGCTGAAGCGATCCAGGAACGACTTGGGAAGACCTTTGCGCCCTCCACCTTGCCCAAGAGGGTTTTGCGCAGCAAAGATGCGGAAGTCGGGGTGACGAATGAACGTACGATCGAGTTCGGGGATGTAGACGGCACCTCGATGATCGAGCGACGAGTTGAGCCCTTCAAGGATCGACTGAGGCGCAAGATTCATCTCGTCGAGCAAGACCCAGTCACCAGCTTGCATAGCAGCCAAGAATGGCGCGTCCTTCCAAGCGAATTGGCCCGACTGGCCACCTTCGACAGGGAGATCGCTGCCAAGCAGATCCATCAGATCGGTCTGGTCGGACAGATTGATACGGACGAGGTGATGGCCGGTTGAAGCCGCAATGGCGGTTACAAGACTAGTCTTGCCGACACCGGGACTACCTTCGAGCAGCACGGGCTTCTTCAACTGGAGAGCGCGAAGAAGTCGCATCGCGTTGAGGCGGGCCGTTGGTGCGAGCAACGAGTGGCCGTTGGAAACTGAGGGCAAAGCGCCCTTCTCAACCCCAAAGGGGCCGATCGCGTATGTCGTCGGCGAGTCGACCACATCGAGCGGCACAGCCTCGGGGGGCATGGTAACGCTGACGAGCGATTCAAGATACCTCCAACACGCCACCCGAAGTCGATCGAGGCCCTCACGGGACAGCGATGAGGTCAAGGGCAAAGCGGCGAGCCCATCGACGACGGTCATGAGAGCACCTTGGCAGAACAAGTCACCGAGTTGAAGTGGTTGAACGCTCGCCCTATTTTAGCAGTGACCACGCGAATGTCAGTCGATGAGTCTTCTGTGGAACACATCAAGACGGAATAAAGCTTAACGGAATATAAAGCTTACACATGAGCTTGGACCTCGTGCGTTTCAATCTCGTCATTTGTGCCACCGACGGCAAGCTTGACCGCGGCGAGAGAGCTGGAATAACGAAAGTGAGAACTCGAGTCAGCATCCCCGTACTTCGATGGTGCACATTTCTGTCAAGGGCAGTTCACCTCGCCGACTTGTTGAGAAAGTCAATCCACGCCAGGATATCCCGTAACCCGATGCCGAGACCATCACTTGCCCCAGCGGCTTTGGCGAACCATTGCGCAAAGTCGAGCATCTTGTCGCCAAACTGAGCCAGCTCGCGCTCGTGATCGGGTTGCCACCTCGAGTAAATTATGAGGCGCAAGTCGTTGAGGTCGTCGACGCTGGGCACCCAGATCTCGGTGAAACGATTGCGCAGCGCGGGTGAGAGTTCTTTTTTGCCAAAATCGCCACCGGGGTTCATCGTCGCGAGGATCTGGAAACCGGGTTCACCTCGGATCTGAATGTCGGCAAGATCCCTGCCACCCTTCTCGGCAAGGAGGAGCGTGCGAGAGGGTTCGAGGACCGAGTTAAGACGCTCAAGGACCGAGTCATCCGCGAGCGAGATCTCATCGAGCAAGACGAGATCGCCGGCGACCATCGCCTGCACGAGGGGACCGTCGTGCCATTCGAACAGAGCCGTGGCCTGACGCATACGATCCACTACGTCCTTGGCCTCGATCAAATCATCTGCTTCTAAGTTTGGGAGAAGAACTTCGACCTCGACGATGAGCTGCTCAAAGTCGTCGGCGGCGGCGGCGGACGCAGCAAGGCCAGCGGACTCGAATAAGGGCAAAGCGCGGCGCTTCAGATCCGCTTGGAGTGCTGCTCGGTTACGAAGTGGGCGCTGACCACCGAGTAGATCCGACGTCTCGGTGTTTTGATGACAGCCGACAATATGAAGCTGGCGACCGAGAGCGAGCGCCAGCGCTTGACAAACGGATGTCTTTCCCGTTCCCGTTTCGCCGACGAGCAAGACCGGCTCGTCGCGCTTGAGAGCTGCGGCGATGAGGGAGTAGAGTCGTCGCATCGCCGAAGTCCAGACGAGATCGGCCTGAGCGGCCCTCGGGTCGGGAAGCTCGAGTTCGGCGAGTCGGGAGAAGTCGTACAGCGAAGCTGCGTCGATCGTGACCTTCATCTCCTTCTCGATCACCTCCTTTACGACCTCTTTGTCGTCCGCTCGCCGGGCACGCTCGGCGAGAAGCATGTACCCGTCCTCAGCGAGTTGCTGGTACCCGACCGAACCACGGCCACCCCATCGGAACAAGTCACGTAGAGTGGCAAAGGCGTGCTTCTGCTCAAAGACTCGCCCCGCTTGTCGTCGTCGTTGCAGCTCGACAAACACGGCGACCGTCTTCTTGGCGTACGAGGGGGCGATCTGACACCTTTCACACAGAATCGTTTCAAGTTCGTCCTGTGGGACATCGCCGAAATGCATCTCGAGGAAACGATTGCGGAACGCTCGCGAGAGGACTTTGCGACCACCGTACAAGCCAGGTGGGTTCTGTGTAGCAAAGAGCATGAAGTGAGGGTGGGGTCGAACGAGCTCGCCCGTTTCCGGGATGACGAGCTCTCGGTTGTCGTCGAGCAATCGGTTCAGCGCTTCGAGCACATCCGTCGGCGCCAAGTTGAGTTCGTCCAAGACGATCCAGTCACCGCGCCGGAGGGCACGCACGAGCACACCTTCCTGGAAGACGAGCTTGCCCGAGTCCGGATCCGAGACGTACGTGCCAATGTATTCCTGGATGTCCGTGTGCTCGTGGTTGTTGATACGAACGAAGCGGTGGCCCGTTCTTCGGGCGAGGTACTCGACGACGGACGTTTTGCCTGCCGACGTCGGGCCTTGAATTAGAACCGGCACTTTGCGAGTCAACGCTGCTCGTGCAAGATCGCAGACCTTGCGTTGCACCGATGGGGTCAAGATGTAGTCGGTCGGTACTTCAGACGTCTGGTCGCCCGTCAAGAGCCAATAGGGGGAGATCTGGACCGCCGGTGTCGAAGCAGGCGGTTTCTTGACCGGCAGTTTGAAGAGCGACTTGGCGTTGCGCGCAGGATCGACGATGTGCTTCTTGAGCAATGCGAGCACGACGACTTGCGACTTTGGATCGAGCAACATCGTGAACGACATGAGGAAGCCTTCGTAGAGCGCGCGGCGTAGCGAGCCAAAGGTCTCCGCAAATTCCGCAGCGAACGTCAATGCACGAGCGAGGGTGCGCATCGAGAAATGGGGCGGGTGATTCGAGCCATCAGCGAGCTGCGCGTTGGTGGCGAGCTGCTTGACGGCTGAGTACAGATCTGCCGTCTGGTGGATGACGGGTAGGTCCGACGTGGCGTGTCGAGCGATGTACCCTTCGACGATCTTGACGAGCGCATCGCGATCCTCATCGGGCGGTGGGACCCAAACCTCGGAGAACTTGGCTCGGAGTCCACTCGGTAGATCCCGTTTCCCGACATCGGTGGCGGGGTTCATGCAGGCGAACAAGCGGAACTCGGGATGCCGAGGGATAGGCTCGAGGTCACCTTGCTCAGTGAGCACCAGACTCGAGTCGGGACCTTGCAGCAGCGTCGACAGCGATTCAAGTGTCTCGGCCGAGGCAAGATTAACTTCGTCGAGCAGGACCCAATCACCTTCCCGAATCGCCTTGGCGAGGGGGCCTTCGACGAATGAGAAGACGAACTTAGAATTGACGGCCTTCTGGACGTGCCGCTGATTGAACTCGCCCACACGCACGAGAAAGTCGTCCCATTGACCGGGCAGATCCTCTTTACTCTTGAACTCGAGCTTGCGTCGCTTCCTCGGTTCGGCCTCGTCGGTCGCCATGTCGTTCGAAGCGGGTGACTCCTCGAGCGCATTGAAGCGATCGCTCGCCATCCTCGCTGCTTCTCGACACAGGCCGACCAGCCTCTGCCATCGCTTCTTCTCCAATGCCTTCTTGACATGCGAGACGTATTCGACATTCCTCGAGAGCGAGAACGTCTTGCCAAACAGCTCGACAAAAGCGGTAAAGAGCATCGACGCATGCCATCTCGCTTCCTCCCGTTCATCGATCGGTCGGAACCCGCCGACGAGATCGCCAGCCTCGGTCTGGTTCGACAAGTTCAACGCGGTCAGGCGTTTGCCCATCTTATCGGCCAAATGACCAACGGCTGCCGTCTTGCCCGTGCCGGTCTCTCCAACCATCAGGACGGGTTCGGAAAGTCGAACGGCGACGGCGAGCTTTTCGAGAATGATCAAACTCGGGTTCGTGTGGGCATACGTTTTGCCTGCCGCCTTCTTGAGCACCGGTCGGTAGGGCAAACCGACTCGACCGATCTTGAGCACAAGCTCTTGGCCATCGTGGTTGGCCAAATGTCCGTCGGCGACGTCGATGATGGGTTCGATGAATTCGGGCACTCGACGACGCAAGACCCAGAACGCACGCTCGTCGCTCAAACTCAAGCCCTCGGCGAGCTTCCGTGCGATGACTGAATAGCGATCGTTCTGCGGTACACCGGTGTCGCGAGGTAAGGGCAAAGAGCCGAGGAAAACGTCGCGAGCCTCGATGAAGATCTCTTCTTGGAGTGTAGGGTTCATATCGATCGATTTGATGACGACGCCGGTCGGTAGCAGACCTTCGACGCGGCGGCACCATCTGTTAGCCCCACAAGCAAAGCGCCTGGTCAGTAAACGGTCGCTTCGAGCAGGCGATGCCTCTTTCGAGTCGGAACTGACCTCAAGAGATCCCTAACCCCAACATGTCGTTTCGTTCCCCCTCCCACTTCCTTCCCCTTGATCGATCCGACGCTCTCCCAGACCTCAATCATCTTCCGTCCTAGCCCCTGGCCGAGCTTCTCGAACCTTCCTTCGATAACTTGCTCCAATTCGGCCCCTTCCAATCCAGGTAACCTCAACTCTTTCCAAAAATGCTGCCCAAAGAACTCGGCCCCCTCGGAAGAGCTTGTGGACCTCGTAGCGAAGAGCATGAAGCCCGCTCCGGCCTTGACCCATCGCCCGGCACCTCCACCAACTTTGACGCCGACCCCAAAGTTGTGTTGGTCGGCACCATCGCCCCATGCACCGCCGAGCATGGTCTCTCTGGCGGTGTTCATTCGTTCTGCGACGCTCTTGATGACCGTCAAGACCTCGACCGAAGCCTGGTCAATGTTGGTCAAGACGAGCCAGCGACCTTGGCGCAAGGCACGGGTCAAGGGCCCTTCGATGAGGGTGAAGGAACCCGTTGTGGACTCGGATGTTGTAGGAGCAGATGAGAGTGATCCTAGAAGCGACTTGGAGTCGAGTGATCGATCTGCGAGGTTGATGATGACGATCTGGCGTTGCCTCGCTGCAGGGGTCGGTACGGCGCCCGGGGAGCCTGAGGCATGAACGAGCGTCCACAGGTGTTTGACCGTCGACAGCTTCCCCGACGAGGGAGGGGAAGTAATGAGGGTCGGTTGACGGTACACGAGGCGGGTGGAGAGCGAGCGAAGAAGTTGTCGGTTCGACGGCGTAATGATGAAAGGTTCGGGTCGGGTTGTCTTGGCCGAGTCGCGAGCGCTCGAGGTTAACGCCGATGAAGACGAAGCAACGGCGCCGATGGAAGGCAGCAATCCTTCGCGATACGTCAGTCGACCCTCGACCTCGCACACGACCTTGCTCAACTCCCAGTCGAGGGTTTCAAAGTCCTGCTCCTCGGGCTCCTGAGCGAACAGAGCCCTCTCTTCTCGATCACGGATGTCCATGAGGAGCTCGAGGACCCAGAGATCGACGCCACCTTTTCGGACGAGGACCTGAACGCCCCCTTCGACCCAGTTGGACTGGCCGACGAGTTCCTGCTCCCAGTCTGGAATGATCCATTCGCCGCCTTCCTCGCGATCGAGCAACCCGAATGATTGCTCCAAGTCGAGCTTGATCTCATTTGGGTAGTCGGGCATCGGAGCGAGTTCCATCTCCTGTCTCGAAGTTGGAACGTAGGTGCGCTCAACCTGCTTGCCCGTGGTGGAGTTGAGACCGTACCACTTTTTCAGACACTTGCTCGCCAAGAGTCGCACTTTGGCCAAGGGGTGCGACTTGAGCAGGCTCTCGACCTCCGTGGGGAATGCCCAGGGCAGGGGACGACTCGCCGAGGTGGTGAGGTGCGAGGTCGGCAGTTGCGGCAGATAGTGAAGCAACGAGTGCAATGTGAGGAGCGAAGGAATCGGGTTGGAGCTGTCAATGGGGAAAGTCGATAGGGCAGGGTGCCGAAGCAAGGTCACCAAGAATCTGATCGGAGCGCGAAGTCGAATTGAATCAGCTGCTCTCAATTCCGGTGCGTCGCAGCTCGGAATAGCTACACCGCGTGGATGTGGGGTCGAACTCACGGGAATACCCTTTCGTCTAAGCGTAAAACGCATACCATGGCATCGATCGCTTTGACAATGTCGAGCTGGTTCGCAGCCTGAGTCGAGGCTGGCCAGTGACCTAGCTCGGTCAAGTCGGTCGAGTCGCAGCCGAGCCATTCGAGCCAAGTGCCCCACAGGTGCGGCGCATAAGCGCGGTAGAAGCGGTGCACGGCCAGCGTCAACGACGGTTCGAGCCCAAGGCGAGCAACGACTTGCAACACCGCTCCTGACGAGGTAGCCTTCGCCGAGATGACGGTATCCGACGGTCGCAGATGGGCTGGCACGACCGACAGCAAGGTCGTAGCGTAGGATGTAGGTACCAGGCTGAGCCATTCCTGAGTCGAGAGGTGCTCGCGGTTTCGAATGCTCCTGGGCTTGAATCGGATTGGCGGTGTACTTGTATCGGATTCTGGCTCGACCGGCAGCATGCCCAGGCTCCGCAGGAAGCGGACCGTCGATGACTGCATCGACGGAGCTGCCACTGCCGGTGCTGTTGGTGGTGAAGTAGGGGCAGCCGTTTCAGCCAGGGACGCTGTGGATAAAGATGTAGGTGGCATGTCTTGCATGGGCGAATCAACTTGCATCGTGCTCGGAGCAACGAGGCCGGCGGCGTCGAATTGTTGAAGGAGCAGGGCAAAAGAAGCGTTGCCCTCTCGTGCCGTTGTCGCTTGCGAATCCGAGCTTCGCAGCCGACGCAGCACTCGCACTCGCGACCGGCGCACTCGGCGGCAAGGTCGCTTGGCGATTGATACTGGAGCCACTCAGCCAAGTCAGACAGCCTTTCTGTCTGCATAGCTCTACGGACTACCACAAACATTGATGTTATGTGTGATTGTATCTCATGGTGAAGAGTTCTCATGTCACGTATCTTGGACAACGGACATTGACTCATTAGCAATTGAGCCCAGGGGGTCGCGCGCCGTCACCCCTTGTCGGGAAGCCCCCTCGATAAATCGGGTTTGTTGGCGGCGGAGTTTGAAACGAGACACGAAAGGGGTCGCACTTACGCCGATCTGCGCTCCACAAAGGTACTAAACAACTTGAGACCATGGCGAAGGCGTTCTCCTTGTTGGAGATGGCATGCGAGCCATCACAGGCAGCGACACCTGCAGCACCCCAGGCCGATCCACCGACGACGACAGGTCGGTCAATCGCGGTGCGGCGAACCCAATCGGCACGTACGAGATACCGTGGTGGGCAAGGAAAGGAGTTGTCGTCAAAGCAGTCGTCTCTCGTCCACCATGGTGACTTGCAGTGCTGAGAAAGCACGCAGCAAACTTGCCAAATAGGCTCCCTTGACTTCGGGAACGATCGCCTCGCTCGAGCAGATGCGGACCCTGTCTCGCCAAAGTGGGAGGTTGCAGGGTGAAACCACTTTGTTTCGAAGAGTACCCGCCAACGACCTTGCGATATGAATCCTTACTATACATTACAAACATCACAATCGAAGGAACCATTCGTATCCGGGATCGCGCGGTGAAAAAAGAACGTCCCACGAATACCGCCTACTTTTGCTGCACCTTCAAGAAGCCTTTGAAGTACTGGCCCAAGGCCTCTCCACCTTCGCGCCCGAGCGTAACAACGCATCCGACATAGCCATCGGGCCTGACACATATGATCGCACCCTTCTCCACATCCACACCGTACTTGCCATGCATCGCGGCGCTGTCCGGCGTCGGTGATCGTCGATCGAAGATGTCGTCAGAGTAGATGAGGTCACGGTTCCTTCGGAGACCCAAGGGGATCGAGTCGATGTCGAGCGAGGCGAACTTGTCAGCGGCGACCGTGAGGAAAGTGAAGAACGGGTTCACAGGAACTCTTGTTTTCTGGTGTTCAATGTGGCGAGACGAAGCGGGCGCGTCGGGGTATAGGGATGCTCGAGCACCTGAAGCAGGTTGGTGCACGTTCAAGAATGATCCGGGTGTGGCGAGGTGCTCCGAGAAGGCTTGCAGCTGCGGCATCGTCTTGGAAAGGTTGCCCGCGAAGATGTGAATACTGAAAGTCCGCGTGATATGTTCGGGGATCAGTACAATTCCTGCAGACTGCTGACAGATGGGGGCCAAGTTTGAAAATTCACCGAAATTGACCGTTCATCTTCACCTCTTGCTGAATCCTCACCTGGTTCGCATCGACTGCGCGAGTGACCTTGCCCGGGAGCAAACGCTGCCCGGCGATCAATCTCGTACCGGCGGGGTTAAACACGCCCTTCTTGGGGTAGTCTCGCACCAGTTTCGAGTCGTCAAGCGCATTCAAGATGTTGGCCGAGTAAATGGCTCCGCAGCCGGAGGTGAAGAAGGCGTTCTTCTTGAACGTCTCGATGAAGAGCTGCGGGTCGACCGCGACGTTGAGTTTCGAGCTGGGAGCGCCAGACTCCATTTCGGATGCCTTGGGTCCGAGTTGGGGGGCGCCTTGGCCCGAGAAGAGGCGCGAGTAGGCTGTGTCGAACTCGAGCAGAGCGTGGGCGATCTCTTTGCGCTCCGACTCATACGTCGGCAAGAGAACGTCTGCGTCGGCCATGCCCGTCTCGACGAGGTTCACCTTCCATGCGAGCGACATGGCATCGAGCAGGGAGATGTTCTGTAAGTGACCAGATAGGCCAATGGTCGGTACAGATAGACCATGAGGAGCGAAGTGCACGGGAAGTGCTCACCATGCCTTGGCCCGCCTTCGGTGAATGGGTGTGTGTCGCATCACCGCCGAGGAAGACGCGCTGGTCGAGCGTGTAGTTGGACGCGATGCGCTGTCCAATCTGGTACACACTAAACCAGGCGACCGGGCCAAAGTTGAGGACGAAAGGCTCAAAGATCTTGCGAGCCCTCGCGAAGCAAATGTCCAGGGTCGCTTTGCTGCGCTCAACGTGCGAGCTGGCGGCTTCGCCTTCTTTCAGCTGGACGTAGAGTCGCACGAGGTTATCCTCGCGAGGGATGACCATGATGGATCCGGCGTCGCGCGAGTGTATCATGCTATTCGATGCCGAGAGAGATAGGGTTCACCGTCAGCGATGACAAAGTCTCGCGGTGAGCTATCGAGATCGACAAACTGACCATTTTGAAAGAATGTCCGGGAAGTCGGTCTCGACCTCGACATCCATCACGCCCCAGATGATTTTGGTCGTATCACCATCCATGGTGATCTTGCCCTTTTCACCGCCCTCGGTGGCTTCGGGGCCCGAGATGGCCTTGCGGACGCTGGAACGCGCACCATCGTATCCCATCAAGTACTTGGCCTTGACGGTGAACTCCTCGTTCGTATCCGTGTTGCGGATGACGGCAGTGACGGGGTGCGAGAGACCGGGGCTGAGGTCTGTCTTGACGTCCACAAAGGTGTAAGGGCGGAACACACCGCCGTGCGGCGCTGGGATGAGTTTGTCCGCAGGTAGAAGCGCGCGTCGAAGTTCTGTCTCGTCCAGGAAGGCATTCTCGATCAAACCTTGGTGGAGCAAAAGGGTATAGTTGTCGACACTGAGATGGGGATGGGAGGAATCGTCAGGTATCAGTACGAACACTCTACGGACATGGGCCGATGGAAGCTCACACGTCGATAAAATCGGGGCACGAGGGAGATCGAGAGGTGCGAGCCAGTTGCTCGGTCGCGGTGGGATCCTGGATGCATGACGCAAAAATGTCAGCTTTGATCTACCCGGATTGAGGAAACCTAGGCAAAGGTATCGATAAAGATTCACCCAGAAAGCGACGCTGTAAACGCGGACGCCTTGAGCGATCATACGCTTGGCCAAGCTCGATTTGCCCTCCTGAACCTTGACGGATCCAATGTTGCGCAGGACTTCGAGCGTGCGAGGCTGCAGGCCATCGGCTCGACCAGCTTCGGTCGTGCGAGGCCGATCGTCCTGAGAGAGGAGACGAGAGGATCAGCGCATTGCCGCAGGGAAGACAGAGGGACATGTAGGGGATGAATCTGCCGCACCCGCCCTTGCGCCGGCTGCGCCTTGTGACAAGGTAACTAACAATGTGAAGAGTAGACAGGCCGAATGTGGTGTAGCACAAGGAACTCATAACCCCAGCCGGTCCAGCACCGACGACGATAACGCTGCAGAGCGAATACGAAGTGGCATGGTCAGCTCCTCTCTGATCGAAATCTCTGCAAGTGGCGACGAGACGGCACTTCGAGCCTCGAACTCCGTCGCCATGTCCGCTGATCATGAGGGGCCCCTCAGCCTGGACTCTGGCAACCTGTCCATGTGACTCACTCATATTGAGAAGCTGGGACTGGAGGTGCGTGCGACATGTTGACCGGATGCTGATCGAGAAGATAAGGGATGCAGAGGAAGCAAAGAAGCGAAAGCAGAAGGGATGAGCGAAGTTGAAGTGGGCGGGGTGGATCACTCGGGTGTGGGGAGAGACGAGGGCTCGGATCGTTCGGAGACGAGCGCCGTCTCGGCGAAAGGTTTGCGCGCGCGCCGGATCAAACTGCCTACGTGCAACGACATAGGCATAAGCGCGGATCGTTTTAGTTGCGCCGGCCGTCAAAGAGTTGTGCCGCCTCTCGGAAACCTCTTCCTTTCAAGTTGTCCACCGTAAGCACACCTCTCTCCACTAGGTACTTAGCATGTTCTTCTAACCCTACCGAATGGTATTGAGCCGTCTGGTACTCTAAAACGTTTTCCTTCTGCCTCTAACCTCGAGATTCACAATTTCACGCCAGAGCCGCCGCTGCCAGCAGCTTCACAGGCTTTTATTTCCTGCAGACAGTCGTCTGAGTAGTGATCATTGTGGAAATTCTAAATTCCCGACTTTATTCTCGGTTTGCGATACCAGGTCTGCTCAGATTCGGTTGTTTCCGCAAGGCCACGGGGGATGTATGCGCCCGGTGCCGGAATCGTCAGGTCACGGGCCGCGGCCAAGCATTGATCACGTGACCATGGGAGGCCGGGCATCTGGCGGCATGAGCAGATGAGCTGCATTGCACGACAATGCAGTGCCATGGACATGGACACGAAGGTTCGAGCTGCCTTGTAACACGTTACAAAACTCGCTGGCTCCGCTGAGCGGCCAGCGTGGTACCTACGTCCTGCAAGTGGAACCCCGCCCGGATCCGAGCTGCTGGCCCAAATGGGGCCGATCCAGCTCTCCCGTAACTCTAGGGACCAGGCCGCGCTCTAGCAGGCTCGTTGCCACAAGACTCAGTGGGACGCTGACTGTAAGGTGCTTCGAATCCCGAGTGAGTACGACGTAGGTACGGTGTACCCAACAATCAGCAAACACCCTCGGACTGAAAAATAGCTCTTGCGAAGTAAGCATCACCGTGACGTGACTGTGACGCAGACCGCAGAGTGGATGACTGGACTTTTGGCAACCAGCCGCAGGCAGCCTGATTCATCACATGCGGTCCCAGGCGCCTGATTTTTATTTATTTAGTAGAATTCAATAACTGAGCGTGACCAATTGTAAAGGCGCACTATAAAATCGCGCTGAGACAGCGGCGCTGTCTCGCTGAGTCATGCGGCGGCGCAATCAAGCAAATTCAATTGCCAATTTGGACCGAGGTTTTTCTCCCGCAAGAAGGTTGGCTTGAACGTGTCGCCTTCTTCCCTCTTCGTCCGTCTTCCTACCCACATCCCATTCGTCCTAACGTGAGTCCGACCGATCAGATCACAATTTTGTAACAACATCCTATGCGATGCACGATCTGTGAGAAACTGACTCTGGACTATGTCTCTTCCCGGTACACTCCT
This sequence comes from Microbotryum scabiosae, assembly GCA_022702605.1. NCBI lineage: Eukaryota > Fungi > Basidiomycota > Microbotryomycetes > Microbotryales > Microbotryaceae > Microbotryum > Microbotryum scabiosae. The sequence continues at coordinate 1,104,129 of JAHWDV010000014.1, read as the reverse complement.
GGCACCCTCCCCCCTGCGCCCTCTCCCACTCTGATCGTTCAACGTGGTGCTCCCTATTGCTTTTCCGACCTCCGCGGTGGCCTTCACTTCCTGCGTTTGCGCGTCTTCAGCAAGACTATCTTCATATCAAACATGCCTGCCAAGATCGCTGTCATCTACTACTCGACGTGAGTGTTGCACCTCTTCTCCGAGCCCACGTTCACACCGGACTCCGCACCGGCCGGGCGGAGCGGCGCCGTGACCCCACGCCCCCTCCTAGAGATCTTGTACCTGCGGGCGCTGACTATGTGTCTCTCGCTTCAACAGCTACGGGCACGTTCGCACGCTCGCTGAGGCTGAAGCGAAGGGAGCCAAGGAGGCGGGAGGTGAGTGGATTCTTGATCATGTTGTACAACGTTAGGAATAACGCCTCTGACTTATCGAGGCCGTCTTCTTTTCCGCCGCAGCCGATGTCACCATCCTCCAATTCCCCGGTAGGTAGCGGAGAGTCACGCGTACATCATTTCCGATCTCTGAGCTTTTGATTTACCACCAGAAACCTTGAGCGAGGAGATCCGTGGCAAGATGCACGCCGCATCCCTGTCGACCGAGCACGCGACAGTTTCGGTTGCCGACCTCGAGCAATACGACGGCTTTTTGCTCGGGTTCCCTACCCGATATGTAGGTTCCTATTTGCGTATGCTAACGAGGCTACATCATGAGATGTTAGCTTGCGGACCGGCTTGTGAGACCAGCGCGGACGGAAACTGACGCACGGGGAGCCCCTTCATTCTCTTTCCAGGGTCGAGCCCCTGCGCAAGTGTCTGCGTTCTTCGACGCGACGGGCGGACTCTGGGCTGGAGGAAAATTGCACTCAAAGTTTGGAGCAGTCTTTACGAGCTCGGCTTCTCAACACGGTGGTCAAGAGACTACTGCGTTGACGACGATCCCTTTCTTCGCCCATCACGGCATTGCTTACGTGCCGATCGGTTTCGCCGCGCCTCAATTGACCGACCTGTCCGAGATCGTCGGTGGCTCGGCTTGGGGTGCCGCTGGTATCGCTGCTGGTGATGGCTCGCGTGCCATCTCCGAGAAGGAGAACGCCGTCGCCAAATTCCAGGGCAAGTCGTTCGCCACCCTCGTCAACACTTTCGTCGCGGGTAAATCGGCGTAAGTGTCCAAGCCTCGCGTTGCCGTCTCACTCTTCGGTAACTCTCTGAGAATATGTATAATCAGGGAGAGGATAGATCTTGTGCAAGGACATAGCATCGTCTTCTGTTTGTCCAATCCAAAACGTGCCACTGCCGCATTGACCGGCCAGCCTGCTCGCTGTTTCCTGTCCCCAAGTTCTGAGCCCGATCTATAGAACATGCGAGCTGATATCTGCTTCTTCTCTTCTGTTTCTTTCTTTACACGCCCTCATCTTCATACGCCCCGGATGATAGCCTCGCCGCCAAGGCCGCCGAAACGACCACCGCCGAGGAGCCCATCGCCGCCAAGGCCATCCCTGCTTCGGGTGCGTGGCGACACACTTTCCTTTTCTAATCCACAGGGTTTCAGCACTCATTTAGCTCATATACCTCTTGCCATTACAGCTGCGGCCGCCACGACGACTACTGCGGGGGACTCGACCCCTTACCAAGTCGAGCCCGAGGTGCAACAAAAACCCCACCTCGCCACCACGGCCACCCAACCGTCTCCTGCTGCTTCGGCTGCACCGGCCCCCGTCCCCGCTGCTACGGCTAACAGTGCCAAGAAGTCGTCGGGAGGATTCTTCTGCTGCGGTGGCAAGTCGAGCAACTACGACTCGTAGAGGGACGAGTGTCTGAGAAAGGGGGTGCGAGCACTCGAAGGCCCGGCGAATACAGAGTGGTGCAAACCCAAGAAGGTAGTACATGCCTCATAATATAATGGATGGTCCGATACGTGTGCTCTGTGGATGCTCAAGAGTGCGTTGACTCTGTTTCGCGAGTAAATTGAGAACGCTCCCTGGCTGTGATCAGCACAAATCAGCCGAATCCAGCGGTCTACCCGAGAACTATGCTCGACCGCCCTCCTGTGTTCCTCCTAGATGACAGACATCAAGGAAACGAGGGGGGAGAGCATAAAGCTGGACCATCTCATCCTCGGGTGTTCAGCCTCTGTAGAAGGCCCGGTGCGTTGATTTCCTCAACACGTTGAAGAGTCTTTATAACTATTGAAGTCTTATCAACTTATTTCAATTTTCCTTGATTTTTAATTTAAGTACCTGCCTGTAACTGGTAATTTAGAAAATACGCTATTAGATTTAGCAGTATGAGAGTCTGCCGAGTAATTTTAACATTTAGGCTTTTCAGCTTGTTCATTTCTCAAGTTCCGGCAACATTTTCTCACGTGACGAGTAGCCCGATCAACCAAACCGCCGGCTGCTACCCGAAGTGTGTGTCGTAGATACACTTCCCCTATGTCGATATCCTGGGAAGGGGACAGATCATGTGATTGAGATTTGACGGATCGTGAGCGCGAACTTACTCGAAACAGCGCGAGGTCCGAGCGAGGTGTGGACTTATGTGCACGACTTAGGTGTATAACGGTCCAACTTGACCTGAACAGCGTATTAGGTAGGTACCCTCAAACCAATTATATGGACCAGAATAACTCATGACGGAGCAGGCGAACGGCGCGACGAGGCCACATAGGTAGTACAAGAGACCTTACTGATCCTTAAAAGTGAACGGGAACTGGGCGAGTCAGCGCGTCGCGACGCCATTTGCTCCGTCAGACGCGCGAGCCACGTCATCCGCTCGCAGAAGCGCGGCCGGCTTTCGGTTCCTTTGTAGGCGTGAGTTAGCCTATTCTCATGATTGATGGCAATTCAACGTCGGAGGGAGCTTGTGAGCGCGGTCGGAGGGCAGGCTACCTCAGCCTGTAGTGTTGGATTGCTATGAAACAGGTCGGTACTCAACCCAACGGTCGCTAAGTAATCATGGCCAGGTACCCAATTGAGCCCTACCTCGGTGGTTTCCGAGTCACGCTAGGATCCTATGTGACGATCTGGCGGCGGCTAAGAGTTGATCAGGTTGCTGACCGGGCAAGACTTACCGTTTTTTTATCTAATAGGTTTAAATAATAGCATAATTGTATTTAGGCCTGGAAATCTTCGGAAAAGTCGGAGGAGATGCATTTAAGCACACTAGCTACGCCAGTAGTGTAGGACTCGTCGACCCTGAAACAGAGTCCATGCCACTAAAACCCCCTTGGGTGGGTGTCACAAAGATATGAGGCGACCCTCAGACGCCTGAATAGACGCCCGGAGGTCCTCGAAAGCCGTTTCGGTGATCGGTTCCAAAGGATCCGACGAGAAGGCTATCTTGGGAATATTATCCAGCATTTCTTAAAACCAGATCGGTGACTGCCGTACTAACTACCCAGGAGAAGACCTAATCTACTATGTTCTCACATCAATAACGCTTTCGTGGCTCAATACTCAAGTGCCCTATCGATCGCGTGATCAACCCAATTCAACCGACGCCCCACCCGTCCCAGCCAGCCTATCGACTTCTCACCAAGGGACTCCCGCGCGTCGAGCCCCGCTGACGCCCGCGCACGCGCCTCGTGGTCGGTTCTGTTCTCTCTCGTAAGTGCACTACTCTCTGCCCGTTCCTTTGGCTCCACTCGTGGCATGGCGTCGACCACAGCCAGCTTCAATGGTTCTGGCGGCAAGAGGGTCTCACGCGTGCTGTCGACGCTCGAGTTTGATCGGCTGATGGCCTCGACCTCGACCTCGTCCTCCTCTGCGCCCGGCGGCGGTGGTGGCAGCGGCTCCAAGTCGAGCACGGGCTTGACGGCGCTCAGCGCGACCCCTGTGCGACATGTGCTGGGCAGGGACGAAAGTCGACTCGGGCGGTCATCGACCAGTCCTTCGGCGCGCGGGCCGTACAATCGGAACATAACCGACGAGGACGAAGACGACGACGATGACGACGGGTGGAACTCGTCGAATGTCGACTCGTCACCGGACTCGACCAGGACCACGGGCTCGACGAGGGGCGCCAACACCGCCATTGGCGCAGCGATGCAAGGCTACCATCGAAACGCAACCTCCACCTCACCCTTTACATCGAGTCGCAAGGGTCAGCCCAAGTCGCGCTCACCCCGCCTGCCCCATTTGGACGAGATCCGACCCGGAGCAGCAGCAGTCAAGTCCCAGGTACGTCACGCTTCACGCGCCGGACTTTGGCGGACATGTCAACCCAGAGTCGGCGCTTGCGTTTTGGTCACTGCGAGCCGGAATCCATTCGAGCTGACGAGCCACAATGCATCGTTAAATGTTAAGTCGCGAGTGATCCCATTGCCCTCCGCAACCAACCCATTGTCGGCTCTACCACCTCTTCTGTCGAGCACGACTCCCGACAGGTCCCCACCTCTGAATCGCATTTCCGACCACCACCACCACCACCTGACCCCTATGAACCACCATCTTCGGCATCCTGATGCACATCGATCCAAGTTCATGTCCAATACCCCGAACCCACCTACCTATGACAACCCGTCTATGTCAAGTTCAATGTCTACGGCGACCACGTCGACCTCGCCGACCCGACCCCGCTCCATCTCGGCCGGGACAGGCGGGTCCTACGTGCAGGTGCAGAATGGATCGACGTCGAACAAAGCGTCCGCATCTCCCATACATTGGGACCAGTACGAGAACCATTCCAAGCAACGCAAAGAATCGACGGGGGGCGCTTCCCCCGCGATGGAGCTGCAGTGGGGGTGGGGAGCAAGGGGACTCGAGGCTTGTTGGGCTGGAGTGGGGAGGCCAGGCAACAGCAGTCGACCTCTTCTTCTTCATCGTTTGGGAACACGATGAGAAAGACGAGTCGCTTCTTCAGGATGGTCACGGGCTCGAGTGCCCATGCGAGCATTGCGAGTGCGAAGAGTGACTTTGGTACGAGTGCGAGGGGTATGAAGGTGCGCGCTGGCGCTGGAGAATTCAAGGCTTTCCGCATATACTGACCCTTGGCCGCCATCTACAACAGTCCGAGTCATCGCTACCCCAAGCCATGACCGCCACAACGCCCATCGCGTCGACATTCGCATCCCGGGAACCCGTGCCCGCCGTGCCCGCCGTGCCGGCGGCGTATGCGACACCCCCCAAACCGTCGGCATTGGACGGAACATCAGCCGCCGCTTTGGCTACATCGGCCGAAAGGCAGTCGTCGTCAATCGACCTCGATATCAAGCGAACACCCGTCAAGGCCAAGAAATCGGGCATGCCACCTTCCGCTTCGTCGTCGTCGAGGGACTTGTCCAAGTATTCGCCTTCGACGCCGCCTGTATCGTCGATGATGTCCAAGAAAGGGTCACGGAGACGGTCGGTATCGGTTGGATCTGCCGGAGCCACGGCGATGGAGTACCTGAGGCGTTCGGGGATCGGCTCGCCCGAGAGCTTGCCGAAATTGGACCGAGCAGCCAAGAAAAGCGGAGGAGCGGGAACTGGGAGAAGCGTGAGGAGAAGCGAAGAGGAGCGCCTCGTCAACGAGCTACAGCAATGGAAGTTGAATATGGACGGAGTGTTGGATACGAGAACGAACGTGTTGATGACGCCTTCATCGACCAGAGCCGAAGGAATGAGTCGGAGCTCGTCCGTGGGGGCACCGAGTGGGCTCGTCGTCCCGAGCGGGCTGCCACTGTTTACAGCTCAGGAAGCGGCGTTCCGACCCCGGGTTGGGAGAAAACAAACCAGTTGGAATGAGGAATCGATTCACGGCATGGATAGGATCGAGTCGGGCGACGGCGCCGAAGGGTTGATGACCACGCCGGAACCGACGAGGAGCAAGAGTCTACCTAACCCCGGCGTGCCGGTCCCGAGGGATGGTATGAGGAATGGGTGGCGGAAGTTCGGCGGTGAAGCTGCTCCGACGATCCGCTTGGTATCGGCTACCGCGACGGGGCCTGGAGCGGACGGGCACGAATGGCGGTCAGGTCTGACCGCTGAAAACGGGCAGGATTTAACTCGGTCTCCTGAGGGTTCCGATTCGCTTCCTGTCATCGATACCGAAGCGGGGCATTCGAGGGAACTGTCGAATCATACCATCAAGACACCTTCTCGCCCGCGCCTCGACTCTCCCTCGCTCACCGTCCGATCAGGGAACTCGGCTCCATCGTTCACGCTCAACGCCGAGTCGTCCCCTTTGCCAGCTCACACGCCTCCCGTCGAGTCGCAAGGTCAGCTGCACCCTTCGAACCAGCGCAACCGAGCTTTGAGGTCGAGCGTCGTTGCGTATCCCTTCACGGCGGCGGGATCGTCGAAGTCTCTTGGCATCACTTCTCCCATGGGCAAGGGTCCAAACCCTCTCCATGGCTCACCCTCTGTCGCCAAGCTCGACACAACTTACCAGACACCCGAAGAGCTGTTCACCAAGGCCCAAAGCTTCGCCCAGTCGATCTGGAACGAGGACGAAGCGTTCGCTCTCCAGCCCAAGAAATACGCCGAGTGGTTGGGTACCGGCTCGCCCCTCAATGCTCTCGCCTTGTCGCTGTATATTGATCGGTTCGACTTCACACACCTGCGCCTCGATCTCGCGTTCCGCAAGCTGTGCGGTAAGCTGTACCTCAAGGCCGAAACGCAGCAGGTCGATCGCATCCTGGAGCAGTTCGCGAGACGGTACTACGAGCAACATGCAATGGACGACTTGGGCAAGATGTTCAAGGGCAAGGATGTCGTCCATGCGACGAGTTACTCGCTCTTGCTGCTCAATACGGATTTGCACGTTGTTGATACGACGAATCGAATGACGAGGACGCAATTCGTCAGGAACACGATCAGTGCGATTCAGGCGCAAGTGGACGGGGAAGGACTCGAGGATGTCTTTGGCTCAACAGTCAAGGCAGCGGACGAGGGCACTCCTGGAATTACCAAGAGTGAGAGTTCGAATACGGTCGAGAGTGCTGGGGCGAGCTCCACAAAGTTGGGTGCTCTCGATGAGGGGCTCGAACCGATGCTCAAGGTCAGTTATCCGCCCATGGACCCCGGAAGCAGGTGGTATCTCGTGTGCTCATTTGGAAACTCTGCTACAGGAAATGTACGCTGCGATCAAAGCTCAACCCATCTTCCAACCGCTCTCCTCGACCAGTCCTTCGGCTGAAGCATCACGCTCGTCTGTCTTGCTCGCCCCTGGGAATGGGCAACATCTGAACTCGCCCTATTCGGCTTGGGCCGGTGGTGTCGCGCGAACGGCCTCTCGTCGCAGCGCCAATTCGACCTTGTCGTCGTCTTCGGTTGCGTTCAAACGCCAATCGATCCGAGGCTTTGGCGGCTTCCTTGGCGCTTCTACGTCAAGCGCGGACGTCAGGAGCTCCTCTCCTACGCCGAGCGCAGCGACGTCGATCTCGGACGATCGATACTATTACTCGACGTATGGCTTCCACCAACACCATCACGTCACTACGATCGGATTCGCTAACTCGTTGTCGCACACCATCATTCGGGAACAGCAAGAAGACGACACCGCTTCGGACGGAGGTGCCTCGGTCACATCCGTGACGGACGAGGAATTGGCCTTGTTGGGTGCACCGTGGGCCAAGGAGGGATTGCTATGGAGGAAACACTACTGGGAGAGCACGGGCAAGAGGTCCAAGGAGAAGTCGTGGCTGCACGCATTCGTCGTTATTTCGGCGGGGCAGGTCAAAATGTTCCGCTTTGATGCAGGAGGTGGGGGGTCCATAAGGGGCATGGGTGGTAGACTGGGTGGTGGGGATTGGACAGTAAGTTCCTAGGAAGTCGTTGAAAGCCTGAAAGACTAGTGAGTCTGACCCTTTCGGGCCTCACTTACACTCCAGTCAAACGCTCAAAACGTTGGAGAAGTCTCTCTCATCCACGCGTTGTGTTCGGCAATGCCTCCACCGGGTTACAGTCGTGATCGACCGCATTGTTTCGTGCTCACCTTGCCCTCGGGAGGTTCCTACTTCTTTCAAGCCGGCACGCCCGATCTCGTCGCCGAATGGGTCTCGACGTGCAACTACTGGTCCGCCCGGCTGTCCAAGGAGCCGCTGGCGGGAGGAGTGTCGAACATAGACTATGGGTGGGGTCGGGTGTCCCTCGATACGTCACTCTCAAGCTACAATACTGGAGGCGATACCGACGCGGCCTCCATTCGGTCAGGTCGCTCGAGTGGAGGAGCCAGTCGGTTCTCCATCGCCACGGGTGGAGCGTTCGGGAGAGACGCTCCACCTATGCCAGGCACGACGAGTGCGAACGACCGCATCGTCGTCAATGACTGGAAACCGCCTAACCAACCGGGAGGTGCAAGTCAATTGTCCGAGGAGTGTCAACTCGAAGCGCTCAAGAAGTATGCCGAGATTGTCAAGATGGATCTGGCGCAGCATAACGTGATGAGGGCCCCGATGAAGCGACTTGTAAGCTTCTACGTCGTGCAGTTCGGTGATATGCGTTGGCTGACCTCTTGGATGGTCTTTACAATGCCCTGTGCAGTATTCTCCACGATCAACGAATGCGGTTAAGTCCCTTGCCAACTGGGAACGTAAATCGCAGTACCTCCTCGCCGAGATCGTAAAATACCAAACCTACATCGAGGCCTTGTCGGCTGCGATCAAGATGCGGGCGCTTAGGCGCGGGCAAAAAGAAGTAGACGCCATGCTCGAAATCGCGGACGATAACCTTTCCGTGGACGAGGAAAATCGACACGCCGAGATGGACGGCGGACCCGATTTGGAGACGGAGACGGAGAACGAAGGCGAGCTTGACCACCGTGACGGTGGCGACGGCGATGATTCTGAACCCACCGTCTCGCATTCGACGGACGTATTTAGTACACCCGAGCATGTCCCTCTGACGCCGCCCACGCCTAATTTCCGCAGCGGCAGATCGAGGAGCAAGTACCGCATGGGGTCGCCGTCGTCGTTGTCGGTCATGACGAACGGAACTCAGGAAGATGTATTTTTCGACACCGAGACGCCCGCGAGTGACACGATTTAGACAATATGGACAGCCTTTTTATGTGGCTTCTCTTTGGCGAAATTATCGCATTATTTGTTTAGGGTTCGTTTGGTTGTTTTTCTACCACCTTCTTCGTCCTTCGTCACCGGTTAATTTACCGGTTACGTTTTCTGGACCCCTTTCCCGCAGTATGTCGTGTTCTCGATGCGATGAACATCGCGATTCCATGCACACGCATGGCTTTCGAGGCTACAGCTAAAATTTTCAGTACATCCAACCAGTGGAAACAGGATAGAAAGATCTATGGCTTCGGTGCACGAGCCTGACTTGACCTCGCTTCGAAAATATTCCGCTTCACAATCGAGGTCAGTTCGACGGTTCGATCAGTCGCCACTTGAAGCAGAGTCTATATCTTCATTGGCCATGCGGTTCCAAACCACCAGGTATCGAGGGATCGGCTGACGAAGTGAGAGCAGAAGAGAGGGAGAGAGTGCAAAGACTCTCAGCGCCGGCCACATTTCATCCAATTGAACTGGTGGCGCGTCGGGTCAATCCGTCCAAGCTGACTCACATTCGGCCCCCCGTGCTTTCCCATCGCATCCTGGGGTCCCAAGGCGGCTTCAGGACCAGCAAGGCTGGAGAGGAGGCATGAACAAGATACCAATCAGCTTTCGAGGTACGGCAACATACCTTGAAGCTCACTCCGCTCTGGGGAAAGACCCCAAGAGTTCGAGGGACTCACAGCAGGACGGGCCGGCCGACATTGCTCGCGCACGACGAGCGCCGCGTCCGTGCCATACGCCATCAAGGTAATGTCACGCACAAGCCCTCGGGTATGGGCCACTCGCACATTCTCCGGGAGCGCTTCGAACTCCTTTTGCAAGTAGGAACATCTCGGAACGGACAGCATCGGTGTCGTGTCAAATTTGAACGGCGCCGCATTCGACTCGGCGGCCAGTTTGGGTAGGAGGCCATCTTTGGCCGTGACGACGATAGCATTCGGTTGTACCGTCCCCGAATAGATACGAGAGGTCGAAGTAAGAGGGTACCCTTTGCTGGCCCGCTACTGGCCGCCGCAGGCGTGAGTCGATCCCAAAGCAAGTGCGGCAGTCAGATTCCCACTGCGGGAGATCAACGCCGAGTCAAGCCCGAACAGGGCGTTCAGTCGTAGCGCAGGGAAGTCCGAACGATGAAGGTACGAAGTCGAGTCCTTACAAAGCAGTGTGGACGTTTGAAGCTGCGGCGTCATCAACGTGCCCCCTGGCTTTGTCACCGAGACCGATGTGAACGGCGATTGATGACTGATCACTTTGGATGCGCATGTCCATCCTGACGCGCTCCACCTCTTGCAGGATCTCGGGGATCGGTCGCCAGATTTTAGGGGCGGCCCTTGCATGCGCTTCAAAATACGCGACCATCGCCTCCGGCACGGTTCCGTCCCTGATACCTGAATTCCCGTACGGATGAACATCGTTATCGTGAAGTGCACTAGTGGAAATCTGGAGAGATATGGGCTGCGTGGAGAGGGAAGACGTCGGCCTCGATGCTCTCACACAACGACACGCCTGTCGGTGCCGGACCCCCTTGTATCCTCTGACCCCGGTCCGGGACATTGTCGTCACGATTGAAGCACGCACCAAATTGGTTCGGCTATTCCATATCCTGTCCATTTCAAACCAGGATGCAAGTCCTGCACGTTTCGTCTACCTCCGAGGCGGTGACGCGGTCCCGAACGTCGGTACTACTACCGAGATGATGCGGAGGGCGTCGACCCCCTGTGCTAGGGGTCCCCGAGCGGCGCCATGGCCCATGATAAGCAGCCGTATCCTCCTCACGGTCCTTCGACTCGAAGGAAGGTCGATGCAAGAATCTAATCATGACGGTTGGATCAGGCATACCTATCTGGAGCCACGAAAGTGTTGTTGATGTGGGAAATAAATTAGCTCTGCTCCTGGGCAGTGACGGCAGTCACCGACCTGATAATTAAGACATGCTGGAAATTCCCAAGATAGGTAGCCCAGGCGTGCCAGGTCACCAACCCGCCGATCACGCCAATATGACCACAATTTGTGTTATCCGGCCGCTGGGTAAAAATGGCAAGCGAACAGCATTCGGCAAGCTGAGCAGCCGACTCCCAGTGACGGTGTCAGACTCGAAGGGTCGACCGCCGCCGTGCGCCTCTGAGAACGGATGACGTGGCTCGACGCGTCTGACGGAGCAAATGGCTCACGACGCGCCGGCTTGCCCACCTGCTCAAATTGACGGTCCTGTTCAGTTATTAGCAAGGCGTCTTGTGGCCTCGTAGGCTCGCTTGCACACTCAAGATTTACTCTGGCTTGTAGACGGTTCAAAGGCGCCTGGGTGTTTAGGCTAGATGCCGACCTTTGTGCGCCGCACCGAGGCAGTCTTATGTAAGAAGTCGACTACAGATGGCTTTGGTCGGAAGTTGTTCAGCCTGACCTGAACTTCGGACTTGTCGCGCTACTCACATCCTAGCGAGCGGTCGGACCTCGGTGTTATGACCTTTCACCTGCTCGAGATGTCGGTTCGAGGACTCGATGCTTTGCTATGGTAGGTATGACGTCCGTTGGGATGGGAGCCTGCACTTCGCCGGTGAATCCGAATGCTCGTCACGTGACAAACGGGCTACCGGAAACTCGAAACTCCTGTCCTGGCTTCTTCAAGAGGCTGAAGTACTAAATCCGAGGTGCACTGTCTCGACGTGTTTTCCCTTATCACCAGACCGAAGTAGACATACCATGGCCCCACTAGGTATCTTTATTGCAATCCGCAATCTCTCCGTGGTCGTCCCACCCCTCGCGAGAGCTCGTAAGGAGGGCGAGCGACCCCCGTTTCCGCTGTCTCTCGCTCCCTCTGCCCGCCCCGCACAACCCCACCATCACCATGGCCTCCTTTCGCAAAAGCCCCTTCCCATCCCGAGCCTTCCTCTCCACCACCCTCAACCCCACCCATATCCGAACCACTCGACTCTCACTCTTCCTCCTAACCGTCCGCTCCCAATCCACCTCTGCTGCAACCCCAGGCGCAGCTCCTACTTTGGACGTGACGCTTCGGCAGGCTTTGAAAGGGTACATGAAGTTGAGGCAGACGTTCGAATCGGGGGTGATTAAAGTGAGCGCTTGCATCCTCCCTCTCCCTACCTCGAGAGGAACGGAACGAACTCGACTTCGCATCCTCACCAAACCCCATCTTAACCGACCCCCTCCCCTCCTCCACCAGTCAATCCTCGCCGACCTTCAAACAACCTCTCACCTCGCCTCGCCTCCAAACCCTCAAAAAGTCCTCTTGAAATCCATCAAGACGCGCCTCGAAGCCGTTTCCCAATTCACCACCTCCACACCCCCTAGGCAAGATCTAGCCGATCAATATACGCGTGAAGCGCAACTGTTACAGAAGTTTGTGCAGGCTCCGGAGAGTGAGATGTCGGGAATGGATGGAGCTGAATTAGAGGAAGCTATCGAAGGCGCTTTGGAGGACATTAGGAGTGGGAAAGGGGGAGAGGAAGTTGGGGTGAAGGATTTGGGGAGGGTCATCAAGGTCGTGTTGGGTAAGACGAAGGGCAAGATGGGCGGGAAGGGGGTTAGTGAGGCCGTGAAGAAGTACTTTGATGCTCGGGTCACGAAATAGAGACTTCATGCTGGGGGGGTTGGACTCGAAGTTTTTGGAAGCGACGATGAGGAGAGCAAAGGAAACTCGAGGGATGATATGCACATGGATGCGATTGCGTTGAAAAGAAGGATGACCAGCGACCCGATAAATGGTCCAGCCTCCATACCTTAACCAACTTTACGCCTTGTGCCCCTCCGCGTCACTTGTCGCACCGGAAGGACGACTTCTCAGACCGCTCTGACCCTGCTTCGCACTCCCCTGCTCCTCGACCGATCTCTCAGCTTCCGCCACGACCTCGTCATCCTTCTTCATGTCCTTACTAGGCTCATCATCCGAAGCATCGTCGAAAGCCCATAATTGTTTCCATTCGTCGCGGCGCCAGGCGGTGAAACAAACGGCCTGGAAAAGAGGAGAAAATTCGAATCAGCTGCGTGCGGATCTTCGGGAAACAAAAGGCTCGCCATGATGAGACGCACGATGATGCAACCCGGAGAGAGGTACAACAAGGCCGGTTGCGCGGCTTTGAACTGATGCATCATCGTGATGGTCGTGATCAAACCTGTCCGGCAGAAAACCCTTCCATCAACATAATTTTTCAGAGTAGCCGCAGGCCGCAATTCTCTTCAAACTCACCAAGAACATAAGCCCCCAAAGTGGTCCTGAAATAAGGTCTGCCCCACCCCTCCCCGTCCTTTCGCCACCCCATCTCCGGCCTAGGCGGACCCTCCACCCTCTTCAAAGCCCTATGATAATCCCACCTCAAACTCAACGCCACGAAGATACCCGGTAGGACAATATCCCCTAATCCTAAAAGCATGAAATCTTTGCCTTGGAGTTTGTAAAGAGGGGAGAGGAACGTTCGGGGGAAAGTGATTTTGATGGGGGCGTCGAAGGATGTGGCGACGGTGACCATGACGTTGGCCTGGGGGATAAGGGGGGAGGATGGATGTTAGAGGATGGTTTTATGCGAGTTCCACCTCCTGGGTCCGACGGTGATGGAGCCGCTCGCCCCACAGAGAGAAACAATACTCACCCCGAACACGGCGTTGGATCCAAAGACCCACCACACGTCGTAGAAGAACAACAACGCGAGCAACGCCGATCCGGTCCAGAATGAATCCAAGCGCATCAATGAGATGGCACCGAAAGCGAACGAAAGGGCGACGAGATTGGACTGTTTGATCACGTGGACAGGAACGTCAGTCGGGGGTTGAAGAAATCTTCGCCAAGGACTTCAGTGATTGTGAGACCCCTAGGTACTCCACAAGGTAGGGTCTGAAGCAAGGACTCACAATAGTCCAAAACGGCTTGTAAAGCTGCAGCACTTGCAGACCCAATCCCAAGACCAAAGCGACGAGGTCGAGGATGGTGAAGCCCAGTGAGGCGTACTCTGCGAACAACGAGAGATCCTCAGCTCAACGGATGACGTGGGCTCATAAAAGTGTCTCTCGTTCACACCTTGTCTGCCCTTGTACACCGATATCTTCCACTGTCGAGATCGGGGGCGACTCGACACGTCAGCAAACCCCAACGTCTCCTATCCCATCCACATCCTGATTCCGCCAAGAGCTGACCTTGACCAAACCTTTTGTCGCTTTCTTCCCCACACCAAACTTGATCCCTGAACCCAAGACCTTGGCAACTGCTCCTACACCCATCAGAGCCAAATAAGCCCCGAGTATGCGATTGATCATCTCCTTATTGAGGAAAGTGAAGGCGAGGTAGAGGGAGAAGAGCACGACCGAGCCTAGGATGGGGAATAGGTAAGCGTCTTGGGCCTGGGGGGAAGGTACATGTAGGATAGTGAGTAAAACGATCATTCAGTACATGGATTCGTAGGTGGTGCGTCATGCTCCATTCCCCCGTTGACGCCCAGACAACGAAGGGGCGTCGCGAAAGCGACCGCGAACACGTCACCCCTTCACGGCCCTTCTACCCCGTCATCCAAGACCTACAGTCAATCGATCCACAGTCTCATCTTCCTCCTCATCCTCCTCCTCCTCTTGCCCCCTGCCTTTCCTCCACCTCCTCTTGGCCTCTTTGGGCATCCTCAAACTCGCATAACTCGCACTGTAAATCGTCAGCGTCGCGAGGAGGACGATGCTGCCAAAGGCGAAGAATTCGCCTACGTTGGCCATGCTTCCCCGAGTGTTGCTTGAGGGGAGGAAGAAAGTGAGGGAGGGAGGTCAGGAGCGACGCAGGAAGAAAAGGAATAGGACGGCACAGGAAGAAAGGGGATGTCGGCGCGGACAGGACACGTAACTTGGAGCGGCTAACAACGGGCTGTGAGGCAGACTGAAAGTGGAGCGCCGCATCGGTCAAGTCCTGCGCGCCGGGACCCCGACGTGACTATAACGGCCTAGTATGGTACCGCACCTATCCATCGGGGATAGGCACATGCAATCACAACATTTCACTCTGACAAAGGTCCAGCAAATTCGAGTGTTGCTCTGTCCTCCTCCTCCTCCTCTGCTCCCGCCCTATGCTTCCCTTCTCCCCTTCTCCCCAAAAAGCCCTACGATTCGTGCTCAAGGATGTACACGCGCGATAGGAGGGAACCCAAACGTCGCCGATTTTTGCAACACCAATAGAGCTTTCGAGTGCATGATGTAGGCTTTGAGGTAACCCTGAGCAAATCAGAAAATCCGTTGAATCGATAGAATGTCAGCTCAAGCCCTCCCCCATAATCCGACACCAACTTCAACCCACCTGATCCATCAACGAAGTACACATCCCCTCGACATCGTCCAAATCCAAAGTCTCATCCCCAAACGCGATCCTAGCTGTCACCATCAGTGCATTCAACGATAACGTTGGTGGTCCCGAATGGGGTAAAGGTTTGCCATGGGTCATGATCAACACACTGGTGATTCGTGACGACATCCTCTCATACGTCAGCTTTCCTGCATCTTTTTTTTAGGGAGCGATGATGTGTGAGGTACTCTTCTATCGACTCACGTCGTTCGAACTAGGTTGCGCCAACAGATGACTTGGAGTTTTTCTTTCAGTAGGAGGTAGTTCCCTTTTGAGAGGTGCCATGCGCGATGGCGGTCGAGTTCGGCGAGCACTCGGACGTAGTTGCCTTTCTGTAGAGGGAAGAGTGGGATGCGATCAGCCCTTGCATCCGCGGGAGGTGGATTGACCAAGTTGTCGAAGCCACTTACCGTCAGTGCGAGCAATAGTACTCTGTATTGATCGTCGAGGTCGTACTCTTGTAGTAGGTGAATCGTGGGAAATATTCCGAGCGGTAACGAAGCGGCGATCAAATAGATCAAGATTAACCTAGGAGCAGAAACAAAAAGTCAGCTCCCCTCTGAAATCCTATCCACCACCTCCCTACGTACTGACCTTGTATTCCCCCAAGCCTGTTCGTCGACCAACCCCAACGCCTTGCTCAATTCACTCCTCGCCAACGGCAACCTCCTCTGATACAACCATACCCTCCCCCTATAGTAAGCGAACGCGACCCGCTCACTTTTAGGGTAATACCTCTCTTCCGAAAACGAACCCCCTACCGCGTTGGAGGTGTTGGATAAGATGGTGTCGCATAGCCGGAGGTTGTGCATCGCGAAATAGACTTTGAACGTCGAGTTGACGAGGAAGAAGAGCGCAGAACGTTTGGAGAGGGTTTCTTTGGATCTGGGGGAGGAGGCGCTTTAGTCATTGTGGGATCAAGGGTATGACTAATAAGATGCCTTGATGTACCTATCTGAAGCAGCTACTCCCATGGGTCGGGAAAGTAGTCTCGCTGCTTCACCCGCTTTGATCAACTTACGGTCGCCCGCAGTCGTTCCGGCCTAAGTCGACAACTCGACGGTGATCAGTTTGAGGGCCAAGTTGCTGTGAGAGAGGGTGAACGTACCTTGAGGGCGACATGGATCAAGGTCGAGGTCAAGGACCTTAGTATGGGTACGAACCACGCCGAATCCCCCTGCGCAAAGACTTTGTCCGCTTGTCTGAAGAAGAGGACGCCCCCTCCCCCCACATCAGCTAGCTCAACCGCGGAGGGAACGGAGCTAGGGCGACGCTGAACGCACTTGTAGCAATCCTCAAGTAGCGAATAGCAAGTATTGAGCGCTGCCGGATCGTCGTCCTCGTCAGGGGGTGGGGCATCCCGACAGAACAAGAGATAGGCAGCGATCAAGTCGGCGGTCGGCCGCGAGTCGGAGAGGAACGACCGAGCGTGCGAGGTATAGGATGTGGAGCGTAAGGCCGGAGTGCTCTGCGGGATTTACCAGAAGATGAGTCGGTCTGAACAGCGAAGACACGTCCCTAATCTGAACTACTGACATTGAGCAACTGCGAGAGTTGTTGGACGACCTGTGCTCCCCTGTCGAACGAGACGAGCTGTACGATCTCACTCGGCGCCGAGGCGTACAGTCGCTGCACTTGGCCCAGGTACGTGTCGAGCGTCAACATGGTCCGAGAGCGAGGTGGGGCGCTGTGCGGAACGGGGAAGGCGAGTGCAGGCGGACAGGGGGAAGGCTGCGGGAAGAGACGAGCCTGGACCGAGCGCGCCGGAGGAAGAAGGCTTTGTGGAGCTTCGTGGCTTCTTGCTTTCTGCCCAGCTGGCCATCCCTTGACCTGTGAGCTATGAGCCGTGTAAGGTCGTATTTGACATTAAGCCGACCTGTTTGGACAGCTCACACAGCTCACGAGCAGCTACACTCTACCTCAAGAGGCCGCGCTCGGCATTGGACTCTGTCGTTCGCAAGCTCGACGAGGTCGGCACCACACGAACACCCCCCACACCGGAGCCTTCGCACAACCGAACAGTAGCCCACCGCGCCCAACTCGACATGGACATGGAACCCACATCGGGCACTCCCCCAACAGCACAATCCCTCGCTGCAGCCCATGCGGCGATCGAGCGACACAAAGAGCAAGGCAACGTCGCCTTCCGACGCGGCGAATGGGACCTCGCCGTCTCGCACTACAACTCGGCCCTGAAGCTCAACTCGGACACCGTGCTCGACGTCCAGGTCCGCGCCAACAAGCGACAAGACTTTGAGAGCGGCGTCGCCTTGTTCAAGCAGAGGTCCATGTTGTGGTCCAATAGGGCCGCGTCGGATCTGCATGCGTTCCGGCATGATGTCGCCTTGCTCTGTGCGCGCATGGCAGCGACTTGCGATCCGGACTGGGCCAGACCGTGGGCCAGGAGGGCAGAGGCCTTGGCTCAACTGCATGACTTTGACAATGCGGTAGCGGCGTGCAAGTGCTTGAGCATCTTCCCATACTTCTCACCGAACCTGACCACCCTTTCCTACCCCCGCAGACGACGAAGCAATCAAACGAGCGCTCGATGAACCGACCAAAACTCGTCTCTCCCAATCCCGCAGCGCCGTCAAGGAACACGCCCGCGCCTCCCTCCTCCTCTCCCAACGACCCGACACCCTCTACGACAACGTCGAAGACAGTCCCCATGGTCGCTACGACAAACTCCGCAGTGAATGCAAAGGCAAGGACGCGGTCCTAGGACTCGAAACCCAACTTCCCGCAGCGGCTTCCATGGCCGATGCCTTTGATTGGTGCGAAGTCGCTGTTTTGGGACTGATGCAGCAGAAATCGGAAGAGGGTTTCCTGGTCGTCCCGCACCAAGCCATCTCGAGATTCACACAATCCTTGATCCTCAACACACGGGGATTCCATCCCCCTCTCGGAGCGTCCGTCAGTGGGGTGCACGAGTTTTTCGAAACCCTCAGCCTACAGATCAGGATGGACCTCATGGGCGATCGAACGGGAGACTGGGCGGGATTGGGACCTCTAATTCCGGAGGATCAACCGCCACCGCCGGCACAAGCGCCTTATACTGTCGAGGCTATTCTTGAGGACGTCGAGGAGAGGGTCAACAAGGCCAATGGCGATTGGACAAAGTCAGTACTGGCCATGGCGCGGTTCATGGCATCACGATACCGATTTATGCCCTCTTCTGCAGTCCAAGAGCGGTTCTTGAGGCCTACCTACGAACACAGCTCGTGCATGCCTGGCTCAAAGACATCAACAACAATCTGTGAGCATGCCGATGTTTGCTTACCCCGTTCTCTTCCCGAAGACTCAACTCTGACATTTCTTGTCATGTCTCACTTCTCCGCTTAGGGTCGATGCTATCTACGTTTACGAGCAGATCCTCAACATCCTCATGACCGTTTCGACTCGATGGGCCCAGATCCCCGAAGCGACTCAAGGCGTCAGCGACGTCTTTTACTTCACCTGGGGGAGGAAGGTTCGATGCATATACATGCGTTCGTCCACATCTCTATCCCCCCCCTACCCTCCTCCCCCCCTCTCTCTCTCCTCACACGTATCCGCCGGAACGTGAGCTGACCCACACAGTGTCTCTCACCACTGAGGAAACAAACAGAAGCCCTCCAAAAAGCGCATCGTCAGGCCTTCAATTGGCGCGACGGCACCCCCATCTCTTTCGAAGACCTCACCGTCGTCGCCGAAGCCATCATCGACGAATGCGCCTCCACATCCGGCCAAATAAACCCGCAGCAAGACCCTCGAACATTCTACGCCTTTCAATCGATGCCTATTGCTTCGGCGGGGGCCATGGTGGGTTATGTGTTGGCTGAGAAAGCGAGGATAAGGGAGAATCGGAGGCATGTCGGGCCTTATTGGTTTTATCATAAGGAGATGAGTTTGGCAGCGGCAAAGATGTGTACGTCGCTCATCAAACCATTCATCGCTCTCCACCTTCTGACCACAAATGAGTCCTCATCCTGGCCTTCGGAAAATCAGACGCCCAAGCCGCCAAAACCCTCCCCCTCGACTGTCCAGAACGACCCGGATTCCTCTACTGTGCTCTCGTCTACGACCTCCGAGCCGGCGTCTCCATGACCCTGACCGAACTCTTTGACCGAGCATCCGAGGCCGAACGGGCCTATTCTTACACTGAACAAATTTGTACGTCTTCTCCTGCTCCTTTTCGTCTTCCTTCCCGAATTAGGAACTGACTTGACCCATGACCTCTTGGTTTTGTTCGTGATGACAGTCGGTCCAGGGGAACGGAACATCGAACCACGTTGGGCGGTGAGACTGGTCTGTCAACATGTGCGGAACCAAATCGTCGCGAGGTGCAAGCGGGACTCGGTGGTCGATTTCCAACCTTTCTTGAGTATGGTCGGTACAAATCACGTGCACAACGACAAGGCGTATCACACTTGCTTTCGCTGACCACGTTCTCTTTTTTTCGTCTCTTAGAAACTCGACGCGGTCCCGGATGGTATCGAAGGAGAGGTTACCGAGACGTCGAAACTCGCTTACACCCCACCGAGGGACCAGATCTTTTGTTACATCGCTGTACCTAAACTCGATGCTTAACAAAGTTTGTGCTAGTGCTAGAGTGATGGCACGACGTTTTTATTTTTCGGATTGATCGTTTTCAGCAGACAACAGTTTCTAGTTCTGCCTCTGCAAAAGCCGTGCAATGAAGTAAGAGTGGTATCCTTATCATAGCGACCAAAATCTCCTGATCACATACCATCTATCTTAAGACCACCCGACCCTCCCTTTACAACGCCTTGGACGTCGGATCCTCTTCACGAAGTTGTTGAACCTGATCCCTCACCCATTGAGGGATGAACAAATCTTCTTGTAAGTCGGCGAAGGGTACGCGACCGTATTCAGAGAGTTTCTTGGAGTTGTATCTAAAGATGATGTTTGGGAGTTTGGAGGTAAGCTTGAGCCTCGGGTCTGGAAGGAGATATATGGCCCAGAGGACGCACCCTTGATCCCTCCGAAGGAAGATCTCATCAATCTCGAATTGACCCCTGCGCAAGCCAAAACATTTAAACTATCAGCTTTCTCCCCCCAATTTCCATCCATTCCCTCTCTCGGTTACTGATACTGACGTATAAGAAGCACTGGGCTTATTAAGCATCGCGAACGCCGCATCGGCCATGATGGTCGGATCCCTGGCTAATTGCCGACCTTCCTCACTCATGATGAGGCGGATCGCTTCCGTCGAGATGTACGTTAGGGGCCAGAGCGCTGATTCCCATACAAAAAAAATGTGATCAGCTCACCACGCAGAAAAAAAAAGTGCAACAGATCGATGATGTTAACGCACCATTCGAAGCGACCTTCCCATTCAACTCTCCCGCAAAACCCAACGTAGCCAACGACATGCCGACTTTGGCGATCGCGTAAGCACCCATTGGACCTAGGGCCTCGGGGGTAAGGTTTCCTTCTAGAGGGGGGGAGAAGGTCAGGATGTGTGGGTTGCGACCTTTTTTGGCAGATTCGAGGAGATGAGGGACGGCGGTCTGTGGGGTTTGTGGGTAGATGGGAGGTCTTTTGCTCTCCTCGTCGCAAGTTGGGCAAGGTAGACTGACCTTGGTGACGAGATAAGTTCCGCGCGAGTTAATCGAGTTCATCAAATCATATGTTTTCATTGAAGTCCTGTCACTCGTCGTCAAGGAGATGGCCGAAGCCTTTTTGCATATACCGCGTAAAGGATTTCCCGGGGTCAGTTCGGTTCTTCCCAGTCGGTCCCAATGAGTGTTCACAGAGCGACTTACATTGTTGATGACGATATCGATCCCACCAAACTTGGATGCCGTCTGTTCCATAGCCTGTCGGCAAAATGATAAAACTATCAACAGTCCATCCTTGCTAGGGCGTTCCTCGCGAGCTGTGGGCATTCACCTAGATTCACCTCTTCAACAGCCTCATTGGATCGAACGTCGACGACGAGCGGCAACGCCTGCCCTCCGGCTTTCTCGACCTCTTCAGCAGCGGTGTGGATCGTCCCCGGTAGCTTGGGATGAGGGGTTGCTCTACAAAGAAGCTCGAAAATCAGTTCCTGCTTCGTTTCAAAGCCTTCAAAGCACTCCAATCTCCCCGCATGCGACTCACGACTTGGCAGCGATCGTCACTTTAGCTCCAACACGAGCCAAAGCCAAGGCTACAGCGAGTCCAATACCTCGACTACCACCCGAGACGAAGACGACAGGTGCTTTAGCGAGCGACATGACTTTAAACGACCAGAGGGATGTGGGAAACGGATTCGAAACGTGTGAGAAGCCGGAGGAAGGTCGTGCTTGGGGAGTCGATCTGCCGGGCGAGCGACAGGCGGCCGGAGTTTGGGGCCGCGGGGTGCAGTCCGGCGGCGACCGTGATCCGGAGTGCCAGAGTGCTGCTAAAGAGGTCGGGCCTCGTCGCAGAATGAGGCGTGAATGAAGGCAGGTTCTTTCCACAGTACAACCTACATGGGCTAGATGAGATGCTTCCGGAACGGCGTCTCGGATCCCGTGCAGAACCACGAGCTGCGAGGCAGGTGGAAACGTCGTTCGGATCGTTCCTCGGAAACTCCCGACGAGACGGGCCGCTCGCTCGGTCAATCGAATTCCGCGGAAGTCCGAGTTACCGTACGCCCGAGTTACCGTACGTCCGAGTGTTCTTTCGGACTCGCACGAGGACGGGCCTTACATCTGAAGATATTTAAATTGATCTAGAAACAACGACGTGACCCGAAAGCGTCTGGGCCTGTTGGCAGTACCTACCTCGCTCAGGTCAGGCCTGCCCTTTCGGCCCTTCCTGCGAGTGATCGTTCGAAATAAATCGGCGATCCGGAACGAGGACAGAGCAGACACGGTATAGCCTAAGCCGTGACCAGTAAAGGCAAGTTACAGGGGGCCAAAGAGGTGGGATACTACAGAGTAGCACTGCACTACAAACCAAGTCGACGTGCCTGGATCAGAATGAAAGTCAGCCCCTTTGCCTCCTCCAGCCGAAGAAATTCCGGTTGGGTCGCGCCAAGCCCTTGATGCTTAGTGTGTGGTTTCAAGGTTTCTTCCAGCGTAGTGAGCTTCACCTCAGTTGGAAGCCATTATGTTATGAAGCTGCGAAGACTGCCAATAAACGTGCTAAATTGTTGAGCAACGAGCCCAAGGCTGACTTCATACCCTCAGGCACTGTGTCCCAGCACCGCAAGACTGACAAAAGTCTACCTACCTACCTACCAGCTCGCTCCTCAAAACAAGTTCCCTTGGGTTCCGAGTCCTGATCGGACAAGTCCATCGACGTGGCCAAGTGAATCGGGCGAAATTGAAGTCGAACCGCCGTCAGCAGCAATTTCTAAGGACGCCCGCGACGCGCGACGGGTGACGTCAAAATGGGGGCCGCCACAAAGTAAGATGGTTTGGGTCGAGGCACCGTTGCCGTATAGCACCCTCGTGTAAGGTGTTCCAACCGGCCAGTACCTCTTGCTGGCACAGGGTTTGGTAAGCTTCGAAGCGGGCGGCAACAGCTCGAGAAAATTATTCCGCTCGCCAGGGTTTTCGCAGCGTCTACCATTTAGATTCCAGACACCCTACTACTGAGAAAGGTGAGAATACCTGGGTGCCTACATGACCCGAAAGCTTGGCCTACCCCACCGCCCTGTGGGGCTTAAGCAGTTGTGCTCGTCGGCAATTCATCGTCATGATGGAGCGGGCGCCCGGCAGCAAAGCTGGCTTGGGGCGCCGCGCTCTCGACGGCCGGACGATCATTTCGATTTAGGCCTAGTCACGGGGCCGTTTCGAGATTGGGCGCCGGGTGCCTGGCAGGCTTGCAGCACTTTCAGGAAGGCACTTTCCTCTCTTTTTTTTGGTTCGTCGGCTTCGCGCGGGCACAATAGTGTGGCTATGTTTCGGCATTTTGACCGGTTCTAAACGTGAGACTCTTTGACAGTTTAAATCCTGCTCGGTACTGAGTCACAACTGGTAGGGCTCGACGGAAGAACACAATCCCTTGTTTGAGCGATGACGGGCTTGCAAGGATATTTGTATACCTAGGTAGCTCGAAATTTCCACGTGTTTACAGGAAACCTGTCCAAGTGACGGCGAAGACTCGACGGACGATCGCGGCCTAGTCGGCCAGGCGTCGCAGCCGAGTTGGGTCGGAACTACCTAAAGGTACCCCTTTATTAGGCGCCAGCTCAACTCCGTGGAAACCCATTGGCAACTGCTAGCCGTAGTACTGTCAATTAAAAAACCGACGACAATCATGCACACATAAATTCGTGCTGTATGTTCCCGCCCCGAGGCTGAAAATGGAGCGAAAACCCCACGGGAAATCGCGACGACGCCACTCGATCGTCGTGGGCTAGTGGGACAGGAGCGCTACTATTGATCCGACTCCTGATGGAATAGACAGAAGGAACCGAGCTTGTGCCCGAACTGTCGGGAATTTAGCCGAAGAAACAGCCGAAAGTGCCATGACAGACGAGTTTGCGCTGTTTGAACTGGCTTCCCGGTGCTTGCTGACCGGAGCCTGGAGAAGGTTGCCCTTGGACAGCTTGAACGTTCATTTTCTCGCTCCCCCATTTGCAGGCCAGAGCACGGCAGCGACGGGTAGCAGACGCCCCGGTCTCGCCTCCACACCGCCTAAGTGCGCCGCGCAACTTGGCACTGCACCGGGGGGCTGCATTGACGATTGCCCTTCTTACACACCTCACGACACACCACCCTTTCGACTCGACACGCGACCTGGGACGACGTAGACGAATAACGACCTTGGCTCGACCACGGCTCGTTCGGTGTTTGTCGCCTCTGCCCCCTTCCGGTCTCCCTTCATTCGTCGACTCGAGTCTCTGCGAGACGACTCGCGAACGGCCCTGAGGCGACTCGACTTCCCGTGGGCGCTTATAATATGGTGACGACGACGAAGGCTTTTGTCGCTCATGGCCCCAGTTCGGCCGCAGTCTCGGGTCCATTGGCCACGAGTTCGTCAACCCGAGAACCCAAGATGACATATTGCGCGTACTGCCCCATGGTCAGTCCCCCTTTAATGCCCATTCGAGGTCGTCGCGCATGAGCCCCGCCTCCGTCGTCGCAGCTCTCTCTCTGGAGTGCGCAGGCCGATCCCGGTTCCGAGCGAGAGCGCGGTTGGGGTCGCCATGGCAGCCACGAGCCGATGACTGACGATTGGTTTACACCACTCTACAGTCCTTCAAGAAGCTCGAGCACGCCCAACGCCACGAACGAACGCGTGAGTAGTCTCTTTTTTCGTCTGTCGTTTTTGGGCCCCCACCCTCCAGAACTCGCATTTCGACCGCCACATTGCTTGGTCGAGGACGCGCACCCCCGATCAGGGGGGCCCCGGCCGATTTCGCGGAAGAGAGTTCGGGAAATCGACTTCCCGATCGGTGGCGCGAGCCGCGGAGCTAGCGGAAGATCCACCACGCAGCGCATACCCCCGCCGCGGTCCCCGTCGAGGGTTTGGTCGAACATGGGCACGGCAAACACCCGCTCACACCGTGCATCCTCTTGCTACAGATACCCTCGATCGACCTTATGCTTGCTCGACGTGCGGCAAGACCTTTGCGCGACAGTAAGTGCTCAGCCACTGCCTCGATCACTGTTTCACTGCCCACTCTCGACTGGCGTCGGGGGCTCGGCCTCAGGGCCATCTCGTGGAGAGGCGCGCGCGCTGGCGGCCCAGCCGTCACCAATGTCGCGACTCGGGGTCAGCTGCCTATTTTGAAACCCGGCCCGGCACTGGCGCGAGATCAGCGGAAACCCCGAGCTTCGCGGTCGGCCCCTGACGTTTTAGACGCACCTGCTCTTGTGAGAAGATATCTCCAAGCACTCGAAAGCACGAGGTGGCCCAACACATCCATACAAATGGCGCATGTCGAGGTCCATGACGTGACTGACAATCGCCCACGTTCTCTTCACCCATAGGGACACGATGAACCGGCATGCCCGCCTGCACGATCGGAAAGCCGAGGACATTCTGGCAGCGAAGGCGGTTCGGAAAAAGCGAGCGTCGACCTTGTCGCCTCCGACCCTGTCGAACAAGAAGCTCGAAAAGACGCCATCGCTCAAGAGCGGCGTCAACATAAAGACTCAGCCATCCGCTGCAGCGAACAAGTCTGCACCCGCGCCCGCGCCGGCACCGAACCATCCGGGCATGGCAGCCTTCAACTTCCCGCTCCTCCCCAAGGTCGTAGTTCCTCCATCGTTCCCGGCATACTCCAAGCCTGCGGAGCTCCTGTCGGGTCTGGTCGACCTGGCGCACGAACCGACGGTGTTCCCGCAGCGACGGTATTCGGACAACGTCACGACGCTCGGCTCGATGCCCGCCAACGTCCGAAGACCACGCGCCCATACGCTGGCCGGACTTCCAGAGGCATTGGGGTCATTCTCGCTCGTAGGCAGTCCCGAGTCGAACGGGATCGCGAGTTTGTCCGGCGAGTCGGACAGCGACGACATGGAGAGCGACGACGACGAGGACGACGATGGAAGTGACGACGAATCTTCGCAGACCAACTCGACCACCCACGGCCACGACAGAAGAATGCTCTCGTTCGAACATCGAGTCGCCAGCCAGTATCCCTCGCCGGTGTTGACGTCGTGTTCGCCTGTGGACCTGCATCGTGACAGGCTGAGCGACCTCGAGGCGATCCTCGCCAACGACCCGCTGCACTCATCGCTGGCCCACACGACCCACTTCCGACTTGGCGCCGCGAACCCGGAGGATGGCTTCGACTTTGATTCCTTTGCGGCATCGGTCGAAAACTCAGGCCACGGTATCTTGGATGATCTGCTCGGCGGTGAACGCAGGGTCAAGTCGCCCGAGGAACGGTATCCGACACCGCCATCAGCGGCACTGCAGCCCCATCTGCAGCCCCACGTCCCGCCAGTCGAATTCGACTTTGCGGCCTCGTTCCAGGCTGCAGATCGTGAGCGTCGCGAGCAAGCGACTCGAGAGGAAGCGGCACAGTTCCTTCATCAAGCGGCGCAGCAGGTCCCGACTACGCGCGTCGTGCCGTTACCGTTGGGCGAGCTCAACTCGGTCGCAAATCCTTTCGTCCCCTGCGCACCGTTCAACATGCCCCTCTTGAACCTCAACTCCCCCTCGGTCGCACCGATCAACCTCTCATCGCCTACCATGTCCTTATCCCCCCCGTTGCCATCGGTCTCGATCCCCTCGGCATCGCGTTCGACCTCGACTCCTAGCTCACAGTCGGCTCCCTTGAACTCGGCTTTCGCTCTGGCTTACGTGTCGTCGTTCCCCTCGATGATGACCATACCCAACGGTCTCGGTCTCACGACCGGACCCGAGTCAGGCGTGGCGGATCCGACAACGCAGCTGCTGCTCAACGCCTACAAGCGTTCGCAAACCTCGTCGTCGCCGGCATTCTACATGCCCGCCGAAGTCCCTCTCGACGCTCAAGCTGGCGCCATCAGCTCGCATCCGTCCTCACGACTAGGCCTCCCCGTACCTACATGGTCCTCTGTAGCCCGCGGAGAAGGTGCAGAATGCGCCGAACCCGCGAGCTTGTTCGTCCTCTAGTACCGTACCTAGGCCCCGCACGAGTCCTTGCATACCTGTCCACTGTACCTATTCACACGTCCGTACATAAAAATGTTTATCTCGCTCTCTTCGCTCGTTCGTCGCAACCCTTTCGGATTCGGTCCCGGACTCACCCACCCACCTTTCGCATGGAATCATGCGGACATTTTTTCTTGTCACGCGGACATGCGCCACGCCTTGCGCCGTCACCTGAAAATTGTGGAGGATCATCTGTATTTCTCCTCTGTTCCTCGTCTTGTTCCTGTCTGTTCCCCATCACCTACGCAACATTCACCCTCTTCTTTTCACACACTTGCTCCAGACTCTCAAAAAAGATCTCGTTTGCTGGCGCCGAAATACCTTCCCGAACGGAGGTTCAGTTTCTGTCTTCCAGGGCGTGTCCACATTTCTTCCTCTTTCTTTTTCTCACACATCTGTGCCCCTTTGTACATAGTATAAACCTCATACGACGTCGCTTTGTACATCTTTGTTTGATCAATAACACGAAACTCCATCTATCTACCCACAACTTCTGTTTCGGCGTTAGGTACGGCCCTGACCCTGTTCCTGACCTCATTCATGTCTTGCTTCGCGAAGATGGAGAGGGGGCTCTCGTCGCCTGTGGACTTCCTTCTCATGATCTCTCCGTCTTTCAAATTTGGCGTCAAGCAACTGCCAACCGTGCTTGAACACACATTTCTCAACTAGGCTTAGGTAGGTATTCTTGAACTCAAGAGCACTGATTGGGATCAAAAAGAAGAAGAGGCAAGAACGAGAATTGTATACGAGCGTAGTACCAAAAAGGTAATGGGAACTTCAAAGCTCGTAGCTATACACGTACTGCCCCCACTCTTTTTCAGTTTTTTGAGGTCGGACCCCTTGGGTTTTTGGGTATGGGATCATCGTTCGTCTACCACCTGGTGGTCGGGGCAGCAGGTGCGGCGGCCGACGCGTTGGCGGCCGGTGCATTCCCGCCGACGGGTCGTTCGACCTTGTGACCCTGACCACCCCTGAACCCACTTTCTCTCGGTCCACGTCCTCCACCCCTGCCTCCTCCCTCTCCACCACGATGAGGCCTTCCACGACCACGATGACCGCCATCTCCTCCGTTGTGGTGAGTGACTTGGGTGAACCCATCATCTCTCGTTCCGTTCTGGCCCTGTCCCTGAGCTTGCGAAGAAGGAGGGTGACCACGTCGTTCCCAATTCCCATCGCTGCGACCCCTGAACTGCCCTCCACCTCGTCCACCACCACCACGACCCCCTTCCTCACCATTCCCACGCATCCCGTTACGTCCTCCACCGGGGGGACCACCACGAGAACCACGGCCTTGTCCTTGTCCTTGACCTTGACCTTGTCCCGGTCCACCTCGACGAGCAGGTTGAAAACCATCCACATCGACGTTTGAAGAAGCGCCGTGTCTTGCACCAGCGACGGGAGCAGCTCCGGCCGCAGGTTGAAGTTCAGGCAACGAAGGCAAAGCACCCGAATCCTCGGTCGCCCAATCGACGGTCCCGCCAGTCGTGGACACCCATGTATCTGCAGCAGGGGCAGCGTGAGCAGCGGCGGCGGGTTCTTCGACAGGTGCAGGAGCGGGAGTAGCGATCGAAGCGGGTTCTCGAGCGACGGGAGCGAAGGGAGCGACGGAGGGGATGGCTTCGACCTCGTCGGCCCAGGACGCGACTTTGGCTTCGGACGAAGGGATCTGTTCGAGCTCGGAGGCATTGAGGAATGAAGGGGCGTCGTGGGCTGGCGCGTCGGTGGCTCCGTCGACGAGGGCGGTGACGGAGTCCGAGGGGCCGGCGGGAGCTTCCGATTCGAGAAGGATGGTGTCGTGATGGTTGGAAGCGGCCAAGGGCTGGTCGGCGGGTGTAGAGGTAAAACCGGCGATGAGTTCCTTGATGCGCGAATCTGCATCGCGGGGACGAGAGATCTCATGAATCAGTCAATGCACTTTTGCAATCTCAGGTCCGGGCTCAGACACTCACAAGGAACACCGGGGAGAGCTTCCTCGGACGACCCGTCCGCGATCTTGTTGAGCACCTCCACGGCGTCGCCGTGGCCAGCGAGGGTAGGAGGGCCATTGGTGAATCGATCCTTGAGCATCCTGACGGCGGCGACCTCTTGCCCCGTAGCGTTGGCGACGACGGGAGGGAGGACGGGCGGTGCGAAGACATTGCTTTGTTGGGTGTAGAGGCCGTGGAGGTGGAGAAATTGCAAGAGGACGAGGACCTTGGAGTCGGTCGTGGATTTGGCCGAGGCGACGGCGGCTTCGATTGCTCGAGCCTGCCTCTTCTCCTCCAACAAGGCGTTGCGCTGATCACGGGATTCATCCTCGGCTTCTTCGGCCTGTGATGTGGATCACGATCGGAGTGGTGAGTAAGAAGACGAGATTCCTCATAGAGACGCGGACTGACCCTGAGGATGACGAGCAACTCTTCGAGCTCCTTGACGACCGCAACGAGGGCGGGCTTTGAAGCGACGGCGCGTTGCTGGTCGGCATTGAGTGCCTCGGTCTTTTCTTCGTAGGTTGCGATGCGTTGCTGTGGGAGAAGGGTGGACAAGGTCAGCGTTGTCACGGCGGGAGTGCGGCTAGGGGGTGCGCTTTGCTTTCCCCACTTGGGCTCTGCGCCGAGGAACGTACAATCTTCTTGTTGGCGGCGCGGATGCGCTTTTGGCATGCCTCGACGGCTGTGAGAGCGGAGAACGCATGCGAAAATTAGAACGATTGTGCCGAATAGGAGGCAGGATAGAGCCGAGCCGAGCCGAGCCGAGGTGCGGAGTGCGCCGCGCAGGCCTACACTTTCGTCTACTCTCGTCGGTCATCGCCCGGAATGAATGTGCGACACGGTGACTGACCACTCGTCTTCTTCTCCTCGACCTCTCCCAACGCCTCGACCTCGGGTACGCTGCCGGGCACCGGGGCGACTGACTCGACCTGGGCGGCGCTGGCGTCATCAGGCTTGTCCGAGGCTGAAGCCGCGGCCGAAACAGAGGTGGCCATGGGCTGCGACTTGGGTTTGCGACTACGGTTCTTCTTGCTGGCGCTCAAGGTGGAGGAGGAGGTGCCGGTGCCCGACGAGGACGAGGTGGACAGGCCGGGGATGTGGCGCGCGATCGAGGTGAGGATCGACGGTTCCTTGGTCTCCTTGGACGAGGACATGCTTGGGGCAGCAGGGGTGGCTTTCTCGGCCGCCATTGTTGCGTGTTTTGGGTTGGGTGCTTCTGAACGGAGTGAGGGGTCGAAGCCGGTGGGGTGGGAGAGAGAGAGAAAAACGGAAAGGGGAGAGCACCAACGCCCAACGAACCAACGAACCTACGAACCACCGCAGGTACGCGGTCGCACTCCAAAAAGTGGGGCGCCCCGCGTAACGGCCAATGGCAGCACTCAGCCGGCGACGTAGTCCCCCATTTTCACCGAAACACTCGCCTCAGGGCTTGCCCCCGGCCAGCATGGCAAGGCAAGGCAACCAAGCTCCTGCTTCTTCACTTGCCACTAACCCGCGTCCTGCCCCTTGCAGACTACGCGCGCTGCTCATCGACCTGTCCGGTACGATCCACGTCGCGGATCAGCCGACCCCTAACGCCGCTCAGGCAATACAGAGGCTACGCAAGGCCGGCATCGTCCTGAGATGGGTGTCCAACACCTCCAAAGAGTCAAGTGCGTAGGATCGAGGCCCATTGGGTTGCCGCTCAGCGCATTCTGACCTCCGCAAAAGCAACCTTTTCTCGGATACTACCATCTCCATGCGACGTGATCATGGGTTCATCAACCAGAAACTTCCCTCCTCGCAAAACTGCACAAGATGAACTTGGACGTCAGGGAGTCAGAGGTCAGCCTAAACACCACCTCTACGCCTGATGGACCGCATTCGAGTCGGACTGAACTTTGTGGCGAGATCCTCGGCATCGGATCATTCTTCTCCTAGCTCTTCACCTCTCTCTCAGCCGTACGGCAACTCGTCGATGCCGACAACCTCAAGTTAGTGCATACCTCGATTTACCGCCAATATGATCGCCCAGACTGACATCGAATTCCTCGATCTGTCTCCCAGACCATTCTACCTCCTCTCCCCCAGTGCCCTCACCGACTTGCCCACCCCCTTCTCAACCTCCGTCCAAGACCTCGACAGCGTCATCATCGGTCTATCCCCTTCCTCGTTCGACTACCCAACACTCAACAAAGCCTTCCGTCTCTTAGCAGGCGAGAAGGATCCTTTGTCCTCTCCCACCGATTCGGGAGAAAAGAACAAGACGAAGGACGATAAGAAACCTCAGCCTCGCTTGATCGCTACCCATCGAGCATTGTACGTCAGGGATAAAGATGGATCTTTGTCCTTGGGTCCGGGTGGTTTCGTCACTGCTTTGGAGGAGAGTTCGGGCGTGAAAGCAGAGGTCGGTGAGTTGGGGTGATGGATCTTAAGAAACGGGATGACCCTATCGTCCGAGCTGACGGCTGATCTTGTCTCGATACCTCAAAAAGTCGGTAAACCAGAACGAAAATTCTTCGAGCTTGCTCTTGAGTCCTTGGCTCAGGAAGGGATAGGTCCCGACGCATGGTCCCAAGTAGGCATGGTCAGTCCAACATCCTCCAAGTTGAACCCTACTTCCTCACCAACCAACTCACCATCCCCAAACCCCCTACTCCTACAGGTCGGCGACGACTATCGTCAAGACACTGGCCTCGTCGTCCAAAACCTAGGCCTGCATCGTTTCCTCGTCCGGACAGGCAAATACCGACCCGGGGACGAAGGTCGTCTCTCCTCTTCCCATGGACAGAACAAGGATCCGGAATGGTATGGAGAGAGTTTCGACAAGGTTGTCGATTGGGTGCTGCAGGAATGATAAATATATGTCGTATGAAATAGGAAGTGCAACATAGGGATAGGCTGTACGAGTACAAGGTCACTACGAATGGAGGGATGTGGGAAAATCGCGAAAGAACACGAAAACAAAAACTGAAAAGGCGCCTCGAGACGAGGGCTGCCTGCACAACAACTAAGGAAATGAAACCATCACAACAGAAACACATCCCGTTCAGACATCACACTCTACGCTTTTCTCTCCTCCCTCCTCCCATTCAACATCGCCTGCTCATCTCTATACCTCTCCCACCTCGCCAACTCCTTGCGGATGCTTTCGACCCTCTCCTCTTCAACGGGGTGAGAGTCCATGATCCAACACGCCGCCGAGTTCTTCGTCTTCGAATCAGATTGATATCCTTCCTCTTTCTTCTTTCCCTTTACCCTCCCAGTTCCAGAAGCAGGAGAATGCATCTGGACTTTCTGACCCCCTTTCATCGTCATCCCCTTTTCAACCTCCCTTTGTTGATCCCTCTCGACCCTCCCCTCCCAAAACCTCAACGCGAATCTCGGATCGATCCCCGAACAAGCCAACAACCTCAACGCAACCAGATCAGCTTCGGTCTCCAGTGCCCTCGATTTACAAGCCAATATTTCCGATCCGACGTAATTCCAACTGGTCGAGACGCCGACTTTGGTGGAGGAATGGATCGCGTCCGAGAGGAAGGGGCCGAGCATAGCGACGAGGGGGAAGGTGACGGTTCGGATCACTATGGGCATAAAGAAAAGGATTCGCAGGATCAGTGAGTGTGCCTCGAACGCACAAGTAACACTGATCGGGTCCTCACCATCGACAGCGAGCTTGGAAATATGCTTGAGCAACAAGGATGTCGAGGCTTGCAACTCGATACTGTGGCTCAACAAGAGGTGTGACAACTCATGCGACAGCAACACGGCCATCGCCTGCGTCTGATCTCGCGTAGGGAGTGTCGTGGGAACCAGGTTCAGCAACGTTGGATCGGGGGACTTGGAGCTAAAGTAACTCGAGAGTGACGATCGTGGAGCGGGAGCAGGCGGTTGCTGGAGCTGGCTCGGCGTGTTTGACCCTAGGATCTGGTCGATGAAACCAGCATACACAACGATGACGCCTCGTCGATCACTCGACACAGCACTTGAAGCGAACTCGGGTGCAAAACCGAACGAGAACGCATTCGCCTCCGCGCGGTCAATGACGATTAAATCGTACCCCACGTCGAGCGAGGCATCGGGTGCGTCCTCCGGTGGCGGATTCGCATGCTTCCCCGGGAAAAGGTGACTGAGCCATCCCATACCTGAAGCCGACTCTGGCGACGAGCGAGGTCCAAGAGGATATCGAGTCGGAGGAGCTTGCAAAAGGGTCGGATCTTCCAGCGCAGCCGAGTCCAGCTCGGGCGATCCCATCCCTAGCGAAGTTACGCCATGTTCGAGCGCGCGTAGTACGGCGTCCGCCCATCGCAGCCTCCAGTCACGCTCATCCAGCACCTCACCACCCAGCAAGATCCTTCTTCCCGTCGTCGGTGAGATGCCCTCGTCCTCCAGCTCCAGGACGGAACGAAGGATATCGACCCAGTTCCGTTTCTGGGCGTTCGAGTCCTCGCTCGTACCGATTACAGACGAGATCAATTCGGCTTCTTCGGCGTGCGAGAGCATGACCGTTCGCCAGCGACCAGTGATGGGCGTCTGTTCTAACGACGCAAGTACAATTCCACCGAGCAACATGATAGGAATCGCAGCGAGTAAGGGAGCGAGGTAGCGCGTTCCGAACGAGCCCGTCGCACCCGGCGATGACATGATCCGCGAGGCCCAGCTTGAGGTTGCAGCCGCGACATTGGCTCCCGCGACCGCAGCATTGCGTGAACCAAAGTATTTGGCTCGTACAGAAAAGGGTAAGATCGTGAGTGCGACGCGAGAAACAATGTTGAGGGTGTGAAGCGCGGCGGATGACTTGAGCAGTGTAGCGAGCGGGAGCAAGAGCGGGAAGCCGGCTTTGCGCGCTTGCAATGGATCCACGGGTAGCTCGTTAGCTCGTCTTGAAGTGGTGAACAACCTCACAAGAGACGTAGTGGAGGGTAAGATCGAGGGTGGTTTGGTGAGAGATCCTCGAAACGAGTGTAAAAACGAGCCGGGTGAGATCCGAGTAGGACCAGCAATATAAAGGGTGAGACGAGGAAGCGGGGTCGTTTCGACGACCAGCAAAGGTGTCGCGAGGGGCCTTGGTTGATAAAGCTGAACTCGAGCTACGGACTTGACGTTGATCTTCCTGGTCGGCCTCGGCCCACGTTGCGGGCCCGTCGTGGTCGAGAAATAGACGAGGCCGGTCTTGAAATGCTTCCAAGGCTTGTGCCGCTTGACGATACTCGTCTTGCGCGCCGACGAGAGACGATGGGGCTTGCGCCGACGATGATGGAGTCGATCCATGCGATGCATGTATTTGAACCATCGTTCGGTCTTGTGCTGGGTATCAAAGTCGAGCGAAATAGGACGTCGGTCCGAGTTTGCGTGGGCACCACGCGGTCGGAATCGGCATCTCCATCGGTCGTCCTTGGGGCGCGACTTTGGTGCGGGATGGAGTGTAGAAGGGTTGGACCATCTGCACATGGTGGGTAGTTGTGTCACTCGTTCAAAGAAGTGAGGAGCATGGCTGAGGGTCGAGGCGCTTCGACTCGGGGATGCTGCTGCTGCCGTTCCCCACGCGTGTCGAGAGAAGAAGGACTGGCGTAAAGGTGCTGAATTGCCAGCTTTCGACAAGGAACATCTCAGAGATGGCCATGGCGCAATACTGGTCGAGAAGGTGACGCGTGATGCGATCTGATGACGTGCAAAGCCGCTCGGAGATGAGCATGTGGAGGGCGACGAGCAGCGCGAGGGAAATACGCCGGGAGAGCTGCACTCACCGCACTCATCGGAAACGAAGAAAATCTGGTAGCAAATGCAGATCCATCGGTACGACCTAAGATCTGACGACTGTGAGTGCCGAGTGCATGTGGTGGCCGCAACAGCGAGTGCGCTGCGCCGGCCGTCGTCTTGGACAGCAACAGGGGCACGCCCATCCCTTACGTCCTAGCCAGTGGTGTCGGTAGACGATGCGTATTAGTCTTTGAGCCAGCTATCGTTTCGTGGTTGTGCAAGGTGCCCTGGATGAGCCCCCGTCGGACCTCCACTGTCCAGCAACAGGCAGGAGCGAGAGGGGCCGTCGGCGAACGGGTACCGAGGCGTCTCTCTCCCAAGCTGAGCGGCTGCCTGCGGCTGCTGCGTTCGAGCAAATGATGCTCAAGGGCACAACTTAAAATAAATGCAAGACACCATCTATGGAAGAAAACTTAAGAGAGCGCCAAAAGAAAGTCTATAGGGAGCACATGCGGTACTAGGGAGCACGGAATTAATTAGGTTCATGCGTCAGGCAACGAGACCATCTAGGTTTTTGGATTCTGCTCCTTTTCTCTTGAAGCGACACCATGGGGTTCGCAGTCTATGCCCATCGTCCAAGCAGCGACATGATACCAGCACCAAGGAGAACGCAGAGGCTATAGGGAGGCAAAGAGTCGGAGTCAGCCTCTTGGTCACTGCAGGAGGGAACGGAGGGGTGTCCACGAGCTACTCACACAGACCCAGCCACCTTGGCGTTGCTGGCGTCCCTGGCCATCTCCTTGTTGAAGATGAAGTCGTGTGCCAAAAGCTCAACGAGACCAGTGTACAGAAGGATACCGGCGGAAATAGCGTCGAGGAAACCGGAGACAATCGAGGCCGTGGCCGTGTTGGGGTTGTAGGTCGTACGAACACCTAGACCGATAGCGATACCGAGAGGGGTCACGCAAGCGTAGACGGATCCAGCGACGTACGGAACCCAGCGGTAGGCACGGGGAAGAGGGAGGGCAGATAATCGCGAACCGAGACCGAGACCTTCGAACATTTGGTGGAAGATGAGTACGACGAAGAGGGTCGAGAAGTCGGGGTCAACTGAGGCAGGGGGGAAGCAGCCGGCGTTAGTGTAGTTCGCCAGAATCTGGTCTATCACAATGCAGACTCGGACTCACCAGCCAAAGTCAAACCAATCATGAGAGAGTGGAATATGACACCGAATTCGAGGATGGCGACACCGATGATGCGGGCTATGACGCCTTCGTCCGTGGTAATAGCCGTCTCCTCGCTCTCGTCATCAGAGAGCAGGCCTTCCTTGCGCGCATCGCCTTCGGGGTCCTCCAAGGGTGACGAGGGAACAGAAACACGGTCATCGATGTGGGCACCGTGGGTCGAGTGGCTAGGCTGGTTGATGCCTTGAGAGTGGGCATCGACAGCGCGGAGACCACGTTTGGCGAGGTAGGAAGCACCGGCTCGATGAGCAACCAACTCGACGACGAACAGGCTGAGAAAAGAAAGAGGTCAGCAACTTGGTCTGATACGTCTGAAGTAAGCCAGCCAGTTGCGATGCTCACCAGAACATGCTGATCATGGCGATTGCCGGTGCCCAGTCGTACTGAATCCAAACGCCGTATTGCAAGCACGGACTCGTCAAGGCGTCCCATGCGGGAGCCAACAGATGGATCTGGGTCGTTGGAAGTAATATGTGCATGTGTCAAAAAAAACACCAAGGAGATTACGAGGTAGCACCGGAGAAGAATCTGACGCCAACTCACAAAGGCGGTCGCGATAATGACACCCGAACCGAAATATTTGACGATCCGGTACGCAACATCGGGAACAGATTTGAGCCTCCGGGAGACGATCGGCAGCAAGGTACCAAAAAGCGAGGTGACCTATGATGGGAAGATAGGACCTGTCAGTATCACCTTCAGCACGGTGGGCCGGCCTTGCCTGGACTCATGCCCAAACGTGCGCTCGACCCGATTCACTGAGCCCAGGACCAAGAAGGGTAAATAACTTACAAGGATAACAAAGACGGAAGCAATACGGAGGTCGAGCTTGCCGTTGTAGGTGTTGGGTCCAGCGCAAGACTCGGTAGCGTCGGCGGCGAGGGTGGAGTTGTCTGCCGACTATTGATTGGACGTCGTCGGATTAGGACCGCGAACAGTTCCGGCGAAGTGTACGCGCACGACGTAACAAAGGCATGACAAGGGAGTGAGAAGGGGAACGAACAATCAGATCGGTCTTGAGTACAGCAAGGCATTGGAGAGCGGCGCGCCCGCACTCGGAACGCCAAGCGTTGCCGCTTAGGAGCTACAGCATCTCGAGGACCGAGCGACGCCGGCCTGTAGGCTTGCGTACGCCTGCGAAGCGTCCCCAAGCGCCAGAAAGGCGAGATGCGGTAGCGA
Organism: Microbotryum scabiosae; assembly: GCA_022702605.1. NCBI lineage: Eukaryota > Fungi > Basidiomycota > Microbotryomycetes > Microbotryales > Microbotryaceae > Microbotryum > Microbotryum scabiosae. The sequence goes on along the minus strand of JAHWDV010000014.1, from coordinate 1,067,188 downwards.
TTCATTCGATCGAGCAGACTCACCATCTTCAATTAGTACCGTCAATGGAACGGGTGAAGGAAGGAAGAAGCAGGAACTAGAGATGTTGTGCGTGACCTGTTGTAGCTACGCCGAATCCAATAGAAGTCAGCAAACGGCGCCGCCACTTTCGCGAATCCAAATCAGGCGAGGGGGACCGTCGTGGTTATGTCAGGGGGGAAACCACTCGCGGCCCACCGCCTGGCGTCAGGCCGGGCGCGCGCCGCCGCCGGCCTAGTCGTCGACTCGTCGGTTGCGCAATCGCCACCATGACCGGAGCGGTTACGTGCGGTTACCAGTTCGCGGGTCGGGCGTGCGCTCAGGTCGTCCCCGAGAGGGTAGGTTGCTTATACGCTTACGCTGCTTGCCGTCTGGCCGACCTCGTCAGTTACAGCGATCCAAGCCCTCACCGGTTGCCAACCTCGATAAGCCATTGTCCACTATCGAGCACCGGGGCCGTTCTACACCGCAACATGGAATCCTCCTTAAAGCAATGTCCAAGAATACAGAGGCTGCAAAATTAGACCCTCCCTCCCTCCCTCTGTGGCGTAGGCAGAGCGGATTTCTCTCTGCAGCGTGCACGTGGTCCAATCGACGGACCCTCGCTGGTATCGCCGAAACGATTTACATGCTGTTTCCGGGACTGTTGCCAAGCAAGACTTCGGCAATTACCGGAACTGGTGAAAAGTTTGCCCGAGCATCACCTGCATTCGTCTGTGCAACACTTCGTACCGCTTCCTTCACCCTCGGTCACATGACTGACGCCGGAGGCGAATTGGACGAGCGAAAGAAATGTCGCTAGCACCGGGGCAGAGCTGAGCACTGAATCGCATGGTCCACAGCAGACCTTGGCTTCCCCATTTAGACACGCGATAAGTCTTTACATGATAATCTGGGCCAAACAATGTACCTAGGTAGATATCTTACACCCGATCTCAACTCAATATCGATCCCGAATCTTCCCCATGGCGATTTTCTCCACCGTGTCCGAACTTGAGCCTCCGGCGCTTGGTCTAGAAAAACTCGGAACGACGGTCGTGACTGTTGGCTCTTGATCGGTTTCCGTGACAGAATGAATTTGCCTCTTCAAACCTACAACGGGTGGGAGAGGTGCCCAGGGTGCGATCTTGATGAGTGTTTTTGCCGCCGCATCCGAGCCATCGAAGGATCGGAAGAGGATCAAAAGAGCAACGAGCGTCGAGAGAGTCGAGTTAATCCAGGCCGAGATGACGACGATCGATTGGAAGCGTATGTTATTCTTGAACAAGGAGATGGGCTTCTTGTCGAACCAGAACGACAGCGCCGCGTTGACGAGCAGCATGAGAGAGATGAGAATGGCTGTCAGGAGTCGGTTTGTGGCCGCCCACTCGATGAGTCGTGTTTGTGATCTGCAAGGATTGTAAAGTACATTAGTCGTGAGCGATTACTCGAGTTCAAACCTAGCTATAATGACTCGCTCGGCTTGAGCAAGTAGCTCGGCAGTCTTGGTGCCGTCGCCAACCGCCAACCCCGCAGAGGCCGAGGATTTGAACAGACTGAACCTCCTGCTTTCCGTGGGCTCCATCCCGGTTTTGCGCCGCATCTTGTGAGCTTGGCTGCGAAGGTGTTTGACCTCTATGACGGCACCAAAACTGTAAATCTGTTAAAAATCGATGAAGTAGGTAAGTGTTTTGTCGGTGCAAGTATAGTCTGCGCCGATTCTCCTACGAACCACGCAAGTCAGGGCCAAAGCCGCGCCGGTGTAAATAAAAGCGACCGTAGCATAGTGCGTATAACTTTTTTGGTGCGACACTATTTCGGCCAAATTGCTGATCGTCTCGCTCAACTGCGACATGCGCAAATCATCGCCCGGTCGCCACGCCGCTGCGAGTTTCTTGAGCTCAGCGTCGATCTCGTCCGCGGCAACGAGCATGAACGATAACTCGTGACCGGCGTACCCGAAGAGGATCACGGGTGGGACGATGATTACCAGTGGGTAGATCATGGGAACCAGTATAGACATGATGGAGACGAACATCGAGGATCCTTGGTGCGAGCCGAGCTTGCGAACGTAGAAATTCGAAAACGTCGCCCAGATCTCGCTGTACTGTCCCAGCAGCAACACAAGAGGTAACGAGCCTTGCAGTGCGATGTACCATGAAGGGTAGTGGTAGTTTGCAACGAGACGTATCGTGGCGACGAGCACGACGATACTCACTGTGAATGATCCGACGGAGGTGCGGAAGGAGTTCACTGTTCAGTCAGCGCTAGCCCTGCGACTAGGCCCATTGGCCTGGGGTCGAGACGGGCTTATGAAGCGAATGAAAGAGGAGGCTATTGAACGCACATGTACCATACACAAAAGCCCAAAAGCTGTAATGAAAGGTGATGTTGGGAACGATGACCAGCGAGCCGATCCGATGGAAGAGCCAGAACTTGCCCTGGAACAAGCGCAGCAGGAGACCGATTGCGATCAACGCGACCGAGACGGCGTAGAGCGCGATGAGTACGCACAGCTGCGCGACAAAAGAGGTCGAAACTGAAGGGAAGAGCGCATCATGGAGGCTAGCGATTCCGGTGAGGTATGGGTTTGTTTGGTCGATCGGGTTGGGCCCTTGGAATTCATCTGTTTAACGAGTCCGGTAAGTAGAACGGGGAGGAGCAGCCCCAGCTCAATGCCATGAGTCAGTCTCTCGGGTTGGTCTGAGCATGCTATCAGTCGGGCTTGCTGCCGCATTTCGCAGCCGTCTCGCGTGCCACGTTGGACTCACATCGAGACAAATATTCCCTCACCGTTGCGTCCCCCAGCACCTTAGTGAGGAGGACAATCACATCCCCTTCTTGTGTTACTGGGGAATCCATCGTGGTGGATCTGCTTGTGTTGGTGCACCGGGGGACGCACACGAAGGGGATGAGAAAATGACACGTGGTTCCGATTCTCTGCCGAGCCAGGCGCCCGTGCCTGGCAAGGCCCCTCCGCGTCAGTGTCGGAGCCGTTGCGACCTCGACAGGAGATACCCACCTCGGACTATCGGGAACACGCCACCTCGCCCTTTGAAAGGGGACCAGCTGCATACAGCCTACTGGCTCGGTCACCTGACAACTCTAGTCCCTGACTAGTGGTGGTGCGATCCCACGTACTACTGTTCCACGTTTGGCATTTAGAGTGGTTGTCGACGACCAACACTCAGTCGCGCTTGAGCCAAGCTGGATACGTGCGTGAGACTGAGACTCGTCTTAGCTCCATCTCGGGGATCCTAAACTCCGAACGCGGCTCTTGGACGCACCGACCAGAGGAAAAGAGACAGCCAGGCTGGGTAGTGCAACAGATGATCCGTGCCGACTGGCACTGGAACGATTCGGAAGTGACACCGACACCCCCTTCGTTTTCAAACGATCCTGAGATCCGGATCCTGAGATCTCAGGAGCGGTGGCTGCATTCTAGTCGAGTTTCACGCTTACGAGACCCCTTCTGGGCCATCTCAACAAGCCTCATATATTTCGGACATCCGATCCAAGCGAGGCAACCACCCTATCGCACCCTATCGCACCAGATCGATATGCAGATCCGCGGACGACCACCCGCTGACAAATCGCTACGGCTTCCCAAGGCCGAACAATGCCGGGGAACGAGCGCGGCGGAGGATGCCAGAGGGGAAGAACGACATCGTTTGCGAAGTTAGAGTACACGAATACGGTAGTATAATGCGAAGATGGAAGAACGGATGCAGACCGGTTTATTCGACAATCAGGGCTCGAGGACACCGAGCCCTTTCCAGGCCTGATGTTCGGTTTCGGTGAGCAAGGCCCAGACATGGGTTGGGATCAGCTCACAGCGCCTACTGTCGCCAAGGTTAGAGACTGAAAGGGTCGGACGTACATCCATCAGATCCCCAATCACAAAGGGCCAGCCCTCTTTGGGTGCCCTAGTCTCCTTCTCCTCCAAGAGATCGAATTCCCGACCGAACGTCAAGAAGTGAGCGAACAAGGAGTTGAGATGTCCCTCTGAAGACAAGTGGAGGAAGATTGGGTAGTGGGCGTGGTAGAGGTGGGCAAAGATGCGGAGCAGTTGGGTGTAGATGTGTCGTGCGACCGAGGGGAAGTTGGGCGAGAATTCGCGGCCTAAAGCGATCGATCGAATATTCCGAGTCATCGCAAGCAGCGTCAGTACATTGCGTGAGCCAAATGGGTGTAGCACTGACCTGCTTTGGTAGGGAATACTGATTCGTCCTTGATCAAACCTTCGACCCATGTGAGCACGTAGTCGATGTACTGAGGCGCGGGCAGCTTGACGCGTTTTCGGTTCGCATCGATCCACGTGTAGTCCATCCTGTTATCATCACAATTCAACAACATATCAAGATCAGTTTGGCTCTCACCCCGCCAGTGCAGAAAGCCTCGCCACTGACCCTGGGCCTGCCGACATGGTCGGGTTGTTCTCGATCGTGCAGAATTCGGTCACGACCGAGTAGAACAAGTTGAGGTTGTTGAACAGGTCGACAACTGTGCCAACCAATGAAGTGTGATAGAAAAGGGGTCAGTGACCTTGATTAAATCTGTGTGAAGGCATGTGCGCAGAGGCTTCGAGTATCGCTCCACCGAGCTCTAGGTGTACGGAGAGGCATTATCACACTCACGGTTGACAGCGACCCATTCATTGACATCGACATCTGAAAATGCCACATCATAGAGAGGCGATCACTCTGAATCAGTGGACCGACTTCCAAACGATGCGATGCACGTGGCGGCCATCGCTGCCACGCGCCACGATGATAAAGGCAGGGTGGTTCCGGCTCACATTTCGGCAAAGCGACGATCGTCTTGAAGTTGCCCTTGACAAGTGCCGCCTTGACGAAGGGCAAGCAAAGGTACAGTCGGTCATTCTGCTGTTGCCCCCGTGTAGGTCCTCCAGCGGGGTCGGCAGAGCTGGTGAACGGCGCGTTGCTCGAGTTGCCTGTTGGCAGTGCTTGAGGTCGAACCGAGGGGGACTTGGAGTTGGATCGGTTCGCACCAATACCCATCGAGGAGAGGAAGCCGGACCTGCGAGCAGTGAGGGTAGGAAGGATCAGTTTAGTGCTCTACGGCGGAGGAGGATCGAGCGCGTGCGGCGGAGGTCGCGTGAGGCGAGTTTGGGCGGAGGAGACCAGCTGCGAGGCCGAGCTCAGTCCCGGGACTTACATGGTTGTGAGATGACTGAGCTGCGCTTCTTCTCAGGAATCAAGACGGTGGATGCTGTGTGACGTGGTTGAAAAGAAGCTAGGGGGATGCAGTGGAAGGAAAAGGTGAGCGCCGCGAATAAAGGGGGGGTTCGCTTGAGCCGTCGCGCTGCGGTAACACGACGCGACGCGTGGCCCGCTGCAGTGCGCGCCAAACGTCGATCCGGCTCGACGACGATCTTGTCACCACCACGTCATCGCATCAACCATGTCCGTTCTGGTGCTCTCCGCTCAACATGTCGCGGATCTTGTGGAGTCGCTCACGGCATCCGCATTGGTCAGTCGCACCTTGGCGCTACCTTGACTCTACAGCTGGCCCGAGTCTCTCTACAGCTGGCCAGACTCGCGCCAGCTGTAGCGCTGTAGCTCCACACGGGGTCCCGGCGGGGGTCGAGCGATGCTGGCCAGTGTCTGGCACCGCCAATTACATCGTGGCTCATTGAACTGACGACAAAGCAGCACTTTCTTTTAGGCAAACCTGATCGGGAGAACAATGCACGCCATCACTAAAGCGGCCGAGACCCCCGTCGAGGGCGTACCACCCGTGCAGAATCCCCTCCGCATTGCCACCCAGTCGGAATTCCACAAAACCCTGTTCGCACTTTGATAGGCCCCGTTCTAGAACCAGGGTGGGATACTGAGCTCTGAAATTCAACCCCCGTTTCCTTACAGATACATGCCCTCGCGATTGACGACACGGCAAAACATCTCCATGACCGCGGTCAAGATCGTTTCGGTGCCTGACAGCCAGTCCCCCCACGCCCCGGTCGGCCTTCCTGGGACGACGCTCTTGCTGGACGAGTCGACCGGTCAAGTCCAAGCCATGGTCAATTCGAGCACCCTGACGGGACTTCGAACGGCGTCAGTGAAACCAGCGCAACTATCCCAGAGCAAGTTCGAGGCGCTGATCGATGCGCGTTTCACAGTGCTGCTTCCGCTCTCGCGACATTGATCTTGGCAGCGCCAACATCCCAGAAGCTGGTTGTCTTCGGGTCGGGGACGCAGGCGTACTACCATGCTCGCTTGATCCTCGAGCTCTTCCCCTCCATCAAACATGCAAGTTTCATCGTTCGATCCCCCTCATCAAGGTCATCCGAGCTGGTAGGAAAACTCGGTCGCCAGTTCCCCAACGTCAAGAGCCAAATTCTCGGAACCGATAAGACAAGCGAATGTACACAACAAGCCGATATCATTTGCTGGTGAGCGACTTTCCCAAGTCGTGGCCAGCTCTGATCCCCCAACCCCTGCTGATAATATGTCATTCCCCAGCTGCGTGCCTTCGAAAGCGCCGATCCTTGAAGCGAGCGATCTCAAAGCGAATGTTCACATCAATGCCAGTTGCGTCTTGTGTTCCTCTTTGCAGCCACTAACGACCGTTTACTTTGATGTCTCGCTTGGCTGATCCGAACGCGCTTGTCTTCTGGCTTCTCCTGTTCTCCCTCTGACGGCGCAGTCGGATCATACATGCCTTCGATGCACGAGTTCCCCGCTTCGCTCATCTCACCATCTACAACACCAACACCCATCCCGTACATCCTGGTCGACTCTCGTCCCGCTTGTCTTTCCGAAGCCGGCGAACTGATCTCGGCCAGGATAGCGCCTGAAAACTGCATCGAGCTCGGCCAAGTCGTGGATGTCCTCGGAAACCCTCTGTCGGCCGACGCGAGTGACCTAGTCGCCAGGTTGAAAAGTGGGCAAGATGGGAAGTCTTTGTTCAAGTGCGTTGGGGTCGGTGGGATGGATGTGGGGATCACGGCATTGATGGTTGAGATGGCGGAGCAACTAGGTGTCGGCGTCAAGGTGCCGTTCCGCTGAAGCCCCCAAGTCGATTGGCAAGGGAGATCATCATTTAAAGACCAGTTCGCACTAAAACACATGTAGTCCACCAGATATATCTGAATAAAAGTATAGGAGGAAACATTTGAGAATACCATATTGTTGGGGATGTTGTTACTGGGGTGTTGTCGTTTTTGTAATTAAATGTCCTTTTTGTAATTGAGTGTCCAGATCATTGTTGGGTGGAAAAGTCGATTGGCAAGGAGTAGTGATAGCTAGTCAGAACTCAGGAGCCTAGGCCAACACCGGGGAGTGGGGGGGTTGGCTGTAATGCGCAATAATGATGTCAAGCTGTTAAGAGACTCGAGGGCCGCCAATCCTCTAAGACATGGACGGCGCGTCATTTAACCGGTCGAAGGTTCCCCCGGCCAGGTCCGCACATATCCTCAATCAGAGCGTTCACAGCTCGCTCTATCGGTCTCGCTCTATCGGTCTGATTCGGGATGATATCCGCTATCCTTTCGGTGATTGTGCCGAGCGGTCGGGAACGACTTTGATTACCTTTGTTTCCATGTTTGATTCAACGAGGATGCATTTTCTTGGTGGTGCAAGTCGATGCGTGAAATTCGAGCAGAAAGAGGATCCGACCCCCGGAAACGCCGGTCGGGCCAGGCCCGGGAACATTCCGGGCGATCGGATAAAATTTCTGCTGCACTCTGGCGATGTCGAGCCCCCCCCCCCCCCCCCCCCCCGGGCTTTTTTTTAAAAAAAATCTGAGAAGGCTCGGTCGAGTTGATGATCGTTTTAAAAGCCGTACAGACCCCGTATGGCTCCCTCGCGCGTTTTTCAACCTCGGCCCCGAACTTTTCCAATGCTCAATCGTCAAATCACGTGCCACTGCTTCTCGAGTCCATCAATTGCAAGGGGGGAAGCCCTAGGACTTAAAACATTTGAACATCCATGTAGAATCCTGTCTACAGCTCCAGGTTGAATTTTTGGCCGCCTCGAACTCCCCACGTTCGATCGATTGAGACCGGTGGCCAGGCACAAAGCACCTGTCGAGTTCGAGGTCGGGTCGTGCTGGTGCAGTTGGGCGAGTGGCCCGTAGGCGCGGGCGCCAGGCGGGCGGGCAAGCGCGGCAGTGCGGGCAGGCAGGCAGAGACCAGCTGGATGGGCTTCGAGCAACGGTCATGCTCAATCCACCTCCAGTCGGCCGCACACTTTTACCTGGCTACCAACCGGTACCTCCGACGCCGACCGCTCTCCATCCCACCGCCCTTGGGCCAGGACATACGACCTTGCAGGTGGGCTCTGATTGAAACACAGTGAGCAACCCGCCTCTGCCGAGACTCGGTCGAGCATCTGAAACAACGTCGGAGAGAGCTGGACTGGAACTGACCCGCTTCCGCTTTGGCCCTGACTGCGGTTGCTTGCCCAGCTTGCCCGCTCGCTTGCGCCGTTGCGAACGCCTCCAACCGGCAACCGCCTTCGCGAGCTCCGACATCGTGGCGACGCAGTTGTACGAATCATCAGGCTGGGGCCTAGGTCGGCCGACTCGTGCCGAGCATCGGCTGTCCGTCGACACTGCTGCATCCGAGGACGACGAAGGCGACGTTGATTTCTCCGCCTTCATTCACGACTCGACCGACTCGCTCCGCGACGGCCGCGCCCAACCGACTGTAGCCTCGGACGCGGACCTCTCGGGCCACCAACCGGCTTCATCATCGTCCAACGCTTCGACGGCTGCGTTCCTGGCGTCGATCCCTAACGCTTCGTCGGCGTTGCTCGGCTCGCGCTTCTCGGGCGCGACACCGGAGGGTTCATCCGCTTCGACCGACTCGCCTCACCATTCAGGATCGCCCTTCTCCTCCGCCGGCGCCCCGACCGTCGACTCGTGCGACCCCACCACCACCTCCGAGTCCACACCTTCGACCTCGCCCCCGTTGGCCAACAAGACCTTCTTCCCCCAACTACCGGCGAACACGACCCAGCGCGACATGAGTGGACCACCGTCTGCGTCGGGCAAGACATCGGCGGTACCACCGTACACCGTGCCGCTCGACTGGCGAACAGGCACCCAAAGCGGTCCGTTCACCGTCGACGGCGGAGGCGGAGCAGCAGCAGCACCAACCACACCAAGGGCACCAGGGAAACAGAACTCCACCCCCACCGCTCCGAAGCCAGACATGATGCGCGCCGCACTCGACCCCAACGCTGCGGCGATCTACAACGCTCAGCTCGCAGCGCAAGCAGCATATATGCAGGCGCTTTCGGCGTCCCTCTCGAGCGCAGGCCTGCCCCCACCGAGTACGACGTCAGGAACACCTTCGGCACTCTCGATGGGCTCACCTTACGGCCAACCGGAGTGGATCGCGACCCAGGTCCAGGCTGCGAACTACGCCGCCGCCTTTGGTCGGGGCGGTCCGCTGCCGCCTTTGGCGATGCAGGGGCTATCCATGGCTCAACCGCACCCTCTCTACAACAGATATTCCCATGCACAATCGCATTCGCCCTATGCGTCACCGATCGTACCTCAATACCTCTTACCCTTTGGCGCACCCGGACAATCTCCGATGACGAACCCGCTGATGGACCCGAGCATGTACGCCCTGCACGCCAGTTTCGAAGCCCAACGACGGTCACAGGCGTATTCGACGACATCTTCGGCCGCACAGTCACCAGTCGGCTCACCCTTGGCCGACAATGGGGCTACGTTTCTGTCCAGTTCGCTCCCGCAAAGCTCCAACTTCCCGAACCGAGGCGAAGGGAGTTCTTCGAGAGCGGGAGGGCCACAACGGACGAGCTCGTTTATCAAGGCGGTGAGAGGTATGTCGGCATCGAATGCAGGTGCGAATGGTGCCCTTGGTGGCGCCGCGCACGCTCGTCAACGCACTGCACCGAGTCTCAGCATTTCGGGTAGTTTCTCCGCGTCACCTCTCGCCTCGCCCTCCATCAACTCGCCCTCAGTAGAGTTCGCGGGCCCCAATCCCTCGACGCTTCCGCGCGGTTCCTTGTCGACGAGAACGTCTCCGGCTCACTCACGCGCGGCATCCATTTCGTCCCGATTCGTTCCCGTGGTCCCTACACCACCCATCTCTCGTCCGGAATCACCCAAACCCGTCGTTTCGGTTCCCCCTTCGGTATCTACTTCAGCACAGCAGGTCGGATCACCAGCACCCGTTGACTATGACTTTTCGTCACTCGAGCATGACTTGGACCAGTTCTCGTCCATGGGCTTTGCTTCTGCCGCTGCAGCAGCGATGTCGACGGGAACGGGGACGCGTCGAGGACATACGAAAGTGGGGGCGTACGGGGCCGGTGGATACGGATCACCGCAATCACCCTCCTACGCGGTCGCGGCCGAATCGACGCCGAGCCCCAAGGTCGTCGCCGAGGTGTTGGGCCAGAGCGTCTTTGCCTCCTCGGCCTCGCGGACTTCGAATTCGAACGAAGCGAGCCCGATCGATTTCGCCGCCTTGCTCCAGACGTCCAATGCCGCCGGTTCGATGAGTCGGAAAGCCAGTCCAGCCGCGACGGGTCTGGATTCGATGCCGAGCCCGACCGATTCGACCATCATCGACGACGAAAGTGCCGGGGCGTTGAGTCACAAGGATCCGATCGCGGCTCAGGTTTGGCGCATGTTCAATAAAGCCAAGAACACGTTGCCGAACGGGGCACGGATGGAGAACTTGACGTGGAGGTTGATGAGCATGACGTTGAAGAAGAGGAGGGAAGAGACGGCAGCGGCCGAGGCTGAAGCGAATGCGCTCGCAACGATGGGCGCGGATAATCTCGCTATGCCCCCGCCGACCTCGACGGGCGTGACGATCAGCACACCGGAAGCCGAACGGGAGGAAGCCAAGGATGATGTGTTGGAGTTGCGCAGCCGGAATGAAGCCACTCGACCGCACAAGTCCGGAGCTTTGGGGGACGTGCTGGAAGAGGAGGCCAGGGGCCGTCGAAGGAGATCAGGACCTGGTACGGCTTCGGCGAGTGCGAGTGAGAGTCCTGAGGATGCACAAGAGGAGTGAGTACCGACACCAACGTAGCCTACTTTTTTGCATGCCTTAGCCGACCCATGTCCTGCCTCCACAGTGATTTTATGGATTGGCGATCAAAGTCGCAATCCCGATCCCGTTCCAGAGCCCCCGACGCGATGGACTGGCGAGCGGCCTCGAGATCCCGCTCTCGCGCACCCGATTTCCGGGTCTCGGTCGCCCCTCCGACTGTCGACTCTGCCACTGCCACTGCCAACTTCTCCCGGTTCTACGGCGACAACACCCAGGTTTCGAACCCCACAGGGGCTCAGACCGCACACGTACAGCTCGCCGCATCCCTCGGCCTCAGTGCGACGGACGACATGTTCAGCTCTTTCAACCTCTCTTCCACCGACTTTGGTGGCTCGCATGGGTCCCCTGCTGCTCCTTCGAACCCAAGTGCGCCCGCGATCCCCATCTCGGGCACCTCTTCGACGGTCTCGGCGACAACAAGCAACTCGCTCAACTCGGAGTCCCAGTTCTCGTTTGCGGCCAGCTCGAGTGGTAACCCCGCCGCTAGTGCCAATTTGTCTGCGATCGAAAGCACGCTCAATCAACTCATCGACCTGCACTCGCTGAGCAACTCGATCCACTCGAACTCTCAATCATCGGGTCGTCAGTCGGCGAACGCGTCACCAAGCTCGAGTCTTCGTGGGCTCGCCAAGAGCTTTGGTTCCGATGACGTAGGTTTCCCGGAAGTGCTCAAAGCCAGTGGGGACAGCGCGTATGCTTCTTTGGCGCAGCAGAAACTGCAATCCTTGGTGGTGAGTCGAGTTGGGCCTACTGGGCACAGTCGGGGTCTTGATGCTGACGGAATGGTGTGGTCTCCCCGAGCGATTTGCAGGGCCGCAAATCTTCGACCGCGGGGCGAGCTTCGACTTCGACTGCTTCCTCGAGCGCCTACCTCAATGCGGCCACGCTTGCGCAGTCGTCGCGTCCGTTCGCTTTCTCCCCTCCTTCAGGACTCAGTCTCGCTCGACCCTCGGGCACATCAACCCTCCGTGACGACAGCGGTCACAACCCGCAACCGCAAACACCCTTCTTCGACGCACCTCATCCCTTTTCATACCCTCAATCCGCGCCGGGCCCTGGCAACGGCTTCATCAATTCCCCGATCGGTTCGCTGTATCAAGAGACCCCCGATGTTAACGGTGCCTCGTTCTACGATTACTTCAACCGCACCGACCTGGCGAGCTCGCCAGCGGGATCGGCCTTCAGATCGCCCTACCTCGGGGGGACCTCGACCGCTGGTCAAGGAGCATTCGATCCTTCGGCTTTGATGACCCATGTCAACCCGTCGCATCTCTTGAGCCACCTACAGACCCCCGCTGCCTACGATTCGGACTCTTCGTTGGCCTTGACCAGCCCAGGGGATGCGTCGCGTCAAGGCACGCCTTCACCGCCGGATCCACCCCAGGCTGGAATTGGCGCCAAACCGGATGCCAATGGTCTTCCGTCAAAGCTCGGCCCGATCAAATCCTCCATTGCTGGTACACGTCGACCCAAACAGCCCTCGGCACCCAAGGCTCGAACAGGCTCGAACGTACGCATCTCTGCCAGCTCGCCTGACCTCGTCAGCCTTGGCAACCACGCGGCTATGTCACCCATCTTGGAGAGTATTTCCGCGACGTCGACCAAACTGCCCAAGGTCCCGGGTGCTTCGGCTTCGCGCACACACTCGAGGAGCAACACCATCTCGGTACAACCTTCTATTCCAGAGGGTCGACCTCTTGCACCTTCGCTCGTTGGAACTACGGCGGCTACACCTTCTGCGGTTGGAGGCGAATCGGAGGTCGTCAAGTGTTTGAACTGTCAGACGACGAACACACCGCTTTGGCGTCGTGATGCCGATGGGCGTCCGTTGTGCAACGCTTGTGGCTTGTTCAGGAACTTGCATGGCATTGATCGTCCCGCCAACCTCAGTACTGGTGTGATCAAGGTGAGAGCCGAGCCCCCACATCCTGTATTACTACATTTCACTGATGACTGACTCTTCGCGCTCGTCCGTCTTCAGAAACGTAACCGAGCTCGCGGTCCCAAAGATCCGACCGCCGCAAAAAAGAGCCACGGACGATCCGTCGTGCGCCGCAACAGCGTCGGCGCTTCCGCTACCTCAATCTCCATCACCCCTTCGTCCTTTTCTTCCCGAGTTCAAATGCGCCAATCGATTGGACCTTACCCTTCCACCGCTGCTAGGGCCGAAGCCGCTTCGGCATCGTCGACAACTTATTCGGCGATGAATAGCCAAGACCCTAGTCCTTCGTGAAGGATCATACCACCCTTTTCTCTCTCTTCTCGAAACCCGTTCGGCCGCATTCCCATTTCGCATCTACACCGTCTTGTCTTTCTTCTCTCGCAAACTTCAATAATTCTCCAATATCATAGCTCTGTTCTCCCCTCCACAACGCATAGATCCAATTAGCTCCCCTTTCCGCTTTCCTGCCCTCTCTAGATCCTGTCCTTGTTCTCATTTCACGTCGTTGGTTCGCTGCGATCGCTTCAACCCTTATGTGCGCCGGGTGGTTTACATCTTGGCCCTTTGTGTGTGTGTGTGCGTGTGCGTGCGTGTGCGTGTGCGTGTGCGTGTGCGTGTGCTGTGTGTGTGTTTATGTGTGTGTGTGTGTGTGTGTGTGTGTGTGTGTGTGTGTGTGTGTGTGTGTGTGTGTGTGTGCGTTGATTTGGACAGTAAGCTGCGTTGTTTGTAATATGCGTTTTCGTTCGAGCTATCAAATCCGGTCTGCCCAGAGGTTGCGGAGAGCAGCGTGGATTTGCAGTTACTGAATGGGGTACTCAAACCTCCAACCCTCCTCCGCCTCCGCCTCAAACCCAAACGAGAACCCGCCTTCGTCCCCCTGATCCTCCTTCACCCTCTCCCACATGCCCTTCGTCCTACTCTTCTGACCGTGCACCCTCTCCCCTGCCTCTGTTCCCAAGACCGACGAGACGCCTTTCTTCATTCCCCCAATCTCCTCCAAAGCCTTCTCCACCATCTCCCCATGTTCCTTCCTCAAGGCGTCCACAAACCGCTCAAATACATTCGCAACGATCTCATCGCGATCCTCTCCTTCGACAGCCTCTTGAGTCTGATCTTGCTGCGTTCGCGGTCGCTTGAACCCCGAGACTTGGTCGGGTCTATCGCGCATGAAGCGGAGGACAGAAGGGAGTTCACGTTGCGAGACGTAGTTTTGCGTGACCGCGATGGAGGGTTCGAGGTTGACGACGACTGCAGAAACGGGACACTCCGGCCCTTGTCAGGTTTCTTCCCCCTTTCAAACCGTCGGAGTGGCATTGAACTCACTATGCCACCACCCACTAGGCACATAAAACACTTCCCCCTCTCTACAAACCCCGACCTTCATCCTATCCCTCAGCTTCCCATCCTTCCCCTTGGGTCCATAAGTCCCCACCGCGTAATCCCAATAACTCATAAACCATTCCGACAACGCCAAAGGCGCTTCCACTTGTCCTTGATCTTCCGAGACATGGACTCCGGGGGGCGTGAGGGAAGGAGGGAACATGATCCAGGCTTTGGAACCGGTCGTGAGGGCGTTCCAGGCTGAGGTACCGTTGGGGTCTTGGTGCCATGTCTTGTGAAAGGAACGACAAGGTAGCGGATCAGCCTCAAAGTCCGAAACAACCAGCCCGGCTCCCACTCACCGAGCCTGACCTCGTCGGTCCTACAATTAACCACCTATGGTCCGGCCTTTCCTCCTCCATCACAGCAAACAAATCCTCCCCAAAACAAAGGGGTACTTCATAATCCCCTCTTAAACCCTCATCGTTCCCTAGTCCATCGATAGACTGGGTCTTGTTGATGTATTCGGAATCAAAGAGGTAGAGAGGACTTTCGTCCAGTTCGCAGTGGTCGTGGTAGGTTTGATAAGAAGGGAGGGTTGTGAGGGTCGCTTCGGCTCGGAAGAGAGTCTTGGGGAACCGTTTAGCTAAACGGGGCAAGATCCATTGACGGGATGAGGTCGAGTCGATCGCGGACCAGGTGGTCATCAGGTCCGTGAGGATGCAGGGTTCTTGAGGGAGGTCGCAAGGGAGGAAGTTCTTTCCTGAGATGCGAGGGATGTTGGAGACGAAGGTGGTGGATCGGAAGAGACGACAGGGGTCGAAAGCGGCGCAAAGGCAGGGTTGGAAGAGGACGTCAGAATGGTGGGAAGAGGTTGTGATGAGGGAGGTGGGGAGGGGTCCATCTTGAGGAAAGCCGTCGGAGGATTTGGGAGGAGGAAGGAGGAAGGTCCGTACGTAGGACGCTCGCCAGGATCCATGCCATTGGTGGAGCCGACCTCGTGCCCTCTGTGGTGTCAGAGATCAAGTGAGCGATCCTACACTTGAACTCACAAAGTCGTTGCTACGCCAACGAACCTCAATATACAACCCCTTCCAAATCCCTTCCACTCTCGTCCACCCAAAAAAAGCCTTACTAACCCCTTGCGCCCGGACCAAATCCTCCCCATCAAGCGCAGAAAAAAGATGGCTCAACAACAACTCGTCGGGGAGGATCGAAAGTGTGCCCAACCCTTGTGTACGAGTCAGGTGTGCTGAGGGCCGGAATATGAGGTTGCCTAGGGGCTTGAGCTCAAGAGGGTTCGCTGTTGCTGAGGATGGGGTGGCGGCTTTGGGACGTTTGACGGGAGGTGACGGGGTGGTGGGGGTCGCTGTGGTGTGTGTGCGCTTGAGGGGCTGTTGCGGTTGCATCGCCGACGGGCAAGAGTGCCAAACCCCTGGCTGCGAAGGGGACGTCGACGGTGGTGCAGCGAGCATCACGGGCTGCGGGTGTAAGGTCCAAAGAGTCCAAGATCCAGGAATCAAGGCTCGTAAACCAGAGTTAGCAAGTCGGGAATTCGGCAAGCGCCGCGAGAAGCTTCTTCCGGGATGAAGTGGCGACAAGAGTTCAAGAGGACACACAGGGCGAGCAGCAGGGTCGCCCTGGGGTCTGCTGCACGCCCACCAGCCACTGGGAGCTATTCGCTCACGTGACCTCACTCGGGAGTACGCTCAGAAAGTTTCGTTCAGAAAATTGTACAACATGCATCTACCCTCAACTACTATTCTGCTACATCAAAGTCTCCTTCGTCCATCTGAAAAACCAAAGTATGTCATCCTTCATGTCAGCCTTCCGTTATAACTAGGAGAACCGGGGCGGTCAAAGAACTCACATCGAGCGGTTCCTTGGGTTCCTCGTGCTCTCCATATCTGAAAAATGAGGGCGATCGGGATCAGTGAGTAACCCGACGAAGTATCTCCAATGCCCGATACCGCCGACTGACTGGATAGCATTGTCGATATGGGACAAGACAACCCCAATCGAGTCCTCATCGGTCACGTCCAGAGGCAAAAATTGCACCATGTTGAAGTCCTCGATCTGGTCCAGAGACCACAAAACAAGTCGGCACAGAGTCAATACTTTGTCTCCTTGATCATTGGTGGAAACTCCGAACTGACCAATTGAACGAGGGCCGAGTTGAGCGCATGGAACTTGGGGTTCGTCGTCCGGTTCGCCGATTCGCGCAACAGTTCTGGATCCGGATCGAGGAACCTGAAATGGTCTATGGGCTCAGTCTTCCGTACTCTCAGTCTTCCGTACTGTGCCTCAGTCTTCACATCCTAACGTACCTATCCACCTGTTTCCGCCTCTTGGCCCCCGTCGTCCCCTTCTTCACCAAATCCATCTTACTCATCACATTCACGCTCGGCACCTCCAACCCGACCATACAACTCATCGCACTCAACACGCCGGCAAAGTATTTCGCCGAATCTTCCATGAATTGGGATTCGAGGAGATAGACGGAGACGAGTTGGATCCCCATGGTCGAGGTGAGGAGTTTGGCGAGTTTGGGGAGGACGGGAATGTGCGTGTAGAGTTCGATCTGGCCGGGGCAGTCGATGATCAACTGCGATGAGGGATGGGGTCAGAGGGAGTGGTTGTACCCTGGTATCCCAAGTGAATGGTACTTGCATAATCATCGTCGTAATCGCCCATCTGCTCCTGCAACCAATCGAGGTTGTTCATCAAGTACCTGCACCGTCATCCACCGATCAGTCAGCCAACTGCCTTCGCCGAGCCCCTAAAGCTCTTTTCAAAACCTCCTCACGACCGCATAAGCTCCCCTAGCCCGCACTCACTCAAAACAGTAAATCAAACCGCCATTAGGCCCCAACTGCAAATCGTCCATCACCTCGTCCAACGAGACCAGATCCTTGATATCGATCGAAGGAGGGTGTTCGAACTTGTCCGCTGCGGGATCGAGGTTGAAGAGATGGACCGAGCGGCCGAGGGATTGGGCGTGGGTTATGAGCGAGGCGCAGAAGGTGGACTTGCCCGCTCCTGCGGGACCGGTGACGAGGACGGCGTCTGTGGTAGGAACGGGAGAGAGGAGGGGTTTGATGGGGAGGAAGGGAGGATGAAGAGAAAGGACGTGGAGTGGGGTAGGGTTCGTACGAGAAGTCGCGATAGGATGTCACGAGTATCACAAGTCCATCAGTTCAATGTTGCGAGCCCATAATCTGGTATAGGTTCAGCTCGTGGGGCTTACATCGCACTGCGAGCAGCGGGGGGCAAGCACAGACCGTCAGCTCAGAGCAGGCAGAGCTACTCGCCGTAGTAAGATGTTCAAGACTGACTGTGGAAGTGTCCGTCTATGACGCTGAATGTGGCCTCGATATGGCGGTGAGATGAGCTCCAAGTCGTGAGAACGAGTGCCAGCTCCCCAGCCCAGCCTGAGCTCCGCAACTCGGCCGTGCCTTGCGAAGCTCGGACCTTGCTCGATCACTTTCGGGGCTTGGGCGTTGGGCGTGGCTGACGCGGCTGGGCGCGGCTCATGACTTCGCAGCGCGCCACGGGCCACCTCCTCCGCAGCCACCTCTCGAAGTGTTCCCCACCTGGACCCCCATCCACACCACAGGCGGCATCCCCACCATGGTCGTACGTCAACACCCTCGGTCGACGCTGATGTACCCTACTAATCACTTCCCTCGGAGCCCACCAGAAAATCAAAACCCTGCACCGTTCGTTGGAGGACCATCTCCCAAGCTCGTCCTCCTCGACCGCGCCCGTCTCCCGCAACCTCGACCCCTCCCTACACCCCTTCTCCCGTTCCCGAGAATACACCCGCGCCGTCACCGCCTCCAAACTCGAACGCATGTTTGCCAAACCCTTTGTCGGCGCATTAGAAGGCCACGGCGACGGGTTGTACAGTATGACCAAGGACGAAGCCGGCGCTTTACCTAGGATCGCTTCCGGTTCTGGAGATGGGGAAGTCAGGGTTTGGGATTTGGCGACGAGGGAATCGGTTTGGTTCGCTACGGGCGCTCATCGGGGTATGGTGAAGGGTTTGGCGTTTAGTCATCCTGCTGCTGGGGAGCAGGGGAGGATCGAGAGGGCTCAGGGGGAGAAGAACAAAAAGTGGAAGAGGCCGAACTTGGGCGACAAGAGGGGCAAGAGGCCGATGAGCGACGGCGGCGATGAGAGTGATTACGAGACGGAGGATGAGGATGATGAGATGGTGAAGTCTGTGTCGAGGGGGAGTCCGAGGTTGCTCACATGTGGTGTGGACAAGACCGTCAAATTGTGGGATGTTACGGGACAAAAGGGGCATGATGTCAAGGTGAGCGGAAGGATCACAATTCATGAATCTGCTATTCCCTGATATGGGAAGCTGATGAGATGAACCTCTCCTATTACAGCCATTACAAACCTTCGTCGGCAAATCCGGCTTCAACTCGATCTCGCACCATCGCTACGACCCCGTATTCGCCACCGCCTCGCACTCGATCGACATTTGGGACGAGACCAAGACTGCGCCTTTATCGACGCTCAAGTTCCATTCGACGTCGAATCTGTCGACGGGAGAACACATCGTTTGCGTCGCATTCAACAAGTCCGAGACGTCTGTTCTGGCGAGCAGCGGTTCGGATCGGACCGTGTGTTTGTACGACTTGAGGAGTGGCAAAGCCGTAGGACGGGTGTCAATGACGGTGAGCTCCAGCGCCTTGACTTTTACAGCTGGCATTTGTTGGCAAAGATCCTTATCGACTCATCTCTTTCTACAGATGCGCGTCAACCAACTCGTGTTCAACCCTCTGCAACCGCCCGTGTTGCTTTGCGCTTCCGAGGACCACAACTTGTACACTTTTGACATGCGCAACCTCTCAACCACGACGCAGATGTACAAAGGGCATGTCGGAGCGTGAGTTTACCATTTTCACTCCTCCGCCCCATTCAGGGACCCAAATAAACTAAGCACACCCTCCTTACTTCGACGTAGCGTCATGTCATGCGACTGGGCGCCTACCGGTCGTGAATTCGTCTCGGGTTCCTACGACCGCACCGTGCGCCTCTGGACCGCAGGAGAAGGCAAATCGCGCGACACGTACCATACCAAACGCATGCAACGCGTCTTCACCTCTCTCTACACCCTCGACAACCGCTTCGTCCTCTCCGGTTCGGACGACTCGATCCTCCGCATCTGGAAGGCCCGCGCCGCCGACAAACTAGGCGTGATTGATAAGCGTGAACAAGCTCGAAAGGAGTACAGGGATGGTTTGAGGGACAAGTGGGGAAGTGTCGGGGATGTGGCTAAATTGGAAAGACAGAGGTTCATGCCCAAGTCGATTCATAATGCCGAAACGTTGAAGAGGACGATGGTCGAAGCGAGGAGTAGGAAGGAGGAGAATAGGAGGAAGCATGCGCCTAAGGGGATCGGAAGGGAGAAACTCAAGCCTAAGCCGGCTAAGAAGGGGGTGATTGAACGGGTCGAGTCGTAGGAGGTCTTCAGGATGTATAGCGTGTTGGAGCCTCGTCACTGCATTGCATATATATGTTTCGCTCTAGTCAATTCCTCCATACGCGGCTCCTTCATCGCCATCGCTTGTCATTCGTCGGGATCGTGGTCGAATCTCTATGGTTGCCACTGAACGAGACGGCGATCACGAATGTCATCAGAAACACCAGAGCGACCTGATGTGTGAACGTGGAGAGGAAGCGAGATCAGCCCCTGGAAAATCCCCACTTCTCCTTCCAATGAGACCTTGACTGACCTGTCCCGTCCTCTTGGTCGAACTATCATTAATCAACCTACTCTCCTCATCAGCCTTGGGGCCAAAACTGGGCATCCCAGTCGAGAACCGACTACTGCCCGACGAATTGAATCCCGCTTTCGCACTCGTCGCGCCCGCACTTCTCCCCCTGATCCTCGCTTCCCTCGCCGGAAACGTCTGGAAATGTTCATCGCTCGTCCTCGTATACCTCCCAGGATGAAATGGGTTCCCTGATCCTGACCCAGCTTGTGTATATTCCTGGTACTGCTCATCGGTACTCGGTGTTTTACTCCCCCGTGTGGGATGTTTCCACGCATAATTCGCTCGTTCCCTCCTCGCTTGATTCTCCGCGCTCGTCCAAGACCACGCCAACCCTGCCCCTCCTCCAAAGCCCGATCTTCCAACTTCATGTGCTGCTCCAGAGGTATAGCGGGGTCGAGAGCCGAAGGAACTCGAGGGCGATCCGCCGAGGGTGGCATCGTATTGTGTTCGAGAGGTTTCGTCGGAGAGGATGGAATAGGATTGGGAAAGCGTTTGGAAGCGTGCTGTACGGGTTTCGACCGAGTCCGAGGAGACCGAGGGGGCGTCGGGGTGGTAAGTGCGTGAGAGCTGTAGCAAGTCAAGGCACGGAACAAAATCGAGTCCGGAGCCGACCGAAGCACCGCATCAGCCAGCGTTGGTCAACTTTTGCATCGACGGCGACGGGCATCGACACGATCCAACACCTCGATGGTGAACTGACCTCGTAGAACTTGTCCTTGATCTCCTTCCTCGAAGCCGATCTCGACACGCCCAAATTGGCATAATGGTCCTGCTCATTCGCCAAGGAGCGGGTCGAGGAAGAGAAAGGTCGAGGTCTATGACGAGGGGTGGTCATACATGCTGGGTTTGAACGAGAGGAGGGGATCGAGAGGTGTCGAGAGAGGTTTGGGATTGGTGGGAGGCAAATGAGGAGAGGTGTGGCGGGTCGCATCGTGTGAGGAGGTGCGATGCGTCGAGAGAGGGGGGCAGTAGGAGCAAGGACAGAAGGGAGAGCGAGAGACGTCACCGAGTCGCGCGACCGACATGAGGATCGGCGGAGCAAAGGCGGCCACTTCAAGTTGAAGCTGAATTTTAGCTGGGTACCCAAAAGCCCAGATGTTCGGTCATACCTGGTCATACATAGTGGCACCGAGGGACAGAGAGTGAATTCACATTCTTTCCTGACTATTTTTCAGGGAGCCGTCTCAGTCCCAAAACGTGGTTGCCGTCGGACTCGAAAGGCTCTGCAGTGGGAAGGTGGAAAAGTGGACATACTACTATCCGGCCCATCGATTTGGCGGGATGAAAGGTACGCAAGGACATGGGAACCTGATGGTGAGTGCGTGCAAACGGTCCATCAGAAAGACACGGCTAGATGTCAAAATGGCCGAATTTTTCCAGCTGAATACATGCATGCACTGCCTTGATTGACGCGCCGCCACACTGCCCGAGCGCGAGCTGGCGCGCCAGTGCGTGACCCGTTAGCGAAACCGTTGACTAGCGGCGCTCCCCCCACCCCGGCCGGCCTCTTGGCACTTGCTCTCGACTCGTCATCACATCCCACACCCCTCTGGAGCTGGTGTCTTTTTGCGCGTAGTCTCCGACTTCTCTGCTAGGCTTTCGTGGTACGCCGCACGTCTCCAGTCGATCGTCGTCCTCGTTAGCTCTCCCAGCTCAGCTCGCAGCCTCGCGCACCCGCGGCATCTTGATTCGCGCCAGTCTCTCGGTGGTGCACGCGCCTCGCCTTTCGCGTCCAAAGGTCGAGATCGAAGGTCCTCACGTCGTGATTGCGCCTCGGTGCCGGCCGTGTTTCATCCGAGGTCCAAACTTGACTGCTTCTCCTTTGCAACTCAAAGGATTGACCGCTGGACCACGCTCATCCACTCTCCTCAAGTGGGCTACGCGTCGACTTGTGCAGGTCGACTCCAGTCCTCGCCCGCCCGCTCGCCCCCCTCCGCACTCCGACGACGAATCAGCCCAAGTCAGTTTCCGCAGCTCGCCGTTCCCACTGCCGCGTTCGCAGCGCCCTGATCCCCCTTTATTCCCATCGACTTGCTTCCTCACAGTCCAGCATCGGCTCATCGACTTGATCAAGCCAGTACCTAGGCTCATCGTGTCGCATCCTTGGGGGATCTGCTCCGCCTCGCACTCCGCCGTCACGTCGCCCACGAGCGTGTGGCGTCGGCGCGTCTGCACCTCTCGCCGAGATCCGAGTCAGCTACACCCACACCTCCCAACCTAATACACCATGAGCAACTGCCTCGCATGTACGGATCCGATCCCCAAATGCGAATGCCCCGCCGGCGTCGCGTGCTTCCAATCCCAACGCAACTGCACCACCTGCCCTAGGAACATGTGCGCCAGCTCGTCCTCGCCGAGCGGTTCGTCTGGTCAGAACCTCGGCAGTACGATCGGGGGCGCCGTAGGAGGAGTCGCTGGAATCATCGTTGCTTTGGGGCTGCTCTACTTTCTATGGTGGAAGCCGAAGGGTTTGGAGGCTTCGAGGAGGAGGTATTCGAAACATATCACGAATCGACAGTCCAAGATGCCTCCTCCGCCGGCGATGAGCAAGAGAAAGAGCGCGAACGCCGAGGCGATCGCCAAACGTACCTCGATACATCTAAGGATGGACGGTACACCCGAGACTCTTGAGGCTGGCGCTCGCAGGCGTAGCAGTCCCAACAACACCGTCTCGTTCGGAGGCCGACATGTTGGCGATTCGACACGTTCGAGGGGATCGCTCGAGGTGAGTGTGCTTGGCTCGCGGTGGAGTGGCTTCTTTTTTGACTCGCTTTTCCATCGTTGCAGAGCGAGAACCCGTTCGCCGATCACGACAGATCTTCGATCGGATCTGTCGACGACCACGATGGCAGGTCGACACGGACATCGGACTTTTCGTTCCGCTCCTCGCAATCGACCAACATCATCCCGATTGCATACATCCCTCCTCACTCCAACTCGATAGCCATCGACGATGCCAACCGTGGCGCGTTCGGCGAGATCCTGTCCAACGACACGAGGCGAGAATCTTTACGACCTGCCGCGGTCCGAAACTCGATGCCCGTCAGCATGGCCAGCCACGACTCATTGTCCTTTGTCAACTCGGATCTCATCGACCTGCACCCTCTGCCGCCGGTGCTAAGCTCCGAGAAGCTTTCCGCTTCGAATGCGACCGCACCTGGTGGGGCCCCCGTTCGCCCACCTCGATCGCCTGGTCTCGACCTCAAGCTGCCGAGCATCGCGCAGCCTACAGCACCAACGCTTACATCGCCACATGCGAGCACGTTAGGGATGCGCCCCACCTCCGCTCTCCTATCCCCGCCAGGCGCTTCTTTGCGCAGCAGCTCGAGTGGTGGCTTCACCAACAGCATTCCGACCTCATCCCGAGGTATGTCGGTCTTGTTGGAACGCTCGCCAGCGGGTATTCTCAGTTTGCCCGCTGGCTCGCACCTGTCGACCATTTCGAGCATGTCAACCTCGACGACGCAAACGAGGAGCTCGACCATGTCGTACATCCTCGATCCGCCGCAAATCATCACACCCGTCAATGCTCAAGGCGTGCGTCGCGTAGAGGTCCTCGGACGTGGTCAAGCCGGATTGGTCAAACTGCAAGGGAGCGCCGCTTCGGCGAGCTCGCCTACTCCCAGCAGCTCTTTTGGGTCATCTGGGTCGACCCCGACACCCAAGATCACGGGAACGATGCAGGCCCAGCGCGCTGCTGCTTTGGCCGCCGCATCGAACGAGCAGAACCCGTTCGCAGATGCGAGTCAGGCGTCGACATCTGCGGGCGAGAACAATCAGAGGCGGTCGTCGAAGGACTCGCCCTTGGACCAATGTGACCCTGTCAATCGACGCGACTCGCTCTCGACCATCACGGATGAATCCGACGAGTCTCCCGGAGGTGTGGACTCCTCTTCGCCTCGCTGGACCGCATCATCGGTTCAACTCGGCGGTGCAGGTGATCGCGCGACGGTGCACTCGATCCAATTTGACGCCGAGCCGCCCTCACCTGGATTCAACCGCTCGCTGCACCCAACTTTGTCGGTTGCTTCGTCCACAGGTCTGGGTATCCCATCGAGTGCTCGCAATTCGGCTTACTCGGACATCGATGGGGATGGGGAGACGGGATCGAGATCGCGACCATTGACGGGTGATACGCAATGGGTCACCGCGGCCTCGGCCTCGGCCTCAGGTCGCCACGACTCGACCACATCGTTCGTCACGAACTCGTCGCTTCGATCTTCGTCTAGCCCATCGATGCTGGACGCCGTCATCTTGGCACCCGCGGCAAGTGTTTCATCCCCGAGCATTTTGAACGACACCGCTTCGTCGGCACAAGACTCGAGGCTTTCCCATACCCCTTCGTTCCCTACGCCTCCTCAGCGACCCGTCAGCACGTTGCAAGCGGCACAATCTTTATCACAAGGTGCAAGTGATGCGGACGCTACTTACTTGGCCCCATTGGCGGTCATCGACGTCACCTCTCCTTCGTCGGATGGATCTGCCCATCGATCCCCCGATCCCGATTCGCCCCTGCCAACGCCCTTCTTGCCCTTCGCCGGCCAACGCCCGACCTCGTCCGCTTCCTCCGCCGCGACGTCGGATGTACGTGGTGGTCGAGCAGGCAAGCAACGTGTTGAGAGTCAAGCCATTTCTGTCCGCAGTGGATTCGCCAGTGGACTAAGTCAAATCCCCTTCACCCTCGATGGTGGATTGCGCGACTCGATGCTCTTGAGCGATCGGGGAAGCGTCATCAGTCTCGGTGTCGAGTCCAATCAAGGTGACGACGACAACGAAGAAGAACGCGTTCGGAATGGGCAACTTTCCACTTCCGATCGTACGAGCAAGATGTCATACCTCAGCGCAGCAACGAACGACGAACGCGACGTATTCGCCGATGGAACCGGTCGTCCGATTAGTTTCGCCAGTTCGATGGGCGACTCGAGTTACAATGGTGATGACTCGGCGAATGAGGATGTTGTGGTCATGCAAGCTGAGATGTTGCCCTTGCATCGCTCGACGTCGACGAGGAAGACGTTTTCGAATGCGACGAAGGGGAGCTCGTTGAGGCATGAGGCAGTACCGAACATGGGTGGGGATGACGAATTGAATCCGTTTGGACGACATGCCGAGGTGATGTCTACGACTAGTGGTGGCGCCGATGCACGAGCGTCAATGGATTCGTTGGTGATGAGTGCGGCGCTGTCGAGGAACTTTGAGGATTTGCAAGATGCTTGATAGTGGTAGAGCGAGGGCCAGGGCCAGAAGGAGTCGCTTTCTTTCTATTTAATTTGCATGTATCGATCAAGTTGATTTTGAACTTGTAGGATGGCTGGGTGGTCCTGGTAGACCTGTTTTTCTGATTAATTCGGGGTTCTTGTATTGAGCAGCATCATGTCAGTTCAGAGCGTCTGTCTTGTCGCAGGAAGTAAAGCTGAAGACAATATGAGGAAATTGTATTTGATTGGTACTCTCAATAGCTTGTTAACATAAATATATGCTTAAATATTTCCTTTGTCTCGCCCCCTGTTCCCTTTTAGATCAAAGCATCAGTGCAAAAAAACAGGTGTACCTGGGCAATATCATATTTAGATTTGATCGGAGTCAAAACGAATGTATTAATACTTACTTGTTTCTAAAGTCGGGCGAGACAGTGAAACTCTAGAAAATTGATTCTCAGTCAGACCGATTTATACAAAAGGGAAAGGGCGCGTGCGAGAAGAGTATTCCGCATCAACCATAAACGAAATTATGATGTTATTAACTTGATGCTCTAACTTTATTGTATGGACGCTTCGCAGGTATTGGATCAATATGACTTTGCTTCAATTTACTCCCTGTTCCTAAGATGAGTTTCAAATTCGAACCCGAGTCTCGAAGCGCGGTCGGTCGCGATCGATCGGGCGACCCCCACCCCCCTTGGATCCACCGTTCGTCGCTGCACGTTGCCCTGCTCCCGAAGGTCGACTCCTTCGGAACTCGTCTTGCTTCCTAATGTCGGGACGGGGGATGACGTCAACTGTTTCCTGAAATAGATCACTTAGTTTCGTTTACCGCTGATCCACTGATCCTTCTCACCTTGAAACTCGTTACATTTCGAGACCTTGTCACATCGGCCCCCTCCCGGGCCCGAACAATAGGATGGCGGCTCATCGGAGTCCGTGGTGGGAACGATCGAAGTTCGAAGGCTCTGAAATCCGATTCGCCAAATTACACGATTGGGGCTCCGGCGGGTCGGAATCTATCGAGCTCAATCGAGGCTTATCCCAGTACTATCAGCGCTCTAATCAGTGGTGCTGCGAGGGAGGAAAAAGGTGGGAAAATATCGGTACATTTTGGCCTGCATGCTAGAGACCGAAGCATTCTTGAAACAGGGCGCCATCGACAGAGGCGCTCGCTGGGTTCGTGAAGTCTCGCAAAGTGATCGGAACGGGCGCGGGCCGCTGCGAGATTAGAGACTTTATCCTGCTTGCCCGGGTTTCCGAGCTACTACTTTCAACCCACTCTCGCCTTGGGTCGAACGTCGAGTGCGCCTCGTCGTACCTACATCGGCTCTGCGCATCTTCAGACCAGTGGACTGTCGACGTCGAGGGAGCCAGGGTTCGGTGGCCTGATCCTCAAACGACTGCGGAGGGTTGGACGACGGCCTCAAGCCCTGTGCTTTATGGACGCGACCGCTCCTGCCGGCGACACCACCACCACCCCGACTGGTCTCGCAGGACAGCCTCCGACGTCATCGACCACTTCGCTCGCCGCGATGGAGACTACAGCTAGTGAGTGGGTGCAACAATTGAGGGACGCGTCGAGCATGGGATAGTATGCTCATATCGGTGCTGGGTCTCTTACAGCGACAACAACTGCGGGCGACAACAGCTCTCCTTCGACCGCCGATAGCGAACCTGGGACCGCCACACCGAGCCCAGCCCCTGCTGCTACGACGACGACTCCGGCAGCCGCGACGACGAATCGGGTCGATTCAGCGACCACGTCATCGCCCGCAGCGGCGAACACGACCCCACAGTTCACACCCCAGGCTTCTTCATCTGCAACGACGACCCCAAATCAGGCGACAACGGCAGTGCAAAGTGCAGGCACCGCTTCGGCGGTTTCGAGCTCGGTCCTCCTCGACACGAGCAACTCGGCTCCCTCGTCGAGCGCAGCGAGAGCGAGCTCGGTTGCCGACACCACGGCACAGACGAGTAGTACCAATCTGGCATCCAGTGTAAGTGCTACACAAGCACCCACCACGACCGATGCTTTGACCAGTGCAGCTGTGGCGGAGAGCACGTGAGTCGATTTCCGCACACCATTTATAGTTTGCTTGGGGGGGTCCGATCTCATCGCCCGACCGGCGGCGCGGCCTTGGCCTTCGCACAAATGTTTTAGTCCAATTCGAAATCACGAGTCTCGAGGCGTGCGGGCCACATCTTGTGACCATGACTGTTCACAGAACCTGACGTACCACTCCTATTGCCTCAATCCTGACAGTCGCTCGGCAGTGTATCAAACCTCGATGTACACGTACACCAGCTCGGGGGGCGCAGTCGTGTACGCGACCACGTTCCTCACGACCTACGTCTTCGTCCCCGCTGCAACGACGACAGGGGCGCGAACCCTCAACTCGAACGGCGACGCCTCGGGGGGTAGCACCTTCTTCTCCAAGACCGGCGCCGTCGTTGGTGTCTTCCTCGTCGTGGGTTTGATCGTTGCCGTCATCGCCGCAGGCCTTGGCTTCTTCTACGTCCGAAGGAAAAGACGACGACGTCTCGATGAAGACTTGCGCGTTGCGGCCGGTGGCGCAGGGGATGGAGGAGCTGGGACCGCTCGCTTCCACGACGATGATAGCGAAGAGGGTCATGGGAGCCCTTACGACCCCACCAGCACCTCAGATGGCCGCATGTCGAGTTTCGGACCACCAGCCACGTTGTCGAGTTATGGTGCCGTTGGGTTGACGGGTGCTGCGGCTGGCTATGGTCTCGCTCGAACACCATACGATCAAGCCCACGACGACACGCCGTATCGTCGACCTCTCAGTTACGGTGCTTCCGTCGACTCAGACCATGCTCTTCAACGTCGCTACTCGGCCGAAATAGGACATCACTCCGCATCCCCCAGCGACGGCTCCTTGCAGGGCATGGCCTCAGCCTACGGCGACTTTTTAAGCCTCGGTCATTCGCGAGCCTTCTCAGGCGAAGGCGCAGAAGAAGAACCTCTACCCGAATGGGCTCGAGAGTTCTTCGATCAAGCCAACGGTGTATCGACTGAACGATCATCGCCTGAACATTTCGGAGGTGGGGTCGAGCGCTTGGAG
This sequence comes from Microbotryum scabiosae, assembly GCA_022702605.1. Taxonomy (NCBI): domain Eukaryota; kingdom Fungi; phylum Basidiomycota; class Microbotryomycetes; order Microbotryales; family Microbotryaceae; genus Microbotryum; species Microbotryum scabiosae. The sequence goes on along the minus strand of JAHWDV010000014.1, from coordinate 1,038,785 downwards.
GCGTTGGAAGAGAAGGGGGAGAACCCTTTCGTCGTTTCCAAGCCGGATGATCGTATCGAGCCGAGACCATCCAAGGAGGACGATAATGTCAGTCAGGAGAGCCTGGCGGACGGGCAGGATTATTCGAGGAAACGAGTGTTGAGGTGTGTCATAATCGAGCTTGCGTTGACTACTTCGAGAGGCACTGGCCGGCTGACACCTCTTTTCTTTCACTTCGCTGCAGGGTCGCCAACCCTACTGACGAGTAATGAGATTTTTTTTTCACGACTTTACGATAGCGTTTTGATGACCCATAACGCAGCATCTACATAGACATAGACATTTTATTTGACGACTCTCCTTCGGCATTAGCTTGGCATGGGCTCGTTGGATGCCCCTCGTTTTTGTTCATGCATTCTTCTTTTTCGAAAGAGACCAAGCAAAGACCTCAAATGTTGCAGGCACTTCTACAAACGAAAAAAAAAGGAGAGACATAGAATGAGAAGAAGAAAAGCAAGCCCAAGACAAAGAGAAACAAAAAGCAGAATGAAAAAGAAAATGGGTAGCCTCCGTCACCGAACGAGAGAAAAAAACGCCAGTCAGCCACAAGTCACTCCGCTGCAAGCTCGAAAAGAGACATCTCTTGAACTTTCGTAAATCCGATCTAAGCTGGTGGAAAAAGGAAAAATTTACGCCGCATCGTCGAAAGCACCGCTTCACTCCATCGGAAGAAAGAGATTTACAAACTAATCCGCGTACTGTGAAGAGATTGTCGGAGTCAGCATAGAGCTCTTGCGGTGATAGAAGATCATGTAGATGGGAAGCGGACTCACCAGAACCAACCGACTCCCACTCCGGACCCATCGCTCCAATTCTTGATCATTCTCCAACCCGACCAACCTCGCCCCACCAGCCATGACGACAGCCCCGGGTATGGGACTTGACGTTCCCGTACCAACCTCCTCACGATATCGCAAGTTGACGACATCGTTGCCGAGACGTTCGCGCACTTTGTCGAGCAGGGCACCGTGCGTCACGGTCGGGGGTACTCGTATCGCAATGAGGTCGTCGGTGTTGCGGTGGAAGATCTTGATCTTGATAAAGGCGGCGCCTTGATGGGCGTTGCCCATGGGAGCCAAATGAGGTGCGAGGGAAGACGCGTTGGCGAGAGGTGATGTTGGCGATTGCGAGGGGTTGGTGTAATAGGGTTGTTGGAAAGAGGCTTGTTCTGTTCAAGAAATCCATGTCAGTAAAGAAGGCACCATGGCGTGCCCCCCAAAGCTCCCGGTTGACTCACGACTACCGGAGGACCTATTGGACCGACTCGAATGTGACCGCGGTTCATTCTGCCCGCCATTCAAATCCAACCTCGCCAAATCACTCTCCACTCCGGATCTCTTGAGCCCCGCGGACCCATTCGGTACGGCCCCACCATCCATCTGGTCGAGGTACTCGACCAACTCGCCGTACTGTCCTTCGATCGAATTCGACGCGCCACCCCCGAGTTCGTTGCCCCTCTCATTCCCAGGCGAGACTTCGACGTCCCCGGCCCTCGGGACCAGGAACTCGTACATCAACCCACTCGTACGGATATGTCCCGGGAGTTGGCACAGGTCGTTGAGGTAGACGCTGAGGTCGTGAACGCGTTGCGCGCACACGACTTCATCTTCGTAATCTGTAGGACCGGGCATCATCGGTAAGATTCGTTCGGCGACACGTCCCGAAGGCTTCCCAGGCGCAGGTACTCGGCCCGCTTCGACGGGGAACTCGTCCATGAGGGCGATCTGAAAGTCGTAAAAGTCCTGGTAAAGGCGGTAGAGAACGAGCGATGCACCCGTCGAGAAGAAGACGCGCAGGTGGAACCAGAACGACCCTTCCTCCTGGTGGAAAGATTCGACCGAGGCCGAAGTGACGAGACCGTACTGCTTTCGTTCCTTTGTGTACGAGTATCGCCGCTCATCGCCTTCGTACCCTGCCTCGGCCTGTTGCGGCGCCGGATCTTCCTGGAACCTCTGCTGGTGCGCATGTTGTGGCGTCCGATCGTCTGGGCCCTCGTAAGCTCTTGATGACGAAGCCCTAGCTTGCGAAGTCCCCTCAAAGTTTGCTGCATTCGGTGCAAGGCTAGGTTCGGCCGAAGACGGCACCGAGTTACCCCCTCCATTGCTGCTACCGAAATCGAATCGACCGAGCGGGATCGACGCGCTCTTGTAATCGGCCGTCATCTTTTTCCATTCCTCAACCTTGGGTACGACCGCACTCCGGATCAGCTCCTCGACATTCTCGACCGGTTTGCCCGTCGTCATGTCCTGGATCTCAACGAAGGCGACGGGGATCAGGCCCGGTCCACCGAGACGACCGATCGGTTTGGCGACGAACCATTCGTGGTTCGATTGCGCGATGACGATGATAGGTTCGCCGCGCTTGGCGTCGAGCTCGTCGGCTCGTTCGGCGACAAAGTCGTATTGCACGATGCCGTACAAGGGTTGCTGCTTGGGGGCCGGGTGCGAAGGAGGCCGAGCTGACCCTGACGAGCGCTGCTGCTTCTGCTGTTGTTGCTGGTGCTGCGGCTGTTGCTGCGGAGGAGCAGCCGAAACAGATGCCGACGTATGCGAGGCCGATACCGGACTGGCGACGTAGCTATTGTTGACGCTCATGACCCTCGATGACCCCGGTTGGGATGAGGACGAATACGAGCCACTCGTCGAAGCCGGCAGCGGCGGTCCGTTCGAGAAGGAAGACCCCGACCCCGAGTTGGACCCCGAACCCGATTTCTTGACCTGATGCCCCGGTGTGGCGTTCTCCCTGACGTTCCTACCGAGGACCTGGAAGTGCGACGCCGGTACGAGCCCTCTAGCCCCTGTGAGCGGGTTTGCGGCGTCGAACCAATCATCGCCGCCTTCGTCGCTCACGACGTGAAAGAAGTCACCAGCTTCGAACGAGAGTTCCTGCGGTGACCTTGCCCGGTACGACTCGACGGCGCGGATCACTCGCTTTGGTGGTGTCGGGGCTACGGCGGGGATGGTCGAGTTGGCAGCGGGTGCCGGTGACGATGCGCCGCCACCTCTGACGAGCGCGACCGCGGCTGGACCGGAAGCAGGGAAGTTCGCGGTCGGCAGCGACGAGTAGGTCGGTGTGGGTGCCCCGATGCGCTCCTTGTTAAACGATCGTCGAATGTTCTTCATCGCACGAGAGGTGCGGGTGCCGATCTAGGGCTGGCTGGGGTCGTGGTCGACGAAGGGGGTGGAGAACTAGCTCCAAGCTGTTCGCATTCCAGAATGCAGAGCAAGAGCGCGGTCAGTGAAGGTATTACGATACGGTATGGGGGACTCCAACAAGACTAGAGTAGTCATGTATCGCCACTAGGTTGTACACGGGCGATCTCGTCGACAGGGGCAAGGCCGGCGATCGCCCACGGTTGAATAAACACGACTCGCCCGTACGCTGGTACGCTGCCAGGCCTGGTTGGTCCCCCTACCTAGTTGTTGTGACGCCCACGAGCGACCCGATCAGGTGGGCCCCCTAGAGACTCACAGTGATGAGGCGAGAAAGAGGTGATGCACCCACCCGGGCGTACGGGGGCTGGTAAGGAGAGGCTCGCTTGTGAGGGGTGTAACGAGGCTCAAGCCTGGATGTATGCTCCTCCCGATGGGCCTGCTTGGATTCTGGCCTGGCTGGCGGGTTGGCTGGTGTGGTGTGGTGGGTGGGAGCTTGGCGCGCGCGCGCGATGGGGTCGCACTCACGTGAGTCGCGGCTGGCGGGAATAAGGTCCGAGCTCGACGGTCGCCTTTGAACGAGACGACTTTGTTGACAAAGTTCCCAAGAGATCTGGAAGGGGGGCGAGAGAGTGAGAAGATAGGCCGAATGTAAGACAAGTTGTCCAAAGGGAAGGCCGACTGGCAACAGTTCTTAATTGCCTCAAGTACAAGGACGATCAACCGAAGCGGCTGGACCGGCGACTGGAACCTGACTGTCCCACGTACACCCGGCTTCCAGCGCTTTTCCCCTCGCAGTCCATGAGGACTCGGATAAATCACGCGGCAAACATTTTCGCCAGCACGATGACGCACCGTATCATTTCGGCCCATCATGCATCGTGATCCAGAATTATCCACTTTCGTTCTGGACTGTTGGGGAAGCGGTGATGGATGATGACTCTCGCCCGATTTGGAAAGAGCTAACGTCTAGTACAGACACTTTTTGATGCCCTCCTGAGATGCGTTGCTTCGATCGAGGATCGACTCCTTTGCATGATCGCCCGAACGCACGCGCGCGCACTAGCAGCCAGAGTGCAGTGACGATCAGCGTACGAGCCCAGATCGACGGCAGTGATTGCAAGGTAAGACGTCAGGGGGCATTTGCAGGAGAAAAGAGGGCCAAAAACAAGAACAAGAATAAGCTCGAGAGGACACAAGCATGATCGGTAGGTGTACAGAAGAGAAAGAGACGAGAGGAGAATATTTTCCCTCTCAGTCCTCGATGTAAGTGGATACTATTTGGCCCCCCCTCCCACCACCACCAAAAACCCCAAAGATACTGGGTCGAAACATATCCATATCTCCGTCATAACATCAGACTGCCGTATGCTCCCAAGATCAATGGCTTTCTTGGGTCGCCAATTCCAAGCGGTCCAGCACCGTAGCTAGGTCCACAACATTCTCCGTCGGCTCGCCTCCCTGCGGCGCGCCTGTCAACTCGGCGAGTCGTTCCTCATTGATCACGTCTGACGAATCGAATGGCGTAAATACATATAGCCTAGGAACATTGATCCCACTTGACTTACCCGCATATGATACGAATGACAGTCTGCGACGCTCGTCCGTGACCCCAGCCAAAGCGTTGAATGACGAACTCGGCGAAATCTGCGCACCCGACGCATCGTGTAGGTTCCCACCACTCGTCGCCAGGGAGAAAGGTACAGGAACTACGAGTTTGTTCACCCCAGGCGCTAGAGGAGGGGACGAGGTTGGCCCTATCTCGGAGGGCCGCCGTTTCTGGGCCTCTTGCTCGAGCGCCTCGGAAAGGGTTTGCGAGAAGGGGACAAAGGTCGAGCGATCGTCGGGTGGGGTACCGACACTGAAACTGGCGACACTTTCGGGACTTGCGCCTCGTGCACTGTCGCTGGTCGAGTCAGGCGAGAAGGATCGCGTTTGGGGACTTCGCACGGGTGATCGCGACGCCGACGCGCCGGGGCCGAGTCCGACCGAAGACGAGGAGGGAATCGCGATCGAATGTATGGGGGAGGGCCAGCCGGAGCCTACAAGTGCGGCTTCTTCCGAGTCGTGCACGAGTGAGGCGATGTCGGGTGTCATCCCAGGCGAGGATAAGGCCACGACGGCTTCGTCGAGCACAGGAGCGACGGCGACGTCGACCGCCTCCTGAGGGCTGATTTGATGTGTCGCGTTGAACTCGACATCTGCCAGGGTGAGACGGAATGACAAACAAACGGGTTAGTCGGGACAGTGAGCCAGCGAGGTCCGACTGGTCGGGACGTGTTCCCCACCCACCTCGTTCAAAGATATGGGTCAGATCGAGGCCCGAGTTGGTTCGACTGATGGGGTTCGATGCGACGGGTGCGTGCAGATCATGGTGGGGATGATGAAAATGATGATGTTGAGCTTTCTCCCTTGTCGGTGAGGTCGCGTCGTCCTGGGAATGGCCATGTCGCCCCGGTGTCGGTCTCGGCGAGGCTGGACGTGAGAAGGAAGCAGGTGAGCTCGGAACCGAAGGCGACGGCACAACGGGTGACGGTCTCGACACCGATCGGATCTGCGCCGTCAGGACGTTGGAAGGTCTTGATGGTCTTGACGGGGAGTCGCGTCGGTCCTGTGGGGAGCGGTGGGTACCGGGGTGCGGGTGGGATGGGTCGGCTTCCGCAGCTGAGCCGGAGCCGGAGACGCTGCGAGACCTGGGTGGGGAGACGAACGCGCCGACGGCTGCGATGTTGGATGGGCTCAACGATGAACCAGCGCCCGAGACGGTGTCCCGTGGTACGCTCGGTGCGTCGACCGTGATGCTGGGTGAGTTCGACATCGTGTCTGTCCAATCCCGTCCCGACGATCGATGTAGGGAGCGAAAGCCAGAAAGAGCAAGCGACCGCCCAGGCGAAGCGAAGGCGATGCGGGGGAGACGGCGTGCGAGGACGTGAGGCGCGTGACACCGAGTGCCCGGGACCAGTGCTGCAGGCTGCCTTGGCCACGCTGCTGACGTCTTTGATCTTTTGGGCAGGTGGAAAACGGATCCGAACACCTGTCGATTCCGGATCCGAACACCTTGTCTCGGCTATCACGACCGTCTACGTACAGAGAGAAGAGCTTGGCACGTGATCAACAGACGAACAGCACACGGGCAAACTCTATGGACTCAACAGAGTCAGGGGCTTCTTGTTGAACGATTTGTGAATCGTGATCTCGATTCATCGCCGCCGGATAGCGGACCACGGCTCTCGCCTGAGAAGCTTCGTTAGCGCCATCGTGGCCGGGTGCCCCTCGTGGGGTAGCCCCTATCTCAACGTCGACGCGTACTCCTCAGTCGCATTCGATGGAGGTTGAACTCATATCCGTTTGAGGTAGGCTATGCACCTCGTACTTCCCTCCACAGGACTGTCCGCTGTCGCGATACCGCGCTTGCTCGGACACGGCGCGCAGATCGTCACTCTCAGTTGGTCCTGCCAAGGATAGACTGAGACTGGCTCTCTCGAAACATGGCATCTTATCAATACGGGTGAAAGCGTTTTGAGAGAGAGAGATCAACAATATCTTCGTTTCAGATCATCGTTTCTTGTAGATGCAAGGTCGCAACAGACTCGAGGCTTTCTTGGTGACCTCGGCCTTCTTAGAGACGGCCTCCTCCCCGGCCTTGGCAAAGTCGAACATGATGAAGTGAGTGTTGGACGTATCCTTACAATGCAGAGATCCCTCATAGTCAGCAAAAGGATATTTCAAGCCAAAGTTTGGTCGAGCTTCCTTACCTTGCTCGTCGATCTGAAGCCAATCGACGAGACGAGCGCCACAAATCCATCAATATCTGTGAACCTGCTTGAGACCTCGGCGATCTTGAGCTGACCTCTGCACACGTATCAAATCGAGTGGTAAGTATACTGTATATGCACATTCTTAGGTAAACCCCGTCCACTAACCCAGGCTTCAACACCCTCCAGCTCTCCCTGATCATTTTGACCCAATCGGTCCCCATCAAACTCAAGCAGCAAACAACAACATCGACAATCTGTCCACCCTGTTTCCCACCGGGCAGAGGAACGCTCGAGCATTCCGCTTCGACAACCCATCCGTCTTTGGACACGAGGTCAAACGAGATGACCTTGAGCTCCTTGTGCGACTCTTTGGCGAGGTCTCGAGCGAGGGTCGCGTCGCCGCAGCCGAAATCGGCGACGAGTGACAGCGCGGGTAGGGAAGTCGAGAGCTGCTTCTTGATCAAGGTGAGGGGGTGGAGAGGCCACCCTGCGGCCTGGGACCGGAATCCAGCGTGGTACTGCAGTGAAACGAACATGGATGAGCAATTGACCAAAGAAGATCTCAGTCCTGCTTGCTGGTCGACTCACACCGTCGAACGCGCCATCCTCTTTCATCTTGGACCACGCTTGTTCACCCGTGGTCGTGTATAGTGTCTCGTTGAGCATCCTGAACATGCCTCCTGCCAATTTGGCCCTCAGCGATGCCTGGAGCGAGCTCTGTGCAGTCGAGCCAGCGGATGAGGAGCCTCCGACGGGCTGTTCGTCAAAGTTGGGTGCAACATGGGTGCGAGACATGGCTGGAGTAGACGTCGAATCATCTTCGGAATCTTGTGTAGCAGTGGGATGAGGACCGTGTTGGACCTTGTGCTTCTTCTTGTTCTTCGAAGAGGACTCCCGTGGTGGCGCCGAAGAGGATGAAAGTTTGGGTGCCGCGCCTTTGTGAGCGTGTGAGTCGTTTTGTCCATGCTCCTTATTGTCCTTGTTGCTGTGAGGTGATGCATCCATAGGTCGCTTGGGAGGCCGTTCCTTGCGAGGTTGAGGGGCACCACCAGCGCCATCAGCCTTCGACGTCGATGGGTCCTTCTTCTGTCCAAAGGATGAGATGATGGGTGTCGCGTTGGCGTGTGTTCCCTTTTCCGTGTTCATCCCTTTCATCTTCTTCATAAGCTTGTCGAGGTTCATCCCCGCTTCGGCCGTCGCCTGGCCCTTCGCAGCCGACTCGGCACGCGGTCGCTTCTTGTTGCCATTCGGTGCGGTTGACGAGGACGCGATGGGTGGCAGGTTGGAGAGGAGTGGGGTGTCGAACAACATGGCGTGAGGATGTGCTACCGTGTGCACGTCGTGTGGGGTGAAAGGCTCGGACAGTTTCGCAGAGGAGGCGACGGACAACCGAGCCCGCTCCAGGATTTGCAGCTCACAATTCCGAGGTTTGGTAATCGGAGAATCTCGGATTAGCCCATCGCCGTGCTCCGCGCACGTGCTTCGGCTTTCGGGTGGAGCGCTCGACTGCCAATCACTTTTGTTGAGCTTGTGTTTCCGTCTGCGAAGCTTGTTTCACGCCGATCGCCCTTTGCAGGTCTCCCTCTTGTTGCCACCACAATAGCCCTCCTTTTCGGCTCGTCCGCTTCCCTTTCCTCCGTCGCTTGCACCTGTTGCAGCCGCCACGAGCGTCCGAGCTCGGTCCGACCGTCAGCAGCCCCCGTCGAAGCTCCCACTCGGACTCGGTCACCGAGCACACGTGCACTCGGCAAGTTGGAGAGCTCTCTCTCGCGCTCGCTCCGTCTCTCTCCTCCGGCCCTCGGCTTTCGCAACTGTTCACGACCAGGCAGGCAAGTCGTATCGTGCCTAAGCTTCATCCACGTATCTCTACTAATCAAGTTTATCTTGGTATGACAGAGTCCTGCACGCCCCTACACCATCGTCTCGTCGTGCTCTCACCTGGATATATTTTCAAGATGGGTTCGTTCAGAACCCGGCCGCGCCACCTTTTTCTGCTGTCGGACAGCAACGTCTCATCAGGTTGGATCTCTCCGTATTGCAGCTACTCCGTCATCCTCGACCCCGTCGGCCAAGATTCGACCGTTCAAGACATCGAGTGACCTCAAGGTTTTTCGATTCCTGCTAGGAGCCCAGGTTCAGGAGCCGTAGGTCCAGGACCTGCCAAGCCCCCCACATAGAACATGACAGATGACTCACGTTTCTCTTCATAGTCCACAGTTCGGCCAGTTCCAACTCGGCCGCCCTCTTTAGCCCCCTCGGCTTGCTCGCCTGGGCCGTCCTGACCCAATTCCTTGTCACCATGATCGGCAAAGGATGGCCGAGTTCGCTGCGGTACCTCGTATCTATAGGTCGATACCCCATACCGGCCTACCACGACAGCTCTTTCATCCATCACGGCACCGAATTGCTCACGTCCTTGCCTCTCTTCATCGCCCCACCGATCGTCCTGCTCGCGCTCTTTGAGATGGTCCACCGCCCCCGGTTCGAGGACGAGGTCCAGCGTGCGATTGGAGAGGAGGACATGCGTGATATCGAAGGATACTATGGGAGTGCCGAAAAGGTGGACGGTTCCGAAACAGGCAGGAAGGGGGCTTGGGTCCTCGAGTACGATCAGCGCGTCATCGGTCTCGTCACGCTCGACGGTCGCAAGCCAGGCCAACACCTGACCTCGGTCGTCGACTTGACGGTGGACAACAACGACAAGATCTGTGGTTCCGATTCAGCCCAGTCGACTGCTACCGATGCGGCGACGGTCACCTTGCTTCGACAGCACAACTCGAAGAAATCTAATGCTCCGAGCCTGTCTCTGACCCCCCGACCCCCTCGCTCAGGACGCCCCCTTCGACCAAGCCCATCGCCTCGACCCCTTTGCCCAAAGGTGTACTCCACATCCGTCGATTCGCCACCTCGCTCTCGTTCCGACCGGCCGACATCGAAGACGATCTGCTCGATTTCGTCGCGGACTACGCCTTTGGATCCCCCGAGACGACCAAACTCGTCATCGCTTGCCGACCCGTCCCCGAAGCTGCTTTCGCTCGACGCCTCAAGAAGAACGGGTATCGCGCCGTACCCAAAGGATCTGAATTGGAGGTCCCCATCATTGGGAACCCTACGCATCCTCAACCTAGGTCCGCGCTGGTCAAGGTGGTGGCGACGATGTGGCCGATCAGCTTGGAACCGAGGACGTTCGTCTTGACCCGGGAAGCGTACAACAAGCTCGTAGCTGCAAGGCAAGACTGAGTCGAGTTTTGTGTAGATTCAACATGTATTCATAAAAAAAAAAGTTTCTCAATCATGGGGTACCCGATAGTGTTTGATTTATAGTGACATGCACAGCATCGTAATCATAGCAAAGCTCGAGTGGCGGCGAAGACGCCGAGAACTCCGAAGGCCCCAGCAGCCAGCGTCGATGCGAATACAGTGTGAAAAATTATCGTACCATCGCGATAAGGAACGTAATTTTACACCCACTGCTCTTGAGGTACATTGCCCGGAAGCGAGCCAGCCGCGGTGGGGATTGCAAGCGCGAGCGCGCAGGGCGAGCCGGCGCCACTTAGAAGGTTAAGGTCCCTAATAACCCTCATATTGACAAACCTGCCATTTGGGGTAATCAACCTTGGGTCCGTGCTAGCTTTTCCCTGGCGCTGGGCCTCTCAAGCCCAAGAGTCTACTCCGAGCCGACCCACTCAACACAATCGCCCGACCATCCGTGCGACTACAAAGTTTGTGTGCTGCGTTCCAAGGTTACTGCTCGCAGTCCCTGAGAGGTTTTCCCCCGAGGCTTGGGGCATCGGTAGAGCCTTCGTTCCGAGCCTTCGGGACCTCAAGGTACTTCCCACTTTGCCAAAAGCTGTGCTTAGTTTACTGTACTTTTACTCTGGGATCCGAGCGAGCAAAGCTCGTCAAAGACGACTCGGAGAAGGGCCCCTTTTTCGAATGGCGGTGGCGCGGCCGTTCCTACGGTCGACCGGAGCGCACCCACTCCCTGGCCCCATAAGGTACTCCTGCACTACAGTTGCACCTTGGTTACATCACCATTATGCTAGCTACTTTATGCTTTATAATGAAAGCGCCTTCTTGAAATGTGAAGACGTCGTTGGCTTGGCTACAGAAGAGCTTGGGCCTGACTCGAGGTACCGCCGACGTCAGACATCGAAGAGCCTGCTCCGAGAGGAAAACTTCGGCGCTACTTACACGGCTGGGCTACTTGTAATCGAGGGCTGGGGTTCCTCACCAGCTGTGGGTGACAAGCACTCGTCGGAGAGGCACTGTCAAGCGAGGCACCTCTTGCCTTATGCTTGTGCCTACCGGCAGAGGTGGACCGACAACTTCAGGCACAGGACGGGAGGCCAAGCCGACGGCGTCCGAATGGCGCCAGCGGCACAGCGCCTCGTCCGGTAGCAGTGTCGATTAGTCGCCGCCTGCAAGGTCGATATCGACGTGGTCGGAGCTTATGGTTATGAAAAGGGCTCCTTCGAGTCGCGGGAGCCGACGGAAATCCTCTGCGCGTGCGCCGCGCGGCTGGGGAATTGAAGTGGGTGACGCTCGGTCACAGCGCTGCCGAGTCCAGCAGGCGCCGCTCGATCAAAAAAGCCAAAGCGCAAGCGCCTCACTTCCCGAACTCCCGACTCTTTCCTGGACTGGCCTTAGTTCGCTCTTTCGCGCCCTACGACAGGAGCGTTCCTCTGAGAAGAATAATTAAGCTCCGAAGCTTTTTCATTATTGCAAGCAACGCACTGTCGGCTGGCACTTCGTTACTACGTCACCCCGCCCAAACCTGGGCAGAGCTTGTCTGTCCACCACGACATCTCCCGCACATATATATACCCAGCTGTTGGTGGCTCGCTTGCGCAGGCTCACGATCATGGGCCACAGGTGCAGTGCTGCCAGTGCATGGACTAGCGGCGAGGCGCGATGTTGCCCCGTCAGGCATAGCTCCTCCCTCGTTGCAATAAGACCTTCTTGTTAAGGTATCCCAGGAAGACGATGGCTAATGAAATCAGTTCCGAGGTGGCCTCTCGGCATGAAAAAGTGACCCGATTTCAATCGTGCTTGCTGCCCCCCGGAACTACGCGAGGCCACGTCCGCCCCAAGTTTCCCTCGGCCGAGACGGGGTTTTGAACGACTTCGGTCCTCCCTCCTCTTTGCTCTCTTTCCTTCCCATTCCTTCATCTGAGCTTAGCGACACTTGTCTGCATATCTGCGCCCACTCCTCATAACCCGACTGAACCTAGTCGATCTACACTCCTTTCACCCCCCACTTGGCAAATCCTGCCCTCGCTTCGATCTTCGATCTTCCCCTGACTCCCCTTTTACTTACACGCACGGATCACCCCTCGCCAACATGCTTGTCTCACGGGTAGTATCTGTCGCAATCACTTTGTTCGCCGCCTCGGCCCACTCTCAAATCACCTTGCCGATAAATATCAACGGTAGCAACCTCCTCGGCGCCGACCTCGATCTCGGGCTGCTCCAGGACGGTGCGCTCGTCAATCTCGATGCTTTCGCCAACGTGCTCTCAACAACACGCTGCCCCTCGGCCACCATCGGTATCACTGCTGTTTTCAACGTCCTTGGCATCACCCTCGCCCGCGTGTGCGCCTTCGTCAACGCTCTCGATCTCGTCAACAACATCGTGAGTCCGGCCTGGCTTTGACGAAGCTGGCCATCCCTCGTCTTAGGCGCTGACTCCTCTTCAATCTTGGCACATCTTTTCAGTTCCAAACTCAGTCCGTTTGCCCTCCTTGCCCGGCCATTTCACATGCCATCTGCGGCAAAGGCCAATGCGCATGTGCGTGCGAGTCGGATTACTACTCTGTGAGTCTTTCTCTTCCTGTGCCGGCGCCGCAGTCATCTCTCTCGACCTCCATCTGACTATGAAGGCCTGCCTGCTCTCTCCCCACAGGACTCCATCACCGCCAATGCCTCAAGATCACCGACTGCCCGAGCCCGGATGTCATCACCCCGACTGGTTCCGGTAACTCGTTCTGTCAGTGTGTCACCCCCTACGTCTCGAACGGTGGCAACGGCTGTGTTATGCCCTCGACGATGAGCGCCCGCTCGCGCCGAAAGGTCAAGAAGTGGATCTCGCACCCTCACGCCGCCCAAGCTTCGCAAGAGGTCCTCTCCAAGCCTTCGGGGCTGCAGCCCATTGATCCCCAGGCCGAGACCTGCCCTGATGGTGAGACGGCCTGCCGGCTCAAGACGGGTGGCTTCGAGTGCATCGACACGACCAACGCTCTTACCGCTTGCGGTGGCTGCGTCGGGGATGGTCTTCCCGGTCTGAACTGCCTCGCAATGTAAGTGTTTCTCCCTTCCCATCCTGCCTCGAGGTTTACCCTTCCCACGGGGACAGTACCATCAAGGGAACACGTCAAGCTGACCCAGCCCCCTATCTTCCTCCAGTCCTGGCGCTTTGAACGTCCAATGCCATGACTCTGAATGCCAAGTCACCTCTTGCTTCCGAGGGTGGACACACAGGGACGGCAAGTGTGTCTAAACAACACACCCAACACTTCCTTCTTCTCGATCGTTGTTCTGTCTCGCTTCGGCGTTCAATCAGTTCATCCGTGACGATTCACCCACGGCCCTTCCAAAGGGCATGATACCCATCGGTTTTTCCTGGCTCTTTCTGAGCCCCTCCTTCTTTTTGGAACACTTTTCTTCAAGTTTTCATACTCATACCCCATAGCAGACCTCCCAAAGACTTGTAGCATACATTCTTCCTCTCTCTTGTCTCATGATTGAATCTGCTCGAAATGATTTTTTTTGACACTTCCAATCATATTCACAACCGAGTAAGCCGTAAAGGGCAATATTGTAGTGAACCCTGACTTGAAAATCAGGAAAGAGCATGAATCACCGTCAGATGAATCTGGAATTGTGGGTGGCGAATTCGTCGGCCGACCGCCAGTCGAGTGGACTCCAATTCGGCCTGTGCGAGCGGAGTTCGCGCACCATTTCGCAACAACGCGAACGAGACGGCGAGGTTAACCTCTTACCGCGTCACGCTCCACACACCAAGGCTTTCCCTTCCTCCATCATGCCAGGCAAGGTGAGCTACCCCATCACTGGACTCGATCCATAAAATCGTTCTAACTGACCCCTGCACATGCAATCTTTTCCCCCAAAGCGCGCCTCGTCACGTGCCCCTCCCTCGAAACGAGGACGGAGCTGCAAAACCCGCTCCAGCGGCACCCTCCTCCCTTTGAAACAACACACCCCAACAGCCAAGATCAACGCCAAGAGGAAGAAGCTAACCTCCGTCGTTGGGTCGCATGGAGCGGGTCAGAAGGTTCATGATCGGGATGCGAGGGAGGAGTTGGATATGGAGGAGATGGAGCTGAGGAAAGGGTTGATGCCGCAGCAGGAGCAAGTAAGTTTCGACTTTCTTATGAGCGTAAGGTGAGGTAGCGAGTGTTGCTGATGCTGATTCTTGGACTGCACTTCGTTAGGAACCGACACCATTGATTGTTCGGAAAGAAGCGCCGAAAGAATTGGCCAAATCGGGGAGTGCGCTCGCGCAAGCACTGGATGAACTGGCTGTGGCTACCAGATGAGGGTCGTAAACTGACATCAACCATGCGGTCGCCATGGATGTGTGCGTTGACTCGGGGACGATGGACTGCGACGAAGAGCTCGAGCTCGGACCCATGAAATTCTTGGCGGGTTCGTAGAGAGAGGAGAGAGAGGCTCGCATAAGGGGGGATTCAATTTTCCTAGGAGGTTGATGTCATGTTGTTGCATTATTATACGACTGTATCTTTCCACCGGGTAAAAGATCAAAAGATGCTAGGAAAATGGTCAGGACTTGCAGTGGTGGCAGTCGGAGCTGACGACGCGCCGCCGCTCCTTCGCTGAACTCAGGCGAGCTGAGCTCCACTCGTGCTTGAACCCGGGCTTGAGCTTGCTGTTTGCCCTACCAGCCTACGCACCACCCACCACCCACCACCTCATCATGTTCAGCAGGTACGCACACTCGCAAGTGAGCTTATTGATCCGTGCTGACACTTCCCTTCTACTGCCTGCATCACCGTACCCCTCGACTCGCCTCGAACTATGGCTTGGATCGGACCCCACCCGCAGCAAGAGCGACTACTCACGCAACGTCAACACCTTCTCACCAGAGGGGCGGTTATTCCAAGGTGAGAATGGCGTCTTCGTATGCTCGTGGAGAGACGTGGGCTCATATTGTGGTCCCTTATCCCCCTTTCCACCCTGGATGACACGCGCTGACGACGACGATGACGACGTCCCCGGCCCACCTGCACCACACGCTGGACCATGCATGACTCTCATCAACGCACGAATCGAACCACAATAGTCGAGTATGCGATTGAAGCCATCAAGGTACGTTCCTCCTCTTCACACGACGCTCAGACCCCGCTGTGACCTCGAAGCTGACCTCGTCCTCTCTTCGTTCTTCCCAGCTCGGTTCGACGACCGTCGGGATCCAAACCGCGCACGGTGTTGTCCTCGCCGTCGAGAAGCGGACACAATCCTCCCTGCTCGACTCGGACAGCGTCGAAAAGATCATGGAGATCGACGCCCACATCGGCTGCGCCATGTCCGGTCTCACGGCTGACGCGAGGACCATGGTCGAACATGCGCGCGTCACGGCCCAGAACCATTCCTTCACTTATGACGAACCCATCAAGGTCGAGTCGATTACGCAGACGATTTGTGATTTGGCGTTGAGGTTCGGTGAAGGTGCTGATGAGGAGGAGGCGACTATGGTCAGTTTCATTCGGTGGGGGTGTTGCTTGGAGCTTGGAAGAATTGACGGACGAATCCGATCTCTTGCTCTGAATCAAACCAGTCTCGGCCATTCGGTGTCGCATTGCTGATCGCGGGTGTAGATCAACACGGGCCACAATTGTTCGTTTCTCGATCTCGTCGAGATGGCTTTACCATCCAAGCCGGCACCTGAACTCCGCACGCCCTCACTCCACAGATACCACGCCGATCCGTCGGGGACGTTCATGCGGTACGATGCCAAGGCGATCGGATCCGGTTCAGAAGGCGCTCAGAACGAATTGCAAGACTCGTACAACAAAGTACGTCACCCTTGCCAAGAAAAAGCTCTCATCCTTTTCGTCGTTTCATAATCACCATTGACCCGCGCCGCTGACCTCGAACACGTCCTTTAGTCCCTGACATTGGAGGAAGCGCAATCCCTCGCCCTCAAGATCCTGAAGCAAGTGATGGAGGAGAAGCTCGACCATTCCAACGTCCAACTTGCGCAGGTCTTGCCGGAAAAGGGGTTCCAGATCCTCGACGAGGCCGAGTTGAAGCCCATCATCGAGAAGATCGAGGCGGCGGCTAAGGAGGCGGCGGATGCGCAAATGGCGACGGCAACTTCGTAGAACGTAGAGGTTGTGTGTGTGTGCCGATTGATCTTGCAATTCTAGTCGATACGAACAAGCATCAAGGCGTGCCTCGGTGTTAACCTCAGGCGAGTGAAGCGGCTCGGCGCATGACCGGACTTTTCAACAACTCTTTCTACCTTTCAGAATCAGTTAATTTCTACAAGAAGTCTACAGGTGGCGCACAATCGCGAAGCTAAACGAATTAAAGATCGGAGACAATTTATACAGAACAGACGAGACGAAGGTGGTTTGCGCATGCTTAGTGGTTCATGGCTCGAGGGGGACGCAGTGCCCAGGGGTTTCAAGGCAGACGGACGGGAGGTGGATGGCGGACAAAGACATCAATCAAAAGTGGATCCTCGATTCAGAACACCTCTGTCGTCTACTTGTTCATTGGAGGGGGGCCACGCGGCGGGGCGTAGTGACTCGACGCGTTGGCGGCGGGAGGGGGCGACGTCGGGGGCGCGTATTGGGATTGATACGGTTGAGGATACGTCGATTGGTCCGCTCGGTAGTTGGAGTCTGTATGTTAATTATGACGGAAGTGGGGTTGGACGGGGAATGCTGAGTCAGCTCAGGCTCGACCGGCGATGAGCGGGGATAAGCGCAGCGCAGACGCTGCTTGGAAAGCGATCGCGTAAAACGCTCGATCCTCAGACTCACATCCGGGAGGAGGTTGGTGAAACGGCTGGGTCTGGTAGCCCTGTTGCGGCTGTCCCTGCTGACCCATCTCATATGTGCCGCCGTTGTTGAACGCCGACGGTTGCCCCTGGACTTGGTTCGGTTGGTACGCCTGGACGGGGTAGGCTTGCTGGAAGGCGCGCGCTCGTCGACGCCTCAGCAAGAAACTGACCGAGAGGATAACCTGGTGGTAAAGAAAGAGCAAGAGCAATCAAGTACATTAGATTAAGCCCATCCCATACGAACTCGACAACGGGCTATGGCCTATGAACTCACGAGCATGACGGCGACAGCAACTAATCGGATCGGATGGAGAGCGCTCCGGGTCAATGGTCAGTTAGGCGTTGTGATCATGTCCAGTCGGTGCTTGCGATGAGAGACATACCTCCAATTCCTAGCGAAGCAGTACATCATAAACACGCGGTCAGACATTGCAGGACGAGGACACGAATGACGACCGAAGCCTTTGGTAACTCACCGATGCCAATGCGCTCTCCGTACGATGTCCCATTGCCATAGTAGTAACCATCTGTTGATCGACAATACGATCCGAGTCAGTTCAATGCGACTTGCTTGTGTACGAAGCCGTTAGCGGATATTCATCGCCGTCATCGTGCTCGGGGTCGCCGGTCGTCATCGCTTTCATTCAAGCGACGGCGATCCATCTGCTAGCGAGTGGCGGCGGTCTCCGGCGGGCGGCAGCACTCACATTGGGCACGGGCAGGGGTGATGAGAGGAAGTAGGAGCGCGAGCGTCGCCAGAGGCGTGGTGAAGAGGCAGCTGCGAGCCATATCGACGACTTCGATCGATGAGAAAGTATGCAAAGGCGAAGGCGGGAGGGAGAGCGTGATGAGCCAGAGGCGGGCAATCGAGTCTGGGGAAATGCGAGTGTCCCGGCGAGTCCCGGCAGGGTCGGCTCATGCGCGCGCGCTGTCCGCTAGGGGATGACGCACTTGCTGGGCCGCTTCTGTCCCGAGTCGCGACACAGCCCACCCGTGGCGTTTGGCCCGATGCCAGGCGCTTGGCTGCACCTCTGCTGATCTGATGACTAAGCAAGCTCCGGCAAAGACCTCAAGAGTGACTGCGATGATACTACAACCAACGTGTCATGAGCTACACAAGGGATCACTCTAGAACCAAAAGGGGGACTCCCGCACACACAAAAAACACAGTATATGCACAGGTGCAGCCGCAAATCCGGAACGCAAGAAGAACGGGACACAGACGACGAACAGGAAAACTCAAACAACTATGAACGAAATCCCCATTGTGCAACACGGATTGAAGGACAAGGAGAATAATATTCAAACAAGGGAAAGGGCCATTCTCGGGGAGGGCTGAGACCCCACATCTATGATATAAAATAAATAATATGCGAGAAAGGAGGTGGGGAGAAGATCGATCACCCACCACTCGACTTGTCACCGTCACCAATTCGAAGTCACGCCGGCCCATCGTCCACTATCCTGGTACAAATCGCCGGGAGCAGCGTGTGGAGGCTCAAAAGAGGCGGTCGAGTTTGAGTTCGAATCTTGCGAGTACCGGATCGGCGCCGGGTACCAGTCCTGACTCCTGCGCCGCGCGGACATGGTGTTGTCGCCGGCGGCCTTGTTCGACACGAGGTTGGGATCCGAATGCGAGTGCGAATGCGAGTGCGCATGCGCATGCAGTTGCGTTCCATCGCCTCCAATCCCATTCGCATACAGCTCCGTGATGCTTGCCTCGGACGATCGCGTCGCTGCCGACAGCATGCACTCCACTTCCGAGTCCATGACCCACAACTGCTGGCCTGTGGTCGTTTTGTCGACGATGGCATCCCCCGAACTGCGCGACGAGTGCTCGCTGAGGTTCTCTGGCGGTTCGTAAGGGTCATACGTGTAGATGGGTCGGTCGGCCACACCGCTGGCTCGAGAGGGTATTATATACGTCGAATCTGCTGCAAGCGCTGGTATTGTCGACAGGATGTGATTGGCATGCGCGCCAGGTGGCCTTTCAGCGAGGCGAGGTTTCGTGTTCGAGTGGTCGTAACGTCCTTCTCCGTTCAGACCAATGTCGCTCGGTGGCGATCCAGCGCCGCTACTGGAGGAGACGGAGGAGACGTCGTGGTAGTGAGCAGGGGCAGCAGGGGCAGCAAGGGCGACTGCAAGAAGCGGGTGAAAAGACGGGGTCAGACTGCTGCAATGTGCCTTTTCAGCAACGAAAGTGATTTCCACTCACGATCATAGTTGTAAATCGAAGTTGGGGCGCTTCGTCGCTGTTCACGCCCTCTTGTGATGGCCTCGAGCTGTGCACTGGCCGAAGGGGTGTAGAAGCACGCCATCTCGAGTGCCTTGACGAACCTGCATCACCAAATCAAGGATCTTGGTTTTTGAGCAACACGTAGAAAATAAGAGCGTGATTTGTCTGTACGGGCACTTACCAGTCCAGTTCTTGTTCAGTCAAAGCGCTTTCCTCGTTCAAGCGCCCGAAAGCTGTCGGCTCTCCGACACGCTGTGAGACCATGTCGGCCCAAGTGGGAAGAATATCGAGCTGTAGGAACAAGTGGTAGACGAGATGCTTGTCGCGCGAATCGGAAAAGACCTTGGCGTAGAACGAAAGCAACTTGAGCGCCTTGCGCACGCGACGCTCACTCAGGGCCGTGAGCTGCTGCAGCGCGAGGTGGTCTTGCTCGGGCCAGGACCGCTCCAATTGTCGACAGAGGAAGCTGTGCGTGAGGTTGATGACGTCGATTAAGCGCGTGTCCAAGCGCACCGAGATGAGCAGGTCGTACTCGATCGCGTGGTCGCTGTAGTCGTCGCGGAGATCTAGGCTGACCAGCGTACGATGAAGGTGTTGCACCGCGCCGTGCGCCGAGTCGATGTAGGTCCACAGTTTCGGGATCTCGGCGAGGAACGAGTTGGGCGCCCGCCGGGACGAGCATATCGCGGCATAACTACGTTGAATCGCGCACACGTAGTAAGCAGCGATCCCGAGAGCATCGTCGAATGTGTTGCGATCGAGAGGTCCTCGGGCGGGGTTGAGAATGGCGAGGAGGTCGTTCATCAAACTCGCCGTATTGAGATCGGGGATAATGATTTTGGCGCTATCGAAGTAGCTCTCGACGTCTTGATCGCTGATCAGAACCGGCATTGAAAGATATGCAGCTACGCGAGCGTCGGATTCGTACACCGTCGGCCCGACCGCCGCCTTCAAGTCGCGCATCTCGGCCTCGATCATCGTATCGCTGGCCTGCAAATCCTCAAACATGCCGACGACGTTGCGAACAAAGTACCGCGCGCGTGTCGGCCGCGTCTCGCACAGCTTGAGCATCGCACTGATCGCCAGCAGGCTTTCAACGTTCTGCCTCGACGGGTCTTGAACGATTTCGGGGCGTGAACAAAGCTCGACGGCACGGCTCGCAATCGACCGCCACGCCGTTTCGCGTCGTTGACCCGCCGTGAGTAGGAGCGACACCGGGGTTTGACCGTTATCGATGTCGACGCCGTCGACGCCCAGCAGAGCCGAATGCGAACTGGCGCGAGCTCCGAGCGACACGAGTACCGAAACGATGATCAGGCTCGACAGGTCCAGACAATCCATGTTCTCTTTGAAGTACTGGACGCGCGATGCGAAGGGCCGGAATGCAGGCAGATGCGAGCAGCAACTGTGCATCGAAGCCTCGAGAAGATGGCGCTGCAGGGACGTCGCCATCGTCGGGCGTGCGAGCTGCCAGTCGACGGACCGTTCGCCGATGTCGTCCCGTCCGATCAGTCGGTGCCACGCCAGTAACGTGTCCTGAGGTACATCCAACCGCTCCTGGTATGTGTGAGTACTCTGCATCGCATCGGCGTAATCGGCGGAAGTCGAGTGGGCCGCCATCGGCGGGTAGAAAACGGTTTCCTCGTGGGCGGTCCCTGGCGGCGGCGCACTGTCGTAGTAGCGATTTGACTTGACGGCGTAGATGACATGATTCGATAAGGGGCGCTGGGGAAGCCGAGCGATGGACCTTGATGGTAGCTCTGCGCCCGGATGTGATGGTGGTGGCCCCCCAACTGTCTCCTGAGCGAGTTCATAGGAGCCAGCGGGCACCTCGTGACAACGGTGGTGGTCGAGGTCCTGGTCGGCAGGTGTGGGCCGGGACGATCTGAATTCGGTATCAGAGTCCCTGTCCTTGTCCTCGGCCGATTCGTCGGCGTTGGAAGTGATGGGTCTCATCGATCTGAAAAGAAAGTGAAGGCAGAGGCGATCCCGAAGCCCTGAGGTCAGCTTTATCCCCGCTTGCAGAACCAAACCCCCTAAGCTCGATCTCGTGGAAGGGGATTGGAAGACCCGGTGTGAATACGGACATGATCATCCCCATTTTACTGCAAGTGGCAGGGTAGTCACGAGCATCACATGTTAGCAATGTCGTGAGGTTGCGGTGGCCGAAATCGGCTGCGGGATGCCGACCTGGCTGGCAGGTGTCGGCCCGCCGGACTTACTATCCACATCTCTCCTTTCTGCTGAGGCACCTTCCACAGTTCGGGTATATCCTGTCGCATTTGACTTTGCGATCACGGCACTAGTCATTGGGTGAACGGTTTCGTTGGGGGGTTCGAGGTGGTGAAATCGATGACAACGTGGTCAAGGTCAGCACATGGTCCCAAAACATCATCGGTTGAAACACATCGAAACACACGGTCTTTCCGAAGCGTCAGCGTTCTGGTGTGCGCTACCCCTGCCTAGAACCCGCCTTGGGTTGCCACGAAAAGAGGAAACGAAACGAGTGGTTGCCGAATCGAGCGCGCGAGCTCGAGAGTCTCAGTCAAGGCTCGAATCGAGTCCCGCGAGCCCGCCAGATTCGACAAGCTGCGTCGGCGACTGTAATGAACCCTGGATCCAGGGCAGCCCGGCTGCTCCGAGCCCCAGCGGTGGACAAGGAAAGCAGTGCAGACAGGCAAAATATGGACCGACCCTGAGACAACTCTTGGCAGCGATCTGCTCGAACCCTCCAGGCACCGCGGCTTCGTTCAAGGTCGATGTGGAAGTGGAAGTTGGCCTCGACGACTTGAGCTGATGAGGTTGGATCGGGCGCGCCTCCGCGACGGCAGGGGTA
This sequence comes from Microbotryum scabiosae, assembly GCA_022702605.1. NCBI lineage: Eukaryota > Fungi > Basidiomycota > Microbotryomycetes > Microbotryales > Microbotryaceae > Microbotryum > Microbotryum scabiosae. The sequence goes on along the minus strand of JAHWDV010000014.1, from coordinate 1,016,713 downwards.
GTAAGTCGAGCCTGGTGCTGCAGCTGGTGCGGGTGTTGCTGCTGCTGCCCGCCTAGAACGGCTGCACCTGAGGCAGCCGTCACGGATGCAATGTACGTGGCCGTGGTGTTGGGTAGAGGTTGTAGAGGCGGCGAGACCGATCCGGTCGGCATGAACGCGTGCATCGCCGGTCGAGTGCAGCGGCTGAAACAGAGCCGAGTGAACCCACAAAGCCACCGTCTCGAAGGGATGCGCGCCAGTTGCTTTGGACTCACGTAGGCCTGGGTCAACAATTGGGTTGGCCATGTCATCAATTACGGCCGGTCGGAAGGTCCATGTCAACAATGATTGTCCATGTCAACAACCTCACTGAGATCCAAGGTTGTCAACAATGTCAACAATGTCAACAATGTCAACAATCCCCAAAATTTCAACAATGGCTCATCTTTGTCAACAATGTCAAGCACGTAATACAATGCAGTGGCATTGGACGCAGCATGACGCATAGAATACAATTGCAATATACATAATAGTCCTGGGCTTCACTATAAGACAGCGATGACATGGTTTTGTCATCTTCAAACTCCACGGAACCGGCGCTGCATCGTCGTCGGTGCCGGCGAGCTCCATGGGTGGAACGGGAGCGTGGTGGTGCACGGGTGAATTCACCCTGCCGAGTACTTACTTGCCTTTCCCGAATTTCGAAACGATTTCCGCAACCACGCTCTGTACCTTTTGGGCCGGTTTTTGCACGGTAGTAAACATTGCCCCCTCGGCACCACCCATTGGGTTGTTGACAGTGTTGACATCACTTTTTCTGGCCTCCATGTCAACAACTGATTTCAAAAATGTCAGTCATCGACTCATTAGTACACCAACGTCACCGCCACCGTCACCGCCACCGCCGCCACCGCCGCCACCGCCACCCCCCTTCTCCACGACCTCGTGAACTGCGTTATTGTGAAGACTCCGCATGGCTCGTCACCCGAACAGGTCCTTGCTGCGCTCGACAAGCAGTTCCCTAACCTACCGGTGCGATGCCAGTTGTCATAAAAGGACAACGCGGCCTTCGTTTCCCCAAAGAGGCCGACCTGCGCCAGCTTGTCGCTACGAGTCTTACCGTGGGCAAGACTCTTTGCAAGGTCGATCTCCTCTTCCATCCCACACAATCTGGTGCAGGCGTAATTCAATGCACCCTTGCGGGGTTCTTATCGGACGCCGAACAGCAAGGCCGGGCGTCGTCTATGGAGCACGTCTGCACGCGGTGCCTCCACGAAGGTGTCCGACTTTTCAACCAGAAGATCGAGGAGTTTGGTTCCGTCTTGAAGCGGAAGGGCAGTCCTTCGAGACAAGGGAGCCCGATCGACAGAAGACGCAGTGGTGCATGCCACCGGTAATCTTCAGCTAGATCCTTCTTTTCGCGGCTCGCTTTACGCGCCAAGCGTTGGCATTTCTTGCTGGACCGACTCTCCTTTCGGTTGATCGAAGCTACATCTTTCATAAAAGCCTTTTACAATTGAAAAGTAGCCCAACCAAGCACGTCGAACCGTTCCCGACCTCACTTCCGACGAGTCGATGACGACGGGGGATCTCGTCTCGGGAGTTCGAGACTTCCGAGCCTGGGGGGCTAGTTTGATGCACAGCCCACCGAAAGAACACGGAAGTCCAACTTTGATAAGCATACAAGTTACAACAAGAAGTCCTACATCAATCCGAACCCGACCCCTTCTCGGCCACGACATAGGCCACGACGTATTCCCCGTCATGAGAAATGGACAACTGCAATCGTGGGGCCGTCGACGACGACGTCTCAGCCACGGGGTCGGATGAAGACCCTGCGAGTGTCTCCTCGCACGTAAGCGGGGAGCCCGACTTCTGGTCGAGTAGTTTCAAGCTAGGTCCGGAGCCTTGTAGTTTTTCGACTTGGACGTCTTGCCATGATGTGATGCGTCGAGAGGAGTAGAGGGCCTTGTACGTCGCTTCTTTGGCTGCCCATCTGAGAGACCCAAAGTGCGGGGAAACCTGACGCTCAGCACCAGCACCAGCACGAACAGCAGAGCAGCACCACCTCCGTGGTTAGATCGATCACGACATGAGAATCACAGGGTACGATGGAAGACTCAGAAACCCAGCTCCACGTGAGCGCAAGGTTAATCATGTCTCACCACACATACGGCCATGCCCATCACGTCATCGAATGCACACTTCTGGCGCATCCAACTGAGACCTGTCATTCACGTGCGTCGAGGCTCGACAAGGAGAAGGCTCCACCCACCTGACGGCCAGAAACGTCGTCCGCCTGCTCCTAAGACCAAGGTCTCCTTTCGACAGCTCGTCCCCACGGGGACGTTGGAGCTCGTCTTTATCTATCTTGCGCCATTCCTCGAGCTCGAGTGGGGTGAGGATCCGACGTGCGAAGCGCTCCGCCCCCCTCCTTCTGATTAACGAGCTCAAGCGGGGGACATGGAGGAGGTCCACACCGATACCGAGGATCATTGAATCATGGGATTGAAGGGGGGTTGCCCGAATGTTTGTCCTGCACCTTGGTGTGTCGAGCTCTGCGATAATGGTGGGTGCAGGTCAACCTTGCCCACGTACAGACAAGGGCACTGCACCGGTGCGCTTGGACCTTCGCCAGCCGAGTGGAGTCAGCGGAGTGGCACAACCTGGCTGACGGACCGACTCCGTTCCCATGTCTCGGCTTTTAAGTCCGTTGAATACCCGATACATACAGTATCACGTTATCCCGATGGGTCGCGTCTACGTGGTAACAATTCAAACCCCATGACAAGTGGATTCCAAGATTCCACCAGAACCAGTCGTGTCGATAGTTTTTTGGAATTCGCAAAATCTCTATCTCGGCGTTCACTACTAAACTAGACTAGAAATCAAACCAGCCGTGGGGCCTACTCTCTTTCGCGCGATATGACACTGTTTTTATAGGGTGGTGAAGCGGAGGTAAGGCTTGGCGACCTCGACGCCATTGGGGAACATCTTGTGCGCGTCCTCGGTCTTGACCGAAGGGTGGACAATGACCTTTCCACCGGGTTGCCAGTTGGCAGGCGTCGTGATCTTGTTGGCGTCACCGAGCTGGAGCGAGTCGATCACTCGGAGGATCTCGTTGAATTGACGACCGGTCGAGGCCTGGGTGGAGCGAGAAAGGAGTGGGAAGAATCGTCAGTGCCTGCATTTTGTACAAGCCGAAGACGTCACATTCGGAAACGTACGGGGTAGGTGAGGGTGAGACGGATGGTCTGTGCCCGGTCATATCCACGCAGGAAAGAATATCAGAGATGGCCCAAAGGTAAGAAAACGCTCCTATCCGATGCTCGACTGACGCACCTTCTTGGGGTCAATGACGTAGACGGATCGGACGGTGAAGGGGATGCCCTTCTCGTCAATGTTGGTCAAGTCCTGCTCGTCGAGCATGTCGTACAGCTTGGCGATCTCGCGCGTCGGGTCCGAGATGATGGGGAACTTGAGGTCGACATTGCTCAGCTCATTGATGTCGGCGATCCACTCGTGGTGCGACTTGAGCTCGTTGCACGACAGGCCGATCGTCTTGACGTTGCGTTTCTTGAACTCGTCGGCGAGCTTGGCGACCTCCCCGAGCTCGGTCGTACCTAGAATAGATGAGTCGAGTGGTCCAGGTGAGTCCTTAGATCACAGGCAGCATTCGAAGACAAGGTAGGACTAGATTACTCACAGACGGGGGTGAAATCGGCAGGGTGCTGAACCGACAATTCAAATTCGGCGCGGGGGGAAATGTGGGGTTAGTCAAGGGCTTCTTTCGAGCCACCACGGGGTTCCGGGGGGGGGGCGGTTTCATGAGCATGACAAACTGCCGCCCACCGCGAGCCCTCCGGATCCTGAGCCCGGCCTTTGAGCTGGAAACTCACAGAAAAGAGGATGGCCCAGCTGTCGCCAATGTACTCGTGGAACGAGATGGGGCCCTAAACGGTCATAAAGATAACGAGAAAGGAACGAAAAGGAAAAATGAGGTCATAAAGACACGTGAGTCAATTAAACTCTAAAAACGTGGCGGTTCACTCGCTCGCTTCGGGACCTGTCTCGTCCGAGGCTCCGTGCGTGCTCGATGACCCATCATGAGAGTACGAAGTCACGTCAACTAACCTGGGTGGTGTCGGCCTTGAAGTCAGGCGCGGTGTAACCGAGGCGAAGTCCTTGCTTTTGAGGGGCAGCCATTTTTGAAAGGGGGAAAGCTGGATTGGGAGAAATGTGGAGCCACAAATTCGGCGATCGAGCCAAGGAAGGACGGGAGGTCAGCTACTACCCCGGGTAGGATGCAATACAGGGCGGTTGAAGGATTAAGATCGAGAGTATTACGGTGCTGTGGCCACTCACTTTGCTGGGTGGTGGGGGAAGGGGTTGAAGGTAGGTTTTGGAAGGTGTGGTGATGAGGTGAGCGGAGGCAAAGGGAAGGGAAGCTTAGCTGGGCCCGGCTGGGCGATCCAGCTTCCTCCGCGCTCGGTCGATCACGCCATTCTCGGCATTCCAGGTGAATCATCCCACTCTAGGCTGTTCTACCCAATCAATGAGAAAACAAAGAACAGAACACCAGTCGGAGCCGCTGTGCAACGCGGCCTGAACTGGACGTGAAAAAATGCAAACATAATGGTCCTCAACACATCCCCGCTTCTTCTCCACCATCCCCATCCTCGAGTCTGACCTGTCCCGACGTGCAGTCTTGCGAGCTGAAGAAGCTGCGGGCAGGGGCGGGTGACGGACGATGTTAGCAGCGACTCGCAACTTCGCGTTCGAGCACAGGGGGGAAAAGGAGAACTATTAGTACGTAGTCAAACTTAGGTGTACATAAGACTCACTTTTTTTTGACAAAGTTGTTGATCATCAATGTTACCCGTCATAGCATGTTGAACGGCGGAATAGCCGCAGGGGAAACCCCTGTGACGCCAAATCCCGAGGTGGAGGCGAACGTGGAGGGGGAGGTGGATGACGTAAGCACGAGAACTATGGGCGATGGCGAGGTTGACGTTGGAGACCGAGGTCAAAAAGAGCAGCATGAATTAGGTCAAGTCGAAGGTGGAGGTGTGAGGAGGAGGAACAGACGTAGAGGTGAAGGCAAGGGATTAAGGTGGATGTGATTCGAGGTGGAAGCGAAGGTGGATGCTGATGGGGGGTGAAGACGAGAATCGGATGTGGAAGTGAGGCCGGTGAAGGAGATGGGCAGATGAGGATGATGTGAAGATGATGTGAAGATGGATGAAGATGAACAGGGATGCAAAGGTGAAGGTGAGAGCAAGATCAGACTCCGTCCGTTGCACGAGGTCGCGTCCCGCCGATGATGGCAAAGACGGTGGTGGCGGCGGTGCATGCTCGCAGGTGGCCACAAAGGGACTTACCGGATACAGTGACAACCAAAAGCCTCTCCCAACCTCCTTGCCTTGCAAGACGACCAGGACTGCCGTGGATCCTTCTACGCTCAAGAGCGACTCGGAGGCTGGTGCCGTTCCGAGACAGACGAGAGGAGCGCAGTGGCCAAGTCAGCCCGCTTGCTCGACGATCCATTGATGGTACTCGAATGAATGGGAGGGGTGAACTCACAGTGGCTGAAGGTACACTACTGTAGACTTCCGCCACCTACCGCCTCGGTGCTGCGTCGGTGCATTAGTCGGTTACGTCTCAGTGACGGGATGGCCATGTGAGACTACGCGGCAACCAAGAAGGAAGGGGAGAGAGAGAGATGTGAGCGACGAGGGGCGCTCATATACGCGCGCTGAGGCCGGGCTTGGCGTTTATCAGGCGAGTCGAGTCACGTGAGCCCTCGGGCTCGCTTGATCGGTGCCAATGACGCCAGCCCGCGCCGCCGCCGTTCGGCATCGCAGCTCCTCCGGCGCTGTGGTCTTCCGAAAGGAGACCCCTCCGTCACCGAGGTCACCAAGGTCACTCTGAACCTGATTTGTAGCAGCAACATTGAACGAAGCAGTGTTCTTGATGTTTGTAAAATGACACTGTATTTTTACCGCGTCTGCTCGTACTACTCTGAGTCCGAACGACCTATTGGTTGTCGTACCCCTGCCTGGTTCGGAGTCATTCTGAGGGGTCAGATCGAGCTGGTGAGCCAGACGCGTGCTCACCACTCACGTCCGGCACGACGAACGGCCTCGGGTACTACCGTCTCACTCCCTCAGCCTCGCTCGAGGGTCTACCTCAAACCCTCACTTAGACCTTCCATCATGACGATCATGCATGGCCACAAATTGCTCGCCATTCGAACGGCACCGGATCAAGCGCGGTTCCCAGCGCATGCACCACCGTGCATGACCGTGTATGACAGTGCATGACCTCACAGCTCGTGTCAGCTTCGATCGTGCCGGCCTCCCGACTCCCCGAGCCCGACTCCCACGTCGACGAGGCGAGTTGAGAAAATCACCACCGCACTGGGTGGGGCCGCGTTACTCGAGGTCGCTTCCCCACACACATAGGTAGGCAGGCATAGGACTCGGAAGCATTCTCACCCCGTACCCAGGTACTGGCAGTCCACTACGAGCTGATCGGCTCGTGGGCATTTGTCACAAAAAGAACAAAATGGAATGACAAATTGATACAGGACCTGTTACCGAACTTAAGCCGGAACAAACCACAAAGGAAGGAGTACTGTCTAACAAAACAAAAGTCTACATCGAAAACAAACACAAAACCCCGACCACCCCCACCTCATCCTCTCGCAGCCTTCCACTCCTCCCACGTGACATGCACCTTCTTGCTCTGATACCTCGTCAACCTCAAACTATCCCTAATAGCCTGCGTGATGCGTCCCGAGTAGCCACTCTTACGAATGACAGAATCGATCGCCTCGAGTTGGGTCCAGCCTTGTTCGCTCGCGACGTCGGGAAGGTAAGTTGCTGAAAGGAGCGAACGTGAGGAGCTTCGGGGTGCCTTATCGAGTTGCATGGGTGGGAGTTGGGAAATGGATCGATAAGTCGGTCGAATGGGGGGTGTCCTGGTCGATGAGGAGGAGGATGAAGGTACGGATGAAGCAGGGGTGGAAGCGGAACTGGATCTCGAATCGAGCGAGAGGGAGGAGGCCGAAGAGGTGGCCGTACTGGAGGGTGTCGAACTGAGGGGTGAAGGGGGGATATAAGGCTTGGGTTTGAAGATGGCGGGGTTGGGCAATTGGATGTAGATGCCATGGGTCCCGATCGTCCAGTCGAGGTAGTTGTCGCACAGTTCAAAATCGGTCAAGAAGGAGACTCTGCTCGAGAACAAAACTCAGCCCATGAGCACGGAGCGAAGACCGAAAACACCGAGACTGACCCGCATTCAAGTCGAGGCACTTCTTTCGCTGTGATTGGATCGAACCGATGATCTTCGAAAGCACTGCGAAGGTGAACCGGCCCAAGAAGCCAGCGAACTCAGTCCCCAGTTGACCGAGTCAGCAGCCCAAACCCGACGGATAGCGGACCTAATCGCAGCGTAATCCCTTAGCCCAGTCCCAATCGTCATCGGCTCAAAATTGCCAATACATCCTCGAAGTCGAACCGTATCACTTGAGCGAGACTTGATGCTCCACGTCACGAACAAGGGGCTGTGTAGGCTCTTGAACGAGGTGGGGATCAGCTCCTCCACGCTCCCCCACCCCACACGCCGCCTGAGCGGTTCGACCTGGAGCTCCAAGGGGAACGGGACTGACTATTGCAACTTGCCATCGAACTCCGGGGCGGGGAGTAGTGTCGAATTGAGTTTGCTATCAATCACGTCGAAGCAGTAGTAAGCATGTTCGGGCAGGGCACCATGGTCCGACACGTCCGATGCCGACGCGGCGGTGATCGGGCTCATGACGGCGCGATGTGGCGGTGAGTCCTCTTGAGTCCCGCCGGTGCCAGCGGTCAGCTGCGGTGGTTCCCGCTACGGTTTGAGTGCGACTCTGAGGACTTCTGCTATTCGAGAAGAGGATCCTCGGAGCTGTGTCGGATCACTCGGGGTACCAAGGCTGAGCGCTGAACGAGAGGGGCAAGGCTCGAGCGGAGGCTACCGTAAGCCAAGAGGTCCGGTCCCAAATCAGGCGCGTTGTGCCCATCGGCTCGATTATTGATTGGCCCGCGACTCGTATCGTGTCCCAGTGCGCAGCCGTACTCGAACATTCAAAACAAACGTGAGGCGCGTGTGTCTACAATGCAAGTACAGTGGACGATCCAAACAAAATAATATCAAAAGCTAATATGTACAAACGACTTTCCGTTCGCCCAAAGGAACGATCGACAAAAATACTCCGTCCTTTCCACCCTCACGCCTCCGCCGCCGGCGCATGAATCCCTTCCGTCGCTTGCTTGCCCTTATTCTCCTTCCTCACCTCCCCTGATCCAACCGTCTCCGTCGAGTCGGACGAAGAAGGAATAACCTCCAACACAGCTTTTATTTCCTCGACCAATCCCTCCATCTTGCCTTGCCATCGAAGCAAAAGCTTGAGTCGAGTTTCGATCGTACCTCGAGTCAGGTGGGACAATTCGGTCAATTGTTCGGTCGTCGGAGCGTCGGGGATGAAGGAGTCGTCGGATGATGAGGACAGACGAGGGTAGGAAGTCAGGAAGGGTGTGGGTGTTGTGGACGGTGCAGCCGTGTCGAACAAGGGAATCAAACGAGGATGACCATGATTCGAACCTGTTGTCGACGCGATCGAAGACCTAGAACGCAGAGTCGAACTCGATGCCGTCTCGGCATTCGCCGATGTTTTGTCCCCGACGACGACTTGCTTCGCTCCGGTCGTCTTCGTCCCCTTTCCAGCCTGTGCAGCTCTCCTCTCCGCCGCGGCCAAAGCCGCTTCCCTCGCCGTCATCTCCTTCTTCTCCTCTTCCTGCCCCTGCTCCTCGACCTGCGCAGCTTCCAAAGGCGTACTCGTTCCCTCGGCCCAGGTACTAGCAACAGGTGCAGCAGGTTCCGACCCCTCCTGAATCTTTCTCCAGATGTACTTCAACCTCGCTTCCAAAGTCGATGGAGCACCAGCTCCTCGAACGGGCAACGAACCACCGAACCCGAGGCCCGAATAGAGTTCAGCTCCTGCACCGGCGCCTCCAAGCTCGAAAGATGGGAAGTTCGACATGGGTGCTTGAGCGAGGAACTCAGGCGGTCCGGCAGATCCTGAAGCAAGTACGGAACCGAATCGGGACAAGGGATTACCGTTCGAAAGATCGGGGGACATGGGCGGCGTTGTCCCCACCCGCCCTAGGAGGGACAACCGAGGTTCCCCTGTGGTCGACGTCGATGCTGTCGATGATCCACCGGCGACGCCCCGACTCGAACCAGCCGCCGACTCGGTCCCTGATGGCGCAGGCTGAGACGCCGCCCCAGGTGTTTGCAACGCTTCAAGTGGGAACGGAACATTGGGGAACACCACCGCGAACGCTTCCCGTCCCAAACTTCGAGCGAGGTTGATCTGCGCTTGTCGGATTGCTTCTTCACCATTCGGTACGGGCGCAGGGGCGGCACCGGGAAGCGGTGGAAGTGGTCCTCTTCCTCCTCCATTGGCTCTTCGCCCGGCGTTGTTGCCTCCGTTTCTTGGCTCGGCTGGGGTCAGGACCGTTCGACGGCTGTTGGTGAAGTGAAGGCATCGGTTCAGGGGTCAGCGGGGGTCTCTAGAACAACTGATCTAAGCAGCGGTGGCTTACCAAGTCGGACAACTCTGCTGTCGCTCCAACCAACTCCTCAAACAATGGAAATGGAACACATGCCCACACGGCAACTTTTTAGGCGTATCATTCGGGCCCTGTCGTTGCGCCGGTGGAGGGACGGGTTCAACAGGCACGGCCGCTCCATCCGTCGGTGCGGCTGTCGGCCCCCGGAACTCCATATCCTCGCGACAGATGATGCACGTCTTGTCCGACATGGCCTCCATCTCTTCGAGCGTCGCGTTAGGGTACAAGGTGTCCATGTTGGACGTCGCTTGGCGGTACCGGCGGAGATCGCGGATCTTGAGCACGAATGAACGAAGGGTCATGTAGACGTCGCGTAGGATGTTGAGCGGGAGGCCGTAGAAGGTGAGGATGAGCGAGAAGAAGGTCAGGTACGTGAGGAGCTTGAAGAAGTCTGTGTTAGTAACGAGAGGGGGGGATGTGTAGGAGGTCAGTCGAGGTGGCAATGGGAAGTCTGTTTGAGTAGAACCTGCGACGGACCAGCGGTGAGATCGACGTAGAGCCCGTAGATGGATTTCTCCTCCCACGGAACCTGGGAGCGAAGGTCGATGCAGTTAAAGATGTACCTCATCGTCACCGTCCAGACGTTGGCGATTAGGATCATATACTGCAAGGCTCGCAAGGGGTAAGATCTTCTGTACTCCAAAGCTGAACGCTCACCGCGCAATTCAAGGGACCTACCTCGGAGGCAAACATGATCATGACGGTCGGTCCTTCGATGAGGATGCACTCGACGGAGAAGATGAGCAAGCCGACATCGGCGACCCAGAGGAGGGCGAGGAGCGAGATCATCCTGAGATGGGCGAGACGAGAGACGTGGGCGGATTGTTCCATCTGTGCGAGTGGACGTAGAACAAGGGTTAGCAGCGAGAATGATAGAATACTCCCCAGTGTATATGCTGTTGATGACTTGCCATCTCGACACGATCGCTCGAGAGCCAGTGAAAGACCTTGAGGAGGAGGAGCGAGACAAAGAGCATGACAAAGCTCGACTCGAATTCGTCCTTGAAGATGGTCAGAGCCAACAGGGTCTCGGTGATGGCGAACCATGCGCGTTCTTGTAACCTCTGCGTGTGTAAACCGGGTTGGATGAGTGGGTCAGATCCAGTCAGGAAGAACGAGAGCCTGGACGACGAAGGCGTACCTCGACTTCAATAAGACGCAGTGGCCCAAAGAATATCTTTTGCAGCAGTTTGCCAAAGAGAACGAATTGGTAGATGGCCTGGTTCCATAGGATCTGTGTGTGTGATTGCAGAGTGGGGAGCGACGAGGGAGTGCCACGAGTACCGACCGAGTGAGTAGGGGTCAGCGCTCCACATCGTTCGTTCGTGGCGCGTTCGGGGTTACCACGTCACAGGGGCGTAGGGCACAGCGTAAGGGGTCGGACGTACCATGACACACGCGTTCGAATGACTGAGGTATACGGCTGCGGCATAAAAGTTGCTGCGTTGTCGAAAGGCGTTGATGACGGTGTAGAAGAAGACGACGGTCGAGGCGAGCCCGTACAGCTGCAGTCGGCTCAGCTGCATCAACCCCGTCGTCATGGTGCTCGGCGGGGGATTGGACGAGGCCTGAATGCACCTTCTCTCTCCTTGCTTAGACGACGCCGAAAGGGATGCGCTCTTGACCCACGGGGATGGAGAAGACGGATGCCGAAAGAGAGCTAGGTGGGTGGATGGGTGCAGGACGTGAGTGGGACGGGTGGCAGCGAGCGCGACCCAGGCAGTGGGGTCCCTTCATGACGCGTGGCGCGCGAGTTGTAATCCCGCGAGTTTCATCGAGCCCGATTTCGGATTAGGAAATCGGCCGACCCCCATCTCATCCGGTGTGACCGGCTCACCCGCTCATCATCCACTCCCGCGCTTAGGAGGTGCCCAAGCTCTCTCTCCCTTCCCCTCTACATCCCGAATCGCGGCTTTGTTGTCGCGCCATCTCTACACCGACTCCATTAACGGTATCAGGATCTACCTCGTCATCATCACGTGTGGGTCCTACCTCCGATCGTCCCTGGCCAGCTGCGGAGCCGCACGCAGCCACTAGCTATTAGCCAGCCGGCGCGTCAGAACACCGCCAAGTCAACTTGTCCGGTCGGGCCACGCGACGAACGCGGCCGGCAGCCTGCAGCGTGCGGTTGGCCCGGCCCTGCAACTGGGTGGAGTAGCAGACGGTGGGCATGCTCGCTACTTCAAGCTCGAGCCACACCAATGGCAACACCCCGGGCATAGGAAGTGCGATGAACCACCCGCACAGTCTGCACAACTTGCCCAAGTCGAACCCGGCGACACCGACCTTTACGGCCCCCACTTTGGGTTCCAGCTCGAGTTCGAGTTCGACGATGATGACGATGACGGGCGGCCAGCAGCTGCAGCAGAGACCGGCCACCGCATCGGCTGTACCCGCTTCTCCTAGCTTGAGCACCAGTCTCGCCAGTAGTCTCATGCGGAATGGCAGCACCGCACCCCATTCGGCCACCCGATCGGACCCCCTCCCCACCATGGTCGACGGCCACGACCCATTCACCACGGGGCGCAGCTACCTCGAGCTCATTCACAGCTGGGACGACGACGACATTGCGCGCTGGCTCAACGAGATACGCGTACCCCAGTACGAACCCTTGTTCCGCCAGAACGACATTCGAGGCACGGTTCTGCTCGACGTCGACCAGACCGCGCTGAAGGAGATGGGCCTGCGCAGCGTCGGCGACCGCGTGAAGATCGTCGTCGCCATAAAGCACCTCCGCCAGCGCTGCGTCACACAGGCCTACAACGAGCGAGCCAGCGCCAGGGCCCAGCAACTACGACAACAACAGCAGCAACAGCAGCAGCACTCGCTCCCTTCACCGACTCGCACCGGTCCCATCATTCCACCGCCGAACGGAGGGCTGCTCGCCAGTCGCAAGGTCGGCAGCGGTCGTATTTCGGGCAGGATACCGCCCCCCTTGCACCTCGCCAATTCCAATTCGGTCCCTTCCCTCTCCAACTCGGACGTACCCCAGGCGTGGCAGACCTCGGCTCCGAATTCAAACTCGACTTCGACCGTGACGTTGGGCCGGTCCAGCCCATTGGCCTCGAGACCGTCGGGCGCACCCCCACACTCGCTCGCCGCAGCACGGGCCGCTTCCCCTGGTCAACATCGGCTGGGCACCTCTCCTCCGACATCGGCCTCGTCGTTGAGCCATCTTGGTCGCACACCAAGCATCTCGACCACCGCGGCGAGTCCCTCTCGTCCCAGCTCGACCTTGACCGTTTCCGGTGGTGGCGCCTCGAGCTCAAACTACCACCTACGCACGGGACCCCCGACATCGGCAGGACCACGATCGGCGCAACTGGCGCAACCCCTCATTTCTCCTCAACATCGTAAATCGTCTTCGACGTCGTTGCCACCACGACCCCCTCCGCATGACAACTCGCCCACGCAAGAAGGGTTCAGCATCGCGACGTACGGTCGAGGAAGTCCCGCCCCTTCGGCGACGCCCAAGCTGTTACCCTCGCTGGCTATTGGCGGCGCGCAGACGGGTATCTCCTCACCTACTGTGTTCGACAACCCGACCGTCTCGAACCTCTCCCGATCCGCTTCGCTCAACGCCCGACCAGGATCCGCGCCCAGCATCCCAGCCTTGACGAGCACCTCGAGCCTCAACGCCGTCATGCGCAAGGCCGTCAAGTTCATCGGTGACGATGGCGTGAGCAAAATGATCGCTGTTTCGGACTGTCGCGATGGTCGAGAGGTGATGACGAGGGTCGTCAAGAAGTTCATGCCTGTTGCCACGGCGGCCCATCTGGGATCACCTCAGCTTGATGTCGATGAGCTTGATGATTGGGAGGTCTATGCACTGGGTGCTGATGGGTCGTGTGAGTGCAGTTCGGGTGTTGTGCTGAGTTCATATCGGTATGCTGACGGCTGCATGTATTGAATGCCAGCCCGCCTGTTGAACGAGTCCGAGCTGCTGCGAATCTGTCAAGAAGCCGATGCGCCGGAGCGACAACGAGGTTTGGGGGTTCGCAGTGTGCGACAAGCCGAACTCGACCAGTCGGCACGAGGTAGACGAGGACGCAAGCTACGATGGGTCTTTGGGGAAGCCAATACACCGGATTCCAATCGACAGGGAGGTGTCGCCGCTTCTCCGACCTCACCGGGTCATTTAACATCTGAGATTCCATGGACTTCGGTCGAACCGGCTTCGCCTTCCTCTGTTGGCTCTCCCTTCTCAGAGGAGCGAGCCGATTCCCATTCGACACTCTCCAATTCGCTCTCGCTAGGCAACAACAGCAACAAGCGATTGACGAATCGCGCCTCGGTCATTTCCGTCATGTCCGGTCTCGGAGGTGCCGATCCCGACTCACCCTCATCGCGCGAGACGGTGCGCACTTCGCCTTCAGCTTCGAGCGGTCTGCTCAATTCAGGACGACGACTACGCAATTTCTTCGGCCAACGTCCCCCAAGCGAATTGATTGCAACGCATTTGACCGAATACTTCCCCAAAGCGGAGAAGAACAAACTCCTCTCGAAGCAGGTTCGCCAATCGATGCGCAAGTCAATGGTCCGACGCGATTCGGCCGCTTCGTTCGGTCATACCGCCGGCGGCTTTGGGAATGGTGGGCCTGTGCCTCCTATGCCTGGTTCGACGAGTTGGGAAAGGACGCCGAACGATCGTGCGAGTTTGGCTTCCAGGCATTCGAGTTCGTCCGGCAGTAGTGGGGCGAATGCTACGACTGGTGAGGTGGGGACGGGTGATCTGGTCGTTTGGGGAGCGGGACTGAGGACGACATCCGACGATTCGTCTCGATCGGTCGTTTCATTGCTTGAACCGATGGCGGAAAGCGCAGAGACGGGCCCGTCTAACGAGGACGAGGGCAAGACGGCGCATCCGAGACCACCTCCACTCGATCGAAGAGGAAGTCGATTGAGCGTCGCCAGTTCCAAGTTGTCGTTGTACGAACGACGCAAGTCGCGTGCCGATTCGGATGCGGCGAGCGTGTTGACGGTCGATGATGTGACGGCCGAGTTGGAGACGCGGAGGGCGAGCATGTTGAGTTATGCGGAGTCGCAGTCGGATGAGAGTGACGCGGGTGGGGAGGGGGGCGTGAACGATGGGTTGAGGCCGCCGAGTATTGCCTTGTCGACGGAGGAAGATGAGGAAGAGGATTACGATCATGACGAGGATGATGAACTGGAGGAGGACGAGGAAGAGGATGAAGAGGCTGGCAAGGTCGATGATGTATCGAGTGAGTTTCTGCGCCGCCTTTCGTTTCCAGCTAAATAGAGTCGCTGATACTTGGCGTGGAACCCACAGGCAAACCGGCGATTAAGTGGATCAAGGGCGCTTTGATCGGTGCCGGATCGTTCGGATCCGTCTTCTTGGGTATGAACCCCATGTCCGGGTTGCTCATGGCCGTCAAGCAGGTCGAACTGCCGACAGGCACCTCGCACAACGAGGAACGGAAGAAGTCGATGCTCGAAGCTTTGGAGCGCGAGATCGAGCTCCTGAAGGATCTCAGGCATGAGAGTGAGTGACTCTAATTCTGCTCAAGTCTGGGATATACTAATTAATCACCCTTTTATTTCGATCGCATAGACATCGTGCAGTACTTTGACTCGTCGACGGACTCGACCCACCTCAACATTTTCCTCGAATACGTCCCCGGCGGATCCGTCGCCGCACTCCTATCCAACTACGGCGCCTTCGAAGAAGCGCTTGTGTCCAAGTTCGTTCGACAGATCCTAACGGGGTTGGCGTACCTCCATGACCGGGAGATCATCCACCGTGATATTAAGGGTGCGAATATCTTGGTCGACAACAAGGGCGGGATCAAGATTTCCGATTTCGGGATCTCCAAAAAGGTGGAAGACAGTACGTTCGCCTGCACCTTCATCAGTTCTCTACATACTTGGAACGAGAGCACTGAAGAAGAAAGGGCGTGTACAGATTTGCTTTCCGGAGCCAAAGTCCATCGTCCTTCGTTACAGGGTTCGGTGTATTGGATGGCGCCCGAGGTCGTCAAGCAGACGTCGTACACGTCCAAAGCCGACATTTGGTCGCTTGGTTGTCTTGTCGTCGAGATGTTGACTGGTGCTCCACCATGGGCCAATCTGACGCAGATGCAAGCCATTTTCCGAGTAAGTCTACATTCCCATCCCGTGATACTTGCCAGCACTGTCCTTAGCTGACTCGGCAACTCGATGACTCGACCCACTCAGATCGGCTCGAGCGTCCGCCCGACGATCCCAGATGACATCTCCAACGATGCCGACGACTTTCTCGAACAAACCTTCGAAATAGACCACAAAGCCCGACCCTCTGCTCTCGAACTCCTGAGCCACGGTTTCATCAAGGATCCGGACCATACGTTGACGAGTCAACAGACGCCGACGAGGGCGACTTTTTCGCAGACAAATCATCCGACGGGTTGAGCATAGCATTTTTCTCGTTTGTTAAGTAGTTTCTTTTTTTCTTTTGTTTACGAGTTTGGGTCGTGGAGGAGGAAATGAGCGAGTCGTAGTGTCGAGTATGACGCGTCTACTTGCATCGCATGCAGCAAAAAGAAACGTATTATCTTGCAGGTTCAAATGCCCGACGCGAGAGACGCCGAAGTCCTCTCAGAGGCACGATCGGGGCCATCCCCGAGATCAGTTTAGTGCTCATACAGAGAAAGCGTGTTACAAACACAACATTTGTGCAACGCCATCTACTTCCTGAACTGGACCCGAAAGAGCTTCAACCGCGCTTCCTCCTCGTCCCAGCCTGACCCTCACTCAGTGTACTCCATCCTACCCCAGCGATAATCAGCGCTTGCTGCCATGTCATCAATGCCGAACCTGTTTGTTCTTGCGTGATGAGGGGATTGCCGAAGATGAAGGACGTGGCGAGAGGGAGTAAGAAGTCTTTGACGGAGGCGACAAGAAGGATCGAGAGCGGATCGAGGTGCTATGATGACAGACGCAGGGGACGTCAATACTCGTCACTTGGGAAGGTAGGGCCTCAAATGTATCTCCTAGGTGCTCACATGGAACAGATTCCAGAACGCGACGAGCCGTGCCAGGCTACACCACGCCATGACGAGTTCTTGGAGCCAAAATCCGGCCGAGGTGAAGAAGCCGAAATGACCCGATGATGAGGCGCGGCCCACTTCTCCAGAAAAGATGAGTGAGCTCAGGTTGAAAAGCAGTAAAAGCCCGAGATAGACTGGGAGGTTCAGTCGCGGGGTGGCACTGGGAGGGAGCGATGTAGGGATGATGAGCGAGCTTCGTGGGGGGGAAAGCTTGATCTTGCTCTTACCTCGTGCTAGTCGGAGGGACTTCTGTCGGCTTTCGCTCCTCCTTCGATTCAACGGCCTTAAGCGTTTTGACACCAAGACCAGTATGGAGTCCAAATACCCATACACAAGTCGAGAAGGTCCACACGCCGCCGCACCACCACGCCGTGACGCTACCGCCGTTGATCCGAACCGCCGGCCCAGCACCGAGCACGAATCCAAGAAGAGTCGCCGTGATTCGAGGCCAGCTCGCCGAGTGCTTGAGAGGGAGACAGATGAAGAGGAAAACGGGCGAGATGCGGATGAAGGACATGAAGGGTTGTTCGGCAATAGAGGCGAGCGAATGCTCGTGCAGTGCCGAGATTTGAGCCGAGACGACGGTGGACACGGCGACGGGTGTGAGGATGGTCGAAAGCGTCAAGGGTCGGGGGAGGAGAAGGGAATCAAAAGTTTGAGGGGAGTTGGATGAGGAGGAGGTGAGTTGGCGAGATCGACTGCCTGGGAGTTTTGTGGCCAGCGACGACAGCACGACGACGGTTGCGAGCGCGAACGAGAGGTGCAGTGACGTCGTGAGCAGCGTGTGGGGGAACCTATCATATTGGCGGCTATGGTCAATTCGTTTCGAGGGAGAATAGGGTGGGTCGATTCGGTACAACGCACCGATATTCACTTAGACTGCCGATCCAAGTTGAGAGCAAGGTCGTCGCGGTCGCGATGACCCAGTACAGCTGTACTGCTTTGGCGCCAAGTGATCGGAACGGCGACAGCATCGACATCGCTTCGAGCACCAGCCGAAATTTGAGCCACCTCTGCAGGTATATTGGGGCCGTATTGCCTTCGTATGCGCCTAGGCTTGCGTGAAAGGGAGGAAGAAGAGTCGGATCCTTCTTACACGTCGCGCGAGAGGTCGGCCGAACCTTTGGTCACGTGATCGGGAACCTCCGCAACCGCGTGCGACCTTTCCGGTTTCGTGTTCTTGGGACATTTCACTGAAGAAACCTTCCGAGTTGTAATTCCCGAGCCGGAAGATGACCTCTCGAAGTTCCCATGGGCAGGAAGGGTGCCGCGGCCTCGTTGTGCCCAGGCCTAGTACTGAGGTCTCCCGAAGCACGAACCTCCTGTGCGACGCCAACTCGGCTTGAATTGGCGTCGTTGCCGATCCCTCCCGACACCTCAAGAGGAGGCGGTGCCCGTACCTCCCTTGTGTTTCGTTCGGGGACCGAATTGGTTTACGGCAAGTCACCGGATAAGACCCAATGTGAAACCTGGATCGGCTCTAAAGAGCAAACCAGTGAGCGGAACAAGAAAGTCGCGGGCACACTTCGGCGCTAAAGTTCAATGACGTGAAAGGGCAGGCCTAAATTTTGCTAAATCTTTCGATGTGTCAAAATATTAGGTGCTTCAGACCTCAGAGAGCTGACTGTCTCCGTCTGTCTTTCTCCAACAGTTCCGTTGGAGGTGCGTGTCGCAGAGAGGACCGAGAGCGACCGACCCGACCGGCGCGAAAATCGGCACCGTTCGGACGGGCATGTCTATGTCTGCGGGCTGTGATTGCATGTCCCACTATGACGTTCTCTGCCTGTGTTCTTTCGAGATCTTCCCCGAAGCTGGCGAGCACAGCCACTGTTGATGGGGCCGCTTACTCAGAGGCGCTGCCACTAGCTAGTATCACAGGGTGTCTCCTAAGTCGTACGACGCAGTGCCCCTTGTTTCCGGCCCTGCGCTAAAATTTCCGCACCGGGGGGGGGCAGTGCTGCCAATTCGGGATTGGTTGCGTTAGCTCTTCCTCCTTCTTCTCTTCTTTGTCACTCACTGTTGATCGAGAGGCCAGCAACACCTTCAACATCCAAATCTTACTATTACAACCCAAGGTGAGCTCCACCCACCGTCTGGATGACTATGGGAGCCAGGCTTACATCATCAAAGGCTAACCATGTGAGCATCCGAATGATGCCGAACCTCTCTCCTCCCACATATAGTTCAGCATGTTATCCCTCTGGAGCGCCGCTCGCCAATTGCTCTACTTCACCATCGCGGTTCTGCTCGGCTGGACGATTATTTTCTCTGCTCTGTAAGTGCTGGGCCATTCTCAGCGTCTCATTCGGTTCGCATGTGGTGCTATCCATGGCCGATTGATTAGGTCATGAAAACATGCCCGAACTGACACATTACACCAACTACCGCGCTGTTCACCTTGCTCGTGGCCCTTCAGTTTCATTGGCAGGAGCGAAGCCGAGCTCGGCTTTTACTGGAACTCGGCTTCGCTGATATTGTCTTCGTCCGTGATCGGGATCATTTTCATCGCCTTGTAAGAGCGGCTTGAATCGAATTTCGCCTACTTCCAGAAAGCTTATAATTTTGTACAGGCACTTTGTGATCCACGCGAACGACAACGAAACCTTTTGCGCCTCGCTGTTCCTCGAAGTGAGCCTCTAGCCCCTGTCGTATGACTCGATCTAAAGAGCGGGCTTATTGACGGGCTCAAGTTACGACTTGGACCAGACGCTCGGCGTTTGGATTCTTTGGGTCCTCTTCCTCGGTAAGCAGATCCTCACAGTGCCTCTCGGCGTCTTCGGCTGTGCTGACCCCATCATGCCTCTGTCGAGGCTAGTCGGCGCCTCGGACCTCACCAGTGACTTCCCCTCCGGATGGGTCTGCGTTCGTCACATCTGTGCTTTCGCTCGTCTCACATTGGTAACCATGATTCCCAACTTATACTCATTCTCGCCTCTTTGGGTTGCACTAATCAGTCGAGTATGGCTCTCCGTTCTCAGGTATTCGCGTGGGTCGTTTGGTTCATGCTCTGCTGGCTGCTGTTCAACCTCCTCGTGGCGGGTATCACCCACGGCAGGAGGATCGAGGACCACACGGCGGCATGGAAGGCACCTTACAAGGTCTACGGCAGAGGGCGCGACCCCAAACAACTTAGCCCAAATGAGGCTCCTGCGCCCTTATCCGTGACCGGCCCTAACGAAGCTGGTCAAAACCCCGCCGCCGCTATCGCTCACCCGACTGCACCAATCCCCATGGCACAAGTCTGATCGGAGCTTAGACGGATGGCCCAGCGTACTTCAGTATCATATACAACCATCAGTGCTCATGAGGTTCCCCGGCATCCTTGTCTTCGATTACCGGATTGATATCTTTAGTTTCTTGTCACGCCTTCATAACGTACCTAGCTAGTTCAGCACCTCCTCGGAAACATTTTTCTCTTCATTTATGATAATGACCATTTCAGTCCCGCTCTTGGGCTTTACATTATTGGTGGGGCAAGCCACCACTTTTAAGTGAGCCGAATTTTCGTCACTTTCGTGGGAAGCAGCCGTTCCTGAAACGACCTCCCCTCGGCGGCCGGCTACTCGCGACATTGTCGGGGGAGAGAGAGGGACAAGGATTCGGCGGCTGTGCTTGTTTGAGGCTGTACAGCATCTTCGAACAAGTAAATGAACCCATACAGGTATTAATTCTGACCCGGTGGGATCAACTGTCTAATGACAGCAGTCAAAACCGACGAATTCTGCTCAGCCACTCAGCCCGACGATCGAATTGGAGAGCTCCGGTTTCATGCACGCTCTCGAGGCTGACGGGGAAGAGTAGTCATTTGACACCCATTAGAGCAACTGCCGGGTTCCCACGGATGATCCCGTCATCCAAGAGCTCGATCTTGATTGGATGGGGCTCCCAGATTTTGTGGCCGTCCGTGGGCCGCAAGGTAGGTATCAGGTGACCCACGAAACGAAACTCGGCCGGCGTTTCGGTTCCTGAAAAAGTTTCGACCCAAGCGCTCGGGAAACCTTTGTTTGTCCAGAGTGGACGCCTTCCTTTCTCTTCTTCCATCGTGATCTTCACTACCACCTCACTTATCATCGTCAAGCAACCCTCCCAAACCTTCTCACAACTCAAGGTAAGCCCTGCAGCCAACTCACAACCGCTAGCCTCCGCGATTCTTTCGATTCTGCTTTTTGACATACTATCACATGCTTGCGCCTTGCTTTCGGAACCAGCAATATCTTTCTTCTCCGACGGAAAAGACCGCCGCTTGCTTGCCACCATGTTCCACCTCTGGCATGCGATCCGCCAATACCTCTACTACGTCCTCATCTTTTGTTTCTTGTTGACCTTTGTCATCTCGATTGCGTGAGTCCGGCCACCTCGCTCTTGACCTGGTGTTCTTTCCCAGATTGTTCCCAAGGCGCGCGGCATTTTCTTGGGGTCGCGTCAAGGATTTGTTCCCATTGCCGCCGCTCGCCGACCGTTGGCTCACGCTGCCGAACTGAGTCCCGGCCCGTGCTGCTTCAAGTGTATCCGCTCGGCGACGATTCGCTGTTGGGTCTTTGCTCGAGCGTAGAAAAGCTGATCTGGACATTCTTATACTCGCTGGTGTAGATTCATCGCCCGCACCAACTCCGAGCTTGATTTCTACTACAATGACGCCGCGCTCCTGTTGGCCTCGTCCCTTATCGGCTTTGGTTTGATTGGCTTGTTAGTCGGCGCGGGTTTGAGACCCTTGAGGTCATCACGGAGCGTTTACTGATTGAATGAGGTGGCTCATCTCTATAAACAGGCATTTTGCCGTTCATCGTCGAGGCAACACGAGCATCGTCGGCTCCTTGCTCGTCGAGGTGAGTACTTATCGCGAGGGCCAACGAAGAATTCTTTCCTCTCTGAGTTGGCTGACGCTCTTGCCCGCTGTGCTATCTAGACGGTCGTGGTTGCATTCCTTTGGATCCTCTTCTTAGGTGAGTCTCGCTTCGAAAACGTGTGATGTTCTGTTCGACCTCGTTCAATGGTGACTTGACCTCACCTACCCCGCTACCCTGCCACTCAGCCGGCTCGGCCGATCTCACCAGCGACTTCCCCTCGGGTTACCGATGCTACTTCAACCTCTGCCACCTCTTCCGCGCGACCCAAGTAAGCAATTTACAAGAAGAATAAAGACCAAACCTCCTCAATGCCCCGCAGCGCTGATCATCACATCTCTCTACCTCGTAGGCTTTTGGCTGGCTCAGCTGGATTACTCTGTCGCTCCTTTTGGCGAACCTCGTTGTGGCCGGCATTCGATCGGGTACCAAATCGCAGAACCACCTCGAGACCTGGAAAGCCCCTTACAGCGTCCACGGTGATAATGCTGCCAACCCTAACGCCAACCCTAACGCGCCTCAAGGCCAAGCTCACCACCAAGCTCCTGTTCAACATCCCGTGGGTGCGGAAACGCATCCTCAGCAGCAGGGGGTGGCCCAGGTTTGAAAGCTGGGCTTTTTGAATGATTGCCAGTGAATTTTCTTTTAGTTTCCGAATTCTCTTGTCTTCTCCTGAGTGTGTAGTTCTTGCTTTCTTATCATCCAAACCTGGGGTCCCACTTGGTGGCTCAGGTTTGAAAGCTGGGCTTTTTGAATGATTGGCAGTGAATTTTCTTTTAGTTTCCGAATTCTCTTGTCTTCTCCTGAGTGTGTAGTTCTTGCTTTCTTATCATCCAAACCTGGGGTCCCACTTGGTGGCTCAGGTTTGAAAGCTGGGCTTTTTGAATGATTGGCAGTGAATTTTCTTTTAGTTTCCGAATTCTCTTGTCTTCTCCTGAGTGTGTAGTTCTTGCTTTCTTATCATCCAAACCTGGGGTCCCACTTGGTGGCTCAGGTTTGAAAGCTGGGCTTTTTGAATGATTGGCAGTGAATTTTCTTTTAGTTTCCGAATTCTCTTGTCTTCTCCTGAGTGTGTAGTTCTTGCTTTCTTATCATCCAAACCTGGGGTCCCACTTGGTGGCTCAGGTTTGAAAGCTGGGCTTTTTGAATGATTGGCAGTGAATTTTCTTTTAGTTTCCAAATTCTCTTGTCTTCTCCTGAGTGTGTAGTTCTTGCTTTCTTATCATCCGAACCTGGGGTCCCACTTTTGTACCGCCCCGCCCCTCCTCTCTTGATCTTGTGAACTGAGCCCTGAAATGGATCTTCGAGTCCCTGCCTAGAATGTCTCATTCTCCTCGCCGCAGAAGTTCACGACGAACGTAAGCTGAAAGAGGAAAACAATTACGAGTGCAAGAATTCGGTCCGTCAGAAAATCAAAGCTCATCTACACGAATCTACTTCGTTCCCACCCTCAACCCTTCAGGCCGTTCCATTGAGATTCTCGCTCCAGTTCGGGTCCGATCAACGCCATTCAGGTGCAAAGATATCCGCGGGCTTTGGTGGATTGTAGGGCCACGAACAATGCGAATCGCCATCAGTTCCCGTGCTTTTTGTTTGTTTGCTCCCCTCTTGGGACCGAGCCTCTGCGCAAAAACAAACTCACCTCCCCTGTCATGGCCGTCAACGGTCCGTCCGGTTCGCTGCCTTTCCTCTTGGACTGCGGGCCCGTCTTGGGTTCTTTACCGGCCGAGAGGTCCTTGAGCACCGAGACGATCGATTCGGGGGTCAGATCCTCCTGCCAAAGTGTGAAGGGGGATCAAATGAGTCAGTGAGGAGTCGATTTGGGAAGCAAGGTCGCGGCTGTCCAAGTCCAGCTTTTTACAACCCATCTCCCGCGTGGTCCAAACTGGACGTACGTAGAATTTATCGTTGATCTGCACCATAGGCGCATTCGAACAAGCGCCCAAGCATTCGACCTCGATGAAAGTGAACTTGTTGTCTTTGGTCGTTTGGCCCAATGCGATACCGAGGTGTTTTTGGATCGCTTCGACGATCACGTCCGAGCCCGCTCCGCCCAGCATACAGGGTGTGGTCGTGCACACTTGAATGAAATGTTCTCCGACGGGTTCTCTGGAGTGAGGGTTAAAGGAAGAGAGATCGTGGTTCAGTCCGACTCTTCGGTTCTGCGCGCCTGGATTGGACGAATGGCCAGCTTCTCCTCGCCTGACCTACCGATTAAACATCGTATAAAACGAAGCGACCTCATACACCCTCATAGGTGGCATCTCCAAGATCCTCGCGACCTCATTCATGACCGAGATGCTGGTAAAGTTCTTGTTTTGGATCTGCGCCAACTCGAGCAAAGGGATTACGGCCGCCTTTTTGTATTGAGAGGGGTACTTGGCGATGATCTTGTCGGCTATTTTTTGGTTCTCCGCCGTGAGGGAGAAGGCGATCTGTGGTGGTGGTTTGTTTGGAAATGGTTGAGGTAAAGGGGTGAGTTGTACTGGGTTGAGATGGCGGAGATGGATGATGCCCAGGGGAAGAAGCCAAAAAGCTCCTCATCCCACCGAGATAAAGACTCGGTACGTACGGAAGGATTGTTGTGCGAAGAATCGCGGTGCTGTTCAAAGCAAGAGGTGCAAACACAAGTTCAGTGGGCTAGTGCGTTCCCCTCGGCGCCACCTCCGCTTGTCAAGCGAGTCGACGAGGAGGACGTACGACCATCAGAGCATCCGATCGAGCGATTCGGGCACTCGAGAAGGAGCGCATGGCCTGCGCCGTCGTCCTCGACGTTGATTGGATCGCTTGGCGCAACAGGGAAGCCATCGTGGAAGGTGGTGGGTCGGATTGGGTGGGGTGAGACGGGGAGAGAGCGGGGATGCTACGGAGGCGACCGGCCGGCAGCGCGTCAAACGACTCGCGGCGGCGTTGGGTTCTTGCCAGCCAATCGTCTCTCGGCGAAAGGCCTGGCCTGAGCTCGCGGGCTGGGCTGATGGGAAAGTGCCGAGCAGCAAGCTGTTTCGTCACTGTAGAGGCTTACCCCCTAGGTGTTCGAGGAGATGTCTCACTTTCACAGTCATCACGGCTCAATCTCAATCTCAGGCCAGACTCTTGATCAAAGGCGTCCACTTTTCAAGTGGAGCAAGATCATTTACACCGAGCTCCTCCAAAGTCTGCACCATACTCGACCACGCCGAGATTCTCTCTTTCTCTACGTCTCTGCAGACACGCAATAATAGTCTCCCGAATAATGGCTGGTATTCCCATCATACGGTGAAAGAGGATGCAACACCAGAAATTCCTAGCTTCCTAGGCTTGGGTCCGATTTTTGGAAAGCGTCCCGTCAAAATGCTTGGAGTGTGAAGCATCCCTTCGAAACGAATCCCCCCTTCGTTCTCAACGTTGTGCTACTCTCTTCTCTTCACTCCGTACAAAATTCCCAATTCCCGAACATGAGACGACCGCTTCAAGCCTGAGCGAGTCGGAGAACATTTAATCAAGATCAGCACCCCCGGCCCCAATGACCGCACCCACACTCGTGCACCCAACTGACCTTGACGGCGAAACGACGCTTGGGGAAGTGGATCTGACGCTTCTTGGCCTTCTCGGTCTGGACCGTGCGCTCGTGCAACGACAGCCTCCTTCGAATCGCTCGCGTCTTCTTGGCGCGCAAGTCCAAGGGCAACTGCTTCTTGTTCTTGTAAAGCTCGCGCAGGTTCGAGCGCGTCTTTTGGTTGATCACGGTCAAAACACGCGCGATCGACTTGCGCACGGTGGAGCTGCGAGATGGGATCGAGGGGTGTGTCAGTTGAGGGTTCGGCGATTGCAAAGCGGTGGTGGAGGGGGGGGGGGGCTCAGGCGCGCGCGACGAGCCAAACCGGGTCGAAGGTTGCGATGCGGCTCGGGTGGGCCTCAGGCTGCGATGCCCAAGCATGAGCGAGATGAACCTCAACTCGTACCAATGCTTGAGCAGTTCCCCCGAGTTGCAATGGCCCATGCTTCATTTCCGAACGTCCTCATATGCCGTGCCAAGAGTGGTGTAGTCTCCGTACTGAGAGCGTCGCGGGGTAAAAATGCGCTGTGGCTGGGGCTGGGGGTCGTCGTCGGTAGGCCCAAGAGCCAGAGCCCAGAGCTAGCAGGCTGGCTGGGTGCGTCGTCCGTCGGTCGAGTCGATCAAATCCCTCGAACCCAACCGCACGCCCGTAGATGACTGTAATGGCATTCTTCCAACTCACATTCGCAACAACTTGGACGCGTTGCCGCCAGTGATCTTTTGCACGCGCAACGAGACGAGCTCCGTCTTGAGCTCGTCCAATTGCTTGAGCAACTCGTCGCGCTTCTTGCTCTGCAACTCGCTCGCGCGGACCTTGGAAGACGACATGGTGGTCTTTTTTTGCTTGAGGGTGGGCTGCAGAGATGGCCAAGGTGAGGGTCGGACGTTGGGTTGGGTTGCGAGGAGGGCGTGAGGCGGGCCAAGTGGGTCGAGGGCGTGGGCGATTTCGAGTTTTTGGCAGGCGGGCCACCGGCGGGTGCGAGGTGCGAGTTTCGGGTGGTCGGCCGCGGCGGGCGAGAGCGAGCCAGGCGACGACGACGACGACGGCGGGCAGGAAACGACGGCGCACGAGCAGCAGCATGAGACGAGGGAGAGGACACAACAAGGTCAGCAATCGGCTAGATGGACAGCGATGTACGTGCGTGGGCCCAACGCACCGGGAACGGATGAACTGCGACGGCGAGGGAAGGTGCAGGGGCAACCAATCGTGGTGGGCCCGGGCTGCAGGTCGGGCGATCGCAATGCGCACCTCTGGCTCGCACGGACCTCTTTTGGCGATTCTCGACGGAGAAGCGGCCGAGCTTGGTTGATCCCTCTAGACGAACAGACGGTTCGCTGTGTTCTCGACAGTCTCTGATTGTATTATTTCGACTCGCCATTTTTCACACGTCTGCGCTGTCACTCCTTTGCCTCGTGCATTGGTCTCCGAAACAAAGTGACACAGTTTTGCTCATGCTGCTCGAACGGCGTTCCACGCAACAGCACCGTCATGCTAACCCCCAAGTGTCAACCATAATGTGAAATCAGCCTCGTCGTGCTAACCTCCAAGTGCATAATGTGAAATCAGCATCGTCATTCGTTTCTGCGAGGACCATCACCAATCTGGGCCAAGGCGTTTGCTCGATGAAAAGGCGCCAATCGAAATCCTTAGGTCCGTCACTGCTCCGAAAATCCGATTAGATCATAGTGCTTCGATAGCCGCATCAATCTAAGAGGGACAGAGTATAGAGCCAAACATTAGTGGAGCGATGATACGCCGGCACGAGGACTGACGTCGGCGATCGAAGCTTTCAGCTTCTCCCACAGTTCGGGCGAGAGCGAGATGCCCTTCTTGCCCGGCAGACCCGTCTTGCCATCCTTATCGTAGGTCTAAGCAGTGGTGAATTTGTAGAGATCAGCTCTAAAGAGATCGAGGCGAAGAGGACTCTGAAGACAAAGCGTACCTCTCGAATGTCAATCAGTTTGGCCTTGTTGAACTTGCGCACGGTCACACGCTTGTTGTTGCCCAACACGACGTATCGTTCGCCCGACTCGTTCTTGAGCATCCCACCCCTTGAGCTAGAAGTCTTTTTTTGCTTCTTCTTCTTGGGTTTTACGTCCTCGTCCTCGTCCTCGTCCTTGTCTTCGTCGGTCTCTTCAGCCTCGTCCTCATCGTCTTCGTCATCGTCGTCATCGTCTGATCGCTTCGACTTTCGTTTCGCCGTCTTCTGGGGCGGAGTAGCCTTCTTCTTTCCCTGCGCCTTCTTACTCGACTGTAATCACGAAGCACGAAAGGGGGGTTGTTACTTACGACGAGCGTTATGACGCGTGAGTATGTGACGTAGCCTTACCTCGTTGGTCCCATATCCTGCATCTAGATCACCGTCGAGATCGTCGTCGGACGCGATGAAACGGTCGCTCTTGGGTGGGGTCATGCTGGATGGAGGAGTGAGCGTCCGAGGGATGGACGAGTGAGCGTCCAAGTGGGGCAGCGGCGGCAGACGAGCCGAGCCGTGAGCGCGCCCCTGATCGCGCCGGGTGAAATGGAGGTCCGAGCGCAACACGGCGCATCACGCAAGCAAGCGCAAGCGCGGCAACGCACCAAATCCTTCTTTGCGATTCCATGGGCCTGGGTGTGCACACTCAATCGCGCGGCCATCACCCGGGCTCGCTTCCCCCTCTTTCGCACACGCACCCGCAAAGCACAGCACTCTCGTCCCACTCCGTCGTCGATCAGACACCCCCCTTTAAAAAAAAGGCGTACCAAACCTTTCCCTGCTCCACCGCTCCAGCTTCCAAAGCTCAAGAAGACAGGCGACTTCGCGCTCCCGTCTCGCAACGCGCTGCTCCTGCTCGCTCCATTGCATTCGCATTTACACACTCCACTCGCCAGTCGCTCACGATCCTCACGATCCACAACCTACCCTAGTCCACCACATTCGACATGAACGGAGGCGGCAAGCACACCGAGTTGTACAAGACCTTGGGCGTCGACCCTTCCGCTTCCGAGTCCGACTTGAAGAAGGCTTACAGGAAGAAGGTACGTTGCTGAGCACCGCAGAGATTCTGCGTTCTATGAGCCGAGCTCGTGCGTTCTTGGCGCTTAGCAGGGCGAGCCCCTTCTGCCTCTCGGGTAACGGAGAGAGGAGCATCCTTGGATCATGTACGAGACTTGTAGAGTACACGCGCCCCGTTGGGCAAGACTCGTCGCCACCCCTCTCCCCATCATCCTCGGCGCTCTCCGCTCTCTTTGTTCGGCTTTCGAGCGTGGATCGTCCCGCGATGATGAACCCGCACGAGATCAACACATTACGTCCATGCCATGCAGAACAACTCACTCACCTTGCTTGGTCTTTCCCCTCCCTCAGGCTCTGCAATTGCACCCCGACAAGAACCCCGCAGGAGCTGACGAATTCAAGGCGTGCAGTCATGGTCAGTCTTGCATTCTCAGCGCGGGATCGGTCCCTCCTAGGTACTGATGCCTGGATTGCGGTGCTGCGCTGTCAAAACACAGCTTATGAAGTCCTTTCAGAGTAATTATTCCCATCTTCACCGGTCATACGCTTCACCCGACTGAACCACCCTCTCCCTTCCTTCCCTCAGCCCCGAAAAGCGAAGGATCTATGACCAATTCGGCGAGGAAGGTCTCAGCGGAGGTGGACCCGGCGGCATGGGCGGCATGGACCCCCAGGACCTCTTCTCGCAACTCTTTGGTGGAGGAGGAGGCTTCTTCGGTGGAGGAGGTGGAGGCGGACGAGGGGCTCGTCCTTCGGGCCCCAAAAAGGGCAAGGACCTCGTGCACCGGATCAAGGTCTCGCTTGAAGACTTGTACAAGGGCAAGACGACCAAGTTGGCCTTGCAGAAGCACGTCCTATGTACCAAGTGCAAGGGCAAGGGAGGGAAAGAAGGCGCGGTCAAGACCTGCCAAGGTTGCCACGGTCAAGGTGTCAAGGTCGTCTTGCGCCAACTGGGGCCGATGGTGCAACAGATCCAACAGACTTGCGGCGAGTGCAACGGCGAGGGCGAGATCGTCAACGCCAAGGACCGCTGCAAGACGTGCGACGGAAAAAAGATCGTCAACGAACGCAAGGTGCTCGAGGTCTTTATCGACAAGGGCATGAAAGAAGGTCAAACGATCACCTTCAACGGCGAGGCCGATCAAGCACCCAACATGGAACCGGGGGACGTCGTCATCGTCATCGAGGAGAAGCCGCACGACACGTTCAAGCGCCGTGGTGATGATCTTTACGCCGAGGTTGAGATTGATCTGTTGACCGCTTTGGGCGGAGGTGCTTTTGCGATCCCGCATTTGGACGACCGTGCGTTGCTGGTCAAAATCCCGCCGGGGGATGTCATCAAGCCTGGTTAGTCCGTGGCACAGATCTGGGGTCGAGATGGTAGAGACTAGTTCAACTGACGACATCTATCCCTTGCGATCTCTCCAGGAGCCGTCAAGGTGATCCCGAACCAAGGCATGCCTTCGTACCGACTCCACGAAATGGGTGACCTAATCGTGCAGATCAACGTCAAATTCCCCGACTCGCTCGACCCTTCGACCCTCGACCCTCTCGAAAAAATTCTCCCCGCTCGACCTGAATTGCCAACGTTCCCCGATTCGATCATGATTGATGACCACGTCGAGATGGTAGATGCTGGCGACCGGAAGTCGAAGACGATGCGTGAGGACCAGATGGAAGAGGATGATGAGGGGGGTGCGGGGCCTCAGGTGCAATGTGCCAAGTACGTACCTCAAGACTCTCCCTCACTGTGCAAGAGCCCGAACTGATTTTTACCCTTTCTTTTCGCCCAACAGTCAATAAGTTAGTTACCTGTACAGAGCCTTCGGTGGCCGCATCGCATTTGTTTCGCTTTCTTCTCTCCTTCCTTTCTTTCTGGGGTTCTCTCCTTCTGAGCAACATGCTTTCGTTTTGCTTGGTATTCCTCCTACTTACAAAACCAAACCATTTACCCATACACACGCACAATTTTTCTCTCACGCGACGGAACCTTCTATCGCACTACGAATGATGATCAGGTAGATGGTCCTCAATGGGCGAATCGTGGTGTTAGCCCCCTCCCCCACACCCTTCCTCTTGCACACAACCAACCCCTTTCCTCTCTAGCTCGTGTCTTTTTTCGTTCCCTCCTTGTTTTTTTTTTGCTGGACATTGCACGTATATACCGAGTGCGAAGTCATTCGAGGTTCGCCGAACTCCGGATCGATCACGGCTTGCGCGCGGCCTTATCGCCCCCACTCCTTCTCCTCTCCCCCCACCTCGTCTCGAGCTCCCATCACAGCGACCGAGTCAACGTCGTTTACCCAGGCGCGTGACCGTCCAGGCCTCACCATGGCCGCCGCCGTTCTCAGAAAGCGGTACGCGTTCCTCGCACCGGAATTACACGTCTCCCATCTCGTGGTCGGCGCTGGGGTCGTAGTGAGTTTGCTGACGATGGACCGACGAGTCAAGGCTCGCGAGATAGTTTACACCCCACCCCCCCCCCACACGAAGTTGACTCGAGCGTCATGAGTGATTGGGCTCGTCTCGTCTCGCTACACTCGGGTGGGCTTGGTCGTGTTTGGTGTTGAGTTGGATTGGCTTATTTGCGGTGTGGTTTGTTGTACGATAGGGTCTAGCTGTAGCGGAGAGGTTGGTCGACAAGTTTGGGGATAGGACGACGTTCGTTGTGGAGCGGTGAGTTGCGCGTGGGGGGAGGGCAGGCAGTGAAGCCGTACACGTGAGGAGCAAGGTGTGATCGTTCTCTTCTGATCTGAAGTATGTGTTATTGGGTCCGGTATCTCAGACATGGCCAAGCAGGGCAAGAGACTTCCTCGCGCAACTCGGAAGTGTACGCTAGCCCCGACCTGATCCCTACGCCGGCCGTCAGGTACTGATCATCATCATCCCTCTCCACCCCTCGCCTTACTGCGGACAGCATCCATTCAGGCATCTACTACCCCTCCAACTCGCTCAAAACCTCCCTCTGCATCCGCGGTCGAAACCTCCTCTACAAGCGCTGTCAAGCCACCTCCCTACCGTATCGTAAGACCGGGAAACTCATCGTCGCGACATCCACAGACCAGATCCCCTACTTGGAAGGCTTGGTCAGGAAAGCGGACAAGTTGGGGGGCAAGCTTCCTTTGGAATGGATGAAGGGGGATCAATTGAGGGGTTTGGAACCCGATTTGGGAGGGGGTGTTGTAGGGGGTTTGAGGAGTTCCGAGACGGGGATCGTCGATAGTCATTCGTTGATGGAGGCGATGGAGAAGAGTGAGTCGGGGGCACGGTTTGATACCTTGAGTGATTATTGAGTGCAGTCTTGCTCATTTCATCAGCCATCCTGGATAGCGATACGGGAGAACTTGTATATGGGACTCGAGTCGTACGGATCGATCGAGCTGAAGCGCCGAACAAGGGGGGGAAGAGGGGCGATCGATCAGAGGACGGGTGGGTCGTACAGACCGTCACGGGGGATGGGAAAGGAGGGGAAGGGGAGAGATCGGCGGTGTTGGCTAAGGTCGTGATCAATGCCGCGGGTTTGAGGTGCGTTGGGTTCGGATCGAACTTGGTGTGAAGGTTTTGCCCTGGAGGCTCATTGCTCATTGGAGCTCTTCGATCTCGATGGGTACAGTGCGCACCACCTCGTCAACCAGATCCTTCCCGATTCAGAGCAACTTGAAATCCGATACGCCAAAGGAAACTATTACTCGTGTCAGTCAGCTCCGAATCCTCATCCTTTTAACGCCCTTCGATGAACCCTCTTCCCTTCAACCCTACCAGATCGAGGCCCCGGCACCTCTTCCATCCGCCACCTCATCTACCCCTGTCCCGACCCGCGCACCCTCGGAGGTCTCGGCACGCACCTGACGATGAACCTCGATAACGAACTACGTTTCGGACCCGACATCAAATGGATCGAACCTCCAAAAGAAGTAGGCGATGTGGAGGACTTGGATTATTGGGAGAGGCATTTGGCCGTCGATGAGGAGAGGATGGGGCTGGCGATCGACGAGGTGAGGAAGTTCTTACCCGGGGTAGAGGTGGGGGGATTCGCACCGGATTGTGAGTGGGGAGCTCTATGATTTTTTTTTTGGAGACGCAAAGGATCTCTTCTTCGAGGAAAATCTGTTTCTAAAAGCTTATACAGAATCTCCGTTCATTCAAAATAAAATAAAAAAAGACACCGGCATCCGCCCCAAACTATCCCGCCCAGGCGACCCCGCCGCCGACTTCTCCATCACCCACCCTCAACCTGGCTTCATCTCATTGACTGGGATCGAAAGTCCCGGATTGACGAGCTCGTTGGCGATTGCGGAATACGTTGAGCAGATGGTGAGAAAAGACGTGTGGGGGTTGGGAGTTGGGAGGGGAGGACGGTTAGTGAGGCAGGACGGTTGGATGGATGGGCTTGAAATCGAGCGGCTCTCGTAGGATGGGGTTTCAGAGCTTCGGTAGAAAGTCTCTATTAAAAGTGTGCGAATGCAGGATGTACGAGAAAGAACAAAAACAAACGTTACAGACAGCTACATCAGCGCCAAAGGTAAAACAGAGCAAACCCCCGATTTACGCCCAAGCTCGAGAACCAGTCCTTCGGCCCTTAGCACTTGGACCTCGGCCAAAACTTCCTCATCGCCTTGTGGAACTCGATCGAATCGTCTTGCTTCTCTTGCTGAACGGCACGATGGGGATGGGATCGCGTTCGTCGAGGGGAGAACATGGCCGGTTCGAGGAAAACGGGGGTTTGTTCGTCGTCGTCGTTCATGTTCTCGCGGGATTCGTCGCTCAAAGGTGCGGGATTGTCGAGGAGTGAGGGAGGGGCGGAGATGGACGATGTCTGAACGAGTGGATTGTGAAACGTTCTGATCGGCTCTTTGGAAGCGCAAACCATCTCCTCCTCTCCCCCCACCGGTTCCTCCATCACAGACCCAACAAGTTGTCCCTCATGAGCCGCCAAAGCCGGCGAGCGCCAGCGCACACTCCCATCCAAATCCTCCTCAATCGTCGGCGCTGGATCGAATGGAAGATGAACGAACTTGGATGACGTGGCAGACTTTCGTAGAGGCATGGCGCAGTCTTGGAGGAGGCGTTCGATCGAGGATGAGGAAGGGGTCAAGGCTTGCTCGACTTGAGAATCGGGTTGGATGAAGTCGGCGGATGAGCTGTCCCGAATGAGTGACGAGGCTTGGACCTCCTCCGCCGTCGGCATCGTCGAGACCGGATCATTCAGAGGCGTCGACTTCTTCGTCGCCGTGGTTGCATTCGCCGCCTTGCACCAAAACGCACTCGTATCAATAACCGGTGCCAAACCAAGGTTACTCAGTGTCGGCACACCCGCCATCTTCGTCGTGCGCTCACGCCTCAATCGCAATGAATAAGCCGAATGAAGCGAGGTCGTATCCGCAACTGCTGAAGCGGCGGGTGAAAGCATCGACGCGTTCGAGCTTGAGGGTTGACTGTTGCTCAGTCTACGGGAGGGTCCGAAGGGGTTACAAAGTGGGGTCGGGGCGACATCGAGACGACGAGCACCTTTGGGCAGTGCGGCTTCTTTTCGTGGTGCGACGATCACTGGAGCCGGTTCGGATGGAGAGTATGTATGGTCGATTTCGGGGGCGGGTTGATGTGGTGGTTGCTTCCCCCGGTTTTTTTTGCTCTTCGCAGCAGTGGGTGGCCGTTGGGTCGGTGCAGGGAGGGGTGCGATTGATGACATGTCC
Source organism: Microbotryum scabiosae (assembly GCA_022702605.1). Taxonomy (NCBI): domain Eukaryota; kingdom Fungi; phylum Basidiomycota; class Microbotryomycetes; order Microbotryales; family Microbotryaceae; genus Microbotryum; species Microbotryum scabiosae. The sequence continues at coordinate 982,949 of JAHWDV010000014.1, read as the reverse complement.
GATGGACTGGCGCTCGGACCGAGTTTCGAGCTGGATGGTCGAGGTACGTCGAGGAAAGCATGCTCGGAAAAGGGCAAATCGGGGAGAGGCTTTCTGACTTTGACTTTGCCCGAGGCAGCACCTTTCTTGAAGACGCCCAGCATGCGAGGGGGTTGCAGCTGTTGAAAGGAGAAATAACAGCAACGTCATCAGTCACGAGCGACAGGCCGTGACTTCGAACCTCATTGCACGTAGCATACCGTCAATCTCGAAGCACCCAGATTCTTTGCCCGTGGTATCTCAACCGCAAAACCATGCGCATCATCAGGCTTGGTCTTCTTATGTCGCTTCGATGTCGGTGCAGCCTTGGGTAAGAGGGACTCGTCCGAAGTCGACGATGTTATCCGTTTCGGTTTGCGCGCAGAAGCTGCTTCGGCCGCAGCAAAGACTTTGGCTGCCGCGGCGGTGCCGACGGCGGTAGCTGACTTGGAGCGATCCTTGACAATCAGCGCCTTGGCCCGACGTCGTTCCCTTCGTGCTCGTAGACCTGTGGGGGGAGTTCCCTCCTCAGATATACAAGACATCTTTGATTCACGGTTGAGCATCCCCCACTCACGTTCCTCTGCCTCTTGTTCCTCCTGCTCATCGACTGTAAGTTCGGCCTTGCCCCTCCCGTTGCCCATGTCCAGCTTCGAGTCACGAGCCCTTTTTCCCTCATGTATACCCTTGGACTTGTGCTTGGATTGAAGAACAGGTTCATTCTCCTTGCGTGCTCGTCGAGATGTCTTGGTCACCTCGACTGGCTTTTCCAGACTCGCCACTGCCTCTGGTCGTGGCCGAGATGGTCCCGGTTCGAGCTGCTCGTTCTGCCGATCCGATACTTGGTCGATCCGAGCAATAAGTTCAGGCGAGGACGAATCATCCCCAACGAAACGACTCCTCTTGGTGCGTCGTTCAGCAGTCGCTTTGGCTTTAACAACTTGCTTGGAGGTCGATGGCAATGTCGATGAAGACCCGTGCTGGCCCGTCTGCTGGTTCGAGAACCTCGGCTGCAAGGCCGCGACCAACGATTTCTTCTTGGTTTTCTTTTCCCCCTGCCGGTCACCCTCCCCGTCCCCCTCCATTCTCTTCTTGTCCTTCCGATCTTTCGATTCATGATAAGGATGCAGCGTCAAAGCCGTCTCCATCCGATCGACAGGTGGGGAGCGAGGTGTTCGATCGCGGGTATAAGCTGGCGAGGAGGAGAGAGGCTCGAGACCAGGGTCTTCGAAGGGACCTTGGAGGGTGAGCAGGTAGGATTGGACCGTCTTGCGTGGGCTGGGCGGGTGCGCCAGCGTGAAGGCTTGTAAGCGGGTCATAGTGAGACCAGGTCGTGGTGGTTGGTCGCTGTGGCCGTCGTCGTCGCCAGTGCGATCGCCATCATCGTGGTCGTGCCCAGTGGCTCCGGCATCGCGGTCGTGTTTGGCGACGTTGCCAGCCGCGTTGACTTGGAGCGACCCCGACCCGTGCGCCACGACTGCCACCTCAGCCATCTCGGGCCACAGTACACTCTGTAGACGACGATGACTGGTGTCGAAATTAAGGCTCGGATCCGACTTGGTGGACGCTATGCCTTGCAAGGGAGAGGCGTCCGTCTGAAAGCAGCGAAACGGCGTGACGCGTGCGCCTCGTCAATTTCTCGCGCACGCTCAATCTCAAAACCTGAAAAGGACAACCCGCCGTGAATTCGGAAATGACGAGGTCCAGGGCACGTGACTTGGGTTCGCACCCAGGTTTCCTGAGCAGCGATTCATGCTGAGAAGGGGGAACCAACTCACTCTGACTTTGAACCCCATCAGGCTTTTGCAGTATTAGTTTGATCGTTGCAGAACAGCTCGCCGGTCCGCAGTGGTCACTGGTTCCTAATCTGTCGGGTTGGTGACGCTCGGTCCACATCGAGTTCAACGATCCACCCCTCGGAAAGGCCGAATACCTTGTCGATCCAACTCGTTCAAGTCTCAGAAAATGGCGTAAGCTCTGAGGATCACCCCAGGCTTGCGATCGCCGCAGTGGTTGCTGCTCCAGCAGCTTTGCTCGAGCTGGGGCCACCTCGTTTCCACCTCGATTTACTATGAACTCCGAACTCGGCCTCGGAGCTGCGTTGCGGAGGCGGCTTCACGCGAGAGCTCCGAGGCGGCGATTCAGCTGTCATGTAAATAGGGTGACACCCCCAAAAAATGATATTCAAAGAAGAAAGGAGAAATAGATTATGTGTGCGTTGAACCATTTTTAATTAGAAAAATGTGCCGGTTCTCGCCGCCTAGTTCGCTGACGACGCCAGGGTCCGTGGCGAGATGACGATCCGGGAGGAGCCATACGCGACGAGGCAGCCCAGGACACCCAAACTGACCGCCGACCGATGAGGGATCGATTTCGACATCTCGACCGATGAAGCTATGCAGAACCTTAATCAGTGCTGTGCATACCCTTGATCAGCCCTGATGGTGGTGATTTGCACCACGCTGGCGGCTGTGCGACGAGATGGAGCGACCTGAACTCGGGCCGAGCGGAGGTGGGGAGGGAGGACCCAGAGGCCTGAGCGCGACGCGAGGCGGAGCGAACCAGCTCGTGCCTTTCTCTGGTCAATGTGGGGCTGCACCGGAAGGAGCTTGAGGCGCTAATCGTACCAAGTCGCCGTTCTGCACTAAACCTGGCCAGGCAACGTTTCCTCAGCTGGAAGGATATTCCAGCTCTCATGATGGTATTCTCAACAAGAAAAGAAGAACCCGGTCCAGAATCTTCGCGTGCGCGGCGACTCAGCGCGAACGGCCTGCCCCGGGTCCGGAAAGGGGACAGGTCTTCTCACGTGACCTCGGCCGTCTATGACGTTGTCCGGTGGGTCATTTCGATAGTTACAAAAGGGCTCACAGGCAGCAAATTGACATTGATAGCTTCCGAACACTCTAAGAAGATCATCGATGCTAGATCTGCCGTGGTACATCCAGGTTAGGGCCGAGCTAAGGTGTGGCAAGCTACTACCAGTTGTCACCGCAGGGGTCCGGGAGAAGCTGATGGAAGTTTCATGCTAGCTAGCGGGCGAGGTAGAAGCGACCCAGTTCTGGGAAGACCGAAGGACGTGGAAGAAATCTGAGTATCTCTACGAGTTTCCACGAGCGCGCGTGCGGTCGGGGCGGGCAAGTTTCCAAACTTTCGACGACCTTCGAAAGAATCTGACGACCTCGAGCGAACGCGCGCACACCTTTCTCTTCCTCCTTCCTCTTACTTCATCACATCAGACCACTTTGCACATTCACTCACATCCCAACACTCAACAGAGTGAGTCCATCTCACCTCTCCCTTCACCTCATCTGCTCTGTTCCCTTCCCACCCTGCTTCACGCCACTCTCGCTGCCAATGACCCCTTTCGCGAGTTCGCCCCACCTCCCTCGTACGCCGTAGCTGACTTGTGGGCCTTTTGCAACCACATCACAGACCCCAAGTCACTGCATACCAAGTCTAAACGAACAAGCATGTCCTTGTCGCTCTTCCCTCGCCTCACCCACTCGGACGACGACTTCGGCCTTCACCCCTTCCACCTCTTCAGCCTCCGCCCCAGTGGCCAGAACACGGGTGCGACGCGCGAGCAAGGTGAACTCGGCTTCTCCCCCGCGTGAACGTACTTGAAAAGGACGGAAAAGCCGAAGCCACGTTCGAACTCGCCGGCCTCACCAAGGACCAAGTCAAGATCATACTCGACCGTGGTCTGCTCACCGTCGCCGGCACGGTCCAGTCCGAGGACACCAAGCAGGAGGGTACTTGGCGCGTGCACGAACGTCGCACGGGCTCGTTCGAGAGGAGCATCCGCGTTGACCCGTCGCTGAAAGAGGACGAAATCAAGGCGAGCATGCAAGACGGCGTTCTCAAGGTCGAGTTCCCTCTCGAGACCAAGGAGTCCCGGGCCAAGGCGATCAAGATCTCGTGAACAGGCCACATTCGTCTTCCATCTCTCGCCGTTTCTCGCAGTTGCAGTCGCATCACATTTACTTTATCTCGTCGATTCGTTCGGAGCTTGCATATTTTCTCAAGGTGTTTGGATCGGCCTCAATTAGTCTGTCTGGTCGTGCATTTCAATTTGAACTTATAAGTCTCACTTTGAGAGAACTTTCCGTGAGACTTCCGAGGTGAAACCAAATCGAAAGCAAGAGAAAAGGAAAGGACGACCCTGTCGACCGAGGTGGGAGATGGCTTGAAGACCGTGTGGAGCTGAAGGTTGATCCGTACACTAGAAGTAAGCTACCTCGTACGACAGGAGTATGTATATGCATATACTCACTCGTGATCAGGTGATCGTGAACCTCCTTCGGAACAGTGGAGGCTGGTGTGGAGAGTAAGGCGAGGATCGAGTCGTCAGGGCCTTGCTACGATCGATCGATCGATCAAGGGTCAAAGCAAAGACTTACGGGGTACGAGCAAGGGAGTGATGCGAGAAGTGCAGAGCGCGTCGACGAGGAGAAGGAGGAAGAAAAAGAGTGAGAGAGTGAGTGAGGCGACGAGCTCGAGGTGGTTGCTGATTTGGATGAGTAAGTCATCTCATCGATATGACGCCACGCGGTGACGTGAAGACGTCAAGCCTTCACCTCGCCTCCAGCCCTGCCTATGCTTGAAAAAGAAAAAGAATAAAAAATAAAGAAGGCTTGGACCCGGGCGCCAAGCGCCGAATGCCGAAGGCAGCCGAGCGCGGCGCGGCGCGGATCTGATCCGAGATCGCGGACAGGGGACCGCGCACCCACATCGAGGTTAACGATCCACCCCTCGGAAAGGCCGAATACCTTGTCGATCCAACTCGTTCAAGTCTCAGCGAAGGACGTGAGCTCTGAGGATCACCCCAGGCTTGCGATCGCCGCAATCGATGCAGTGGTTGTTGCTCCAGCAGATTTGCTCGAGCTGGGCCACCTCGTTTCCACCTCGATTTACTGCGATGGTCTTGTACGCCGGGATGCTCGACGGACTCTGGTGAGGAAAGACAGGAAAGAAAGGCGACATCACGCTCGCGCTCGGGAGTTGATTCTAATACGCTGGTCCTGGCAATCCGTTCGGCGCGGAGCCGATCGCAGCGCTTCGCTCAGCTCCTTCCACTCCTTTGATCGCAACCTTGTCTCGACTCCTACATTGAAGCATAGCCCTGAATTATCATCATGTCCTCCGAGCCCACAACCCACGAACACCCCTCCACCTCAACGCCCACCCCTTCTACAACAGCGACGCACGAAGCCCTAACCAACACCCTCCGGCCCTTGACCGACGTATTCCTGACCATCCGCATCATCAAGTCCTTCACCTACCGCACCACCAAGAACCTCCTCCTCCCTCACATCGACGCTACAACGATGACGGTCGGAGGGTTGAAGGAGGAGTGTCGTGCGCAGGTGTTGGTCACAACGGGTTTCAAACCTTTTAGGACGACGGTGTTGGGTCAGTTTGGTTGGCTTTGAGCGTGGGGGGAATGCTTGGCGGGTCTATGCTGACGGTCTGAGATAATTTTCCTGTCGCAGATACACTCAAGCTCTACACCGTAGCGCATGGATCAAAAGTTGGTCAAAACAACGCCCCACGACGCAGCCCACTTCGTCGTCAGCTTCGCAATCCCCGTTCGGGGATAGCTGACTGAACCTCGAAATCCCCCTTGAACTCTTGCAGACAACAAATCTCATCATCAACTTTGACAACGACGAAGACTGGATCCTCAACGACGATTCCGCCACATTGGCTTCGATCGGGATAGGTTCGTCTCAACCGCGGCCAAAATGTTCGGCGCTTTGTTCTTTCTTGATCGCTGACACCTCTTTGGTTTTTTCTTTCTTTCTGTGGGTGCCGCAACAGAGAACGAAGCCGAAATCAGTTTTTTCAATCGCGAACTGTACGAAGCGTTCAAGAAGGACCCGACTCAAAGCTGGTGACGACAACTCATCAGACGAAGCCTCTCTCTTCTTTCTTATCACGAAGTCCCAAGGTCAATTTAGCCTCTTGTTGTGTCGTACTAAAACCCAAAGTAACCCTTCAAGCAAATGAAACAAGTGTACAAATACTTGCGTCCCTTGATTCAATTCGTCTCATCGCCACTACTCCCACCCACATCCTCTTCAGGCAGTGAACCAACCTTGACTTTTTTCGGCCTCCCTTCACCCTCCGGCGACCCTCGATCTTCTTCCTCAACCCTCTTCTTTTTCGTCATCGTCGTCGCCTTGACCCCGTCCTTGACCAGTAATGCTTGTCTCCTCTTCCTCTCCTCCCTCCCTCTCCTCTCCCATTCCTCCGCCAAATGGATCTTCAGCTTGGGGATCGTCGCGTATTCCTGGCCTGTATAGTGCGATCGAAGAGGGAGTTTCAAAAGGTTTTCGTAGATGGTCGAGCGCTGGGATGACAAGGACCGGAGTGTCAGTCTTTTGCGTGTATCTCAATGAAAACCGAGTGACGAGGGAAGGTATGTTACGGTGTCTTTTTGTGAAGGCTCGACTTGCTCGATCACGTCGGTGAGGTGGAGGAAGAACCCTAGTGTAGGGTGGAACGAGTTGTAGTGCCTTGCGGAGACGAGGAAGGGATGAGGATACAAGCTTGTAGGGGAAAGTTGAACCTTGACAGGGCCAAGAGAAACAGTCCCCACTCACTTTTTGTTTCTGAGTTTGGGTGAGATGAGATCTGAGGAGATGACGTGTAGATGCACGTGTCTGGGTGTAGAAATAACCCGATTGATCGAAATCAGCAAAGTGAAGATCTCGTCACTGGGGAGATGGGCAAGCTCACCTCATGGATTCGCTAGCATGGAACCCCATATGGATCGGCCATTTCCAACCTTCCTTATTGAGCATCTCTTCCTCGATCATCTCCTGTCAAGGCCGCGCAAATGCGGTCGCGACCGGAACGAAACTGAGTAGCCAACTCGCGCACATGTTTACGTCTCCGTCTCCCAGCGTGAACGAGATCAAGGACGGACCTGGACTTGTTGAGCTTGTTCTTGCAGCGCTTTGAGAACGGGGAGACAATGCGGGGATTTGCGGAGTGCATCGAGGGAGGTGAGGTGCGATGATGGGACGGTCTCGGAGGCCGAGGTTGAGGTCGAGGTTGAGGCCGAGCTTGGACTTGAACTTGACGCGAGGTGGAAGGGATCCCTTGCTGCCAGAGGGGTGTGGATGATCAGTGTCGAGCTGAGCAGAAGGAGTGGAGCGCCGCTGACGGCACGCACGCATGACGAGGAAGTGGTACTTCGCCTTTTCGTAGCCATCAAAGATGGTCACACTGCACACCACCCCACTCCAGCCCAAGGTCAATCTCTAACCCCCCCTCCCCCCACTTTTTGACATTCCCCGGGCGCCAGGTTCCCCCACTACCCCTGACCGCCCAAACTGACCATTTCGAATCGGACAACAAATGAACGCCTTTGGGCAATTCCCGTTCAGGGTTTTTGAGCCGCGCGTATTGCTCCAATACGGCGGTCCATGCTCCTGGAGGTTGGTTGGACATGCTCGGCCAGGGTTGGTGACGCGCTGCGAGGGAGACGCGCGGTGTGGTGGCAGTTGGTGCAGAGGGTGGGTTTGAGGTGGGCTTGCAATGCAGGGTGAAGCTCGAGGTGTAGCGGAGGTACGAGCTGAGCCGCATTCAGACTGGATGAGGTCTGTGGGGGCCGAGTCGCATGCACCCGGTCAGCGCTGTCAGTTGGCTGAGACTGAGCGCCTGCTGAAAACTGAACGCCTGCCGAGACTGAGCGCCTGTTGACGAGCTCTCACAGTGAGCAAGCATACGGTTCCCTGACTCGACCTACCGTTATTTGACTAGGTGCTTTCAGGGCTCTCATCTGTAGAATGAACTGACTTGCGAGCCTCGGTGTCCATGTTTCCGAACGGCGGATATCAACCCGTCCCCGAAGCTTGTCACGTGCAGGCTCGAGCTCTGCGCCAATCACGGGTCGATGACCTCACGCTTCTCCTTCCTCGTCGCGCTTGGACCTCCAGTCTCTTCCGAGGGGCCAGCTCGCTCCTCCTCTCGTCGCCTCGTTGCTCTTTCGCACCTCCCCCACCACCTCACTCCACCAGTAGTCGTTCGTGTATGGAGACATGTTCCCCCTCACCCGACGCCGCTTCGGACCCTGTCCCGACCTCGATACCTGTCAACTGCGACCGTGTTTGTTCGACCATAGCCCGGGCTCCCCTGCGAATGAACATGCTCGCTCATTACCAACGACCACGACCACGACGACCCAGCTCCCACTCAAATCGGCACTCAAGAAGAGACCCAACCACCCCACTGGAGAGGAGGAGGGGGATCGAGCACTTAAGCAGGCCAAGATGATCGTCACCACCACCACCTCAATGAGGCCCAATGCGGCGACCTCGACGAACAATAACAGTCAAGCCAATGCTGTGGCTTCGACTAGTCGGCCAACTTTGGCATCCAAGAAACCACAAGAGACCAAGCCGGCGATACCTGTGGGTACAACTCTCCTTCGCTCAGGTGCTCGAGCGCAGTCCTCGCTGACGGTCCCGTCCCCCACTTTGTCGGACAGACGACCTCGACTGGTGGACCACCTCGCATCACCCCGAGTCCAGGCGTCCCTCATACCCCTGTCCCTACACGACAAAAACTCCTCGACACCTTGTTCGAACAGTACGCACTCCCTCATCGGTATGGGCCCGAGCGACAACCCCCCCAAAACCCCAAATATTGATTCCGAGACGCCCCTCTCCACAGATTCCTCCTCAACTACCAAGCCCTCCCCTCCCCCGACCTGGCCGCGTCCCTCGCTTCGAAACACGCCAAAGAACAAGAACAAACGCTCTACACCAAATCAACCAAAATCACCTACCGCAACGCCGTCATTTCCGCTTTGGCACGACTCAAGAAACGTCCTTCTCCCACGAGGGAAGCAGCCACCGGAACGTTGGAGGATGATGTAGCACGGCAGAAAGCACGAGAGGAGGAACAGAAAGGGCGACTGACGAGGGACCGCGTGCAAAAGTTCATCCATGACGTCGAGACGTTGCGCAAATTCGATTATGTCGTTGACCTTCCGGAGGGGAAAGGAGGGGATCGACCGACTGAAGAAGGGAATTTGAGGAGCTGCGATCGGTGTGGGAAGGAATTTAAAGTCTCGGCCGAGTTGACAGAGGTCAGTCGAAGGGAATGAGATGGGTCATTACCTGGTTGATCTCGAGAGGTGCTGACGTATTCTTCATCGCCCGACAGGCAGAGAGGACGGCTTGCTCGTACCATTTCGGCAAGATGGTTACGGAAAAGCATAGGGGTCCGTCTTGGCGAGGGAGACTTGGGGACCTCCTGAGCAAACTCTTTGTCTTTCCTCGCAGGTATCAAACAGCGTGTATGGTCATGTTGTCCAACCGTAGGAGCTGTGACGTGTTCCGAAGGACCTCATGTTTTCAGGGTGAGTTCCCTTGCAATCTTTTCATAAGCCCGGTATTCATCGAGGCACTGAAAATGACTAGCTCGGAACTCTCAGGACTCGGCCACCGACGTCCTCCATTCCCGCGTCGGGTTCCTCGAGACCTCCTCTTTTGAAACCACCACTCGTTCTTGTCCTGCACTCGACGTCGTCGCTCTCGATTGTGAATTGGTCTATACGACTTCAGGGATGTCCCTCGCTCGTTTGACCGTCATCGACGCGAGTGGAAGCATCATACTGGACGAACACGTCCGACCCCAGGGTACGATCCTCGATCTCAACACGCGATTCTCTGGAGTCCAACAAGGGGATGTTGAAAATGCTTCGTTGGATGTGGTTGGGGTGAGGATGGCGTTGGGGATCTTGATTGATCGGGAGACGGTGGTGGTGGGACATGGGTTGGAAAATGACTTAAAGGCGCTGCGATGCGTGCATAGGAAGGTGGTGGATACGGCGATTGTGAGTGGTTGTCAAGGTGAGATGAGGAGGGGGTTTTCGAATATAGAGGCTGACAAAGGTATGGCTCGACGAACCATAGCTCTTCCCTCATCCGAACGGTGGCACCTGGCGCCACAGTCTTCGGAACCTGACCAAGGACATACTAGGAAAGGTAGGTCCCTCGAGAGCTCATGACCAGCTCAGAGGTGTCCGAACTCGCAGCATCTGAGACAGTAGGCGAGGTGTTCCTCTGAACCTACAGTTCATCCAAGATAGCGATCCGGCTTTGGGGCATTCATCGGTCGACGATTCGAAAGCGGCTTTGGAGCTGGTGAGGTGGAAGGTTAAGCAACAGGCGAGGTTGGCGAATTGAGAGGGAAGCGGGTTCGTGTTATTGTGCAAAATCTTTGCATTGCATTTTGTCTGTTTTCTGGATTCCCATGTCGAGATCAGTCTACGGGAAAAGGTGTCCGAAACAAGTCGCGTGACCATAATGACCCGACGAGGTCCGTGCGATAGATCGGCCTGCGATTTTTCCGGCCGTGCGCTCCGCAGATCACTTGCTCCAGTCTCGTCTCGAAGCTCAAAGCTCGACGCTCCTCTCTAGCCTCCTACCTCATCGAATCGTACGACCCCACCACGCACAACACCCAGCATGACGCGACCTAGTGCAGCCTTGTTGGCTCACAAGTCGTCGAACCCTACCCATATTGCGAAATGCCTACCCCGGATGGTCAGTCCTACATGTCCTCTGAGCGCTCGCATCCTCCTCCAAGCCATCACTAACCCCTACCACTGCACATAGTCGTGGGCACCAGCCAACCTCTACAACCTCTACCAACGCACCTACGGCCCCCCGACATCAGACACCAAGTTCACCAAATCGAGCCTGACGCTCTTCCAACAGAAATGGAAGGCCAAACAACTCGCCCGGGCTTATCACGGCGATTGGATCACCGAAGGCACGTTCAAGAAGCAGTTTCTGCCCGAGTCGTTGCCGCCTATCATTGGGACCAAATCGGCTTTGGCTGTAGGCGGTCCAGGCAGGGATGCAGGGATGCGGGCTGCCGCTTCAGCAAGAGGGAGGTATACGAATGTCAAGACTCAAGAGAGGGTCCCGTTGGCGAGTTTGATGTTTGCAGAGATCGAAAAGAGGTTGGATACGGTCGTTTTCAGGTGCTGTTTTGCATATTCGGTGTATAGGGCTAGGATGATGGTGGTGCATGGCAAGGTTAGCGTCAATGGGGTCAAGGTACGTTACTCGGATCCGAGGGGGATCGTTCAAAGAGGAGGACGGGTGGAGGATGGTGCTGATCGGATGGACGGGTTCGTTGTTTTGCAGTGCACGAACGCAAACATGAGGTTACAACCCGGGGATCTCATCTCGGTCCTCCCTTCGGCCGTCACGACGCTTAAACCGGTCAAACCTGTCGAGAAACCCGTCGCCGCCCCTGCAGCAGAGACCGAAGCTTCGGGCGCCGTCAAAGCCGACGACGAATCGACATCCGAATCCTCCCCCGAACCCCCCACAATACCAACAGAAACCTCCACCTCCGCCTCTTCTACTCCCGCTCCCTCCAAGCTCCCCCCGCCCCCTTCCACCGGTCCTCAACCTCTCGATTTCGATCTCCCCGACTTCGCCGCCCCCTTCTTATTCATCCCGCCCTACCTCGAAGTCTCATGGACGACCTGTTCGGCCATTTACTTGCGTCATCCAACGGCTGCACCGGGGGTGAGCGAGGTGCCGAGTCCTTATGAGGCCGATGGAGAGGTGATGAAACTGACTTGGGTCAGTTTCGACGCTTGACTGGTTATTTGGGGTTTGACCGAGGATTTTCGAGTGCTGATGGGGATTTTCTTTTTCTCTGATTGATTACAGGAATATTACTCTGGCTTGGGCAGGAAAGGAGATAAACGACCTGCCAAGTTGGTGGGGAAGAGGTTGGGAGCTTGATCTGCAGGCGCGGTCGAGTGTTGGTTTTGCAATTGCATTTTCTCTTTTCAGTCATGAGCTTTGGCGAGAGACAATCATCTGTGCCGAGAATTTACCGAAAATTACTGAGATGCGTCATGTTGGCTGTGTCATGTGCGTGTGATGGTGATGAAATGGACACCGAAATAACCCGCGAAACGGCCGAACATATTTCGCTACGTCACGCTCAAACCCCCATTGAGCCAAGTCGAGCAAGCGAGATCATTCAACCTCCGCGAACGGGCACGTTTCTCTCTCCTTCCCTCTCCTCATCTTGACCTCACGTCAACGCACCTCGATCAAATCATGACCACACCACTCCAACGCTCCACCAAACCCCTCGGACACAACACCCACCCCTCAGCAGTCTCGGTCCCCACCAAGAAGCGCTCAACGTCCCCTTCCAAACGCGCCAACCTAACTGCTAACATCGACGACCTCCTCGCCGCGACCCATCTCGATGGTGGAGGGGAATCGAAGAGTCGTCGTAGCTCACCTGTGAAGGCGTCTTCCTCGCTTGCTGCGGGAGGGGGTATTGGGAGGTCCGGGGTGGTTAGTCATGATTGGCAGGCGCCGATGGCGTCGAGTTTGGTGCATGGCCCGAATGGCGATCCGAGGAGGAGTCCGTCCAAGAAGTCTAGGAATGTAAGTTGGACGAGTTCAATACGGGATGCTCTCAAATAGAATTTGGTGGTTGAATGAAAGGAGAACGCTCCACACAGCTGGACCGCTACATCCCCTCGCGCTCCAATTCCTCGACCGGCAACGGCGACCACACGGGCCCGATCCTGCTCCCGAACGGAACTGCGTCGGCCAACAACACAGGCAACTACACCAACCTGATCCCCGACAACAACGACACGGCCGAGTTATCCTCGACGCTGGGTATTGATTCCTCTCGACGGATCTTGTCCTTCTTCGCTGAACCACCGATGCCTCAAACGGATTCAATGGGCTTGTTGGCGAATTTTGCTCGTTTACCCAACAAAGGGTCCGCGGCCTCGTCGACGTCCTCAGCGAACGCACAAACCCGTCGACGCATCGCCACTGCCCCTGAAAGGGTGCTCGATGCCCCTGGTCTCGTCGACGACTACTACCTCAACTTGCTCGATTGGAGCGTCACGAACCTCGTCGCGATCGGATTGGGGGAAAGCGTTTACGTGTGGAATGCCGAATCGGGGGAAGTCAACCTCCTTTGTTCGGTCGGGAACGCCAACGAAGGTGTTCTTGACGACGGGGACGAGTACATCTGTTCGGTCAAATTCACCGAGGATGGAACCCATCTCGCCGTAGGACTGTCATCAGGTCCGATCCAAGTCTACGATGTCCAAGCGGGGATGTTGGTTCGGACCATGTCGGGGCATTTGTCCCGCGTTCCGAGCCTGAGTTGGTCAGGAGCGATTTTGAGTTCTGGATGTCGGACGGGGGAGATTTGGAATTCGGATGTCAGGGTGGGTGAACATTGTGTGGCGCAGATGAGGGGTCATAGGGGGGAGGTGTGTGGGTTGGAATGGAGACCTGAGATTGCGGGGGGATTGAGTGGAGGTGGACAAGGGGTGAGCTGTAGTCATCTTCGGTCTCAGTAAAGGTCAATCGGTACTCATCGTCTCTGATGGCTTTGCTTGCAGCTCCTGGCGTCCGGCGGAAATGACAACGTCGTCAACGTCTGGGACGGTCGCATGACCTCGGCCCCAAAAATGTTCAAGACGAATCACACCGCGGCTGTCAAGGCAAGTTCAGCTCATCGATAGACGATCTTCTCTCCCCAAGCATGTACTGGCGGGATCTAACTCCAATTTTCACCCAGGCTCTAGCATGGTGCCCTTGGAACTCGTCAATCCTCGCCTCAGGCGGAGGTTCATCGGATCGTTCAATTCACTTCTGGAACACGGCCTCGGGAGCGCGTCTCAACTCCCTCGTCACCCCGTCCCAAGTCACCTCCCTCGTCTTCTCGCCCCACTCAAGGGAAATCATGTCCTCCCACGGGATCCCCGATCATCAACTCTCCATCTGGGCCTACCCCAGCCTGACTAAAGTCAGTGACATCCCCCAAGCGCACGAAACGAGGATCTTGCATTCGTGCTTGAGTCCCGATGGAACGACGGTCGCGACGGCCAGTTCGGACGAGAACCTTAAGTTTTGGAAAGTGTTTGATGTTAGACGGGGGTTCGGGAAGGATGGGGGGAGTGGAGGGAGGTCTTTGACCGGCAAGGATTTGGAAGAGGATCATGGTATTCAGAGGAAGGGGAAGACGGGGATTTCGGTTAGGTAGACGAAGGGGAGTGGGGTTGGTGAGGGAGGTGGGGCTCTGATTTCTTGATTTGCGTTGTCCGGCTGCATTGCAATTTGATTTAATAGCTCGTTCGACGGCTTCAAGTCACGTGACAGAACCCATCCAAGCTGAAGAACTTTCACCGGGACGAAGAAGGCTACAGCTAAACACGAATTCCGGTGCCCTTTGAAACTGTTTCGAAACAACTTATGGCCATATAGAAATGACCACGGTCCGACCTCGATCGCATGTATTCAGCCTGTAATCCGCTTGATCACTTTGCGGGTGGCAGGCGCGAGCAGGCGCGATAGTCTGGCCGGCTGCGAAGGCACTCTCGCGCTTGCTGCTCCGCTCCACTTCCCCTCCCTCCCACTACCCCACCTCCAAACAGGGACCACGTACCACCCATGTCAACCCAAATTCCCCCCACACCTAAACGGATCCGCCTCAACCCGACCAAAGAAGCCAATGCCGCTGCTGCAGCTGGTCCCGTAGCGACGATCGTGTGCCAGTTTCGCAATGCGCTCGATGGGAGTCTGCTCGGTCCGGCGGTGTCGTTGCCTGCTGATACGAGTCGGGAAGGCTTGGAGTTGTTGGCGAATACGTTGAGGGGGAGTGTGAGTGATTCGCTGCTTGTAGAGGTGGTTTTGGATGCGGCGCTGCAGCGCTAGGATCGACTGACGACTCGCGCGCACAACAGGAACAAGATCCGGTCCCCTTTGCTTTCCACTTGAACCTCCCCCACACGACCCAAGAGGAGAACGCCGAAGACTCCCGTATCGCCATCACCACCTCGTTGTATGTCGATTTGCTGACCAAGCATGCGACCAAGGTCTCGACCGAGGATGTCTTCGTCATCGAGTGCGAACCCGAGGCCGTCTTCCGCGTCAGGGAGATCACGCGATGCAGTTCTTCGCTGGATGGTCAGTTTGGCGACTTCACGATTTTTTCTTCTTTATTACTGTCTGCTGACTCCGAGGCGTCTTGGTGCTCTGCGGGTCAGGTCACGCATCGCCCATCCTGTGCGCTTCTTTCTCACCGACGGGCAGGATTTTGGCCACCGGATCCGGCGACAACACATGTCGACTGTGGAACCTCGACACGGAGACGCCCCAATCGACGCTCAAGGGACATACAGGATGGTTGCTTTGTGTCGAATGGGATGGGTTGGAGAGGACGGTCGCGACGGGGAGTATGGATAATTCGGTACGTTTCGAAGGAGTACCCCGAGTTTCACTCGAGAGCTCGGCCTTACTCACGCCTTTGCGACCCCTCTTCTGGTTCAGGTACGATTGTGGGATCCGAAGACGGGTTTGCCTATTGGTGATGCGCTACGAGGACATTCCAAATGGATCACTTCGCTCGCGTGGGAACCGGTTCATTTGCAAGTCCATTGCGCAGCATGGCAGAGTATCTATTGCGCAGCATGCTGACCTTCCTGCCTCTTCCCTCCCTTCAGGAATGTCGCCAAACCTCGATTAGCATCTTCTTCCAAGGACTCGACGGTCCGAGTATGGAACGTCAAAGCGCAGCGACTCGATTTCAGTCTGGGAGGTCACACCGCGAGTGTCAACGTCGTACGATGGGGTGGCCAAGGCGTCATTTACACCGCCAGTAGTGATCGGACGGTCAAGCTGTGGGGTGGAAAAGATGTGAGTGAATTTTCGGAATGATTCTTGCACGCGGTACCGTTCTGATCGTCGTGCCGTGAACCTCCTCGATCAGGGCAAACTCATCCGAACATTATCCGAACACGCCCATTGGGTCAATACCATGGCCCTCAACACGGACTTTATCCTGAGATCCGGCCCTTACGACCAAAAAGCCAAGACACCGGCTAATGATGAAGAAGGTGAGCTCCCACTTGTTCACACGAGCGTTGTGCCGGTGCGCTCTGTCTGACAAACCCCTCTTCCACCATTCATCCTGCAGCTCAAGCCCTCGCCCTCGCGCGATACCAGAAATTCACCTCGACCCAGCCTGAACTGATGATCTCGGGCTCAGACGATCACACCCTATTCCTCTGGTCCCCTCTCGCCTCCGAAACCCCTAAGAAACCTCTGGCTCGCTTGACGGGCCATCAGAAGCAAGTCAACCATGTTGCTTTCTCTCCGGATGGCAAGTTCATCGCTAGTGCCGGGTTCGATAATGCGGTTAAACTGTGGGATGGGAGGACGGGGAAGTGAGTGAAGAAGGCTCGGCAAGTATGTGAGAGGGAAGACCCCCAAGACTGACGAAATGCTTTGCATCGAATTCTTTGCTCAGATTCATCGCAAGTCTGAGAGGCCATGTCGCGGCAGTGTACCGTATCTCGTGGTCTTCCGACTCGAGGATGTTGGTCTCGGCTAGTAAGGATTCGACGTTGAAGGTGAGCATCAGGCTATATCGATGGCTCTCTTTGTCATCTGCTTGATCGAGAAGGCTGACATTGCCCTTCAACCTTCTGTCTCACAGCTCTGGGATCTGAAAACGTACAAGATACGCGTCGACTTGCCCGGTCACACCGACGAAGTGTATTGTGTCGATTTTATCGCGGACAAAATCGCCAGTGGGGGGAGGGACAAGAAGGTCAAGATGTAAGCCCTTCCCTATGACTCGGCCTGAGGTACCCATCGGCAATTGTACTGATGCGATATGTTCCTCTGCTGATTAATCGCACAGCTGGAGACATTGATTTGTTTTTGTTGTAGCACATCCTCTTGCATTCTGCCATTCATGTTCTTTCTTCTCATTGGTCCATTGGGGATCGCGCTTGTGGAGGAGGGGTACGAAGATGATGATTTTGCAAAGGGGTACAAATCAGGCAGAAAACGATGGCTACAAAGGTAAGGCACAAAGTTACAATATCAACAAAGTGGCGTGGATGAATCTTCGAACACGGATCGCGGGGCAAACCGGATCCGCTCAGTGCATATAAAAGACGCGATCGTAGCAACTGATACGAATCTCGTTGGAGTCGCCACTAGCCTTTCGTTTCGGGGTGACACTAATAGTAAAAGGATCGACTTCGGGAGCAATCTCGAGGAGTGTACCAGGGGAGAGTATCGACCCCTTCGTCGTTGGTTCGGCGAGGTCCGCGCAGGAAAGGGGTGAGGGGAACTCGGGGAAAAGGGTTGGTAAGTGAGGGAGTTGGAATGCCTCGACGTCGTAGGACTTTGAGAGACGTCGGTTCTAGGGGGACGGTTGGGGGAGGCGAAGATGGAGATGCCGTTGGGGGTGTTGAAGCTTCCTGAGAGGCGCTTGGTAAGACGGCGGGCTCCGGTGGTGGAGGTCATTGAGGAGGCGAACGAAGGCCGAGGCTCGGATTGACCCGATGTCGTTGATGAGAAGGAAGAGTTGCGCGAGGATGAAGTATCGGACAATCCGGGCATGTCGGAAGTTGTCAATGAGGAGTTACGGGATTCGGTCGGATACCGAGGTCGGGACACGCTCCATGAGTCTCGGAAAACGGGTAAGGGTCAACGATGTCTTTCTCGGCGGCAGCTTCGTTGTAAGTCGTTTCATCTTGGGATATTGCTGGTGTAGATGTTTTGAATACCTTCACTGGTTTTACCACAGACACGACTGACGCAGAAGGTACTGGCTTGCGAGCGATTCGCTTCGTCGGGGGTGGGGGAAGTCGCTTCGAATTTAGCGACACTTCGACGGGTGAGGGGGCCGAAGGGGGCACTTTGTCGTCCTCGACAATTGCCAGCCCTTCGAAGCCAAAAGATTCATTGTAATTGTCACTGGTGGTGCTCGCTCCACTGATAGAGGACCGGGACCTCAGATCGGCCATCTCCTTCGCCACGGGTGAACTTTCAAAGGTCAACGAGTTTGCGCACCAGCCCATCTTGACCGAAGCCGCGAGTAGTCCTGCCGATGCGGAGACGGAGCCATTGTCGATGTTGCTACAAGAGGGATGATCGAGTAGGGGGTCGAATACGCTCATGTCCGTGAAGGCTGTTTCGCTGCCATGAGAGGATCTTCGACCGAAGCGACTTGATTTGCGCAGCGAAGCGAAGGGCGATTTGCGAGACTGCAATGTAAAAGCAGTACAGCTAGATCATGAGTATGATGCAATCATCTTTTGCAGATCACGAAAAATTGTTCTGGTCTGAGGTGCCATCGCTCTAAAGAACCTTGGTGGTGTAGTGGCTGAGAACTTGAAGACGAGGGGAAGCAGTGCACGAGTGGCACGATCGATGGACGGTGGTCTGAGCGTAGGGTGATTGATCGCTGCGCCTTGTAGATCAGAAACGGCGCCGCGGGTGACGTCGACTGGCAAGGGTGCAAGTGGAAGAAACGAGGGTGTTCGAGCAGCAGCAGCAGGAGAGTGAAACCCTGAATTTGGATTACAGTTTGAGGTTTGGGTGCAGAGAGAGGGAGAAGAAGCAGCGATGAGTCGAGACGTGGGGCAATAGTAGACCGAGGAAAGATACTGCAGGCGGGCTGAAGATCTTTTGCTCCGCGCAGGGATCGCCGCAACCCCCGGAGAATCGACAATCGTTTCAGGATCATGGGCAATGGGGCACCCGAAGCAAGTGCAGGTAAATAGGGCAAAGGAGGGGAAGATATCCAGTCCAGGTAGTTACCACAACGTGGCCGACCCAACCTCCCCCTTGACCAAGGCGCGCAGGCCGTAGTCGACGACCCCGCTTTGGCTGACGTCGCGGCGCCTTCCTCTTTGGGGCAAAGCGCGTTCCTCGGACCATTAACAGGTCATTATCGCTCACGCTCGTTTCATATTCAAGGGCGTGATTCAAACTTTAATGCGATCGCGCTCATTGGCGTCTTCGGCCAGTCAATGACGGACCGGCGGGCTCAGTTGACTGGCTCAATTGGCTGGAGGTAGGTGCACAAATGTGCGATTTCGGATCCGAAAGCGCAGCGGTGGCCCAGCCAGCCATACCTACATTCGGGCCCGTGAGCGACCGGTAAGCGGTCCGTGGCAGCCCGCGGATAATTAAGACCTGGACCGTTCTCATCATACAGCAAGGCACCAGGTTTGCTTCTACATGTTCTAACCCATAAGCAAAGCTGAAGGGTAAGCGAGGAACAAGAAGGCGGTGCTTTGCTGGGGAAAGCTCAGGATCGACTCACGCGCAGTGGTGTCGCTGAGCCGAGGAATCAGGCAACGCAGGGACACACGACCTCTCACATCCGCGCCAGAATCGGGAATCTTCTGGCACAGCGGTACTTCTAACCTCTGACGCGAAATTGGGATCGTGGGCCCCGAGTCTTTCCTTTCGATTATAGAGTTAGTGCTCATCTTGTCCATTTGGTAGAAGCAACCCTACATCCGCGATACGAGTAGGTAGAAGAACTGCTTACTTTGTCGCAATAACATCCCAGCCGCGGGATAGAAAGGGGTTCTTGCACAGAGCGAATCGGCGTGCCGGCTCGATCTCGACGAATTGCAGCACTGATGATCTTTTGTGTTGTTTGGCCGTAAATATGCAGGCTTGCAGCATGTAGTCTACGAGGGCCTAGCGACTTGGCCTATCGAGAAGTGCGTAGCAGGGGAGACTCAACCCTCTCAGATCGCCTACTGACACATCTCTGCATGAAATTCAGGGTGGGCCCCAGGCGGACTGACCGAACACGCACCCGTGCCTTAATCGAGAAAGTTTTCCACTTACCTGGCCTTTGTGTTCGTGAGGGCTCTGAACCAGAGGCAGGAACGGGAAAAGATCGTAGGCTAGGAGTAATTCTCTTGCCAAAGGGTCGCAAGGGTGAAGCTAGCAATGTCGGCGAAACATGATTGAAGCAGGCGGGGCGAGGAATCGCGCAAATCCGCGGACTGCGTTCGAGGAGCTTTACCAATTACCTGGCCCGATCGAACTGCGCCGGCGTGCGTGGACATTAGCTAACTCCGGGCCCGAGGACATGTTCGGATCCGAGTACGACCAAAGTCCGTGACGTAACGAGTGCCTCATTCTTGAACAGAGGTGCAATCCTGTACTAACCTGCCCAGGTAACCTATTCTTCCAGTTGTACTGCAAGTTCAAGAGTCAAGTACACGCAGAGTTTAGAGTTCCCAGGATCCCGAGGATAGCATACACACAGAGCTGGGGGCGTTGAGTCAACGGTGCCTGCATCGGAACCCGCTTCGAGATTTCACGAGGCGCCCGTACCCGTCCCGCGCAGAAGGCAAGCGTGGGGCTTCTGTCTCGGGTGGACGTCTCAGCTGGGGTGAAAAAAGCCAAAACATTGTTGGAGTTTCAGAGTGCATTGCCGAGTAGATGGGTAAACCCCTAGGCAGGATTCCTCTTTCTCGCATCACCTATGTGAGGATGCAAAACTACGTGCAGCCTTATCTGATTCAAGAAAAGAATTACTCGTCTGCTCTTATAGATCGCCTGCGCCATCTGAACGGGGGCACGGCTCCGTTGAGGCCGTCACACGTCACATGATAAGCTGCAACTTGACCCGATACTATGTCTCACGAACAAGACCGTATGTTTGGATGATTCATTGCAACGAGCCAGGCTTGACTCTTACAATAAAGGTGCCATTGCTGTCCTCCAGCCCTCTCTTCACTGGGTGCAAGCGCAGGCTGGCGAACTTCTACGTAAATTTGCACGCCAGAAGAATCAAAGCTTTTGCCGACACTTGCTCCGGGGGAGGCTGCGTCCGAATCGTAAACGCTCCTGTCAACGTTCACTTCTTCGTTGTCTGGCCCTCCTCAGTCTTCGAAACCTTGCTAGCCCCATTGGAAGATGTCGAGGCATCGTCGGCTGCCTTTCGCTTTGACGCGGCTGAGCTCGAAGGTTGCTTCTTTCCGTAGGTCGAAGGTGTCGATGCACTAGCCGCGGCGGTCGGTTTCATCGGAGCATCCTTTGAACTCGGCGTCGCGGACCCTGCCTTCTCCGTCGCCGTTGGTGCAGGAGATGAATTCGGAACAGTTGCATCGAGCGCATTCTTTGCGGCTGCAGCTTCGGCCGCGAGCTTCTCAGCTGCAAGTTTTTCCGCCGCCGCTTTCTCAGCCCGTGCCTTGGCCGCCGCCTTCTCATCCGCAATGCGCTTCATCTTCTCCTTGAAATGCTGCACGACATAAGCCTGAAGGATCTGTAGCGCATTACTCGCGGGTAGTGTCTCGAGATTGGTGAGTTGCTCCTTAGACAGGTGGGCGAAGATGATCGGGTTGATGATGAGCTTGCCTTCGTGCAGTACGATCGGCGGGTCTCGGAGTAGAGCGGCGGTAATTTCATCGGGAGGGGCTGAACTCGGTGGAGGTGTAGGTCGAACGTAGGTGTCGGGAATCGGGCCGACGACGATGGGCAAAGGAACTGAGAGTGCAGGACCCGTGCTGGGTGGGTTGGGAGGTGGAGGTCGAGTGATGACCGAGCCGGCATTCATGCCCATGCCCATTGTCGTGCCCGTACTCGTGCACGGCGGAGAAATACTCGGCGCAGAGACACCCGAGGTCGAAGTCGAAGTTGAAGCTGCAGTTGACCCTGATGTCGGCGCGAACGATCCCATGACAGGAGGTGCCGCAGACTTGGGTTTGGTAGTACCGCTCAGGTTCTTCTTCCTGTAGTGTAAACCATCAAAGTTGGACGATTGAGCTGGGTCGACAGTCCAGAAAGCACCCTTGCCAGGCTCGTCGGGTCGTCGGTCGATCTTGACGAAACCACGCGCTGGAGTGAGGTTGTGGCGCACAGAGTTCTGTCATACAAAAGATAGGCCCCTATGTCAGCATCCAGGCAAACTTTAAGCATTAAGCACTGCACGAGAGACACCCCAACTCACCTGCCACCCGGGCTGATTATCTCTGAAGAACGGCCACCTTCGATCAATCCAATCGTAAACCTGCGACATCGTCATCTTGTTGTGCTCCGATTTCGAAACGGCTTGCGCGATCAAAGACCCGTACGTATAAGGAGGTTTCATGTTTCGATCGTGAGCTGGCGCTTCATGAGGTGGGTCGCCTTCTGGCATGGGTGCGGGTTGGAAGGGAGCATGTCGAGGGGGGGCCTTGAGTATCGGCGCTGGGGTATGTGGGAGGCGAGAGGTCGGAATGGAGGGATCAGCTGCGGCGGCCACGTAAGCTGGAGTGGGCGGCTTCGGGACGAAGGGAGGCGGTGGAGCTACTGGGTCGGTTTTCGGAGATGCAGAATCGATAGCGCCTCCTGTGGGCGGGTGGACGAGGGAAGGACCAGATGTAGGCTCCACTGCGGCCGCGGGCGATGTGCCTGGAGCTTCGCTTGCATTCGAAGCTGGGGTTGGAGCAGGGACAGGTGCAGGTGCAGGTGCAGGGGTTGGGACAGGCTCGGATCCGTTCGATGTTGTCCGTGTCGGTAGTTGCGCAAGCGTCTTGCCCGCCATTGCATTCTGTGCCTCACCGGGCAGGGGTGGCAGAGCCGGTAGATCTGGCAAGGAAGCGAACAACGACGGTTCCAGGAGGGTTGGGAGAGGGGTTGCGGTCGCGGTTCTATCTTCGGAAACCGGTGCAGGAGTCGAAGTCGCAGGCGTGCGTTGCTTGCGCGCAGGTTCGGTCGTCGTTTTCCCATGCTTCTGCGGTGCTTTCCGAGGCATCGACATCTTGCCCGGTCCGTTCCCAACATGCAGGACCCGCGATCGCTCATCATCCGACGACGCACCTGCGATCGCAGTCGTGTTGCCATCGTCTTCACTGTCATCATCGCTATCGCTGTCCGAGCTCGAATCCGATCCCCCGTTCGCGGGCGCGAGTCCGTGAGGGAGCATGGTCTTGCCCATCCCTTTACCCTTCCCTCCTTTGCCTCCTATATGCATGTTGACCATGCCGCTTTTTCTGTCTTTGCTGTCTTTGCCTCCTGTGACTCCCTTGCCTCCTTTGCCCAATCCCATCCCCTTTCCGAGACCTCCGCCTGCGCCACTTCTACTCGTTGCAGATGTCGAAGGCACAGGTGTGGGAGGTGTGGGAGGTGTGGGAAGTGCAGGTGCAGCAACAGAGACAGGTGCCGAAACGGCAGATGTCGAGGGCGCAGATATCGAATGCACAGGTTTGGAAGGCTCGGGTTTGGAAGGCTCGGTGACCGAAGGTGCGAGAATTGTGGGCAGAGTAGGTAGATCAGGTAGAGGCGGAAGTGGAGGTAGAGCCGACAAGTCGCCCAACGCAGCGTTGAAATCGGTAGCCAGTGTGAGCTGTGACGAACTGCTTGCCGTTGGAGAAGCACTCGGCGTAAGTTTCCGAGGCGGCGGAGGTGCCATGCTAGTGGTACCCTTGGAGGAATGCGGAGTCGACGCCCCAGAACCAGGACCGAGGCTGAGTGTGAGTCGGATCTTGGAAGGTGATACATTCGAAGTTGGCGTCTTTTCGGCGAGTTCAGTCTTGGTATCGAGGAGCGGCGAGAGTTCGATATCGCTTTCGGAGACGTCCGATAAAGACGAGGATGAATGTCTTTCGCTTGCCCCTTCGGAGCCCGCACGTTGGCCAGAAGATCGGTTCTTTGAAGCGGTCTTTTTCTTCTTCTTCTTGGGCGAGCCTTCGAGGGAGGATGTAGCCTCTGAAGCGGGAAGGACGAAGTGAAACATGCGCTCGGCGATCTGGACCTTGGTTCTGTGCTCGGCAAAGAATGAGCTTCGGTCAGCCAGGCGATACACTGGATCGAAGACACGCAACACGAAGTGCGTACCGATGCTTCAACGTCGCTCTCTCCCCCTTCCCCTTCCACTGCCCATCAACAACGACCCCATTCCGCCCCAACACCTCGACTTTCCACCGCCCCTTCTTCTCGCTAAAGTAAATCCGAGCGTGATGTCGCGAGACGGCGCGAATAGGTCCAAGGTCGATATCCGCCAAGGCAGGCGTCGTTGTGCTTTTGGCGCTCAAGATCGAATCTTGTCTTTCGATTGGGGTGGTATCATTTGGCATGGTTGTCGAGGCAGGACCTGTGACCGAGGCGTCAGTACCGGACGCGAATTGTGGTTGCGAGGCGCCGTTTGATGGGCCTGGGCTATTGGGAGTGACCTCGATCTGTGGGACCGGAATGCTAGTCCCCGATGTTGATGCATCTTTTCTTCCATCAAGGGTATCCCCCTTGGCTGCCTCGGTGCTTTCCCTCAACAGGATCTGCGTCTCCCCAGCTTCGATAGAAGAATCCTCAAGCTTGATGCTGCCATTCTCAGTCGCGCCTAGCGGAGCCGGGGAGGCCGAAGTGCCCGTTGCAGCAGCAGGTCTTCGTCCAACAATCACGCTGAGTTTCTGGATATAGAAATCCGACGTCGCGAACTCAAGCTTGGCGTAAGCACGGATCTCCGAGTCATCCTTGGGTCGAGCCGGTGTCTGCAAAGTCGGATCCGACAACCCATTCGCGATTGTTGATGACAACGCCGGTGTAGTCAATGCGACTTCGTTTAGCAGTCGATGAACCTCTTCGATCGTTTGTGGTGTTTGGACGGCGTTGAAAAGCGAGGTGTCGAAATTGAAGGAGGAAGCGAAGGAGTCAAAGTCGGACATGGAGGTGCTGCTCGACGGCAACATGGATACACTCGCCGCGTTCGTTAGTTGCGATGGCGGTTGTAGATTGGAGCCAAGTCCATCGCCGATATTCGATCTCGTAGTCGGATCGAGGAGGGGCGAGTCACCGAACCCCACGACCGATTTGAACGATGCAGGTCCGGCCATCATAGCCGAGTCGCTGAGATCGAGGCTGAAATTGCCGAGAACTGAATCGGAGTGCGCGAGCGACGATGAATACAAGGTGGGAAAGATCTGGGGCGAGTATTGCAGCGTCCTGGCCCAACCAGAAAGGGTGTGCTGGTCATCATCGTCCAAGAGCAAGTTCGCCAAGGGTGAGACGGACGACGAGAAGGCGGAGGGAAGATCGGTGGTGGTGGTCGCTGCGAAGGTGCCGGATGTGGAGGCAAGAAAACGCTGGTCACTCGGCGCCGCCGCCGACGAGGAAGCTAGCGACGCCGTATACGATGGTGTGGCCGATGTCGACGACCACGGATTTGGGTCCGAGGTCATCGTGTTGAGGGTACCGTTGAGGATGCCCGAAGGCGCGAGAAGGCGCGAGGCAACAAAGGCCCTCGGTCCGAGTGGGAATCGATCGTACTCGATCAGGTGGTTCTGTAGCAAGGACAGGCGCGATCAGTTTGGTGATACCATGTGAGGGTAACAATCAATAAAACGCGAAGTTTCAGAGGCAGCCACAATGTAACACGCCTTGGCACACTCGATACCTCTCTCTCGAGGCGACGAGTACGGCCGCCGGTGATGCATCGTCATGCCAAGACAGCATCATGGACGACATTATTTGGGATGTATCTAGCCGAGCGATGTGGAGCAAGAGGTACGAGTGTACTCGGATATTGACCGTCATCGCCGTGGGCTGCACCTAGGGGCTCTGCTCCTCTGGGAATGTGCATACACGCTTGATGCGGTGGCGGTGGCTCGGATCGCGGCTGAGCTTCGCAACCGATCGACCCCGGCCGTATCGGCCGTCGATCCCCAAGCGAGCAATCCAATCAAACCACTGACAATGATTCTTTGAGAGGCGAACAATAAGAAATCCGGTGACCACGTCCAATTGATGACGGGTGCTAGCGATGAATGGGGCAAGTGGATCGCTCCGGGGTCGGTAGGGTCGGGTCGAGTCGTAGTGTGTGGTGTGGTTCAAGTGCGACCGCAGCAACGCTTGCCAGCGCGCCAGCAGGCAGCGCCGTCACAGCCGCCCGCAGAGTACCCCACATCCCGACCGCGACACGCACGGCGCGTTACTCTTGGAATGAATATTCACGTCAGTACACCGTCATCAAGGGAACATCCATCTCTCTTCAAAATTACAGATTGTTGAACCAAGTCCGTCCTAGGCTGGGACCGCTCTTCTCATGCACTGGTTCCAAACACCTGTTATCTGCCTTGCCCCTGAAAAAGCCTCGACGAAGTGGAGCTAGCGCTGATCACGCCGGGCAGGGGCAACGCAAGCCAGGCTCCAAGTTGGTGGTGAGGTGAGCTTTACCTACCGAACCCAGCTCTGACTGGCACCTGACCTGGCTTCTGGCCGTGCTCCGTTGAACTTGGGTCTGCCTGACACTGCCCTTCGGTCCACACCCTTCTTGGTCCGCCCACACTCGCTGCGTCATCGTCTCCTGGGTTGGGCCCCCCCGCCCGTGTTGCCCTCGTGACTTGCACCGCGCTTGCCTCCCGCGGAGCTCTGAGGCTGGGGACGACCCGAAGATCAGTTCTGAGCTTCCCACCCGGCCACCTCGATGCAGGCTCTCGCTCATGGAGGAGGAGCCTCGGCTTCGTCGTCCGTGTCGATTGGGAATGGGAGTGGGAACGGCAACATGAACAGGATGCTCGACCCCCCGGCCACGGCCATCATCACGCGCAGGACGACGACGATGACTCGCCGCACCGGAGGGCGCTCAAGAAGCAGCGTCAAGCCAAAGACGCGGGCCTCAGCCGCTCCACCGGTCAAGGCGCCGCCGCCACGGGAGTGCCTACGTCCAGCGAGGCATCCACCTCGAAAGCCGGATCAGCCCTCGTCGACGCGATAGGAGCAGCCGAGGCCAAGCCTCATGTATGCGACTGGCCTGGCTGTGGCAAAGGTGAGTTCGGGTGGTCCGGCGATATGCGCTTCCCCGGTCGGCGAGGAACCCGGCAGCAGGCAATCCATCTCGCCAAAGCGCTAGCTCGCTTCGCTACAAGTCCCGCTCGACAGCATGTCTTCTAATCGGCAACGTCGCTGGAGGAGCTGCATTGGAGCTAGTGTCGGTACAGCTCCTGACTTGCCTCTCTCATCCTCGCCCATTCCTTCCTCAATCCACTGCTGGCTCGCCTCGGCTCGACCGATCGATCGCTCAGCCTTCTCCCGCCCCGATCACCTCAACCGTCACAACCTCAACCACAGACCGGCGACCATTTACAAATGCTCCAAGCCAGGCTGCCCCAAGACGTTCGTACGCAACGATCTGCTGGTCCGGCACCAAGGTCGGCACGAGCGCAAGGGTCAGACCGGCGCCTCTGGAGCCCTCTCGCGCAATTCGGTCACCTCGGCCCGAAAACTGCAGAGCTCCGGCACCATCCCTTCCGAGATACTTCCTCGGCGCAACAGGGTACCTAGCTTTGGTTCGGCATCGTCGGCTTCCGTCGATGGCGTCTCTCCGGGCGCAGCTTCCTCCGGCTCGACACCCCATCCGCAAGCATCGACATCGGCGTCGACGAGATCCCCCGAGCACGCGACTTCGTACCCGCATCTCGCCGGGTTGACCCCTGTCGGTGAATCCGCCATGTCAACCCACCACGAGCATCCGAATGGGGTCATGTTCAACCTACAGCAACATCCGTACGGTCCGCCGTCTCATGCGATGGGCTCGGCAGCGAGCAATCCGACGGCCTACAACCCCTTCTCGGACCCAAGCCCGAATCCGCTGCCGCCTCCACCACCCATCACCGCCTTCTCTGGCAATGCCTTTCCTCCACCCTCGGGGCATCCAGCCGCGAATCAGCTCAACCCTTACCAAAACGATGGGGCACCCAATCCGGCCGGCGGTATGTACGGCCCCGGTGCAGTACCGAATGATGTCCCGCCACCCTTTTTCGACTCCTTCAACAACGATGGGCCAGGCCCACAATCCTCGATGCCTGGATTCGAAGAGCCCCTCAACTTTATCCAGCAGTCGTATGGGGTACCCTTCGTCTCGGCAAGCGAATACAGCTGGCTTTTCGATCCGACCGGTGGTTTCGACATCCAGTTTGCCCGATCGCGACCCGTTAGCCCCGGGCACGAGCACGAGTTGCTCGCCTTCAATGGCCCGGTACCGATCCCGGGTGGTCAGACGTCGAATTCGAACGGGCCAGGACGGACACCAGGGTCAGGCATGAGTCCCGAGGATTTGAAAGAAGTGACGAGGGGTCTCGATCTGCATGCGCAGGTGCAGAATGGAGGGTATGGACGTATAGCGACCGAATGGGAATCAATCAATGGGGTCAACTCGTCTGGTCAACGGCAGAACGTACCCGACTCGACTCCACAGAGCGCGGTCGAAGAAGTGAAACCGACGCCGCCAGCTATTATCGCTCCTTCGCCACGGACCGACCCATCGCCGATGCCCATTGTGAGTATTGCTACTTGAGCAGCGGTGGAGGGAAAACCGGGACTAACCACTTTCGATGAGCAGACATCCGATTCCGAGTCGGTCACCTTTCCGGCTCCAAGCAATCCCGCAGCAAGAGGCAACGTCGATCGCTCGACGTACATTGATGAGCGGACACGACTCAAAGTCATTGATTATCTGGAGGTGCGTCCAGAGATAAAGAGTCCTCTCTCGTGTGATGAGTCTTGCTCACTCGTCTCCTGGCGTGAGTCCTCAGATCGAGGGTAAAAAATTGCGCAACGATCCGAGGATGTGTCGTGCTGCGATGGTGCAATACTTGGAAGACTTTTGGCTACGTATCCACGAAACCCAAGTACCTGGCATTCACCGAGCGTCCTTCAAGACGAACAGGACGAAGACACCGCTTCTGCTTTCGATGGTGAGTCGAGCCTACTCGAACCTATTATCCACACCCCTCGAACTGACAGTCTGCGATTTGTCGTGTCCAGCTCTTGCTCGGGTGCTACTTCGGCCCCCTCGAATCGCAACAGCTCGCTGTAAAGCTGCACAGCTTCTTCCGCGGCAAAGTCATCTGCTCCGCCGAATTTAAACCTCGCACCGAGCTATGGCTGCACCAGACGATCCTCCTCATCTCGATCTTCGGAAAGTTGTGCTCGACACGCCTTCATCACGAAATGGCGCACATCTTTTGGAGTTCGTGCGTGACTCTGGGTCGGAGGAGTGCTATCTTTTCGCAACGTGCGCCGGCGGTGATGCCGAAAGGGAAGGAGAATGATGTCGAGGCGAGATGGGCGGCCTGGATCGAGGAGGAGTCACTGAAGAGGACGGCGCTTATCATTTTCGCGTTGGATGTCGAACGTACGTTTTGTCGCATCTGGAAGCAGAGGGGAGACGCCGTCTTTTTGACTTCTCACGGCCTCCACAGACGCTTCACTGTTTCGACATTCGCCTGCGCTTTCAGCTTTCCAAATCCAAGTGCAGCTCCCTTGCGACGAGGACGAATGGGAAGCGACGACAGCACAAGAATGGGACATCCTGCATGCGCAGGCTCGAGCCCCCGTTCCATTCATCTCGGCACTAAAGGCTTCATTGATGGCTGGACATTCACCGCCGGTCCTGAACTCGTTCTCGAGGATCGCTATCCTGCATGGTCTGTTAAGCGTTGCGCAGGATCTTCAATGGCGCGATCATGTGATTGGGCTGTCGCAGTCGGAGCGAGCTCACTATTGGCGCGATATGAGTGAGTGCCTTCCGCCCTGACTTTTGCAGGCCAGTGGATTGGAAAGAGCTAACGAGGGTTGGACCTTACTCCAGTCTCCTCGTCCTACAACTCGTGGAAGAGCCGCCTCGACACCTGCCTCGCTGGAGTCACGGCACCAACCACGCAACTCCTCCGCGCCTCGATCTCGCTCTATGCGGTCGCGCACATCACGCTCTCGATCGACATCCACGAGCTGCAAATCTACGCCGGTGCGGAAAGTGCGCTCGGTCTACTTGTCTCGACCGCCGTGTTCCATGCGACTGAAGCGCGGATCCGGATGTGGTCCTCGACGAAGGACGCTCGAGCAGCTTCGTGGCATGCGGCGTTCTTCCTCCGCGATTCGATGCAACACTACGAGCACGCCAAGGAGGATCTGGCGGGGTGTCTTCACCACCGTTGGTGCGTCTACATCGCGACCTTGACGCTCTACTGCTACGGACGAGCAACGAGTGGTCGCCCCGGTCCCCGTACAGCCGACTACAAAGCCTCCGCACTCCGCTTCCTCGATTCGTTATGCTGCGACTCGCCCGAGAGCTTGCTGTTGGTCCGGGGCAAGAACAACGTTCTGGATCTGTGTCAGATGATCCAGGAGTACATCGAGACGTCGAGGTGGGAGATCGCGCAGGAAGGTGCGAAGATTTTGAAGAGGTTGTTGACGAATTCGTGTCCTGGTCCGCCGCAGCTTCGTCGGCTTGAGTTCAATGGGTAGTACGCAGTGAGGTGGAAGGTGTTACTCTTACTGGGAAGGATGACTTTTGTTGTGGTTCATGCTTGTTTTGTTTAATTTGCATATGTTGGGGTCTTGGTTATCTACCTACCTGTGACGTACCTTGTTTGAATTGCACAAGCGCGAGTCAAAACCGATACTGGTCACGTGCTGTGCTCAATCGCGCTAATTCACGAGCGGCTTTCGAGTCAAAAGGAGATTTGCTCCTCTTCCAAGCTCTCCCTATCTAA
The DNA here is from genome assembly GCA_022702605.1 of Microbotryum scabiosae. Classification (NCBI taxonomy): domain Eukaryota; kingdom Fungi; phylum Basidiomycota; class Microbotryomycetes; order Microbotryales; family Microbotryaceae; genus Microbotryum; species Microbotryum scabiosae. Next base: position 952,606 of record JAHWDV010000014.1, on the reverse strand, counting down.
CCACGTTGGGGTTCCAACTCAACGCACCCACTCCCTTCAACCAAATCATCCCACACATCCCATCTCCAGTCCGACATGTTGATCCAGTCCCTCCTCGACACGGACCTGTACAAGCTGTCGCTGCAGAATGCGGTGCGCCACCACTTCCCAGAAGCCAAAGTCGAATACCGCTTCACGAACCGAGGGGGCACACCCTTCAGTCGGCGTATGCATGATACAGTATTGGTTGCTATCAAGCGTGAGCTCGGGTAAATACGTTGTACCGCCGGAACGTGACTGACGCTGACCCCGCGGCGATGCTTGAAACCAGATCTTGGAAGCCTCCGCTTGACCTCGTCCGAAGCGGAATGGCTCAAAGCAAACTGCCCCTATCTTGCCCCCGAATACCTCGAGTACCTTTCCAAATTCCGTTTCGAACCAGATAAACAAGTCAAGGTCGATTTCGTGGTCGAAAACACGGATGAACAGGGCGTCGAATCGGGGAGGTTCGAGATTGAGATCAAGGGAGGGTGGGCGGCGACGATTTTGTATGAGGTAAGGTCATGTTATCGAATGGCAAGACTTTGGGCACGGTGTGGGAATCTCAACTCGGTCAATCTGGGAGTACCAAGCTCACATCGCTGTGTCATCCCCTTATCAGGTCGCGGTGATGGCGATTCTTTCCGAGGTGTATTTCACCGAGGTCGACACCGTATGGGACTACAGGGGCCAATTCGGTCAGTGAATTTTTGATATCTTCGATGTCTTCCACTGACGATGGGTACCATATTCCCTCCTCAGAACAAGCCAAAGAGAAAGGCCGCCAACTATTCCTCGGCGGTTGCTTGACCAGCGAATTCGGCACACGTCGGCGGCGCTCGTTCAAGGCCCAAGAGATCATCATCCGAGGGCTCATGGCCGCGCACGAAGAGTACGCTTCCGGAGAAGGACGAGGAAAGTTATTGGGGACGTCGAACGTTTTCCTCGCAATGAAGTATGGTCTTATGCCGATTGGGACGATCGCCCATGGTAAGTCCGCATGAGACGAACGTGTAGGAACGTTCCAGAAACGGATTGGGTGCTCATCGCGGAAGCGTCATGAATCACACAGAATGGATCATGGGCATTGCCGCGCTCCATGGCTACGAAAAGTCGAACGCTCTGGCCATGAGGTTATGGGACGAATGCTACCCCTCCAAGGCGTTATCGGTGGCTCTGACGGACACCTTCTCTACCAAACCTTTCTTCGATGACTTTGTTGCCGATCCGGAGAGATCAAAAACGTGGAGGGGGTTGAGACAAGACTCGGGGGTGAGTTATGGAGTGTATGGTACTTTATGGCCTGAGGTGTTCGATGTAAGAACTGACGATGAACGGTGTGCTCAGGATCCTCTCGACTTTATTCCGATGGCCAAAGAGGCTTTCCTCAGCGTGGGGGCTGACCCGAAGACAAGTGAGTGTGGACGCTCGATTTTCCCACCAACATAGTTATGTGGCACTGAACAAACTGGGGTGCTCTGCCAAACAGAGGTCATTGTCTTCTCCGATGGTCTGGACGTCCCGACTTGCCTCAAGCTGAAGAAAGCGTCTGACGTTGCCGGAGTGGGCTGCTCGTTCGGAGTAGGCACGAATCTGACGAACGGTAAGATCTCGGGTCGAAGACGCGGATCGCTTAACATTAGCCTAAACTGATCAGTGTGACATGCAGACTTTCGCCGGACTACGTCGTCCAATGCTCCGGCCGAGGACGACGGCTCCGGACCTGTGCGAGAGGAAGGCGAGAAGAGCAAGGCACTGAATATGGTCATCAAGCTGTACCGAATCAATGAGAAGTTGTGCATCAAGATTTCCGACGACTTGACAAAAGTGAGCCGAATCTTCATGGCCGGGGTATCCGTGTGGGCGGAGAATACCGAAAGCGAGATCCCTGATCCGAAGTTCCATTCATCCCTTTGTGCCAGAACACCGGCGATGCTGCGGAGGTCAAGCGCGCGAAGCAGATCCTCCATCTCGGCGAGTCTCAGGTTTAAGATGCTTAGGTTCCGGGATCGAGGACGTGGTGGTGGGGTAGAGGACAATCCTGATTCGCACGGTCGGTAGGTAGAAGAGCTCAATTAAAGGGTGGAATAATGCTGTTGCCTGTTGTTCATCGCTCGATTAGACATGAGCCGATTGTGCAGTCAGCTCCGGGGCCTGCGCTTCACGGAGCAGACGGGGCAGCTCTCTATCGAACAGAAAAACTCTGGGGGGGGGGGGGGGGGGCGATCGTCCTCGATCATTCGAAAATAGGGCCTACGCGCCCTACAGCCGATTTTTACGCCGCACCTGACCCTTGCCGGCCTCTGGGGAACGACTGTGTGTTTCTTTTGTTTCCTGGCGGTGGGTTCGGACTTTCCGGAATCCAAGGTGGCTAAAGTGGAATCGCCTCGCTCACTCGCTTGCTCGAACGCTCCTCCCGGGCGAGCACCCGGCCCTGTCCCCGTCGCCCCTGCCTGCGAGTCGTACTGCTGCAGGCTTCCCCTGTTTCGTTGAAGTCGAAAGCAGAAAGCCCAGGTAGTTCGCACTGTATCGGACTGCAAAAGAAAGACGGTACAAGTCCTTGAACTGTATTCGATAAGAAGAGAAGAGAAGTAAAAGGTGATGAAGGTCGATAATCGGTGTTGAGTGACTATCGAAGGTTGATCCGTATGAAACTCAAGAATGAATGGATGGGGAAAAGAAAAGAGATTTTTACGACAAAAACCCTTTTTTAATATATTTCAGTAACAGCATACTTGTGTCAAGGCCTAGAAATCTTCGGAAAAGGAAAAGTCGGAAGAGACGCATTTAAGCACACTGGCTAAGCTCACTAATAGTTCATTAGAGACATTAGCTTCCATATCTTTTTCCTACTTCTCAAGCCAGTGCGCTTAAATGCATCTCCTCCGACTTTTCCGAAGATTTCTAGGCCATAATACAATTATGCTGTTATTCAAATCTATTAGATAAAAAAAAAAACGCCACCCGAAATCTTTGTTCGCTTTGCGCTCGATTTGCCGCGTTGAAAATGCGGTTGATAGTTGCAGAAAGTATAACACAGGGAGAAAGAGGTCTTTTGCTCGCCACAAAGGCACCATAAAGCTTCTACCATGCTCTGAAGGCGTGGAAACGACGATCAGAAGATTTCTTCCAGGCAGCCAAAACGCCGCAACTCACTTGTTCTCATTTCCTTTCTTTCCCTTTCTTTTTCATCAAAGATAAAAAGCGGAACTTCAGAGCCAATTCCTGATTCGAGTGCGGCGTTTTGCCGTTCAAGCTTCGAATTTACTACGCACGGGATTGGGCACGATGCATCCGCAGCCACAATACATCCGTTGGCACGACGTTATAGGTATGACCCCCCGGTCCAAACAACTGCACGTGATCAAATGCTCGGAGTAGCAGCTACCTACGTGTATCCGTCAGCCGGCTGGATATGTTGTGGTGAACGCACTCACTGCACGTCACCTCACTGCATTAGTAAGGAGGCTGAGAAGACATGGAAAAAAGAGCCAAACTCCTGGCTTCGGAATCCAGGAGTGAAGGCGTGATTCGTACCGATTCCGTAAGCTTGGCCAGGGCAGCTTTAAACGCACAAGAAGCAGAGGCCCCGGGCCCGGGAGACGTAATGAAATTCAATTGAGCGCTCACAGCGGGCCTTCGAGTCCGATCCGCTACGACGAGTGCGAACCGATCAACCTCGGCGACTTTGGTAGCGGCTTTGGGTTTGACCCGAGCTCAAGTGCTTGTCTCACCGGCCATCAACGTCATCGGCATTCGCTATCAAAGACGGACTCCGCAGTCAAGCCAGATCCTCCTTCGACGCTTCACTCTGTTCAGCATCGAGCCCTGATGAAGACATAGACCCCCTCTCGATTGTAGACACAGCCTGACCTTCCAACGCTATGGAAACGAATGCCGCCAACTTGCTGCATCAGATCGAGTTGCGGCTGCAAGGGGCGCTTGAGAGTCGCTCGTCCGTACGCGGCGTCCCACCAGTCCGTGGTGATGAGGCACTACTACCACGGCAAGACACCGTGATCACATGTGGATCTGAGGGAGAGGGATCATCATTCCTATCGGCGAGTCTTGGTTCTACATTCACCTCGATCGGAGCGGAGCTGACCAACATCCGTGGATTTCATCATCGACCGCGCTACTCAGCCGGAAGCTCTCGACTTTGTCTCGGGCTCGGCTGCAATCTCTCCATCATCGGCTCCTAATCGACCCACGCGACGGACATGCCATTCTAATTCTGATAAAGAGCCTACAAAGCAAAGGAGCGCTCGGCATACGTTCCCCCTCGGACCTCGGAGATCTATCGACTCGTTCCCAAATGGCCCGAGCGCCTCGGCAGCGCAACCTGATACGGGTGACTCCAACAAAGCCGGAAACGGTCTTCTCGTTACAAGCACGGACCTGGAGGAGCAGAACCAAGTATCCTTGATGGCATCGGTCTCACCCGCGACTCCGCCTGCCTATGATACAAGAGAAACGGCGATTTTCGCCAATCCCGAGGACGAACATGAAATCATCGCTGATGCCAAACCCATGGGCCTCAAAGTGCGACGGTCGTCCGCCTCGTCGCAATCTTCCGCATCGAGCTGGCATTCAACAATCGGATCTTTAATGTCGCCTACCGCCGAATCGGCGTCTCGGCGCTCCATTTTTCCGCTCCGGAATCCAGCTTCGAAGCACTTGAAAGGCGTCCCGGCATCCGTGGTGTCGAGCGAGTCGGAAGTTTCTCTCCCTGGTCCCTCGTCAGAACAAATTGAGCCTGGAGATCGTGCTTCGGCGGTCACCGCCACATCCCCTCTCCCATCACCGAAGTATCCGTCATCGCCCTCGCCGCCGGCTTCCGTGGCTTCCTCAAGTCGATCCAGCACCCACGTGTCACTCCCTCACAGACCACCGTCAAAGGACCCCTCGCCCGCGAGCTCGACCTTCACACGCTCCCTACGTAGCAACATATCCGCACCCTCTTTCCCCGCTTTCGCCAGTCACCAGACATCTCCATATCTCTCGACTCCAGCGGGCCAAGCCGGCCCCCAATCGATATTTGCGACCCCTGTCGGGCACAAGCCGAAAGTCGGTATATCCCGCCTCTTCGCCGCTGCGACGTCGAAGAAGCAATCCATGTCAGCTCCGCTCGGTCGCGGAACTTCTACAGCCATTCTAGACTCGGCATTAGTGAGTTCTCAAACATATCATCGACCGCCGGCGAAGGGAACTCCTTCGAAGAGGGCGGCATCGACTTTCTCCACCACCTCGTCGGCGACGAGATTTGGACCGCAACGAAGTAATTATGCTAGCAGTATCGCCACGTTTGAAACAGCCCGTGATTCGAACCCGTCGGACTCCCGGCAGACCGTCGCTCCCAAGAGGGAGGACAAGGAGGACGCCGCATCGCGTTTGGAAGGATTGGGCATTGGAAATTAGAATGGAAACCCAGGACCACCGTAATGTGATGTTGTGCTATCACCACCAAGTTCAAGGCCGTCATGACCAGCGACGTTCGGAAGCAGGTCGTCTCTCGCTTCGCAGTGTTTTCCAATCTGCACTTCCAATGGGAAGTGTCCATATTTAAATTCTCATTGTAGTAGGATACGGTCACGCATCGCGATATTAACAAGGTGATGCAGATAATAGATACCGGAGACGGCGAGGTGACATCGCAGCCTTGACCTTCGGCGAGCAGTAGAATCGACTCCTGCATTCGATCAAGCAAGAGCGGCCGTTCCGACGCTGAGGGCCACAACGGCGACCAGGATCTCGGTAGCCGTAAGGCGCAAGCCCTTGCCTGCACTGAGAGAAGCGCTCGTCGTGGAGGTGGATCCGTTCGCCGTCGCGCCGGAACCGGCGGTGGCGCTACCAGTGCTGGTGCTGACGGACGACGGCATAATGCTGTTGACGAAAGTGGCGCCGCACTTGGACGAAAGCCCCGCCCTCAGTTGCGAGGAAGCGGATCCCGAGGCGCTCGTGATCACAGGTTCGAGGGTGGTGAAAAGAGCCTTGTTGCAGTCGGAGCATGCCTCGGGGGTCGGTAGGCTTCCGATCGAGGTCAGGTTCGAGGTGAGCGAAAGCACCTCGGAGATCGTAAGCTGGCCGCTAACGGCTTGAATATCGGTCAAGAGCTGCGTGAGGCAGAGGGACGAGTTGGACGTCGACTCGAGGCAGGCAGCAGACCGGAGAGTCGGGTACGAGGCGATGACCTATGGAGTTCCGAAGAAGGCAACACTCAGTTCTCCTTTCCCCCGAATTCACGATAGGGGCGCGCAGGCTGGTCACAACAAGTGACCCTTGCACCAACCCCACACCCCCACTTACCGCTTGAAGGGCCACGGCCGTTGGGACACCGCCTGAAATGTCAGTAGCGCACCCCGTAGAGACGGTGGTATGTGCGTTATCAAGCGTAGTCGAGTTGCAAGTCTTGGTGCAGACGCTTTCGAGCCAAGTGTTGGCTGTGAAAGGGGTCAGGGGGCGGCGATCGCACGGTGGTCAGTCTCGTGCGCCTGCAATAGTTTCGTCTCACTCGTGGCCCGCGCGCGCAGAGTGAAACCTCCTTGATCCTGATCCTGTAGGGCAGATTGGAGGGCTTGGGAAATGCGTACCTGGGGTGATTATGCTACCCGAGGTCGTAGCTACGGCCACGAGACTCGTTAGACTAGCACAAGTGCCCTGTGAAAACAGACAACGAACGGCACAGGTGAGCGTGGTGCTCGGCTCACGGCTCTTGTTCGCAAACGCTTGTTGCATGACGACGACGGACGACAGAAGGCTGTTCGCCGCGACGCGACGTGAGCGTCCGGCAGCGAGACCACGCGAGGAACTGCGGGTTCGAGTGGTATCCCAACACCCAGAGGATAGGTACAGATGCTGGAAAGAATACCCGACGACGTCCAAATCTGACTTACAAAGGCTGAGCCAAGCAAGCTTACAACCGCATTTTGGCAGGCCGACGACAAGCCCGTGGCGATGCTGGTCGAGTCCGCAGCGGTGGCGACGGTGGCGAAGGCGGCGACGGTCAGGGCAGCAGTCTGAGAGCGCTTCGTGGAAAGGAACAACATCATGGAAGTTGATAGGGGAAGGGGAATGTGGGGTGAGTAATTGAGAGGGGTCTGGTGGTGCTAAGAGGAAGTTGTGTGAGCACACTTCGTCACAGACAAGGACTCCCGTCGGGTCTCAAGTTCCACCCAAGCGGCTCAAGAACGGCTCGGCGACAGGACTTGGCTTCACCGCATCATCGCATGGCCAAGGCCCGACGGCTGCTGCGGCCGAGGAGCGCTGACGGCCACGCAGTAAGGCTGGGTCGCCAATTGGTAACAATTTGGGACCTCGTTCACTGATTATTGTCACTGTCACTAATGTGACCAATGCCCAAAACTGCCCATTACCAAGTTTTTGGTAATAAAAGTCGCCTATTATTAGTATTGCATTATTACCGGTTCTTCAGCCGAACGCTCTCGTTGTAAGACTAGAGAAGCAGTATGTAGCACATAAGGGTATTCCAAGTCTGTAGTTCTTTCCCCTCGGTAGTAGTTACCGAATGTTCATAGACGGTGGAATCGCCACAGCGGCAGCACATTTGCAAACCGCCCGGTGCCGCCGAAATGCCCTCTCCAGTTTGTCCTTCCATTTGAAGCCACCAGATTTGAGTCGATATTTTCGCGTCAAGACTGCAAAGCCTGTGTTCAAGATGGGGAAAGCATTTCTTCCGGAGCTCGTGGCCTCGGATTGGCCGAGCACCTATTTCAGGACACAGAGCACACGCGTCACGGTGGCATGCACAGTCCGCGTACACTGCACTGCTGCAGGGTGGCAAGAATAGCCTTGGGCCTCATACAGTATAGCCACGGCGAACCATCTTCTTACTCCACATAAAAATATACCCAGTGTCGTTCTACGGTGGAAACATAACTGGCTCACCCAGTGGCTTAACTCGGTCGTCATTGCACCCATCCAGAGAGAAGAATTGTCGCCGCGGCCGTCGGGGCGACGGCCTTCAGTGCGGTATCGAGGACGGAAGCGACCGGCGCGAGATCGTTCGAGATGAGTAGGCAGCACTAGTCTTGGGGGGTCGATGGAGTGGACTTAATTTGACTTAGGTCTTTGACGGCCGCCGCAGTGTACTTGCCATCGCTTGATCGAATCGTCGCCGACCGGCCGCAAGGGGAAAGTCCGCCTGGAGCGCACTTTCAGACTCGCGACGGCGAGGCCGCACGCCTCTCGTGCGTGGTCGGTCATAGTGAGTCGGTCTCTACGCTGTGATAGTAGCTTGTCCAACATTCCAAATAGCACTTGGTTGCAAGGCGTGCAAAACTTCGATCTGGGGACGGCTTCCAACTCGGTGCACGTTGGGTGGAGCAAGTCCACGATGAGGGTGAAGTTTCGTTTGTTCGCTTCTTCCAGGTCCTCGACGAATTCGGCGAGGCAGTAGGACTCTCGGCTGACCCTTTTGTGTAAGCGCCATCATGTACGACGCCGTAGTTCTTTATTACAGCTGTGGAGCCAGCGCTCAAGAGGCGGTCAGACTCGACAGACTTATCGGACCAGAAGGAAACCGGTCAGCAGTCGACGAACTTCGTAGATGGCCCCTACCTAGGAGAACAAACTAGGAGTTCCTCGCCTGGAGGTGAGCGTCAGAATCAAAATTTTCGGTATCGAGCTTTGCCTTCTGAGAGCCCCATCAAGCTACGTACGGGAATAGCTATTATCAAGCTACGTACGGGAATAGCTATTCCCCTGGCCAATTCATCGACGCACCCACCTTTCAAACTGGGGCGTGCCCTGGTCCGCGCATCGTTCGAACCGCTGTCGCTACAGAAGCCTTTTATGCAGTCGAGACTTGGTGACACATTCTTGGAACATGATGATCAGTTGAAATAATAGCTTAACGTCCTGTCGCTTATAAGCCTCCGCGAGGCGGCTCTTGGCGTCCAGCACAGCGAGGAAACCAGGAGGGAGGGAGCATGAGCGGTACGCACCGGTCTAGGTCGCAACGGGAGTGACAGGAGTTACGTGTCTACTTACGAAAGGAGAGCTCAGTAAGCCTGTGTTAATGAATCACTCTAGGCTGAGGTCGGTTGACTTTGTGATCTGAGGCGGTGCTGAGAGTAGCTTTGGCGCACTCGGAAGCGCCGCGAAGAGCAGGCAGAAGCGAGTGCAGTACATGGTTGCAGGCTCTACCTCCCAGACATGCAACGATGGAAGAGTGTCGTAGTCTGGTGAAGAGGGGAACTCCATGAGGAATGGACTGATCAGCTGCGAGTCGAGGTAGGGGGCGCGTTTCAATCAGCCGTCGCTGTGCCGAAAAGAGGGGTGAAGGCGTCGAGGGGGGTGAGGGGGTCGAGGGGGTGAGGGGGATGGGATCGAGTGAAACACGGGAATCTCTCGCGATGTTGCGCGTTCGGCCGTGATGGCCAGCCCGGCAGCAAGGGGCGAGTGACCGAGACCGTCGCTTTAGTCGCTTACCTCGAGAATCAACGTCATTACAAGCAGGGCACGTGGCCGCAAGGGTTTTCCACCTTCATTCAAAATCAAGTTCGTCAAGATTCAAGATCCAGGACCTCAACCTGCAAGCGGCCATGCCCGCCGAGAGGAGATAATCTCTTCGGTAGCCAAGCTCAGCGAACAAAACTTTGGACAGTGCTCACTTCTAGGATCTCTCAGTGCAATCTGTCGGTCTATTGGTAGACATTGGACAAACATCAAACTCGAATTAATATACACAGACCTGAGACCGGCAACATCGTCATCCGCCGCTCACGGACAGGGATTATTGCGCAGTCGGGACGTGGGAGGCGGTCAAGCACCTAAGACGACTCCGCACTAGCACGCACCATCGTTCACTCCGACGGTCATGTATTATAATATATGCATTGCTTCGAAAGATCATCTGACGCTACGAGGTGTTGTCAAAACGGCCCCCTCTCATCGCGTGGGAGAGAGCAAGATTGAAAGGAAAGAAGGCCTCTGAAAAGGCCTAAACGATGACGAAGCCTTGACCAAGCCTTCGATGACGGCGAACACCGTGAGGATAGAACCGCCGACGGTCGAGGAGCGCGAGCCTGCCGAGGTGGTGCCAGGTGCGACCAGTTTCGAGGTCGCGTTGTTGGATCCGCTTGATGGGCTCGAACCAGAGGTGCAAGTTTCATTCGTGGTCGTCGAAGAATGCGAATTCGCCCCGGGTGCCTCTCCTACGAATGTCAAGGTGCTAGGATTCGTGAGGTCGGTAAAGGTAGCCGGGCAAACCGAGGTAGCTCAGGTAGAGAGGGCTTTCTGGTCCGCGGTTCTGTTCGCCAAAAGGTCGTAGCGATATGTATAGAGCACCTTGTTGCAGTCGACGCAGAGCTCCGCGGCTGGGATGACGTTCAAGCTCGAGCGTTCTCGCGAAACTCGAGGAATGATTTCAGCGTCAGGCTCCTTTTCGAGTATTTTTCGTAGGTGATGGCAAAGTCGACGAGGCAGCTGGTGTTGATTTTGGTGTCGTACGAACATCCACCGTGACGAAGGGCGGGGTAGTTATCGATCGCACCTGTAGTCCGGAGATCCGCCGAGCCACACCATGATGAATCACGTCAGTCAGCATGCCCAACACTGCGCGCAGACAGTTCCCCCGCTAATGAGCAACGCTGGACTGCACTTACCGAGGATGAGTGTCCATCATTGTTGGAAGGGGTTGGTGCAACAGAAGACGATCTCGTCGTGATCACAGGGGAAGCAGACTAACTGGGTAGAGGCGGTGATTGCGAGTGAGAACGAGGCAGGGGATTCCTGGTCTCAATATTCATTAGAAAGTGTTCAATTAGGCATTGATTAGACGCTGTTAGACTCGGCGCGCAGAAGCGGCTTAGTTTCTCCCTCCGCTTCTCAATGTGCTTTCGCCGATCAGGGAGTCTATTTCCTCAACGTCTCTTAGGTGTGCTCTTTTGTAATCGATCCGCTTCTTAATGTGCTTTCGCTGATCAGGGAGTCGATTTCCTCAACGTCTCTATTTTTTCCGATAATCATCACGGAGAAATATTGCACGTTCAGTAAGAAGTATGTAAAAGAACTAGTTGTACCTTCTGATACTTACCGGAAGGGAGTTGGGGTCTTGAAGATCCTTGGGTCATCCACTTGTCACATTCGCCCGCGCGTCGCTCAATGTCTTAGCCGAGCAGCTGGTTTTGCAGATTATGTTGTTGAACCAGACCGCCACTGTGATAGATTACGTGTAAAGAGCGGAAATCAACGTCAGCTGTCACCCTGTAACACTTGGCGGGCGCGTAGAAACACCGAGGTCCGGTGACTCTTGTCCCTCAAGCATCGCCGGGGAGGAGAGGGGAACGCGGGGGGGAGGCGAAAAGGAGGCGACTGTCGAGTCTCAGACAGGCGAGCGCGGCGCGTCGCATCTTCGCAAGGTTGCCGGCCGATGTCTCTACCGCCGAGTGGTGAACCAGACAGTTTGAAAAGGAGTGAAACTAAAACTGAGTGTTTCCCAGGAGGTCGGACTGGGCAGCTACGGCGGCCGTGAAATCCATCGCATCACTGCACGACGCTGATGTCCATGCAAGGACAAGCAGGTGTCAGCGTTGCTGACGGTATCCAGAATCGCAAAACAATCTGTGTTAACGGAATGTCAACTTACGAAGTCTGAGTCGAGCAATTGGCGTAACCGAGCAAGGACCAAGCGGGGCAAAGCGGGGTAGGCTGGTCGCGTATTTGCAATTCGGTTTGTCTCCGGTTTCCGAGTCTCGCTGAGAAACCAAACGGGCAGCAAATGTTCCTCACTACACGGTAGATATTCACTATGTTACCAATGATAAGCAGGAATATCTACCCCTCACCGTCACCAGACCAAGACACCCCCTAAGAGCGCCGCTACAACAACGACCGCTGAAGTCGTCAACTGCATCCGGATCGTGACGACGGGGTCGCCGTTCGAAGTGGGTGTCCCTCCTCGCTCAGAGCCAAGCATCGGACCTTCACCAGATGTTGAAGCTCTGCTTCTATCCATTGAGCCGTCGTCTCCGGGACGAATAGGACTGGGATGTCCCTGAACGAACGTCACCGACGCTGGTAGCACACCATCAATGAAGCTTTGACCGCATCTCGACTGAGCGAGCTTGAACAGGATTTGCCGCATCGTGGCGTCCGGGCTGATCCGCTCGGTCGTGGTGAAAATCACCTTGTTGCAGTCACTGCAGAGCTGGGCGGTCGGTAGTTTTTGGGCCCAATCGAGGTAATTCCCAAGGGTAAGCACGTCATTCATCGTGTAAACGGCGTGGTTCGCTTGCTCAAGGTTCCGGACCAAGGTGACGAGGCAATTCGCATGCCCGTCGACGGTCTCGGCGCAAGCCATGTTCCGAGCCACGGCGTAGTTCTGTACAAATGCTGAGGTAAGGACCAAGCGAGGTATCAGTTTTCCGGTGCGAACGAAGCTGACAAGCAGAAGCGGTGATTCTCGTCAGACTGGCTTACTTAAAACGACCCCCTGTGTATGGATTGGCCCGCACATCAGCATTAACGGCAGCTCGCTCACTCAACATCGTCCGGGCTCGGACGCACGGGAAGTGGCGAGATATTACTGGCAATGTCAATTGAGCACCCCATCCTCACGGTGTCGTTCGCACTCCTCAGGACGGCTTGGTTGCATGTCCGGCTGCAGAACGATTCGGTCCAATCTTGTACTGCGAATCAGATTCAGGGGCGGTTGGGGTTTAGCATCAGGGACAATACCTCCATTTGACTAAAGACCCTCAGTCCCGGGGGGTCCCCCTTCCCGCGAGTGAAAAGACTCGCCCGCCTTCACCGCCTTCACCGCCCGACAGGAGGCGGTTTCGGCTTCAGGGGCGGTTGGGGGGGGGGGGGGGGGGGGGTTCGAGCTCTTCTACGGCGACTTCTCGGGATATCACCTCGACCGCGATATGAGTCACAAGTCCGCGCGGGGGTATGATTCACTTGTGCAAGTACTTGACATCGGACAAGTTGCGGGAGAAGAGCGAGTGGAATGACTCACGCGAGCTGGTGCTGTTTGTCTTGTCGGTCAGCACCGTCATGAAGCCCGACACGTCGACGCAGCTTGTCTTGAGACGGCCGTGCGAGCGAGTGGAGCGGCGGTGCATGTCAGCTCAGCCTGGGTGTTTGCGATGAGTGCCCGAGGTATGTCTCATCGTTCGAGGGTGGTGGTGGTACTCACGAATTGGGATCTCATCAACGTCACCGCTGCCATCATGCAGTTGTCGCTCAGGTCCTTGGTCACGGAGTTCTCGAGATCGCTCCTGTCCGTTAGGCTGCCTGGCGTTGGTGTGGAAGCGACCTGGACGAGGAGGGCAGGGACGAGGACCAGCGATACCATGAGTGTCGCACTTTGACATGGCATGGTCGCCACGAAGTGTAGTGCCACCGATAACAATGCCGAGAACAACGATGAAAGGGAGGAGCGCACTGCAAAGGGAAATGAAGTCCATCGCCCCACGCCCCTCTCCGACCTGGCACCCTGAATGCGGTGCTCAGTGCTCACTCGGGCTTCGCCACTTCAAACAGGAGATAACGGGCGAGCTTGGTGGCGCGGCCGGCAAATCGGTGAGTCGGCGATGCCATGGCTGCAAGACGATCCAGATTTACTCTTCGCCCGCACTCTGAGCGCACGTTCGTGAAAAAAAACTGTTGCAACCCCTGTAAAATCCCTGCCGATGTGACAACTATCCAAAACGAATAATCACGCTATTACTTTTTAGTCGGCTTCGTCGGCTTGGGCAACTCTCGAACTATGGGGGCGCGGCACGAAAGTGGGTTAGGGACTGAAGGTAGCGGTCCCACGCCACTACTGACTCACCATACGGAATGAAATCCCGCCCACCCATATATGGCCTCAAAGGCTCGGGGATTATCAAACCCTAATATAGTGAAGAGCTATGTCAGAAGCTAGCCTGAAGCAAAACCCGGACGGAAAATGACTAACCTCGGGCGTCTGGTAGTTTTCGACGATGCAGCACAGCGCTCGCTCGGTCGCGCACAATGTGCCGTTGAGCATGTGGACGTAGACCTTCTTGTTCTCGCCTTGCTTTTTGATACCGCATCGGACCTCCAGTGTTCGCGATTCTGCATTCACGAAGCGATCAAGTGGGTCAGCTTACACCTCGTGGTAGACCGAAGCCGTTCGAAGGTTGACTTACGGTAATCGGTGCAGTTCGAAACCGAGACGAGTTCCTTGTACTCGCCCTGGTGAGGGAACCATGCCTCGAGATCGTACTTCTTGGCAGCGGCGTTGTTGAGCGCGCCCGACACGATCGAGATGAGTTGGTAGGGCAAGCCAAGCGATTGGTAGAAGACTTCTGAGTTGGCGATCATGGCGTCGAACATCTCCCACGACGACTCAGGGTCGGTGATGCAGAACTGTGCGATTGTGCTCTCGTCAGTCACCTGAAGGCTCGTCTAGACAAGGAGGCGCACTAGACCTACTTGCTCAACCTTTTCAAATTGATGCACGCGGAAGATACCTAAAACATCACGCCCACTCGATCCAGCTTCCTTCCTGAAGCAGGTCGAGTAACCGGCGTACCGGATTGGCAACTGCTCGCTGGGCTTTTCGAACCATTCGTCCATGTGCAGAGCCGAGATAGGCTGTTCACTGGTGGCGATGAGGTATTTCTCCGTATCTTCGAGATCGACACCCTTGCCTTCGATCTTGTACAAGGCCTCGTCGAACTCTTCGAGCTGGGCGGTTTTGGCCATCGTCGCGCGGTTCATGAAGAAGGGGGGTTGGATCTTCTTGTAGCCCTTGCCGGCGAGGAATGAAAGACCGTAACTGATCATAGCCTGGTTCAAGTCAACACCGTCACCCGTCAAGTAGTATCCTCGGTGGCCGGCAACCTTGGCCCCTGTAACGAAAGAAAACCGGTTCGAAAACTCAGTCAACCGGCTCGCTTCCTGACAGGACACGGCAGACTGACCTCGTTCCATCTCGAGGATATTGAGTCGGTACATGACCTCGTGATGCGAGAGGATGTTTTCAGACATGTGTCGGCCGACGCCCTTAAGGGGCTTGGTCATCTCGTTATTAGGGGTCATGCCATCGGGGTGGAACGTCCTTTCGACTCGGTTGTCGTCCTGTACGAATGCGACGAAAGAGGTCAGCTCAGACCGCTAAAGTGACCATGGGACCCTGAAGATCAAATCACCTCGGTTTCCGAGACGGGCACACTCGAGTGAACGATGTTGCCAATCTTGTGTGCCGAGCGCCTCATCTCGACCTCGGCGTCGTTGACCTTGACGACCATCTCGGCGACCTCCTTCTCGACCGCAGCCTTGTCGGCCTTGAGTTGTTCAGCGTCCTCCTTGGCCTAGCCGTCAAGATGCCATAGAACGAAGGGCCACCAGGAAAACTGTCAGCACGACGGGATTGCAGCAAACGAAAGGCCCCAGCAACCATCAGCTCGCGTCGCAGCTGCTCACCTTCATCTTGAGACCAATTTCCTTTTGGATCGAGTTGATCTTCTTCTGCAGGTTGGCCTTGTCGAAAGACACTATTGGAGCGATCCATATCCAAGCATGTGTGTCGCAAAGCAACCGAGTCAAGGGTCCCGGATCCAGAGCGGGTTCACCGCATCGGATTGTCCAGAGCCGACAGGTGTGTGAGAGTATGATGAGAACCATCAGTACCAATCCGATCCTTCTCAACCTGTAACCCCCCACACCCCACTCACGTTTGACCCAATCCTTGTACAGCGCCAAGGTCGGGTTGACATAGTCAACCTTGGCGAAACGTTTCTTTTCCGACGCGAGCACCGCTTCGAGGTCGCCGCCCTTTTCGGCTTGGAGGAGATGCAGATCGATACCCATGGCTTGTTTGAGTTCGAGAGGAGTTGGGATAGGATGAGGAATACACGTGGGAGGGAAACAGCGGACGAAGTCGTCGCTTTCGCGAGCAGCGCGTGGACGTTCTGCGAGCCGTTACGAGAGGTCACGAGAGGTAGATTTCAAACCAGAGGCAAAAAGGAAGAGACCAGCGCGCCAGTTGCTTCTGCCAGGTCTGGACAAAAAGAACCAAAAAATATGTTGGAGCTCAATGATCGCTTTGATTGATGGTCCCTGGGTCGATGGCTCGAGTACCATCTACTCAGGTAATAGGGCGAGTCGCCAGCGGTATGTGTTTGGGTGGACGAGACCCACCAAAATGGCCACTAATCACCAAAAACTCCTGCCGACCTCCAGATTTTTCTGGGCTTACTGCCTCAATCATCACGGGCATAAAGCCATGATATGCAAGATAATATCTATGTAGAAAGGGGAGAGGGTCCTCTGTCCTTCCCCTCCCCGTTCTCTGATTCGTGACAGACCTTCAGAACGTCTATAATCCTGCACCTCCACGAGCCGCTCAGACCCTCTTGGCCTGGACCAGCCATGGCGGGGCAGGTATTAGTCAAGGAGGTTGTCACCTATTTCGGTCCCAACTCGTCAGCATAAAAGCGGGAACAAGCCAAGTTACTTCAGGCAACATAGTGGATTTACTCATTAATATTGTATAGCACGAGCATCCCAAATGCGAACAAGCTCATGCAACGTGCAACCGCGACCTCTGAGCCGCCGCTCTACTTCTTCTTCCCAGCCAAGACCTTGTTCAAAGCCGACTTAAGCACATTGCCCGCCTTCTCTATCTCTTTCTTCGTCAACGCCGCCGTGACGCAGATTCTCAAACTCGGTCGATGCTCCACCATCTCCTGTGCCCAGTTCCTCTTGGTCCTCGTAACCAACACCGCATTCTCCGCGCACTGCTCGACGACGTCCTGCAATAGCTTCTCCTGTTCATCCCGCGTCAAGGGCTCAGGGTACAGCTTGTCGTCGTCGCGGATGCAGATGTGAATCAAGGGCGACATCTCGGCCGAAGGGATCTCGATCAGTTTGACCGAATCCAAAATCTTGCGCAACGCCGCGACGTTGTCCGGCAGCGGCGCCAGCGGATGCGCGGGCGAGGTCACGTTGGCCGGGATGGAGAGCATCGAGATGGCTTCGGACGCTGAAACGGCGAGGAGCGGAGGAAGGGCGGCGGAATACACGAAGCTGGGCGAGTTGATCCTCTGCGAGTCCAGATTGGAGATCATCAGCTTGCGGGACGGTACGGGCACTGCGCTCAAAAGAACTCGACTTACCTGATGAGCAATAACTTCTTTGCTGCCTGCACAGAAGCCACCTGTCGAGCTCAAGCCGTTCGCCATCGAACCTACCAACATGTCCACTTCGGCGGCCTGCGGCGAGCGCGTCCTTGTCAGCGGTCCGCAGGTGGAGCGATGCTGATGCCGTTGCGCACTCACGGGAATGTCAAACACCTCGGTCACGCCGCGTCCAGTCTTGCCGACGACACCAAACGACCAAGTCTCGTCGAGGATCAAGCGGTATTTGTACTTCAGTTTCAACTCCAACTGTGAGGGTACCGAGGGTCCAAATGAGCACGTATGATGCAGACAACTTCGCGCGAGGTCAAACTTACAACTTTGGGCAAGTCGACCATCGACCCATCATTCTCAAAGATGCCCTCGGTGATGATGAACCTTCGACCGTTGGTGACCTTGCGCTTGTACTTTTTGTCCTCCTTGTGAATCTGCTCCAATGTCCGTTCGAGGGCCTCGTAGTCGCCGTGGTCGTACCAGCGGATGTTGGATCGCGAGATCTGGATTCCCTTTTGGATCGCAAAGTTGACGCCACGGTCGGCGACGATGATGTCGCCTCGTTTGGAGAAGGACGGGATCACGGACGAGATGGTTGAGAACGAGTGCGAGTACATGATCACGGAGGGGACCGAGAGGAAGGTGACAAGGTCGCGTTCGAGTTCCATGTGTACATCTGCGCGTGGTCCCGACATAAGCCACCTCGTTTCATCCACTGCTCATCACGTCACTGCACTGACCGAACGTTCCGTAGAAGTTTGGCGGTCCACAACTACCGACACCGTAGCGCTTGAGGCACTCGATGGCCTTGTGCTTGATCCTCTCGTTGCCCGCAAGTCCAGCAAAGTTGGAGCTGGCTAGGTTGAGCATGACCTTGCCCTGATTGGTGCCGGTGGAGAGATCGAACGGCTGCAAGGGGTCGTGGGGGTCCTGTCCGGGGGTGGGGAACACGACGCGAGGCCGAGGTCCGGTCGCGCCGATGATGACGGGCGGGTACTGGGTCGTCCTCGGCGCGGGGGGCAGCAGCGCCTCGGGCTGCCACTCGTGCACGAGTTCGTCGATTTCCTAGATTCACAACAAAGTACCTCATGTCAGCTGCAACTGCTAAGCGGGGTTGCCTGTATGCGAGACGCCTGCACCGGAATCTGGCGATGGCGATGGCGGCGTCGCCGATGCCACGCGGCGCCGTCGCAGCCCGGCCCGGCGTGTGCTCGCAGCCATGGCGGGCCGGACGAGCCACTGACCTTCTCTGTGAGCTTGACAAAGTTCTTGCCCGACTGCTCGCCCTTTGTCCTCGACTGGGCATAGGTGCGCACGATGAAGAAGACGAGCAGCAACTCGAGGACGGTGCGGAACGGGTCGTCCTGGTGCGACGCCTTGATGTACCTCCACGCGACCTGGCTGCCGGGGATGCTCGACGTCCACGCGCCGAGCGTCACCCAGGTCGAGTTGAAGAGCACGATCAGCTCGGGCAGTGTCGATGCCACGCTCGTTGTGCCGGCATTCGAAGGCACAGAGGTCGGTGCGGACATGGTGGGGAGAGAGGGGTGCTCGTGCGCGTGTGGGGGGAGGCGGGAACGAGGAAGGAGCGCAAGAGGCGCAAGTCGCGCGGTGACCAGTGACAGGTGACCCCTGATCTCGATCAATCGATCGGTCTCAAATTGGGACTCCACCGGGCGCCGATTTTGGGGAGTAAGAGAGCAGGTTATCAAGTATCGAGTATATGGAATAGCAGAAATAGGTCCTAATCCCAACCGTCTTTCTCATTCTACCTCGGATGGTGCTTGGTTTTGTCTTCACCGCTCCGAATCGCCGCCCGCTTCAGTTAAAGGAAATGTGAAAATGATTAAACCGCTCTCCTTTTCCTGTTCCCATCTAGTAAGATTATTTATTAATAAAATAACTTGGAGGTCGCTTACTCCGAGCTGAGACTGCGATTCGTCGACCGGTCACGCGTCGGCTTCGCGTCGGCTTCGCGTCGGCTTCGCGTCGGCCGTACGTCGCTCTCCGCGCCGATTGTACAGAGGAGCGCGGAGTGAGCTTCATGGCCACCCAGGTGAGTAACACCACGGTTAGTGTATATTCACTTACACCCCTGACTGATCCGCACATCGCCTCTGCACAGGACATTCTCCTCTCGCTGCCGACGGCGGTGCCGCTGCGGATCGTCGACTCGATCCTCAATGCGCTCACGCACCCGAATCCGACCCGACGCAGGGGTGGACTGGCCTTGATCCTGCTCTACTGCGTCTTGGTCCTCCGACTACTCGCCATGGTTCGCCATATGTCGCTCGCGTCGGTCCCCGCGTCCCTGTCACCACTGGCCAAAGCGGGCTCCACTTCATCGCGCGACCCCGACGACGGCCAGGAGGTACCGGTCTACGATGACTCCCCGCCCGTCTCGTCGATACAGAGGGACAACTTGGCTCGCTTGGTCCAACTCATCGACGCGAGGAAGTCGGCTTACCCACCCCGACGGCTGACCGAGATGGCGCTTCAACACCCGAGCAATCGCCTCGTCGCCGTCACGGCTGTCGTGTTGCACTGGAAGCGCAAGAGGGGACTGCAGTTGGTGCTCAAGCAACTGTCAAAGTACCCCTTCATCCGCGAGGCCATCGTCTGGAACAACCATCCAGGTGTATCCCTCAAAGCTTCGGTCAGTACTGCTGATCCGTCGGCGAGAGCGAAAACTCTTGCCCGAGACGGGATCCTGACCTTTAGCTGCGACGTTGAAAACATACATGCAGGACTTCTTCATATCTCCCCAACTATCAAGCGAACTTCCACAACCTCGGTTGAGGATATTCAATTCACCCTCCAACGTCCACGATGCAGGCAAACATTTTGCCTGTTCCATGGCCACGACCGAGCATTGCTACTTCAACGATGATGACTGGCTCAACATCTATCTCGATTCTCTCTACACCAAATACATTGATACCAGGTCCGGTATTATCTCTGGGTCATCGTCGGCGTCGACGGGTGGCCTCGCCGTCCCGAGGATCGTCAGCAACACCATGCCCGTCATTCACCTCGAGCACCGTCGGTGGAGATTTGATAACCCAGGCAAGGCACCTCGCCCGGATTCCTTTTCACCTCCCTTCACTATCCTGACCAGAACATATTGTCATGTCCCCAGACATCAACCTACACACGGGTTTCAGCTGGATCGGATGCGGTTCATTCGCACCCAAAGCTCTCTCGGTCCGATTTCTCAATCAGCAATCGGCGGCGCCTGTCATGTTGACCAGGGACCAAACCCTCGTCAGCGACATGTTCTTCTCCTTATGGACCAATACTTATCCCGAACAGGTCCGTAGGGAAGTTCCTGCGCTGCGATTCAAGACGAGCAGCTAACGAGCCATCCCTCAAACTTTGGACAGATGCCGAACGATTTGGTCCCCATCGATGTCGAAGGTGGTGAAGTAGGGTGGTCAAGGGGTGTGGACCAGTGGGCGGTCGTGTATGGGAACGTCGTAAGTGATGTGTAATAGAACATAAGGCTTTGTGTACACTTATTACATGTACTCCAACCCTTCCCTCCCCCAGCTCGACGCCGTCCGAAAACTGCACGACATTCTAACCGTCCAAGACACCTACCTCGTCCCCGACCCTTTTCCCACCATCTCTACACCACCCGAATCACAACTCCGCGCCCCCTGCGCGAACGACAAATGTCTCTTCATGACGTCACTCACACCCTTCCCCCATCCTTCAACCCTCACCTACCCACTTCCCACCAAGCCCTCCTTCTGGGCCAACCTCTTCTCCCGCAAGCCGCGTCACCGAGAGGTGAAGAGTCGATATCGGTTACCCAGTTCAGCGACCTCGGATGTGGACGCCAAGTTCGATCCTTATGCGATCGACCACATGCATGAGTATGAGGCGCGGTTCAATGCGATGCCGAATTGGCCGACGGACGAGTGGTGGACGAAGAATGGGAGTTGGCATCTTGCTGTCGATGGCAAGCCTCATGATCAAACTTGCTGGTCTACTTTGAAAGGCTCGTTCATCGCATGGTCTGAACACTTTCGTCACACGATCTGACCATCGTGTTATTATCCGCTCATTAGCCCCCGACGCCGATGACTACTTTGGCCTAAGTTTCATCCGACCCCGCACCGTTACGCACTTCACCATCGTCGGATCGACCACACTCCTTAATCTCGTCTCATGGGAAACGCCCGACCAAACATCCGAATCGTGGCAGATATTCACCACTCGCGAACACGCGATCCCTCATGAAGTAGGAGGGTGGGAACCGCGTCGCTTCGTCGGGTCGATCAAGGTTCGCCAATTGAGGGTCGGGATCATTGAGATCAAGGGCGAGTTGGAACGACAGCATCCTAGGGATGAGGAATTGGAGCAGAAGGATGTTGATTTGATGGAGGAGGGAGAGGTGGATGAGCTCCTTCCGGTCGTCAAGATCGCCAAGATCAAGTTTGTCAGCCAGGGGCGCAAAGTTGAGCCGCTATCGGTTTGTGGATTCGATCTTGATGGATTCAAGGTATAGCATCTTATCACGATTTGTTTCACGAAGTAAATGCTGCTGTAAAAATATCAAATCACCGACAAGAGAGGTGCGACGCGCAATCGAGAGGCCAAAACCAATTCATGTTTCATTTCCAGAGTAAAAAGTGCCAGTCGTTAGAAAAGAAGGGAGCGTAAACAGGGTGCGCAAGGAAGGAGAAAAAACTTTTCGATCTTGACAAAAAACACACAGTGGGTAGCACTACTCTACCAACATAACCGACTTTTTTTTTCACGTCACGGGGATGTATCGGTTCGGCTTCTTGCGTCCAGCTCCGCTCGCGGCGCTGCCTCGGAGGTCACTCGTCGTCTGTGAGCGATTCAACGAAGGTGGCGGCGCTGAATTGGTGTCATTGCGACTTGGAGGCATCGCAGGCATAGGCGGTGGCGTCTCGGTGTTGTACCTCGCTCGGGATGATCGAGATGGTGAGGCCGTCGCCGCGCGAGGAGGAGGCACCGTCGTGATCGGCGTCGAGGCGCCGGAATCGCCCGTTTTCCGATTGACCCACCGCTTGAGCTCGGCATCGTAAACGAAGGAAGTCTGCTCTCCCAGATTGGCTCGCACGGGGCCGGGGGCGTTATGCACTGGCGAGGGCGAATCACGTTTGAACCAACCGCCGAGCCACGACCGTGAAGGGGCCGTGCGGATCGCTGCAGAGAGGGAAACACGTATTCGGTTATCTAAGTCAAGGCCAACAGCGAATGAGGTTGCTACTCACAAGGACGTTCCGCCTTATGGGCTTCACTGCTCTCCTCCGCAGAACCGCGTCCGTCCTCGATTTGACCTTGACTGGGCCTGACGCCCATCTCCTCTTCTTCTCCTTCGCCGATCGAGTCGAATCCGGGCTTCTTTGACTTGTTATTGCTGATGCCCAAGTCATCGAGCTCGTCCTGCGTCGTTGTGCGTCGGTGCGATTGCGGCGTCGGGTTATAGGCTCGCGTGCTAGCGGCAGCCGGTGTTACGGCAGGCGTGTACGCGGCCATGGGGGAGATGAATCCAGACTCGTCCTCCGAGAAGGCACCTTGGTCGATTTGCGCGAAGGCCGGAGCCCTCAGGCCACCATCATTCGGCGGAGGGTCATCGAACGAGGCAGACCCGTACCCGTAGGCATTCTGGGTTGTGCGAGTGAACTCTTGTGCCGAAGCGCGTGGTGTCGCATCCGGCGCCGGCGCTGGTGGCGCCTGTCGAGCTGCGATGGCCGCTTGCCAAGGAGGGGGAGCATTCGGATCGTAGTTGTATCCGGCGACACCGAGCGATGAAGATCGAGAATGATGTGTTTTGAAGGGCGCACGCTTGACCGGAGGCGGGCCTGGTGAGGACTGATGGTGGTGGTTAACTGGCGACACGGGCATGGATGGCGAGACGAGTGCAGCCGATGAATGGGGTCTCGAAGGCGGGGCGACAGTAAGATCGGCACTTGACGCGACACGCGAAAGGGTACCGGTGTTGCTGTGAGGCGCTATTGAACTGTAGTGGGAAAAGGGACCCAGAGGCGCGCCGTTCGCCGCCTTGGCTACTTCGGCTTTCGCGGCAAGCGATGCTTGCGATGTCTCGCCGTCGCCGGCGACGAATTTGGTAAAGCCGCCTTCGAGCGTGGACCAAAGACCTTCCTTCGTCGGTCCCTTAGGGACTATGCGGCCCAACCACGATCCACTCTTGTCCTGACCGGCAACGGCATGCAGACGATCCGCGGCAGCCTTAACTTCGCCAGCAAGGCGCGGCGTGTAGTAAGGCGAAGGCTTGGTCGCAAGCTTGAGCGTCGCAATGATGGCGTCGGTATACTTTTGAGCTTGTGCGATCTGCCCATTGTCCGCTAACCGGGCCGCGTGCTCGAGGCGGTATGCTTGCAGGTGCGGGAAACCAGCGAAGGGATCCTGGCCCTTGACGGCCGGCGGCAAAGAGAAGGCGAATTCGATGAGCTCCGTCAGTTGGATGCTCTCGATATCCACTGGACTGTTGCCGTTCAAGGCTGAAATCGAGGTACCGAGCAGCGCGATGCGGGCTCCAGGGCTGCCGGGTCCACTGATGGGCGATGTGGCTGGCGAGAGCAGGTAGCTGTGAATGACAGGGATGGGCAAATAATCAGCACTCAGCCCCGGTACGCATAGCGTAGACAGCAACAACTTACCAGACGTGAGCGGCATCGGTCCATTCGTTCGCAGCCAGAGCATCACCAAGTGCGGTCAACGCAGCCGAATCACCTAGTGCGCGGTTGGCAACAATCATCGCGCATGTCTCTTGCCAGGTCGCTAGGACGGACTCGGGCAAGGTGCGATTCAACACGTTCTCGGCCGCATTGCTGGATCGTCTGGCCAGCGAGGTCGTCGGCGAGAACTGAATCGGCAAAGTCGATGGCAGCAGCTTGGGAGAGAGCATCGACGGCGCCAAGGACACGGGCGGGACGAACTGCTGAATCGATTCGGCCTCGAGGCCGGCGAACATCGCGTACGAGACGCGCATCGCCTCACGCCCGGTTGCTCCTCCCGTGGAGTTTTCGATCGAAGGCGTGAGCTCAGACTGTAGGAATGCGAGGACGACCTCCTTCCAGCAATCGGTGTCGACGCAGCTGGAGATGACGAAGGCATGAGCCCACAGTCGATGGTCGAGAGCGTACTGGACTGCCTTGCGCCGTTCTCCGCGCAAGAGGAAGGTCGAGAGCTTGTCGAGATTCAACTCGGTGACGGTGTAGTTCGCGATCGAACCGGTCGTAGCGGGGGTGAGGGGTGCAGCGGCGGTGGCGAGTTGTGACGCCGTGGGTAGGTCCGTATCCGACGGGTCCACGCCTTCCGAGAGGGGAACAAGGATCGACCTCACGGCCTCCTCGATCTTCGGCGTGCCGAACAATTTACCCTCGTTCTCCACGAGCACCTTGACGAGCTTGTATAGGATGAGACGAACCTCCAGCTTACGCTTGTTGGCTTCGACGTCCGCTCCGAAAGCACCTGGTCCCGCGCTCTGCAAGTATGAGACCTCTTTCTCGAGCTCGGCCGTGCGTGCTTCGAGCCACGCGACAGCCTCCTTGCGCTTCTTACCGGCGTTGGCCTTGCCACCGTCGAGGAACATGGGCCCAGGGAAGGGAGCGCTCGACTCGGGCGAAGCAAGGACTTCGGCGAGTTTGCGTACCTGCACCTCGCCTGACGAGGTCGGAGCCCCGTAACCGTAAGACGCCTGGCTCGTCGAGGGGAACGCGGTGATGAGCTTGCCTCCGAGGCCCCACGAGATGACGGGCGCCGTCGAGCGATCGAGTTGCAAATCGGCAGGAGGGCCATTGTACTCGGCTTGCGGCGCATAACCCTGCTGCGGTTGCTGCTGCGCAGCGTACGGGTTGTATGGTGCACCTTGGGCTTGTTGAGGCTTATAGCCATAGATAGTGCCTTGAGGTGCTTGGGCCGGCTTGACCGGAGAGGCGTAGTTCGAGGTTGTCCTCGTTGTCTGAGGTGTGTAGTTCGAGTCCCTCGACGGTGCTTGAGGGTAGTCGTACGACGTTTGGTTGGGGTTGTAAGGATCGGCCAGAGCTGGGAAATCAAAGGAATCGCATATCAGCACTTAGCCTGGAGATGACCTGGTAGGACAATGGGATCAAACTCACAAAGCGAATCAATGCCGTTCGAAATGTAATCATAGCCCGACTGGGCCTCGCTAGTCCCGTTCCAGTCACCATAGTTCGATCCAGAGGTACTGGTCGACATTCCACCCGTGCCATACACCTGCGCATCGTCCATGGCTTGGTCGCCGGGATGACTCGGCTCGTAAGCGTTGTTGCCTACACTGTAGTGCGCCTGCTGCGAGTTATCGCCGTACTCTTGTCGCTGCGAATAGGCGAAGCTGTCGTCGCAGGTACCGGTAGGATGCTCGATCACAGACTGGTCGCGCTCTGTTCCGGCATCATCATCCTCTTCTAACGACGCAGGGTCGTACATGTCATCTTGATCAGCCTGGGGTCGGATTTCAGGACTAGGTGCCTCAAAATTGAGGGCGGGCACTGCATGGGGCTCCGCTGTAGTTTCGCGAATGTTGGTCAAAGGCTGGCGCCCTTGCGATGCTGAGGCGAGTTTGAGGGCCGCAGGGCCAGGTTGGGGGCGAGTGGCCGTCGATTGTGATGGAGGACCACGAGGAGCAGCAGCGCCCAGAGAGCCCGGACGGCGAGTGGTCTGCTGTGCACCAGCAGGAGGTGCCGAAGGTCGAGGCAGCGCTTTCGACATCGGCGGTTGCCCGGGTCGACCCTGAGCTGGTGGAGGTTTGGCAGCTGCAGGAACGGGGGGAACGTTGGGTATGCGTCGCACACCGTCGTCCGCAGGCGCCGTCGATGTCGGCGGTGGGGCGTAGCGAGGCGTGTTCTTGCGAGCACCACGGATCGGCGGCTTCGTCGAGCTGTCTTGCGGCGCTTGAACGCGTTGTGTTCTCGATGGGACCTCAGGATCAGCCGCACGACTTGCGGAAGAGGTCTGGCTCGAGACCGATGACGTCTCCCACGACTGCGAGTTGTCGTACTGCTGAGCGTTTTGCTGTTGCGGTGGTGCTGAAGAGTGCGCAAAAAAGAAACAAATCAGTGACCAAGTCCAGAAAAGCCAGTAACAGGCTGGCTGAATTCGAGACACTCACCTCGACGATCCATCCAAGAGGACATCTTCTCGCCTTGAGAGTCTTGCGGACCTTGTGACTGACTCGGAGGCGCAGGGCGCTGCTGAGGTGGTTGCTGCGCTCGAGACGCCGGGGGAGGAGCCTTCCTAGAGGACGCTTGAGCGGGCGGGGTTCCATATGCGTCGATCTGTGCAGGCTCCTCTTCCTCCTCGCCGATACTCTCCGGGGCATTCGATCCAGGGATAGGCGGAAGATCCTCCGGCAAAGTGGCGTAAGGCGAGTCGCCAGCGAAAGCCGATGCGCCTCGCTGGTGGGGTGCCCGACGCGGCTGGACGGGAGGGGGCAAGCGGGATGCGACGGGTTTCGCGGCTTCTTTACGCTGGGCAGCCAAGGCGGGATTGAAGGGCTCGTAGACGCCGGCGCCGGTAGTCTTCTTCGGGGCGGGTGGGGCGGAAGAAGCGGAGGGTGCTGTCTGTTTGGGCGGCGGAACCTGTGCGGCTTGAGGTGTTGGCGCTTGCTGCTGGCGAGGCTGAGGCTTGGGAGGCTCCTTGTGCTGCTGCTGTGGCTGATAAGCAGGAGCCGGAGCTGGGGCCACAGCTTCGAGTTGCGGCTCGTAAGCGTCGAGAGGCGCTGCAAACGACTGGTATTGCGCTGTCGGAGCGATGGCGGCGCGTTGACCGCCACGGGGAGGGGCAGCAGAATTGTTGATGGGCGGCGCACCAGAGTGGCGCGCCGCAGGCGGCGGAGAGATGGCCTGGCTCCTCGGTGGTGCTGTTGCCGCTGATGCCTGCGGGGGTGGAGACAACACCCGGCCAGGAGGGGCGGCCGTCGGCGCTTGGCGGCTTTGTGGCGGTTGCGCGGATTGTTGCACGCTCGCGGAGCTCACGTTCGAGCGCGTCGACCGCGACGAAGATCGAGAGTCGGATCGTGGTGGGGCAACCGACGACAGGTTCGAGGCGTTCGAAGCGGCCGAGGACGGGCGAGGGGGCGCCTCGAAGGCGGCTTGAGGAGGTGGTGCAACCGCGGCAGTCGCCTTTGGGGGACCCGACATTCGTGGAGCCGGGGCGGCATTGCTCAAAGCGGCGGTCGACGAAGCCGACGGTGGCTGCGTGGTCCGCTTCGGTGGTGCACCTGCAGCGGCGACCGATGACGAAGTCGATCTCATGCTGCCACGAGAGGATGACCGGGGTGGCGGCGAGAAAGTCGACGAGTGGGTTGCCGAAGGCGATGTAAGCGACGACGGGGCCGACGGCGCATGCACGGGCGAGAACTTTCGGGGCTGCTGTCGAACAGGCGCATACGGGTCGAAAGGGGGGTCTTCGGCCTGTGCTTGCTGCTCCTGTCGCTGCACCGCCTGGGGCTCCGGCTGCCGTTGCGACGGCTTCGCCTGTCGTGGTGGCGGGGGCGCTCGAGCGACACCTGATGTCGGCTTGGGCTGAGCTCGAGGCGGCGGCGGTGCCGTTGCTTGCCGGGGAGCCGGGGCGGCGGCGGGGGCAGGTGGTGGTGCTGGAGCCGCGACAGGAGCCGGAGCGTAGGCATTGTACTGTTGATCCGAGTACTGGTGCTGGTCCTCTTGCTCCGGGTGCGAATCTTGAGCCTGACCTTGACTCTGATCATAGCCTGCCTGGTCGTATTCGCCCTGATCCCATGAATGTTGGCCTTGCTGCGCGTAGGGGTCGAACGAGCCTTCGTGCTGACCCTGCGCATTTTGCTGATCCCAACTCGTTGCCTCGTATTCACCTTGTTCCTGACCCCACGTCGTGTCAAGACCTTCAGGCTGTGCGCCTTCGTCTACGTAAGGTCCCTGGTTGTAGGTATCGTGCTCCTGCTCGGCATGCGCAGGCGGCAACGGCTCGACTGGTTGCTTCTGCGACGCAGCAGGTGGTAGCGGGGGTGCTTGAGTGCTGGAGGCTGCCGGTTGCACTTCGTGAGCTGTCTCGGCCGCTGTCGTGGCTGAGAGCGGCTGGTCCGAGGTCTCCTTTGTAAAGTAGGGGTCGTATGTCTCTTTCGTTTGTTCGTACGAGTAGCCTTGCTGTTCGTAGGCGTTCGCACCACCGTCCTGGCCAAAGACGTTGTTCTCGTCGTACTGATCGTATAGCGCCCAGTCCTCGGGCTGTTGCGCGTCACCAGAGTTGGCGAACGGTGCTGCATCCGTTTCGGGGGCGGAGGCACCTGACTGGTCGTTCCAGTTGATCGTCTCCTCGTGAGAGGGGGCAGCATCGGGCAGGCCTTGTTGGTGTTCTGCGGAGGCAGGAGCAGGAGCGTCGTTGCCACCCTCGACTTGACTTTCGCCTTGTTGCTGCCTCGGGTCCCACCCGCTCTGATCATCCCAGGTCTCGTTCGCCGCGGCTTGCGCGTTCGGGTCGGGCAGGTACGAGTTCGAAGCGGCATCGTAGATGAACCCAGGGTAGTAAGGCGGCTCGAAAGGCTGATCGCCGTATTCTCTGCCGCCTTGTTGAGATGGGTCCTGGCCTTGCTGAGATTGATCGTGGGAGTGACCGCCGTACTGCTGCTCGTGCTGCTGCTGCTGCGGTTGGTGCTCGTTCGAGTAGTCGTACTGGCCTTGCTGATCATATCGCCCCTGTTGGTCGTAGTGGCCCGATGGTTCGTACTGTCCTTCCTGACCCCACGACTCATCGGCCGCGGCTTGAGCTTGGGGATCGGGCAAGTACGAGTTGGACGCGGCGTCGTAGATGAAGCCGGGGTAGTACGGCGGTTCGAACGGTTGCTCGTCGTAGCCGGCCTGTTGCTGCTGGTCGTAGGCTCGATATTGCTGTTGGTGTGACTGCTGCACCGGTTGAGCTTGACCGTAGCGGTTCATCTGGGGCGAGTCGGGCTCATCCTCTTCCATGACGGTGTCGATCTGGCCGTATTGCTGCTGGTGCTGCACGTTGAACAGGTCCTCGTCCTGGTGTTGCTGGTCACCAAAGAGCGCACTGGCCGGTCCGACCCCAGCCACACCACGGTCATGCTGTTGCAACGGTTGTTGGTGGTGCTGTTGCTGCTGGTGTTGCTGCTGGTGCGCGTATTGCTGGTGCTGCTGGTGCTGCTGCTGGGCAGCTCCCCTGGGAGGAGGCCCACCACCGTAGCCACTCATTCGACTCGGCCCCTGGGTGTTAGAGAGATCTGTGTATCTGCACAATGGCCAATATGCATACGCGAACTGGTCAGTAGCCGGTCCTCAACGGGAATAGCGAGGCCGTCGGTCCGGCCGAGGTCGGTTGCGCGCATGCATGTCCCCCCCCCAAATCGACCACGTAGCACACCATCGATCATCGCGCTCGGCCCCGCCTCCATGACCGACCGTGATACTTAGGAAGCGAGGGGTAGTGAATGATCACGAACTAGGACTCACACTCTTTCTAATCCACCAAAGGCTCTACTCGAACGGGAAACGGAACGCGAGAACGCACCGACGTTGGGGTGTCGATGTGCTGGGGCGAAGAGGGGGAAGCAAGTTGAGCCAGAAAGTCGAGCTCCAACGCCTGTAACGCCGCCAGCGCTTGGCGCACGCAGCAAACGCGGGCCACAGGCGGGCCGGCCGAGGCGGTTTCGGTCACACCCGAGGGCCAGCTGGGCTTTCGTTCTTTGGGTTCGTCACTAAACATCGCATGTTGACACATGTCACGATCAGACCAGCAAGGTTTAATGATTCGTTTTTTATCATCATGAAACCTCGCCACCCGCGTCCTTTCTGGCTTTTGGCAACAGCTGGCGCCTCACGGTAACGACCGAAAAGTGAAAGCAAGGTAGGGTATGCAGAGATCCTGCCGCATGGGCACAAAAATATATCGTCCAATCACAAAGGATGGAGGGAAGAACTGACAAAGAGTGTCTTCAGATACCAACGACTTCGAGAGCGAGAAAAAGTCGGACCATGAGCGTTCAACTTGTTCTCTCGTCCAAGCCAGAAGCGGGTCCAGTGGCTCATGGGCCGAGATCCTGTACCCACCGAGCCAAGTCGGGTGGAGGCTGTCGCTCGATACTGCGTCGAATCCAACCATGCGTCATGAGGCTCTGAGGACTAGGTCGCGAGGCGGGGTCCTTGTCTAGGCTAAAGAAACAGAGAAGTAGAGAATTGGGATCAGTACGCGATGTCCAAAGAGCACTCCGCAGAAAGGCGTACTGACCAGCACTGTATGAAGTTCCGGAACCCATTCGTGTACTTGATCCCGTGCTCCGGCTCATCCTCCAGCTTGGCCACATTGGCCCTCGCGAGGTACATCAGCAGCTCGACAGGGCTCTGGATCGGGGCCTCGCCTGGTCCGGGGAAGGGGTATCGATTCACCGCGACCTCGAGAACGGTCACGGCCATCGACCAAACGTCCGACGTGATTCTGTTCACAGGAGAAAAAGAAAAACGCCGCTCAGCTTGCGTCCAATTCGAATGCATCGACATCGTAACTCGACGCCAGCGCACGAGTATTTGCCACCCTTGATGCGCTCTGGGCTAAGGTAGAACGATGTGCCGATCCATGTGCTCGCCATGCTGTTGACCAGTTCGCCCGAAACTCCAAAATCGCACAGCTTGACTTGGCCATCAATCGTGACGAGGACATTTGACGGTTTGATGTCTATCCATGCCAACATCGCTCGGCGTCAGTTTTTTGAGTATCCAAACGAAGCGGGGGGCTCGTGGCTCACCGCGGTGGATGATTTTACGACTGTGGAGGTAGCACAGTCCCGAGATCATCTACGTGAGGTGGGATGTAGTCTTTGTCAGCTTTGCCAGCAAAACCAAAGGCGTTGAACCCAACCCGTCTAAAACTTACCGATTCGGCAATCTTGCCCAGGACCTTCTCTCCAGTCCTCCAGCCGTTCGCTTTGACCTTTTTGTAGAGCGAGTCGAGACTCCCAGCTTCACAGTACTCCATGCAGATATCGATTTGGGTGTTGTGCTACGGGCGTTGGAAGTCATGCGGTGAGCTCGTGCACTCGTTTCACTCCTTCACCCGCCGGTACCGACAAACGCTTGGTAACTCACCAGCTCAAGATAGGCGCCATAGTATTGCACGATGCCAGGGTGTGAGCATTCTCGCATGAAGAGGAGCTCGCGCAAATGCTGCTTGTGCACTTTGGGGTTTGGTGAGGTCGAGATGGTCTGTCACGCGTCCCAATACGGGTTAATACTGCCGCCCAAAACCAAGCTACGGAAGAAGTTGCTGCTCGGCACTCACTTTCTTGGCCATGATCATCCCCGTCGGCAAGAACTTGACCTTCCTGACTTGTCCACTCGCACCCTCGCCAAGCTTTCCCAGATCCAAGAGCTTATCCGCGGTCATCTCTAGCGTCTCAGAATCCAACCGACTCGGTGATATGACGGTGTGGTTGCTGTTCGACTCGTGAGCATGGGTGGCCGGTCTACTCGAGCCTGGTTCGTCCTCGGTCTCGATGAACGGGTTCTCCTGTATCGATCCATCGCTAATTGCGCGCTCGAACGAAGGCTTCCTCGTCAGATCCGAGTGGGATCGTCGAACCGTTGCAGCGCTCATCGCACGTCTGGTCCGACCTGACAGCTCATCCTCGAGTCCGACCGGCCCGCGTATCACGTCGAGCAGTTCTCCCGTGAAGCGCTCCTGCTGTCCTGTCCTCCACTTGTGTCGATCCTCGTCATTCTCTCCATCGTCATCATCATCGTCGTCGTCACCATCGTTTCGCCCTCGTCTCCCCCTGTAGTCGTCTCCCTCATCGTCTGAGGATGACTCGGGTCCGCGTAGCAGCGATGATTGGTATCTCGATGCCGCGGCGACGGGGATCGACAAGGACAGGTTCGACAGCGAGTTACTCAGTCCACCCACCGCTCCAAGTTTGAGCGATGGCCTTGTCGCAGCAGGTTGCGCATTCGCCGTGCCTCCTCTCGCTCCCACCGTGCTGGTGCTGGTGCTGGTGCTGGAGCTGGTGGCATCGGGTGACTCGCTCACAGCGGGGGGCGCAGACGCTATATTCGGTGTTTGGGCTTCGCTGTTGGTTGTTCCGAGTAGACTGAGCTTCAACGGTGTCCTTCGTGGTGCTTTTGGTGGTAGAATCGCCGACATCTTGAGGCCGGAGTCGTGCTCGGGAGTGCACCGTCGTCGCCCGATCCGGCGTAAAGTGGGGAGGAAGTTGGCAACCGGGGCCGTCAACGGGAGTGCGCTTCCCAGAATTGACGAATTCGGCACAAAGCAACGGATTGCCTGCTTCTTCAGCGATAATGATGGTTCACACATCCTGGGTACATATCAAACATCGATGATTTTTTCTTTTCACATACCAGACAAGATAACGGATCAAGTCAACAAAATCACGCTACAAAGGACGCTCTGGGGAAAAGGCTCGAGCAACCTTAAAGGTGGCTCGACTTGATCCCAGCGGCCTTGAAGAGCTTCGCCTCGCGGTCCTTCTTCTTCTGGTTCGTGGCATGTAGCCCGGGGGCGCGCTTGAGCTCCTGGAGACCGATTTGCTGGATGTGCACTTCATCGGGACCATCGGCGAAGCGCAGGGTGCGCACGCCGGCCCAAAGAGCGGCGAGAGGCGTGTCCTCTGTGAAATTGAAGCAGGGTCAAAAGCGAATGTCAGTAATAATTCAGTGAGTCCCATCATATTAACGAGATATTATTGACGTACGGCAGATACCCTCGGCACCGTGGACCTGCATCGCTCGGTCAATGACTTGACCGACGACGATCGGCACAACGGCCTTGGCCATACCAATGTCCTTCATCGCACCCTTGGCTCGAACTCGGTCGATCTGCAATGCGGCGGAAAGGACTAGCAGACGGGCCTGGTCGATCTCCATGCGCGATTGAGCGATACCGGCGACGACGGTGCCGTGTTGATATAACTGCTTGCCGAAGGCGACCTTGGCGGGGTCGGTGGCTCGGATGAGCATGACCTCGAGCGCACGTGAAGCGATACCAATGGACCGCATGCTAGAACGAGCGGAAAGGAACATTTCACAGTCGGTATGGAAGCTCTCTTGCCCAAAGCTGAAGATGAGTGCTTACCAGTGATGGATGCGGCCGGGACCGAGACGACCTTGGATGATCTCGAATCCACGTCCCCAGCCGAGGACGAGGTTGTCGAGGGGGACTCGGACGTTCTCGTAGATGATCTCGTAGTGGCCCTCCGGAGCATCATCATAGCCAAACTAATGATGGTGAGAAAGGGAGAGGGGAGGGTGCATGAGCATCCCTGGACAATCCACAACGGGACACGCCTTGCTGTCCGTCCCGGTCAAAACTTACCACTTGCATAGGGCGGACGAGCTTGACACCCTTAGCGTTGGACGGCACAATGACTATCGATTGTTGCTGATGCTTGGAAGCGGAAGTATCACTCTTGCCCATAACGAGGTGGAGGGCGTTGCGGGGGTCACCCGCACCCGAGATCCACCACTTGTGACCGTTGATGACGATCTCGTTGCCTTCCTGGCGGATCGAGGTTCGGATGTTGGTAGCACTGGGGGAGCAAAGAACCGTGTCAGGAACCAATAGCTCTGAACCTGTCACGCGTCTCAGGATGATGCACTCACTCGGACGAGGCGACTCCGACTTCGGTCATGGCGAACGAGGAGCGGGTCTTGCCGTCGAGGAGAGGCTTGAGCCACTTGTCCTTTTGGGCTTGCGATCCATACCGGGCCAAGACCTCTATTTGAACCCCAATAAATAATCCGGTCGACGGTCAATGGCAAATTAGATGGCAATAGCGGGGTGGCAACCACATGAGGGGGGTGTGGGTAGGCAGCGAGCGGTCGACCGCGCCCCCACTTTGGCTTTTGGCAATCGAAACGTACCCATGTTACCGGTATCGGGGGCGGCGCAGTTGCACGCTTCGGGAGCAACGCGAGGGGCCTAGAACAGCAAAGCACGCGTTAATCTCGTTGACCAATTGCAATTGAACGCGTGTCACGATCCCGGCGAAGGTGGGGACTCACTCGGCCCATGATCTCGGCCATGACGGCGTACTCGAGGTTGCTCAAGGGAACTCCGACATCAGGATAGTGCTCCTTGGACAAGAA
Source organism: Microbotryum scabiosae (assembly GCA_022702605.1). Taxonomy (NCBI): domain Eukaryota; kingdom Fungi; phylum Basidiomycota; class Microbotryomycetes; order Microbotryales; family Microbotryaceae; genus Microbotryum; species Microbotryum scabiosae. The sequence continues at coordinate 918,354 of JAHWDV010000014.1, read as the reverse complement.
CAAGTTCCACAGACCCATGGAGCGGGCCTTGGTTTTGAGCTGCTCCATGATGGCGGGGTAGGTCTTCCACCTCTTGGCTGGGTCAGTGGAGACCTGGGCATGGAACACGGCTTCGGCGGGGATGCAGTCCTCCTGTTAGATGTGGGCCATGCAAGTGTATGATGGTCAGTACGAATTCCCATCTAGACATGTTTTGCCACCAACGAGGGCGAGGATTGGCGTATTAACTGACCTCGACGAACTTGCAGACCTTAGAGAGTGTGTCCTTGGCGAACGACGAGAATTTGTCCTCGATCAGAGCCCACGCCCTGCACGCCAGAGAGATGCTTGGTGAGTAAAGCCTATCTTCTGGGAAGAGCTCGCACATAAACTGAAAGTCTAGCTGTACTCACGAAGGCGAGATGTATTGCGTGACGACGTGTTCGGACATGATGGCTGAGATTCAAGTTTCGATGATCTGCGGGGTGAGGCCGACCCACCATCGATAGATCAGAACACGGGCGAGTGTGGGGGAGAGCTGGGGGGAGGACGGTGCTGGGCGGCACGTATTCCTCCGTCAAAACTCACAGTATGAGTGGTGGGCTAGGCTGTGGAGGTTGTTCCGAAGAATGGAAAGAGGTGGAGAAGGTAGGCAGCCAAGAGGGGAAATACACGTCCGGAGGCTTCTTTGAGCCGAGCCAGGGAGCCGACTTCCCGAGCGACGGGCCGCGCCACAGCCGGTCCGGTTACCTCGCACCCCGGCCCTCGCAGGCTCACGGCGGCGCCCCTACTGGGCTAGGCTCTGGGGTCGACGTCGATCGAGCGACGGCCGAGCGCTCACGCTACGCAGCTTCCGGCCCTCCGCATTCAATCGATCCTGCGAAGTCGCTCGTCGCACCGGTCAAGTTTCTGCATAACATCGCGTCACAAAGTAGCTCTCTGCCCGCGAGCTCAAGGCTGATCAAGGCAGCCTGGCGTCACTCACTCGAGTCGAGTTCCAACGCGCGGCGCAGCATTGGCTTCAAGAACCTGTTTCAAGTCAACATGGCGCGAAAGATGCATCATTAGGACCCCATTTGACGAGGAAAGGATGGACATGGGGCGAGCATCCTGTGAGTTCCCATCCTAGGCGAAGAGACCGTAGCCTCGATTGTCTCAGCTAGGGGCTGCAAAGGCTCACGTCTGGTGTTTTCGACCAACAGACATATCCCGGATTGGGCTACCTGGAACGTGCGCCCCTGCAAAGACGGATTCACAGCCGTCTCGCTGACTCGCCCCCGTCGGAAGCAGACGATCCTCTGAACCCGCTGGAGGACCATGTGGGGCCCACCCTCGACGAACCACGAGACTCGTCTTCGCTCGTCGTCGACCATGAGAGTGCATCAACCGAGCAGTGTACGCTCAAGTTGTATGTCTGCTGGTCACCGACGTACCATGTTCCCGTCCTCTACTTTATGGCGCACAAACAAAGTGTGTACCACATCGGACCGAGAGATAGTCAAAGAGCAACCCTTGCTGCGTGCTGATCAAGTTCAATCTCATCTTGTACAGACGGTGCACCCCTCGAGCTCTCGGAACTGTTCAACTCCACCATATTTCAGCATATCTACTACACGACCACACCAGGCACGTTTGAGCCGGCGGCTCAGACATTGACCTCCGAGTCGGACGATTCGCCCCCACCGCCTCCGTTCATCTCACAAGCCGACCACCCGACGCTCGGGATCCCGACCTGGTTCTTGCATCCGTGCAATACCCGGGCCCTGATACAAGAGATTCTGTGCGGAGGCGAGGATTCGAAGACATCGTACTTTGACATGTGGTTGATGGTCGTTGGTTCGGTCGTCGACCTGCGCAAATGACTCCTCAGCTACTCTTGTCAAACGCAACATTGGAGCTCCATGTTACATAGCAGTGACTGAATCGGATAGTACTTCCATTCAACACATAAACACGGTATCATACTAAGGACGGACTGGAATGAAGGCTGTTCGTCGGTCTGGGTTTGCACCTCAATCTTTCGCGGAACCATCCCTCAGGGCGACTCTGTTGCTTCGGGAGACAGATCGAACGTTCGGCTCAAGTTCTGGATAGTCTCGATCTGCAACTCGCGCAGATGCTCTATCAGATCGGCCGCGTTCATGCCCTTCGAGCTCGACAGCATCTTGAGGGAGGTGCGCAGCTTTGAACGCGTGAGAGACGGCCCGACGCTCGGGGTGGGATCAATGACCGTCGACGCCCGTCGCCAGTCGCGTTCCGGGTCTACGCACCTGCAACAACGCGCGTCGTCTCCGCGCAAGTCGGGTTCCCCGCGCTCGTTCCTGCTCTTCTTCGGCTCGTGCAGCAAGCGTGACCGATGCGAGCGTCGCGTTGTGGAGAACATCGGCCGGCATCTTGGCCAACTTTGCGAGTTCGAGACCTGTATGAAATCATGTGGATACTTCAAGGTATATAATTTGGACAATACATAGGGTATCCTTACCGTAGTGTACGAGGTTGGTCGCGCCATCGGCGACGCGATGATGAAAAGTGAGCGAGTAGTCGGCTTGGCTGCGATCAATCTGTGACCGCTGAGATGCGGTCTGTGAGCTTTGCTATTTCCGAAACGAAGGAACATGATTGTGAACTCACTTCAGCCTCAAGATGCAGGGAGACTACATTGGGGTAGCGTGAGAGCGATACCGCGAGCTCCTGTGAGTTGACGACCAATTCGGAGGTGAGCAGCGTCTGCGCAGTGAATGAAGACTGCTGCGCGACTTGCCTTGAAGTGCGTGGCAAAGAGGCAAAGTGCCTGGTTGTGCGAAACATTTCCAACCCCATTTCAAAAATTGTTGCTGGTGATCGGGTTGTCTTCCACGCACCTTGGACTCGATGATAGTCTCTGCGAGTGCATGAGCGACGCCGACCCCTTCCTCCGGGCTAGTACCCCGCCCGAGCTCGTCAATGATCACGAGACACTGACCGCAAATCTTGAGCGCTCCGACAATCATTGCCATAGTACTCATCTCGCTGGCAAAAGTCGACAGTCCCGCTTCGATGGAATCGTCATTCGACAATCGGGACAGTAGAGCATGGATCACACGAAAGGAGGCGTACGTCGCAGGAACAAAACATCCGACCTGGACGAGGCGCACCATTCCTTGAATTCTTGTCTCTTCCACAACCGGAAGGCGACACCATTTGCACTTACTTGGCTCATGATGTTGAGGAGTGCGACTTGGCGAAGTAGAGTGGATTTTCCGGACATGTTGACTCCGGTGATGAGTTGGAATGAGGAGGCGTCACTGACATAGGTGTCACTTCGGAGACAAGGGAGCCGATCGAGGGAGCACGGTCAGGAAACACGCTAAGATATTTCGATCTCGTTCACTCACTTGGGTACAAACGGGCCATCGGAAAGCCGAAAGTTCTCGTGCAAGGGGTTGCGGCCCGACTTGATCGCCAAGGTGTCGGTCCATTCGGGCCTAACTACGGAGGCAGACGGCGCAGTCCAAGGTCAGCCGAGCAAGAAGAACCGAACGGCAGGCATAAAACTAACCATATTCCCCTGAGCCGCTGAGTAAAGCAAATGAGGCAACCATGTCCAACATGGCAATTGCCTCGGAGCAGCGGTAAAGGCAGGCGATCGATCCACGGAGCTCGTCGAGTACTTCATCCAGCACCTCGTCGCTCAGTATGAAGATCTCTTGGACGGCCTCGCGAATCTTGGTGCTTTGAGCTCGAAGGTCCAGTGTACTGAACTCGATCTTGCTCCCTCTTGGCGTCTGTGAATAGGTGTTTGGTCACCTTGCTCAGGGAGTGCCTCCTGGTCAGCCCCTTCCGAAACCCGACTGACAAGGTTGATGAAGCCCGCAGGCGCCGTTTTTGCTTCCAATTCCGTGTTGGGACAGGTGTAAACGAAGTTACCCGAGGAGTACTGCAAAGCCATCTCGAGACCGTGTTGCTTCTTGAGCTCTTCACAGCGTTCAAAGGCATCGTTCAAAGCTTCCTTGTACGTCTCTCGAGCGACATCGAGCAGTAGCTTTTTCTCGGCCTTGATTGCGTAGATGCGAGCGCTCCTCACTTTGAGCGCACCTCCTGGTTGGGGTCCGACCGCGTCGTCGTTCAAGGTTGCAGCGATGTTGCCAAGCATTTCCTCAGCTCTAGGGTCGCTTAGAATCGAGTATATCGACTTTAGAAGCTGCGAATCGCTGGGTCGAAGGGCGGAGCGGATCCCTGGAAGGGCGGAAAGCAAGGATCGAAGTGACAGGAGCCGAGCAATCTTGGTTTCGGCGTCTTGAGCGGGATCTGGTGTTGAAACCGTTGGCTTGCCCCACCCGCGCTTCCCTGCCCTCTTCGGAGACGTCAGTTGCCCCACAAGCTTGTCACAGTCTAGGGATCGCAGTCTAGGGGCATGATATGAAGAGTCATATGAACAGGCAGGTTAGAGTGAGACCAGCCTGAATAGTGAGATCGAGGATGGCGGTCCTTACGGCTGCAGTGACTTGCGAATAGACGCAAGTCGCTCTTCTTTGTTCACACATTCTTCAACCTGTTCGGGGCCTCCAGCGTGCCACATCAGTAGTATTTCCTACTTCGAGGTTGCGAACGCTTCAGATCAACCCACCGCATCCAAGCGGGTGTCGATCACGGAGGTGTCTGTGAGAGGCGATAGCAGGTTGGTGCGTACCTGGTATTCAAAGAAGCAAAAATCACCAGACAAGGACTCTCAGCCCTACCCCTACTCGAATGCCTTCCGATGAACTGTCATCAATGGACGACGTACCAAACGATGCCCCATAGGTGTCAAACAGGAGCTCATCATGCCCAGTAGATGTTGCTGCGAATTTTTGTTGATCATCTGTATCGTACACCCGTGTTTCAACACAGTAATTTTATTTAACGAGTAAGTTGTGATGGTCGCTCAGAGCTTACATTGGCAACAAGCTCAAGGTTCGCTGCAGTGTCGACGTCGATGAGGCAGGTTCCTTCGACCGGTGCATAGGTGATGCGAAGCGAGCGAGGTGAGAACACAACCGAATAGGTCATCTCGAGATGTTTGAAGAGTGCCGATGTGGCAGCCAAGGCGTAGTACCTTCCGAACCAGAAACCCGACGATCGTCAGTTCGCTGGCTCTACTCGGCGAAAAGTCTGCGGAACCACGCCGTCACTTGCTTCGGTTTGGCGGCGAGGATGGTCGCATGTCGCCCTTCGTCTCGGAGGATCAATTGTGTGATAAACTCAAAGCCAACCTAGCAGTAATTAGAGTAGACATGATCTGGGTCATGAGCAGGGAACCACATTGGTTTGCGCAGCCCACTCACTGGGCTCTACTCAAAGGTCGTACTCACCTGCTCGTCCCAGTACTTGCGCAGCACACCAATAACAGGAATCCCTTGGAATGAATCACGTAGCAGTTGCACCATGCTCGTTCCGGCTTCCGTCTCGTCCGATACGTGTTGCATCCCACCTTGACCAGACGCGTGTGTCTGCTTGCCAGGGCCCTCGCCACCGTGCGCCAACAGGTCCGACGACGGTACCAGGATCAATGTTGGCGGTCGAGTGGTGCAGTAGTGTAGAAGTTTGACGAAAGTGGGCGAGTCACTAAACTGCAAAGGGCAGGGCACTCTAGTCAGTTCGTCGTTTCGCCTGGGGCTCATGAACAACCCGGCACTTGAGGCGCCGCTCGTGCGACCGGGAGACTGACCTGGGTGATGACGACCTGACCCAGAGCGCGTTCGATCCCGACGACGCCAATCTCACGTCCCACACCTCGTGAATCTATCACTGCCAGCACCCAGTCTTCATCTTCTGACGTCACTTGAGCCGAAGGACCTGAAGTCGAAACCGCGGTGCGGGTGGTGGATCGGCCGCTGGGTTCCGAAGGAGCTCGGGTCCTATGCTGCGCAGAGCGACGCCGAGTCGAGCTCCAAGCCGAGGTTCGACCGCTTGTGCTCGACATGGATTGGAAAGCGAGGGATGGGCGGAAATAACCGGTCCAAACTCTTGCTTTGCTTCGGCAGAGCGAGTGTCAGTGTGCAAGAAGAGCAAGAGGGAGCAACCCGCCGAATCCCGACTTGGATGCGCTCGGCCGACCCGATCACATCTCTCCTGACGCCCCGCGCCCGGCCCGGGACCGAGGTCAGGGGTGTGTGTAACAACAAAGGATTACCACTGCACATGTCATCAAAACCGAAACAAACAATAACATAATGCAAGGCGACTGAGTTTCGATGCATGGATCGATCAATTATAGTGGATGCGGGAGAAATGAACAGATCGCCGCTAGCGACCTCCACTCCCTCAGGCAGCTGATAGTGTATGAAACTCAATTCGATACAGTCGAGCGCGACAAAGCTCGTCCTTCATCCAGCTTGCGTTTGCTCTGGTTCGTCACTGCCCTCGTCCGAGTGGGAGCTCAAGCCCGTCGCACGGTGGATCTTGAAGTGGCGCCGCAAGTTCGACTGCACCGAAAAACCTCGACCGCATGTTTCACACGTGAAGGGCTTCTCGCCGGTGTGCGAATGAATGTGTGTGCGCAGAGAAGATGGTCGGGCGAAGCGCTTTGGGCAGTGGTCGCAGCTGTACCGACCGTCCTCACCGCTCTCGTTCGTCCCATCGTCGAAAGCAGCGCCGAGCGCGAGATGAGGTTGCGACGGGAACGATCCCGTTCCTGGCAGACTGGGGGAGGTCCGACTCCATGCCTGGTTCTGGTGATCCGGGCCGTGGCCAGCCATGACCGAGGGGTGTGAGGCTGATGGTGGAAGACCATGTCCGATAGGACTGCTGTTGAAAGGGTTGATCGCTGGGATCGAGCGATGTCGGCCGTCCAGAGGGGTGATGTGTAGACCGGTGACATCGGGTGCGCCTCCGAGCGAGAGTCGACCGTGGGGTCGTTCGCCGAGAGCAAGGAGAGCGTCTGGAGATGAGCTGCTCGCAAGGATTGCCCCCACGGGCCCCCGCGAGTTCAAGCCCGCCAACGGTCGCTCTCGAGCCAGCTCGAGATGCTCCATCGCTTCCTGACGCCCATCGATTTCTGAGCTAACGTGAGGCGATGTGGCCGACGAAGTCAGCGAGTTAACCCTCCCGCCAGCGTTGCGAGCTTGGCGCATGGCCATGTCTCGTTCGTGATCGGCCCAATTGGGGAAATAGCGATGATCTTCTGGGGCCGCCGAGATGGACGCGGCACGAGTTCGGGGGGAAGAATTTGGCCCGAGAGCAGACATATGGTAGTGAGTCCATCCAGAATCGACCGAGTGCTTGCGAGCGCGAGCCGCGACGGCGGCGGCGGCGGCGGACTGGCCAAAGTGTCCCCCAGGCCCAGTCGTAGGTGACCAGGTGCCGCTCGTGGCAGTCCTGGCTATCCCTTCGTTCAAACTTCCTCTTCGACGAGGATCATGCTCATACGTCGCGGACCGAGGGTTGTAAGGATTCGCATAGGGATGGACCGACAAAGAGTTGCTTCGCGGACGGAAGGCAGGTCCTCGGTCCGCTTGGGGCGGTGAAAGAGGAGCTAATCCAACGAGACCGGATGGCAGAGGATGCAGTGGTCCTCCTGTCAGTGATGTGAGCTGACCTGCACCAGACAAAGTGCAAGATTGCCGAGGCGTCGAGTGAGTGTGAAGTTTCTAGATAGGTGGGACCCCACGCGAGGTGCCGACTTACCCGATTTTGGGCGAGCAGCAGACTTGGTCGATATCGGCGGTCGAGGGAACAGAGGAGGTGCAGTGGCAGAAGATCCCGTCGAAAGCGACTGCGAGAATGGGGATGGCTGATCCCATCCAGAAAAACCACGGCTCGGGGATTGAGACTGTTGCGGTGAACCGCCCATCTTGTAAGACGACATTGGGTATTCATCGATTCGTGGGGCAGACATCCGCCGGGAAGTTGGACTTTGATCTGCAATGACAAAAAAATAGGGGAAGAAGGAGGTGTTCGGTGGGTATCTCAGCTAATCGCTCAAAAATAGACATTGCTTCCCCATCCTCAACTGGGGGCGCATTTGAGGATGGGGGCGCATGCCCTTGCTGAACAAGTTGCCAAGCGCCATGCGCTTCTCACTATGACGTAGTTCATGACTCGTAGTGCATACAGGTACTCACCAAACGCGTCATGACCAGGTAGCCCGGCGAGCAACGACGAGATGCTGGGCAAGCGCAGAAGGCGGGAGCTCGTCGACGTGGAGGCTGCCGTCATCATCACCCCTGGCTCTGCCGCTGCGGCCAAATTGGTGGCTACCGACGGTGTGCCGGATGACGGAATGGGGGGTCGGGCTGCTAAGTCCGGCAGTTGTTGCTGTTCAATGTCATTCATGCGGTTCATGCCAATTGATGTCGTCGGGTGAGATGTGGTGACGGAAGCCATGTTAATGACGTTGGAGAAAGAGTGTGTTGATGTACCAGAAGCGCTCGCGCGATCCTACACCGCTGGAACAGTCGGGCTCCGGTTGTGATCGCCTTTCGTCTGTTTTCGGTCGAGGATGGACAACACAGGCTTCGGTCGGGGTCTTGACACCTGTGATCTTTGATTTTATCGACAAAAGTGTCCTCCAAAGATGGGTGGCTCCTCAGATCCGGTCGGCGCAGCGGGTTGCAGGGGAGGCGAACCAGTTGCCGATATCCCGCCCACTCGACTGCTTTTAAGAGCGGTGGGAGAGCGATCGACAAGGCGAGCCGCAAGGAAAGGCGACGCGAACGATGGGAGCTTCGACAACGAGGGCGACACGAAGGAGACTCGAGCAAACAAATAAACACCGACTGTTCGTCGGGCGACGTCTGCTGCAGAAGCGAACGCTCGGCGCGATGAGAGGTGGAGACCGTGTGCTTAGATTATGCGGCGATCCGGAGGCGTCTGTTCGCTCCGTCTGTTGCTTGGAGGTCGGTCACGAACGGCTTGGGACGCTAAAGCGAGGGCTGCCACGGCGCGGTCGGTGGGTATACAAGGGTCGAGAGCACGTCCTGAGGGGCCGAAGGTGAAGCAGAGGGACGTCTGTACGTGAATAAAGAGCGATGGACGTTTCCGAAGCCCTTGACCGCGATGCACAGAGGCGAGACGAGTGAGGGTGGGTGAAGGAACGCAGGCACGCTCAATTGCCGCCGCCCGCCGCCGCACCAGGTCGCGCCGACAGCAAAGCAAGCAATCCTAAACCAGCCATCGATGGACATTTGATGACGGTGCGACAGGTGCAAGGGGTCTGTGCGACTATTCCGCAGTGCGAGCCCTGAAAAGTCCGTCTCAAGTAGTGATAGCGGCAATTGCGGCCCTCAGAAAAAATATAGCAGTGTTCGTGTGGCAGTACCCGCTAGCAGCGCCCATCCCAATCGAGTTACGATCACCGTCCTCACCGACGTCCCATGAGCCTTGAGTCGGCGACCGTCCTCGTCGCTCCTCCAGCGATCTCCGCGGAGTCCAATTTGAGCCCCAAGGCTTATGAGTTGTCTAAACTGTTCGGCACGTGATCCGATGCACTGACTCAAGCCACGCCGGTGACGGTAGGCACTAAGTAGGTAGGTGTTCAATTTGTTTCATTCAAACGGTCAATCAGTGGCTCATGACAATTCCGTACCTTCAAACCTACTCCATCAGAACCATGATTTATCTTTGTGCGCCATTCAACTCGGCGACCTGTCCGAGAGGTGGAGCGAATCCAAGCCCGTGCACTGACGTCCAGCAAGCACCTCGTCGCCGATCGCAGAGCTCCCTGCACGAAGGCGAGATTGCACGGTCGGAGGAAACAGTCGCTCCAAGCAGTGGTTTCTTCGACTGTGGGAGAACTTGTTCCACGCTACAGGGCCCTGGTGTCTAGGTAGAAGCAGGCTGAGTCAGTCTAAGCTCCTTCTCTCGTACGCCGCCTGCAGCCATCCTTTCGACAAAGGAGGGATTTGACTCCGCCACCGATTGTCGTCTCGCTTCTCGCTGTAACCTGGTCAATCGCGATACCTACCTACTGAGCCCCATAACCAAGAATGAGCGATTGATGTATGCTAGATAATCTTTTCCGGTCGTCCCTGAAAGCCTACACAGTAGCTATTGCTCGACTGGAGACGTACCTCCTCGCTGGTGCCAGTGGCGATTAAATTTGCGCGAGGGCGCGATGGAAACTGTCTCAGTGAAGGGACAGAATAACCCCTTCAGGACGAGGTATTGTATCTACCTGGTAAATGATCATTCATGCGCTCATGCTCGGAAATGCCGACCTGCGTACCCTGGTACCGACCTACTTATCCGCACTGAAGAATCCGCACCTATTTCAGGTGCCCTACACTTAGTAGTACTGTGGGCACGCGCGGCAGGGACAATGCCCGCCGTGATTTTACCCTAGGCGCTGGGGTAAAACCTGCGCCTACCGAGCGAGGTATTCCCTGGGTCTTTAGTGGGGAATACCCAAGATGTTTGGCCCACCTACAGTTGGGGTATTTCCTCAAGTTTTGACGACTTCAAATGAAATAGGGGTAGGTCTTGAGCATAATTACGCATTAGCGGCGTTTTGATACTTGCTCAGCCCATAGCCCAATTTCGTTTAGAGCAGTGGTACTCCCAATTGATTGTTGTAGTAGCTACTGCGGTTGCAAATTCCTCTTCCGTCGTTCTACCTCGAGCAAACCGGACCCGATCCGTCGATCCGGGCGAGGGTGAGGCACATGCACAGCGGGAGTATTATTCAAATACTCACATGTGCCTGATATTCCTGGTCTTGTGGACAAGGCGTGTGGTGGCGGCGGTTGAATGATATCAGCGCTTGTTACATCAGCAATGCACTCGCATAGTTCTCCGTTCAACAAAAAGTGCAAGAAGAAGCAGATGATAGATGACTTACACTATCGTTGGCTGAACTGGCACAATCGTGGTACTCTGAAGGATTAGGCCGGCGTTGAGCATCAGTCAACCAAACAGCGTCTACCAAGTAAACCACATGATGAAGCTTACAAAAGTATTTCACGAGGTGCTCATCTGCTTGGAGAGTAAGAGTGAATGGGTGTCGGTCGCTTGTGAGGGTTAGTACGGCCATACCAGAGCGATGACGAGGCGAGGCGGCGCCGGCGACAGCCCGGTGAGTGAGGAGGGGAGAGGAAGAGCGAAAAATCTTAGTACCGATCCAAGCGTCCAGAGCGGCCAGCTGTGGGCTGCTGTTGGCGAGCGGGCCGTATGACGATGCAGGAAAAAAAAGTCAATTCGAGATAATACGATTGTGATGGGGAAAACCCCGCCCTCAGCGTGTCGGGGTTTTACCTGTATGGGGAAAAAAATCTCCGCCTTTCTCTTGCCCAGGTCTCGTGCCGGGTTTTAAGGCGCTCATTCGTGCTAACCCGGGTAATACTACCCAAATCGCAGGGAAAACCAAGGCATGCTTGCCTCTAGAGGTATTTAGATGTCATCTTGAAAATCGGACGCAGCCGCGTCGGTCGGCAGCGCATGACCAGCTGCCGATCGGCCGCCGCGCGCCGTTTCGCGGATCCGAGACAATTAAAGGTACCACCTACCCCAATCCTGGGCGGGCGCTGGTCCCCGACGGATGCGCATGTAATACACCCCGTAGGAGTGCACACCGGAGCGACAACGATAAGATCACAGGACCAAAGTATGTGGAATTAACACTGGACACTCTACGTTAGTCGCTGAGGAGAGACTAAGAGTGCCCAGGCACGCGCCCCCCGCCCCCCTTCCTTCTAAGGCCCAGGCAACGCGGGCCTTACAGCGCAGCAAGCACATACGGTCGCGGGTGGCTCTTAATGGCCAGGTCCCAAGGTCCTAAGAGGATATGCTGCAAACGCGCCCGTTTACTGGAGCCTAAGAAACAATCACCACATAAGTGAAGGAGCATCTCCAGTCGCCACTCTGAGGAAATAAGCAGATAGAAGCCCAACAAGGGTGATGCGAACTATTCCAAAGCGCACCAGAGGGTGTTTGAAACCGTATCTAAATATATGATAAAGGAACGGTGAACAAATTACCGGTTAGACCACGTTTGCAGAAATAAAGTATCAGAATACCAAGAATTAAAGCAACGTGCCGCGTCAATAAAATAAAATAAAAATGGAATTGATCGTGCCGCCAGCAAAGAATTCCTGCGGACGCATACCCGGGAGGGAGGGAGGCTTTGATATTTCGAGTCCGCTGCACTCTGCGTAATCGTGAGTCCGTAAACCGAGATATTAAGGGCTCCCTAGACACGCTGGCAGGTACTAGGTATCTTGGGTGCTGTTGCGGCAGATGTTCTTGCAACGATTAATATGTGTTCTTTAACAGTTGTGAGCAAACAACTGCGTTGGCAGGAGCTGACCGTCAGAACAAGTCATAGGCAAGTGTCAAACAGTACACACATCCCACGTACACACATTTGTCAACCACTAAACACTACACACATTTTGCCTTGATCCGAGACCATTGGCTACCGACGATCTGGGACCACCGCGCCAGAATAAGAGTGATCTTCTAATTTCTGATTATGGTCGGAGCTAAAAAAGCGAGTCCTCGGGACGAGACCGCACGCAATGCCGCCGACGGACTGGGCCAGATTCTAGTCTATCGCCGATCTTTGTTGGTCGTCTTGCAGCATGCTGTCCCTGCGCGTACGCTTCCGACGACAGAGTGTAGGGACGTGTGTTATCGAGGGTTATCGAGAGAGCAATGATGGTATTTTAATCGTGCAATTTTGCGCAAAGCCGGGATGCTCGGCAATGACTGATTAACGAGCTTGCGGCGAATCGGCGAATGGCTCTCTACTACCGGAGTTGCAAGCAAGACAGTAATTTGCTGAATAGATAACAGAACAAGAAAGAAAAGCCTTACGCCAAATTCTGCGACCCCTTGACGCGCAACCTGTGAGCCTCCAACTTCCGCTGCAGCCTGCCATCGATTCTCCAACCTTTCCACTCTGACCGATCCGTTCGATTGAAAACCCGCTCTACCCGTGCCCACCGATCCAAGACGACCGTGCAATCGTTTCCCGTCATCACTTCGTAAGCTAGGACAAGCCAGAACAGCTGCGCTGGTTGGGGTGCAGAACGAGCTCCTTGGAACGGAAGACGTGTCGAGTCGGACGTTGAGGCAGGTGAAGAAGCGATGAAGCCTTCGAACAAGGATTCAAGCACCTCGAGCGTCCAGTCCACCTCTGGCTGCGTCGGCCGAGCATTGCCAGTCACGAGCGACGAGAGTGCGCTGAGAGGGGCTTCACGATAGGCCGACAAGTTGCCTCGATCGGTCCAGTACACACCGCCGTGCAAGTGACGAGAGGCGAGACCAGACGGGGCGCGTCCATGCCGCGTGAATCCTCGAAAGAGCGAGGCGTACGTCTGGTGCGATGGTGCGATGGGTGGGTCCGAGCCGAGCATATCACGCATCACAGCCAAAGCCGAAGTAAGATCACCATAGTGCGCAAAGGCTTGTACGAGGCCTTCGAACGTTGACCTGTCCGGTCGAGGCGCATGGACCCACAAGGTCGGTGTTGAGCTGTCGTCGTGATCGAAGCGGGTTTGTTGGGGACCAAAGGCGAGCAAGTCGACTTGATGGCCATCGTCAGGCCCTTGCTGCATCGTAGAGAACAGTCTCATCGCATCCTCCATCTTGCCCCGTCTGGCAAAGCACCACACCATTGATCCCCACAGTCGTTGATCGCGTTGTTCCGGACCGTAGCGCTGAACGCCTCGCACGAACTCGCGCCAGATCGCATCGAGGTGTGCCCCTCTCCTCAGCAACATCATCATTCGAATACCGACGGTGGCGACATCTTCGTGGATCCTCATCGAGTGCATTCGCGCCTGGACGTTGTCAAACAGATCCCAGGCGCGAACGAGCCTGGCCAAGTTGAGCAGTGTGTTGAACGTCTTGATCGCGATCTCGCCGCGGATGTGACCAAACATGGTCAATGCATTCTGCAGCTCGATCTGGCGTCGAGGGCTACGGATGTTGGCGCCAGCAAAAATCATCAAGGCGCGTAGGTCGCGTTGCCGCAGCACCGAGGCTACGTCCGCCGTAAAGGGCGTCAGCAGCGAGTTCTTGCCGAGGTCCGCGTTGGTGTTCGCTCCGACTACGGGCGTCGTTGACGCATCGCCGTGTAAAGCGTGCAGCTCGACCAAGACGAGAAGCTTCGTCAAGTGTTTCCATGTCGCCGGTCGCGCACTGCTGAGGATGTCCATCGTTCTGCGCAGCTCGCTCAGCGACAGTCGGATCGGCTTTCTCGGGTCTTGGACAGGGCTGTACTCATCGACGGCGACCTTGTACGAGGTGGAATAAGACGAGGACGGTAGATCGGGCAGCACGTTGGGATAGCGAATGACCTCGGTAAGCGTGGACCAGGTCCGTTCTGGCGACGGGGCTTTGGAAGCGAGCGCGGAGCGAAGCTGGAACAGGAGGTGCGATCGCTCGCGAGTCACCAGAGGCAGGTAAGGCGATATCTGCTGGTCCAGTCGATCATTTGAGGACCATGGCGACAACGAAGAAGTACCCTGAATAGGAGTCGAAGCCCCACCAGCTCGAACGACGGGCAGCTTGGGCACGAGAGCGACGAGTTGCTTTGGCCGTCCTCGTCCTCGTCCTCGTCGCTGCCTCCCCTTGACCGATGATGACGCATGGGGAGAGAGTACAGCCTTCCCGTGTAAGAGGTAGTCAAAACGAGGGGGCCACTTTGTGGTGGGGGTCGCGAGTTGATCAAAGGACGGCGCGTGGTCGAGCGTGGCCTGCGACGTCGAAGTGAACGAGCTCGACGACGGCGCGCCTCGCGAGCGGTAGTAGGTCGATGGGCCACCGAATGTTGAGGGTCGACGACAGGTGCAAGACAGTACCGAGTTGACAACCGAGTTGACGACCGACTTGCCCTTGCAGGCACGAGCGAGCATAGCCCCTGCGATGCAGGCCAGCGCGACACGACTGCGAGAGCGAGAGCTAAAGGCGCGGGCGGTAACGTTCAGGCGCGCCCTGTGCTGTCCCGCCCGCGGAGCCGTGCGGCCGAGGCGGCAGTGAGAATGACGTCGACGGACGTTGACGGGAAGGTCGGCGGGAGTTTCCGGCCGCGCCAAAATCGCGTTCAGGATGAGTAACGGCCCCTTTGGGGAGGTAACCCAATCTCCCCAAATTCATACCGCTGCCAGTGCCTGGACTTGGCGGGGTACACGAGCCATCGACCCAAGGGACCATCAATCAAAGCGATCATTGAGGTCCAACATCTACCCTCTTACATCTTCGATCTTCTGAACCCATTTGATGGGGACCTACCCACCCTCCCCTTGCTTCAAGCAAGCACGCCTGGCACGCTTCACTCTGAACTCTTTGCAACCCCCACCCCCACTCGGTGCGAAAGCCGCCCAGATCGCGTGGTCGCCGTCGCTGGCAGACGAGAACAGCCTCAGTCGCCCCTGCATGCGCATGCATATTCCTCTCTGGCTCATTCCAACACGTCTGCGCGGCATTGCACAGCTATGTAGCCTCGTGCACGCTCGAATCGAATCGCTCTACCGCGACCGCTTCGTTGCGAAATCCCTTCCTTCGCCCACCGCCGAGTACACAGTACTCTGCGTCGATTCGAGATGGAGAACGGGAGCAGGGTGAGAACCACACTCCAGGAGTAATGATCAACAGGATAATAGCCGGTATGACGGACCAATGACGGCATGAGAATACCTGTGGGAGACTGGGCAGGAACGTGCAAGGGGTTAATCGATTGAAGGGCACGTGAGGTGCAGGGTCCGGGCGACCAAGCACCCTTCGGAGTTGGCTGAGATGAAGTCAGAGCCAGTCCATACTCGTTTGGAATCTTGAGAAACGCTCTGAAATATCAATTCACACGTGTGCACATCGATGCACCGCGATGCACCCCCTATGCACCGGCGTGCACTCTCGATGCCGTCGTCTGCGAACGATCCGAACCGGCCTGGATTAAGCTATCAAGCGCGGGAGACTGGGATCCGGTTCCCAGCGCATGCATGCCCGTGCATGACAGTGCCCGACAGTGCATACCCATGCAAATCAATGAGATGACCGTGAAAACCCAGACGGGCACTCATGCACATGCACAAGCATGTTGTACTCGAAAAAAAGTTGAGCTATTATTTTGCGGTCCTCGACCGCTGAGCAGCTGGTTTACCTCGGGAGTATGAAACGCCTACTTGATACTCGTTCCGTGTCTTGGAGTACACGGAAATTCCGCTTCATTTTCCTCGCCTCGACTCGCCGCCTCGGAGTTCTCGCGAAGCCGGCCCAGCGACCCAGCTCCGCGTCGGAGTTCGCAGTAAATCGAGGTCGCCGCAGCTTGAATAAAGCTGCTGGAGCAACAACCGCGGCATCGATCGCGGCGATCTCAACTCTGGGGTGATTCTCAGAGCTGAACCTACTTGCTTAATTTGAACGAGCTTGATCGACAAGGAACTCCGTCTTTCCGAGGGGCGGATCGAGGGCCTCGATGTGGGTTGCACGGTCCCCTGTCCGCGATCTCGCTTTAGATCCGCGCCCCGCCGAGGTGGAGAAGATTGGAAGTGATGGTGTCATCGATATGACTCATCTGCTCAAGCACGCCCTTGGCCCACCCCAAGTCAGCGACCACCTCTCACACCTCCCTCTTTCTTCTTCTTTCTTCAACATCGGCTTGGATCACCTCTTTGGGGCCGTGCAAACGCGACGGTTCGTGCACCACCTTGGTCATGTTTCGATTCGCGTGGGGGTTCAACCATACCCGCCTTCTCCCGATCCGTGATTGCTTCCCTTCTCATCACTCGTTCGCTTGTCCTTCCTCTTGCTCGAACGTTGTCGATCGGATGGGACGGCCGTTTTGATCCGCTGGTGGTGCTCGGACTCATGCTGACCCCAACCGCAGCACTACATGATCGACCTCACCTTCGCCAGCCCCGCGATGGGTTAATTGACTTCATCCCCGACGATCTCACTTTCAACCTTACTCATGCAGCCTACTGCTCAGCAATTATGAGTCAGTTTGGGGTGCGACGTCGCTGCTCGAACCGGTCGACACAGAGGAGGCCTCCTCGAGCTCCCCGATCTGAACTCACCTTGCCACTCGGCGACCTGGTGACTGACACTGCCACATGATCACCTGTTTGTTACTCTGCACTAGAACGAACTGGACCCTTCTCCCCAATACAGTTCACGATTCGATCCGCCTTTCGAAGGGGAATCTGCACGTGTTTGGGTAGTGGAGTAAGTGAGATCAACTTCGATAAGCCTTCCAAGCCTTGGCTGGCCCACGTCGCGCTCTCGAACTTGTGTTTAGATTTGGAAGAGGGGATGATGGGCTTGGGAGCGACAGCTGGAGAAGTCGCAGATGTAGGGTGAGCGGCTGGTGAAGCTCACAAGACGTCCAAGTATGGTGACTCAGCTCGTGCGACGTCGCCCTCTCGCCCGACCCGGTCGCGGTCCCGAGTCGACTCGGACTCGACCTCGCTCGATCATCAACATCATCATCGTCGTTCATCATCCTGATAGCATCATGTTGACTATTGCATACTTTGCTATTGTACATCAGCTCATCTCTCGACCTTCTTTGAAAACTCGGTGGACCATCATGTGGGGATTCTTTTCACGGAGGTCTCACGTCGGCCTGGCGCTGACCAATCCGTGCGGGCCTCACGCGGCGCGCGCGCGCGCGCCTGCAGGGATTTTTTGGTTCTTTTTGTCCAGACCTGGCAGAAGCAACAGTTTCGCTGGTCTCTTCCTTTTCGTCCATAGTTCTCTTTTTGTCATAGACTTTTCCGGTTGCCCCCCGAGTTTAGTTTTAGTTTTAGTCTTTTTGTATCAAGCCTGATCAAATTTCACATATTCGGTTATCTACGCGAAATCATTGTTTTCTAAAAAAGGGGGGTTGGACTTATGCAAAGTCAAAGCCACTGGATCAATGCAGCCCGCACATTCACAGAACCTGCCTCCCATAAACGCAGTGGGTCCGAGCGAGGGGAAATCGCTCGCAGCTTGGAACCGGACCGTGACTACCGTTTCGCCTAGGCTTGCTTCCACTACCTGGCTTTCGGATCGTATTCTCCCGGACTAGTACATCAAAAAATGGCCACTGCACCTTCAAGACCTCCAAAGTGAGTCTCTACTGCGAACTCGACGGGGCTATGGAGCTAGCTACCTGAACTGACCACGGCGAATCTCAGATTGTCGGCTGGGAAGGACGATCCGTTCGCTGGATGGGACACAACACCCTTGTTCATGCAAGCATTGCCTTCGGGCGGGGCTTTGAACGAAACCTTGGGAGGAAACACCGGGCAGAACACCCTCGCTGCCCTGCAGGCACTTGCGTACGATGGATCACCGTCGGGTCCGTGCGAGCTGCGAGCTGAGTCTTCGGCTGTCCAGACCATGCGCTCACAACTCGTGGAGGTTTTCTTCTTCATGGATCGCAGAAATCGCCGAAGAGTTTCGCAGTCAAGGCAACCATCTCTTCAAGCAGCGCAAATTCAAGGATGCGATCGGGTTCTACTCGAGGGCACTGGATGAACTCGGCCAGGATCTTTCGGTCGAAGAGAAGCGCACGCTATGGAGCAACAGAGCGGCGGCCAATCTTGAACTAGGTAGGCACACCAGACAATGATTCTGAAGACACAGCATATTTCGAGCTAACCTAATCATCTGATCTTCGTCGGTCATGACCAATGCAGCTAACTATGGATCGTGCCTACGAGATGTCGCCCAAGTCCTAGGGGCCCCACAAACCTATCATCCCGAGCCAACGCCAGAAGCATGGAAGAGGACAGACGCCAAAGCTCTCCTGCGGTCGGCCAGAGCATTGCTCGGTCTCAACCGGCTGGACGAAGCCCTCGACTCCCTCTTGCGACTGCAGGTGTCCGAGGAACGATTCGGCGAGGCGCAGCTCGACTCGGGCAAGACATGGCGCGAGCAGGTGCAGACCAAGATTCAACAGAGGGAGCGACTCGAGCTCGAGAAGAAGGAAAAGGATAGAAGGCGGAAAGAAGAAGAGGAGGCCTTGGTGCTGGCCATGACTGTGAGTGGGGTTGTGGGGGCTCGCGCTCGACAGGACTGCTAATCCATCCTCACAACCACCTATATGTGTACTATGGCCCCCCACAGTTGCGAGGCGTCGCCCTCCCCAAGATCACTGCTTCCAAGCCTTTGTTTTTTGAGTGCCCTAGCGACGTTAGACCTCCTCACTTCGATCCGAATTCTCTTCCGCCGAGCTCGTCCTCGTCGATCCCGCTTCTCCCGGCCAAAGCAGATTCTGAGGCTTCGTCGGCAGCGGCGATCCAGTGGATCGCTCCACCCCCCGAGACCAGCCTCATTTTCCCCATTTTTTTGATGATGCCTCTGAACGACCCACCAACGCGCGACCTGTGCCTCGAGTTCCACACCGCGGCGACATTCGGCGATTTACTCGCCTCGATGGACCAGGACCCTTCAGCGACTGCGATGTACATCGCGACCAAAAAAGGTCGAGTGTTCAAGGTCGGCAACAAATTGACGTTGAGTAAGGTTCTCGTGGCCGCAGCTGGGGAAGCAGCTGATGACGGGTGGGAGTTGAAAGAAGGGTGGGCGCTCGAACTGGTGGCCTTGCCCAAGGGGCCCCGTGGCGAAGAATGGGTTGCTAAGTGGAAGCAAGAAGTCAAGGCCGGCGTAAAGCCATTGCTGTAGTAGAGCACCTGTTTTTAGACTGGGCAGGTTGAACCGAACGAATTGCAAGGCGAAAAGTGGTTGTTGTACCATTCGAGTTGGCGAACGAAAAACTTTACGGACGTTTCATGGACGTCAATCAACTCGGACTCGCCCAAACCCGTCTGACTCAAAACAGAGCCGCGCTTGGCAAAGTCGCGAGTCAAGGACCGACGAGGTCCAAGCGGCCGCCCACATGACCGCGTGGCGAGCTGGCGAGCTGGGGCGAGTCAATCCCATTTGCCTCATTTGGCGCGCGCGGGGGTCGGTTGGGTCAGCGCTCGCGGGTTACGCTTGCCGCACGCTTTGCCCTGCTGGCACCGGTACACCCTCCGATCGCGACCGACCTATCTTCATTGCATCGCTCGATTACAACCCAGTCCTCGTCGATCGGTGGTCCGAACACATCCACTCCTCAGGCTGTATCTATTCTCATCCACGTCTCCACCTCGAGCCTTGTGCATCGCTGCCTCGACGTTGACGCCGACGCCGACGCCGACGCTGCGCCCGTTCCTGCCTCGACGCCACTGGCCCCCGCAACTCGAGCGATGTGAGTTCTGCATGGCGGTCGGATGCGACATGGGAGGAGTTCACGGGTTGAAATGGGTTCCCGATGCTGATACATTGTGTCTACTTTACCGTTGCTCTGCTTGCTTGTGTTGTCGTGTCGCCGTGTTGCGACCGCGCCGTTCTTGCGTCCCGTCGGTCCGCGCGTGCTCAACGATCCAGTGTCGAACACGCTTGCCTGAGTCAGAGCCCCAAATTGCACGCACACATTCGCTTGTGTGGCCGATCCGAGTCAGACGCCCGCCGTGGTCTCGACTGCACGACGTGACTTGGTGCATCCAATTTGTTTCGACATCCTGATCTGTCTTCACCCCTCACCTTCCTTCCGGCTGTAGTCGACTTGTCCCCGTGTCCCCTTGCGCCTTCGTCCGCCACCGACCGCCACCGCCTACCGCCACCGACCAACATTCGCCATGATCTTCGCCGTCCTTGCCCGCTGCGGCAACAAGAACATCGTTTGAGGCACCCCTCGTACTGTCGTTTCTTCGTCACTACACGAGCGTGCTGCCACCCGTCATCCATCCTATCCACATAATCCACCAAACACACTGCCGCTGTCATCACCACCACCCTTCTAAGCGCCACCTAGCTTCTCTTTCCGTCCCTGTCGAGGAGTCGCTGCCTGTTACCTTCACATCCCTTCTCCAAGCTCTACGACAACGGCAACGACAAAAACCTTGCTTTGGCATCCAGTGATCCACACCATTCGCGTCATCACTCGATCCCACTCCACCCCACGTCTATAGGTCCCCCCCTTACACCGGTCACGTATTTCTTCGTCGCTACCCACCCAAAAACCCTTCCTCGGTCCACTCTCCTATCTTCTGCGATAGTAGTGCACACCGTACTTGTCCTCGACTGAGCGTTCATATCCGACCAGGCAGTTTCGCTATATCTTCAGGTCAGAGTAAGTTGACCGCTTCTGATCGCACCCGGCGCTGCCGCTACCCTCGAGTCACGCGATACTGACTCGCAGTTTTGCTCCCGCCCGTGTGCGACCGACATCTCCGTTCACCAGCATGGACTCCATCATGGACTATACCTCCCCTTCCAACTCCTCCGACTCCCTCTCCCCCCTCTGCGCCTCCGGCTACATTTCGCCCCGAGCTCGGCGCGGGTCCAACTCGATCGACGCCACCGCTCCCGAGGGCAAGCGCGTTCGTTCGGTCGGTCCGACTGACTCGGGCTACTTCTCCGATGCGTCGTCGGCGTCTCAACAATCTTCCACCACCCTCGATCGATGGGGTTTGACTGCTGCCTTGGGTATCTGCAGCCCTTCCAGGGGCTCTGCCTCGGCATGCTCGGATGACTCTGCCGTCGATCAGTCCGAGGAAGAGGGTGCTCCGCCGCCACGCCCGCGATTGCAGGCCGCTGCTTCGATGCCTACCCCACCGACGCGTTGCTCGTCTTCTTCCCCTCGTCCGGGGTCCTTTGACCGCGACCACGAACCTTCTTCTCCTCGACCTGCGGCCCTGTCATCGCGCTTGGATGCTCGTCCAGGAGCGGCCCGTTCTTTCACCGCTCCGAGTGGCGACGGCCTCGCCGAGTCGGTGTCGAGAGCCCTCTCCTCGCTGCAAGTCATCCCCGCTCAGACCGAGGCTCACGACTCCAAGATCGACGCCGCCCCCTTGCCCGATGCAGCTCCTGTCAACGTTTTCGACGAAGTCGCTTCCTCGGCATCTGCACCTTCTGCTTCGCTTAACAAGGATCGATTCGTCGCGGGACTAGTTGGTAAGCTGCCTCGTTATCTGCACAAAATCAGACAATAGAGGTTTACACCGTTGCTGACAGAGTCGTCTGGTGTGGGCATTTTTCAGGTGCATCTGTGCTTGCCATCGAGTCCATCTGGGGCGCAAGCCCCTTAGCAACTGAGGCCACCGTCACCGACGGCAATGTGCTGCCCCTGCACTGGTTCGTCAAGGAGGTGCTGCGTCGTTCGCGCACGTCTTGCTCGACTCTGCAACTCGCCTTGTACTACTTGCACAAGTCGCGTCGCACGATTCGCGAGACCGTGGCCCGCGCTGAGGACTCGCGGCCAGAGTACGTCCGCCTTGAGCTCCGTCTTCGTCGCGGTGCGGATGCGGTCGCCGCTGCGGCGTACCCGTCTCCACCTCTGTCGCCTACGGATCGTCACGTTGTTCCTGACAAGACCCGATTTTCTCAACTGGCCGCGTTGCAACAAAGCCCTATGCTTTGCGGAAGACGCATGTTCCTCGCGGCTCTCATCGCGGCGAGCAAGTATCTCCAAGATCGCAACTACTCGAACCGAGCGTGGGCTCGCATCTCTGGCCTGCCCGTGCTCGAGGTCAACGCCAACGAACGCGCTTTCCTCGTCATGATCGGCTTTTCGCTGCATCTTGATGCGTCAGACTTTTGTCGTTGGACGCAGCGCCTGTCTGCGCTTACGAGTCAAGGTGCCGCGCTCGAATCGGCGGCTACTTCGTCCGCAAGCCTCGCTCGATCGCAGCCTACGCTCTCCGTTGCGGAGACTTCGGTTGCGGAACTCGTACAGCAATGTTCATTCGTCGGTGACTCTAGCAAACAAGTTCTTGCCTGCCTTCGCTCGATTCGGCTAGCCAAGGGCGCGATGGCGCTCCGCCAGCAACCTAGCCCCGAAGACTCTGATGACGGCGGCTCGTATGCCACGTCTTCTGGCGACGACGAGGCATCCTCTTTCTGCTCGGCTTCGTCAAAGTCGGTCAAGTCGTCTTCTTCGGGTCGCAAGGTTCGCGCGATGCCTACCCGCCGCGCTGGTATTCCCCTGACGCGATCGAACGTGCGTCGCACGGCGTCGTCGCGCAACCCTGCCGCCGTAACCCTCGCCGTCGACTCTGCCTCTGAAGTCGAAGCCGCCACTCAAGGTGCTGCGGTTCTGTCATGGCGCCAATCGAAATGTGCCTCTACGACAGGGTCGGTGGTGGCAGTGGCATGAGCCTGGGGTCGGGAAGGAGGGTGTGACTCCAAAAGTACATGTGGTTTTGATCGCTTCGGTTCCTTCCCCTTGCTCGCCTTGTCGGCTGCATCCATTTGCTCTTCCGTCTTTCTGCCCACCCTGTTCTCGTGTTGTCTCACTCTTGCTACCAACCCTCGCATGCACCGGTCTGTACGTTGTCTTTCTCGTGTCTGCCAACACCAAGGGTACTCCAATCGATCTTGCAAGGACCTTGTAATCTCATCCCGTCAACTTTTCTGCATGCACGAGCTTGGCCAGAGTTGTCCGAGAGAAGGAATTCAAGACGGACTGTTTGGTCTTTTTTGAGAAGTACTTGCCCAGGCATGGACTGAACAGGTTAAACTCCTATGTTGGGTCGTTCGCTCACGTCTCCCGCAGAAATATAACGGCGAAACTGATGATATAACACAGGCACACCAGTGCGAGACTGTGACTGGGTGCATACATGCGCGGCGAAACCTGGCGCTGCCTTGGGACAGCTTGGGACTGCCTTGGTTGGGTGTTTGCGTCACTCGGACCACCACCCGCCCCCGGCGGCGGTCACGCTTGGCTCTCAGACCTACCGACGCTCGACGTGGTTGGGCAACCCGTCTTCGCTTGCAGGAAGATCACACGACCTAGTTATTCTCGATACCCTGGTTCGATCACCAACACACGAACACGATGGCTTCCTCGACCCTCGCAGCGCCGTCATCAACCTCGCCCGACTCGGCGCGACCGGCTTCCCCGAGCTCCCCCGGCAAAGTGACCGACCTCGTCTCCCATTTTGAAGGCCAGGCCGCACTTCAACGCACCAACGCCATCACCCCTTCGGGCTCCCCCGTGTCCAAGAGGTATGCCACCTTATCACCGGCCGCCGTCGCCTCGGACCAGATCAGCGGAGCACGCGACCGCGACGAAGTCGAGCCGAATCTGGGCGTCACGAGCGGAGCTCCAACCGGTGGCAAGCACGGGCCGAGTGATGCTAGTGCAACGTTGGAGGACATCAAGGAAGGCGAGAAGCTTCAAGTAGAGCAAGGCGGTAAGGTCCTGCCGGACGAATCAGGCGACGAGGCCAAACCCACGCCGGTCAATGGCCACGCCAAAGAACAGCAGCAGCAGCAGCAGCAGAGTGCATCCGACTCGACATCCCCGTATCGGTTATCGACTATTCAGGAAGCTGCACGGGAATCAACAGGCGGGAGGCTGTCCTCCTCGTCGCCGTCGTCTGCCGCCTCCCCACCCTCTGACTCTGCCTCTGCTCCCGCCATCGCCGACTCGAACAAGGTCAATGGCAAAGAGAAGAGCGCGCCCGACGCGACATCGAAAAAGACGGATTCGACAACAGATGGAGGGAACGTCACGGCTCTGACCAAGCTGTCCGAGAAGCTCGAAGCTATGCCGCAGAAGGACCGGACCGTGGTGCAGAAGAATTTGGAGCGCATCTCGGCGTACCCGACAGATTTGCCCTTGACGGCTGCATGGAGTGAGACTCTACCAGCATCGGTCGTGAAAGGAAGATTTCGAGCTGGCGTACTGAGTTGGCCTGCCTGCCATCCCCACCTACAGCACTGCATTTCTCGGATACGACCGTGGCTGCCAAATCGTCGCACAACACGACAGCCGACGACTACGACGATGCCGTCAAGGCGCTCTTCACCGCCAAGACCGTCTATGATCTCTGCTCAACCCTGAAGGCGTACAAGCGAATCGTTGCTAGCAAGTTCTCATCGTCGAACAAGCGCGGCGCTGCGGTCTCCAAACCCGCCGGCGCGGTCGAGGAAGGTGGGTTGGGACTGAATCGAGCTGGGCAGAATCTGCACTTTTTCCGAGCTGGGGTATCGCCAACGTGGGAGGACCCATGGAACAGCAAAGGTGGAAGGTTGATCATCCAACCGACACCAGCCATGTTCGAGACGGTGTTCGAGCGACTCGTGTTCCTGCTCGCGGGTTCGGCGGTCGAAGTCGCGGCGAGTGAGATTCTGAAGAAGGCGGGCAAGTCGAGCAAGAAAGGATTCATCATTGGCGCCGTTGCCAGTCGTCGAGCAGTGAGTCATTCAGGGATCACGAAGTCCCATAATTTGAACTCATGCGGGCATTTCTCCTCTCGCAGCGAGGTGACCGAATTGAAGTCTGGTTGGGAGGGACAGAGAAGGTGACGCCGGCGCCGAGCGAGTGGATCGAAGCGATCAAGGAAAGGCTGAGCGAGGAGCTGGAATTACCAGAGATCAAGACGGGAAAGTACCGTATGCACTTTGGAGGGAAGTAAAATGGGTTTGTTCGGGTGTCGCAAGAACCATCGAAGACGAGGCATTCGAGCCCACCAACTCATACTGTGCCCAGCAACAAAAGCTGCCCCCGTCAGCACTATGCTTGGACGAAGCGCCGTGTAATACAAGCAGAAAGTATTTGATACCATACCCGAATGCCAACACGAGGAGCTTATGAACAAATTTGGATACTTCGAAATGGATTCTGGGCATGTCTCAGGACCTCGGGAGCTATCGAGTCGCACCCCTTGCCTTCCCGCTCAACATTCCGAAAATCCCCCAGCCAGCGAAGGGTGCTGTCACGGCGCCCCGGATCTCGCATCTCGCAACGTCCGTCGCGCTCAGATTCTTGGACCGAGTACTGGATCCTCGCAATAGCTTGGACCGACTCGGACGCACCATCATGACCGCAAACATCGCTCGCAGCGGCTCATCGTCGTCGTCGCCGTCGTCGTCGCCCAAGATGACCTTCGCACTCGACGACGCGCCGGCAAATTCGCCTCGACTGGGCGAATTGAGCTTCACTCGCACTGTTTCGGAGGGTCGATGCATCTCTACACCTGCTGTGATGGCGTACACGAGGAAGGGAGCCATTCCGCATCTCACGCGAGACAATGTCGCTCGGTTACCGAACGAGATGGTTCATCTGTCCCTCGAGCACTTGTCAGTCACCAATAAATAAGACCGCACATATTCACGCTGTATTCCGGCTCTTTCAGCTTAATGTGTTTCATTCGGCTGACTCGACGCACCCTGGACCCTATCTACAGCTTAGACATGTCGCCTCCCATCTTTACGCGAGCGCCGATGAGCCTGCACCGGTTCATCGGCCTGCACGAAACCCCGACGTATCGAAAGCCTATACTTGCTTTGGGACTACGAGACAGCTCTTTGGACAAGCCACTTACGCCGAACCAGGACAAACTCATCATGGCTGCGACGCTGCAAGGGTCCGCAAAGGTCCGTTAGCGACGATGGCCGAATTCAGGATGCTTTATCACTGACTTGAGCTATGATCCAGATCTCTTCCGACGAAATCTGTGAGTACCTTCTGGCCCAACCAACCGAGATCGTGATCGCTCCTTCGGACGAGCAACGCGGTCCGCTGAGTACGAAAAAGTTGGAGAAAGTCATCCGTCGAGGGCTGCAATGGGCATCGGACTTTATAGCCAAAGCCGAGGTCAGTCAATGCTTGAAGGTTTGTCGAGTCTGAAGTGGGGTCTTCCGTGCATTGTGCTCATCTTTCCGACGCATCTCAGGGTCGGGCGAACCTGTTTGTGCCACTCGTCGGTGGACAGTCTCTAAGCGGACGGAGCGAATTTTCGTACGCGCTCCTCGGCGACACCCCAACTCGAGCCAGTCAACCCGCCAAGGTCGAACCAGGTCAACAGCCTTTAGATGTCTCCATCAATGGTTACGTTTTGACTATCGACTCGACCATGCCCGACCTTCGCGAGCTGTGTCGCGCATCGCTCGACCCGTTACCCAGCAACAAGCCTCGCTTGGCATTAGGCGTCAGTGGACCGCATGCGATCCTGAAAACGATCCAGGAGATCGGTTTGGACGTTTTCGTGGATGAATGGTCGTCTCAGATGTCAACCGTCGGCGTGGCACTCGATTTTAACTTTCCCGTGCCCCACGAGGCTGATATCCCCTGGCACGATCGGGAACAAAAGCTGCCCGTCGGCCTCGACCTCTACCACCCCGCCTATGATCGATCCTTTACTCCTCTCTCATCTTCCACCCTCGCTCCATCTCCCGACGCGCTTCATGCTTTCGGACCGATTCCGCCGACTCGAGCTTACGTGCACCACTTGCTGCAAGCGAGGGAGATGACCTCCTACGTCATCCTGGCGCAGCACAACCTCACAGTCATGCATCGTTTCTTCGAAAACATCCGCGATGTCCTGAGACGAGGAACGGAGGAATTTGATCGACAGGTGCAGAGGTTCAATGACACGTACGACGATCAACAGGTTCCCGAGTACAGAGGGAGAGGGTATGCTGTCGTCATGGACGCGACGCGGGAATTCAATCGGGTCAACAAAGAACGAGGCAAGGGGAGTCTGAGGGACAAATTGGCCAAGGATGCAGTGGCTCTTGCTGAGGGAGTCGCGATGGGTACGACACCGCTGCCTTCGCCCGCTGCGCCTGGCGCGGTCGAAGTGAACGGTGGTAGCGGTGGTAGCGGTGGTAGCAAGCGACAAAAGGTCGCTTAACGAGATGTCAACGACCTTGCAATCTACCTCCATGCACTCTCATCCTCTCGGAACACGTGCACTATGTATCCGTACGTGCTATGGCGATTATGATATTTCATATCTTGCACCTTCCGTCAACACCAAAAGACCAGCTTCATACCCGTTTCTTGACATCCCGCCACTCGATGGCCCTAGCGACCGTCGACATTGCACACGGATCATAGCCAGTGCACCAGAGTAGAAGATCGCAGGTCGGAAAGCCCCATAACCGGCTTTGGTTTCCCCCGCAGCTTCGAGGATGTAGCCCGCGATCGACGCGCCGATACAGTATCTGGTGTCCAGCTGGACAAGATCTTACCGAACATAACCGAGAACATCGCTGTCCCGAAAAGACTCGCCATGCTTCCTGGCATCAGGGAGAGAAACCCTCAATTGACCACCCCAGTTGACCCAAAGGTGTGAGAGTCGTCGTCAAGGGCCGGATGATGAAGATTGTGACCCCAAAAACGAAGAGGCACAGGATTCGACTGTTCAGTGAACCAAGGTAGTAGCGGTCGGCGTCTAGACTGAATCCGATACGACCGGCTGCTGAGGCGAGGTTGAATTCGGCCAGAAGAAGGGAGGCGGACCGGGATGACATGCCGAGGGCAAATGTACAGAGCTTATAACTTCTCTTTAAATTGCACCAGAGCACCCGACTACTATGTTAGGGCAGAAATGATAGCTCGCTCGGACCAATTCTTCCCTCAACGAATCTGGACGTCTCCTTGCCGCTCAGCACCTTCCAAAGTTGGCTGTGCAATATGGCCCAGTTCTACTTTTCTGCAGACAAGACTCCTAACTACGGGTTGGACGAACCAGTCAAGTCGCAAAGGGTTGGGAAGGGTGGGCATTAAGTGGGGTGTGCCACAGGGTCAGATTGACGTTACTGGGCCTGGGGCAATTACCGATATTTGACCAAAGCCAAGTCACGGGACCCGAACTTCCAGTCCAACCACGCCGCTATTCGTTCGTCGCGCGATCCTTCAACTCCGGTCTCACTCTCTTTCTTCTCCCACCACCTTCGCCACTGCATTCGATTTGCTTCCAAGCTGGCTTCGACAACCATCCCACTGGCTGTTACAGCCGCGGCACTGAAGCGCGTGGGTGTGCTCAGCGCCACCGTGTCTGCGATCGCTTCGACTTCCAATTCGAGCTCGCGTTCGTCGTCAAGGTCGGCTCCCCAACGCGCCGAGTCGCTCGCGGATGTTCAGCTGGCACTGGCACCGTCCCGCTCAACTTCAACTACAGCCCCAGCACCAAGCACGAGTACACTACTGGGCTTGGTCGCAAATGAAGTGAATCATTCTCACCGTGTCGAGGTCACGCATGCCACCGGGACGGACCGATCGCCGTCGCTGCCCGGTGGAGACAGCCGACGCTCGCTACCATTTCGCCGTCGCACGAGCACAACGTCATCGCCGGCAGCCGTCGCAGCCTCAGCGCCAGCAGTGTCACCATCGCCGTCGCCGCCGCAGCCACCCCGAGCCAGATCGCCGTCGAGTGCGAGCTCATGGCCTCGATCGAGCTTTGAAGGCATTCATACGAGGTCCAGCATATACGAAACTGCCTCTGCATCTCTTACCACTGCACTCCACCTCGACGTACCCAGCGCCCCACCGAGGCAACGCGTTGAGCTCATCGACGAACGTGCCCGGGTCGATCCCACGTGCTTTACCCGGACGAAGGCCCTCCTATCCATTCCCAGTCACAGCGCGCTCGCGTCCAGTCGAACACAGCTATGCACGAACAAATCTACGCGTTGCCGTGTCATCGAAGCTCCCGTGTCGTTGCAGCCGTCGCGGGCTTTCTCGCTCTTTCGCTCTTCTCCCTCCGCAAACGCCGCTGCTCCGTCGCTACAGCCACTCGACAGCAGCAACCAGAGTCCACCTCCGACCTTCCGCGCAGCAAGTGACTCCATCGACGGCGAGAGTAGCTCAAGTCTTCGATCTCAGCAACCCTCGGACGGTTTCCGTTTACCGACCGAAGCGAATGACACGCTGCCAAGCCAACCCGGCTCTGCCCGAGGTAGTACCAGTTCATCGTCATCGAAACAGTCCAGACAACCCAGGACCGAACAGGAGCCCAATTTACAGAGAGAAGAGCCTCAGGTGGACCAGATCAACTCGCTCCTGCGCCACCCGGCTCTGTACGACCCAATTCGCAAGCCTCGCAATCCGATCGTCTTGTGCCACGGTCAGTCCCTTCGGATGCTTCCACAGAAAAGACGCATTCAGATATTGAGGGTTCTCCTGTCTGTCTTATGCAGGCCTTTATGGTTTCGATGTTCGCGGTCCCAGCTACTTGCGATTGCACTACTGGGGCGATCTCCTTTCGATTTTGAGAGGCAAAGTCGGAGCCGAAGTCTTTGTCACTGCCGTTCCAGGGTGAGTCAGGTTTGGGACTCGGTCGGATGACACGAAGATGTCACAGAAACATTTACTCGCCACACATCATCACCTCGCAGGACGGGGTCGATCAAGCAACGAGCTCACTCGCTACATCGCCTGCTCGAAGAGAATCAGGAGTTCTACGGCAAGCAGCTCAACTTTCTCGCTCACTCAATGGTGAGTTTCAACAAGATCATCGCCGCCTTTTTAAACCTCTTGGCTTACTCGTATCACTCGGTGGGTCATTCCACAGGGTGGCCTTGATGCGAGATATCTGTTTTCGCAAATACGACCCGAAACATACCACCCCATTTCCTTGACAACACTGTCGACGCCACACCGGGGATCCGAATTCATGGCGTGGTGCCGAGCCAACATAGGTATTGGTACCGATTACGATGTCACTTCCGCCGAAGCGGCCAGGCTCGCCCACGAAGACACTTCGGTACCCCTCCCCTTCTCGCTCAAGTCCCCCATCCTGCATAGAGCGACCCCGCCGCAGGAGGAAGAGGCCAAGAAAGCTGTCGAGCAGCGAGAGAAGGTCGAGGCGGCGGCCAAAACGATCAAGACCGGTTTGAACTTGACGGGTCTGCCCAAGAGCTTGACCGCCAGTCTATCAAACTACCTCCTCGATCTGCTTGATTCGCCCGCCTACGCCAACTTGACCCCCAATTTTTTGCGCGATGTTTTCAACCCACTGACGCCGAATCGTGACGATATCAAGTACTATTCGGTTGCCAGTCGAACGGACAAGATTCCGATTTGGCACCCGCTTTGGTTGCCCAAGCAGGTCCTCGATGGTGCGGAGTCTGCGCGGCTGGCGAAAGGGATCCACACCCGACCGAACTGGGTCGGCAACGACGGACTTGTCATGATCGAAAGCGCGCAGTGGGGTGAATTCCTCGGAGTGATTGAGAATTGCGACCACTGGGAGATGAGAGGAAGCTCCGGTCTCATTAGCGCTGCTGCTTCGGCAAAAGCGGTGACCGAACTAGCCAGGATGGCCACTCGACCGGGGAGGGAAGACAAGAGCGAAGCGGCAGAAGCAACTTCCAAGAAAGGCTGGCAGTGGCAGGATTTGTACCAATTGATAGGAAGCAGTCGAAACAAGTCGTCCCCCCCTGCACCCGCGGCGGTGGCGGCAGCCACTGGAGGAATTTCGCACTCGTCGACCGCTTCGACGTCTTCTTCCGATGAGCCTTCCAGCCTTGCATCGATGGCATCTTGGATTGTCAAAATTCTTCCTGGCATCCCATCGCCGAGCTCATCGTCGTTCAGCTCCCTCGCGGCCGCGGCTTTGCCGACCGGTAGCATTTCGCCTTCCACCTCCTCCCCTCGAACAATCGTAGACGACCCTCGGCCTGGAACGGTTGCAAACTCTGTGCGGACAACCGATGCGGGTCCCCAGCGTACAACGACGAGCGGACCAGCAGCCATGACAGCGACGGCTCGGATGCAGTACGGCGCCCCGACGAGCACCGGCGGAGGTGGCTCGGCCCCCAAATCTTCGGGCTCGGCGGAGCGAGGGACCAACGGCGCGGCGGAAGCGACCGAGTCGGTGAACAAAGAGGAGAAGGAAAAGTTCAGCTTGGAGAAGATGACGGTCGCGATTTGTCGGAAATTATACGACGATGGCTTGTAGAGCTGTGGCAGTGCTTATTCGTAATATATGCCTCGCAGAATCCTCCATTCGCCGGTTTCTGGTGGGCCGCCGACCCGAAGGACATGATTTGGGTAACCTTGTGCTTGATTCGGAGTCTATGCAGGAGTAAGATTCACGGAGAGAAAGAAAAGTTTGAGAATCTACAATGAAAGATTTACTTGCCATAGATCCTCTGTGAATACCGTCGATGCAGTCTATTCTGGACGTCGTGGACTCGGAGCGAGAGTTTGGCGCGGCTAGTGAACGCGCAAGACGTCGGGCCGGCCTGGACCGGAGCATGTCCCTTCGTGGAGTGCTGTCACCCGCCGCAGACGACCGCCTCCACGGGGGCCTGAACCCGCTCCACTGCTCTGTTGGGAGCCAACTGGGCCAACGTCAACCCTCAAGCTTGAGCTGTCGTGGATAACATGACATCGAACGCATCAGCTGCTTCCACACCGGCGGGCGGACGAGCGAGCGGGCGGGGTTTGAAGCGAGCCTCGGCGGCTGCAGCTCTGTCCAAGGCTCGTGAGCAGACGATCGACACCAACACCAATGCCAGTGATGACTCGGTAGGTCTCATCCTCTGCTACAGGCAAGACGCTGGTGATGCACCTGCTCAAGCGCTGACACGAGGTGGTGATTTGCTGCGCAGGACGACGACGACGACGACGATGATGGCCATGATCACGACAACAGTGCCGGTCCAAGCGCACAAGCGACTCCCAACTCGATAGGGAATGATCGTACAGGAGCCGGGTGCAAGAAGCCGGACAAGAAGAAGCGCAAACGCAACCGCCAGGCGTTGAGCTGCAGCGAGTGTCAGAGGCGCAAGATCAAGTGTGACCGCCACATACCCTGCGAGGCCTGCATCAAACGCGGAGAGGCCGATAAGTGCGAGTGGGAGGAGAAGAAGATTGTCGTGCCACCGTGAGTGTTGTATTCGTGGTCCTCGGAGGTCGAAGAAGCGAAAGACTGGGACCTCATTGTATGGGCGGCTATTCGACCAGGCAACCGTTCGCTTTGGCTTCCGAGCACGATGCACTCAAGGCTCGAGTCGCCGAGTTGGAAGCCTACATCTACAAGCGTCGATCATCTCCGAAACCCGATGTTCTTCTGCCGACTCCGGCGCCCCGGATAGCTATGCAGATGCCGGCAACCGAGCCGTTTCGGAGTACTCGTCATCCACCAGTCGCCAGCTCGTCGACGACCCGACGAGATGCAGCCACGGAAGACGCTGCGCTGGTCCTCACAAGTACGTCCAAGCATTCCTTTCTTATCATATCCTTTGTACTGATCTTCTAAATAATGTCACTTGTACAGCCGGCTTCCGAGCGCCCGAATCAATCATCCGACCGGGTCATGCCGTACCTCTGCTCCTCTCGCGTGCTACCGAGTCACTGCTCGTCCCACTTGCTGAAGGCGCCCGTCGAACGATGCTCGACTCGATCTGGCGCACCGTTCCTTCCTCGAAGCAGTTCGTCGATTGGCTCGTCCACAATTACTTTGCCAACTACGACTGGTCGTGGCATCTGCACCACACCCCGCTCTTCCAGGCCGAATACGAATCCTTCCAGAGCCTGTGTCAGCAAGGGAGGAGGGACGAAATCGATCCGTTGTGGTTGGCCGTGTTCTTCCAGACGCTGTGCTTGAGCGTGCATTTCCTAGAGGAGCCCGTAACGAGTCCAACGGTCACCATCTCGAAGCAGGGTTTGATGACGTTGCCGCAAAAGTATTTTGAAGCAGCAGAGGCGATGCTCCAGGTCGCAGAGTGGAAGATCATGTGAGTGCTCGTACCACTTTGGTTTTATGCATGAAGAGTGCGATGAGGCTGACTCGTCTGATGTCGAGCTCGTCCTCAGACCTCGATATCGTACACTTCAGACGATCTCGCTGTTCTCCCCCTACCTCCTCTGGATGGGCAACCCATCGTCAGTCATCAATTCGACATGCTACTTACCAAGAATATCTCTGAGATGTGCATGGTTTTACAGAACAGGGGAACGTCTCCGTACCTATGTCCAAGCGGGCGTGCGCATGGCTCGCTCACTTGGCCTGCACAAGCTCGGTGAAGATCCTACCACAATGCCAGTCGAAGACCCGGGATTGCCGAGTGGTGCGCATACTCTGCGTCGCGAGATGGCGCTGAGGCTACTTAGGAACCTGCTCTTTGTCGAGTGGGTCAGCACCAACAAACTTCCGCCAGAGATGACACCGAACCTTAGTGAGTCCGTGCGAGCTGAGTCCTCGAGCGCCAGAGCGAAGGCTGAGGCTCGTAGTTCGTGGGCGTTCACAGTTGACTCGGCTCTGCCGGGCAACTTTGAGGACGTCGACTTGCTGCGCGAAGGGATCGTCCAACCTCGGCCATACTATGATGCTACGGACGTTTCGTACGACTTGATCAAATGGCGGATAGCGCTTGTACAAAGGGCCTTCAACGATATCGTCCATGGCGAGGGACCGCTGAGCTATTCGTCCGTCCTCGACCTCGATCGCAGCTATCGCGAGATCATTGATTCCTTCCCGACACGGTACTTGCCAAGCTACGTGGCCCCTTTCGGAGAGCCGTTGACGACCCTCTGGTCAAGATCGATGGCTTTGCAAAGTAGGTCGTTCATTTCAACTACTACACGCTCGGGTTAGAACTGACCGCGTTTTGTGTACCCTGCACAGCTATCAACTCTCGCCTCGTTCGTTTGCATCGACCTTTCATGTATCGCGGCTACACCGACTCAAAGTACCGCATCTCGACAGACAACGCCATCGTTGGAGCTCGAACTGTTTTGATGTGCCAGCAATCGTTGGATCGCGCGCCGCCCGTCAAGGGCGCATTCCAGCCGCTCGCCGTTCAAATGGCTGTCACGGTGTTGTTCCTTGCGATTTGGCAGGACTTCACCCGAACCGTTGTTGAGGGAGAGGATTACCGATTGATCCAAGGTGTTGTCGGGTACTTCGAACGCCTGAGAACCTCGAGGGAAGCCAGCATCAGACATGTCGCGATGCAGACTCATAGTGTCATCAGTGAGTTGCAAAGGCGGAAGATGGCGTTCAGAATCGAATCGGCAAACTGAGGGAAAGCTTCGTTCGTTGCTCTCTCACAGCACGTTTGTCGCAGGAAGTCGAACAGCGCCGCAGCGCTGCGGAGTCTAGAGTGGCCGCAGGTGGCCATTGGGATGATCTTGGCACCGTCGAATCGTAAGTGAACAATTGGACCGATATGTTTGGCAATGCTAACCTCAGCACTTCTTTTGTTCTCCTTCCCTCAGCTTTGGTCAGCTCCTTGAGCGCTTAGGCGCACCGAAGGAGATGATCGCAGCAATGGGGCTTTCGAATCCTCGAGACGCAGCCGACCATATCTTCTCCGACCGACCTCACGATTGGTCGCGCAACGTCAAATTGGAGCCTGGAACGTCTTCACGAGGTGATCGCACCAGCTCGACGAACAGCACACCGATGGGATCGACGACTCCTATAGGTATTAATGCGGTGGCCACCTCGGCGCCTGCCTCGAGCTTGCTTCAGCACAAGAATGAAACGGGTGTCAACAGCTGGGACGGGGAGATGCCTTCGGCTGTTCTGAGCGAGTGAGTACCACCGTGTCTAGGTCGGCCGTCCAATCCGAAAGCTGAGCCCAAACCCGTCTCTATAGCTCTGCGAATGAACAGCTAGCCACGAGCTGGAGTCCGACGGATCTCGCGCTCAACTTCGATCTCCAAGGTCTGATGGTGCCCGAGTAAGCCTTGCGTCAGGTCTGTTATCAAAACGACATCCAGCTGATCCCGATTGTTTGTCATTCACCAGGTATGCCGATGTGGCATTCGATTTCGACGCCTTCACCACGCAGGATCTCTTCCCCCTTGACAACTATCAGTAATGCTCTCTATCTTCTGCATCTCCTGTCTTTCAGTGTCTCAACGCCCTTGTCGTATGCAGTCATCCACATGTAGCGTTGCGGAAATTTAGCCAATCGTGTTGTCATTGAGATTACCTTCGAACACTGCTCTCCCTGCTTTCATTGCTCTAGGCGCGCCATAATTTGCCGAAGCAATCTCGCATGTCCTGTGCAAACTCCTTCGGTCGTTCCATCGCAGCGAAATGACCACCCTAGGCAAGAGCGTGACGAAACACAAGTGAGGATCAGCGACTGACGTGACGATACTCAACGAGAAAAAATTCCTACCTCTTCGTGGTAGCGGTAGAACTCCAGCCGGCCCGTCTCTTTGGCCCAGGCTTCGGGAGCCGACGCGATCTCGTGACCGAAGCTCGAAAAACCAAACGGTTGATGGATGTACAGTTTTGGATCGCGGTGCCAACCCCCTACACCGGACGTGAGCTGTGGTGACATTGAGGGTGGCATGGGTTTTCATGTCAGAACCCAGATTTCGCCAGGCTGGATCCAGCGGTCCTGTAGTTCACCCCGACTGACCTCAGCATAGGCATATATCGACTTAGGAAACGTCCCCAGCAGCCACCACATAGTGACGATCTCCAACAAATGATCCAGCTCAAGATCCTCATCCGTCCACTCGAGTAATTTTTCACCCAGCCAAGCGAGCAACGCCGTCGGGCTCGATTGAACGATGATAGCGATCGTCGCCGGACGAGTACCATGCATGATCCCATACCCACGGCCTGTCGTGGCGAATTTAAAAGCTTTGTACGCATTGCTCCTTTCACGAGGCGTGAGTCCGTCGTCCCATCCTGAGCTCCATTGACCTGAGGAAGGTAAGAGGGGAAGATAGTTGAGGTTGACCGCTCGACATTCCATGTACCGACTGGACATGATACGAGCAATGACAGAACCAATATCGCCGCCTTGTGCGACGTAGGATTTGAACCCGAGGCCGAGCATGAGCGAGTGGCAGATCCGTGCGACGTCGTACATGCCGAAGGAACGATCGAGCGGCGGGCCGGAGGACCAGCCATACCCCGGTTGGTTGGGGCAGATGATGGAGAAGGAAGATTCAGAAGAAGTGGATGGGGGTTGGCTGAGAATCTTGATCGTCTCTGTAAACTCGTGCGCTGAGCCCTGTTCAAGAGCGAAGAATTGTGCTCTCCCAGCGTCAGAGTGCGGATCGATCCGAAAGCATCCGAAAGCAACGCACGGGCCAGCCATGAAGCAAAAGCAGAGGGATAGCACTCGGGTCAGAAGAGATGTGGGCGATGTAGTGGACCTTTGAAAAGTGAAACATTGTTTTGTGAGCAGATCGAGGAAAACTATGCCAGCCGCTCAGGTCGTGGCCGAGAATAGTGGACCGACTTGGAATGGACCACATTCATCATCCTCGATGGTGGTCATGTAGTGATTTACCGACTTGATGATCTTCTCGCGTCTAAACCTGCAAGTGAAATCAAATGCACGGCCTATGTCAGCTCGCCCGGCCATCGCGGAGCCCCACACAACCACCCGGCGGCTGTCTGGCCTTCCTTGTCAGCGCTGCTCTCAGCGTTCAGCAAGGGACTGACCAATCGAACGACTCATGCCAGTACTGGAGCGTGTTGCTCATCCACTCAGACGTGACTCCATAATATTTTCCGTCCTTGCTCGCCTGTGTGCTCGCATACGTCGGCGCCGGCAACAAGGCGCGACACTGCGCCAAGATCGATCGCAGCCCTTCGAGTTCACTCGCTTCGAACGAGGGGTAGAAACGTTCGCTTTTGAGCGTGGCAGAGGGGAAGGACATGGCTCTCTGCACTGTAATTGCTCCGAGGGAACAGTGGTTAGCAGGAGAGGGAGAGAGCAGCCATTACACTCTCCGCTCGCACCTGACGGCACCCCAGAAAATGGTCGCCGGCCGCGGCTGGATCGCAATTCTCAGTCCGTCGACTTCGCCCCCTTCGACATCGTACAGGAACGTAGGAGGAAATTATCATCAAGTTTCTCCTCGACATCGATCCAAAATATTTTTAAAACGTCATCTCCATCTACCCAAACAACATCCTACGTTCGACCAACTGCTGCAATTTCATGGTCCCACTTCGAGCACGATCCCCGCCGCTATTGTCTCGCCACCACGACGGAACAAAACCCTTCCCATCCCTTTACTGACCGCAAATGGTTCGAGCGGAATCACTGCTCTTCGACTCGAAGCAGATCCTCCTGCTGGTACACGTAGCTGCACGCGGACTTTGGCCAACGACGCTTTGGTGAGCATCCTGTGAGTAGCATAGACCAAGGGTCAGCGTGGAGGTGACGGCACCTCTAGGTTCATGAGCACGAAGATTTAGCTTACCTCGGCTTGGATTTGAGCACCGCTCCGGTAGCCTTGTCAAGCGTCGCCTCGAGCGTCGTGATCGTGGCCGGAATATCTCGAGAGTGGTGAAACAGCTCGACGGCGTAACCGGCCGTGATCGGGTACTTGACGTCAAAGACCATGATTTGGGCGAGAAAGGACGAGACGACAGGAATGGGCTCCGAAGGCGGGCATAGGATAGATCCGACGGAGAGCTGGATCGGATCGATGTTGGAGAGGAACACGGTCACGTTGACTCCTGCGATCGCGTAGCGAACATGCTCGCCATCGACCTCCAAAGCTAGAAGGGCAGCGATGAGGGTCAGTGTCCATTCAAGAGCACAATTCCGCCGACGTCGATTGTGCTCACATCGTACAACACCACTCTCATCGCCAGGGAGAGCACACAGTCTCTCCCCAACTTGCACGATCCCACTTTCGACTCGACCAGAAACGGCCAAGCCCGACGCCGTCGCACTCTGTCCCTTGAACACGTTCGACACCGGTATCCTCAGCGGTGCTTCGAGCGCTCTTGGCGGTACTTCGAGCCGATCAAGTTGCTCAACCAGTGTCGGTCCTTCGTACCATGCCTTCAAGATCTCGTTCCGTCGCTCAACCAGATTCTCGCCAGACATGGCTCCCACGGGCACGAACGAGACTTTGCTCGGTTGGAAACCGGACTGTGTCAAGAATGGCGAAAGCTGCTCCCGGATCGCTTCGAACCTCGATTGTGCCCAGCCGACCGCATCGAGTTTATTGACGGAGACGATGAGTTGCTGAACCCCCAAACTCCTGACCAGTACTGCGTGCTCTCGAGTTTGTCCCCCACCTTCAAAGCCTTTCTCAAAGGCTCCCGATGAACCATCGACAACGAGGACAGCGGTGTCCGCCTGTGCAGCGCCAGAGATCATGTTGGGGATAAAGTCCCGATGACCAGGCGCGTCGATCAAGGTGAACTTCTTGCTGTTTGTTTCGAACCCATCGATCGCGACGTCGATGGTGACACCTCGCGCACGCTCCTCTTCCATCGCATCAAATGTCCAAGCATACGCGAATGAAGCTTTGCCGATCTTGGCCGCATTACGCTGCTGTTGCTCGACCGACCGATCCGACATCTCGCCCAACTCGTGCAATAACCTGCCCATCAAAGTCGATTTGCCGGCATCGACGTGGCCCACGACGACGAGCGACAACACGGGCTTGCGATCCTTTTCTCGTTCCCGCACCTCGGCCAATATCTTGTCCTTGGCCATCGCGATCGCTGGTGACGGCTCTGCCATTTCGATGTCATCCATATCTGAAGGTGTTTGAGCTCCCGACGAGGTCCCAGGTGTGGACCCTCCGGCTGTTGCGCCCGTCGATGATGCCGCAGAAGAATCCCGAGGCAATAGATTGAGGCCTTCGAGATCCGCTCGAAGCTGACTAACGGGACCGGGTGGTGGTCGTTTCGTCGGAGAAATATTGCTTGTGCCAGCCTTCTTCCGACCCGAAGGCGCTGGTGTCGAAGGTCGCGAATTCTTGCCCGAACCGGGTTGACTACTGGCGGCGGCGGCGGCGGCTTTGGCTCTCTCGGTCTTTTGCTCTGCATGAAGAGAATGGGGAAGGAATCGAAGGCCGTCGGTATAGAGAAACGCATGGGAAGGCAAGCAGACGGGAAAAGTCAGTACCTGATCTGTTTGAGACAAAGCTCAGGCACTTGTTCGTTCTGGTCTGGCTGGCCGTGATCCCTCGTCGCCCACGAAGATCATACTCTCCTCCGCATCGGCATCCCAGCTGCGACTGCTGTGGTTCTCCTCGCCTCCAACACCTTGTCATCGGGACTGAGCCCGAATTCTTCCACATTCTCTGCCCCACCGCGCCTCGCAAAGGTCTGCTCGATTCGAGTCAATCGATCCGCAGTCGACATAGGCGGTGGGGGGGCGAGGGCGTGGGCAAACGCGGAGGCAGAAGCAAGCAATGCAGGAGGAACAACGATGTCATTCGTGGGCAGCACTGTGTCCTCAACTCTCGAATGTGTCTCGACAAGCGGTGAGACAGAGGGCGACTCGGCACTGGAGACCGATGCACCGACCGCCGCTGCAGCTCGAGCCAGCTTGGAAGCGAGCATTTTCTGCTGCAGCTTGGACAGTTTGGGTCCTTCTGCTGCTGCTGCCGGCGCCAGTGAGGTCTCCGTTGCCGTCGAGCCCTTTGAGTTGACGGCGGCCTGCTTCCTCGCAGCCATCTTGGCCGCCAATTTGCTCATGGGTGGCTTTGTCGCCGTCGCCGTCGCGCTCGGGGTCGGTGGAGCCGAAGACGACGAAATGCCGAGATTGGCCAGGGAAGAAGTCGGCGGTTCGACGGTCTGAACGGCCATGGCGTTTGTTGGCTCACCCTCTGCACGAGCCTTTGCGGCCTCCCTCTTGTGTTGCTCGTCTGCCGAAGAGAGGAGTTTGTGTTGGGGAAAAAAGACATCAGTCTTCCGAGGGGCGGTGGCAGATGCGCTCGCTCACCTAAAAGATATGTGACTGTTCCATCAATGTCAAAGTACGAGTCCCACAACGAGTCGCGAATCTCCTTGTCCGAAATGGGCGTGTTGGGACCGAGCAGGTTCTGCACTGCTGACAGGCCCGACTCCATTTGAGCTGTTGGTCGCAAGGGCCAAGTCAGCACGCTGGGTGGTGCAGCGGATAGCTTGGATCTTTCTGACCGTATTGCTCATCGTCCATGTCTGTGCAGAGCACAAAGGAAAGCATAGGAGCATCAGTACTCGGACAAGGACTCAGGGGTCGGCCAGCGTAAGCCGGTACTGACCATCGTCCTCTTCTCCTCCCGAGTCGATAGCGTCATCATCGAGTTGCTCTGGGTTGGATGTAGAAGCGGGTACGGATGAGTGATTCGCAACGGGAGAGATGGAGCAGCAGCACCTCTAGCTGGCAACTGACCGGCGAGATCGAGCTGCTTGACCGCACGATGACGACTCTGTGGAGAGAAAGCAGGTCAGGTAAGGTGATATAGCATCATGTTAGTATATGGGTTCGTGGCTTGGTTGCGGTGAATGCTGCTACTTGCCATGGCTGAGAGATGATGCGAGGGCGACGAGACGAGCGGAGTCCAGAGAAGCCAGGTCAGAGAACTGCCCGTGCGTCATCGGCCGGGGCTCGCGATCCCAATTCTTCATTAGCAGACTATAGCAAATTCTTCATTAGCAAACTTTAGCAAACTTTAGCAAACTTCAGCAAACTTTAGCAAACTTCAGCAAACTTTAGCAAACGCCGTCCTCCCAATTCTCCATTAGCAAATTTTAGCAAACATCCTCCTCCCAATTAATTCTTCATTAGCAAACTTGAGCAAACGCCGTCCTCCCAATTCTTCATTAGCAAACTTTAGCAAACATCCTCCTCCCAATTAATTCTTCATTAGAAAACTTTAGCAAAGCCCGTCCTCCCAATTCTTCATTAGCAAACTTTAGCAAACGCCGTCCTCCCAATTCTTCATTAGCAAACTTTAGCAAACGCCGTCCTCCCAATTCTTCATTAGCAAACTTTAGCAAAGCCCGTCCTCCCAATTCTTCATTAGCAAACTTGAGCAAACGCCCTCCTTGCGCGCTAGTCGAATTCGGCGCGCCTGCTTCAACCGCCACTTTGCGCGTGCAGGGTGCTCACCTAGACTCCTCTGGCCTCCCCTCGGGCCTCCTCTGATACACCCCACATCCGACCCATGGCCAGTCGAGGAAGCGTCGTAGCACGCTCACGTACCCAAACCCAGACCACTGGTGCCTCACGCAAGCGTCGTCGTGATCAACAGGACTCGCAGACTACGTCACAGAGTCAGACGGCTTTGTCGTCATCGCCCAACTTGATCGCTGGGTCCAGCAGGAGCACCAGCAGCACTCGGGCGCGCAAGAAGCTCAACAAAGGAGCTCGATCAAATTCAAACTCAAACTCAAAGGAGCAGGAGAAACGACGCAAACGGTTCAGATCCTGTCAGTGCTCCAATATCCTTGCACGCCTCCAGGCTTCAGCTGCCTCCAGTCCATGCTCGGACTCGGAACGAGCGCTTGTCAGCTGGCCTGCCGCTCACGGGTGCAACCGCCG
The DNA here is from genome assembly GCA_022702605.1 of Microbotryum scabiosae. Classification (NCBI taxonomy): domain Eukaryota; kingdom Fungi; phylum Basidiomycota; class Microbotryomycetes; order Microbotryales; family Microbotryaceae; genus Microbotryum; species Microbotryum scabiosae. The sequence continues at coordinate 876,441 of JAHWDV010000014.1, read as the reverse complement.
CTGCTTCCAGCATGCCCCAGGAATATTCAGGATCGAGTGGCCCGCGTGTGGAGCCAACGCTTCTTCTGCGTCGATAGAACTCGTACCTCGCCAACCTCGGAGTCTTTCCGCGTGCTCGGATCGACCGGTCAGTCCACCTAATTTTGCATCACCCGAGTGCGCAGTACTCATATCTATACTCTTCCCGCTTGACACAACAGGCAATGGTATGTGCCCCTCAGATCACGAGCAATGGACCGTTTGCTGACTGAACTTGCCGCTTGCACAGTCTATACCGTTACGGTTGACTCGGAACCGGGTTGCACCTGCCCTGATGCGCAGAAAGGCAACTTTTGCAAGCACATTGTTAGTCTTGCCCAAATTGTCGTACTTACAAAGAATGATCCTGATCAGACTGTTTCTCGCGCTTGTGGTTTAGCTCTTTGTAATGCTCAAAGGTTGGTCCCATTCCTCGAAAAGTTTGCATGATGCTAAAGCTGATCCATGTGCTCTTCCGCGGAGACCAACCAATGCCTCAAGTCAACCAGAGCTCCAATCTTTGATACCAAGCCGCCCTTCTCCAATCCGAACTCGAGGAGATCTTCGCCGACGCTCGACCGACGCCTCAAGATAGACAGACCCGACGAGCGCAAGCCGTTTACCGCAAAGTCGTGGGCAAGGAGGAGCCCGAGGCGGCCGAAGCCGATGACTCGTCCAAGAAGCGTGCACCAGAGGAAGGCGATGCCTGTCCCGTTTTGCTGTGAGTTTAACGAGGTTTTCTCAGTTCGTTCGCCCTGCTGACCTGTCCGAGCATTCTGCAGACGAAGACTACGAAGCGGGCAAGGTCCAAGGACTCGTCTTTTACGAATCGTGTGGCAACGGCCTTCATGCCGAATGTTTCAGGTCTTGGTCGAGGCAACAAAATTGAGATATTCTTGTTGTGTCTGGCTCGTTTCGACCTCCCTGTGACTGTGACCTCGAATAACCTACTTCTCTTTTTTGGTCGTCAAAAGCACCTGTGTCATGTCGTGCGCCTTGGGTCGACAGCTCGACATCGGCTGCGAAAAGTGCAGGTGCTTCCACCAACAAAGGCTACGTCAACCTTGGACAAACATTGGGTATCAGCCCGTCCGTGACACTTCAACCTGTGCGTGTGCCTAGGCGGCGGCTTCGGCTTGTAACCCGACTAGTACTCAGCCGACTTCATTCTTTCACTGCAAACAGACCACCAACCTTGGCTTCATCGTGAGGATCTCGGCATGAACTACCGTGGAGGCTCTAGCTGTGGTTATCGATGGGGTACGGGTCGCTCCTTATACTGAGTATTGGGGACGAGTCTGTGAGCCAGATGCATTCTCTTTGTAGGTGCTTTCTTGTCATTCAGGCACCATTTTGAAACGTGGCTTTTGAAGAAGATGTCCACTCGCCAATGGTAATCCGATCGCGCCAAAGACCAGAGAAGATAAGCGCACGGTCCGATGTGAATCACTTGGCGAGGCGAGTGTCTCAGCTGGGCTCGCTTGGCGCTTCTCCCGAGTCCCACCCAGCTCGAGACCGCCTCTTACCTTCCCCGCTCGCCTCCCCTTGGATCCATTCTGTACCGACTCTGGTCCTCCCCAGCCCACCCCGACTCAACTTACCCGAGTCTTCCTCCACATGGCCACCGTCGTGGACGCTTCGCAAGGCCCATCCTCAACCCCGGTTCCGACCCGATCGGAATCGCTCGCCTCGAGTCTGAATCCTCTGCTTTCCCGCGGCAAGCTAAAGAAGGCCACTACGTCCAAGAAGAAGAAGGACACCAAAAAGAAGGACAAGACCAATGTGGAGCAGACGGTGGCTGGAGCTTCGACGTCGACGTGGTTTGGCGCGGTGACGCCGACTGGGACGGCAACGGCAACGGCAACGGGGTCGACGGGTTCTCCTCGAGGAGGGGCTGTCGCCGCAGATGGTGATGGAGATGACGAGGTGTCGGACCTAGCAGATGAGCTGTTGTCCCAGTTGGAAGCGACCTGGAACGCTTCCTCTCCCGATGCGACCTCGTCCCCTTTCTCAACCGCGCCACCATCCACAACCACTCCCTCGACGACAACGACGAGCAGCTCACGAACGAGCGTCTCTTCCACCTCGACTTCGAAACGAGAGAAGTTCCACAACCTAGGCGACGACATGCGCCACCTCCTCTTGCCCAACTCCTTCGCCCATGTCGTACACTCGCACCCTACTTCGGACTCGACCTCCACGGACGAAGGCAAAGACAAAGATAAGGACAAGGACCCCGGTCGAGGCGGCTTCTTCGCGTCGCAAGGGTTGTCCAGGCAAAAGCAGCGAAAGATCCGCAAGGAGAAAGAGGTCGAAGAAATCAAGTATCAGGCGCAGCAGGAGGTGTTGCATGCCAATGATCATTCGATCGAGGAGGAGAGGCAGGCGATGCTCCAGGGATGTACGCGCTTGGGCGTCAGGATCAAGGAGATCGATCCGGATGGGCATTGGTGCGTTTGATTCGCCTTGGGATATTATGATTATTTGGATATTGGCCTTACGCTCGATTCGGTCCATAAAATAGCTTGTACAGCGCCATCGCCGATCAAGCAAACCACCTGCGGCTATCCGTAAGGATCTTCTTCTGCACTCGTCAGAGGCATTTCACCGCTGACCAAGTCCTGACGATACAACAGACGACCAAGGAGACGTATTCGACAACACGCAAGCACGCAGCAGCCTACATGCGCGCCCACCCCGATGATTTCTTGCCCTTCCTCGAAAGCTCCGATCAAGCCGAAGCTTTGATGACGCCCGGTCAGTCCACGCCTCCTCTTTCATGCATGCTCGGACGCATTCAAAAAGGCTGACCCCGGTCTCTTGCATTGACATGACTACAGAGGAATACGAGAACTATTGCGCAACAGTCGAGAACACGGCCGAGTGGGGAGGAGAACCCGAGGTGAGTTCACCGTGGCCCCTATGAACGCTTCACGATCGATCTGACCTTACACACCCAACCTGCTTTCTCAGATCCGGGCCTTGGCAAAACATTACAACATCCAAGTCCACGTACTGCAAGCCCAAACGGACTTGCTCAAAGTAGGGGAACACGATCTTCCGCTGGGTCCTGCGGGACCGATACGAATCTCGTTAGTGCACGGTCTCGGAAATTCTGTAAGGTCGTGCGGACACTAAGGACTCTAAAATTACTCGGGTAGATATCATCGAAAGATGTATGGTCTTGGCGAGGTCAGTCGAGTGTGCAATCTTTGTGTTCCATCTCAAGCTGGTCGAGCTCTGGGACTGACCTGTGTTCCTCGCTCTCCTTCAGCATTACAACTCACTCGTTCCGGCAACTTATGCGCCGCCAGCAGTGGGAGCAATGGGTTGAGACTTGCACTTGAAATAGAGCTCCTCTCTTCAATTACGACATGAAATCTATTCCCCATGAGAGTCTGCTTATCTTCACACTATCTCTCGGCGACCGCAAACTGGACAAGCTTGGTCTTAGTTGCAGTATATGGCTACTGAGGAGGCTAGGGTGTTCGATTATCTTCAATGTGATACGATCTCGAGAGGCATGATTCCGAGCGAGAGATGTAGATACTGACGATGACCGGATAGAAACGTTGGAACGTAAAGTCTTCGAACGACTTTCGAGCGCACACTCTTCGACCGAGGGCGTCGCGCACTCGCTTCAGCCAGCGTCGAAGACAAGTCCCTCGAATCGTGAACAGCACAAGGATCCAGCAAAACGCGATTGGAACGAAGACAGCGATAATGTTGAGGAAAGCCATGGCGTCGTCCCAACCCTGCCTCATCGCCGCCAACGTGACTTGCTCAGTCGAGAGGATGGACACCACGCCACCACACGTGAGGCACATCGACGCCAAAGCTTCGGTCGGTGGTCGAACGGGTAGGGGAGAGACGGGCGGTTGTATGTAGAGGAAAAAAATGTGCGAAACGGAAGATGCTGAAGAGGGCGAGTAGCCAGCCTCACAAGGCGTGGATCGAGACTTGGAACACATAGGTCTACGCATTGGGCACTCATGGCGATGCCCGTCGTTCCGACAATGATTGCTGCGGAAGGGTCGACCGCCCGAGTCAGTCACGGACGAGAAAAGGAAATCATCCGTCTCCTTGGGTTTTGGTAGCTCACCTGGGAAAGGATTCAAGTAGAAGCGAGAAGATGGAGGTTTTGCCAATCGGTCCCCGCTATTGCGTGCCAAGATCACCGACTTGTCGACAACACGGATCGAATCTTGCGTGACTCGAGGAGGATGCCGAGGAAGCCAGCAAAGCAGAACCTGCCAAAGTGGAGCCCATTTGCCCTTAACTCTAACACGATTTTGCTCGATCTTGCACGAAGGCTCGACTGGCGCTACGGCGGTACTTACATCACGGCGATTGAGACGTGTTGAATGTCCTTGATCGCCCAGGGGATGCATTTTTTGCCGAGTCGCTCAAGCCACCCATTGACCGAGCCATACGCGAAGCACACGAAGGGCTCGAAGTATTCGGCTGTCCATCCAGGTGGTTTTGGCGGCTGGTAGACAATTCCAAGTCCATCCTTATTGTGCTTAAAGTCCGGGATAGCGTGCCCACGTCAAAAGCCCGTAGATAGAGCCCTTGATGAAGGGTGCCATGCATCTGCCAACGCACTCGAAGAGAGCTCTGACGGTCAGCATCTTTCTAGAACATTGAGGCTGAGCCATTTAAATACGAAGCACGGCAAAAACTTAGGAGCGTGATGACACCGTTGAAAAACGCTCACGTAGCCGAGCGCAAACAGCAAAACTTCTGTCCGCGTGCGCACCCAGCCAATGGCCCAATCGACTGTGAACCGTCTGGAGCAGTCCTCACTGTGATTGTCCCTTCGCCGGGCGTAGGATCGGGAGCGATTTGTTCTGCTTGAACATTCCCAACCCCAACCGGCGTTTGATCATTCATAGACAGGTATTCTTCGCTCAGTCTCCCGCTTTCTCTGTCGACCACGGTGCTCTGTAGAAGGCTCGCATGTCGCGTCGTTGGTCTCAATGCTCCGTAGCACCTCGGAGACGAGGAGCTATCAAATTGACCACCAGACACGGGAATATATGGACATTTGTTGATCACCCTTCGCTTCCAGGGTCCGATCACTGGGAGCAGGTCGAACGAAGCGAGTCCGACGGCGGCAATGATGGCGGCCGAGCCGGTGTTCGCACGAGACGACTTGTCGTACATGCTCGGCGTCGATACTCCGTACGCGATACCCACGCCTAGCGAGCTAATGCCAAATTTCCCTGTTGCTTTCTGTGCGGGTACATGCACGGAAGAATGGCCGGCTGTCACGTTGTGGCTATGGATTGAAAGAACCAGTTGGCTCGTCAGCAAAGGAAATGAGACAATTTTGAAGGAGGAAGGTAATGAACCCCGACGCAAGCGTTGTAGTCTGATCAACCAAATATGTTCCACTTACCAACAGGAAGTAAGACAATGAATGCGATACAGAATAGAGGGACGTGGGCCATGAACCCCCCCACTCCGTCCCCGTCGGTTGCGTTCGAGATCGAGATAAGAAAGACAATGTGTCTGGATCATCCGACGACGTCGTCGTTGACGATGCAGATGCTGGTGATGCAACTGCTGGTGAGTCCTTTGGTGGAGATGTCCGAGATCTGCAAAATTCAGTGGCGTGATCGATGGATCGACATCTGACTCTCTGTTCTGCTGATCCCAGCCCTCATACAGCAGCACAGCTCCCTCTCGAGCTTCCGTGTCTTGGTCAATCGAGGCAGGTCTGTCTACCTCGGGGTTCACCTTGTCGTGGTCGACCACGCGCAAGTTCAGACTGACCCTGCTTCTTCAGTGAGTGGATCAATCAAGGTTGCATATCCTCTCACTAGACGGTGATCAACCTTTTACTCCTCCCCAATAATCAGGTGATGTGCTCATGCCCCCTGCTGTCTATCGTCTAGACTCTTTCGTCGTTCCCGGCATTGCTTCTGCGTAAAGGTCCGTCTGCGCCGAGGTCGTCCCGATCCTTGCTTGAACCGCCGCTAACACGCCTTTCGTTGACCTCAACAGTTTCTGATTTTTCCTCGCTTTGACCTAAACACGGTGAGTGCCATGTTGTGGGTGTAGCAGCCCCTATCCGCCGATTTTAGCGGTGGTATCCCCGATCTCCAGAGACTGGCATGCAATCTTGTTGTATGCCCTCAGAGTGGTCACGCTCTTCAACATTAATATCCTTCATCAGGGTCTCGACTCTTGGTGTTTTTGAGGCGATTCGGGTTGATTCCTGGGTCAATTGGGGCAATCGCCCAGGTCCCTCAGCCATTGGTTCACCCAGAGTCGAGAGCCCCTATCTTTGCTTATAGTGGACTGTACCTACTGTTGCTGCCATAATATTTGACTAAGACGAAGAGAGAAAGCAATGTATTGCATTACAAACGCTTTATGGAGCCCGCAATTAGTCCATTATCTTAACCAACTTTGGGTTCAAAACCCTGCTACACGGGTTGTAGTGCTTGTTACGAGTTCGTGCTTGGGCAAAATAATTGTTTGTACCATGGGGGTGCCTTGAGTACAATTCAGTACAAAATCATGCGCTACACCACGTACAGCAAAGGGCCAAAGAGGTAGTGTGAAATATGTTCTCTATTCGTAGTACAAGTGGAGCTGGGGTATTTTACCCCGGTTCCAGGACCAATCTAGGGCCAAAGGCCCCAGCCGCGTCCAGCGTCAAAGGCCCTGACTCGGCGGTTGGAAAAGACTCCGGGATCACGAGCCCACCGTGCGAATCGATCCCCGTTCCGAGCCTTGGAGCTCTAAAAACCTACCGCCTGCCTACCCCAGTTCACCTACCTACCTATCCACCTATCGTAACCACTGACCGAGCTGGAATACCTACCCACCTATCTAGCACAGAAAATTGCTGAAGACACGATTGCGTAGTCATGTCGCTCCGAGCCGCTCCAACCGTGGCCAGCATTGCGCAAACTTAAATGAAGCTGGAACCCAGGACAAAGCGCAGGCTGAGCTCGGCCTCTCGCCGGATGATGATTACTTATACCTGATGTAGGAGCACCTGCTGTGGCCTATGCGGCACAAACAAACACAGTGATTTGGGTGCAGATGGTATTACCCACTTGCAAAATGTCGTGTAGATGCACACGACCAAGACGCAGATCGCTCTCTGCCTCGCTTGCGGGTGAACATGCCCACGTTCCAATCTACCTCAGGTCACGTAACCCAATACGGTGCCCAAGCACCTACCTAGGTATCTCAACAAAAACAAAAAAATTGAAGATGAGGGAGCAGATCTTGACGAACCGGGATCCTAGATAGGGAGATTCTCTTGGCATCTTACAGATCGGTCTGAGTCTTGCCACCGAAATTGTTGCGGAGAGCGGTGGGCGCGGTCGAGTCCACGCGGCTGCTGTCTTCTGGCCCACACACGGCCCGATGCCGGCCGGCTGCGCAAAGTTGAACAGCTGCGACACCATCCGACTTTTGCGGAGATACTCGGCAATCACGATTCAATGCCTACCAAGTGGCGTGATCCTAGCCAAGTCGACACGAAATTGCATCATAGTCTCTCAATTGGGTAGGTCCTGAGGCCTTGTAGGTACAATAGCTAGGTTACATCCTGACGTCAAAGTGCTGCGATCTCGGCGATGATTCGGAGAGGTCGGGCGGGGTTCGGGGGCTGTGGTGGCATTCGGATTGTGCGACAGGACAGCTACGTGATTGACCTAGGTACCTACGAGCCTACCTACCTCGGTACCTAATCACCCACCTGCCTACCTAGATTGTAGGTATGCATGAGCTCGGAATGCCAGGGCGAAAGCGATAACTGAGTCGATTGGGCATTCTGTTCGATACGGCCTCCGCAGGAGCCCAACAGCCAGCCCTTGTGCCGTTCCCCCTCCCCCCTCATCAAAAGTACGCAGTGGCTCGTGCATGTAAAATAAAGCGGGATACTGTCGAGGAGGCTCGTCACAAGCCTCGGCTGCAGCGGATCTCACGTCCGACCGCAGGGTTTTCACTCCATCGAGAGTGAAGAAGGACCATTTGTTCGCTTCGATTAGTTGTTCTGTGTGGTATTGCGGACCGTATCTTTGAGTGACATCTTTATCACTCTAGGTATCCTGGCCGAAACTCTATGTCCCCAACACCGGGGTAAGTAAGTATTCATGGCATCATGGTCACCAGGTAGGTAGGTAGGCGCTAGGCCGGTGGGGGTTACGTTAGACAAGGTTAACCTAGGTGTCTCGATTATGCCTACAGCCATTACCAAATCAGTGCCCAGGTTTTTCAGGTGGTCCGAATAGGTATCGCCAAGTCGAGACACTGTACCGCACCGTTGCACCCTTTTTGCGGGGGATGGAAGGATCGGGGCTCGGCACCTCTGGGCTCTGCCGGCCGTGGCGGCGTGTTCTTTTAGAGCTTCTCCGACGTAAGGGGGCGGGGGGTACCTGGCACTTTGGCGGTTCAGCCGCTAAATGACAAAGTTATGAGCCTCGTTATTCTGACCGTGTCCCGAGACCAGCGGATTGGGAACATAGAGACGGGGCATATACCGAGATGGCACTTCATTTGGAGTGTACTCATGAGCCTCGAGAAATAGAGTTCGGATCGAAAATTCGAAACGGTAATCTGCTAACCAGTCCCATTGCGTCCTGCTCGTATCCGGGTAGAAAGGTCTGCACGCAAGGTAGATAGGTAGATACCTAAGTGGGCAGGTAGGAGGTAGGTAGGTAGCGGTAGCTGGGTAATGAGTCCCGAACTGAGCATGGTATTACCTAGGCACCGACATTTACTTAAGCGTCGGCGGAGGATCGCGCGCCGTTATTAGTGTGTACGGAGGGGGGCAGCAGAACGACGTGCCTCGAGTCCACGAATTGCCCATCCAGCCTTGGTCAACAAACTCAAGAATTGTGCACCTTCTCTGGCCCAGGGGTTCAAACCTTGCATGGAAAGAGGTTGCGGAAATTTGACTCAGATGAATGCGACCAGCCAGAGTCCAGCACTACTCACCCAGCACTACTCACTTACTTATTACCCAGTCTGATATCAGTACGTAAGCAGTACGTCAGCAGGCAGGATGGTCCATTGGTTGCGCTCGGGCAGCCTCCGCCTGTCGCCATCGACTGACAAGCGACAAACGAGGCGCACCCATGGCCAGAGTCACGGTAGGATGTTATCGGCTTCGGTTCGTGCCTGAAAAGAATTGATTACCTGTCAACCTTCGCCTTGGCTTGCACCATCCTCTTTCCGACCGGACCAGCTGAATCGGAACCGTCAACCCCAAGTTCACGCTCTTGTCATCCTCTTCATCCATCGGTGCCGGTGCCCAGCCACTGCACACCTTACCGCCTTCCTACCTTTTATTCTCGACATCCGATTCCCGCCTTGCACCCTTTCGTAGCTCTTGCAAGTGAGGTATTGTCGTGTCCTCCGTGTCACCTTTGTCTAGGTATTCGAACAACCACGACAAACGTTCAGCCCAAGGCTTCAACGTTGGACCCCGACGTTTGAAAGTTATCTGTCTCGCCAGCCGACGCCGACGCCGACGCCGACTCCGACGCCGATTATCACAGGTTTCAAATCGTTCTCGTTGACGTCGTGCCGTTCTCGGGCGCCGGCTTCGGTATCACAACCACCTGCGCCAACCATGACCAAGGCACCCCGTTCTCAATTCATCGAGCGTCTTTGGGAGTGAGTCCAACTGCATTGCTTGTCAGGGTTGTTCACGTTTTGGTATGCTGATTTCGTCGAGCCTCGGCGAACCCTGAACCTCGGCGCTCCACAGCTTGCTCGACAATCCGCACGACGCTGACTCGCTTCGATGGATCAGCAACACGGCGTTCGAGATCACCTGCGACGAAGAGCGGGCTCGAGTCGCGCTGTCACCCAAGTGGGACTTTCGTTCGTAAGTCCGGCAGTACTTTTCTCTATCTCTTCTGCTGCTCGGGGTGATGTACACCTCGCGATCGTGGTGAATCGCGCCCGGCCTGCGATCGCGGCATCAGCGCATCAGCCTCGAGCGCACCAGCTCGGCCGCCGCGCCAAGCCGAGGCGAACTCAATGTTCGAGGGGCCAGATGGTGGCCAGCGCTTCGATTCAGCCCCGCTTTGTCAACGACTAGACACAGCTGGGCAGTGCTTCAGCCTCGGGTCTCAACTCAGTCGCTCGGCGCTGCCCCCCTGGGTCACTTTTTAAGCTCCGACGCGCGGAAGCGACCTCCCAGCCGATTTGAGTGCTGCTTCTGACCTGCCGCCCAGTGCCTGCGCTGCCGAACCTTAATTTTTCTCCCCCTTTCTGCGCCGAATCCGCAATTTAATGACACCATGAAACTGGGTTTGCCGTGCACGTCCCCACAGGCTCAGCAGCTTCATTCGACAATTGAGCTGTTACAACTTCAAGTAAGTATCTATTCTGGCTCAGTTCTCGATTCGATGCCTATCTGGTCACATCGACCACGGCATGCCCGGAGACGTGGGCGCAAGCGGCAAGCTCGCTTCGGTGCCTTCCGCCGCCGAGGGCCGCAGGAACATTTCGCTTCAATTCGAACACGTCTGGCCGTCGCCTTATCGAGGCCAATTGTCCTGTTTCGCTCGGGACAGAGCGCCTCGTCAATGTCGATTAGCGCGCATCGTTGCATTAGCGAGGCATCGCGCTCTAATGTGGGCTTGCTCGGTGGCTTGTAGAGGCGCGTCCCGCCGCGATTAGGGGCTTGATCCACACACGCAGCCGCGTCGCCCTGGTTCCCAGTCGGCTTTGCGGGTCCTATCCTTAAGGAAGGATGGCACTGACCTCTACTCTTGGGTTCATGCTTTTTCCGTGTCATCGGTACCTCCTTCTCCCTTGCTCTTTCGTTGTTTCCCCTTTTCCCTCCCTCGTTGAGTAGGAGGCTTTCTGACCGCAGGCGATCGGGGGAGAGGAAAGGCTCGAATGCAGGCTTCGTCGTGTTCTCGTAAGGATTCAAACTGCCCCTCTTCTTTTTGCGATGCCTAGCCAATATCGACCTGGCTATGGCCTCACTTCGGCCTGCGGGAGGATGATGAGTTGTGGGACGGTTTCGAAGCGCCTGCGCAAGGAAGCCCTCTCGTTGGGCTTGTCACGCATGAGATCATGAGATCGCGCGATCGCTACCCAGTCCTATCCGATTGACTGACCAGTGCATCTTTGCTCCCACTCCCCACCACCCCTATTTCAACCGCCCGTGTACCGCAACAATCACCTCTTCATGGGGCATTGTCGATGAACATTCCATCGACCCTCACGATAGCCATCCTTCCGAGTACTTCACTCGGCAGGACAAATCTCGGCTGCACCTCATCAACCGCAAGGCGAGGAACCGGCCCGAAAGTCGCAGTTCGACCAGCGCCCAAGGCTCTTCCTCCCACTCGCCCAGTGCAGGCAATGCGACCGGTCCAGCGGATAGAGTGCCGTCTTTCGAGGGCTTTGTGCCGCCATCATTCGAGCCGCAGTATAGAGAAAGGCGCCGCGCGTTGCCTCCGTCCTTGCTCACACCGTTGATGACCTCGCCCACCAATCTGAATCGGCCGCTGCGCCTCCCTTCCTATCCGACTGCGCTGCCGGCAGAACCGGCGCAATACCTTTTCGCCAAGAGCTACACACCAACCATCGATGGCGGACAAAGTCTGTCTTTGCCGAAACAAGGCCTGTCATCGCAAGTTCGGCGTGACGCATGCTCGGTGTCGCCTCCCACCGTGAGATCCCACAGCGTCAGCGATCAAAGGTTCGACGACGGCAGTCTCCCGTCGCCTACGGAGGGTGATGAATATGAGGACTGCCTTACGAGCCCTCAGCAGCACCACAGCCTCAACATCAGCCTCCACCGCACGGCTACATCGTCGGCTCCCTCGACGGCCGAATATCAGTCGCCCTCGGTCTCAGCTTATCCGATCCCGACCACAACCTACCCGCCCTACCACTCTGACTCGTCGAGTATCAGTGGATCTTTCTCGCACGCCTCAGGCTCATCGAATCAAGGTTCCTCACTGTCGTACAATGATCTGCACGCCACGACGACTCTTCCCTCGGGCCTTGTTGCACCGTTCGAGCATGCCCAGCCTCCAAACGGCCTCGCCTGGTCATCGCCCATCGCTTCGCCGGTGTACACTTCATATATGCACAAGGTTCCCGAGCAAGACCCACGACAGCAACAGCAGCAGCACTATCGCCAGCAGTCTCAGCCGACTGACTATGCAGCCTATTCGCAACTTGTCCCACCCAAGTCCGGGTCCTTCTTGTACTCGTTGCCTGACGCCCACCATGCGAGTATCCCGTCGGGGTCAACTTCGCACCAGCACTACTGCGCACAACATGTCTCTGAGCCCCAGGAACATACCCAGAGGGTGGCGCACACCTACATGGTCGAGAATCGTGGCGGCCGGGCAAATCTTCATGACTCCACCGGTCCCCTCCCTTCGGCTTCGGGTCCGATCGCATCCGTGGGCTCGGCGAACCCCTTCCATCCGCACGAAGGCGCGATGGCATACGGCAACTGCCTGGTCAACACCCAGTTTGTCGGATCTTCCTATCATTATCATACTCAATGACATCGACGAGGTGGGGGGGAGGGGGCTCGGAGCTCGCAATGCCCTCCGAGTGGAGGATGTCGTTATCCGTATACCCCTCTGAAGATCGTTTTTCAGTATCGGTCGTCGTTTAAACCCAACTAGGTTCTCGCAAGTTCTGTGGTAACTGTTGTACCTGTTCAATAACCTCATATTCACTTGCATCTGTAATGATTACTCACCCTAAGAGTGACCAATCCTCGACGACGACGGGCGAGTGGAGACGTACGGCTGAATCCTGCGGGGGCCCCTTGGCACCCGGCCTGCGCCTGGCCTGTGTGCGCGCGCGCCTGCGGGTCGCATGATCAAGATCGCTGATGGGGATCGAGATGTCCGAATTGGGCCTGCAATTGCGAGCTCTATTGGATGCGCATTGTTGTTGTCATTGCCATCGGGGTTGAGCTAAGAGCTTGCCTATGCTCAGTCATTCAACATCAAGAGTGCGAGCGTACCTGGACCCAAAAACCCCCTAGACCATGGTTTTCGACTTACCTCCGTACTATCTAGACCGTTGCATCCTGCCCCCCCGGGACCCTCAGCGGCCTTCGGAGCAGGTGTTTGGCTGCTGGCAGTGCACCGACACCGCCAGCCCCTGGCGAAGGTGCAGTGACGTCAGTTCCAGCGGCGTGCGTCGCGCACATGAGGCGGCCCAGGCGTGAGACTCATACACATCCGAATTTTCAGGGAGCCGGGCCAGCCAAAGCTCCTTATGTGTTCTGAATGGAGTCAGAGGTCCACAGTAAGCTTTGGTTGTCGGCGCATGTTGGATTCAAGTTAAAACCCGGTGCAGCTCGGAGCTGGACGCCGAATGGAATGCGCCTGAGCGCAATCCACTCCTCTTCAGGCTTGCCAACGGCCGGGTGGAGCCACAAGAAGAGAACCAATCAGCCCCATAGCCTTTCGGCTAGTGAATCTTCCAAAGGAACAATTGCAATCCTCGAAAGCTTCGACCGCCTAATAGGGCGCGCCCGCGCTCATGAAAAGAACTGTCGACACGACGTGCTCGAGCTCGAGGTCGACTGGGTTCGGCAGAGGCTGGGGCTGGGCATTGTTGAACGTTGAACGTTGGGTTTCTTCCCTTCCACCTCGTCGACCTTAGAGCGTTGTGCTCGTGAGTTCAGTACCTCGGTACCCAGGGTAGCAAGTAGATTGGCTACAGGTTCTGCATCGGCTGACGATCGCGACGTCGGACTAGGTAGGTGCTGCAGCTGCATCGATCTTCTCTAGCCGGTGAGGACCCGTGCTAAAGTGCCGTGCCGCGCGTTCGAATTTCACGGCCGACGACCCTGTTCGCTCTGTGAGCAGATCGCCGCCGCTCTTGAGGACGAGAAGGGTGCCCACTTGCCATCGCTCGGCGCTCGACACCCTTTCTCACCGCTGCAACACCCACCGCCTTCGGGTCTCTCGACCTCGACCTCGACCTCGTGTGCCCTTGCGTCGTGCGATCCGTCTGGGTGCGCCACGTTGATCGCGCGCGACATCGTGTTCGCCAAGTCCAAGCGCAGGTGCGGTGCTCCAGATTGAGTCACGAGTGCAGCTGTTGGACCGAGCGAGATCTCCACCCGGACCCGTCACCCCCGTGCGTCTACCTACTCGAGCGTGACTCGCCCGGATCTGCTGTGCCACCTCTCCGTCCGATGGCCACCCTCCTCGATGTGCCATTACAGCCGGTGTCGGTACCGGTCTCGGTCTCACCGACCTGGGCCGCCGCGGCAAATCCCCACGGCGTGTCGTCGCGTTCGAGCTCGACCAGCGGGTCTGGCTCATTGACTACCGACGACGACGACGACGCCTCGCTCATATCGCCTCGCATAGCACCTATACCGGCATCCCCACCCCTCGTCACGTCACTATCCCTCTCGACCGCGACCCTCAAGGCACAGGAACGTCCCGTACCGGCCATGTCGGAGTTCGGGGCGACTGCGATTCCGACCGTCGCGATCAATCAGTCGCCTTCCGAACTCGTCGGATCGGCCACGACGTCGAACGCGGACGTGAACCCGCAACCATTCTTCCCCACCATCAACTCCAACGTATCCGTCACCATCGCTTCGCCGACAACGTTCCAGTTCCCTGCCGTCGCCGGGGTGCCCGCAGACCTCTCAGCTTCATCGACCTCCGCTGCCCCACATAGCGCGCTCGACAGCATCAACGAGCAAGGCACACCGACGACCTCGAAGCGACACCGCGGGCAGCCGAGCCTGTCACGAGCACCTTCTCCCCCCACCATCATCACCTCTCCCGCCGCACAAAACCATGCAAGACCGCCTCGCGCTAGGCGGCAGTCGACCAAGGTTTACGGGCCCAACTCGCTCACCGTTGGCAATCCACAGACTCCGTCAGCCGGTGACCCGGCGAACCAGCTCGAGGCCAAAGTTGTGATTCGTGAGTCTCATATGAAGTGCAGCCAAGCGCGTGATCTGTAGGTGACGAGCTGACGTCGCCACTGCTCCTCCTCGATCAGTGGGCAGCCAGGGCGTTGGCAAGACCTCGCTCGTCCACCGGTACACGACCGGTGTTTTTAGTTACTCGCTCACGTCGACTATTGGCGCAAGCTTCTTGGCCAAGCGATTGGTGGTCGAAGGGTGCAAGGTGCGGTTGCAGATCTGGGACACGGCCGGGCAGGAGCGCTTCCGCAGCATGGGTGAGTGCACACTGAATGTGGACTCTGGACGGGGCGCAATGCTGACTCGTGGATGCCCACAGCTCCTCTGTACTATCGAGGCGCACTAGCAGCCATATTGGTGTACGATATCACGAATGAAAAGAGCTTCTTGGACATACGGTTATGGATGGAGGGTATGAAGCAGCGTCGACACGATCGATACTGAGTTCTGTTACTCACACCCGTGCTTCGCCCGTGCAGAACTGCGAAGAAACATGGCTCCGGATCTTATCATCCACGTCGTGGGGTCGAAGCTTGATCTGACGGGTCAACGTCAAGTCAAACTCGTCGATGCGCAACGCCAGATCGCACAGTGGGCCGACGAGCTCGATCGCGCCGACGATGACACCCCCCTCAACTCTCGGGATCGGGAGAGCTCGCCCTCGTCGCCCAATAAGTCCCGAGCGTCGACACGAGCACGACAGGGCAGCATCCCAGGACCTCTCATCACGAATGGTTCCACGATCGCGACGACATCCCCCCACAGCCCACTGTCGACTACCCAGCCCGTCCCCGACTCGTTGGGTGCGCGAGTTCGCAAGATGAGCACGAAGTTGGGCAATTTGCCGACCGTAGCAACGCTTGCCGCTGCCAACGCGCCATCAGGAGGTACCATCGGTCTCGGGACGAACAGCTCGAGTACCTTGAGTGTGCACGACTCGTCTGCGCCAACGAGTGAAAGCATGAGTCGCAGTGGCAGCAAGATGAGCCTGAGCCTGGGATCACTGGGCCTCGCCGGTCGAAGCAGGAGTCGGAACGAGGATGATGAACGCCGGGCTGCCGAAGACGTGGAGAAAGAAGAGACGGCGCGTATCGATCGACTTGTCAAAGACTGCCCCATCGAAGTTACTGAAGTCAGCGCCAAAGATGACATCGGTGAGCTTTTCTCGTACGCGGCCCCTTCGGCCATGTATGGACCGAACGAATGCTGACGAGCGACGACTTTCTGACTTTTTCCAGGTGTGGAGGAGATGTTTGTTCACATCACACAGCGACTAGTGGAACGCAAAGCGCAGATCGAATCGGCTCGTATCCTGCGCAGCCGCGGCTCGATCATGTTGCGGGACGACATACCCAATCCTGCAGCCGCAGGATGGTGCTGCGCGTGAGCTACCCCACAATCGCCAAACCTTTCCCCGATCAACCCTTATCCCCCAGATCCTTCACCTTCTTGGGTCATTTCAATCTCGCATCGCATTGCCTCTTGTAAGGGCTCATTGTTGTGTACATAGTCCACTTTCTCCTTTTTCTCTTTCTCTCGTCGCATTCGCAAACGTAGTTCTTCTGGTTTGTTCTTCTGGGATCTTTAGGTCAACTGGTTTATTGTTCTCTCTCATCTATCGCTTTAAAAAAGATTTTCCTACCGTCATCAGCTGGGTGGCAAAGCTTTCTTCCATGATCATGTGTGACCCCCTATTATCCCCTCTTCTTGCTCGGGCCGGAGTGGGACCGAACAATCTCTCGAGGGCACCTCTGGCGCTGAACGATAACCGACGACATTCCGCTTCATGTCAGGCTTGTTCCTCCCAATGCGAAACAAGCAAAGTGTGCTCCCCAGGCCTACCGTTTCGCCAGGCGTGACTGGACTAGCAAGTTGTCCGGTAGCTCGGAGGCAATCACCGCGCCTTTGTGTTGACCGGCCGAACCCATGCTCGAAGCTTGGCTATGACGGCAGGTTTGAGGTTGAGAATGTCTCCTATTACAAGTAAGGCTCCGTGCAGCGATCCACGCGTCTACTCGAGCGTCGCCTCGGCGCCGATCGCCTTGAACAAAGCCTGCAGTTTTTCACCCTCTTCCTTGGTCGCGTTCTCTTTCAGGACCTTGGGCAACGACTCGACGAACTTCTTGGCCTGTGGATTGAGGAAAATAGGGGAGAAAGGAAGATGCCTAAGGTCAGTATCGCCCCTATGGTGGTTGTTTGCCATGAATTTCAAACAGAGACCACCAACGGCCGACTGGCGCAAGATCGGGAAGTTCTTGCAGCGGACGACTCGACTGACCTCGACCAAGTTCATGTTGGGCATCAGGGCCTTGACCTCACGGATCGCCTTGGCCTTTTGTGCGGTGTCGATCGCCTTCAACGTGACGTTGAACACGGTCTTCTCTTTTGGTGCGGCCGCAGCGGCATCTTCGGCGACGGGCGCGGCGGCCACGCTTGCTGGGGGAGCGGACATGGTCGGCATCGCGACGTCGGTGATGTTGAGTCGTGTCTGGTTCAGAATTGGACCAGAGATAGTCAGCTCATGGCGCCCTTGCACGTGCAGAATGGCCGTCGAGTGTGTGCAGAGGAAGAAGCCCGGCCCAGCTTGGAAAGACGAATTCGCACCTTGAGAGCATCAACGAGATCGGCAGCCTCCAACAAAGTCAAAGTCGAGATCTGGTCGACGATCTGCGAGATCTTGGGGGACAAGCTGGAAAGGTTGGAAGGCGGCGGTGGTGGTGTCGACGAAGCAGCGGTCGCGGTCGCTTCGGCTCGCGAGGTGGAAGAGCTGCGGAACGATCGCGCTACGGACCAGCGAGGCGCGAGTGTCCTGGGGAAGGATTACAGTGGGATGCAACTCATTAGGACGTGGTAACAGATGTGAACCCCCACGGCCGAGGCCAATGTACCGTGTCGCTGCTGGTGCGACGCGGGCAAGCGTTTGCGAAAGAACGACACGAGCCTGCATACATGGTCACAGCACAGCATTAGCCTCGAGTAGTGGCTACATTGACACATCGTCCGTGGCGAGTCGGTACTTACAGCCATGATGATGAGACGAGTGATGTAGGGGTGAAGCAAGAGCGGAAAGCCTGTCAAAGTGCTCGACTTGCACTTTGGGCCGGCTCAGATCCGGCTGCTACTGGGCCGCTCGCACGGGCCTTCTGCAGCCGCCGCCTCCATCGGTCTGACTCGCCTGGCAGACGTCGTTCTCCTCTGCCATAAGTTAGCGCCGAAGGCCCAAAGCATGGGGACAGATCCTCAGGTATCAAACTAAGCCTCGAAAAAGTCAACTGCTCCCGAACCAATATACAACACGATAAATAGGAGCGCCCGGATCGTCAGAAACCCAGCGACAACGACGAGTCTCAGCCGCTGTTAGCAGCTTCGCCGGCAGCGGCGGCCTCTTTATCAACCATGACCAAGTCTTGACCTGCTACGCCTTCGACCAACACTTCCGATGTGTCCCCATCCATCTCTGTTCCGTCTCCCTTTTCGTCATCAACCTCGGCGACCGTTGTCGGCAAATCGGCCTGACTCGCACTTCTCGACATGTCGACACTTGCCGCACCCGAGATCGCACTCGAAGTCTTGGACAAGATCTCTTGCTGCGCCTCGAACTCGCGCCGCAACGCGATCAACTCCTTCTCGAACTTGCGCGCAAAGACTTCCATGTAGAACGACGCGCCATTCCATACCGACACCGCGAAGAGCGAGAGCAAGTAGACCGATGACCAGAACTTGGAGTCGTACAGCCCAAAAATGGGGATCAAAAGCGTCACAAAGGTGTACACAGCTTGCCCAAAGATGAAGGCCGCCTCCCGTCGTTCAGGTCGCACCTTGGCCGCGATCTTGCCGATCAAGCGCTTGCGATCGTTGATGAGGAACGTGAACGACGTCGCGCGCCCCTGCTTGATCTTCTCCTTGCGAGCGACGATGACGTACTGGAAGTAGAGCGCCTGCCAGATGAGGTAGGTGAACATGCACACCGCCATGCTCTTCCACCGAGCTGACCATGACTGAAGGTCGGGGAGGTGGACCAGCGCTGGGTAACGAGCCTCGGCGTTGGGGTAAAAGTGACGAATAGTCGTGAAGACGAAAGGAGGGAAGATGTGGATGGCGAGGGAAATGACCTTGTCGAGCGAATGGAACACAAGCGAGTTGCGCCAGGTAGCGATCGCCGTCCCGAGCGAGCCAAGCGCCAAGCCATAGCAAGCTTGGAAGAGGAACACATTTCCTGGCAAGATCCATAGCTGTCAGGAGAGCGCATAATTGTTAAGTTCAGAGAGGTGACTCGGAGGAGATTCAATGGCTTACATATACCAGGCAGAGACCGTTGATGGCGTAGCACCTGAGAAAAAAAGCAGAAAATTCAACCATAAGCGCACGCCGCCGAGACATCTCATCGCGAACGATCGATGTCCATGAACGCACAGATCGAACAGGAAGCTGGGTACACATGAAATGAAGTCAGCTCGGTCGAACACGACCCGAGTGGGCGAAGTTTGCTGGCGACTGACTAGTGATAGGACCGCTTCTTGTACGAGTAGATGCGCAAGGGCAGATAGGCCATCACTTGGGAGCTATACCATGCCGGAATCCAGGTCGGCTCGAATCCGAGAAGTAGAGCCGAGATCAAGACGTTCATGACACCTGAAAAGAAGGAGATCTGATGCGGTAGGCCATGAAGAGGGTGAGCAAAGCTCGGGGTCTTCGAAAACTCGTCCTCGACGGAGAACCCCTGAACGGTCCGGTCCAGTCCCCAGTGATCTGACGTGTACGTGAGATGGTCCTTACCTTGTCACGTAGCCGGACAGTCTTCCTGCTCAGAGAGAATCAAGGAGTAAAGTGCCAGCGATCAGCTCTCTGCATCAGAGTGATCCGCCTCGGCTTCGATGACCACTGCAGCCCACTGCCCGCAATCCTGGAAAGTACATGGAAAGCACATACTCCTGCTCCCACTTCTGATTCAACCTCCTCATCTGTTCCTTGGCACTCGCCCTGACCTCCCTCACCCTCTTCTCCAGTCGTTCCCGATCGCGACTGCTCAGCACCCCATTACTCTCGTCGCTCCTCATCCCATTGAGGAACGTCTCGCTCGCGACGCGGGGCAACTTGATCCTCTGGGCTCGGGCTTTGGATTCCTCGACGAGCTTGTCAGCCTTGGAGCGCCAGTCGGCGGATTTGCGCCGGATCCCTCGCGTCCACAGTTCGAGATGGGCGTCGACGAGCACGAAGAGGTCCAGCAGGGGGAGACCGGAGAAGATGGGCTCGTCGTCCGAGAGCTCGAAGGAGGCGGTGGGAGAGTCGTTCGTTGTTGAGCGCGATAGGGTCGGTCGTAGAGGTGCGCCGTAGTGCGATTGATGATGCGACGACGAGGGCGACGAGGGCGAGGCGGACGATGGCCCGGACGAGGATGACGTCGCTCCAGCTGGAGCCGTGCTACTCAACTCGGCGTCTTCCGCAGCTGGGTCTGGGCGGGTGGTGGCTTGTGCTCCATCGAGAGGCTCATTCGTTCGTCTTCGAAGGGTGGCGTGCGTTGCTTCGCTCATGTTGGCCGAATGCGAGTGTGCGAACCCACGTGGACGGCGGGAAGAAGCTCTGGCCGAACTCGATTCGCGCGCGTCACCGTGACCGACAGCAGCGGCCGGCCTAAGCCCAAGCCGAGTCAGGAATCGCACGTGCATTTCCTCTCGGAAACAGCCATCGCTGGATCTCGGAAGATCGACAACAGGTGGTATTCGCCACAGCTTTATTTTCCAATTTCCAGGTAACAACTCTGATCCAGGGCAACAACACAAGGTATCGGGACGATGACAAGCGTCTCAAAAGAACGACTCTTCCATCGCCGCGCGCAGCTGCGCCCACGTCATCACTTCCACCTAAAAACGGGGACACAGCAGTAGAACAGTCTCTTTAGAACAGTCTCTTCTCATCCTTGAAAGCCATTTGCACTGCTGACTTACCGCATAATTACGAGCGTCCTGCTCAAGTGTGGGCGTATTCCGATCACACACGAGCACCTTGCGTCGATGCGCCGAATGTAAGCGTTCGGTCGAGACCATCGGAGATAAAGCGAGCAAGATCTCCTTCGCTTCCTTTTCGGGTGAAAACGAAGCACCTGTCAAAAGATCATTAACTCTATTCTTGTCAGCGGTGCACACACGCCGAACGATGATAGCGACAGACAACTGACCAGTTTCCTCAAAAATTTCCTGCGCAATCTCGCGATCACTCGGACCGGGCTTCGACCAAAGCAACGATTCGCGGAACTTGTCGTGGTTGTGTTTACGCATGATGGAGCCGCTGTCAATTCGATCCGCCGCTGTCAACTCGAAGCCCGAGTTGTTATGCATCATCGAGAGGGTGCGTAGGGCGCTGAGAGGGCGTTCACAGGGAGATCAGCACCACTTCGGATCCACTATGCTGAACATCCGACTCACAGCAGCGGACTGGAAGCGCGTGACCACAGCAGTGTCAAAGGGTGAACAAATACCGTCGACGTTGTAGAATATGCCGCGAAGTGATTGACAAACGCATCCCGGCTTCCAGTTTCGTTTAGCGCCGCCAAGCTCGGGGTGATCTCAAAGCCGCCCAGGAGCACGGGCACCGTCGGCTTCCTGTCGCCAAACAGATAGATGGGGATATACGGCACGCGTTTGACCCAATCCGATAACTCTGGCCTCGCCAAAGGTTGGTTGCGATGCACGAAAACGCATTCAGGAGGGCCGAACGTACTCCCGGGGAGCGTTGGCGGCATTTGACAGCCGCTCGCGATGAGGAGACTAGACAGGGCCTGGCATTCGGCGTTGTCCTCGGGATCACTTTGTCGAGTGGTCATTGCCAAGACCATTCGTCTGGTAGACGATTCCTTCCGCAAAAAGTCAGCACTCTGCATCTATGCTCATCACGATCAAAAGAAGTCAACCCACCCTCGAAGCATACTGGCCAGCATCAAGTCCATGCCGATCATCTTGGCACATGCGGCCTCGATTGAAAGGTTCTCGAACGCCTCCGCGTGAAATTGATACACGCGCGTCTCCCAAAACGGTTGAAGCTGCTCTGTGATGATCGTTATGAGCTCCTCGCGAGATCGAGTTTGTTTCGGAGAGCTTTTGCTCGGCGCGACGGAACCTGCTCGAAATGCCTGAGGTAGTACCGTGGACCCGCGGTGTCTTGGATCGACGGCTCTTTCGACCGTCTTGGCTCGCTCAGCAGCAGCACCGGCACTGAACGGTCCTGCGACCCGGTGGTCCGCGCCGATGATGAAGTCCCGTCCGGGCGAGAGCACGGGGGCAGGCGAGTCTTGCCCAAAGGCCGGCGACAGTTGCCGTGAGGCCGCTACCTCACCAGAGGAGGCCGAAGGTCGCAACATGGATGCTGCTACTGCCGTCAGGCTCGAAGATGGCATGGACCAGGCCGGTCCCAGCCCTAATCCCTGTTTGGGCTGCACTGGTTGAGTCGGTCTAGGAATTGGAGCGGCTGTGCTTGCGGGAGCTGGGGGAGGGGGTGGTGCGCTATTCGGATTCTTCTTGGCTTTCGGTAGTTGCTTAAGTAGTTTGGATTGCTGCATCATGCGTTCGTAGGACGAGGAGACCGTCCGGACAGGGGCTGGCACGGGGGCTTTGGGCCGAGGCGCTGCCGCAGGTGCAGGTAGTCGAGCAGTCTTTGAGCCGGCCTGTACGTCAAAAGCGGGTTTGGAGGAAGTTGGTGGAGTGGGAACGCCGGGTAGGTTTTGTGGGCTCGGCGGGATCGTCGACGGTGTCGGCGCCGCCGAAGATCTGTGATGCTGGCACAGATCGTTAGCGCCGGTGGCATCGCGCAAAGATACATCAAAGCTCACACGTAGGACGAAGCCTCCCGTGACACAGCCTTGCTTGCTTCAGATCTGGATTTTTTGCTAACTACCAGCTGCTTGTTAAGCATACCGTGAGGATCAGTACGCAGTGTTTCCTCAGGCTCCTCCGAGCTCTCGATCCTAGTCCGTTTCCCATCTGAAGTTGTGCCATTGACTGTCGCCACAACATGCGGCTTTTCTGCTGGTACAGGTACCTGACTCGCAGTGTTTCCCGTTTGTTGCCGTGCGTCACCGTTGATCTCTATGCCCGCGGCTTGCTCTCCACTCTGACTGTGAGCAAATCCGTTCGACAGTCGGGAAAAGGTCGTATCATCTTTCGATAGAGGTGCATTCTTGAGTTTTGGAGCCATATCCTTCTTCGACACATGCGGAGTTGTATTCGAAGGAGGCTCGAGTGATGCTCTCTGCTGCTGGTTCTTAAGCCTAAGACGCAGCGTCGTCGACAGAGGTTGAGAACCGCTCGATTGACGGTTATTGACCTCTGGCGATGACTCGACGCTCTTTTCCTTGTCCTTTTTTGCTCGTCCTTTTGGGTTTGCGGGTGATTTCGCTTTGATAGTTGCTGGGCGGGTGGCTTTCTTCTTGGTCGTCGTCGTCTTGGCTGGGGTCGATTTCCGACTTGTCTTCTTCGAACTCGAGTTGGAAACTGCCGGGGACGTCTTTCCTTTTATGGTGGTTGTGCGTTGGTATTGAGTGAGGATAGCATCGGCAGTACCAGCAAAGCTGGAGACAGGTTCCCATGTGTCGTCTTGGGGTCCGTATCCGTGCCATCTCTGTAGGAAGCACGGGCCAGAGCAGGGTAAGCCCCTGAAGCACGGAGCAAGGAAGGGATGTGTTGCTTACCACACGGTAAAGTGTTTCCCCGTTCGGTGATTGGATGTCATCCATGATCTTTTCGACGACGTACAACTCCTCGTCCCCATCATCGTCGTCGTGCTCATCGTCACTGTCATTGTGGGGGTCGGCGTCACCCTTCGGGGGAGGGTCATCGAGCGTTGAAGCCGAAGAGGAGGCGACGGACGAGATGGAGGACGTCTCGGACCGATCTCTTCCATACTGGCGGGTAGATTCGGCGGTGGTGTTGGTCGTAGTGGCGGTCATGTTCGTGACCTGCATAACAGCGGGTGCGGAGTGCAGTTGACTGAGCGAGACGAATCGACTCGGCGGTGAGTAGGGTGGGTCGTGTCGTCGTGTCGGTGTTGAAGCGGTGCTAGGTAGGAGTCGAGATCGGGACTAGGCTTCCTCCATTCCCCAGGGCCGAGGTGTCACCGCATACGAGGGCTGCGTTGAACGTCGTACGGGCGGCGGCAGGGTCGGAGCAGCGGGATCGACGGCGTGCTGCGAGGGTGGGTCGACAGCGCACGCCGTAGAAATGACTAGGCTGGGACTGAGCCTGGGAACGACATCCGGAATCTGCTCAACAGAGACTAGGCGCGAAGAAGCAACCGAGAGGGGAGAGTCGTAGCAAGCCCCTGACCACACGAAAGCCCGCGCGAAGGCAGGCAGCGGCTGGCAGCGGGAATCGCCGCGGTGATCGCCGCGGAGATCACCGCGGAAACAGTCGAAGACGACTGCTGTGCTGCCGCAGTGGGCCCGTCGCGT
The DNA here is from genome assembly GCA_022702605.1 of Microbotryum scabiosae. Lineage (NCBI taxonomy): Eukaryota > Fungi > Basidiomycota > Microbotryomycetes > Microbotryales > Microbotryaceae > Microbotryum > Microbotryum scabiosae. Next base: position 852,064 of record JAHWDV010000014.1, on the reverse strand, counting down.
CGCGTCCTCCCCTCCCCGCTCTCCTTCCCTCCAAGCGCCCCAACTCAGAACACCCTCAGCAATGGAGAACCCCTACGAAGAACAGCAACAGGGTATGCATCACCCCGCTTTCGTACTACGTCTTGTCTCCCCACGTTGACCATTCTCCTCTCGCATCCACACCACCAGCCACGATCGCGCGCATCCTGTCGACCGTCGCAAAGTTGAACGAGTCCATGATCCATCTCAATTCCGCCATTTCGGCAAGTCCACCCATCCTCCGCCTTGCGTCCCATCAACACTTGAGCTAATATTTATCTACTTGTCCCCCCGCGACGTAGGAAACCAACACGTACAACGTCAAGGTGACGGAGACGGTCGAGTTGTGGACCTCGTTGCAGAGGGGGACGCGCCACAACCTCGAAAGTACGGGCGAATTGCACGAGCCCGAGTAGGACAGGAGTGAACGGATAGCGACGGGATGGGACGGGAGAGTGGGGACCATCAGAGGATGCGGTGATGCGGTGTCGGTCATTGCATCACGCGTCAGGTGTCGAACGACGCGTCACAGGCCCGGCGAACCACAACGCCTCGAGTCAGCCGAACGCATCAAGCCGGACGAACAAAAACGAATTTTCAGCCTCGCAGCAAATCGAAAGACTTTCAGAGGCTTGATCCACCGCTCACAAAGAGTACTCTCCTGGTCAAAAAGGCAAGACGGGAAATTAGACTTCGCGGAGGGGATCCGGAGGGGATCGGTGCAGGGAAAATCATGCCCCGGACGAATTCGTCAAAAAGTACAGGGGTATCCGAATTATACGACTGTAACAACATGTCCAGATTCATTATATCATAAAGCTCCCATTCAACCGTCAAGTCTCTTGTTGACCGAACCGAGAGCGGCCTGCGAGAAGATTGAGTGGTTGAAATTGCAAATGTCAGCGACCGGCAGGATGAGAAGGGATCTCCCCTCGATGTATGCGAACCCACTTTGGGCACAAATCCGGGCGTCAATTGAACTTGGTACGCTAATCTTTGAGCAAGCAAGAGTGATCGGCAGAATTTCAGCATTCAGACATACAAAACGACTCATCAGGGAGAAACTCACGTGTCGACGATATCCCTTACCCCAACCTCCGCTTTGAGATCATCCAACTGCTGCAAGAACTGCGTCGCATCCGGATTGCAATCAATCTGCAAGAACATCACGCCCAACTGGAATGGTGGTCCTCGGACCTCGTCGAGACGACCGGCCATCTCAACGAGTAGGTCGCGTAGCCCGTCTCCGTCATCGGCTCGTCCGTCGGTGATGACGATGCAGATGAGGGGTTTTCTTTTGGGGCCTTTTGCCGGCTTTGGCATCCTCTATCCGGTCGACAACGTCGCATAGAATGACGTCTAGTACCATGGCCGTTCTAGAAGGGTGCAGACAAAAGTCGGGTTGGCCGAAGAACCGGGAACACTGAAAATCCAGCTCGGCCCCAACCTTACGGTGGACCCAAACGGCTGAATGTTCTCAAATACTTCTCGCGCAGTCGAAGCGTCAACTACGTTCTTGAGGTTGAGATTGTCGTTGTTCAAAAAGCACAGATCGATGCCGTCCTTGTCGTGTGTGCGAACCGCTCGGGCACGCCAATCAGAACATCCCGAGCTTCATACCAATGCTCCGTCACCGACGGCGAGTTGTCCAACAGGATGCAGAGATCCCAGTGCCAGAGCGTGTGTTGCTCGTGGCAGCAGGGACATAGGGGTTGTAGGAGCTCACAGCCGCCCCACGTGAGGCACCCGACACGGTCGACGCTCGAAAAACCGAATGCTGAGGCGATTGGAATGGGTCCTCGATGCTGGGGTAGGATGTGGAGCTCAGATTGGTCGATCTTCGAAACATCGGCAACAAGGATGAGTGTAGGCGTACGGAGGCTGAGCCTCGCAATGGGCCACAAGCGCCGCGCCGTCCTCGGCTCCAAGCCCAGCCAAGGAAGCCCAAGAAGCAGTTAGGTCACCGGCAGCGCAATCGGCGGGCGCCTGCAGAGCTGGGACGAGGGGCAACGTCATTGTGGGTTTTGCCCTCTGGTCGATTACCTCATCGACGACGACCTGTGGGCCTCGCAAAACACCACAACGTCAACCCCCACTTGCGTCGACGCTTGACTCAGAGGTGTGCTCGACGCCGAAAGGACCGTCTGGGATCCCATCGCTTGTTTGCGACTTGGTGCATCGACACTCGCCACCCCCTCGCCACCGCCCCCCCCTCGCCCGCCCGGTCGCCGCCCTCAAAAATCGACGTCACTGCTAGCACGCCAGCCCGTCGAGCCCACCATCCCTCTCGCGTTCGCTCGGCATCGCCCCTGCAGGGCCTAGACCCTATACGACCGTGGCCTGGTGCGATCTCGACTGAATCCTAGTCACTCTCGCCTCGGTCAACGACGCCCGACGACGCCCTTACCCCCCCGTCCAAGATGACGACCCGCTCATCTCGACGAGTCCCGGTCGCAGCGCCCAACACCGCGCCGCACCACGCCCATGCCCACGCCCACGGCGGCCAAGGCGGTCTCGGCGGCACGTCTTCGACCGGCGCTCAGGCCCAGCACCATCCTCACGCTCAGCAGCAGCATCATCCTCAAGCGCATCCGCACCCGCAACACCACCATTCTGTAGGACCACCCGCATCGTACCAGTACCCACCCCAGCTTCATGGCATGGACAATGGCATGCCCAAGCGCGAGGATGGTGAACAATTGGGTGCGTCTCGCGTCTCGCGCCTCTGCATCGTTCTTCGTCGACCGGGTGGTGTTTCGTCCGGGGCAGAAGCCGGCGCGTATGCGGATTGTTGCGCGAGCACCGGCCGGCGCCAACTTCGTCGATACCGCCGGCCTCGATGGTTTGGCTCTGTCCAACTCATATCCGAGCCGAGCAGGGGTTCTCTTGTAATATCGCCGAACTTGAACGTTCGATCCTTGGAACCAGATGCCCCGACCATGGTCCTTCTGGAAGTTCAAGGGCTCGAGGTGATGAGGTATGGACAGTACCCGGTTCATAACCAGATACGCTCCATCTAGGGCTTGCCGGGGAAGGTCGATTCACGCTTTTGCGTCCTGGTGTGGATTGTGGCATGACTTCAGAAACACTCTCTGAGATGACGTCGTAGCTGACCAACCACCGTCCTCTTGACCCAACTCTTGACCAGGATATTCACGTCACGTTCGTGCATCTTCCGACCCCATCTCGCGTGGCGGCGCTTTCGATCCGGATGGAGGACACCAACTCGACCAAGAGCCGAACCCTTTCGAGCAGTCCTTCTCGGGCCCGGAACCTTCGGGGTCCATCATCGCTCGTAGCTACGGTGGCCAGACGCCATCCTTCGCGGGGCACGTGTCGCGTCGAGCTCGCTCGATCAGTCCCAACAGTCTCGCGAACCGACAGACCCCAGGCGGCTCGAACAAGATCGCGCAATTTTCGATGATCCCGACCCAAGGCACCGACCTCTCTCAGTTCGGCTGGCCACATCAATCTTTTACGCCGGGAATGATGGGCGGTGCGGCTTTCGACCCTTCGATGATGCGGACTGGCTTGACGCCCCTCGAAGGCGTGAGCTCGACCGGCGGAGGCGTCTCGTTCCCTCCGCCCTCCCCGGCGACGGCGGCGTTGTTCGCGATGATGACGAACAATACCCCCGGTACGGCCGAGGCAGCAGCGGCGGCAGGGCTGGCAAGTGGAGGACCCAGGCCTCACGAAGGGCCGAACGAGGCCAACAACTTCGAGGCCAGCTTTGCACGAGCGGCGTCGGGGAAGCACGAAGCAGGCTCTGTGCAAGCGCCCGACTACTCGTCTCACCATCGGCAACCTCAGATGGGCCCCAATGGCCGAGCAGGGCACGGTGTGGTGCACCCTTCGCATCTCCAGAACGAGGTGCATCCACCCCAGGCCGCCTTCTACCCACAACAAACCCCGTACGGACAGCACCAGCCGAACTTCAACACTAGATACTCGCAAAATGCCCACCAACCTGGACCTGGCCCTCTGCACCTCGGTTCGGCTGGCTTCCCCCCCAATAACCACGTCGAGGCTCTTTACAACCTCGGGCACACCGACTCGCACAACAACGATGCCCTCGTGGCCGCGGCAGCACTGTCAGGCCTCGCCACACCCGGTTTCCACGGCCACACGACTCCGCTGGAGCGAATTGCTCAGGAGAAGGCCGCGGCCTTGAAGCAGGCGGATGGTACGACTGTTGGCATTGTGGCCCCGACCTCCGTGAGTGCACGTACATCGACGACCTCGGTGTCGAACCCCACCCAGACGAAATCTCCCGCGCCCTCGACGAATGGAGGTTCGCAACCTGGAAACGGAGCAGCTGCCCCGGCGAAGGGCAAGCGCGGAGCGGCGGGTGGCGGAGCTGCAGCGAACAAGCGAAAAAAGGTCGAAGCCGAGGAGACCAAACCCAAGGTCACACCTGCGAAGAAGGGCAAGCGCGCTTCGGCACCCAAGGCCGTCTCGTTGGACGGGATGGATGACGAAATGGATGACGACATGGATCAACTCGACGAGCCGGAGGGGCAGAGCAACACCAGCCCTGCCCCGTCGAACCCCAACGAGACGGAAGAGGAGAAGCGGAAAAACTTCCTTGAGAGGAATCGACAAGGTGAGCTTACTTCAATATCTTCGTCCGAAATGAATGATATCCGACTGACCTTTCCTCGGCCCTTCACCCTTGCAGCGGCACTCAAATGTCGCCAACGCAAAAAGACGTGGCTCGCGAACCTGCAGTACAAGGTCGAGTCGCTGACGACCGACAACGACACGCTCCAAGCAACGGTGACGAACCTCAAGGAGGAGATCCAATCCCTTCGTGCGATCCTGCAAGCCCATGCGAACTGCCCTGTCGCGGACGGTGCCGACCATCGAGGACCATCGGTTCAAAACCTGGCACCGAACGGGCAGCAGCGGTATTGAGGAGGCTACGTTTCGTCGGCGGCCCGTTGTATACACGATGATCCTTTCTTTCCTCGCACGTTTGCTGTTGCTGTTGTATTCCTATCGCCATTTTCCTCTGTCAGCCACTTTTTCCCCACCCACCCCACACACAATCCCAAGGCGCTCGATCTTTCCCGTCGCCGATCGGTGCCACCTTCCGGATGCTCGCCTATTATACACTATTCCATGTGTGCTCGTGTGTCATGCCCGGATCGTAGCTCTCACATGCCCTAGAGTGGCCCATATTTCCTTGTCATAACGCACTTATCTAGGATTGAATGGTCTTGTTCGAGAAACTGTCTGGTTTGTTCAAGCGTGATGAGCTCGGTAGGCTCTCGTCTTCCTCACACCGACTTGCTCGCGAGAGCTTCGACCGTCGACGGCGATGGACCATCTCACGCGCGACGAAGAAGGGCATTCGACACCACGGCCTTCGAACCGAATCCAACGGGGATTATTGCCACACCTTCGGGACCATGACGACGACGAACCGCCTCGACACCACCCTATGATGGCATCGACGACGACGACCTACGCACCGACGACGACGGGCCCCTCAAATGCTCCGGTGGCTTCGACCAGCGGCTCGAATCGCTTCGCAGAGAGTCTCGAGCAACCACCTCCTTCACGTGAAGCGTACCGGTCTGAGAGGAGGAACACGCCACGACCACTCTCAAGAAGACAAGTGCAAGTGCCTCAACAACTCAAAGTATGACCGGACCGTAGTTGACCCCGCGAGATGGGCTTGTGATGAACCTACAGACTCTTGCAGAAGGCTCGAGCACTTGATGATGCTGGATCACCTCTGGACGTGTCCTCGACTTCCCTGCCTAAAGACGACCCCAAGATCAAGGAGGTGCGTCCCACCTGCGCCGTCGATGGCGTCCGCCCCCGGAGTGTCGTGCTTGCGGGATGGAGATGTAATCGTCGCTGACCAGGACTTGGCATTATCCTACCGCACAGGACATCCTCCGACTGATCGAACAGTACCTCGGCGAGGAAGGCTACATGGCGACCAAGTTGGTCCTGCACGACGAAGCCAACCTCAAAGCCAAACAAAAGGGCGAGCGCCAAGTCCAGACCAGGAACCTCAAGCGAGCCATATTGGGTAGGAATTTCTCGAAACGATGTTTGTGCTGGGCATAGCTACGAAGACTCAAAGCACGTCAGTTACCTACAGAGGGTGATTGGGCCGAGGTCGATCAACTCGTTGGCAAAGGGCCGCTCATTAGGACCCAGAACGCTCTGCTCTACTCTCTCTACCGCCAACGTGAGTTGCTCTACCCGGTTTCTGTGCGGGTGTTGCCCGGTTACTGACAACTCTTATGCATGCGGTGCGACAGAATTCCTCGAACGTGGGCCAGCTCTCATTCATACAGAGCTCTGAGCCGCGTGATTCTGTTAATACTGATGCGGAGTACGACCCCCTTACCCCTTTGCAGATATCGAATATCGCGAGCTGCAAAAGGTGCGTCCGCGGAGCTGATTGGGCCATAAGTTCTTTTTAGACCCAGACTGATGAGTCCCCTCCTCTTTCGGTCAGGCCTTCACCCTCCTCAACAAGCGCCTCAAACCCCTCGAGCACTACCAACCGACCCCTGCCGACTTCAAGGACTTGTGCTACCTCTTGTCCGCCAAGTCGGTTCACGACGCTCCTTCATTTAAAGCATGGGAAGGGGTCAGCTCGGCGCGGGAGAAACTGTGCGACGTGCTGGAACAGATGGTCGAAAGAGAGCGGGATGAAAAGGAGGAAGGTGAGGTCCAGGTTTCGACCCCTCAGCTCGTCTGTGATGAGGGATCAGAATGCTCACTGCAGAACTCGATCGACAGAGAGCGCATATGTCCCGCCCGGGCGCCTTGTGACGATGCTCGAACAAGCTGTCTCGTTCCAGCTCGAGCTGTCCCGATTTCGACCTCGGCAGGCTCCTGTCATACACACGTGAGCGCGCAACTCGATGGACCGCAATGCTCTTCATCCATTGATGCTGATCGAGCTTCACATCTCCACAGACTTTTGAAAGATTACACACCCTTTGTCGTCCCGAACGCAGTAGCAAGCACCTTCGAAGGCCACCGAGCGAACGTCAAATCCGTGCGATTCATCGGGACCGAAGGCGGGCAACTCGTCTCGGGCTCCTCCGACAACTCGGTGCGGGTCTGGGAGACCCATTCGGCGCGTTGTCTGGCCGTTTGTAAGGGCCACCGAAGTCGAGTGTGGGATGTCGACGCGACGCTCGATGGAGAGCGGCTGCTGAGTGCGAGTGGGGACAAGACGGTCAAGGTGTGGGATTGGCGGAACGAGGTTGAAGCGGAGCGGTGCGTGACGACGTTGGAAGGGAATCATGGTGACGTTTACTCGGCACGGTGGCACCCTAGTGGAGTGAGTGGACCGAGTAGCACGTTCGACTTGGGCACTAGGTGCTTTGGAGCTGATCCTCTGTTGTTGGGCCCATAGCAACATCTTGTCACAGGTGGATATGACAAGATCGTTCGACTCTTTGATGTCGAATCGGGGACCATACTCAAAACCTTCACAGGTAAGCCGGACGTCATTTTCTCCTTAGGAGCTACTGACTGAACCCACGCCCGTGCAGGCCACTCACTCTCGATCTCGTCCGTCATGTTCAACCCCTTGGGCAACCTCATCGTCAGCGGGTCAAAGGACTCGAACGTGCGCTTCTGGGATTCTGTCTCGGGCCTGTGTATCCGAACACTCAATGCCCAGCTTGGAGAGGTCACGTCCATCGATATGAGTGATTCGTATCTGCTCACTTCGTCGAGGGATAATTCGGTGCGATTGTGGGATGTCAGGATGGTGAGTGGGACCTCAGCCAAATTCGAACTTGGAGAATATGTATCCGACACAGGAATGTCTCTTCTGGACAGCTACGACCCTTGAAACGCTTCAAAGCCCACTCCAACACATCACACAACTTCGTTCGAGCGTCCTTCGCGCACGCGAGTCTGCTCGTCTCCGGATCCGAAGATGGCGTTTTGTACATGTGGCATCGGGAGAATTCGGAGGTGTTGCAGACGCTCGAAGGACACCGTGGGATCGTGTATGGCGCGGTGTGGAACGATAAGCAGAGCTTATTGGCGAGTCATGGATCGGATGGGCTGGTTCGGACGTGGGAGTACGATGAGAGGCAAGAGTTTGAGTTTGAGGAGGGGGCGTGATGAGTCTTGGGGCTTTTGTAGGCTACATTCAGGGAACCCGTTGTAACAAGAGACATTGTGGAGTATGGCTCCTGGATATGGGTGTAGGCGCTTTTGGTACGAGGAGCGCGACACCGATATTCCTTGTATACCATTACATTTTGAAGAGAGAGAAAAAGATTTCCAGCTTAAGGGACAGCTTAAGGGATTGGATTTATGTTTCTACCATCGGTTCAAGCTTGCTTAGTTTGTGTCCGAGCTTGCTCTATTCGGCGAGACTGGCTGTCGATCGAGTCGAACGTGATGAGCGACGAGTCGGCGCGACGGCGGGTTTTTCGGGGGCGGCCTTTTTGGCTTTCTTGACGGGGGGTTCGTCCTGGTGTGATGGAAGTGTGTTAGTCAAGTCAGTCGGAAGGGGTTGGGACTGTGGCAAACTCACCGTCTCGGCAGCGGGTTCTGCCTCTGCAGGGTCGGCAGGGGCGGCCTCGGACGAAGGCCGAGCCTTTTCGGGAGTATCGACCGACATGCTCTCGCTTTCGGCAGACTAGATGAGTGCCATCAATTCACGTCAGCGATATGCTCACTCACGGAAGATTCTCGTTCACTGATCCTCCCGTGGCAGCCGTGTCACCTTCTCCTGTGCTTCGGCGGTGTCCAAGGGTCGTTTGTCACCCGTTGCAGGCTCTCCATTGCTGACGGTGTCGACGACGGCTTCCTTGACTTGCTCGACCTTGTCAACGACGGCGTCCTTGACTCCGTTGGCGGCGTCTACGACCTTGTCGACGACCGATCCCGATTCGGCAGTGGTCTCGGTTGCGCTAGTGGAGGGAGCCGCAGCAGCATCCTCGATGGCTGCAGAGGGTGCTTCAGCGAGTGTAGCTTCGGTCTGATCGTCTTTAGTGTGACCGCAACCGTTGGTCGTACTTTGTTTGGCCTTCTCAATCGAGTCGATGATGGGCTCGGTCGCTGGCGCCGGCGTGGTGGGGATCGGCTTAGGTTCCTGAGCGACCTCGTGTGGGGTAGCAGTGGTGGTGGGAGGGCCAGCGGAGGCGAGCCCACTGGCCGGCTCTGATGTGGCAGGCAGGTCGGCGTCGCCCGTGGCACTCGTGACTGGTGGTGGGATGTCCTCGTTGGCAGGCGTGCCCGTCTGGAAGGGGGCTGGGCCATCGGTGCTCGTGGCGGTGGTGCCGGTGGTGCCGTCCTCCTTGTCGCTCGAGGCGCTGGCATGAGCAGCAGCAGCGGCAACCGGCGCCGTTTGGGGCTCGGATGACGTCGTAAACGGAGCCGACGCCGCGAGAGCCGGCTCTTGCAGAGGCACAGACGTAGGGATGTCGGACATGGTGGCGCAATGGTCTGTGAAAAGGGTTGGCGTGGGGGTTAGGCAGCTTTCGTACTGATGAACGAGGAAGGAAGGGATGGTAGTGAAAGCGCGTCGACACAGAAGGGACCAGAACTCGGGGATCTGAGACTGTGGTCAGCGCCACGAAAGTTCCCTTTTTATCAGCCGGTTGAAGACGCTTTGAAGCGATTCGCGCTTCTGGGCATGCGAGACTCGACCGTCGAGGCACGCGTCGGTGATGTGCTCGCTCGACCGCTCTTTGGCCCCCTCGAGGACGAGGTCGGCTTAGGGTCAATACAAAATCGAGGAAGCAAGTCCTGTGTACTCCAAAAGCTATGCCATATTCATCTCAAGCAGGAGTTGTTGAAGGTTTGGCCCGCGTGGAAATCTATATATATATTAAAATAAAATGATAATAATAATAAAATAATAATAAAATAAAATCAACCCTTGCATTTCCCCGTCCATTCTTTCTCGAGTTTCTACGAATATGCCGTCGATAATCGCCCTACACCGCTTATCGACTTTCAACAGCCTTTTCTTCAATCTCTTTTCTCTGCCGTCTGCTACAGAGAGGTCGACCAGCCTGGGCTTTTCGCTTTCGACTTCTATCGACCTGGGAAGCCTTACATTTGAGGGCTACGAAATCGAGTACATCATGCTTGTGCATGAGTATGCATATCTGTGCGTCTGGGTTTCCTGGGGTAGTCCCATTGAATTGCACATGTGTGCACTGTCATGTACTGTCATGCACGGGTTGCATGCGCTGGGAACCGGATTCGAGTGTCCCAAGCTTGATAGCTTGATCCACGGCGGTTCGAATGGTTCGCGGCGAGGCGCCGAGACTGCACGGCGGTGCATACGGGTGCATCGCTGTGCATCACTGTGCACACGTGTGCATTGGGATTTCGGAGTGTTGATTAGGGTTCTATACGAGTATGGACTGGATCAGACATCATCCCAGCCTGCTCCAAAGGGTGTTTGGTCGACCGGATCCCGAGCCTCAGTTTGCATACTTTCGTCGTCCGTTTGAGACCCGATTTGGGTAAGAAAGTCAACATTGATAAATATGCAAAGAAAGTCCCGCTCTGAAAAAGGCCCAAGGCGGCCGCGCGGGCAAGCAGACCAAGTCTCCACGACGGAGCGGAGAAGAGCTGTCTATGTCTAGTCCCGAAAGACCGCGAGAATGAACGTCGTGATATAGATGTTGTTCAGACCCTAATTCTCTCAAAACGAAAACCCTAGGCTACCACCATTCAGATCAATATGAAGATGGTTGCCGAGTCCACAGCCGTGATCATGGCGCTCTCTATTCCGACATGAAAAGACATAACTATCAGGGGGGCCGACATCTATTAAAGCTGGGTTGGGGCGTTTGGAAAAAGGAAAAAAAAAAGGAAGAAAACGGAAAAGAGGTTACGTCCTTGTTACATATGCTGGATTCGGACGACTCACCAACGACGGTGCCCACCAGCGAAACCAACGTCTGGGGCACGTCTTGAGCTGACCAAGAGGGCTTTGGGAACGATAGGGAGATCTTGTCTCGAACAGCTTGTGGCCGTACGTAAGCGTCATAATGGAAGGTCCAAGTGAGGGATTGAGACAGACCCTCGAGGGAAGCTGAGGGAGTCAGACGTAGTACCCGAAGCGTTTGTCGTGTCAGACGTGAACAGGTGCGCGTGACGGGGACGGGCGCGCTCCTGGCTCACCAGCTCGATCGGAGCCCCTCGGAATGACTACGAGCCGTGGAGGGACATGACATGTAATGGGCCGTTCGGACTCAAGAGTAGTAGTACGAGCAGACGCGTTTAAATAACAGTGTCATATTACAACCATCAAGAACACTGCTTCGTTCATTGCTGCTGCTATAAACCAGTGACCTTGGTGACCTCCGAGACCGACGGGTTTCCTTTCGGAAGACCGCAGGGCCGGGGGAGCTGCGATGCCGAGTGGCGGCGGCGCGGGCTGGCGTCATTGGCACCCGTCCGGCGGGAGCTTGCGCTGCACGTGACGTCGGGGAGCCTGAGGCCTCGACACATGGCGATCGGGGCAGTGATGGGTGGCATGGGAGGTTTTCGTGCAAATCTGGCACGTGGGAGCGGAAGGGCAGTCCTTTCGGACATGGAAGCCCGATCGACAGGAGACGTAGTGGTGCATGCCACCGGTAATCTTCAGCGAGATCCGCTCCACGACCCCGTCAGTTCGAGATTGAGCTAGACGGAGTAGGACTTTGGGGTCCTTGAGTGCAAGGATGAAACCATAGACCCTGGAGACGTGCTTTGTCTTGCCGACATACTGAGTACGTCGCTTCAAGACGGTACCAAAGTCCTCGATCTTCTGATTGAAGAGTCGGAAACCTTCGGCGTCCGAGAAGAAGCCCGCAGGGCGTATTAGATTACACCTGCACCAGATTGCGTAGGGTGGAAGAGGAGATCGACCGTGTAAAGTGGCTTACCCAAGGTAAGACCCTTAGCGACAAGTTGGCGCAGCTCGGCCTCTTTAGGAAAGCGAAGGCCGCGTTGTCCCACAACTGGCATCGCACCGGTGAGGGCGGGGAACTGCTTGTCGAGCGCAGCAAGGACCTGTTCGGGTGATGAGCCAGGCGGAGTCTTCACAGTTTACGAGGTCGTGGAGAAGGGGGGTGGCGGTGGCGGCGGTGGCGGTGACGTTGGTGGCCTTCGCAGGCGACGTGGCGGCAACGGCGGCCGAGTAGGATTTGGTGGGTAGGTTGGCAGCACCGATCAGGTCGGGAGGGTGGGTGGACGGAGGTCCAGTGGAACTGGTTTTGAAAACGTTTTTGCTGGTACTCATATTTTTTGTGTTCTCATTGTTTGGGTAGAACAGAGTCCGGTGATTAACCGTACTGGAATGCCGAGGCGGTGGGGAACCGATCGTACTGAATGCTCAGTAAAGAATTTTGGTACTAATTCAGATTTCTCTTCAGGTGAATCAAATGGTGTACGACGATTACCGCTTTCCGGATGATGGAATTGCACCATTACAAATCGGCTCCACCTCGGCCGCGGGCGTCAACAGCCGAGCCGTTAATTGACGAAATCGCCTTCTCACGATCGTGTACATGACCAAGCTCTGCCCCCAGGCGGCCATCAACAGCACGGCTGGACTTGAGCTCCATCATGCTCAATACGGCGCTCGCTAAGAGCTGGTTACAGTCGTTGTTGGAGCTGCCTGGCACCGCCAACGCCAACCACCTCCTCACTCGCCCCCACTTGTCGTCGCCTTCGTCCCACCTCCGATTCCCTCCAATCGCCCTCCTGACCTTCCTCATCCCCGTCTCCCTCCAAGCCTTGCTGCTGCACCCCATCTTCCCAAGAGCCATCTCAATGCCGGCTAGGCTGCTGTTGCTGCCCTTTGGCTTCTACTACGCCGCGCACTCGAGCTTCGATCATGGCTTTGAGCCGAGGGAGGTCTCGGTCGGCGTCAACTTCTTGGTCGGCGTCACCGGCGCCTATGCCATCATGAAGAGTCAGTATCTGGCGAATCGAATTTACCGAGCAGCCGAGGTGTTTCAGGCCTAATCACTTTCGATTTCCCGTATTAAGCCTTCGAGTTTGCCTTTGTACAAGACCTGTCACCGTATACATGGGTTGGATTCGACGAACGAGGCTATACCCGTCAACACTCTCCCGCCGAGACGAGCTCCAAAAGTGGCTACGGCAAACCTAGCAAAGTGGACCCGACTCGCCAGCGCAAGGAACAACTCGAGGCACTACGCCGCAAGGCCGCAGATACTGATTCGCCCATTGAGATCCTGTCCTGGACATGTCACCTCCTCGTGTCCATGCGGGGGACAGGATGGGCGTTCGGACCCCCACCTCGATGCTCGGCTCGACCTCACCCAATGAGTCACGCCAAGTACCTCAGACAGGTGCTTCTCGACCTGGTTTGGTCCCATTGTACCCTCGTGGCATGTTCTTATATCATATTGACTCCCCATTCGACCCGAGCGATCGCGATTGCACGTCACTTTACTTCCTTGTCGGTTGCCCGCGTCGAGTCTTTGGCCTTTTCGTGTGCTGCGCTCTCGCTCGGTGTGGCTGCCTTAGCTGGCTTGACCCTCGGCTTCACGTGCGCCTCGATACTATTGTTCACGCTTACCGGAATACTCCGAATCATCTTACCTACGCCCCTGCGACCGCCACCTTTCGACCCGCGCCAGTACCCTCGACTGTTCCAGATTCGTCTCCCGACGAGCGTGGCCAAGTTTTGGTCGGAGCAGTGGCACGATTTCTTCGCGCGGCCCTTCAAGGTCCTCGGTTACGGACCAGCGATGGCTGTCGTTTCACCCACCTTGGGCAAGACCATAGCTCACGTCTCCGCCGTCATGGCTGTATTCGCCATCAGTGCTTGGCTGCACGAGCACGCCTTGTGGTCGGCGCTGCATACCTTCCACATCTTCAACCCCGCTCACCTACCATGGATAACACGGTGGGGCTCGGTCATTTACTTCTTATCCCAGGGAGTGGGTGTTGTTATGGAAGGGGCTTTCACTTCGATGACGAAGCGAAAGGTGGGAGGAATTCTGGGAGCGGGTTGGACGCTATTCTGGATCGCGGCGCCTGGAGTTCTCCTATCGAGCTGTTGGTCAGTTTATTGCCTTCAACCGCTTCTTTGTGGATCTAGGCGCTTACCATACCCATTCTCCTGAACCAGGCTCGAGATGGGCATCATTCAAGGTATACCCCAACCGAAGCACTGGCAAGGCCCGTGGCGTTATGTCATTCCCGTCGCAACCGTATTCCCCGGCACTCTGTGGTCTACGCAATGAGCATGCACACTTATCTCACTTGCAAAACCTATACATCAACACTGCAATTAAATCTAAGCCTATTCTCGTATACTCCTTCCGGGATGCAGTGAATGCAAGGAGTGATGGCTCATCAAGATCTCGATCAACATGACTGGGATCGCCTCACTGCCAACCACTGCGATATGTCGAGGCACCAAGCTTTCCGACCTCGACAAGGGAATCCGGTCCCCAAATTCCTCCGTTTCAATTGGTACAACGAGAACCCTGCGTGTTATCCAAACGGCCAGATTTGCGGCACAGACAGTGGCACCTTACTATGCAAACCTCGCTTTCTGTCGCCTTTTCTCGATTACGAAAGGCCCGACGGCCGACGGCCGCGCGCCGCCGAGGTCCGAGATCAATTTCATCGGAGGCGGCTTCTATCTTGTGCCTGTGCGCGCCGATGAAGGCGAATCTAGAGGCCACGCGCATATTATGTCATCATGCCACACCATTTGTTCCTTCTCCTCAACATTCGAGACCATCGTTAGCAGCCGAGCGCACGCGAGAAAATTCGGAGCAAGGGAATGACGGAAGCGCTAGGCCGGTGCGCGCCGGACGTGTCCGCCCGCGCACACTTTGCCCGAACCGACGAGAATTCTGCCGTTTCCGGTGAGCGCCAAACGGCCAGGGTCGGCTCAAAGGGACGAGGGGCCTGTGCGTCTTACTGATGGAACAAGCTCACTGCGGTCCGGACGTTTTCATTACCAACCGCCACATCATGAACCCCGGCAAATTAGGACTCGACGTTTTGTTCGGCGAAACCGCGTCCGCCCAGCTTGAAGTAGTGTGGCAGCGTCGGCAGCAGTTCGCAGCAGTCAGTCGTTGGCGGCTCGCTCACTCGCCGCGCGAGCATCGAGGCTATCTCAGCATCTCAACCTTTCGCTTGGCATGCATGACAATTCCTCTTTGTGGTATCCACTCTTTTCCTTTTCTCCGTCTCTGTCTCAATCCACCTGTACCTTCCGACTCACTTTTAACAGATACGGACTAAGAGGTACTCCACGCTCAGCTCCGATATACACGAGTGAGATGATGAGAATAGCGTGGAGAAGAGAACTAAAAGGCAAAAGCATAGCAAAGACAGAGATAGGCGTGCGCATAATAAAACAATTAACCAAAATGGTAATGAAGAGTTAGGCTCTCAGACCCCGCTTCTAACACCGTCCACCCAAACGCTGGCCATGATAGCCCACTCTCGTTCCACCGCTCGAGCCACCCCTATCGCAATCCGAGGGCTCCTTATCGGCGCCGTCGCGCCGCTTGCCCCCTCGCCACTTTGGGGACCGCTTTGCCGGCCTATGACATCCAAAAGAAGGACGTGGCTGTGATTCCGACTGATACACGTATGACTCGGGCAAGATCAGCGACAAGCTCGGGTACCGATCCTCAGGGGTTCTGATCCACGGAGGATGCAATAGCCATATCGCCATCAGCGACTGCTGGCAGAAGAGTCTCAACCCCATGGGGAACCTTGCCCCACGATCCGAGGATGGCTCCTCTCCCGTTCACTCCTACCATCCCTCCGGTCCCAATTGGGAGGTCGTCGACGATTCCCTCGGCGACGATTTGGACAACTTCGAGGAGGACGTGACCGGAAACCCTCGAGAAGCGCCAAGCGCCAGCGCACCGAGATCTTCTCGCCCCCTCCTGCCCCCGCCAAGACGCGCAACTTGTACATCTGGAGGTCGCACCTCACTAACCCTCCGTCGAAGATCGTCGGGACCAACTTTTTCCATCTCTTTCAACTGCTCCGTAGCGACAGCACCGTCGGGGCCGTGCTCACCGGCGACGCCAAGGGCAACTCGTACGTCTTGATGCGCAACGTGCGCAACGAAGGGGTCGCCATTCCGCTAGTAGTATCCAAGGTCGCGTGATCGAGCATCGTATTTGGATCGTCGCAAGAGCGAACGGTTTGCTCAGTTACGTCGCGACCGATATTGACCACGGCAAGCGGCTTATGACTTACGCGGCCACCGGTGATACGGGGACCAACTCTCGATCAAATTTGGGTTGTACCGCACTTTTCCCGTTCCTGGACCTGCTTCGGGCTACTATGGTGACTAACAAGGTGAGTCTCTTTAATCTGAGGCCGCTGTCAGTGGCAATATTGAAACTGGTGCTTTTTCTCTTCCTTTCCATCCATAGTTCGACCCTTCTGATCGTAGAATTTGCGCCGTACGTCACGTGACGACATCTCTTCTTGTTCTTTAAAAGCACCTTCGACTTGCTAGGGCAATGTGTATAAAGCTTGTACTGATAATTGATAGTGACCACGAAAAATGAGCACCGCATGAGTCCCCTGTCTCCGGTATGCTTGCAGCCGTCAGTTCCGCAGAGTGTCGCGTAACCCATGCCCGACGCGCCACTGCTCTCCCCCACGCAGAAGGCCGCGGCGCCGGTGGTTGGCGATCGCAGCTGGCCCAGGCCCAACGGTCAGTACGCACGAAATCACGCCTTCGCGGCCGGTGGTCTGAGCCGTCTTTCGCGGTCTCGATCGCTGTCTTTCTACCCAACTCCCTCTCCCCTCCCCTTCACGTATCACCCAATCGGCTTTCGTCGTCATGCAGTCGTTGCACCAACTGCTCGAGGCTGACGCCGCCCAGTCGTCGTCGGCGGTGTTTGTGTACGACACGACGCCCTTGGCCGCGTTCGGCGAGTCGCTGATTCGCAGCCGCGCCGATTCCCGGTCGACCCCAGCCGAGATTTACTCGATGCAGACCCGTGCTGGTGCAGGATCCTCCCTCGTCGGTTTCGTCGAGTCGATCTCATTCACCTCCAAGGGTGCCCAGTCGTCGTCGGCGGCGCAAGCTGAGGCCGACGGTGACGCCACAATATCCGAGGCCAGCTCCGTGCCGTCCAAGCGCTCTTCGCGCGCCCGCACCGACTCGCAGAAGAAGGCTAAGACCTCGGCTGCGACTTCCTCCTCAACCGTCTCGCAGGCCGACAAGCCCATCGTCGTCCTCGGTTCGACCGATTCGTTTCTTGCCCTCGCCCCCTCGCTGCTGTCGCTCCCTCGCGCCGGCGTTCGTCCCGCTTTGACGATCCACGTCTCGTCGCAGATTTCGTCGGTCGCGTCGGACGAGCAAGGCGAAATCTCGCTCACCCAAGTCCCCGCGCTTGGCTCGCTCTTTGAGGGCGTCAAGACCCTCGACCAAACAGGCTGGACCGGTGCCGTCGTCTTGTCCGAGACCGCCGAGGAAGCTGCTTTTCTTGGCACGACCGTCGCCCATCGCCTCAACTCGGCTGGCCACGACCTCGTCAACGTTTTCGACGGCCTCACCGCCGGAAGGCAGCTCTCGGTCCTCGATTCGGCCTCGGCCTCGGCTGCGGCTGCGGGAGAATCGGCCATCTCGTCCATCTTGACCGCCGCCTCGATCCCTTACTTTTCGTACTTTGGATCGGCGAACGCGACCCGTGTGCTCGTCATCCCCGCCTCGACTTACTCGGCCTCCGCCAAGGCCGCAATCGCGCAGCTGCAGAGCGCCGAGGTCGGCTTGCTCATCGTTCGCGTCATCAAGCCCTGGGACGCCAAGCAGTTCCACGCCGCGCTCCCGTCGTTGGTCAAGTCGTTGCACGTCTTTGCCGTGGAGCAGGACGGGCAGTCGAGCGGTCCCTTCTTCGACGACATCTTGGGCTCGTTGATCCAGTCAGGCCTTAAGCTCAGGGTCCGCGCCGTCCCCGTCCCTGCTTCGTCGCTGCCGTCCGTCCACGACTGGATCAGCACCGTCGTCGCGCTTTCGTCGAACCAGCAAGTACCCGAGCTCAAGTCCCTCCTCCCCGCCGAGGCCAAGCTCGCCGTCTTCTGGGACTTGGATGCGATGACCGGCCAGACGGAAACCGTGCCCTCGCGCCTCGCCGCGGCTTTCGCTGCACCTTCGACCGGCATCGATGCCAAGCTTGCGATTACCTACGACAACTTCCGCCAGGGTGGTATTCAGCAAGCCTCGCTGTTGCTCGAGCCTCTTGGTAAGGCGACCAAGAACTTCACTGTCGCTGCCGTAGCCGCCACCTCCCCGGCGTCGCTTCTTTTCCTCTCGTCGCCCGCGGCCATCCTCAAGGCTTACGAGCCCATCTCCTCGAGCTCGGTTGGACGCGACACGCGCATCGTCATCTCGGCCAATTGGATCGCCGACGAGGTCGCGACTAAGCTTACTTACTCGGCCAAGAAGGCGCTCGCGGCCGTCGCTGGCTCCAGCAACCTCTATGTCATCGACGCCGACAAGATCGCCGCCGCGCACTCGATTCGCTCTGCTGATGTCGCCGAAATCGTTTTCTGGTCGTTGTACCTGCCCTCGTCCATCTCCGCCAAAGAGATCGTCGATCTGCTCGCGCAGAGCCCTTCGTTCGCCTCGTGGGAGAAGGCCAAGCTCATCGAAGTCAACGGTGTTGTTCGCGACGCCATCACCCAGGTCACCGTCGAGAGCTCGTGGGCTGAGGAGCACATGGCCGTCGATGGCGAGGACGCTGCGCTGGTCTCGCTCCCCACTTCGCTTATTCCCACCGCGGCCGGACCCAACCCCGATCGCACGTTCGCCGACCCCGTCGCCGAGATCGTGGGCAAGCCAAAGGACTCATGGCACAACGCCGCCCAGCGTCTCTTATTCCCCGAGTCGTACGAGCTCGAGAAGAAGGTCGACGAGAAGATGCGCCCCGACCTCCCCGAGAAGAACTTCCTCATCACGGTCTCGGAGAACCGTCGTTTGACTCCCTCGAACTACGATCGTTACGTCTTCCATCTTGAGTTTGACACCGCCGGTACGGGTCTCAAGTACGCGATCGGTGAGGCGCTCGGTGTTCATGGCTGGAATGACGGTGAGGAGACGCTCGACTTCCTCAAATGGTACGGTCTCGACCCCGACGCTGTGATCTCGGTCCCTTCGCGTCTCAACCCCTCGCGCGTTGAGCAGCGCACCGTCTTCCAGGTCTTCCAGCAGAACCTTGACATATTTGGCAAGCCCGGCAAGTCTTTCTACGAGACCTTGTCCCGCTACGCGACGAAAAAGAACGAGGAGCGCGCTCTGCGCTTCATCGCCTGCGCCGATGGTCACGCCACGTTCAAGAAGATGAGCGAGATGGACACGGTCACCTATGCCGACTTGCTGCGCCAGTTCCCCTCGGCTCGCCCGACGATCGCCGACCTCGTGCGTGAGATTGAGCCGATCCACCCTCGTCACTACTCGATCTCGAGTTCGCAGAACTTTGTTGGCGATGCTGTCCACTTGCTCGTTGTCACCGTCGAATGGTACACGCCCAAGGGTGAGCACTTGCTGTCATTGTTGTCCCTATCTGATGCCAGGCTGGATAGCTGACTTCGCATCTGATTTGGTAAATAGGTTCGCAACGCTTCGGCCAGTGCACTCGTTACCTTGCTGGACTCAAGGCCGGTGACCAAGTCATGGTCTCGATCAAGCCCTCCGTCATGAAGCTCCCGGCTCTCGACGAGGCACCTGTCATCATGGCGGGTCTCGGAACAGGTGCTGCGCCTTTCCGTGCCTTCATCCAAGAACGAGCTTGGCGCAAGGAGCAGGGCTACAATGTCGGCCCCATGCTCTACTACTTTGGTTCGCGTCATCGCTCCGAGGAATACCTCTACGGGTACGTGCTTTCTTAAAGCTTTCACAAGCTAAGAGTGCTTTGGCTGATCCATTTGATTGCTTTTCCACAGTGAGGAGATCGAAGCCTACCTGCAAGAAGGCATCGTCACCAAGACTGGTTTGGCCTTCTCTCGTGACACGGCTCAAAAGGTGTACATCCAACACAAGATGAACGAGGACGCCGACATGTTGGCCAAGATGCTTGAGAACGGTGCCTTCTACCTTTGCGGACCGACTTGGCCTGCCGCCGACGTGTTCGAGGCGCTGTGCTCGGCCTTTGTCAAGCATGGTCGCACGAGGGATCAAGCTGAGGCTTACATCGAGGAGCTCAAGGAGAAGGAGGCGTACGTTTTAGAAGTGTACTAGACGCTTTCGTCTGTTATCGGTTTTCGGGGAACAATATCGTACATGCAATTCGATCTTGGGATTTGCACAGGAGAACTTCTCCTTGTTGGACTATTAATGTGAGGATTCAAACCGAAATTACTTGTTGCATATACATTTCAAAACAGTCGTGACGCAGTGGGACTACGAATGCTGATAGCGGCAAGAGGCAGCGTAAGGAGGATAAGTGGACTAGATTTGACGCTCGGATTAGTTAAACGCAAGGCTAAACCGCCCTAGGAGCCGGTGTCATAGAGCGCTGTAGTTGACTGTGATCCTAGCCATTCGACATTCGTTGGTCCATGCGGGGTATTGCGCGCAGGCGTACAGCACGAGACGGTCCCCAGCTCGAGCCTGGTCGACGATGTCCAGTCCTGCCTCCAACGTCTCCATGTGCGATTCGAAGGTGCGAGATGCATGGATGTTGTAGTGGAGGTGTTGCGAGGCAATGATACCGTAAGGTTGGGAGGGGCTGGACGAGGGACCTGTGATCGGCGGAGGGATGAACCGTGCTGGCGCTTCCGAGGAGGCTGTCTCGGAGTCCGGCCTGATCAACACGAGCTCGAACCAGGACGATGAGCCCTCCCGTGTACCGTGCAGCTGGGGGAAAGATGAGAATCCTGTACAAAGAAAAAAATGACAAGCCTCAAATTCAGTCACCGTCCAGCTTCAAAGGTCACTTAGTAAGTAAGCCGACGCCAGCACGAACCTTGGTCTCGAGATTCGGTGGTGATGCGGATCCTGAAGGGGGGCGGCGTAGAGAACAGAATCATGTGAACATGCAAAGCCTCGTGCTTTTTAAATCTGTCCGGAATGCTATCTGCCATACTTTTCAGCCTAGCACTTACCTGCGCACTGGATGCTGAGACGGGACCTCCGGGATCGGAGACGATATCAAGACGGAGGCTGAGGCGAGGCGAGCACTGCTTGCGCGGACGGTGACGTGGGCTTGAGTCTGGGAGACTTGGAGTGGCCAGTATTCTCTGCACCACATGCGATTTAACGTAAATCAGCACTCAGATATGCAAACATGCTCGCGCCACGACATTTTCCGTGCCATGGTAGCACCTCAGGTGAGCTTCTCAGCTGCCCCCATTTTTGGCTTCCGAGATAGCCGAGAAACCGACTCCTACGCAAGTCAGAGGGGAGGGGAGAGTTACTCACGCCAGATCAACGATGTACAGAGCCAACTCCCGAGGGAGACCGACACATGTCAACTCGTCGACAGCTCGATTCGCATCCGCCACGTCGGCTTGGAAAGATTGTCCTCGCGATAGCCACGACATGAAGCCAGCACTGGTGCCTTGAGGGTGTCCTCGCAGCGCCGTAACTCGCGAGCGCGCCGCCGGGTCCGAGCGAGGAGGGGCAGACAATGACATTGACGAGCTGGGTGGTGGGGGCGAGGAGGCAAGCGAGAAGGTGTTGCCCATGGCGGTGAGCGCTTCTCGCTTGCCCGGTACTCTGATGCGTTGTCGAATCAAGCCGCAGTGAAGTGGACGGAACCAAGATAGCACGCCAGCCAGGGCCCGTGTGTGCGACGGCACACTCTCACGGGCATTCTTGATCACGTCGCCACCGTCCGGGAGTTCGACGCTTGGGAAATCCGAGCCACTTTTCCTCATGCCTGCGCCGCCAGCAATCTTCCGCCACTGGTCACTGACAGCACCACAGCAAGCCACTTCAATTGGGGTTCGTCATGAGCTTAGATGAATATCTTCTGTCCTCCGTCTATTGCAATATCTACATTGCCCAACTCATGCAACGCGACACTCCCTCACCCGGCGAGAGCGGCGTCGCCAGCGATTCAAGAGGCGTTCGCCGGTGACGTAGCCACCAAAATGAGTGTACGCACCGCGGCCCGAGAGGTTGAGCCGTGCCTGATCACGAGGACGGTAGCCCATGGTGTTCTCGGGAAGATGGCCGAAACCTGTTCCACGTGTCCTGTCAAGGTCTGATTGATGTAGAGCACTCCCCATCGCCACTCGTGATCGACGTCCCCTACCGGGGCGAAGGGACCGCCTCCCTGTCTTTGGCTCCGCTGGCGCGCAGACGCGCGCGTCAACATCGACATTCTCGAGAATGCGCATTCGAGTTGTCTAGTCGAAGAATCTCGATTTCGCTGGATAGTGCGAGTTTGGCCACATCGTTGCGTCACTTCTCCGAATAACGCGAGGGAGAGCAATGAAAGAATGGCCATTTTGAATCCAAAACTTGCTCTGTGGCAGGGTGTGGGGGTGGCCATCGGGTTTGCATCCAAGTGCAGCCAACAGGGGATGGCAGCGGGGCGGCTTCGCAGGACCGGCGCATGCTTTGCGTTTAGTAAAGGCTTCTTCGGAAATCATTTTTTAATTCTACAATTATAATATTCTGAATACCTTTGTTTACGAGCCGGTTTAGGGGTATTCTCCACAGGCCGGATCACGCGTAATGGCGCAGAATTCTGCTGACGCGGCCGACTACATAATCAAGCAGTCCTTGGTCGTCATTGGCGTCGGACGACGAGCTCCCTATAATTTCGATCTCTGCTTTGTACCCTCGATGAAGTGTGTGTTGCAACTCTCTCCTGTCGTCATTGCTGCAAAGAATCAGCCCTTCAGATCGCTGCGCCTTGCGTGGGCGGCTCTGAATTGCTCACCCCCAGTCACCCTTCAGGTCGTCCCGTCTCAACAGCTTTAGGACCTTCTTCCGATCTCGGGCACTGAGCTCAATCAAGTTGCGTCGATCGATGTTGTAATCGTGAAGATCGTGGTGCTTGAGGCCGAGGAACTTCACTCGGTTAACGACGAGTCCTTCCCTTTCATGCCGCAACGATCTCGAGCCACACGCGTAGGTTGCCAGGATCTCGATCCCATGCGGGTCAGCATCAACTAGCGCCATAATTGGGACGTGCGGCAGATCCATCGACAGCTTCTTGAGGAAATGTCGTGTAGCCATGTCCGGATAGCCTTTGCCGGTGATCAGCACACCGGAACCTAGGGCGTAGTCGAGAAGCAAAGCAGATGACGACAGGGCCGAGAAGATAGCTTCTTTCTCGACAACCAAGACCCATCGTATGCGTTCCGGGCAACTTTCGGCCCCATCGGCTGAATACCGAATACCGATAATTTGGTCGATCGGTGGTATCAACGTTCCCGTTCGCGAAAACGAGCCCTGTATCACCGTTGCGTTCGACATAAGGAGTGAGATTTGACCCGAAAAGAGTCCCTTCGGGGAAGAGCGAACACCGAGTTCGGAACGACGGATGCACAGTGTCGCAGCTATATCGTCGACTATCTACAAAGACTGTATGGTGAGCATCGAGATCGGCAAAATGCGGTCGGCGGGACGTGTGGCTCGACGCTCACCTCGTCCACGACTTTCTGCCTGCCAAACAGCTCGACGGCTCGGTAGTAGTAATCGCGTTTGGATGCGAAGACGCCTTTGTGAAACCCATCAAGAATGTACTCGATAACTTTCATGACAGATGCTGAAAATGTGTTAAGAATCTTCCGATTAGTCATCGAGCGCTGATTGTTGATGCCTCAATCGCCCACCTAGTTCCCTACCCCCGAGTCTCGGTTCAGCATCACGACCAATGCTGCGCGGGAAACTGATAGCCTTCTTATTCCGAAGCTTGTCGCGATTGGCGAGGAGGATACGGATGGCAGAAGTTCTCTTTGGCTGCGTGGCTTGGGCAGGGGTTCGCGAGGCGAGTTGCACCAGCTGCGCAAACACCGACACCGCCAGCTGTTCGAGTGCGCGAATGATGGCGCGTCTTCCGGAATCACGATGTGAGAGCTTCATACACAAGAAATTCCTATCTCAATTAACGTGACACGCACTCACCTTCTGGCGTCCTCATGTAAGCCACGATCGATAGGTCCGAGCTGGTATTGGGCGAGATTCGACAGCGTCTTTGGGCAAGGAACCTCAGGCAGCTCGACAGGAAAGCCGAGGGTACTCTGAAGGGTCGGTAGATTGTCTAGGTCATGAACGTTATAACCTGGGCTGCAATTAATGACCTCGCCGTCGGTTATCCCGCATATCCGCTTCGAGCCGCAGATCGTGCCTCCCGGATCAAAATCTCCAGGCCGAGGGAATTTGCGAGGTGCGGAGTCGTCACAATCTATGGTAGGTTGCGTGTTCCCATCCCGGTAACTTGCAGAACCTTGCGCTGAACAGGGCCATGGCCTTGGCTGATGCTCCATCAGGTGTGCTGCCGGCGGTTTGTAACCAAAAAAAGCGTCCATCTCGGCTTCCGTGGGCGACGGCGGAGGTGAATGTGGGATGTCGATAAAGTGGGACGAGGTTGGTCGCTGGTTGATATCTTGAAGCTGGATGGGTTGAGATGCGACGGTCGATACTGCGCCTACTGGCTCGAGCTCTACTTCGAGCGGGCCCAAGCTCTTGGCAGAAGGCAGGAGCTCGAGTTCGATCGGGCGTGAGGTGATCGAGGATCGCGGTGACTGGAACGGAAGTGATGAAGTGGCGTCGGACGAGCTCTGGGTATGTGAACCGTCGCTGAAATTGGAATCGTGTAAGCCGTCCATTGGGAGGATCTCGGCTTCCGGACACGATGCATCATCGTCCCCCGCCAGTGAGCCCGACCTGTCGGTCGTACCGAGACCGATGACTGGAGGGACGGCAGCTTCGTCGGTAGCGACACAGGGAGCTTTGAGTGTCCCCGCCAAATTCTTCTCCAGATGATGTAGCCACGGGGAGAGGGCTCCATATTGCTCAGATGGGCTGTGCATGGGAGGGCCGGCGAGATTTCGCACTGGGGCGCCAACCTCGTCGTACGACCAAGCTGCTGCGCGATCGACGTCACAGACAGCTTCGATTTCGGCCGAGTCCCCAAAGTCGGTCAGTTCAGGGTCGAAGTCCAGCAAGACATCGCGGTCATCGAGCTCCATGGAACGACAAATAGGAGATGGGTTAGCAACACATGAACGAGACATGGAGCGTCAGAGTTCATCGAATCTGAGCTCGGCGATCTCGGCCGAGCGCACTCGCTCTGGCTCCTCGAGGAGAAATCACACCTCCTTTTTATGGGTTCGTGAAGCGGAAAGTGTCAATTCGGCCGGACCACAATACACGTAAAGAAAAAGAGCTCGAGCGGAGAGATGCGATTGACTACTAAAGACAAGGAAGGGGTCGTAAAAAAAAGCGTAAACAGGAGACAGCGGCTCGGTCATTCTGCCAGCACAAAAAGTCAAACGAGAGAATGCAAAGGGGAATGGAGATTCAATACAATTCTCGTCTAGTTGCATCCGTTCGCACTGAGGCTGTTCTTGGGCACTGTGTAGTTCGTCTCGCTGTACACGGTCAAGTTGGCATTCATGTAAATGTCGAGATGCCGGTTGATGTAGTCCGCGGTGGGGTGATGGCTCGGGTCGCAACCAACGTCGCCATTGCCTTGTTGCCACACGCGCACGAAATCGATGCGCAGCACGCCTGGGAAAACGATTTTGGACCACTCGGGAGGCTGGAACTTGTCCGAGATGGCCAAATTGAGCACGATCGACATGGGCTCCTCGGAAATGAGGCGCTGGCCAATGCCGGCTTTCGAGTCGGGGCCGATCGCATCGGCGTTGATCGTCCATGTCGCCGTGTCGTTCACAGCCCAAGTGATGAAGCCGTTGGTTCCAGTCGTGTACTCGTAAGAGAATCGAGTGTACCCGGCACCATCGTAACTCGTGTCATCCGTCAAGGTGATGAATGACGCACTCTCTTGGTAGATGGCACCTTGCCATTGGTTCTGGAACGTCTTGCTCGAGTTGTAGACGACCGTCTCCGGGGTCGTGTTCTTCCATATGTAGCCAGCGTCCATGGGAGCGAACTGAATCGACTGTGACGCCGATCCCGTGCCGCGGTAGTCGACTTGCATCTCGTTGATATCGATTTCAGGAGCGCCACGACCAACGCCGACGTTCGGGCCAGGGTGATCCTCGCCGGGGCAGGTGCAAGCCGAGGCTCGCTGACCGGGGAGGTACGAGAGCTCGCCACCGTAGTCCTTGGATCCCGACGTCTTGGCAGCGACAGGAGAGGTTCCGTTGGGCCAGGTCTGATTTGGCAACGTTCCGACATCGCACGAGTTGTAACTGTAGGGCCACACGCCGTCGTTGGACGCGCCGTAACCAGGTCGGCCGAGGTTGCCCATCGTCCATACACCCGGCCAGAATCCCATGGCCTTACTCGTACCGGGCATCGACATGGACACCTCGATGATTCCACCACCACTGAAGCAGAATTTGTTCCAACTTTGCAGCATGCCCGAGCGGAAGTTGAGCCCATGGATCGGTTCTTGCGTCATGGTGATTTCGAGCTGGCCGTTCTTGGTGACGATGGCGTCAGGGTCATACCACTCGCTACGAGGGAACAGAAAAGGCGTCGGCATTATATGGTCAGCTGCCCATGAGCGTTGGTACGATGTCGACACAGGCAGCCCAGAGCGAGGCGACTCACTAATCAACGGTTCCCCAGTACCACAGATCAACGGCTTCCCACCACGGATCATCTCCCGGCCAGAATGTACGTCCATCAACGTTGAACTCGTCCGAGAAGACGAGGTTGTACGTATTGCCATCATGGCCCTTGCGGGTGTAGACCGAGGAGGGGGTGTCGATGTCGATGAGCGAAGGCAGACCGGTGATCTTGGGCACCTGGCCCGAGCCATTGATGCCACCCGGACCCCAGCCCCAGGCCGAACTGGTCCCAGATGCACTGTTCGGGAAGCGGCCTGTGATGACGTATTGGTAGATGGGCCACCCGGCGAAGAGGCCCACGATGACGACGATGACGATGGTGAGCACACCGACGTTGAACAGACCGCGCCAGCTTGGTGCTCCCCACTGCTTGTCCATCATCGCCTCGACGGCAGGATCCGGTTCGTGGAGGTAGTCGTCGTCCGCTGCATTCTCCTTCGTCCACAGCAAGTCTGCGTTGTGGCGTGCGAAGGCGCCGTTGTGCGCCGCAGGGCCGTCGAGAGGCGAGTTGTCGTACCAAGGCGGGGTCTGCGCGCCGGCGCGTTGAGCGAGCGAGTTGTCCGACTGCGAGTAGTGGTAGCCTGACGTCGGCAGGTAAGCCTGTTCACCACCGAGAAGGTCGATTGCGACATCGGAAGAGGCCATTGAGTCACGTCGCGAGAAGGGCGCCTTGCCATCGGCGTAGGTCGAGAAAGTCGATGATCGAGGGAAGGGTCCGAACGAGCCGCCGATCGTGCCGGACAAGACACCTGTGGAAGCATATCACTGGAGAGTCAGTTCGTCCGTTGCATCTGAAACCGCAAAAAAAGATCATGTCGCCCGTATAAGATCGCACATGGCCTCGCGACGAGTGCGCATCGCAACGCATCGCAGCACACGCCTACGCTCGGCCGGTCAGGCCAGGCCAGCGGACAGCACCGCATTTCCCAGTGCGTTTGGCGGGCGCAGGCGCGAACGTCTGTGAACCGGACGCGCGCCGCGACGGCACACCCACACCCGGAAAGCGCAACTCACCGAGCGAGGCATGGTCCAACATGGGCGAATCACCCCTCCTGACGCCCATTGAGTTGATCGGTGCGGTACTGGATCTGTTCATCCGTGCGGGGTTGCCACTATTGTGGATCGGATGGTCCGCCGATTCCGCCGAGGACGACGCCGAGCCGGACCCAGCCTCGCCTTGGCGCTCGGTTCGACCATTGCCACCACCGCCGTAACCGTTGCTGGATGAGTTCAGCGGCGAGTGTTGCGGTCGACGCAGGTTGGGTTGCGTCTGGGACGACGGCATCTGGTCGAGCGAAGGGGAGCCGAGCGGGAGCGGGTTGAAAGGTGGCATCGACTGCGACAGAGGGTCACACAGCAGGTCCAAGCAGAGACGATCGTACGAGTCGACTCGGGCCGACTCGGTGCGCGCGAAAGCTACCCCAAACACGCGGCAGCGGTTGCACGGGCCTAGTCGAGTGCGTCTGAACAGCAAGGAGTACAGTAGAGACTATAACTCAATGAAGGAACGGCAAGGTCGATCTGCCGCGGATATGACGTGATGAGTAGGGAGCGGCCCGCAGGCGCAGGCGCAGGCCGTGACCAAATGTTCGTCGACCTAAATTGGCTGGCTAGCGCCCGAGCGAAAATCCGCCAGCTCGCTGTCAACCCCCGGGCGCGCTCGGACTTGCTCAAGCGGGAACAACTCCGAGCCAATCGCGCGAGTCGAGGTAGTAACAACGACCAGAGTTCATATTTTATTATTCACATTCGATTCGACATGGCTTAGTGCTGTCTGCCCAAAACATAATTAGGTCAGGCTGTATTTCGGTCCTCCCGAGCCTTCGGGCACGCGCCATTCAATGTCCTGCGTCGGCACCTTGATCGAGCACGTCTTGCAATGGATGCAGTTCTGGCTGTTGATCACCAGCTTTTTACCGACCGCATCTGCGTCCTTACCTTCAGCATCGAGGTACTCGTAAACTGCAGCGGGGCACACACGTCCGAGCAGACCTTCGAACTGCTCCATGTTGTCGCGCACATGCGACGCACGTGCCGAGTCCTCGAGATGCAGGTGCACCGGTTGATTCTCGGCGTGGTTCGTGCCTGTGCGCGACACTTGCGTCAGGATGTCAAACGAGAGAACGCCGTCCGGTGCCGGGTAGTCGATGGGTGTGAAATCCCTGCTCGCGGTGGGAAGAAGGGGTCAGCTCAGCGGTGAGAAGACTTCTTCGTCAGTCGTTTTGAGGTCGGACTCACCTCGCAGGTTTGGTCGATTCGAAGTCTTCTTGAGAGTGATGGAAAGTCCATGGTACACGCCCCTTGAGGATGAGCGAGTCCACCCCCGAGTACATGATACCACCCCAGTTGCCAAGCGGGTTGTGGAACGACGGCCTCAGGTTGCGGATCTCCTTGAGCTCCTTGGCGACCCACGAGTCCTCAAAGGCGGCCTCGTACGACGAGATATCCACAGGCTCGGCCGACGACTGGTCATAGTCCTCGGGAAGGGCGGAAAGCGCCTTGAATGTTTCGTCGGCGGCCAGAATACCGGATTTCATGGCCGTGTGAGTGCCTGTCCGATCAGAAAAAATGTCAGCACGAACACCTATTGCGCGACGACAAACGCAAGACTAACCTTTGATTTTGGGCACGTTGAGGAAACCAGCTGAACAACCGATCAGTCCACCACCAGGGAACGACAGCTTAGGGATCGACTGGTAGCCACCCTCGTTGAGCGCTCGGGCACCGTATGCGATGCATTCACCACCCTCGAGCAAATCGGCAAATAACGGATGATGCTTGAGTCGCTGCATGTCTCAAGAAAGGTAACTTCATAAGCTCTACCCAGATCTGAATGTCTAGCGCAGCAACATGACGGCTTACCTGCAACTCGCGGAAAGGCGAAATGTACGGGTTGGGGTAGTCGAGGCCGACAACTATCCCGAGGGAGACCATCTCATCCTCCATATGGTAGAGCCACGTCCCGCCGTAGGTCGAGTTGTCGAGCGGCCATCCGAGCGTATGTTGAATCCTTCCTGGTTCGTGCTTCTCCTTCTTGATCTTCCACACCTCTTTGACTCCCAGTCCATACGTCTGCGGGTCCTTGCCCTCGCGCAGATTCAGCTTGTTGATGACCTTCTTGGAAAGCGACCCGTGCGCGCCCTCGGCGAACAAGGTGACCTTGGCATGGAACTCCATCCCCGGCTCGAACGAGTCCTTGGGTTTGAAGTTCTTGTCGAGGCCAATGTCGTTGGTGACGACACCCTTGACACCCTTGCCATCCTCGGTCCACAAGATCTCGGCACCGGCGAATCCAGGGTAAATCTCAACGCCGAGCTCCTCGGCTTGCTCGGCGAGCCATCGAGTGAGCTTAGACAACGAGATAATATAGTTGCCCTTGTTGGACATTTGAGGTGGGTGCGGCATCGGAAACGAGCCGGTCGGGGTGAGCCATCGCATCGAGTCAGACGTCGCCTCCTGGTTGAGCGGGGCGCCGAGTTCCTTCCAGTCGGGGATCAACTCGTCCAAGGCCCTCGTTTCGATCACCGCACCTGACAAGATGTGGGCACCTGATTTGAT
This sequence comes from Microbotryum scabiosae, assembly GCA_022702605.1. NCBI lineage: Eukaryota > Fungi > Basidiomycota > Microbotryomycetes > Microbotryales > Microbotryaceae > Microbotryum > Microbotryum scabiosae. The sequence continues at coordinate 821,803 of JAHWDV010000014.1, read as the reverse complement.
TGGTTTTAACAGTATACAGTATCAAAAATGTAGAGCAGGGCTGAAATTGTCAGTATCGAGCGTCGAACGCTAGCTGAGCGCCAAGCGCCACTCGCCGACGAATCATTCGGAGTCGGGCGCGGGGTAACTAACCGATCTCGGCACCCTTTTCGAGTACGACGACGCGGATCTCCTTTCCTTCCTCTTGAGCCTTCTTCATGAGTCGGATGGCGGCCGACAACCCTGCGGGTCCACCACCGACGATGCACACATCGACTTCATCGGCGACGCGCTCGACCTTGGACGGGTCAAACTCGTCCTCGACGGGCGTGGCTTGGGCCGTGCGTGCCGATGTCGAAAAGAGTCGTGCCAAGGAAGTCATGGCCGAGGCCAGCTTGGCAGTGCGAAGAGTGTCATGCTGGGCGGTGCGTTGCAAAGAGTAGTTCCGGCTGGTGCTGGTGCTGCCGCTGGTGCCGGAAAGAGAAGCGATCGCGGGGGTGAGGCGAGCGGTGGTGCCCGCGACGGTCGCCGTTCGTTTCGCGAACGTCGAGGACAGGGGTGCTGTGCTGAAGCGGGACAACATGGTGGGCCACGAGTCACCTTGGGGAGAGAGGTGAAGGAAAGGCGGGTAAGTGTGGAAGGAAAGGAGGAAGGCAGAGCGCAGAGAGCGGCTACACCAGGAAGCCGTCGGGTAACAGCCTCGGCAGCCGCGCCTGGCGCCAAATCCGGCTGGGCCAATCCCGAGCCGCCGAATTGAAAGGACTTAACTCCGTTGCAGCCTTGCAAACAGTCCAACCAAGAAGAAAGCCGAGAAAGTTATGGCTTTGAACAACAGAAAAGGTCGAACTGCCCACATGTCACTTTAATCAGCACTATTCCGCCCCATCCCATTTTCCAACAGAAGATGACGATTCGATCCGAGTCGCCGAATTTTTTGCTCCGAGGTCGAGTCGTCGATCACTTAGCGAACTGGCGCTGGGGTCCAGGACTTCCTTGCACTCTCATTGCACGCTCTACACCGACCAGTTCTCATGCACCCGCATCCACATTCGCACCCCCATGGGTCCCATGGTGGTCATTCGCACTCACACGGGCCATCGCATTCGCACTCGCACTGGCATTCCCCGTCATCGCTCTCCCCACATGCGCCTCCACCGTACACCCCACCTCATCCCTCGGCTATGATCAGCGTCGCACCTGTGACAGACGAGGGCATTATGGAAGGCCCCGACAGCCAGTCCACCGACATCCAAGCCGAAGCACACAACAATGACACCGAGGCGCACCACCAAGCGACGGTCGTAGCGACATTCGACTCGTATCGCCGAGTCGCCCTCTCCGCGAATCAGAGACGACGGACGGACTACTTCCAGCTCCTTCCACAGCACCGACGCCTCTTGCCCGGATACGCCGAATTGTTGAACAAGGTCGATGAGGTGTTGATCCAGAATGCACACTTCCTGCATGCTGTCGTCGAACTCAACCCTTTCCCGCCGGCGCAGCAAATCGTCGACGCCGAAGCTCCGCAGGAAGCTGATCACGAGGTTGGACTTTTTCTGCACACCTCAGCGGGCGCATCCAGTATCAGCCCAGTCTTATCTTGTTCTTCACTCCTTGCAGCGGCTAAGGTCGACTTTGCGGTCGGTCGCTCGGGATTGGAGTGTCGAGGTCAGCTATTTCAGGCTCTGCTCAGACACCGTCGCAGTCCATTGACAGCTGGGACTGAACTTGGTTTTATAGGGTGCGCACGAACGGGAGGCTACCTATACACCCATATTAAATGCTTTGCAAGAGTTGTACGGCCACTATGAAGCCAGGGACAAGGCCAAGCTGAACGTCCTCGTCCCCGGAGCCGGGTTGGGTCGACTCGCATGGGAGATTGTCAATGCAGGTCAGTCGAAGCTGTGCGTTCACAGCTAATGATATATCGGTGTGCTGATGTTGTCGAATCTGTCAAAAAATCAGGTTATACATGTCAAGGTGGGTCCTGTGCTCTTGGGGTGACTCTGCACGTTGATCCTGAGCTGAAGCAATCTGTCCCCACCCTTCCTCGCCTAGCCAACGAGTTTTCCCTCTACATGGTCAGTTTCCAAGGCTGTTGCTAATTTGAGGGGAACTATCTAATCGATGCATGTTGCTTCTCTGTTTACAGCTCATCGTCTCATCCTATATCCTCAATCAGCAAGTAGATCAGCCGGCATGAACAGACGTCGGGACTAATTGTATCGTGGGTCCTTTTCACAGCACAACCTCCATCAATGCACACACAATCCATCCGTACCTTCACTCGTTCTCGAATGTTCGGACAAACGCCGATCTCCTACGCTCGGTCCGAATTCCTGATGTCGATCCTTCGACAATCGCCTCGACCTCCTCGGGCGAATTTTCCTTTGCCGCCGGCGACTTCCTCGAAATATACGCACAACCGTCACAGCAGGCTCACTTTGACGTCATCGCCACCTGTTTTTTCATCGACACGGCCAAGAACATCGTCGAATACCTCGAGCGCATATGGAGCCTGTTGAAAGACGACGCGGTCTGGATCAATTGTGGACCAACGCTGTGGCATTACGAGAACACAGAGGGTTGCAGCAGTATCGAATTGAGTTTGGAGGATGTGAAGGCACTCGCCAAGAGAATAGGTTTTGTTCTGGAAGTGCGTTCCTCCTACGTTCGCACCATGACTGGTAGTTTTCCTCGGGACGTTATTTAGCCACTGATGCGGGGCGCCCGCTCTTGTTAACCATCGCAGAACGAACGTGAAGTCCAGACAAGCTATGCAACCAACGAAAGATCAACACTACGACATGAATACGCGGCGAGCTTTTGGACGGCTCGCAAGAGTGTACCGGAGGAAGCCCGGCATCTGTCCAATCAGGGTGCAGATTGACATTTCCGAACCTGCTCAGAGTGAATATTGACATCGCGTGCAAGATTTAAGCGGTCATCTCCGAGGCCGCTGGTGTGATCAATGATGACCTTCGTTTCAATGCTGTTGGGATCACCAAGATGAAATGATGAAATTCCGCTGTTTGAGATGGCCGCTTTTTTGCTAAGCTAGAGAGTCCACCGTGCATTGCTCCCAGTGGCGCACGTTTCACCCCGTCTGAGACAGTGTGCACCTCGCGCCTGTTTGATACGGCCGCGCGTCGTGTTTGCCCGTCTCGGCTTCACTCGACTCTCGACTCGTTGCAACCCGTCGTCGACTCTCGGTGGTGGCAAAGATGTTGCACCGATCCTGTTGCACGCCCCTGCCCATGAAGAGGGCCTGTCCTGGGTCCCCTCGCAAATACTTGACGTCGCTTCGCGAACCCATCCACGCGTTTCAGTCGACGGCAACGATGTTCCCACCACCGCCATCGGCCGATGGGCCCACGCCTGATGCCGCATCAACGTCTGATCAGGGCTCGTTGCTGCCAGCATGGAAACCCGTTCAAGCCATTATGTTTGCGAGGTCGACTCCACCTTGCTCCTCCGCGTCTGGATCCGTCGATTGTCCCAGCCGCGAGCTCCGGTCAGTGTGCGACGACGTCGCTGTCTCGGTCGTCAGGGAGCCCATGCTCCAGTTCCAGGACGTTTTGCTAATGCTCCTTGTGATTGGATATCGAGCAGCTCCCAGCAAATGACGCCCACGCAAAGAAGCCTCGATCACTCGACGTCTGCTACAGGTCACCTCTCGCCACATCGACCCAAGACGACGTCCTCCCCTCCCTCGAGCTTTTGTCGGCCCCTTGCCCATGAGTGGACTGCTTCCCTTGTAGCATCTCCCTCCTGCTCATGCATCGAAAATGTATATCAGTCGCCCGGGACCGCATTGGCGCAGCACTCGCCGGACAACATATATGCCGCAGGTCCGTCCTCGCCCCGTGCACCACCATCGCCTTCGGCATCGTGCACCTGCCCCGCTTCGTCTGCAGTCCTATCTCAAGCCGAGATGGATCAACTGGTCGAAGGGATATGCTTCAGTGACATCGAAGAGGAGTCGGGAACGAGCTTTGAAGTCGAGATCTCGAAGCCGGTCCAGCTCACCAAACGCAGGGAAGAGGCGTCGAGGAGTCAAGCGAAGGGCAAAGGCAAAAATATCGCACCGCGTCCACGAACCTTGCTCGGCTCGTTGGCAACGTCAAATCGGACCAACATCAACTCTTCCACTTACAAGCGTGTCTCGCCACCTCGCGCTTATTCGACATCGGCTCAGCCCAGCTTCGATCTCGATGAGGACAAACTCTCCAGTGCCCGATCGCCAAATTCCGCCCCGAAGATGTCGTACGAAAGACTGGAGAGTTTAATGGAATACATCGACGTCAGCAGCCGCGTATCCAACGAGTCTTGTCTCGCGTCCGACGACTCCATCGAGAAGGCCAAGAGTCCAGGGCCCACCGCTTCTGCTTCAGCGACATCGACATCCACAACCGCCACGAGACATCAGAGGTGGTTCGTGAAGCCTGACTCGATCGAACAAAAGGAATCTCTGGCCTCGAATGCAAAAGCACCGCCTGTCGTCGAAGCCCACGTCAAATTAGGCCCCCGAGCTCAAAAGGCGGCTCAGCACCTGCGCAAAATCGAGGCCGACCGAAGTCTGCGCGAAAAGTACAGCACCGTGTTCGACTTTACTCGCACGGGTGGAAAGACGAAGCCGAATCTGATCTACACGAACTCGGCAGACGTCGTGGCCAAAGTCTTGTCGGCGATGGAAGACGGGCCATACGGATTCGATCTTGAGTGGGAACCGTCCAAGAGGCGAGGGGTGGAGAATCCGACGGCTCTAGTTCAAGTTTGTGACGGACGCACGATCCTGCTCGTCCACATTGCCCGAATGTCGACGTTCCCCAAAGCACTCAAGGACTTCATCGAAGACCGCACGAAATTGAAGCTTGGGGTCCAGATTGCTGGGGATGCCAGGAAGCTGTCGAGAGACTTTGGTCATACGCCGCGTGGGCTTCTGGAGCTCAACAACGTTGGCAAGTTGGTGGATGGCCCGAGATATGCCGGTCGCATCCTCATCGGGTTGCAAGAGATGACGGGGACGTATTTGCACATGTACCTACCTAAGGAAGGGGCCGTGAGGTGTGGCAAGTGGAGTGGCATGATCGGAGCCGAGCAGCAGCATTGTAGGTCTCGGGTCTCGTCGATCGTCCAAGCTCGGTATGCTCATTACTCAACTTGTTCTCTTCTGCAATCGCAGATGCCGCAAACGATGTCTGGGCTTCTCTCCTCGTCTTTCGCTTCCTCGAGTCGCTAGCTGAACCAACCGATGATATCATGTCCCAAGTCTCGCACGATATGAGCACCGCATCATCCTTCCGAGTCGCTCCTCGATCCGTCACCGGAATTGCCAAGTCGACCGCCGCCACTCCGGAGCCACCAGCCACTGCAAAACCCTCCGCGCCATGAGGAGGATTCTCACCCCGACAACAGCAAGCTTACGACGTCTACCAAACGTTCAGTTTGCAAGAGACGACGGATCGCGATCAAGATGTCGATGTGCTCTGGAACTTGCTCGTCGTCGTTGACGCTTCGACAACTTTGACGAACAAGACGGATGGCGCGGGCAATGGCGAAGACGCTTTCTCAATGCACACCGATACCAAGCGAGAGTTATGGAAAGATGTGTCTGACGCTTGGGGAACTTCAAGGCCGCGCTTGAGGCGCTCGTGGAAAAGTTGGCGGCTGAGCTCGATTTGCCGGTGCCTTGGTCCAATTCGTCGTGACACATCGCGGTATGGTCATTTCGAGCCCTTCGCGTCTGCTCGTTTCAAAATGTGCAATGCAAGTAACGTGCGTCTTGGAGAGCAGAACCGTGATATCGGTAAATTGCTGCGCAGACCCACTTTCGTCTTCGTGGGAAATGACCAAGACGAGGCACAGAAAAAGTGCATACATTTAGGTTGGCTCCGACGTTCGATCGCGTGATCGACATTCGGGGACTCGGCCGCTCCTCGCGCGGGACACGATTGCGAAGTTGACCTCCGCCTCTCTCCCTCCGGCATCCGCTTTCCCCGCCACAGGCTCGACTGTTCTCTCCTCCCCCTCTTGATCACTCCCTTCTCAAGAACTCACAGACAGCAAGCCTCCGCATAGGACAGGCATGTCGTCCCCGATCGACTCCGGCGAGGACTCGGCCGAGAAACACTCGTTGGAGCGCTCGCCGTCTTCGCAGACGGCCAGCGACAAACAAGCGCCCACCATAGCGCTCCGCAAATTGCTCGGCGAGGGGAATACGACGCCCTTGCCTAGAACGCTGCAGCCGAGGCACTTGTCTTTTGTTGCGATTGGAGGAACCATCGGTTAGTTCAGGTCTATCAACTAGGCATCATGCGTGTGCGCTGGTGAGGCAGGTTGGTGCTTGCTGCGCTAGGGATTTCGGGCTCGCCGAGGGGCGATCGCATGCGGACAAGCTTGACATTTGACTGGGGACGAGCACTTAACTGACCGGATGTTTCATGGACCACAGGAACGGGCATCTTTTTCAGTCTTGGATCTGTCGTCGCGACAGGTGGTGCCGGAGGCGCTCTGGTCGCCTACATTCTTGTCGGTGCGTCGATTAGTGGCGAGGGAGATTATGCGGCGTCGATGCAAGAGAACGCAGGGCGCCTGATTATTGGCACGCTTGCCTCTGACAATCTAAACATTCTCTTCTAGGCATCTTTTGTTTCGCCGTCGTCCTCACCCTCGGTGAAATGGCGAGTCTGATTCCGGTTTCGGGCGCTTTCTCGACATTTGGCTCGCGCTTCGTTTCGCCCGCTCTTGGATTTACGTTGGGATGGTACGTGATGTCCCCCGAGCACTTACCTTGCAAGGCCTGAATCTAGCATCTATCCCCTTCCAACAGGTCCTACTGGTTGCAATGGTCCTTCTCCATTCCTTCCGAACTCATCGCCGCGTCGATCATGTACGTGTTGGCCGGTGGTCGTTTCTGTCATGTATCGCTGCGACGAAGACACCTGTCTGACACTCCACTTGTGTTATTTTAGCTTGTCCTATTGGACCGACAAGCTCAAGACGTGGGAGTGGAGTCTCATCAGTCAGTAGTGTTACACCTGTCGACGATTCGGCGGTGGGCCCTGTCCTGACACACAACCCGCTCGCCCACAGTCATCGTGCCCGTCTTTGCCTTCAACTGCCTCGGCACAAGGGCATGGGGAGAGTCTGAGTACTGGCTCGCGCTCATCAAGGTCATCATGATTGTGCTCTTCATCATCGTCGGCCTAATCTACGACTGGGGCGGAGTGATCGGGCATCCAGGTCCGGGTCTGAGTAATTTCCGCGATGGACCGTTCTTCGATGGCTTCTCCGGTGTCGCCAAGTCGTTCACCTTCGCTTTCTACAGTTACGGAGGTGTCGAACTTGTTGCGCTCGCCGCGGGTGAGAGTGCGAACGCGCACAAGAGCATTCCTCGTGCGATCAAAGCGACCTTCATCCGAATCCTCCTCTTCTACGTCTTGACCGTCTTGGTCGTCGGACTGTGCGTCAATCGCAACGACCCTTCACTCTTCTCGGCCTACGACAACTCGGACGTCGCTGCTAGTCCCATCACGACCGTCTTCCGCCAAGCAGGCTTTGGGGCTGCCGTTCACGTCGTCAATGCGGTGCTCCTCACGGCTGTCCTGTCCGCCACGAACTCGTGCTTCTACGCCTCATCTCGGATGATGACCGCCCTCGCTCGCGAGAACAAGGCCCCCGCCATCATGGGATGGACGACGAAGCGAGGAGTGCCCCTCCCAGCTTTGCTCCTCACCTTGTTCATCTCCTTCTTGACGTTCCTCACTTCGGCGATCGGTACGGGCGCAACGTTCACCTGGCTCCTCTCCATAACGGGCATCTTGAGTTTGGTAACTTGGATCTCGATCGCGGCGATCAACCTCCGCTTCCGAGCTGCTTTCAAGGCCCAGGGTCGTGACGTTTCCGACCTCCCGTATCGTGCTCCTTTCGGACCTTGCCTACCGAGTGAGTTTTGCTACGTTGCGGTGATAGGTACGGAAGCTGACCATGTTTTTGAACGTGTGCCCTTCTAGTCTTGGCGATCGTGTTGGGAGCTGCGATGTTTGCTGCCCAAGGCTGGGCCGCGACGACATACGAGGATGGAAAGATGGCACAAGACCTTGTCGCAGTCTGTGAGTGACCAGCGTTGGGTGTAAAGGCCGAGTGTGTTTCACAGTGGACTGACGCGCGTTGGATCTCTTCTTGCGCGCAGACATCGGCCTCGTCTACTTCATCATCCTCTTTGTCGGCTACTGCCTCTGGCACAAATTCTGGATCAAGTCGGACCGCCCGCTCTTGGTCCCTTTACTTGAATGCGACTTCGATACTGGTGCCGTCTGGGGTGCCGGTGAAGGTCGATCGGTCAAGGCTCAGGATGAGGAGGAGAAGAGGTTGCTCAAGGCGGAGAAGGGTCACTTGGGCTACGCTTGGTTCAAGATCCGGGAGAGCGTTTGGTGATACGATTCTGTTCGTGAGGATGTAGAGGAGAGAGCCATACTTTGATTTCTGATATTGTGTTTCTTAGGTTGTGTTGGTGGGTTGGAACTATTGTCATAGTAGTTGGAAGTGGGTTGTATAGAGGTGGTTCGGTTGGCTCGAGCAGTGACGGTTATTTCAGTGCCTGATAGATCTGGGCTATTTTGGGACTTAGATTGGAAACAGGGCTTGATGTGGCATATCTTTGTTTTGTATAGGAGAGCATGCATTTTCCGAATGGGGCTCTGGATTACTAGCCGCGGTAGATGACATGACGTGGGACCACGCTGCATGACTGGTAATTGACTAGTGGTAGTTTGACCCCAACTTGGCCAACCTCGGCTCTTCAGCGGTCTCTCTTTCCCCAACCCCCACCGACATCGCCGCAGAGACCTAACCCGGCGCCTCAACAATGTCACCTAAGCGACCTTCGACTTCGACAGCGGACTCGTCGGCTGTCCCTCCCGTTTCATCCGAGGCTAACCCCCGCCGTTCGACGCGCTCAAGCCTAGGAGCTGCCGGTGGTGCGACCAGCTCCCCGTCCAAGGATGACGCGTCCACCAAGACCTCGTCCAACGGTACAAAGGACAAGAAAGGGGAGGAAGCCCATTCGACCTCCAAGGACGCCGAGGCGAGCAAGATTGCCGCTGGCAAGGCTGATGAGGTCCAGCAGGCCGCCGAGGAGGCCCCACCAGCGGCGAAAAAGGCCAAGAAGGATGGGGTTTACAAGCGCAACGATCTCGTCGAGGATATCGTACTTCAGGATGGTCAGCCTTTGTTTGCGTCGTGGACTTGATTATGAGTGCGTGGCACAAATTTGTTGAAGAACATCTCTGGCGTCGGCTTGGACCCCACAGAGACCGGTTCTCCCGTTTCGTTGAAGTCTCTGTATGATGCCAGCGGGTAAGCTATTACACCCGTCTTCTACACAAGATGTGACTTTTCGGTAGTATTTCGTTCGTGCTGACCGCTGACTATCTCTCATGTGTCCCGTCACCACCGCTACGATCGATGCCGGCGAATGCAGACTCGTCATCTTTTCGTATCCTCGAGCGAACACTCCCGTGAGTTACATCACTCGAATGACGACAACGCTAGGACACGTCAAAGAACATCGACGATGCTCGGATGGTCACCCTGTTCCGGCGAGGCACTCCCCCTCCCTCCACGTCGTACTGACGTTCTTTTTGACATTGGCTGACGTCCAGGGCTGCACGAACCAAGCTTGCGGCTACCGTGACATCCACGCCGCGTTCACCGATCTCGGCTTCCAAGTCGTCGGGCTCTCGACGGACAAGCCGAGTGCTCAGATGAGCTGGAAGAAGGGCAAGAACCTGCCGTACATGTTGTTGTCGGATCCCAAGAAGGAGCTGTTGTCTCGTATGGGCGCGACCGATGCGAAAAAGTGGGTCGGAGAGAAGATTTGAGGAGAGGCAAGGATTCAAAGACGTTGATGGCTTTTGCTCGGCTCTGTGCAGACGGTGTCATTGGGTGATTGAAAAGGGTGGACGTTTGGCCGAGCAAGATATCGGTGTCAAACCTGCCTCTGACCCAACGAACGCGCTCAACATTGCCAAAGCGCTCGCTTCGACGACCAAGGGCAAGCCGGCGCAGAAATAGACGCAGGCGAAGCATGTCTGTTGGTCAACTCAATAGACGACGACTATGACGAAGTGTACAAGAAGTATAAATGAACGGTAACGCAGATGCAGGACGTCGACTGGCATTGGAAATTCCTGTCGTGGTTTTCAGGACTCCTCAATCAAGAGATGCCATAGCTGTTGCCTTTCTCGTGGTATCTGCCCTCTGTCCTGTAATTCAAGTTGCTGTACAACGCACCACGATTCGACATGGGCAGAAAAAAAAATCGACGAGTCCGAAGGCGACGCGATGATGATGCGGACTGTAATCTTGTCAACGACAACTTCCAGGATGGGGGCGAAGATGAGGACGAGGACGAGGGAGGGAGCCAACGGGGCGAAGGCACACCGCCGCATCGACAACAGACGCAGCGAGAATCTTGTCCAACCAGTCCAGCTGCGTTCGGACGAGCGATCCGGAGTACGCGAGGATCGTGCCGAGATACCCCGGCGATCAGTTCACAAAAAAAAACGTTTACCCTCGGTCTGTCGGAACGTCAAACAGATTCTCCCACACGGTCAAGGCGAGGTCAGTACTCGATCGCTACATTCGCTTGCGGCCCATAGTACAGGATGTCGAGCGTCTGCCATGAGGCCCTCGATCAACGGCGTGTCTACCGAGCTCGAAGCACCACTGCACACTCAGCTCTCACTGACGCTCGGGCGGTATCGTGATTTGCCTCCGCGACCGCAGGACTGGACTCGCCCAGCGACCAGACGGGTCCACCTGCTTCCGCGTCACCTTGGGTGTTGGAACCTGCGTCACATGCCTGCCGACCGGGACATCATGGGATCGGGCAACAGTGCCCATGGTTTCGAGCACGAGGTCCTGTGGGGCCGACACCCTTTCATGCGGCCGGCTCCCGCCTCCGATCAATCGTCGCAGGGCGTAGAGGCTTCTGTGGGGAAATCGGTAGCAGTAATTAGCTTGCAGTATATACACAGCAAGTGGGAAAATGGTAGCAGTAATTAGCTTGCGATAAATACAAAACAAGTTCCTGTTCTCCGCCCTAGATCCGCTTCAAATTCACGCCGGTGCCGCCGCATAAGTGGACTTATTGGTGTATAACCTCCGCTCCCTCCCAAGTGACTTCGTCGCGCCGCGCATGTTGAGCTCAATCGTCGACTCCCATTCACTCCCCAAGTCGTCGGTTGGTGGCTCCTCGGCAGTCTCGCGACCAGTCAACTCCCGGTCTCGGTCCTGTACTGCGCGTTCCGCGGTAATTCCCGACTCATATTTAGTATACGATCAAATCATCTTGTAAGCCTCGATAATCGTGCTTCACAGCGATGCGTTGTTGGACTGACTCTGGGATGAGCCTGCCCCCAACTACAGCCTCGCACTGGCTAGTTCGACTCGAGGCAGCTACAGCAGCTCCACCAGCCTCCTCATCTTCGAGCGTGTGCCTTGGATCTGAACAAGGTCAGCTACTCAAAGTGATCGCTGAGAATCCCATCTGCTGCGCTGGATGTAATCACTGACGCTCGGTGCCAACCCCACCCCTTTCCCACTTCGCAACCACCGCCGTCCCGGTTCTCGTGCTGGAATCCCCGCCCCGCTGTTTATTCCCCCCCCCGTCCTTCTATATTCCGTTACTCCTTCAAACAGATGTTGGCTCTCCCCGGTGCTTCGTTGCTCCACCCCAACCAGCGTTCGGCTCTGTTCAATCGCTTGTCGATCGCCTTGCCTTCGCTCGTCTCGGTCGATGCCGTCTACGTTCACTACGTCGCCGCCAGGTCGGACGACGCCGCGCTCAAGCTCGAGTCCGAGTCCTCTTCCGAGCGAGCCATCTTGGAGGCTTTGCTCGACTATGGCGACGATTACGCTCTCGAGGGAACTCGGGATGCCGTAGCGGCAGCCTTGGCGGGCTCGTTGGCTACCGCTTCGACCACTTCTCCGTCGAGCTCGGTCATTTTCGTCGCTCCTCGCGCTGGCACCATCTCGCCCTGGTCCAGCAAGGCGACTGACATCGCGCGGATGTGCAAGCTCGCAGACGTCGTGCAACGTATCGAACGTGGCATCGTATTCGTCTTCCGCGCCAGCGACTCTCTCACTGTCGCCGATCTCGCGCCGGTGGCTCATCATCTCCACGACCGCATGACCCAGCTCCTGCTCGACTTCAAGCCGGCGGCAAAGTCCATGTTCGAGCGAGGTTCACCCGCGCCCCTCCGAACGATCGATATTCTCGGCGACAAGTCGGCTTCGGCGGATCGAGAACAGGCGAAGGCAACCCTCATCAAGGCGAACCAGGAACTCGGCTTAGCTCTCGCCGTTGACGAGCTCGACTACCTCGTCGATGCCTTTGTCGCTTCGTCCAATTCGGGGCGCAATCCTACCGATGTTGAGCTCTTCATGTTCGCCCAGGTCAACTCGGAGCACTGCCGACACAAGATCTTCAACGCCGCATGGACCCTCGACGGCGCCGCGCAGGACTATTCGCTTTTTGCGATGATCCGCAACACGCACAAGATCACGCCTCAGCACACCATCTCGGCATATTCTGACAACGCCGCCGTCATTGAAGGCTCGTCGGCCCCGCGATTTGCGGCTGCACCGGCTTGGGAGAACGCCAAGATGACCGTCTACTTGGCCAAGGAGGAAGAGATGCCGATCCTGATCAAGGTCGAAACGCACAATCACCCGACGGCCGTGTCTCCCTTCCCCGGAGCTGCAACTGGTTCCGGTGGAGAGATTCGTGACGAGGGCGCTGTTGGGCGTGGTTCGAGGCCCAAGGCTGGTCTCTCCGGCTTCACCGTCTCGAACTTGCTCGTCCCCGACTTTGTGCAACCTTGGGAGACCGATTTCGGCAAGCCGGCCCACATCGCCAGCGCTTTCGACATCATGATCGAGGGCCCCCTCGGCTCGAGCGCGTTCAACAACGAGTTCGGCCGACCTGGACTCACGGGTTACTTCCGCACGTTCGCCGAAGAGGTGCCCGCCATCGAGCAAGGAGAGACCGAGATCCGAGGGTACCACAAGCCCATCATGATTGCTGGTGGGTTCGGCACCGTTCGACCCGAGTTTGCGCTCAAGGACAAGATTACGCCGGGTGCTCACTTAATTGTTCTGGGAGGACCCGGCATGCTCATCGGACTCGGTGGTGGTGCCGCTTCGTCCATGGCCTCGGGTTCGAGCTCCGCCGCGCTCGACTTTGCCTCCGTGCAACGTGAGAACCCCGAGATGCAACGACGCTGCCAGCAAGTGCTCGATAGCTGCACTGCGCTCGGATCCCAGAACCCGATCCAGTCCGTCCATGATGTCGGCGCCGGCGGTCTTTCGAACGCCTTGCCGGAACTCGTCCACGATGCAGACCTCGGCGCCATCTTTGAGATCCGAGACGTCCTTATTGATGACCCGGCCATGTCGCCGATGGAGATTTGGTGCAACGAGTCGCAGGAGCGATACGTGCTCGCGGTCGGACCCGAGCACATTGCCCAATTCGAGAACATCGCCAAGCGTGAACGATGCCCGTACTCGATCGTCGGTGTCGCGACCGAGGCCCAAGAGCTGGTCGTCACTGATCGATTGCTGGGTCAAGATGCAATTCGCTTGCAGATGTCGGTCCTGTTCGGCAAGCCGCCCAAGATGGCTCGAACATCCGAGACGACTCGACCCACTCTCCGTCCATTTGACTCGACACTGCGTTCATACCTCCCGTCGCTGGCTAACTCGCCGCGGGAATTGATCAGTGAAGCCGTGGATCGCGTGTTGCATTTGCCGTCCGTCGGGTCAAAATCGTTTCTCATTACCATTGGTGACCGTACGATCTCGGGTCTCGTCGCTCGGGACCAGATGGTCGGGCCCTGGCAAGTGCCCGTCGCGGATGTCGCGGTTACGCAAACCTCGTATGGCTTCGATGTCGTCACTGGTGAGGCTATGGCGATGGGTGAGCGAACACCTCTCGCCCTGCTTTCTCCCGCTGCTTCGGCCAGGATGGCTGTCGCCGAATCGATCCTGAACCTCGCCGCGGCCTCGGTCGACTCGCTCGAGCGCGTCAAGCTTAGTGCCAACTGGATGTGCGCTGCGTCGTACAAGAACGAAGGCGCAGGCTTGTACCAAGCTGTTCAGGCGATTGGAATGGACCTCTGCCCCAAGCTCGGACTGGCGATCCCCGTCGGCAAGGACTCGATGTCGATGTCGATGGGCTGGAGCGATGCCGAGACGAGTTCCCGCAAAACCGTCACTGCACCCATGTCGTGCATCATCACCGCCTTCGCACCCGTCGCGTCGATCCGAGAGACGTGGACCCCCGAGCTCCGCACCGACCAGGACGAGCCGACCGTTTTGATCTTCTTCGACCTGGCCAAGGGCAAGCAACGCCTCGGTGGCTCGGCCTTGGCCCAGGTCTTCAAGGCGATTGGTTCCGAGGCACCGGACGTCGAGGACGCTGCGATCCTCAAAGCTTTCTTCAACGGCTGCCAGAGCATTCGAAAGCAACACCCCGAGGTAGTGCTCGCGTACCACGATCGCTCTGACGGTGGTCTTTTCACGACCGTGGTCGAGATGTGCTTCACTGGACGCGTCGGAGCTGAGATCATGGTCGATTCGTTCAGGGGTCAAGGTGAGCCCATTGCGGCGCTCTTCAACGAGGAACTGGGTGCCGTTGTCCAGATTCGACAATCGGACGCACCGACATTGAGCTCGGCGTTTATCAAGAGTGGCTTCCCTTCCACTTTGATTCACGTCATTGGTCGCGTCGCTACTGATCGGTGAGTGCTTTGTGGATCGATCATCAATCAAGTGTGTACCTCGGCCTGGGGTCTGACAGAAGTTTTCAACTGAGTCAACAGATCGGATCAAGCGATCAGCATTGCCTCCGAGGGCTCGTTGCTGTGGTCATCGAAGCGTGCCGACTTGCAGCGAGCATGGGCCGAGACGTCTTATAAGATGCAAGCCCTTCGCGACGATCCCAAGGGTGCGCAGGACGAGTTCGACAACATCGTCGACGACTCCAACACTGGCCTCTTCTACAAGCTCGCTTTCAACCCGACAACGAACGTCGCGGACCCTTACCTCTCGCTCGGCACGACCCTTAATGATCGACCCAAGGTTGCGATCTTGCGAGAACAAGGTATCAACGGCCACATGGAGATGGCATGGGCGTTCCACGCCGCTGGCTTTAACGCGATCGACGTGCACATGTCCGATATCATCTCGGGAATTGTCACGCTCGCCGACTTCAAGGGTCTCGCTGCATGCGGTGGATTTTCGTACGGTGACGTTCTTGGTGCAGGTAACGGATGGGCCAAGTCGATCCTTTTGCACCAAGGTGCGCGCGACGAGTTTACGGCCTTCTTCCAACAGCGCCAGGATACGTTCGCGTTGGCCGTGTGCAACGGTTGCCAGCTTTTCAGTCAACTCAAGTTGTTGATCCCAGGAGCCGAGGAGTGGCCGCTGTTCAAGCAAAACGTCTCGGGTCGATTCGAAGGCCGCGTTTCGATGGTCGAAGTTGCTTCGAACCACGGGGAAGAATCCGTCTTCCTGCGCGGAATGAACGGATCTATCCTCCCTGTCGCTGTCGCCCACGGAGAAGGTCGAGCGACTTGGGCAGCTGGTGCAACAGCGACCAAATCAAAGACGGTGTCGTTGCGCTACGTTGATTCGCACGGTCAACGGACCGAGGCGTACCCATTCAATCCGAACGGATCGCCCGAAGGCGTGACGGGTGTCGAGGCGCTCGGAGGTCGCGTGTTGGCGTTGATGCCTCACCCTGAACGCGTTGTCACGACTGAGAGCAATAGTTGGTACCCGGCCAGAGAGGCCAAAGGTTGGCAAGGGAGGGGCCCTTGGATGCGCATCTTTGAGAACGCTCGACTGTGGGTCAACTAAATTTGTTGGGATGGAGCTTGTCGCTTGGACATCGCCGGAAAGGACTTGGGAGATAGAAACTTGGGGTTGGGGGTGAAATTTTTTCGCAGTTATTTTGGATTTAGTAATACCTGTCAAGAACGTATTGATCAAGGATATAAATTGGATTTCGACCCTTCATGGGACAGGAGAGCCCGTTTTGTTGGTGTGTTACTTGTTGGTATGTTAGTTTTCGCAAATCGCCGAGCCGACGCGGCCGGAATTTGCTCAAATCGCACTCGACGCGCGACTGGATATCGTTCGGCTCTCGGGCGCTGTGGCTTCGTGCTTGACCACACACGGCTGGTGCCTGCCGTGCCATCTCGGGGCACGCACTTGGCCGTTCTGCCGAGCTAGGATTCAGGAAGAGGTTGACACACTTTGGGAACGACTTGGTCCGCGATCTGGTGCAGATTCGTCTCTATCCCAAGCCAGGATGAGCTTGAGTGGGCTCGCGTCGCTGCCAGCTAAACCGGCGCCCTTTGCCGCTGAGGACGAGAGGCGCCGACCGCCGGTGGCCTCGACTTCCCGACCGCGCAGCTCCTCATCCAGCTCATCCACGCGTCCTCAACCCTCGCCTACTGCAGCGATATCCACTAACGCGGCGACATCTATCCCCACGGCGGCTGCGACGACGAGCGAGGCGCGTTCAGCTTCGAGCGCGAATCTGTCGGCCGCTGCAGCCACCACCACAGCCTCGGGTAGGCATCGTTCTAGCTCGAATATGCAGGCAAAGATTTCTTGTGGTCACTGATGAGCCTGCTGACCTCTCGGACTCTTCTCACTCTGGCTGCCCTGACTTGTTCTCGTCTCGTGCTCTCTCTCGAACGCGCTGGCTGCTTGATCTGAAACTCGGACAGCCGGCCCACGCCTCAATGGCTCCTCTTCCGCGGGTCCTAGAACTTCCCGCTCCGGTGTGATTTCAACGGATCCACGTCCTTCGTCATCGCATAAGCCTCCTCCACCGTCGGCCTCGTCGCGCAGGTTGCCTTCTTACTCGCCTCCCGTGTCAAGGCGATACCGTGACTCGCGCTCGCCGCCTCCACTGCGCCAGTCCAATCGGAGGGACCGGTCCCCGTCCGAAGGCTATTCGCCCTACCGCCCTTCCAAGAGGTCACGCTACGGCGATGACTACCGCGACGATTACCGCGATGACTACCGTGACGACTACCGCGATGATCCTTACGCTTACGACTCGGACTATGACCGCGACCGGCGCGGAAGACGTTGCTCGTCGCGCTCACCCCCACCACCGTCCTCGCGGCGCTACCACCCGTCGGACCGCGATTGCCGAGACCGAGACCGAAATCGAGACCGGGACCGAGACTACGACGACTACGACGACGACCGTCGGTATCGCTACTCACGCGATGATGACTACTACTCGAGTCGAAGGGAGCGTTCCTACACCCCCCCGCTCTCGCGGCGAAGGCGATCCGATTCCTATCACCGAGACGACGATCGAGGTCCGACCCGTCCCCGAGATGACCGAGACCGTGGCTCGCTGACCCCTGGACCAACCGCTTCCTCCTCCCGTCGAGATCGCGACCGGTCACCACCCCGCAAAACACCCTCTGCACCCCCGCCTCTGCCATCTGCGTCATCTGATCCCAAGGCGTCCTCGTTGTCGAAGCCGCCCGTCTCCCCCGAGAAACGACCCTCGTCGACTTCAGCTCTTGCGAAGCCAGTTCGCACGACACAGCCGAGCAGCCCTCGCAAACCGATCGTACCTTTCCACTACAAGCCCTTAGGTGCAAAGGACTACTTCGTTCTTTACGACCCAGAGACCGACAAGAGCAAGAAGGGCAAGGAGGTGTTGACGCGCTACGACGGTGAAGGCATCGACGCGAGTCACGTGACGGACCCTCGGCGCAAGGACACCCAGTCGATCGAGCGTCGCGCGAAAGCTCACGAGCGCACGAAGCGACCCTTGAGACGGCTGCATTACCTAGTCAGTCGTACTCGTTGATTCGGATACCACTTGAGCTTTGCTGACCCTTCGTAACCTCGCAGTGGGACAACAATTCGATCGGATCCGCGCCGTCGAGAGCCCCTTCGGCGATCCTTGTAACGGGGTTCCCTTCGCAGACGACGATACAAGATCTACGCAAGTCGTTTTTACTCTATGGTCGCATCGAGACCCTTGATGTCAAGATCGATCGGCGTACGGGAGGCAATCTCGGCATGTGCTGGATTAAATATGTCGATGATTGCCCCAGGACCGATGCCGACGAGAAAGTCAAGAAGCAGTACCAGGCGAACCTCAAGGCTGGGCAAGCACAGAACGGGAATGCATCTGCGTTGAACGCGGTTGAGAAGGGGAATGGGTCGCAGGTCGGGATAAGAATGCTGCTCGATGGCTCGCGCATCAAGGTCGAGATCGACAAAGATGGATCAAAGTGCAGGGCGGCGTATGATGCCGAGCTCAAGCTGCGATACCCTGCGGCAGCTGTTTCTACATCGAGCTCGACGCGAGCAGGAGGCACCGCCCTCGACGCCAGGGCTCGACCGTCGAGCTCCACGTCTACGCCTCGAGCCAATGGTTTGCCTCAACTTTCCGATGCGCCACCACCACCGCCACCGCCACCACCGCCCGTGTTGTCTGTCAATCATCCCGCACTCCCACCCAAAACGTCGGCCTGGTCATCCACCCAGCCTCGAATGAACGGAGTCGCACCTGTATCACCGAGTCGACCTTGGCCTGCCCGCTCGATGAACCCAATCTCGCCGGCTCAGCAGCGCGGCCGCATCTCGTCGTACAGCTTTCAGGACGTGTTTGAGCAAGCCAAGAAGCGCATGAAGCAGAACCAAGCCAAGGGTCTTAGGCGCGACGAGGACAACGACGACGAGGAGGAGGATGATCGACTCGATGTCGTTTACTCGCCCGTCAAATCGAGTCGTGCGAGTGGATTACTCCAGGGTGGAGAGGGTCGACAGACGCCCTTCGCTTTCATGGCTACCGAGCGACTCCTGCAAGAAGCTTTAGCTGCGAATGGTCATGCGTATGTGACGATCGACAAAAAGAAGTTCGCGGCGGCGCGCAGACTCCATCGTGGCGCCGAGATGAACGCCCGAGAGCTTGAAGGGATGCTCGATCGGTTCGGACTTGATCGCGTAAGTCCTTTCTGCAAGTTACAAGTGGTCACGCTGATACTGACGAGCCACCCTCCATCTCTGGTTCGCAGACGCTTTCGACTCAAGATGCGTGGTTCGTCACATTCACTTCGACGTCCGGCGCCAAACGCGCGCACGATCATGCCCAGGGGCGGACCTTCATCGCTGGCCCTCTCGACCTCAAACTTCACGACGCCGTAACAAGCAATGCGACGTATCCGAGTCGATCCAGACCTTCTTCTGCTCTTGCCAGTGTTCCGTCAAGCACACCCGCCACACCCGCGAAGCCGAAGAAGACGAGCTGGACCGACGCAGAGCTGCTCGAGGAGGCGCGCGATATCGTGGTTCAGGATCTCTTGGAAGCGTTTCAGAAGGATCTCAAAAGCCGTATCGTCATGCCGAAGATCGTTGAGCATGTCGCGAGTTGGGAGTCGACAGCGGTGGCGCATGCAACCAGCGCTCCGCCTTCCCCTATCAAGCCAAAGGAAGAAGCCTCGCTGCCCGAAGCATCCTCGCTTCGTTCCCTCTTGCCGATTGCGACCCCTACGACCGCTTCGGTGACTACCTCGGCGCTCAAGACGCTGCCCTCATTCTCTCGGCGCGTCAAGCCACCTCCGAAGGAAGTCAAACGCACTGCCGCAGCGCCGGCAGGAGGTGTGTCCCGCAGAGCTTTTTCGCGAGCAGGTTCAAAATCCCCCTCGGCCTCTGCATCAGAGTCCGATAGCGACGATGAGTACGCATCGGTCATCTTGCCGAGCGGACATAGCAAATCAAAGACCCTGCGCCCCAAACCGGCCAACTCCGACTCTGATGCCGAGGACAGCCAGCGCGAGGGAATTGCCAAGTCGTCGCCGACCAAGAAGAAGGCACTGGCCATGTTGAAAACCAAAGGCGAAGTTTCGACGGCTTCCAAAGCCGAGAGGACACAATTCGACTACACGAGCAGTGAAGACGAAGCCAAGGACGAGGAGGCGAATCGACCTCTTTCGACGGCTGACATTGTGACTCCGGCGCTCGACGCCGCTGCCCCCGTCGTCCAGGATGTCGACGTTGACGACGTGTCGACTCGCAGCGGTAGCCCCGAGCTCGGCAACCGCGAGTTTTTCTCGCCCGCGTTCCACGCTCCGCCCTACTCTCGCGGATCTTCTGCCCAGAACCGACTCGCACGTAGGGGTCATCAGGACACCTCCGGCGAAACCAGCAGCAAGTTCGCTGGTGCCCGCGAGGTGCTGTACAAGGCGCTCAATTATGCGATCAAAAATCCCCGCCCCATTTCTTCCGACTTCACCGAGAACTGCGTTTCCGCCAACTTTGAGCGCATTCGCTACGCGGCCAATGGAAAGCCGATCGAATCATTGTCGAAGAGCGCCAAGCCCGAGCCGTACTCTTCCGCGTACCTCAACCCGATCCCGACGCCAGTGCAGCTTGCTTTGTGGAAGAAGGCCAAATCCGATCGCAAGCACGCCCGAGCCGAACGTCGCGCCGAAAAGGTCTGGCACGCCCGACGCGCCGCCGAACGCCTCATTCCACTCAACCCTTGGCAGGATGGCTTGGCTGCCGACGAGGAGGATCTCTACTACGTCAAGATGGCGATCGAGCGTGTGCGTGCTGGGGCGGCTATGCACCCAACCCCTCCTACTTCGGAAGACGAGGGCGAAGGAGAGGGCGCAGCAGTCAAGGAGAAGCCGATACCGGTGCGCAAAGTCCACACCACCGGTGCGGCCAAGACGGAAGGCTACTACCAAGTCTCGGTCGCGGAGAAGATGGCGAATCGACCAGCCTACACGGGCAGCAAGACCAAAGTCGCTGCGACCGATGGCGTCGTCGCTCCTACGCTGGCTTCGGGTCATTCGGTTTCGAGGTCGGCACGTGCGAATGTGCGAGGTCTGGTGCGCGGTATGGAATTGCACAAGAAGGTGACGGAGACCGATACGGACGTGCTCAAGTTCAACCAGTTGAGGACACGCAAGAAGCAGTTGACGTTCTCGCGTTCAGGCATCGAAGGCTATGGCCTTTTTGCACTCGAGTAAGTCTTCCTGATGATGGTTAGGCACGAATGACTGGGCTGACTAGCTGTCGCCGGCGACATACAGACACATCCCCGCCGGCGAGATGGTGATCGAATATGTCGGAGAACTGATCCGCCAGCAAGTTGCCGATCGTCGTGAGAAGGCGTACGAGAGGCAAGGCATCGGTAGTAGTTATCTGTTCCGAGTCGACGATGATCTGGTGGTCGATGCGACCAAGAAGGGTAACCTCGGGTGAGTTCCCGCTGATCACTATGCCGTGTTGACTGCCGACGACTGACAAACTCTTACACCCAGCCGCTTGATCAACCACTGTTGCGTGCCCAACTGCACGGCCAAGATCATCACCATCAACAGCGTCAAGAAGATTGTCATTTACGCCAAGACGGACATTGAGCCGGGCGAAGAAGTCACTTATGGTCAGTGGACGCGTCTTGCCTTGGATCAGGATCGGAGAATTATCGCTGACGGCTCTCCCCTTCGTGGCTGTGCTTCCAGATTATCATTTCCCTCATGAAGAGGTCAAGATCCCTTGCTTGTGCGGCCACCCGTTGTGCCGCAAATACCTCAACTGAACCTCGTTCGGGGTTCATCTGTAATGCTCTCTCTCTGGCTCAAGACACGGCGGTGTGCCATGTGTGCTGCGTACGATTCCGCAGCGCTTGTCCGATTTCGGCCGAGTTTCGTTCGTGTAGGCTTTGAATTCTTCTCTTGCTACATGTGCAATCGACTGTGTTGTATGTTGCCAGCGTGAATTCATGAGAACAGAGACCACTGGAAAGTCACCTTGGTGCATAACCACCGTGGTTGATCCATTCTCAGACACGTTCAACACGCGGTCCCTGCGAATGTTGAACGTTTTCGGCACTTGGTTTCACTTTGTCGGCGTTCACGCGCGCTCGGCGCTTCGACTGGAACCTTATGCCTTCTGGTTGTGCCTGCCTATTACCCAATCTCGCGACTGCCGGGCCGTGTGCGACCTCTCGTGTGCCCTGTTCAAGCTGGCTCAATCACAGGACTCGTCGAGCGCTGTCGTCAACATCCCGTCAGTGTCGTGCGACCGTGATGCGGCCTCGTGCTTGCCTCTCACCTGATGGGGCTCTCCCACCCAACGGAGACTGGATCGACTGTGAACTGACGCCGCCAATCACACTGTCCGCAGTCTGTTAGGTTCCTCGTCGACGTCATCCCCAACAAGATCCGGTGCTTCGACGCCCGAAACCCTACCACTAGCGTCCTCGACGAGCCAGCCCTCTTCGGATCCAGTGATGGCCTTCAACTCGAACGGCAACGAGGCGGGAGGCAGCGGCGCAGGGGCTGCGGCGGGTGGCTTCTCCTTCACGAGCTACTTCCAAGAGAGTGAACGCGAGTTGCCTTTCAACCAGCGTCCGTTGAGGGAGGTCAACGCCCTCAAGCTCGATCGCAAGAGGGTCGACGAGGAACCCAACAACCCGCAGCTGCAGCAGCAGCAACAGCTCGATCGACCGCTCTGGCAGAGGCTCCCGGCATGGGTATCGTAAGTTCGTCCCCGAGATCGACTACTACTTCGCCAAGGTCTGACCACCAGGTAATGTCGCCGCACAGGATCGTCTGCTGGATCGGGACATCCTCCTTTATCATCCTCCAGAACAAGTACATCCTCTACGACCTCAAGTTCAACCACCCCGTCGTCAGTCGGCAAGACTTTCACGACCGAGCACCGATTTCGAGTGACTGACATTTTGGCATTTTGATTGTTGTCACAGGCTTTGACAACAATCCACTTGACTGTACGACGTCGACCCATCTCGTCGGCATTCTTGTTGACGCGAATGAGGGCCGTCTGACTGACATTGTTCGTCCTCGGCTGCCACACTACAGTTCCAAACACTTGCGACTCGTGCTCTACGCAAGTACACGCCTCTCGTCGACAAGGCCAAGGAACTCGAAGCAACAGGAAAGATGAACCGCGACGTCTTCATCCGCAAAATCGTCCCCGTCGGCGCGCTCTTTTCGGCCTCGCTCGTGCTTTCGAATTGGGTCTACCTGCGATTGACCGTCAGCTTCATTCAAATGTATGCATGGAGTTCTCCCTACTGTCGGGCGTTTACACTGTACTGACGACTGTGTCGGAGTCGTTTACAGGATCAAGGCCTTCACCCCCGTATCCGTCTTGCTTGTCTCGGCGGCTTTCGGTCTGAAGGAACTCAACAGGAAGATCATGGGGATCGTGGGGGCCATCTCGGTGGGAGTCGCGATCGCTTCGTTCGCGGAGATCGAATTCGAGTTGATTGGGTTCCTTGTCCAGGTGAGCTTGATAAATCTGGAGGAGGAGGAGTGCGTGTAGAATGCTGCGAGCTGACGAAGGATTCTGCACCCTCTCCCTTCTTGACAGGCCCTGGCCATCGCGATCGAGTCGTGCCGCCTTGTGCTTGTGCAAATCTTGCTCCAAGGCACGAACTTTTTGTCCGAATTGATCATCCGTAATGCGTGCTGACATCGTCACCGACTCGCTTCCTCGGTCCAAACAGGCATGGGCCTCGATCCTCTCACCTCATTGTACTACTTCGCCCCCGTCTGCCTCGTGATCAACTCGATCATCCTCCTCCCTCTCGAAGGTTTCTCCGTCTTCTCCGATGCGATCGAGAAAGTCGGCATCCCTATGCTGCTGGGAAAGTGAGTCCCTCGGACCATGTATGCGTCAGTCTTTATCCGTTTCGTGGGTCAATGAAACTGATTTCGCTCTTTGCTCCGTTCAGTGCTTGCATGACCTTCGCTCTCAACTTGTCGTCCGTTTGGTTGATTGGGAAAGCGAGTGGTTTGGTGCTGACGCTCTCGGGTGTACTCAAGGATGTAAGACCTTTCACAACCACCCCTTTCGGGCTGCGTGAACTGACGAGACCGCACCCCGATATGTTCCTTTCAGATCCTGCTCATCGCCGGAAGTTACTTTATCCTCGGTTCCTCCATTACCGGGACTCAAATCTTTGGTTATATCATCGCCTTGACCGGTTTGGTCATGTTCAAGATGCAAGGGTGAAAGAACCAAGTGGATCACGAGCTCTCCTGTGGAAGGCGTCCACGCGGCACTCGGAAGTGGTTCTAACTCTTTTATCATCATGCTTGGAAACTTCTTTCCTGTCTCTTCCTGTCTTTATCCACGTGTAGTTTGCGGAACCTGTTAGAATTATCCCAATCCATCTTACTGGCATCTGGAGAATGCCGAGCACGATTTCGATTCAAATCAGACTTGTTCTCCCGGGCATGCCATGCGTTCAAAGTCATGAGCCAGTCAATACGCTATCTAATCTTGATCAACGAAAGTGGTCTACAAAAAGTCAACTAGGACAAATCAAATGCAAACAAGGGAGTGAGCCAGCACCGAAACGAAAGGAAGAAGCAAAGCTTTGAAGGGGGGCACACACGAGAAACGACTGAACCCATGGGGACTATTGCAAGAGTACGTAAGACCCGACCATTACAAGCACAATTGAAAGCGAAGAACCAAAGACCTCTCTGCTCGTTCCCGAACTCAAACCACTGAGCGTGTTAGGACTCGCGGAACTTGAGGGAGAAGCCGATTCAGCACCGGTCGCAGACGTTCCTTCAGTCGAAATCGAGGTCCCCGAGGGAGAGGTCGAGTTGTTGGACGAGGCCGTAAAATTGGAGGTGGAAGAAGTCGAGTTGTCCGAGGAGGTAGCGTTCCCGTTCAGTGCAGCGAGTAAGCGAGGGTTCGCGGCGTAGTATTCACGAGTGGCGAGGATCGAATAGCCGGCCAAGGGTTGGGCCCAGTCGGGCATTTGTGACATCTACATTGGTAATATGGAGATCGTGTGGTGCCGGATTGGAGATCGTGTGGTGCCGGATTGGAGATCGCGTGGTGTCAGATTGAGTGTATAGTCACTTCCAGGGTGCTGAAGATACTTACATCGAGCGAATCACCCCATTTCTCCGCATCGGTGTCCTTGACCTTCTCCATCGTCATCTTCCACTGCGCACCGAAGGCCTTGTTCCTGTGAAAGTCGCAATCAAGAACCACATGAGTTATTGGAGTAGACTGTAGAATACCTGAAGACTTGGACTCACTTTGACGCTTCCATGGGACCCCAACCTCCGAATGACTTGACCGGATCAGTCGAGACGGCACCCTGTTGAAAACGTGCGAGACATAGGAGGCCAAGTCAGGTCATCACCACAATGACAAGGATCCGCCCATAAAATGCCTCCAATCACATTGATAATTCCAAACATCCCCTTCTGACAATGCGTCGGCACACTACAGTAGTAGAACTTGGTCGTCGAGTCATTGACCATGAGCTCATAAGTGAACGACGCGTTCTGCAGACCTGACGCGAAGGCGGTTGGCGAGGTCGACTTGTTGCAGATCGATTTGGGATCGGATTCGGTGACGGTGTGGGGTCCGGCGCCCCATTTGTAGGTTATATTTTGGTTGGGTTTGACGTTGAGGTCTGGGTGAGAGGGAGGTTAGAGAAGTTTAGTCTTCGCGCAGCAATCGAACGAGACGGCGCGAAAGGAACAAGCCAGATGAACTTACTAAAGGGGATCATACGAAGATCGCCTTGCATAGGCGCAACCACAACCTCCCACGGCGAGGTACCGACCAAAGGAGTCATGGACATGTTACCGCCCTTGCCCGCACCTCCCGTAGGCTGAGCCTTGCCCCCAACAGCCTTGGTCGAGGTCGCCATCATCCCACCACCGTACTTGGCCTGACACATCTGCACGCACTTATCGTACATCCCACCCGAACCCGATCCTTTCCAGGAACCCGAGTTGTACTTTCTACTCGCCGCCCCGGGAGTCGGATGAGCAGCCTCACCCATCGTCATGCCCTTCATCGAAGCACGCGCAGTCGTCCTGCCACCAGCGCCTATGTCGCGATTCATCGTTATCGAGGTCATGTTGTGTGCAGCTTTGTCCGTTGCCGACGACGAGAAAGCCGATGCTGAGGCAGGTTCGGCAGCGAGCATGTCGTAAGCACTCCCATCAGAGCCGTACGAGTAGTTTTGGGGGCTTGGATGCCGGCGGTGCAATTTTTTTCTGTCTGGGAGAGCGCCGTCTGCTCGGGTCGGGTGCAGGATCGAGATGCAATGGGGTGAGGCGAGGTACATGAAGCACAGGACAGTGGACGAAGACAGGTGGGATTGAGTCAGTAAAGCTATTTCGGTTCTGGAAGTAGCCCGATCGTCCTGTGGTAAGTGCATGACTCACGCGTAGCCAACGCAGGAGCTGCCACCCCGACGAGCGCAGAGGTGACGACCACCAGGGAAACAAAGTTGCACATGATTGTTGAATTGGGGGATTGGGAAGAGTGTTTGGGTCTGATCAACAGTGACTGAAGTAGGTGATGGGAAGAAGAACCTGACGGTCCACGTTAAAGGGCTAGAAGGATGAAAGCACGTGCGAAGTGCGGAGTGCGCAAAAACGGAAGTCAGTGACCGTTGGTCGTCAAGGAAGGAGCTGAGCAAGACAGGGAGGGACCAACTGCAGTCGAGCTCATGGATCATGACTAACCTTCTTGTGATTGAGGTGCACCCGAACCAGCAGGATCGACAGAAGAAATTGAGAGGAGAAAAGGACCAGCAAACTCGAAGCACCAGCGTGTTTGCGAAGAAAAGAGGTGAGGGGCCGAGGGGAAGGAAGGAGAGAGGGAGAGCGCGAGAGCCAAGCCAAGGTTTGCCGCGTCTCCGAAACGGAACGAACGAACCGTGCGCAGAGTCCATGGTGGGCCAATCTTGCACAGCCGCGACGTCAAAGTCCAAGTGGGTGACCCAAATGCCCATTATGAGGCGAGTCTCATAGGCAAAGATTATTGATGTCATTACTCTCACCCCCTTCCAGTCGTCGCCTCTGTCGACACGCGCGCCCCAAGTCGACCCCAAAGATAATGTCCGTGCCAAAACCATCCGACTCGATTACAAGTGCCCATTCTCCTCCGCAAACAACAACCTCTCCACCTTCGTCGTATTGACCAAACTCTTATTCAACTCCCTTATACTCCTGACCCCCAACAACCTCATGGCCCTCGCAATTTCCTCCCCCAAGATCTCCGCGCACCTCGCAACGCCTTCTTCACCATAACAGAGCGAATACATGAACGGGCGTCCGAGGGAAACGGCGTCGGCGCCTAAGCAGAGGGCGATGACGGCGTCGGTGCCGCGTCGGATTCCGGAGTCGACGATGATTTGCATTGAGGAGGTCAGGAGATGAGAGGCGTATCGACGGATCTCGAGGAGGGTTTCGACCGGGGTCGATGCTCTGCAAATAAGGAACGGAGTGGGATGTCAGAAGCATGGAAGGGTCTCAGATAGTATCAACGAGAGCATGTCACTCACGTGTCGAGCTGACGGCCGCCTATGAATCAAGCGAGAGGAAGATGATCAGACCACGGTCGTGCGTTCGCCTTGGAACATCCACGAACTGACCATGGTTCGACAGCATGATGGCATCGGCGCCATACTTCTCGCACAGCACCGCATCCTCGTACGACTGAACCCCCTTGACGACGACGGGCAACCCACTCTTCTCCTTGATCCAAGCAATGAGGTCCCAGGTTAGGTTCGCGGTTAAAAGTCTGCACGAGAAGGGGTAGCAACTTGGTCAGAAGTGGTCTCGTGCGGTCGTGAGCGCTTTCTCAATAACTCACTGAGATGACTCGGCAATGGCGGACTTCTTCTCTCCAACCTGGCCCTCCGATTCGCTGAGCACGATCGTGTTCTCGTCGAGGCCCGTTTGGAGATCGAGTTCGCGTTTGCCCGGCACGGGGGCGTCTGTAAGAACGGGCTCGGTGTCGGAGGTCAGCACGGTCCGACGGAAGGGGACGAAGCGATGACGACTGACCAACGGTGAATATGATGGCTTTGAAACCAATGGCTTTAGCGACCCCGAGGACCACCGCGACCCTCTCCTTGTCCTTGAGCATGTAGAGTTCTGATGAAGCCGAGAAAAAATAAATGCGCGTGACGCCAGACTCGAGTGTCAGGTGCTACCACATAGCTCCCTGATCCATAACGATACCCACGGAAAAATAGAGTCTGCTCCTCGTTGCCTGCTGTCGCAATGTCAAGCGGGCTGACGGAGGCCGCGGTCGAACAGCCATAGGGGATCCCTGCTCGAGCGGCGCCTTTGACCAGAGCGATTTCTCCGTCCTCGTGTGCGAGTTCTGATGAAGCCAAACCGTACAAAGCGATCAAAACAAGGTTCAGTCCCCCGACCTCGACGCGACAATCCGAAAGAGATCCCTTCTTCGTTAGACTCACTGCCCATCGCCGCCGGACTGATGAAAAACGGATAATTGGACTTGTAGCCGAGGATATGGGTCGACGTATCGACCTGCGCGACCGGTTTCAGCGCACGGGGTCGGAAGCGTATCTGCGAGTAGATGGATCGGTTCCGGTCCATGGTGACGGAGTCGTCGGCGGAGGAATGATAGTAGGCCCAGCTCTGTGTGTAGGGGAGTGGGGGTCAGTCGGGTGAGCCGAGCCAACGAGTGGGGCCAGTTGCTCCGGGCCGGCGAACCTCGTCGGCAGCTGGCTCTGTCGATCGAGCTCGGAGTGATCATGCAAGGAGTGACGTACCTTGGGCTTGAGCGTCTGTTGAGCGACCTTTTCGATGTCATGGAGGTTCAAACATGACGCGAGGGGTGTGGTCGGCGACGGCAGCTTGCCGCTCATCGTGCGGGGTAGGACGAGGACCCGAGGTCGAGCTGGGTGCAGTTGGTTGTGGACAAGTCGGTAAGGGCTGTAGCGTGTTGGCTGAGGACAAGAGGTGTGCACCGGCCGGAGACGTGGACCGCGCGTGGTCAGCCAAGTTCGGGGTGGTTAGAGATCAAAGTGTCGAGCGGCGACGAGGCGATGTACCAGCTGACAGCGCCTACCACCGAGAGCCACCGAGCCCCACTCTGCCCCACTCGGCGCGTGTGGCCTTAATTAGTGATCGCGGCCGCAGACCGAAGCGCGGCCCAGAGCTCGCGGCGATGCAGTGGGAGCTCAGGTGCCGAGCGCGGGTCATCACTTTCCTTGCTCCCGAATTTGTCTCTTCCAGCTCAATCGGTAGGGATCCCAAGTCACCGTTCCGATCTTCTCCCCAAATGCCGCGCGTCAATCGACCAAGACGTGCCGCAGCGGCCCGAGGAGATGACCTGAACCTCCGCCTCGCGACGCCACCCCCACAACGCGACGGTGCTGCTCGGGTGGAGATCGACCAGCATTTCCATCGACTCGTTTATGATGCGGTCAGGTCCATACCGGAGGGAAGGGTGAGCAGCTCTTCATTTTCCTATCACGGATCTTCGACGACAATAATAGCTGACTTGCTCCACGTCCAACGCAGGTCAGCTCCTACGGTCGGATCGCGACCCTGATCGGCCACCCCAAACATTCACGCCACGTAGGCGCAGCACTCAAGCTCCTCCCCCGTAGCCTATCCACTCCTCATCTCCCACAACCACCTCCCCCACTCGACGCCAACGCCCACGCCAACGCCGATCCTGATGCCCCCCTCGCAGAACCCGACCCGAACCCAGATTTTGTCCCCTGGCATCGAGTCGTCAGTTCGAACGGTCAAATCTCGCCCAGGATGAATGACATCTCCGTGGCCCGTCAAGCAGAGTGGCTCATCGCCGAAGGCGTCCAAGTTGACGATGCCCCCGACCAGCGTCCTCAACGCGCCACCGCCCATAGAGCTCCTGCTGCTCGGGGAGGTGAAGCCCATGAGGGCTGGGGTTTTCGAGGTGCCAATTCGGGGGGGAGGGTCAGGATGAGTTTGTATGCGTGGCCATGAGGACGGAGACCATTTGTGCATTTTGAATAGCATTGTATTTCGTCAAAAGGAGAACAAAGGGGTGGTTTATTCGCTAGACGTCTAGGTGTACAGGTGAACCCAAAGATGGTACAATATAGAACGAGCGAATATCTTGCTCAGATCCCCAACTTCTTCTTCTTTGTCGCAATCTCGTCCTTCAACTGCATCGTCCTCGACTCCAAACGGCCTAGACCAAAACAACAGTAAGAAATATCAGCTATTGATCCCGCATCCCCTTCTAAACTCGCAAAGGAACCGCAAGACTCACTCTTCAAATCATAGTCCCCACCTGCGAACAAATTCTCAATCAACTTCTCCGCCTTGCCCAACCCATCCTTCCACCTCCCCACCACGACCTTCCTCTCGACCCCCTCCTTGTCCATCCTGCTCGTCTCCAACTCGCATTCCTTGCACTCTACAACGGCCAATTCGAACAGGGCGAAATTAGGGACCCATTTTTCCTCCTTGATCCCTTCCTTGTGCTTGGTGATGGACTGCAGGAACTCGCGTGCGATGTGCAGCGATGGACCGTCGTTGAGCGAGCGGTACAAGGCACCCAGGAGCAAGGACCTCGTCGCGATCTCGTCCAGTGTGTCGAGATCATCCGAGGTCGAGCACCGTCGCAACGGAGAGGGCGAAGCGGGGTGTTGGGCGTGCGGTCCGAAAGCAGGCGAAGGCGTCAAAGAAGCCAAGTAATCAATCTGCGCCTTGATCGCCGCAAGAGGGGACCTTCCCCCAATCGTCGCCCAAACAAAGCCCAATTCCATCGCCGAAGTCATGCGCACCGCTTCCCAGTAACCACTCGTCTTGGGCAAGCGCCCTTCTTCGATCCAGCGCGCATGCTTGGCCTTGTAGCTGTTCAACCTCCTATTGAGGAACGTCTCCGTCGTCGGTGGTTCACCCATCATCCTCTTGCTCTTACCATTGACCAACAAATCCTCGAGCCTTTTGAACGCCGCCTCGATCCTCCGGTCCTTTTCCTCCGATCCACCCGTCAGCCTTCGATCATCGACCAACGCACCCGCAGCGATCGCGACGTAGGTCGAATGACTCCAGTTGTTCAGCTCGCACATTCTTTCAAACGAATCAGCTGTTGCCACAAACTGCCCATCTGAGAGGAGGCACCACCCCAATTCGAATTGGAGCAACGAATCGGCTTCGCGGAACGACGAGCCGTGCGACAAGGACGTCTCGAGGACCTGGATTGCGGTGTGGACGTCGTGGCGCATGCGAGCGATCTTGGCCCGCTGTAGGATCCACAACGTGCCTTCGGGGAACCGCTCGATGACGCGTTCCAGTACGATCTCGCATTGGCTAAGCAGGTATTCCTCGTCCGACTGCCATCCACTCACTGTGGGACGTCAAGGGATCGCTTCATCAGCTGATTGTCCTGATGCGGTTCGGCTTATGAGACCCACTTAGTAGCACGACGCAATAGAACGTTAGCAAAGTCAAGGATGCAAAAGCGGCATGGGTGTCATTGCCCGTCGAGGCCGCGACCGTCAGCAGTTTGAGCGCCGCCGATCGATTCGAGTTGCCGAACCCGAACCACGAGATGAGTTTTCGCAGCTTGGGGGGCAACAATGAGAAACTGTGGGAGAAGTTTCAAATGAAGCAGGTTAGATAGTGATCAAGATTCACGGAATATAAGATCGCAGCTCACATCAGTCCGAAGAGGCCGTAACCGAACGCAGCCCCACCAATAACGAGGGATGTGATCGGATCGTCCCTCCACAGAGGGGCCGGGTGAGATCCATCTACGCCCTGCTCGATCCTCTTCCCCTTCAAGTTCTCGAAACTAGCACTCCGACTCGCCAACTTGGACCCTGGTGTCGAGGTGGCGATCTTGATGTTGGGCTTCTCATCGGTGATCCCGAGCTTGGAGATTTGCGAGGGCAAGGTGACGGCCGACGACGAATGCCGTAAGAGGTTGGACGGGACATTCGCGATGGCCGCTGCGTCTGGATCGGGTCTCTTTCGTCCCCAAGACCCAAAGAAGGAGAGAGACGATGAGGAAGGGGTCGAAGAGGTCGGCGTGACGGCCGAGGTGGGAGTGGAGGCGCCGTTCGGAGCCAACCGCGCAGGAGTGGAAGGCGTTTGTGCCCCTTCGGCCTTGGCGAGATAGTTGGAGTTGAGCTTGGTGAAGATGGACTCGAGCGAGTCGGATTCGCTGACTCCGTCGGGAAAGACAACCTGGGTAGGAGGAGAACGAGTTACGGCTCAGTTCCACGCGCCCATCGGACTCCGAGACCGGATTAGATCCCAGACCCACCGTGTATAGGGACTTGAAACCTTTGTATGCTCGGTTAAGCTTGTAGATGGCCTTCATAAACTCTCTGTACATTCCAAAACAAGGTTCAATCAGCCTTCAAGATCACCGAGATTGCTGTGCGCAGTTCAGGCCGAGGCGCGCTCGAGGACTGACACATAAGATTCGGTAAGGACATGGCACAGGGCCTGACTCATGACCGCATCCGAAACGAGAGCCTGTCGGGTCATGAAACCGAAGATGAGCCTGGTGTTCGTCCCTCTCACAGGCTACGAAGATCCTCGGGGTGACCGCAGCGGGGGATCGGTCGGCACTGCCCCCACGAGCGAGCATCGAACGCGATCAACCTCGTGCGTACCTTGTACTCTAGCCCAGGAGCATACACCCCAGCTCCAACACTCCTCTTGGCATTGACCTCCTTGATGGACAATGTCTCGGCCTTCATCAAGGCATTGAGAGCGCCATAGAGCGCCTGATCTTCCTGCCCTAGAGCGGCTTGCAAGAAGACGGCGATACCCTGTCCGACGTTGTGTGCGGCCGAGTCGGGGTAGCGTTCAAAGATGCGTTTGCCTTCGTCGAGTTGGTTGTTGAGCAGAGAGTCGAACCCTCGTGTTGCGTCGAGGAAGAGCTCGGTCGGGTTCAGCTGGGGCGCTGATTCCGAGGCTACGGTTGGCGCGATGCCGATCGTCGTGGAGGGGTTGGTGGAGGTCGATGACGATGGAGTGCCGTCGCCGCCCTTTGCGGTGATGCCAGTGGTCGTGGAGGGCGAGGACGAGGACAGGGTTGCTTCGACGACAGGGCTGGAGACCTTCTCGACTCCTGCGCCCTTGGGTGAATCAGAGACATCACCCATGTTCGTGTCGCGTCAATTGTCTTGGATCAGACCGAGAGAGAGAGGAGCGCGAGGATAGATCAGCCGGCAGTGGGGCATCTGGACGCCACAGTCACGCCGAGCAGCGCCGGCGCGCGACGTCACGTCATCCGCTCCAATTCTTCATAAAGGATTTCGAGAGGGCTTAAGATTGCGGTGCTTTATCGCTAATAGCTCGGCCTCGTCGCTTCCCAAGCTCATACACGGGTACCGAGGGCACACCGTCGACATTGACACCCAGCTGGAGTGGAGTCGAGAGACATCGGAGCTCATCTGTTATGTAAGCATGAGCTCTCAAGTTTTCATTCTTGGGCGCAGCCGAGCGACGAATGCACCCGAGTTGTTCCCCAACATCTGCTTTGCAAGCGATGGAAAGGAAAGCTACGGGGTGCATCTATTCGAAGTGAACGGGTTCACCTCATCGCACGGGTCAACAAATGAACGGGGGATCACAACGCGGAAAGCGGCGAGAGAGAGAGGGGAGAGGAAATAGCGACAACGCCGGCCGCCCACACTGTGCCGAGAATTGCGACCCAGCACCTGTGCGACAGTGGCGAAATGAAGGAGTCTGACCGGAGCCTAGCGAACTCATGCAGATCAACCATGCAACTCACGCAGCCCAAAAGGAGTGAGAGCTGAAACGAGAAGCAGAAGGAAAAGAAAGACAACATCTGAACCCCGAACGAATGACGACGAAAAATGTACCCATGTCGTCGCACGAAGCAGGAAAGAGGTCGTAGGCTAGCCGACGAAAGCGAAAGCAGAAGATGCGATAGTGAACGACGAAAGGAATGCGAGGGGGCGAATGATACGTGACGAGCTTGGTGCTGCGAGAGGAGAAACCGAGTGCGCCACTACGGATCTTGCAGTTCCTGCACCGACTAGGCGTGCGTTGATTCCTGCGGTCTCGAGTATGTCAACCTTTCCCCTGTACCGTCGTCTCCCTTTGTCTCGCTCTGAGTCTGGTACACTTGCTGATGCTGCTGTGACGACGGACCCTGTGCCTCGCCCTCGTACCGTGTATCGTCGCCGTCCTTGTCCTTGTCGCCGTCGCTCTTCCGACCCGGTGGTGGTACGATCGGTCGCCCCAAAGCGTCTATGTTGGCAGGTCGTACGACGGTGCAGTTTGTGTCTGTTCACACAGCGAGTAGTGTCAAAAGTCAGCTTCAACATCGCCTGATACGTATCACCAAAGCCACCCCACCCGACGCCCTGAACGAGCAACGGCGTCAAGGGTTCCCCCCCCCACACACACATCCGCCAAGACTGCCGAACCCAAGGTGATTCGGCGCCGGCCTCGCAAGAGCGGCCGGCCCACCGCGGCGCAGTAACACAGGACAAGCCCCGACAAGAGCCTCGACGCTGGTGGGCGATCAAACGCACAGTGTTGCATTGACTCGTCATAGGTTGGGGATCGGGTCTGGCATTGTGGGCAGATCTGGAGTGGGAGAAGGGCGGCAAGGCGATCAGTTGAGGGCGTACGGAGCTGCGGGGTCGTTCGAACGCCCGCAACAAAAGGCACACGTCGTAGCCTGCCCACCACGGCGATTCCCCGGCCGACGATCGGGGTTTGCACGTCGCCGTGTGATGGGCGGACTGGCTGCATTCAAGCTCACATAGTAGACCATCGTGAGGGACACTCTTGGGTAGGCACAGTAGGGAGAGGGAGGAGCAGACGCTTGGTCGTTCGCTCGGCTGCTGCTGTCTCACGCTCGACTCGAGGGATCGGATTTGAGCAAAGAGAAGCACGACGACGACGTGGACGACCTGGACAACGACCGCAAGGAACGACACCGCGACAGCTGAGGAGGTTGATGACGAGCGGCGAGGGCGGAAGGGCGAGTGGGTCGCGCCGTGGTCTGGTTCGATTTGGGTAAGCTCGAGTTCGGTGGGTGAAGGAACAACAACAGCTTAGGGCGCGAGCGTCCCCTGTTTCGAACGCGGGCGGTCTGATAGATCAAAAGCGCGGTGCGCCAGGCTGCTGCTTTCGCGCCAGACCGACCTCAGGGTAGGATCGCCCCACCAGTGCATTGCACCTATGGTACCATGCCCTTTTCCCCTCCCTTTTTTGGCATACGTACCCAGCACCTTACAGATTGTGCGTCGCCTCGGTGATAAAGGAATGCATGGACCGGCATCCGAATTTTCTTTACGGCGGGCTCTCGATCTTAGGCATCAGCCGATCCCACTAGTGTGGCGTTCGAACGGCCCGACGGTTTCCGAGTCAGGTGCTAATTTGTAGAGCCTCCCAAAGCACCGCGGAGCAAACACAAGAGTTGGTACAACGAAAAGCTCTGTTCTCGCAAGATTGAGTATGAGAGAACAACATTGAAAAGTCAACAACTGCCAGGGACCACGACGGAGTAGCACTACAAGATGAACACGCGAACCCACCCCGCACGCGCCGTCGCCGAATCGCGCAAGATCTACCGAGGCGTATACAGCTTGCACGCGGTGGCAGGTGCAACCTCACAGCAGGTTTCAGCTGCATCTTGTGGTAGCGTAGGATCGCTTGGGACTCCGTTTCGGTTTTCTTTCCTCTTCGTCCGATTCCTGTTACGGTGGGAGGGCGCGCGGCCCGTGCATGATGCAGGTCAAGGCTAGTTTCTTCACACCGCCAGCAGCAGCAGCTCCTTCTTTAGCGCGAGCTCAAGCTCCTCACCCGAGACTTGTTGAACGCGCCGCAGCGCGTGCAATGTCAGTTGTTAATCGTGTGTAATGTCCGTTTCTCTCTGGTTCAAAAAAACAGACAAATCGTATGACGCGCATCACGATGGGGGAATGTCCCAGGCGTCTGCAAGAGATATCCCTGGAGATTTCTCTCTTTTTTTCTTTTTTTTCTTCTTCAACTTTCGGAGTAGTCAAAGCCAACTTGAACTTCTCTGCAAACGTTTTCTTATCTAATAGATTTCAATAACATCATAATCGTAGTAAGGCCTAGAAATCTTCGGAAAAGTGGCAGATGCATTAAGCACACTGGCTAGACCAGTAGTGTAGGACTCGTCGACCCTGCAACAGAATCGACCATACCTGGCCCACTAAGACTCCCGTGGGTGGTGTCACAAAGACGTGAGGCGACCTTCGGACGTCTGGATAGATGCCCGGAGGTCCTCGAAGGCCGTTTCGGTGATCGGTTCCGAAGGATCCGACGAGAATCGGCGGTGTATCTTCGGCATCCGAGTGAACCCTGCGAACCGTGCACAAGGCCTTCCACCACGAGTTCCAGCATTGCTCCGAATCTGGGAACAGAGTCATTGTCAATGTGACTATGAACATCGTTAATTTGTTAATTAACGGTCAATTTCGTTGATTAACGTTATTAGTAAATGGTATGCCAATATCAACAAGTGACGGTCACTATGACATTCGACCCCCGACTGACTTATCAACAACTAGCACGGCCGAAGTGGGTATTGAGCCAGTCCTAGCGCCAGTGAGACAGGCGCGAAAAGCGACAAGAGGAGGTCGTGTTCAACTTGCTTAGGTACCGATGCGGTGC
The DNA here is from genome assembly GCA_022702605.1 of Microbotryum scabiosae. Taxonomy (NCBI): domain Eukaryota; kingdom Fungi; phylum Basidiomycota; class Microbotryomycetes; order Microbotryales; family Microbotryaceae; genus Microbotryum; species Microbotryum scabiosae. The sequence goes on along the minus strand of JAHWDV010000014.1, from coordinate 785,297 downwards.
TAAGAAAACGGTGGTTCTCCCCTCAGGGGCTTGGGCGTGAGACTTTTCACTCCACTCCCTTTTCTTTTTTCTGATGACACCTACATCGTGGTTGAGACTTGCTAAGGGGCCAGCGTTCATCGAGTTTGTAAAATGAAACGATCTTCGTCGTCGACTCGTCTGACCGACTACTACTGGGCCGCTCAGACGGGCGCGCAAAGCGCGCGCTCCCGGGGAAATCGACGCGCTGTTACGCCCGTTCCATTCTCCCCCCATTTATCCGCGAAAGAAAAACCCGACCCACTTGTAGAGCCATCGCCCTCGTTCCTCTGCAGACGCGTTGCGAGTCTATTCCGACCCTCTTCCGTTTGTTTTTGCGTTACTGAGGAGTTGAAACGAGCGAGCGAACCGACAAGTCGAACGAGCGGCGTCTTGGCCTCCTCGCCTGCAAGTTGCACCAACCGCGGCGGAAAGACAAAGCCTCCGAGAAGATAGTCTCAGCACCAAGACAGCGACAACTGCGTCGACGGCGACCACACCCACTCCAACACGACAACAGCGACGATGAGCTCTGGGAATGGCGGGGCTGTAGTGGGCTCGGTGATGACAAGCTTACCCACCTCAACGCTGTCGGCACCGTCGCCGCCCTCCTCGACTGCGACCGCGACCGCGATCCACTCGTTCCCGGCGTTCCTGCTCTCGCTGCTGACCTCGATCGAAGCGAACCCGACCTCGCTTGCGCACCACCTCGCCAACCTACGCGCCAGCCATGCCGCACCCGCGACCTTCTCCGCCTTGCCCGAGGGGAAACCCCAGGAGACGGACGACATCATTGACAGCCTGTCGAGGATCGCTGAGCAACTGCAGCTCCAGCGCGCGAAGGCCAACGGCGCCACGCGCAAGTCGGCCAGTGCGACACGTGAGAGTCACATCGGGCCCAAGCCAGACTCGGTCCACAACCTGAAGGCCACGGCCGAGCTGGACGACCGGATCAACGACCACAGCACCAACAACCGCAAAGACGAGGAAGAGGATGACGAGGACGACCTCAAGCTCACCGACTGCGAGAGGTTGGCAAAGTCGAGGGCAGCGGTTACAGTTGTAGGCGATTCGGTCGAAGAGGTGCGTAAGTCGGCCGAGATTCAGATCAAAGCCCTCAAGATGCTGCACGCCGAAGAACTGCATCGAGCGCAAGCTTCGCACGACGAAGAAGTCAGGTCCGTAGTCTGCTTGGGGTCCTCGGTTTTGTCGCCTGCAAGAGGGGAGCTAATGGCGCTGGTGATCCACTCAGATCCATCGCCGTCGTTACTTCAGCAATCGCGCGTGGGGAGTCAGTATCTCGCATCTCAACTCGTCGAAATCGTTCCAAGCTTCAGTTGCTGATTCGCGCGATCGCTTCCCTAACGCAGTCTGTCCAAGACGATCGATGCCGAGGTCGAAGGCGAGATGGCGATGCTCAAGGAGACCGTCAACGAGATGGTGTTCAAGCTGCGGCTCTTCTCGTCCGAGGTCACACGCGTATCTCTCGATGTCGGAACCATGGGTCAATTGGGTGGTCAAGCCATCGTCACAGGTGTTGAAGGAACCTGGAAGACCTGTCAGTTATCGCGGCCTTCCCAGAACGGCTCAATATGTCTGGCTGACGTTTGACGTAACGCATTACCGATCCAGTGACAGAAACGGTTCGTCGATACAGGGCTGAGCTACAAGCATTACCGTGCTCATTAACTGTTTCGTGTCTCACAGGTCAACCAAATGGCGACTAATCTTACGGTTCAAGTTCGGTGAGCTGCCCCTGAGCTGCCCGAAGCTGGCATTCGGTCTGGCTAACAGCTACCTCTCTCACCCTTCCAGGTCTATTGCCATTGTGACGTCCGCAATCGCCCATGGAGAGTGAGTTGGGACCCGTTCTTTCAGCCCTGATCCTCGAACGCGAAGCTGACAGCTCACTGCACGCAGTTTGTCGAAAACGATCGATGCCCAGGTCGAGGGTGAAATGGCCACCCTCAAAGAGACGGTGGGTCGCGGCCAGAACGAACGCATGCGTTTCCATTTCTGACGAATTCTCTAATACCAGGTCAATGACATGGTCTACAAACTGCGCGTGTTCTCGTCCGAGGTCACCCGTGTCTCCCTCGAGGTCGGAACAATGGGTCAGCTTGGGGGCCAGGCTGTGGTGAATGGCGTCGAGGGCACTTGGCGAGAGATGGTGCGCTCTTCAAGAAAAATAAGTCATCGAATATCGTGGTGCACCGACTGACACGCTCGATCTCTTGCAGACGGAGAATGTCAATCGCATGGCCTCGAATCTGACGGAGCAAGTGCGTGAGATCGCGTCCGTCACCAAAGCCGTTGCGATGGGCGACCTCACCAAGACGGTCAACATCGGCGCCTCGGGCGAGATTCGCGATCTCAAAATGACGGTCAACAACATGGTGGCCCAATTGCGTCGATTCGCCGCCGAGGTGACCCGGGTCGCGCTCGAGGTCGGCACCGAAGGGCAGCTCGGAGGAACGGCCAATGTCGAAGGTGTGCAAGGTGAATGGAAGTCCTTGGTCGATTCAGTCAACCAGATGGCTGGGAACTTGACCGACCAGGTGCGGTCGATCGCTACCGTCACAAGAGCTGTCGCGGAAGGTGACCTATCCAAGAAGATCGAGGTTGAAGTCAGGGGAGAGATGCTGGATCTCAAGGTCAGTGATTCTCTCAACAAGCGGTGAAACGCGCTGGCTGGCCATACTGACGCCATCGACTACGCCTATATAGCGAACTGTGAACAACATGGTCAACTCGCTCCGTCTGTTCGCGGCCGAGGTCACTCGCGTGGCCAAAGAGGTCGGTATCGATGGACAGCTGGGCGGACAAGCATACGTGCTCAACGTCTCGGGTGAATGGAAATCGCTCGTCGACTCGGTCAACCAAATGGCCGGCAACCTCACGGACCAAGTGCGGTCGATTGCAAAGGCGACCACTGCCGTCGCTCGAGGCGACTTGAGCCAAAAAGTGACGATCGCCGCCGATGGTGAAGTCTTGCGTCTAGTGGACACGATCAACTCGATGGTCGATCGTTTGGCGACCTTCGCCGCCGAAGTGACCCGCGTGGCCCACGAAGTCGGGACCAAAGGCAATCTCGGAGTGACGGCCAAGGTCGACAACATCGAAGGGACGTGGCAGGAGATCACTTCGAACGTCAACACGATGGCGACGAACTTGACGTCCCAAGTGCGCGCATTCGCTCAAATCTCCGCGGCCGCGACCGAGGGTGATTTCAGCTCCTTCGTCACGGTCGAAGCGAGCGGAGAGATGGATTCGCTTAAGACCAAGATCAACAAGATGGTCTTTTCGTTGCGCGATAGTCTTCAAAAGAACACGATGGCGAGGGAAGCTGCCGAGCTGGCCAACAGGTCCAAGTCCGAGTTCTTGGCGAACATGTCTCACGAGATCCGAACTCCGATGAACGGTATCATCGGGTTGACAGGCGTGACCCTGGAGACCGAGTTGACTCGACAGCAGCGGGAGAACCTCATGATTGTATCCAACCTCGCCAACTCGTTGCTACTCATCATCGACGACATCCTCGATATCTCCAAGATCGAGGCCGGTCGAATGACGGTCGAAACGATCCCCTTCAGCGTTCGATCCGCCGTCTTTGGGGTGCTCAAAACACTGGCTGTCAAAGCAACCCAAAGCAAGCTCGACCTCATGTACGCGGTCGAATCGGACATCCCCGACTTGCTGGTCGGCGATCCTTTTCGCTTGCGGCAAGTCATCACCAACCTCGTCGGCAATGCCATCAAGTTCACCCAGCGAGGGCAGGTCGCGCTTTCGTGCCGGCTGCAAGCCGCCGACCTCGAGGAGCAAACGTACCAGCTCGAGTTCTGCATCAGCGACACGGGTATCGGGATCAAACCCGACAAGCTGAACCTCATTTTTGACACTTTCGCCCAAGCCGATGGCTCTACGACGCGCAAGTACGGCGGTACGGGCTTGGGTCTCACGATCTCGAAGCGGCTTGTGCAGCTGATGGGCGGCGAGCTCTGGGTGACGAGTCAATTCGGGCGCGGCAGCAACTTCTATTTCACGATTCAGTGCAAGATTGGGGAATGGAATCTGGAAGCTGTACGACAAAAGACACTCATTCCCCACCCCGGTCGGCGCATCCTCTTCATCGACACGTTGCATCACGACCCAAGCGTCATCGAGTCTGTCGAGCAGCTTGGGCTCGAGATCACCGTTGTGGATTCGCTCGAGGAAGCGCGGTTGCTCGACCAAGCCCAGATGGGCTACTTTGACACGGTGCTTGTCGATTCGTTGGATGTGGTGTCAGGTTTACGCGATGTCGACCATCTGCGTTACATCCCGTTGGTGCTCATCACCCCTCAGATACCCCAGCTCAATCTCAAGTACTGCCTCGACTTTGGTGTCGCCAACTGCGTTGAGTCCCCGACGAACGCACAGGACATGTGCAACGCCTTGTTGCCGGCGCTGGAAGCAAGCAACCGCATCCCGACTGAACGAGGAGGCGATGCCTCGTTCAAGGTCCTGCTCGCCGAGGACAACGTCGTGAACCAGAAGGTGGCGATGAAGTTCCTCGAGAGCGCTGGCCACCAAGTCGAGATCGTCGAGAACGGTGCACTTGCGTTGGAGGCCGTCAAGCGTGGCTTCTACGACATCGTCCTGATGGATCTTAGCATGCCCGTGATGAGTGGGATGGAGGCGACTCAAATCATTCGACGGTTCGAAGAGACAAATGGGCTGGAGCGTCTACCGATCGTCGCGCTCACCGCACATGCTATGCTTGGTGATCGTGAGAAGTGTATTGAGGCTGGGTACGTATTCAGTGGTGGCTCTTGACTTGCTATGTTACTGGAAACGATCTCTGTGAACGCTGACTTGACGATGGCTTCCTCGCATTGACGGCGGCTCCGCAAACCACAGCATGGGTGAGTGAAGGCTACGATGCTCACGAGAGCGCCGCTTGCTTGTTCCTTAGGCCATCGCTGACCGCAGTCTCCCGCCGTTGCGATTGCACAGACGACTACCTCACGAAGCCATTGCGCAAGCCCGACCTTCTGGCCATAATCAACAAGGTCAGTTCCCCGATCGCCAATGCGTCGCTTGGTCGCTGTGCGGCGGCGAAATGTCCCAACGCGGAGCTGACGGATAATATTGCACCGCGCTCTCCGCTTTGCCTCAACAGATTGTGATGCGAAGACGTGCCGGTAAGTACATTACATTATATGCCTGGTTCATCGATAAGACCGATAAAACCATAAATAACCTCGTGGTCCTCGATGGTGTCAAATCGGGTGAGATCGAGGTTTGCCAAGGAGCTGACGGTGAGCGCCTCTCACTTTCCGACCCAACCCGCAGGTCTGTTTCCGCAAGCCGCCGGGGCCGCCTAATTTGGGCGATGCGCAAGGAGTGACGTGGCGCGCTCCACCTTTGACATCAACACCAACCAATATTCCTGAACTCGACGACTAGACAACCGTTTGGTGTCGTCGAACACTACCTGCTCTCTGTGGCCCCGTTCTCGCCGGCGCCACCCTATCCGAGTTTTTTACTTCGTCTTGTCCGAACCCCTCCCCTTAAGTTTGCTCCCATCACCGCATTGGCACTTCTTACCATCGTTTTTCCTTTTCTTTCTACCGCTATATATATCACATTCGCATTGCTTCCTCTGTAGAAATGATACCTGCCTTGCCATGTTACACCAAGCAAACTCCTCGTCGGCCAGGAACGACACTTACGTCAGGGTTCGGACATTTGGGGTCACTTGCCCACGCTGCTTCGCACTACTGCTCAGTTGTGCAGAAATGACTGTGCAGCTCTCAGCTACCATTTAATTGGTCAAGCTCAACATCCGGCAACAAGAAAGAAAAAAAAATAAAAAAAAAATGTAGTAGTTACTTGATTACGTAGTACCTAGTAAGCTTGGCTCAATTCTTCGCGTTTTGGACTTGCCGAACGATCCGACCACCGACCAACCGGATCTCACCCCTTGAAGGCACGACGGGCTAGACTAATACGATCTCCCGATTCGTTCCGACCGATTGCCGTCGACTCGAGCGAAACCAACCTCGCTCGAGATTGTTTCAAGCAGCGAGTCGACCTCTTGTCGCGCTTCCCAGGACAAGGATGAAGAGCCCGGTGGTCCGGTGGATGAGACACGGCACGGGTGCGAGCTTGTCGGATGACTCGTCCAAAACCGTTTCGGACTTATTCTGGACGAGCTGGTCAAAACTGGGAGCGTCGTGGCGGTAAGTAAGCGCCCAGATTTCGTCCTTTGAATACTTTTTTTTAGGCCGCAGTAAAGTGAGAGTACCTGGCGTACTAGACGTACAACGTGGTCTCTGTCAATACGCCAACAAAGCCCTGTAGGGAGCCCAGATTACTCAGCAGTAGGCCTAAGTAAAGGCGGGCTCCTCGGTAGTACTCTCGAAGGTGCTTGACGAATAGACAGTCCCAAAACCAGTCGATTGTCAAGAGACAAGAGTGGGGGTCCAGGGAAGGATGATCCAAGAGGAAAGGAGAGAAGAGAACTACGGATCGCTATCTAAGGAGATCTGGAGATAATAAAGGGAGACATGTAGACAATGTGGTTCTTTGGGAGAAACTAGGACAATAGAGACCGATAGAGGACAAATAGGAAGGGATGCACAATGGTTGTCAGTCAAAGGCAGGTAATTGAAAGGGAGGTCAGGCAAGTCGGTCCGAAGTTGAGCTTGGACCTATTGGGTGGCTGCCGAACCTTACAAGCCCCTGACAAGTAGATGACCAATGCCCCGTCCGTCCAATATCTCCTACACGCAGCACCTCGGGGGATGTCATGGCAGAGGCTGCGAGCCACTTTACACAGCGAATATCCCAGCTGCCTATGTCGAAGCCTCTATCCAGGGCACTTGAGGTGCTGCTTCGGACCTACTCCTGCACTCAGATTCGCACGCGAATCGTGGGAAGGCGTCGGATTGGTCCAGGCTTGGCTTCGGGCGACAACGGTCAAGGCCGGTGGGCCTGGGGTAACGAGGTGGCTACCCGTAGGTACGCACATTCTGCGCAAAGCCAGACCCGAATTGCATAAAGACCAGCGATGACGGAGAAGCACAAAATCAACTCGATCACATCGCCGAAAAAGAAAGAACCTCATCAAGAGGCGCGCGTCTCGCCCTCTTCCGATTGGGCGAGAACGCCCCTCTCCAGCAAGCGGTTAAAAAAAGACGGCTAGCGCCGAGTTGGAGTTGGCAAGGGCAAGCTCCTCGCGGGTGGGGGATGGGGGAAACCCGGGGGCGAACGGAATCACGCACCCGACCGTCGATTATCCCCGACTTTGAACGCGTTCGAGCGCGCCTAGGCCCAATCAAAACGCTCCCCTGAGGTAAAACTGGCCGGTCCAACCACACATGAGTGCGATGGGGCCCCTCCAGTAGTGTCCGACTCCGACTAGGGGATTCGATATTCTCCCGAACTCTGTCCTTCTTCAGCTTTCTCTCTGTTTCTTCACCTCTCTTCTCCATCCCTCCATCCCTCCATCCCTCCATCGTTCCCTCCCATTCTACCCACTTCTCCTTCATCCGACAGCGTTGCCAAGATGGGTCAATTCGTAGACAACATCGGTACGCTGCTTTGAGCTGCCCCGGTGCTCGGAGCACGTCGCCACCTCCCGTCGCTAGGCTCGCTAACCCCGCTGCTTTTCTTCCCTCCGTCTCAACCACCGCTTCGACGCGGATGCAACAGTCGCAAACTTGCCTCGCCTTCCCCCGAAGCAGGAGCAAAAGGTTTCGACAAACCCTTTTACCCTTTTCCGCTCGCTGACGGCGCTGCAATGGGCCTTCTTCCTCTGTGAGTTCCCGTGTCCCGAGGCGCGCGAGAGTCGAGCAAGTCGGGAGGCCGCGTGACCCCGTCTCGAGCGGAGTCGCCCAAAGGCGCTATCACAGACAGCCTCTCTATTTTTGAGACAGGTTTGCTGACAACGGTACACCCACCCGAACGATACTTTTCTGCTTCAGCTGGATGGCTCGCCTGGCTTTGCGATGCTATTGAGTGAGTCTTGTTGCACAGGATGGAGTTACCGCCGTACAATACCCCCCACCTTGCTGATCTTTCTGTTCGGTTTATCCCATGCGCAGCTTCTTCGCCGTCTCGCTCACCGTCGTTCGACTTTCCAAGACGTTCCACAACGAGGCCAAAGAGATCACGACGTCGATCACGTTGACCCTCCTCTTCCGTCCCCTCGGTGCCATCATCTTTGGTCTCATGTCCGATCGCTACGGGCGCAAGTGGCCGCTCATCGGCAACCTGCTCGTCTGCGCTGCCCTTTCCCTTGGAACGGGCTTCGTCCGCACGTTCTCCGAATTCTTGGCCGTGCGATCGCTCTTTGGCGTAAGCTGCTCGAACTTGGTCTCTCAGATGAGTGGTTCATTGATCTTGTGCTGACGTGCCGGCTATTCTGATTGCAACAGATCGCCATGGGCGGTATCTGGGGTCAAGCTGCCTCTCTTGGTTTGGAGAACTTGCCCGTCGAGGCCCGTGGTCTTTTCAGTGGTATCATGCAGCAAGGTACGCTGAATGATGTCTGCTATGCCTTTCAATGACTTGTGCATGTTTTCTGACCTTTCTCCGGTGCCTTACGTTTTCTTCCTTGTCCATCGCTTTCGATACTCCAGGTTACGCCGTTGGGTGAGTAGTCCGGATTTGCAAGAATGCGAGCCGTTTTGGGTTCTTTTGCTGACGCGTAGACGCCATCCTGTTCCATCCTGTTGTTTCGTCCATTCAAAGTTACCTGCTTGCTGCCGTTCTCAACCTCTATGTCGTCCCGCACTACAACGACTGGCGCGTTCTCTTCTACGTCGCCGCAGGAATCTCGGCGGCTTCGGCCGTGCTCCGCGCGTTGGTGCCGGAGTCGACCTACTTCGTCGAGCGACAGAAGGCCGAGAAAGCCAGTGGGCATCACATGTCGTCTGCGCAAAAGTCCAAGGTCTTCGTCAGCGAGATCGGCCACGCCTTCAAGACGGACTGGGGCCGTCTCGTCTTCGGTGTAAGTTATCGTGATCGAGACCCCCACGCGGGCGACACCTCGCTAAACCTCTTTGGTCTTCATGTCCACAGGTCCTTCTCATGTCTGGCTTCAACTTCTTCTCCCATGGTTCCCAGGATCTCTAGTAAGTTATGATTATCTAGCAATGCCAACCCCCCCCCCCCCCCCCCCCCCGGGTTTCCGGGCGATTGGCTAAACATCTTCCTTCACCGTTTTTTTTCAAGCCCTACCTACCTCCAGAAGGGCAAGGGCCTTTCCGCTCACGCCAGTACCGTCGCCACTATCATCGGTAATTGCGGTGCCATCGTCGGTGGTACGGTCGCTGGAGCCGTTTCGCAGCGCCTCGGTCGCCGCATCACGATCATCATTTGCTGCATTTGGACGATTTGCTGGATCCCGTTGTGGCTCTTGCCCAGCAAGTTCGGCCCCCTTGCCGCCGGTGCGTTTTGCTAACGACACGGCCTAGCCGATCAAAAAGTCATAGTCATTGACTTCGCCGCAATGATCCGGCCCACAGGTGCCTTCTTCGTTCAGTCTGGTGTCCAAGGCGCATGGGGTGTTATCCCGATCTACCTCACCGAAATCTCGCCCGTCGCGTTCCGTGCCACGGCGCCGAGTTTGATGTATCAATTGGGCAACATGGTCTCCTCTGCTTCGGCACAGATCGAGTCGACCGCCGGCGCCAAAATCAAGACCAAGACCGGATTGCCCGACTACGGCAAGGTTTCGGCGATCCTGATCGGTGTTGTCGCGGCCTGGATTATCTTGTGCTGCATCTTCGGTTCCGAGGACCACTCGGCCCATTTCGAGAACGCCAAGGCGGCTTTCGAACCCAGGGAACACACCGAGATCGAAGGCAAGGAGGCGCGATCGAGCCCGAGTCTGGATGGCGAAGCGGAGAAGGATGCCGTCGAGTACAATGAGCGTGTCTGAAAAGGTGCCTCCTCTGTGTGCCGAGCTCCTTGGGGGAGCGCCTTGGGGTTTCTTGATCTTCCGTCTTGGGGTCTCTACTTCACTTTATTGTGCGCCACATGCAAGGTGTCTTACTTATGGTAACTGGGTTTGCGATGCATTGTACAATTTTGGGATTGCTGTAATTGATTTGTCGGAGCTTCTTACAAAGAAAGCCAACGAGCAGGGCGAATTGCGATTGCACAAGGTACTGCCGAGTATGCACTAAGTTTGATCCTACCCTTCCGTCACGGGGACAGTCTGACGATCTTCCATTCGGCGTCCGAGCCTTCGTCCCTCGTGTACCTGAATCGATCGTGCAGCCTGCTGGGTCGACCTGCCCAAAACTCGACCTCGAAAGGCACGATGCGAACCCCACCCCAAAATGGCGGTACGGGGACCTCGGCATTTTCTAATTGCTTGGACGACGGGTTTTGCCCATTGGGTCCAGCGTCGACGGCAGATGCAGTCCCTGTCGATATACCCTCGGGAAGACCAAACTTCCACTCGACCGCCTTGACCTGTTCCTCCAACTCTTCCCTATCCGACAATTCGCTCGACTGCTTGGAAGCCCATGCGCCGATTCTGGATCCAATCGGTCTCGAATCAAAGTAGGCTTTGGTCACTTGCCGCGTCACTTTTTCCGCCCTTCCGACGACCCTGACGCTCAGATGGAGGGCCCTCCAATAAAACGCGAGACTCGCGTAGGTTCCTTTCGTCTCGGTCTCGGTCTCGGTCTCGGTCTCGGTTTCGGTCTCGGTCTCGGTCTCATTCTCGGTCCGGGTCTGGGTCTGCTGGGTGGGGAAGAGTTCTCTTCCCTTCCTTGACTCGTAATTGGTGTAAAAGACCCAACCCTTATCATCGACCTGTTTGAGCAACACGACGCGAGTCGAAGGGACCCCACAGGAAGAAACGGTCGATAAGGCCATGGCTTCGGGTTCGATCACGTCCTTGTCGGCGAGGGCGGAGGAGAACCATTCGCGGAACTGGGCGATCGGGTCCGGGGACAGGGAGGAGGCGGAGGGAATGCCTTGTGAGAGGTAGGTCTCGTGGTGATCGATCTTGATTTGGACTTGGGCTTGGGCTTGGGGGGTTGAAGAACTCATGCTGAAGTGTTGGGTATGGGGGACGGGTGTGGGCGCTGGGATGTTCGGCCGTAAAGAGGTGGTGATGGTGGTCCAGGTTGGGCAGATTGGGCAGATCTTGCTATGACGAAGGGAAAGGCGGGACGACGAGGTTCCACAGAGGCGAGGCTTGCAGGAGAGAGACATGATGTCAGCCTTGGTGCATTGTGTGCACGGAATGTATGAGCTCGACTGACCACAGGCACGCAGGAATGAAGCACGCGACTGTGAGAGGCGGCAAGGAGCAGAGCACGAGACGCGCCTTGACTCGGGAGCGGCTGCTAGGCTGCTGCCAGCTGCCAGCTGCCCGGCCATTGCAAATCGCAGCTTGGCGCCATGACGTGGGGCGGGGGCCTGCGCGTGCTTGCGTCGGCGATCGACCAGAGCAGTGCGAGAGTTCGGAATCGGGCAGACGGAGTGCGTCCTTCGACCATCCTCCAGACTCCATTGCAGTTGAGTTACGGCTGTACAACGTCTCAAGTGCTCTACCATGCCACCCTCCTCCGCATCCAAGAGGGTCATCTACTGGTTCAGGACCGATCTCAGGCTACATGGTGCGTCTGCGTCTCCCTCGACGATCGATCGCTTGCTGATGAGCTTCGATCGGCGCGGCTGGCGGCAGATTCGCCAGCTTTGGCAGCCGCTCTGGCTCTCAAACCCGAGATACTGTACCCCGTATGGACATGGGAGTGAGTAAAAGTGATATAAAATGAAATACGGTGACTCTGATCCAAGAATTCACCGTTCGAATCTCTTCCAACAGCCCACACTACGTCTACTCCCAATCGGTCGGCGAGAATCGGTGGCAATTTCTGCACGTTTGCACATCAGCCCTTGGACGGCCATCAATCCGATTCAGAGTTGGTACTGACTACGTGCTTTCATACTGCTCAGACTCGAGTCGATGACGGACGTGTCCGAGAGGATCACTAAGATCAACAAGAAATCTCAGCTCTTTGTCGTCCGAGGACCGCCGGCGACCGTGCTACCGGCTCTATTCAAGCAGTGGAAGATCACTGACATCGTTTGGTGAGTTCCCGTTCTCAGTTATAGTGGACCCTGCTTGGCCTCCATTGACACGATATGGCACTTTCGACTTCATTCTCGAGCAGGGAAAAGGACGATGACCCCTATACAGGATCTCGAGATGCCACCGTGAAGAAACTCGCCACCCAGGCCGGCGTCAACGTCCACACCGTCCTCGGCCACACCCTCTGGGACTCTGAAGAGCTCATCAAAGCCCATGGAACAGCGACGCACTTCCCTCGCACCTTGCAAGGGTTCCAAAAACTTCTCACCTCGGCCACCACGCCTTCGAAACCGATCGACGCCCCGAAGAAACTGCCCGATCCGGGGCCTACCGATCTCAACGATCTTGAGAAGAACAAGAAGGCACATGACGTTTCGACTTGGCGCAAGGCCGACGTCAACCATGAATCGCGCAAAGGGCGTACGACGGAGGAAGAGCGCACGTACGAGACTCAGTTCGCTGGACCGAAAGGGGACTTTTCGGTGCCGACGATGGAAGAACTGGGCATGGAAGCAACGACGACGATTCGTGGGGGTGAAACGAACGCTTTAAAAACCTTCGAAGCGTTCATAGAAGACGAAAGGGCGGTGGCGATGTTTGAAAAGCCCAAGACGTCCCCCGCGGCGTTCGAGCCACCGGCCACGACGCAGCTCAGTCCGCATATGAAGTTTGGGACGTTGAGCTGCCGGCTCTTTTGGTACCGTGTCAAGAAGATTGAGGCAAAGTCCAAAGCCCATGCGACTCCGCCTGAGAGCTTGATCGGTCAGCTTCTTTGGCGCGAGGTGAGTCGCAGCTGCATGAGCTGTGTGCGAAGTTCTCTTATCTTTCGTCGCTGGCCTGACGTTCGTTCGCGCGCAGTTCTATCACGCCAATCAAGCCGCCACCCCAAACTTCAATCGAATCCGTGGCAACAATGCTTCTCGCTACATCACCTGGTCGTTACAAACACGCTACGACGACCAGGGAAATGAACTACCTCGAGCCGAGATGGAGAAGATCTGGAAAGAAGAAGAACCGGAAGCTTTCGAGCAGTTTCAAGCCTGGAAAGAGGGGAGAACCGGATTCCCGTGGATCGTGAGTCATGCTCCATTCCTTACGATCACTATTAGTGGCGGTTGATTGATTGAGACATCGATACACAGGATGCATTGATGCGACAACTCCGAGACGAGGGGTGGGTGCACCATCTCGGACGCCATTCGCTCGCCTGTTTCCTCACCCGAGGCCAACTCTACATCTCGTGGGAACGCGGTGCCGAAGTCTTTGATCGCTACCTGATCGATTGGGACCCCGCACTCAACTCGGGCAATTGGATGTGGTTATCCGCGTCGGCGTTCTTTTCGCAATACTTTCGCGTGTATTCACCGTCGACCTATGGCCAAAAAAGCGACAAGTCTGGGGCGTTGATTCGGAAGTATTGTCCCGAGCTGGCAGGGTTCAGCGACAAGTACATTTACGAACCTTGGAACGCGAGTCCGGCAGAGTTGAAGAAAGCCAAGGTCGAGTTGGGCAAGACGTATCCTGAAGTGAGTTGCCCGCGTAATGATGGAGAGTCTTCTCGTGCTGACCCAGAGCTTCACTCCTAAAGCGAATGGTCGACGACAAAGTCGCCAAAGCCAAAGCGCTCACGTTGATCAAAGCCGCCTATTCAGCCAAATTACAAGGCGACGATCCCAAAGTATTGGACGGCACAGCAAATGCGTACGTGGAATCCTTCTTGCCCAAAGAAGCCGAGGTCAAGGACGATGAAACGGACGAGAAAGTCACGATCGGAACCAAGCGGAGAACTGCGCAGGGGAAGGGAGAGGATTCCAAGGGGAAGGGAGCGGTGACGGCGAAGAAGGCCAAGACAAAGGGTGGGAAGGGTTTGGGGAAGGGAAAGAATGCGAAGCAGACGATGCTCAAGTTTGAGGGGGAGGAGGAAGAGGAGATGGCTTGATACAGCTCGGAGAACGTTCGAGTTTGCACCTGAGCGCACTCAGCGCGGACCCGGTGGTGAACCCTGAGAAGCTCTCCCTGGAATTCGTTTTACAGCTTCAGTGTACTCAATGTCATACCCGCTCTGCTAGTCTCTTATCTTCCATTGAAGGTATCATTTTGGCTTACCAGCGCGGGTAAGCCGACGGGAAACCAAGGGGACTGCTAGTGGTATCGGAATTCGAGCAAGACCGAGCACGCGCCCCACATCCGAGCCAGGTCGGCCGCTCGCTGCGAAGCTCCTCCTCTCGCCCTCACACGTATCGCAGCATGGTGAGCATACCTCCGTCGGGTCCCTCAGCTATTGAACCCAGAAGCTGAAGTTGTCGAGTATGTTCACACAGGCGTCCATGCCATCCTCCGACGTGGTCGCTGTAGCTGGAGTGCCTGTGCTTGATCCTACCACGACGACGACTGCACAGTCTACAAGCACCTCCTCCAACCACGGTACGCCAGCCAACGCCGACGACCAAGTGCTCGTCGCCACTCTAGGGCTCTTCATCCTCGACACCTTCGAATGGCGATCCACCACCAGCCCCACCCAAACCCTCCGTCGTTCGGACCTCGTCATCGGCGGAGGAGGCACCTACGCGATCCTAGGTGCCCGGATGTGGTTACCTCCTCGTCGACTGGGTATCATCGTCGATCGAGGAAATGACTGGGATTCTTTGGGGGGAGTGGAGGAGAGTTTGGTCAGGTTTGGGGAGGAAATGTGGGTTTGGAGGGATCAGAAGGACGTCGAGACGTGCAAGGCGTTGAATTTGTATCGCGGGGAACATCGAGGTGAGCTATTGGGGGTGTACCGAGAGGGTGGAGGGCGAATACTTGAGAAGCGATCATCCAAGCCCAAGCGGAGCAAGGGGGCAGATTCTTCCGCTCGGGCGAAAACTCGGCACCTGCTGACCCGTTCACTTTCCAATCGCCCCCAGATTTCAAATACCTCACCCCTCGAATACGACTCGACCCCTCCGTCCTTCCCCCACGTCTCCGCTCGACTCGCTCCCTGCACTTCGTCTGTTCCCCCACCCGAGCCCTAGACATCTTATCCCAACTCGAACCCACATCGACCTACCCCGTCCGACCTCTGACCTTCTACGAACCCATCCCCGACCGTTGCATCCCCGAAGAACTTGAAGCGCTCAAACAAGTCCTAGGTAAAATCGACGTCTTTTCCCCCAATCACGAAGAAGCGTCTTCCTTCTTTTCTATTTCTACCCCCGAGGTCGTCGACCGAGGCTTGAAAGGGGTCGAAGAGCTAGCGCACCGTTTCCTCGAATTAGGGAGCAAGTCCTACGTCGTCATTCGGTCAGGCGCTTGGGGAGCTTATGCAATCGAACGTGATCATCCCGAGAAGGCCTTCTGGATGGGCCCTTATCATGGGTATGAGAAGGTGGTGGATGTGGAGGGAGGTAAGGTCAAGGACGTGACGGGGGCGGGTAACAGTTTCATGGGAGGTTTGATGAGTGGGTTAGTGCAGGGGAAGAGCTTGAGGGAGAGTGTGAGGATGGGGAGTGTTTCGGTGAGTGTTGAGTGCAAGTCGAGAGTTTCGACAGAGTTGTCGGTTATCGACTCCTTTGTCTCCGCAGGCTTCTTTCACGATCGAGCAATTTGGCTTGCCTTCGATGAGCTTGGGTGAGGGAGGGGTTGAGCTGTGGAATGGGGCGTTGGCGGCAGACCGGCTGAAAGAGATGGAGTCGCGATCGAGCTCGCCTGCTTGAACCACCTTGCTGCATCAGACTCGTCTCGACTTGGGTCGATATCCTTTGGGCGTTGCTCTAAAAGTCGTTCCGAAATGTAGAAGATGTTCTGGCATGTTGTAAAATTCTCCGAGATCGCTCCGTTATGCCCGACTCGGATTCGCGGGCGAACGTCGTATCTGATGATGAGTACAACAAGTGCGATAGGCATTGCACGAGGGCGGCGAGGAATACAAGGACCAAAACAGAAATCGCTCCCTTTCTCCCCCAGTCAAGCCGGACCAATCGAACTCGGAGCGGCACCGGCGGCCAAGCGTGCGCGACTGGCGGCGAAGAGTTCTTCTTGGATGCGCTCGGCTTCCTCGGCCGACATGCCCGATCCTTTGGCCCGTTTGGCTTTCTTGTGTCGTTCGTCCTGTGCGGGGGAGGGTGGATAGGATCAGCGATTTGTTTTTGGAAGAGGTGAGGAATTCTTCGCGATCGGGGGGATCTGGGGGGGTGATCGTGGCGGTAGGCAAGCGATCGATTCTTACCTTTGCCAATATCTTTGTCTCGGCGAGTTGGTTCGATACATGTTGGACCATATCCTCGAATCCCAGGGCCTGTCGGTAGAGCAAGGCATCAGCTGACCGGCTGCTTTCCAAAGTCGCGAGTCGGGATCGTTGCGCACCTCCAACGCCTTGATGACATGATCCGGGGCGAGTGTCTTTTTGGAGTCCTTTTCGCAAATTTCGTTGGCTTCGGATGCGATCGAGAGGACGAACTCTGCGGAGGATCGATAAGGAACAGTCAGATCTGGAGGCGGGGAGGAATCGGGTTGAACTGACCTTTGCAGCAATCGGCAATGAGATCCTTGGCCTCCTTGGCGACCGAGTAACCGAGTGGTAGCAGTTCTGTACCCAATCAGCCCAATCAGCCCAATCAGCCCAATCAGCCCAATCAAAGGTCCCAAGATGAGCCTCGCACGAACGATAAACGGGCGCCCGACGCCGAAACTGACCCTGCAAGACCTTGTTGATGGTCGCTTTGGGCAACGAGACGTCGTCCGCATCGCCGCCGACCGGGAGCCCTGCTGCTCCGACTCGTTCGTCTTCGTCCGAGTCCATGGTGGGGCGGAGGTGTGGAGGGCGAGGGGAAGTGTTGAATATGGCAGTGTGTGGTGGGACGCGCGGATGTTGACTGGATCAGGGGGGAAGGCGTGCGTAGGTGTGCGCAGGTGTACGCGGGTGTACGCGGGTGTACGCAGGTTTGCGCGGTCTGTGCGCGGTCTGTGCGCTCGGCCGGTAGCCACCTGACTGCCCGACTGCTCTTCCCTTGCTGACCACACGCGTCATCCCCCCTTCCAGCATGTCTGTAAGCACCCCACTCCGACTCTGAGTCCCAGCACTCGTCCTTGGCCCTGACCACCCTCACCTCACTCCGCGGTGCAGGTCGTACAACCGGTGAACCCCAAGCCTTTCCTGTCCGAACTAACGGGCAAGCCCGTCATGGTCCGCCTCAAGTGGGGGATGGAGTACAAGGGCTACCTCGTCTCGACGGATGGGTACATGAACTTGCAGGTGAATAAAACTGATTGCGACTTGGCGGCGCACATGTCCTCGTTTGCGGGACCGAGACGGGTTCACTGATGCGCTCTGCTTCGACCTCGCACCACTCTTTGCCCACCACAGCTCGCAAATACCGAAGAGTACCAAGACGGCGTCAGTGTAGGATCATTGGGCGAGGTCTTCATCCGGTCCGTCCTAGACCCACGCATGGCTGAGCGTTGCAGGGACTGACCCCGTACGCTCCCCTCGCTTCTTGAAAAGGTGTAACAACGTCCTCCAGTTAGTCCAATCACCGCCTTCTCAAAGATCAAAGAGCTGTATGGCTGTATGGCTGTATGGCTGTATGGCTCACCCTCACAACCTTGCTTACTTTCCACTTTTCCCCACCGAGCAGCATCCGAGCAGCCGACGCTTGAATCTCGACATCAGGCTCGGCGGACCTCCCTCATTCGGCCACTCCACTGTGCCCCAACACCACCCTCGATTCGTATCTCTTGCTCTCAAAAACAAACTTCGTCACGACTTGCATGACGATGTAATGAACATTGTAACAGTAACAGCCCCCCTTGGGACCATTACTTTGCCCCCCCCCCCCCGCGCGATGGGCATGGAGAGGAGGGCAGGGTGTGATACATGACAACGGAATCCACAACATGTGGCAATCTATCGGGGATGAGGGTGCCGGTGAGATACTCCCTGGATGCCGGGGGAAAACCTCCTTAGGCACATTGCTCCCCCCTGCGACCTGGTTCTCAAACACCGCCTTGGGTTTATTTCGGCCCTTCCACTTCCAAGCACAGACGTGCTTTACAACACAGCAACATCACCTTGTTGAATTAGCTCAACACGCCAAGCTTCGAGCGGTGGTCTCAGCGATCGCACAGGGGAACGGTAGAACCCAAGAGAAAAACTTGGCGATGCTTTGCAAAACGAAACACGAACGGCGTTGACCAAATTCACTAACAAGAAGATTACTAAAGAACATGGATGCACATGGTGTAAGACGATTCCGTCTTCTATTTCTCGCCAGCAGTATCCTTACACTGCTCCACACCACCTCCAACCGATCACCTGGTCCTCGACTTCCTTGGATCGGATCCTACGCGCCTTTTCGCGATCGGTCGACCACAGTCGGACCAAGCCGTCGTCGGAGCAGGAGACCATCTGCGTAATGAAGGGGGACAAGTATGTTTAGCTCCCACGTCTTCTTCGAATTCGACATCGAAATGAATGAACAAGTCGACTCACCCCACCCTTCGCGGACCAATCAACGCAACTAACTTCCTTCTCATGACCGACCATCCTAACCCCTTGGTCCGCAGCGGCGCACTTGTCCCAAGCATAAACCGCGTTATCAGTCGAACCACACGAGATGAACCTCGAATCGGGCGAAACGGCTAAGCGGATGTAGAACGAGTTGACGACCAGGGTGGGGTGGTGGTACGTCGCCAGGGGGTAAGAATGGGTCAAGTTGCCCGGATTGAAGGATGAGATGCTGTTGAAGAGGGTGATCATGTTAGCGCAGAGAACAATGCTCAATGCGACAGGCTCGGGACATACACAGCGTCCGTTCCAAGGGAATACAACGCTCTGCCGTCCGGGGACAGAACGAGCGAACTGATGCCGTGGGGTCGCTTCGAGGACGAGTTCGAGACCGCAATATTGTTCGTCTCGAACGAGGCAGGGTTAACCCGACGAGAATGAGATCGACGAAGATCCCAGACTTTGATCACTCTGCAGAAAAGTTTCACTTCCGAGTCAGTCGGACACCCAAAATGACAGTTTATCGCTCGGGGACGCACGAATCTGCCGATCCAGACGAAGCGAGCAGGTTGTCGGACTGCGGCAAGAACACGGCGGCGGTGACACTCTTGGCTGACTGCAACGCGTAGTGCCATACAGCATTAGCCTTTACATCGAGCAAAAGCAAGTTGACGGGCATGCGCACCTCTTTGGTCTTTTTCGCCCCTCCATGGGCATTTCTGATCATGTTGACGCAACCAATCGCCGACCCATTTTGATCGTCACCCTGAGCATACTCCCCTCGGCTGTCGATCCGTCGATCCCAGATCCTGATCGAGCCATCACGCGAAGCCGTGGCCAGCAGGTCTGCACAACACAAACCAGGGTTGAGCTGAGATGCTCTCGGATAACTCTCTGGGGCAGAACACGTACTCGGGTTGTTGGGATCCCACTGGGTACTCTTGATCGTGCCGGAGTGGCCTAGGAGCCTACCCGTGCACGTCACGGTCTCGACATCCCACAAAGCGGCTGTTTGATCACCACTGGCCGTGGTCTGACATAGTCGGAAGGCGATGGGGAGTCAGTCCTCTGGAAGAAAGTATATCAAGCGGGTGCCTCGCGCTACACTCACGATTGTGTGATCGTCCGAGCTCCAAGCAACATCAAAGATAGCGTTGTCGTGAGCTTGAAACGAAGTGCGCGAGTTGTCTACGAATGCGGGGTAGGGGCATTTAAGTGACCGTTTCCCAAGCAAACAAAAAGCAATCAGTTATGCCGCTCACCTGTATCCCACTGGCTCTGTTTGCTCGCATCGACAAAGGTCAAACCGCCTTCCTCGTCGCCAATCGCAAGAATTTGCTTGCCTCCAGCTTTCGCAGCTGTTTTGTTTCGATAAAAGCCAATTGCATCAGTACACCTACCTACGTGCGTACAGTCTGAACCAAGTAAAAGGATTAAACGGAACCGACCATTGCTGAACTTGGACGCGAACGGATACGCCAGGATGCGATCGCATCTCGAGGAAGGGCAGCGCACAACCTGGTGCTCATTGCTCGACACCAAGTCAAGTAAAACGGGTCGAAGGGAGACTACAAGGACAATGACATCGCTGCTCAGCATGGCATACTATCTGTACTCAACCGTTGAATTCTTCCGGTACTCACCTTGTTGCATGCCAGCGTTCATCCCCAAAGCCCTGCGGCGGAGCATCTCGTGGACCGAAAGGGTGCGCTGAGGCAGATTGTACATCGACTCGATCATTCTCTTTGGGTTAGACGTGGTCGACCAAGAGTGAACTTGAACGGGAGGGGTAGCAACTCGACTAGAGTGGTGGCGTGATCGAACAGCGCCGTGCGATTCCTCATCTTCCTCGGCGTCGTCGCCGCGGCCATCGTTGTCGAGTTGACTCCTAGCTCTTTTGAGGACGTTGCGCGATGAAAGGAACACGTCGTCCTCGTCAATGTCCATGCTCGAATTGAACTCATCACGGGTTTGCTGCAAAGCCGCAAAGTAACGAGAGGCGAGAGGGGAGGATCGTTGTACCAAGTCATCGTGGCACGAGTTGCTGCTGCTGGCGAAAATGACGGTCGTCGCGGGGGACGAGGCGAAGGCAGCACCGGCTGGCGAGGACGAGGATGACGCGTGCGGCTGCGGCCGCGTCGGCGGAGGTGGAGGCTGCGAGCGCGTCTCATTCTCGTTCACGCCGTCGACGCGAGTCGCGCGTGAGCTCGACCCCGGGTGGGAAGACGAGCTTGCGACAGGTGGGGTAGAAGTAGGGGCGAAGCAGTCCAAGTTGGTCTGACGAAGAACGGGAGGACGTGCTGCACCGCGACGACGCGCCGTGAACGAACTCGCGCCCGTCGCCGACGACGATGACGAAGCCAGGCGCGCCGCGACGGGAGGCGACGACGGCGACAACGACGAAGAACTGTGCTTCAACGCAGCAGCAGCAGCAGCAGCAGCAGCAGCAGCAGCAGCAGCAGCAGAAGTCGAAGGACTCGTCGACTGTCCTGCCGAGACCACATTAGTCACGTCGCACAAGATGGTAGCCATGACCCAACTCAAGCCACACTGCGACGATCACACGGGCAAACCGAGATGAAGACGGAGAAAGGAGAGGAAGGAGCCAACGTCAACGCTACCGCAGTTTCCAGCACATCGACGCGCGTCGGCACGATGTGTCTCACCTGGTGTTGGCTTTGAGACTTCGACAAATCGTCAGATTTTCATTCGCGGGCATTTTTAGACACTCTAGACGACGCAATATCGTAACATGGACGTGACACTGTGCAAACAAAAAAAAGCTGAGCGCAGCCTATACAAGCACTACCCCCAAAACTAACAGAAATTAGCAAAATCAAGGGCCCCTATGGGCTAATGAAGAAAACCAAAGTCCCAACAAGTGTGCTTCCGACGAACGAGCCGCCTATCGAATTCGAACAGAGGTGAAACCTTGCTGTTCCATCAACGCGAGCTCGTCGTTGCGACACAGCACCTGCACCACTTTGCTACTCGCCACACCGTGCATGCTCTGCATCCTCGGCACCAAAGACGAACCCGCTCCACCCCCACCGATCGCGCTCGTCGCCTTGCGTAGATCCCACAGCTTGACCCCTTGCTGCAAGTCTGGGAACGCATAGGCAAACTCGCGCAACGGTGAGCCCGCGTAGTACCGGCCCAGATTCGGCGCAACCGGAACACTCGAAGTCGAAACCGCTCGAGGCGCGAGAGGGAATCCAAAGGTCAACACCGCCGGTTCCGCTCCCGACCGGCGCGTGTCGTACAGGCGGAACTGATCCGATGACGAGCTTTGTCGCGCAAGGATGAGGTGTGGGTTGATGGGTCTGCGCGAATAAAGGTAGGGGACTGAGCTCGAGAGAAGGTAGATAACCCACATCGTGCCGCTGGAGAACTCACGAAGGCTCGACCGAGTAGACGGGATTCGGGAGCAGAGCCGACCACATATTTCGCCTTTGTTCGATGTTCGTTGCGACGACCTGCACGAGACAACAAAGGAATGGATGGTCAATGGGCAACTCACGATCGAGGAAATACACTCGCGATCGAAAACTCACTCGTTTGTCGGCGCCTCCCGAGATCAGCCAACCGTCCGACGGAAGGTGAGCAAGGGAGGTGATGGTCGACGTGTGTTCGCAAGGCAGTCGTTCGGTCGATATTGATCGGTCGGAACGAGCGCGCGTCCAAAGGTACATCCTGCACCGTAGGCACGAGCTTGGGATCAGTCTCAAGTCGGTCCAAAGCAAGCGGACAAAGTGTGCGCTTACATCTTGTCTTCACCAGCAGTGATGAACTGCAATCGAGCCGACGCGGCACCGGGAAGGACCATCGTCGCTGTGATACCACCTCTACCATGCGGTTGCGCAGAAAGAGGGGTTTCAACCACTTTGGAAAGACCCTGTCGATCTACTTTGCGCTCGTACAACGTGACCTGGTTCTTGGGCGCGGTACCAGCCTTGTCGATCTTGCCTCCAAGGTAAGGCACAATCAGCACGTTCTTGTTGCGTGAGAAGGCGATGTCGTCGACGGCGAACGTCTTGCCCTTGCTCTCGTGCAGCTTGCGCACCGCGTTCGGGCCGACCTTGCCCGTCCACTCAATCACGTCACCCCACATCGAGACACCTAAGAAAGACGATCCGATGTCGATCATCCATCGCATCTTGTTGCTCTTGCCGTCATAGCCGTGCGGCATGGCTGATGCGCCGATCGAGATGGCAATACGGCCATCGCTGCCGGAAGGACTGGCCAGACTCGCGGCCGAGGTCGCAACCGAGTGGTTCTTGTCCTTGGACCGCTTCTTCGTTCGCGCCGTCGACGAGACGTCGCTGCGATGACCCGAAACCGATGCCAACTGACCACCAGGAATGACGACGTCACTATCCCCCTCCTCGTCACCCTCATTGTCGTCATCATCATCCGAATCGTCGTCCTTGTCACTGTCATCGTCCGAGTCATCCGAGTCGGAGCGCGCATGGCGACGCTTCCGCTTCTTCTTGCGATCACGTTCGCGGTTCTGTTCCCGCATCACGGCTCGCACCTGCTTCGCGACCAAACGCTCCATCTGCCGAACCGAGAGCGTCACTGTGGATGTAACTGCGGGTGCAACAGCCGACTTCTTCTTCTTTTTCTTCTTCTTACTAACATCGACAGTCGGCTGGTCCGGTGTGTCGCTTTCGTCGTTGTCGACCTCGTTCACGGGCATCGATCCTTGTCGAGAGGAGGAAGAAGACTCAGATGTACCTCGAGGGCGCAGGATCGGGGGCGGTAGTCCCTGAAGTGGGTTCGGCGGCGAGTGCACAGGTGCGCGGGGTCGAGCTACTGGTTCTGGTGTGCCCGAGTTGGAAGCATCACTGCCCGAGTCGGAATCGTCGGACGAGTCCGAGATGACGAGCACATCAGGGTTGGCACGAGCAGGAGTCGTGCGAGCGCTGAAGAAGGAAGGGACGACGCCCGGGGCAGTTGGGGGCGTAGGGTTGGAAGGGCCGGCTTGGGGAACAGGGGCATTGTTGGGCTCTACCGCCCCAGAGCCACCGGTGCCGGAAGCCACGGGGGCAGGTGGTTCTGGATCTGGGACTGGCGCTTGCGCGTGTGGTTGCAGAAGTGTTTGCTTGCGGAACGAAGGCACCTGCGAGATCGGCGCGTTCCCCATTGAAGGCGGGCCGGTGTTCGCGCTCTCGCTGTCCCACTTCTTCTTCGGCGAGGTTCTTCCTTGCCCTTGATTCTTGACGAAGGGACCTTGAGCAGGGTCGACGAGGAGCTGCGTCGGCGCTTTGGGGTCGTAGTGCGAAAAGACGAGCTGGTCCGTCTTGATGACGAAGGGCGATCGCTGCATGTTGAGCCCGCCGGTGCTGGCGTCACGAGGGACGAGGACGAATGTGCGAGTGACCTTGCGCACAATGTGCTCAGGGAACTCTTCGAACGTTCCATGCACATGCAGGACGATGGGAACGAGTCGACTCGGCGGTAGACCACGTCGGAGATCACTGACGACACGCGCGTCGTAGATGAGGTTCTCAATGTCGTGGGAGCCAGCCGGCAGCTTGACGATCGCATTGGCGATGGCGGTAGGGGTGATGTAGGTCTTGCCCGCCGCGATCATGAACTTGCGCTGGAACGGATGCACATGCTCGTACATCCCTTGCATGCGAGGCGGAACATTCTGCACAACTCGAACCGAGAACGCGCTTTCGAGGTGGTAGAGGTACTGCAGCGAGACGCGATCCGAGTCGAAGCGAGTGAAGAAATCGTCGATGAAGCTCTCGACGGCCTTTTTGGTCTCGATCGAGTCGGCGGTGCAGACCACCCTGATCTCGCGAGGGAAGTAGACGGGCTCGCGCTCGGGTATCTCTGGCTCAGACATAATCATATCCAACTCTTCATCATCCGGGTCGACGCGCGCAAGAGCGTTCTTGTCCGGCTTGACATCCTCATCGAGATTGCTGACGGACGACTCCCTTCTGGTCGCAAGGGCTGCAGGACCGGGCAGTTGCAGGGCCGCAGTGGCTGCCGATGGTTGCGCCATATCGCCCTCTTCGTCGTCGTCGTCGACTTCGTACGCAATCTCGAGCACGTCGCCCTTGAAGCTGTGGTCAAAAGCGGTCCCTCGTCAGTGCTGGGCCAGCTAACTCGGATCCCGGCTTTGGTGAGAGCTCACACCGCGCTCAAGACAATCTCCCCCTCCGAATTGATCCTCTTCGTATGCTGCTTACGCAGCACCTTGCGTGCCTTTGCAGCGGCGGGAGTCGGACCACGCGCCGATTCAGGCAGCTCGATGCGCACAACTCGAACGTCTGCGTCGAGAGCGATCATCGGCACATCCCCGGCGGGTGTCGCTGAAGCAATGGGTGCAGGGTCTACTCGAGGTCGCTTGTCGCCGCTGGTGACAGCGGTCGATTTCGACACAGTCGATTTCGACACAGTCGAAGACCTCAAGCCACCAGTTTGAGGCTCATCACGAGGCCGCTTGCTCGAGTTCGAAGGCACCGCGATAGGGACCCCAGCGGGTGGAGCACTGTTGGCACTGTTGAGCGCAGCGCTCGCCATTCTCATGATCTGGTCCGGTCCCGACTTGGGTACGACCTGGGCAATCATGAGACCTTGACCGGGCAGGCTCTTGGGAACCCTTTTCTCGCGCCACCACGAGATGCGCATGACGACGAACCCGCACTGCGAGAGGTGCAGCGAGATGCCGTTGCCGATCTTGGATCCGACCGAGGTGCCCGTGTTCTTGTACGTGGGCGAGCTGAAAGCAAGCGTGATGGTCTTGGGCAGCACAGTAGAGGCTCCAGGTGGCACAGCAGCTTTGACAAAGTCGTGCCCGGATACGGTGAACTTATCTAGCTGGGTCGGTTGTGACTCGGCAACAGGTGAAGGCACCGAATTCGAGGTCGCGGCTGCAGGAGTCGGAATCGGAACCGGACCAGCAGCTGTGCTCACCAGTACAGGGGCGGAGGTCACCGTAGATTGAAGCGTCTTGAGAGCACTCGGAGCAGAAGTTGCGCTATTGGCGGGTGCCGACGGTCCGCCAGCGTCTCCTGTCGAGGCAGCGGGCTCGGCCGCACTGGACGCAGTCCGCGCACTCGAGAATGGGTTCGTGGAGCCAGATTGAGGCGGAAATTTGGAGAACGAAAACGAGATCTTCGGCTGCTCGGGATCGATTATCGACCGAGCGACAGACTGCGGTACGAAAGGGGCAGGCGCCGATAGTCCATGGGGTATCGTCACCGTGGGCGCGGTCATATGCGGAGGAAGAGGCCGAGCCGATGCAGGTCGTGTTAGAGTCGTTGTTTTGTCACAGCTAGGGAGAGGCGGTGTTCCCGAAGACGAGCGGCGACTGGACCGAGCGACCGCGGGCGCAGATGCAGGTGCGGGCGCGGGCATCGGTGCCAAAGGACGAGAGGGGGCCGACGCGGACGCGGAGCTCCCGTGAGTGACCACAGTAGGGGCAGTCTCGGGGGCACGCGCGGTCGCAGAGACCGGTTTTGATGCAGCTGGTCCAGTCGGGACGAGTGGGGGAGCACTTGTAGGCGCTGACGAGGTGCTGTTGCGATTCGTAACCGCCGCCGGCGCCGAGCTCGAGACGGACGATTTTGGTGGCAGCGACGAGGACGCAGACGAACCACCGGGGGGTGCGGCTTTCATGAAGGTGATATTGGCAATCTTGCAGAACTGACTGGTGGCTGACCTGACCCAGAAGCGGCTCCTATTGCCAATCTTGACTGCGCAGGTCGCATCGTCGGCATGCTTGAAGCGGACGTCGGCGGCGTTGAACTGCTGCTGGCCAGGCTGAGCGTGGTCAGAGTTGAGGGTGACGGTGTCGACGGCACCGTAGAGCTCCATGTTGTCGTAAACATCGTCACGCGACGCATTGGGGGAAGGTTCGACACGGTCACGATACGCAGGCGGTGGGGGTTGATGCTGTCAAGTTCCGAGTGTCGCTCGAGCAAGCTGCGACGCCGTCGATCGATGTAATCCTCGTCGTCGCGACGATCGGCCTTGCTGACGGAGATGGAGGCGGCAAGACGATCGCGCAAGGTCGAGGAGGTGCTTGTCGCCGTCGGTGGATTGTGCGTGAGTGGAAGCGGTGGTGTCGGGCCGCGAGATGACTGGTTCGAAGGCGCTCGGTCGTGGCTGATCGAGGGCATGCGGTCTTTGAGCGGGATCGACGACGCGCGATAGGGGGACGAGGGGCGACTGCGCCTCTCGGACGAGGGCGAGTACCTCGACGTGCCTATCCGATTTGCCAGACCACCCGCATCGTTACTATTGCCGATGCCGTTCGCGCGAGATGGCGACGCTGCTCCGGTGACCCGGTCGAGCAGACTACCACCGCTACTGCCATTGCCGTTGCCGTTGATCGAAATAGGCGCGCGGGGTACTGCCAAGTCGTTCCATCCACCGGCGACGGTCGTCTTGTAGTTGGCACTCGGGTTACGCGGCCTCCCAATCTGCAACGGTGCCGAATCGTTGTAGGAGCTCAACGTCGAGGTCGACGCTGAAGCTGAGCCTGAGTCTGGGCCCGCTGTGTGGGAGGTCGAGGCGGCGGCGGAGACGATACGCGGAGGCGCACTCGTGCGTATGGTGCCTTCGTTGGGCTGGAAGTCGTCCAGTCGATGCACGATCGAGGTGCTCGACTTGCTGAACGCTGAACCTGGCGTGGCGGCGATCGAGGTGGGCTGGGTCGACGATACCGGTCGTGCGAGTCGCCCATCGACCGAGTGGTTGCCCAAGCTCAGATTGCCCGTCGTCGAGGCCCCGCCGCTGCGAGGCGCCAAGTGTTGTTGATGGTACGCGTTGGGTCGCACTTGGAACGACGGCTCGCCGGCGTTGGAGCTCATGCGGTTCGCCAGCGTCTGTTGCTTCCCGTACGGTGACCGGTCTG
Organism: Microbotryum scabiosae; assembly: GCA_022702605.1. NCBI lineage: Eukaryota > Fungi > Basidiomycota > Microbotryomycetes > Microbotryales > Microbotryaceae > Microbotryum > Microbotryum scabiosae. The sequence goes on along the minus strand of JAHWDV010000014.1, from coordinate 757,814 downwards.
TCATCGTGGCGTGGGCGGAAACCCTGCTGATGCGATGAGTCGGAGGCGAAGGGACGAGTCACACTGGGAAAGCGACGGGAGCGCCCGAGCGACGAAAGCTACAAACTGTTACAAACTTTCGCGGAAAGTTGCAGTTCCATTAGCGTCTCTCGCTTGACTTGTAGCGATACGCACAATGGATCAAGGTTAATGGTACTAACTCTACCCAACTCGAAAACTGTGTTTTGCTATACATCGCGGACTGTGTTCACCGGCAGCGGAGATTGACGATCTCTCACTGACGCAAATGCCCTCGGCTACGGGCCACAACCAAGCTCCGCACCTCAAACGAATCACCGACCCGCCAACTCCTCCTCCTCGTCGTCGTCGCCGTCCTCATCCTCTTTCAACCCATCCAAAACGCCCTTCTCCAGCTTCGCCGCCCACTCTTTGGCAAACTCGGCAATACTCGCCCCATTGCTCAATTCTACGACATCGTTGGGATACCGGTTATGGGAAAAGGCCGGCAAGGCTTGGTTCGCTGATACGGCTGCGGAAGTGACAATGCGTATCTCGGGAAGGGTCGATGGATGTGATGCATCGGAGGTGGGGATAACGATTTGGTTCAGTTCGGACCAGGTGAACAGGAGCGAGTCGGTCGTGCTCGAGTAAGGGTTGAAGTCGAGGATGAAGAAGCGATCGCCAGCTCGGGTCAGGTATAGATCAAAAGAATCTAGTATTGTCGTATTAGATAGTTGTATCAGCAACCCTTAAAGTCTGTTGAGCGAGTCGTGGTGCACCTCACAATTTGTGGACGGAAAAACGGGCTGAATCTCCTTTTCGAAAAAGTCCGAGATTTGGTCCCCGAGTTCCTCCGTGACGGACTCGGGTTGCAGAAAGTCGTAGTAGTTCGTGTCTCGTTGCGAGATAGCTGTAGAATGTGATCACACATTGTAACGTAACGTGATCAGCCACACACCAGACCATGTCTTCCTCCGCGAGTCCGCCCGAACCACTCGACTCACCAATCAACTGTTTGTCCCGCACAAAACACCTCCACTCCTGCGACCTGGGAATCTCGTACCACTTCTTCAGCACCAATTCGAAAGGATACGACGACGGTGTGTTCCTACTCCGTATCCGTCGTCCCTGGTGCTTCTCGTCCTCATCGGCCGAATCGCGAGAAGTCGAATCTTCGTCGTCGTTCAAAGTCAAACCCCCTGTACCTTCAGCCAGCCCTTCCTCCGGTCCAGCCGGTGGGTCGGGAAGCGTTGAGGGTGTATGCTCGACACATAGATCGAAAGCGTGATCCAGGTCATGGGTGATGAAATCGGACGATTTGAGCAAAAGGTAGACGTCGGCCGGGGTCTGACATTTAAGATTCTGTCCGGGCAGCATCCACGCGGCGTCCTATCAAGACGAACGAAGAGTTAAGTCTTGAGTTTCTTTTCATCTCCTGAAACAAATCAACAGCACTTACCCTCGGAGATGACCAATTCAATTTCGGGAACGCGGCCCCATCGTACTTGAAGAGGGCATCACGGATCTCGCTGTCGAGTTTGGGGAAGCTGACCTGCCAAGATTTATCGTCACTCGATTCGGTCCCATTCGCGGATTCGTCGTCTTCCGAATCGCTCAATTCGCTGATCCTGTAGATGGGAGATCGAGTCGAGTTCGTTTGGGTGTCGAGAGTGCCCAAATCGTGCCGGACATCAGGGGTAAGAAAGGGTTGATGAAGTTGCCTCGATCAACACGCCATTCCTAGATCATCCTGACTCAACCATCCTATCCCCAACTAACCCCATAGGACCACTCCCCTCAGGCAAGAAAATTCCGTCGCTCTGCAGGTAATCAATGAACTCGTCCGATAGAGGCGCGATCACCGTGGCTTTGGGAGAGTGCCGTCGAAAGGTACGGTACCAGGACGAGAACGCACAGGCGATCACATCTGCTTTGGTCAGGGGAGGGAACCCATCCTCTGGTGGGATTGGGTTGGAAGATGTTGATGCCATTCAGTGGGTGTGGCCTTGAGCGGAGGAGGAGGGGCGTGGGATGAGGGCAAGCCGAGAAACGAAGCCGGTTGCGAAAGTCGAGTGTGGGGGTGGCTCTAGATTATCGGCGAGTGCGGGCGAGTGCGGACCGGCGGGGCACGCGTCGGCGATTACACAGACTGCCACACGTTTTTTACATCCTATCGGTAGGTATAATCACACACGTATAGCTCGTCATCAAGAAAGACCCTTTGCGCTGTGCAAGCAGGCCCATTCCCGGCCTACACATGCCAGCTCCTTCAGCAGGAAATGACGCCTCTCCGGGTACGAACGCGACCACTACGCCCTGCACCACCAATCATGACAGAATACGCTGACCCAACCGATCCCTGACGCTCGAAAAAGCCGCCAGGAGCGTCTGCTCGTTGAGCGTGATGTCGCTGAGGTTCACGCCGGCGTCGGGTCGTGGTCGGGACACGCGCGAGGCGATGGCGATGGCATCCGTTTCCAAGACGATTCTGTGAAGAAAGACAAGGAAGATTTTGGTGTCAGCGTCGTGATGGGTCGTGGCCCTCGGGGAAATTCGCACGCGAGAGGAACGTCAGGGAGCCTGGGACCTTTCGGCGCGCTGCCACGTACCCATTGTCGACGGTCTCGTCCAAAGCAAGGACGACCAGATCCAAGTTCTCGAGGACGGCCCGCTTCTCGACTTGGTGTCTGAGCAAGAGCGATACGGCGTCGTAGAAGGCGTTGAGCACGCCCTGCAGCATCAACTCGTTCTCGCCCTCGGGGCCGACGACGTAGAAGGTGAGATCGATCGAAGGCTTGTACAGAACGAGGTGGTTGTTGTACAGCAGGATGTCGCCTGTGGGAGCACATTGCGTACCTGCATAAGCACAGCTGGACTCTTCCCTGGCTAGCATACGGTGACTGATGGTGCACTGACCACTCGCTCGACGTGTCTTGTCCCAGATCGCCTGCTCGAACGCCCTTTGGTCCTTGAGCGAATGCAACGCGTGCAGGGTCGAGCCCGACGGCGCTGGGGCCTTGGCGTCCATCTGCGCCGGCTGGTAGTACTTGGCCAACAGTCGGTTCGAGTCGCTGTCGATCAGCAGCACGCAGGTGATCTGCTGCAGGTACAGGTTCTGGTCGGCCGTAGGTTGGCCGTGGTCGGTCGGGGTCGCGGGTCGAGGTGGGGTGGTGCGCAGGGGTGCAGGGGATCAAGGTCAGCTCCGTTTACACACAGCCACTTTGAAGGTGCAGAGGTGAGTACGTACTGCAGGCATGATTGGAGTGTGTGGTGTGTGGTGTGTGGTGTGTGGTGTGGTGTGAGATGAACGCCAAGACGACAGAGCTCGAGCTGGCACACCTTGCTTGACACGCGCCAGTCTCTCGCCATCTCTCGCTCGGTCCCCGTCGACGCGCTGTCTCGGTTTCTCAGCTTACAAAGTCCAAGAAACCATCTCTCTTGGAGTGTATGCGGCAAGTGACATGCGTATATGAATATTTTTCATACTTTAAGAATCCATAACTCCGCTTACACTACGTAGTAAGGATTAAATCTATCAAGCTCTGAACTTGACACTTGTTCAAGATGACACGGGCGCGCGGGCCCCTGAAAATACTATATGCAAGAGAGAGAGAACGAAAAACACCCCAAGAGAACCGCAACAAGTTGGCCAGCGTCTACTGACGGAACTCGGCCAACTCCACCTTCTCGTCGGTCGCTGCCTTGTCAGAGTCGTTTTGGCCGAGCGTTGGGATCGCCGTCTCGAGGTGAGGGACAAGATTGTCGAACTTGGCCAAGTACCTGCGCATGCCGAGACCGTACCCAAAGACGAAGAGGAACCCAATGAAGGGAATGAGGTAGGATATCTGAGTACCCTTGTGGTCGGCCATCGCAGCTTGCATAGGGGGAAGCATGGCTCCTCCACCGACACCCATCACGACGAGTGAACCACCTCGCTTGGTCCACTTGCCGAGATTGCACGTCGCCAAGGTGAAAATGGTCGGATAGCAGACCGACTCGAAGAAGAAGACGATGAACAAGCAAGCGAGACCGGTCTTGCCACCCTTGAGCGCCGCGACGAGCGTAAAGATGGAGCACATGGCCCCATACACGGCCAAGATGGTGGCGGGGTTAAAGAAGCGCAACAGAAGGGTCGAGGCGAAGCGACCGACCATGAAGGTGATTTGCATGAAGCCGAAGAGCTGCGAGGCGCGCGAGGCGGTGAAGTCCCCCTTGTCGGTGAGATAATTGATGGCTAAGGTCGCGGCTGTGACCTGGGCACCGACGTACATCCACTGCGTGATGAAGCCGAGGACGGTGTGGATGCGCTTGTAGAGCGGTCGGTCGTCGACGTAGCCGGCGGTGGCTTGCTGCTCAGTCATATCGTCTTCGGATATCTCGGGAAGCGTCGCAAAGAAGAAGAGGACCATGACAGAAGCACCGACGCAGGCGACGGCGAGGTAGACCCACTGGACGGCACCGAGCGAATTCTGCGCCTTCTCGTCGCCGAAGAAATACTTGGACGCCATCAAGGGGCCGACGAACGACGCCAGACCATTAAAGGACTGCGAGAAGTTGAGACGGAAAGCGGCTTGCTCGGGCGAGCCGAGGACGGTGACGTAAGAGTTGGCGCAGACTTCGAGTGTGGCGAGACCGCAGGCGATGACGAAAGCCGACGCGACGAAGCCACCGTACTTTTCGAACTTGGCCGAGGGCCAGAAGCCGAGCGCGCCGATGCAGTACAGCGACAGACCCATATAGACGCCCTTCTTGTAGCCGAACTTGAAGATGAACTGACCGCACACGGGTGAGTAGACGACGTACGCCCCGAAGTAGCTGACCTGAATCAAAGTCGATTGGAGCTTGGCGATGCCGAAGAATAACTGGAAATGCTTGTTCAGGCTGTGGCATGACGTGAAAAATCAAAGTCAGCTTTGCGAAACAAGGTTTACACCGAAGAGCGTGTTGAACCACACTCACACATCGATGATACCGTAAGAGAAACCCCAGCTGTAGAGAATCGGACAAGGACGAGAGCGCGTCTGGCTCAGGAGCCGCTCGATCGGCACCGACGGCGAGCCCTACCGAAGCGCACTCACAGGAAGAAGAGGGACGTGACGAGACCAAAGGCAAAGTATTGTTGTCGCTTCGAGACATCGAGTCCAGTAGCCTTGACGCCAGTAACAGCACCACCGCCGGCCATTGTTGGAGTTAGTGTGGGTGGGGCGGGGGAAGGGTGGTGGTTGCGAAGAGCGAGTTGGGAGCGTGAGAGGGGTCAAAGTGGGGCCGCGTGCGTGTGGAGAAGCCTAACCGGTAGTCGAACCGGAACGCTTCCTCGCGAGACGAGATGGAAGAGAGAGTTGAAGGTAAGGAATGGAAAAGAAGGAGAAGAGAGAGAAAGATGGAAGTCCAATTCAAGAGGAGACCTTCGGCTTTTCAAACTCCCGGTGCTGTTCCTCTGGAGCCGATCAAAATGATTCCCCGACTGAGAGGAGCGAGCCAACTGGGTGAATACTGGGGTGTTCGCCCGATGCCTGCCTACCGCGCGCAGATCGCTTGCGATCCCGGGGCGAGGCATCACGGAAAAAGCACCGAAAAGCGATCCTAGTGGGGGCGCGTGGCTGCACCTGTGAGGGGTTGGCACTGGTGGGAGACCGGGACGCGGAGGCGGGGGCGACCAACCACAATGCGCGTCTCGGGTTTCTTTAGCGGCAGATGAACAAGGTTGCAGCTTGGAACGTCCGTAGCCTGGTTTCAATTTGTGGAAAGCCTCGCGGCAGTCGCACTCGGAGCGAGCTTGCTGAGCGCTGAGCCCGCGAGCAGGGCATCGATACTGCCAAGGCGATCCAACCGACGATCCAAGCCGCTTCAAGTGGGGGAAACGCTCTCAACCCAAGAGATCGCCGCGTCGAGCCGGCGAATTCAGGTCCAACAAATCCACCGACTCATCGCCCCTGCTCCCCAGGGTCGATGATTTTTGCAAGCAGACAATTGCAGGGACACTCGGCTTTTCCTGGTTACAGAAGTCCCTCACGTCGTCTTGGAAATTTGTCACGTGCGGTCACATGGTCATGCACGGCCCTCATTTTCACAGTGAGCACCGGTGCCGCCGCCGCCTCGGGGGACATTTCCGCTACCTCCTAAAAGGGTTTTTTGATCGGGGGGGGGGGGGGGGGGGCTTTTCTCACTACAATCCTATAGCCCTCAAGATAAAAATGGACATTTGAAGAACATATTAGATCTGGAAGGAGCTCAGATGAGAAAATCGTGGCAGACATTGATCCCATCGCAACGCCGTCGCGACGGGCGACTTTCGACCTGGGTCTGGCCATCCCCCCTGACGGATCTCCTTCAAGGTTCCCAACAAGCGTAGCTGCTCGAGCCAACACTGCCAAATACGTAACGTCTACATGATTCTTCCCATTGATCTTACTCGAAAGGGCGTGTTCGCGCGGTCGGGTTTTGACATCGACACGAGGGTACAACCTCACTCAGGACAGTCTTGACCGACAACCAAATTGCAGCTCTGTAACCGTGTGCTTGGCCCGTCGTCGTTGCAGTGGTCCCGGCTCGCAATTGCGCTATCCCGGGAGGCGTTAGGAAACCTAGGTGGTGTGAAGACGGAATTTCACACCATGAGAGTGCGATCAATACGGTGAAGGGAGCCGATAATTTTGGTTCATCTGCGTGCGGAAAATATCGCCACTGGCGCAGCGCCGGGCTGTTCCGACGTCAAAATCTTTCTGGCACCGGTCAGCTTCTAGAAGCGTTCAGGGCCTGGGATCCGGCTCCGATGGTTCACTTCAAGGTCTTTAAAATACTGTGTGTAGTATCAAGAGACTGTATAGTAGTCAGACGCTAATCGCTCCATAAAGGTTTTTTACTCGGTGCCAGATTCGAGCAGGAGATCGGAGACAGTCGAAAGCAATGGCACCTGTTTCTGCTGCACGAGCACGAGAGCATAATATCCAACCCAATGTCCAATAACAAAATGATTGCCATTTCAACAGCATAGCAAGTTTTTGGCGGCTGCCGTCGGGGGAGGAAAGGAGCGCAGAGGTAGTGTCCGTCTGAATTTAGAGCGAGAACGTTCTGTGGGGTTGGAAGAAGAGGATGGGAGAGTAGAGAGTGGTGCAGTGGAGGCGAATGGAGTTTGGAGTCACGTGCAAGATTTATTCGACAAGCCTGTGATGGTAGGAGGGCGGGGGAGTTGAGGTCATCCAGTGATCGAGCCGACAACATGCGAACGCCGGTGCACTCACGAAGGCTCTTTTGCGGGCTTGAAGAACAACGATGTGTGCGAAGGGATAGCCTGTGATTCGGGCGTCACGTGTGTAGAGGCGGTAGCGACGCGGCAGAGGTGAAAGATGGTCAGCTTGCAAGTGCCAAAATCCGGGAACGGGAGCGGACGGGAGCTCTTCCCACGGGGACAGTGCAGAGTCAGAAGCTGGGGAACTGGGGGCGTACCTCGACACGGTGATAAGAGTTAAGGTTCTTGTGTGCACTGATCTGGAAGACCGAAGCTCCTCCTTGGCTGTGGGATCGAGGTAGAATGCGGGTATCCGAGGGGAAAGAAGCGGAGCTTGGGTCAGCGGAAATTCGGGGGCAGCGGAGGTCGGCGAGACGGGCCGTACCGAGACGTGATCACCGCGGAAGCCAGGAAATACAGCCAAATCTGCGCGCGAATCACAAGGCCAGTGTCAGTAGCCCGGAAATTGACTTTGATGATATCCTCGGAATCGGCGCGGAGACCACGAAGGACAGATGTCATAATACGCACTCGGTACCATCGGTCGCCGTACTTGGCGGTGACGGCATCCCGGTTCGACATCCAGTTCTCGTACCAGCGGTGCAACGTCGCAGAGTCTGCACGAAGCACGAAGCACAAGGTCAATCGTTAGCCTTCAATTCAACAATCTTCACTTCGATTCCGTGACGAAAGCACGGGGATACTCACAGTGGACACCGAGCACATCAACCGACTTGATTTCGAAGCCAGCGCCCTCGAGGCGACCAATGACCCAGTTGAGGGCGCACGACGCATCGGCTCCGGGAAATACGTACTTGTTCATGAAGAGACCCCTGCAAGTAGTACATGTGTGTGTTCAGTGAAAGGCCCAGGAATTACGACCCCATTCGGACCTCGAATGCGTCGATTCGAGAAGACTGCAGCGCATTCCACGTCGCGGCCCTAGACTGACCAGATGAGATCCTCGTATTGCCAATGGGGACGGATACCAGCAACCTGGAAGACGAGAATACCGTCATCCTCGAGCAAGTCGTAGACTTGGCGCAAGAAGGAGTTGTAGTTGCGGATGCCGACGTGCTGTATCGTTCAGGATGCCGCAATCGTCAGTAAGCCTGGATCGGATCTGGTGCACGAGGGCGGGAGCCGCAGAGGCCAGTCAACTTCGGCATCAGGATAACATACCTCGGCCATCTCCAACGAAACGATCTTGCTGAACTTCTTGTCGACGCCGATTTCGCGGTAGTCCTTGCACAAGATGCGGGCGCGACTGGCGTCGCAGCCGTTGTCGGCGATGAGCTTGTTGCCGAACTTGGCCTGGTTCTTGCCGAGTGTGACTCCCGTGGCGTCACACCCAAAGTTCTTGGCCGCGTAGGTGACGAGCGTGCCCCATCCGCAACCAATGTCGAGAAGCGTGTCGGTCGGCTTGAGTTCGAGCTTGTGGCAGACGAGCGCGAGCTTGTTGTCTTGCAGCTCCTCGAGCGTCTCCTTGCGGTCGATATCGTTGATGACACCGGACGTGTAGATCATTCGGGGTCCCAAGAACCTACGGACGGATTGCATAGCGTGTCAGTCAATGGGCCCGGATCTCGGATTTCGCCAAGGTCCAGTGGGTGGTCACCAGCTGTCTGTGGGGCGGCGGGGCATACGGCGCAACACGAATCACCGTGTCAGCTTGTTTTCGGGACTCGTGTACGCATCATTTCCCTTCTTTGGCTCACAGAAGTCATCTCCTCGGTCGTAGTGGTCGCGAACTTGCTCCTCGTCTTGGGAGGGCGAGTGCCAAACGACATCGGGGATGAGCACGGTCAAGACGTATTTCAATAAGTCCCACGTGAATTCAAACGAGGCCCAGTCGTGGCGCTGCTCGAGCAATTCGAGCATGTCACCTGCAGAATCGAATGCATCAATTTCCAGACGGCCAGGTCAGTGACACGATTTTCGTCGGTAGATTAAAGGTAAGGCCACCCCGCAAGTGTCGCCATGGACTGACCCTTGAGGTTGATTTTTCCGGCAAAGTAGGCGTCGTAGAAGGTCTGAACGGGGATCTTGGCCCTACCTCCGGAGTATTTTTGCGCCAACTTGGCGTCCTTGATCTCGACGTAGTGCTCGAGCGGCTTGCCGGGCAAACGGGTGCCGTAATCGCGCTTCTTGGCGCCGATGCGACTCATGAGCATCCAGTAGCCGAGCACGGACGCGAGCCCGACGGGGAGGAAGAGGAGGTAATAGGCCCATTTGGTCGGCAGCAGCGGGACCCAGCGCGCGACGAGATAGGGCGCGAGCAGCACGATCGCCGCGAGGGTCAGGTTGGAGAAACTGCCGTTGGACTCGATCGGGAACGGCGCGTTGGCGATCGCGGGCCGGCTGGTGATCTTGACGCCAGCATTGCTGTCGTAACAAGGTGCGGGCCTGTGAAGATGGGGCGAGGTTCAAGGTCCGAAGTCGCAGTGGCCGCAGGGGTCGCACGCGGTTGAGGAGCAACCGTCGGGCATGGGGGGAGATGCATAGGTGGGCAGATGGGCAGATGTAGAGAGGTCGGGAGCAGCGTCAGCAATAAGGAAAGACTATCGAAGAAGAAGGCACTGACATGGTTGGAATGAGCGACCTCGGACTAGAAATGCAGAGTGTAAGGCGTGTCGCAGGGAAGTTGGCGCTCCAATCGCGCTTGATCGCGCTTCGGACGCCGCGCGCGGAGCCAAGCGCCGTCATCGTGCCCCCGAACCAGTGGCCGCTCACATCTTCCCGACCACTCCAGTCAGAACCTTCCTGATCTTTCTCAGCAAACTCGGCCTCGGACTCGTTCTCGGACCCGCTTCGATTTAATCGTAGATTACATCTTCCGTCTTCTCCTTTCCTTGAAGGATGTGAGCGGAGTCTGCCCGCTCCTGAGCTTGGGCAGTAGCTCCGAGATCACTCTTCCGTCCGACCTCCCGGAAAACCTCTTCGATCAAGTTCACACCAACTCACGCATCCCCCATGGGTACATCACTTTTTCCCCTCTCCTTCTCCTCCCCCTTTCCATTCTCCTTCTCCTCCTGTTCCTGACCCACACTCGCCGTCTTCTTCTTCTGCTGCAAGCCACCATTCTTACCCCAATACGTCGGCCCGTAATCAAGCGAGATCTCGTCCCCTTTCTTGAGGTCGACCTGGGCGTAAAACCCCATCTGGTGCGTGCCGTCGATGTAAACCCCTGTCGGCACAAACAAACACGCCACACTTCAGTATTTCATAGCTCAAAACTGAGTAGTATGGACCATGTCAATCCGACGGACATTTGGCTTCGCAGTTCCAGGTTCCCAGGTCGTTGATGTAGCGCATGTGGTTGCCGGACGCGAGTGGATCAATCACATGTAGCGTGTCGACGTCGAACCAATAACCTGCTCGAGCTCCTTCTTGGAGTTGGCTATGGTTGGGCGAGCAAAGGATCGAAAAGCTGCCAGTAAGCAAGACACCTGAGAAGGAACGGGGGCCGGCAGACGTACTGTCGGATCAACGCAGGTGACTCCTCAACGTCGAACATCTCGCCTCCGTAGATCCCAATCAAATCGCCTGCGGATGCATCCTCCAGCAGTTCGACGCTGATCATCATCGAACGAATCACCAACATCAGGCCTATACTCCCACGATATGAGCCAAATGAATCGACGATACTGACCCAAAGCCAGCCCCTGGTACGGTCGAGCGTACGATTGCCGTGTGCTTGAGCTTCTTGTAACGCATCTGATCATTCGTCCCGCTCGCTGCATCGGGCCCGTCGAATCTGGCACATAGGTGAGGATCGCACTCGCGATTTTCTTTGAGGCATTCGCACTCCTCGCGTACGCATCGAACGAAGGTGGGCGAGAGGCGACAGAGGCAGCCGGGGAAACGTCGAGCACCTGAGAAAAGATAGCCGAATGACGAGTCGGGTTTCAAAATTCTGGATCAACATTTGGAACCATGTTACATGTATACCGCAATCTCAGCCGTCGCCAAGGACTTACATAGCTCATGACAACCGCAAAATCGATCGCACCACGTCCCCGACTTGACGCATTCGCAAGTGGTCTTATCATTCTTCATCGTTTTCTTTCCACCTCCAGGAATCGTCGCATTGGTTATGGTTGTGCCCTGACAGGGTCCATCGCACCCGCACGGCTCGTAGCCTCGGGTGATGCCTACGGGTAAAGGTTTTAACTTCAGCCGCATGAGAGGCCGTCGAACAGGCTCGGCCGCGATCGGATCCTTGGTTTGCCCGAGTTGACGACGTATGCTTTCGACTTCGAAACATTTCCTCTTGGTGATGCTGGCGAGGATGCAAGAAGGGACCCTGGGCTGTTCATCGAGGTAGCGCTTGAAGGTCGCTAGGTCGGCCGCGTCAGTGTCGTCGGAGTGCTGTCGTTCCAGCTGTTGACACGTCGCTCGGATCAGCACAGGTATTTGCACGTGAGCAGCAACGAGACATGTAGCTAATGTAGCTATTCCTCACCTTGTTAATATTTTCGGGCCGTTTGTGACAATGGATCCCGCAGGTACTCGTGTCGGCGTCCTCCTCCGGCCGCTCGAGGCGAGGCCTAGCGCTATCTGCCGTCGGGACGTTCGGAGCCTCTAGGAACCCTGCAAACAACGAGAACAGTATGAGCCCTCAACCAAGAGCCCTCATCATACCCTTCATCAAGGGATAAGGGTCGGCTCACGTTCATGAACGCGACAGGAGATCGCTCCGCAAAATTCGCATATTTCCAAGACCGCTGGGCTGCCACAGAATGAAAGCCCTGTCAGCAAGACTCCAGCCCGTTGCACTGAAAATATACGTACTCGGGGATGACTTGATCGGTTGTGAAACACTGAGCTCTAATAAGACTCGCCGAACATCCGCTCAGCCGTAAAATTCAACAAACAAAGACCAAGAGCTACTCACTGCGACTGTAGCTCCCAAGGTGTGATGTTCAAGCGCTTCTTGAATAGCTCGACGATCCGAGCCACCTCCGACGCGACTTTGGGGTCATCTTGGGCACGAAAGCGACGGTTGTGAAGAACGCCCTCCGATCCAGGAACCTTCGCGACCTCGTCGGCTTCGCTGCGGAACTCTTGCATCACGCCTTTCAAGGCTTGGAAATCTCGTCGAAGCCCTAGGAGAGCAAATCAAAAATCGTTCGTTGGGGGCGATCAGAATCTTGGGACAGGACCACATGGTCAATACGGCAGACTCACTCATGGGGTCTACTCTCTCAAAGCTGTTCTCGTTGAAGATGGACGCCTTGACCCAGCTCGCCATGACCACGCTCTCACAATCTTCCTCCGGTCTCGCTCTCGCATATTCCGCAATGACGTCGGCAATAAGTTTGTCGACCTCCTTCTCGGTCAAATCAGCCGACGGCCGAGCGATACAATTCCAGGGTGGTACAGCCTCGAAAGGTGGTAGATCGGTCGGCATCGCGTGGGAAAGGAAGCTCGTGTGCGAGAACGGCGGTGGAGGATCGTAGACGAACTTGGTCAACGGGATCGGCTGGGCCGTCTTGAAGTTCGCTCCAGGCGGCGGCTCGAAATCGGAGCAGGGTTCACTCGTGCGTCGTGAAGAAGGTTGAATATTATCCACACGAGCAAGTTGTAGATGGCGTAGGGCAATCTCGCGGCGGAGCTCGATGTGCGCCGCGGTCAATTCACTTTCGAGCCGCTCTCGCAGCTGACCATCTGTGACTCTCGGCTTTGTCTCCTGATTCGAGTCAGAAGCGAGGTCCATGATGCGCCACACCACTTGGATCCAACCACCATCGGTTTCGGATGCGATAACTGATTCGCTTGAAGCGCGCCAAGCATCCTTGACGGTGTCGAAGAGGTCGAGCGCGAACTTTGTTCCGGACAGATTGATGGCAAGTCGTGCAGTCGCGTGCGGCCAACGCTTTTCAAAGACGATATGCGCGAATCGGCGTTGTACCGGTAGTACGTGGATCCAGTCTGCCTCGGTTGCAGATTCGGTTCCAGCTCCAACTTGATATGGCATCGGCCGGCGCTGGAACCGGAGCAATTTTCGGCGCCGAGCCGGCGTCGGATCCGAAGGCTCGAGCAATAGTTTGCACTCGAGAGGGAGCAGGAAGGATGCACATTCGTCGGCGATCGATGCTGGCAAGTGACTTGGGTCGATTTTGGCTTCTATGAGCGTCACCTCGATGCGCTTGTCAGGCTTGATTGGTCTGAGGTGGCACGTTAGGTTAGGAGCGACGATCGTGTGCAGATTGTGATCGCCGGCGCAAGGGGTCAGATCAAAACTGACCTGTTCAACCTATGCCGGGTCCTTTTCGTGCCTCTACAATGAGGTGAATTCAGCGAGGACCCCTCGTTGTATGAATCGGCTACTGATCCTCGTCGATCGCGATTTCGCTCTTGCCGGTCGTCGTCGTCGTCTTCGTCGGAGCTCGTGTCGTCGACGACGACGAACTTGGGCTGCGTGGACGGTCTCGCGACGCCTCGACTACATTTCCGAGGAGATGTGCTGGTCTGAGATTGCGACAGACGCCGTCCAGGTGCCTCGGTGCTGAAGCTGCAGCTCTGAGATTGCTGAGAGGAGCGTGGGTTGCTTCGTGGACGTGCCCCTCGCGGTGCCTCTCGCGGTGCTGCCTTGTACGGCGAGTCTGCATCGCTTCCTGCACCGCCGGCCATGCCCGCGGGTAACCTTTCCTTGGCGTCCTTTTCCGTGTCGTCTGCCCCGACTTGCTGCGATGGAATGTGATGCGGGGGCTCGCGCGCCGTCCTTCAGTCTCGATGGAGCATGTGGGGGAAAGCCCAAGAGCAGCGGCGCGTTGGCCGGTCGATTGATTTGGCTGGCGCGAGCAGCTGCAGGCGCGTCGAGCCACGTGATCGCGTGCTCGATCGCACGGCCTTTCCTTGATTTGCCCCCTCCTCGTCCTTGTCCTTTTCGAGGGACCATCATCGAACTATGGCGAGTCGAAGCTACCCGGTGTATCGGAATATCTCGGATTGAGCTCATCGATGCTGCTCTTCCCCTCTGCGGCAGTCGTCGTCCACGCAAGTACCTCAAGTCGATGCGACCCTATCCCGCCTCACAGCCAACAAGAGTAAGGCCCTCCCAGTCTCCATAAGGTAAAGATCGCTCAATTCACCTTTGTGGCTTCACTGCAGATGTCAAGGGTGTGATGATCCTACGCCGGCCATTAGGCATCATTCTCAGGACCGCCGGACCCCTCTTCCCTCCCTCCACCCCGTCCACCTCCTCTGCCGGACCTTCCACAACAACCCCAAACGCAGCCGACACAAGTGGTCAAGACGTATCCCAACCTTCAGAAACAAGCACAGGGGAGGAAGAGACGCACAGCACCAGCGATCGACTCGCGCTCAGCTATGCTCGGCTCGGCCACAATCTGGTCGAGAACGTCGCCGAGGAAGTCAAAGCCGTCGATCAGGACGTGAGTCGTCGTCGCAACGGTTGAGTGCTCTATTTTCCGTAGAGAGTTTGTGCTGATCATTGAGTTTTCGTCGGATTCATCCTCGATCCCAGGACGACCTAAGATTCTTGCGCGTACGGACGCAGAAACACGAAATCATGGTCACCCCAGGTCCGTCATCTTTCGTTCTGCTTAATCCTCATCCGTGTCGCAGCCCTGCAGCTGACCATTCAATTTCCCCGATTGATCGTACATCATTTATTATAGACCCTGAATTCATCCTGGTGCGTGAGCCACGCTCGATCCAAGTTCCTCGGAGCCAGCCGCTAACGATCAAGCCTTTCCCCTTCCTCTCGGAATAGATCGTCGTGCAAGACCCAAGTGCATAGAAGCGCACCTTACTTCCCTTTATTGTTCACAACTCCCCGTTTTTATTTCTTTTCATCCCACCATCTGTACAAATGCATGTACAAATGCAGTGCAAGCTTTACAATCCCCATCTAAACGAACGTCGATGACGCTCTGGAAGGAAACCTCGGTGCAGATCAAGCACAGCAGAGAACTGCAGCCGTTCCCTCCTAACCATCGACACTGATCACCAGATATAGTTACATCACATTGTTACTCTGCTGTAGAGACAAACAAGATCCAGTCGACACTTCCTAATCTACGGCCCAACGCCAAGAGTACTTAGAGCTTGCTACTCTTGTCGTCCTTCCTCTTTGCCATCTTCTGATTCACACTATATGGAATCACCAGAGCGAGCTGTGAAGGATCGGGAGGGTGATCGTGTCAGATGACTATGAACTGAGACCCAAAATCGAGCATCGCAGTTTTAGAGCGGAACGAAAAGACCATGCTCACCTGAGTCGACACAGCCAAGAGTTGAGCCTCCTTCCTCCACTCAGGTCCACCCAACTTGGCATCGCCTTCCCCAATTCCTCCCGGACTGGTCCACACTTCCACAGTCTGGTCATGCCGCCCTTCCGATATGGACTTGGTCACAAAGTATATCCCCACCGTCGACTTTGAAGGCGACGATCCACTCGTCGCGCCTGGAACTCCAACTAAGGGAAACTTGGCCTTGAAATCGAGCGACAAGGTCATGGTCGGGAACCAGTACTTGCGACCGACTTCCACATGAGCCCCCTCAATCAACTCTGGGCCATTGATGAACATGTCCGCGAAGAAGGGGATGAGTTCGACGTTCTTGGTCACGTCATCTTCCTGGTGTACTTGGGACCAGTAGAAGGCCGATTGCAATCTTTGGTACGGTGCCGAGGAAGGGTCGGGGGAATCCTCGGGACCGATGGGGACGACCTCGGACCATTTGACCACGTCCTTGAATTCGAACGAGGAGTACATCTTGGCTTCTTTGAGTTCAGAGGGGTGTTGTGCCAAGGGTGTTGGTCGAGCGAAGGGTGATTTGCTCCAGGGTAGCATGGAGATAGTATCGCCTTGGGATTCGGAGCCCCACTCGGCGGGATGGGGCAAGTCGGCGTAGAGGTACGTCAAGCGAACCCGCTCGACCAGCGGTGAGGCGACATCGTCTCTCCTCGAGTATTGCATCAACGAGACGTCGAGTCGAGTCCATCGCTTCGAAGCCGACAAGGTCTTGATTTCGACCTGGACGGAGCCCGGTTGACACGGCGAGAAGAACTGGGCCGTCAAATGCGCCGGATCACGATGCGCAGTCGAAGATTGGTGTTGTTGCGTTGCATTAGTGCACAGTGAGATGATGTAGCCTCCATGGGGCGCGTTTCCGATGAGAAAGTGCTCGACATTGCCCTTGTAAACTCGGGTTCCGTCCTGGCGCTCGTATGCGAACGTCGTTCGAATCGCCTGGGCAAGGTGGAGGCGTGCTCATAGGTCAGTCACCGAGTCAGCTAGCTGTGGTAAGAGTCGAGCTTACTTCTGTCAAAGATCCCATGTCAAGTGCTTCAGGTTCCTGCGACAAGGTTGATGCAAAGGGTGCCGAAGCCACGAGAGCTCGCCGGAATGCTCGGCTTTGTTGGAGTCGGCTTACCCGCAGGTATCAACTTGGGCCGGTGCTGATTATGTGATAGCACTTGCTGACCAAGGCGGAGAAACCCCAACCACGGCACGTGATACTTTCTAAAAGCTACTAATTTCAAACGAGAGAAAATGCTCGATACGCTACACATACAAGGCCTAGATTGAAACATAACCAGAAATAATGCAGCGCAGCACCTTACAGAGACAGCCCGTTCGGGAGGAAGGCTAGTTTGTACTCTGTACTCGACCTGCTCTTGTGCTCGGAGAGCCGAGCCGAGCCTCAGTGTCTCAAAGCGGACCTCGGCGAACCCTCGTCATCGGAAGGTACGTTCGAGTTGGTCGTCGACGAGATCCCATACACGGCTTCTTCGCGTCTCCTTCTCAGCAAATCCTTGGCGTCAATCAACAACGATGGGGTCAACTTGCCTGCCATCATCTTGGCCGGCATCGGCGATAAAGCCCCTTTGACACCCGTCGCCCGACCGGGCATCAAGTACGTCGGTGATGCAACTTGTTCATCGTCACTTGTCGATTCGATGACTGCAAGGGGTGAAAGAACACTTGCGGGGTGATCTCCAGGTGTTCGTGGTAAGGAAGAGACGGTCTCGTCCGAACTGGAAGCCAACCCACTTCTCGGAGCAGGGACCCGAGCCGCGAATCCATCCGGGTTCCTCGACGGTGGACCAAACGCGGGTGAATCCGATCGTGATCGCGGGTTCGAGCTCGAGGCAGAACGAGTTTTGCGCGGAGTGAAGGACAACATGTTATCTTGGTCGTCGCGATCGGATTCAGAGGTCATGCCCTCGAGCTGAGGGATGGGCGGCGGCGAGTAGGGCGTCGGCGTCGGAGTTGACGTGAGCACAGGCGGAGTCTGTCGACGCGTGGGGGTAGCAGCAGTAGCGGCGAGAGCAGGTGGATGGATCGGATGACTCGCTTCCCTGGCGCGTTGCTTCTCGAACGATTCGGTGATCGAGTCGGCGAGCATGTTGACGGCCTCCTCGGCTCCGGGGAGCAGAGCGATCATCTGCACAAATGCAATACCTGATTAGTGTCTGTTCGGCTTGCCACTGAGAGGTATTCGCACCCGTACCTGCAGATATCCATGACTCCATCCAGCCAGAATCTGCATCTTGGCCCAGTCGTCCTCATCTTGATCGAGCAATGGGTCTCGAGGGGCCGAGGAGCCCGACATGCGCAGCGATTCGCCGTGTCGATTCTGGCGAACAAGCAGCTCCAGCTTCCGAGCCTCCTTTGCTTCTCGAATCTTGCCAGCAAAGATAACCGTCTATCGCATTCAGAGGGGAAAACGGTCAGATCGAGCTTGCAAATGAATCTAAGTTGAAGAGGTGACGACTCACATCGTCTACGAAAGGATCGCGCTCGCCGCACGAGAGGTAGACGGGTGGGAATTGCGCAAGCAGGTTGGCGGGGGTGAAGATGGGGGAGATGTGATAGTCCGAGTGCATGTCGGGCGCATTGTTCGGCCCGATGTACAATAGTGCCATTGCTCGACACTATTCGATAAACCATCATAAGATTAGAATTGAGCTGGAACACATCCAACGGTCGCCAGCAAGCACTCACCATTGACGGCGAGATGATGCGATCTGTGGGCACGGAGAAGAAATCCAGTCATTAGATCTGAAGGCAATTCAGCTGGAAGATACGTTCCTGCATCCTGAGCTCACCGTTGAAGAACGCCGTTCGACTCGTCATGGCCAATCTCGTCTGTATCGGAGCCTTGTGCGCATTCTCAATCACCTCTTTCCCCAAAGAGTCCGCCTTGGCCTGCAACTCGGCCTGCTTCGCTTCGTCGTTCCAGAAAACGATCCGATCGGAGAGCGACTTGTCCTTCGCTTCAACCTCGGCGTCGTCGCCTGCGTCGTCCTCGTCGTCCCCTTCATGCCCTTTCGACATCCCCCTACCGGCCCCCAAAAGCCGAGCAGGACTCGTCCCCGGCAATCGACGAACCCAAAGACTAGCGGCCGAACGTTTCCTACGCGGCCTCGGTCGCTCGACATCTTCGACCACACTCAACGGAGATTTTCGATCGAGGTGGTCCTTGCCGCGAAGCAAGTCGGCGATGTTGCCCGACGACTGCTGACGCAGGACCTTGACGTCGGAGGATGGCATCCACGAGGTGAAGTGGAAGGAGAGAGCGGCGTACGCAAAGACGAGTGAGACCGGGAGGGGAAGACGAGGTCGAGACTCGAGGATCTTGATGACCATGGCCGTGGCGATGTTGGCGCCACTGGAGTCCAGAGGTATATCGCCGACATCAGCTCGGAGGACGTGCTCTGCCCGACTTGTAAGGCTACTCACGCCGAGTCACCGGTCACGACAATGCTTAATTTGGTACCCTTCATCCCAACACATTTCCCTTTACTCTCGTGCAAGACCTTGTAGACGTCGTAAGTCTCATCGATGGCGTAAGGGAACGGGTATTCGGGGGCCTGCAAAATAGTTCTCTACCACAGTCAGCGGCTTGACAGCGGTTCGTGCGATCGACGCCCTAACTGACCTTGCCGTAATCCAAGCCCAACACGGGTCTTCCCGTCCTAATCGTCCACCGCAGCGTTCGCTCTTCGTGGTGCGTCGGATCCATGCAAACGAAGCCCCCGCCCGGCACGTCAAAGATGAGCTCGGTCTGCTCGGCCAACTCCTCGTCCGTGCCATTGAACAAGATCCAAGCCACTATCGGCTTGCTGCGAGTTGTGAGCACGGACATCTTTTCATCAGCAGATATTCATTACTTCACGGACAGACTTTGGCAACTGACTCGTACGACGACCCAGCCGGTCTTGGCAACAAGATTTTTCGATGAACGCCGACTTTGGGCCGATCTTTTTGCGTCGCGAAACGGATGTAGGGGTTGCTCGTCTTTCCCCATGTCGCTCGTAACATCTCGACTGTGCATACGGCTCGATATCGACGCAGCTGTAGAGAGGAGAAGATAACAGTGTAAACGATCTGGAGAAGTTTTGAAAGGGAGGCCGGAAAAGATTTCTCACCTTTTCGTCGGCTTCATTAGGGAAGATGAGGTAGTACAGCGAGAATGCGAGTGATGCAATGTCGCGCAACTTTTTCAACCTGATCGTCATGGCCGTCGCAAAACCTGCATCCAAAGCCGTGACAATCCAAGTCGCCCTATCGACGCCGAGACCGAGAAGGTATTCCGCCGAGCATCAGCAACACCACCCGCATTTATCCACCGTGCCACCAGCTACCCTTCGACTGACCTGTAGTACTCCCTCGAGTACAACCTCGCCAAAGGCTCAGGTGCTTGAAGCCCCAAGATCGCATCCGAGTTCTTGATCGCGTACACTAGCGTCAAGGTCGAAACGACGAGTTGCCACGGTGTGAAGCGCGTTAGGTACAGGTTGAGCCTGCGCAAGATTGGGATCGAGCGAGGTCCATGACGATTGCCCGAACGGATCCGAGAGATCCAGAAGAGTAGAACAAGGAAGACCTGTGGAGGGTAGTGTGGTCAATGGGAAATCGTCAGCAAGCATGTTTCCGAACTCGTCCCGCCAACCCCGTCCGGGCAGGGCTGGTGCGGTGCCGTCGCCGGTCGGAATGAACGCGGCTGCCGCGTGATGTAGCCTCGGCGTACCTGGGACCGTTTCCAGTTCGAACTCGGTCGACCGTATATCTGATCCAACATCTCGTGTCCTCGTGATCAATCTCGCGTTCACAGATTCACTACGTTGCGCCACTCCCCCAAAGTTTCGTTCGTTCGGAAAGGTGTTGTGCGTGATGTGGGGCCCCAACAAGGGCACCACAACGGCAAGTGAGGAAACGAAAGGACCCGGGTTGGTGGCCGGCCACCACCGCTCAGGGATTCGGAACCGACGTGTGTTGGGGGTCGAGGCGGAATCGGCGCGCCAACGGGCGTGCGCCTTTTTCACGTGACACCCCCGCCGTTCCGCACGCTCGTCGCTCGTCTCTGGCGCTCCGACAGACGTTCTGCTACTCTGAATGGGGTACGAGACCGTGTTTCCTCAGCTAGATTGGAGAAGGGGCAGTGTAGGTGCTGAGCGCGTCGCTCCGAGACTCGAGACGCGGGCGTGGCGCGGAAGATTGAAGGCCAAAGAGAGCAGAGATACGAGTCACCCCGGCTGACTTAACGAAGCAGCCAGAATATTCTAGACGGTTCCTGACTTGTAGATTGCCGCGCGTCTGGGCCTATCCCTGCGCGCAACTCAGTTCATACTTTTGGCTTCCTATTCATCACTCTTCTTAACAACTACACACTGATGTAGTGGAGTCGATCGAATAGGTAGGTTGTAATTTATCACTCTTCTTAACAACTACACACTGACGTAGTGGAGTCGATCGAATACAGTTCTTATTCTTGGCTTCCTTTTCATCACCCTTATTCACAACTACAACACTGATGTAGTGGAGTCAATTGAATAGCGTCTGGCCCTATCCCTGTATTTAATCGACGTTGTGGGTCCAAGCGCAGGTGCAGCACCACTTTTTTTGTTTTTGTTTTTTGTATCAAGCCTGATAAGATTTCACATATTCGGTTATCTACGCAAAATCAATGTTTCTTGAAAAGGGGGGTTGAACTTATGTAAAGTCATAGCCACGAGTCGCGCGCGCCTAAGTCACCCGTGGGTCCAAGCTCAGGCGCACCTAAGGAGTTGCGCACGCCTAAGTCCCGATCCGGGGGGGCGCGCGCGCGGGGGCGCAGGCGCACTGAGGGAGTCGCGCGCGCCTAAGTCCAGATCCGTGGGGGGGGGGCGCAGAGACCGAGGCGCCCCCGTCGAGCTGAAAGTGGACTGTTCACACCCTGTAGGCGGTTCAGTTCTTACTCTTAGCTTCCTATTCATCACTCCTCTTCACAAATACAAGACTGACATAGTGGAGTTGATTGAATAGAGATGAGATTCGCTGGGCTTCCAGGGACAAAGAAGATGTCGGACAAACAGATACGATCACCCGTGGAAGAGATGAGTTCGATGATACCCTTGCCTTGCAAAGAAAGCGCACCCCCAAACCCGCCGATGCAAACACTTGAAGTTTGGTGCAGTTCCACAAACACTGACGAGTCGTTGACCATGTGGTGGCTGGCGGCGGAATTGAGGAGGAGGCTCGACGCGTCCGAAGTGGCCGAGAGGAAAGAGGCGGCTGCGAAGGAAACGCTGGGACCCTCACTCGGAGCTTCGTCCGCAGTAAGGGCAAGTCGCGCTTGTGCTGCCGGCTTGTTAGATGGCCTTAAGCGATTGGGTCGAGATCGGTTGTACCATTTCTTCCTCGCGTCCTCGTCGGGACCATAGCGGATCCAATGCACTGCGCCCGTTTTGCAGGCAGGGCACGGTCCAGGTGGGGTTGCCGAGGAGCGGGGCTTGTCCGAGTTTGACAGGTACGCCGAAGGGCGTTTGTCGATGATGTTGTAGGCTTCAATTCGTATATTCGCATTGATTCGATCATGTCCTCAAGGCGAAGAAATTTGTCCTTGCCCTCGTGCATTTAGGAACGTTGTACGCCAGGCGCTACGACCGTTGTTGAAATTGTTGAACAGATAAGCAGCAACGAGCACTTGTTCAATGTCGATCTGTCCCAAACGAATCGCAGTAGCGAGGGCAATATCGTTGTGGTCGTGTTTATCGAAATCGGCTCTTGATGTAAAGGGAATCTGGGGCATCGATCAGAATTGCTCAATGAGTTTGGCGTATGCCTGAGCGTTCCCAGGAGAGAAATGTTCTTTCAACCAAATGTAGAACTTGTGTGGTGTTTCGGTTTTAGTGGTTGAAACGAGGGTTTGAATCGAGGAGTTGAGCGAATTGAATAGAATGCTTCGCACGTACTCCGTCCAGTAGGCCTGGAGCGCGTGAGACCATTCAGCCGGGAAGTTGCCTGTCTGAAGGTAACCATAGACCGGGGTAGGCACTGACATGTTGAGCGCCCTATCCCATCTTGCGAATGTGGTGTCGTCTTTGAGTTTGTTGACCGCTTCGAACGTGACCGAACTGGCGGCAGGAACACGCGGTTGAGCGGGGTCGTCCTGGGACAACGTGGCCGATGTGGGTTGAGTGTCACTGAGACGAGCTTGTAACAACTGTTGTAGAATGTTTTTGAGATCGTTCATGTCGGAGGATGGCGTCGACAACATGATGGCGTGGACCACGCTTGGGTGGCCGGAAGGGGTGAACGCTCGCGATGGAAGGTCGTAGAAGCTTGCGTGTCCTTGGCTGGTAGGTCAGTTGGGGCTCATAACATATAAGCGCAGTGAGCAAATGGAGATACCAGGTAGAGAGGATTGGGAGCGTTAGGGAAAGAGAGAGAGCCGCGCCAGTCGCGGCCCTCGGGATGTCCAGCGCAGCCCAAGTCCAAAAGCCAGAGGTCTGAGCGCGCCCAAGTTCCCATCCGCCGATCTCCACGTGCCTGAGTTGATAGCGCCCTTACAAGCGTAGTGTACACAATGACACTTGGTGACCGAATAAAGTAGTAGTAGGAGACGACAATGGAAAGGGGCACAGGGCGACCCAAGAAGAGCAGTGCCAGTTGCGCGCGGGGTTCAGAGTTGGAAGCTGCGGAATCCTCATTCATGGCAGCCCCTCGTCTTGAGCCCTGCTGTCCGGCCCACCCCTCCTATCTTTGTCCTTTGTGATACACGTTGTCTTCTTGGCAAGTGATTCATTCCAGGTTGCTCTCATTGTTTCTCGACCGTCGGCAGCGGTCACCTTTCCAAAACTGTAGGCTTCTGATCTCTAGAAACGTGGACCGTCTTCAATCTGGAGCGAGGAGGTGGTGGACGACGGAGAGCTTCACATTCACGCAACCAATTCCGTCCGCGCACCCCGAACATGGCCGGGTCAACAAGCGTGAATCCAGGCATGCATTATGTTACTGTTACTGACAGCGCAGAGCAGAGCACGTACAAAGCCTGGCATTGCATTCTTCGAAGAGCTATTGCACTAGCCCTCGTTCCCGCCGTCAGGCAGCTTCAGCAAGGGCGCTCATGCGCGTCTGGATTTTGTCATACGACATCGCGTTGGTACCCCAGAGGTCGAGAAGTTTGGCCTCAAGTGCTTCTTCGTTAAGCTCAGTGTAAGCCGAGGCAATCGAGCAGTTGTCCTTGAGGATTGTCAAAAGCTCCTCCACGTCAGACCAACGGGACGCGCATGCGTCCAGGAGCTCCTCGAAGCCGATGCGCGACGGCAGGGCGCCTTTCCCTATCGCCGCATCTGTGGGGTTCTCGGCATTCCACATGTTCCAGATATCTACCGCCTCTTGTTTCTCCAGGATGGGCGAGTGGGTGGTCCCAGATTGAAAGGCAGTGCGGGATGCCACGTAGAAAAACGACTCGATGTCGTGCCAGCGCTCGTGCACTACGCCGCCGCGTCGAGGCTTGAGCAAGAGTCGGGAGAGATACGGCAGTGTGCCCTGTCATTGATCATGGAACATTAGTTGGGCGAGAACGAGTTCAGCGAGACCAAGAACGTGTTGAGAGCTAGTACAGACACAGGAACGTACAGAACGGCTCAGGCGACACTCTTCATCGGCCGATCGAGCCGTCTTTACCGCCAGATTGTAGTCGATGAGGATTCCATTGCCGTGACGATCGACCATCACGTTGCCGTACGACACATCACGGTGGATGAAACCGAAGTCCCAGAGCTGACGATGACCTGTCAGCCATGGCAAAACGGTCAGTGCAAGTACGCTTCACCCACGGGGCACAGCACAGCGGGGCCGCTCCGCTCTGGGCACTCACCCTCAATCGCACCTTCGAGAGCGCGTGCGAGCTGCTTTGTGTTGTCGAGCACGGCGAGCGAGTTGTAGCACTCTTCGTGCACGACGACCTCCTTGGCCCGCGGGACGATACCGGGGAGCGATTCGTCGCTGGGCAGGAACGCAGGGAGGGTCACGTGCTCGGTGCGGAAGACGCCGACGAGCGGAGCGAGCCCTCGAGGTCTATTTTCTTGGATGAAGTTGCGGATCTCGGCCAAGTCCGAGTGGCGCGACTCGTCGACCCACGTGATTGTCATCGCGTGGGTCCTAGTGTTGACGCCCTCGCCAGTGGTGATCCGGTACGTCGACGTCGCGCGGCCAACCTCTGCTCGTCGACGGAACAGAAGCTCCTCGATCTGGACATTGGACATCGTCGTCGCACTCCAGCTCAGCTCTGAGGCTGCCGGCGGGAAGAAGTCGGGGCAGAGCGTAAACGGGCCGCGGCGGTCGTCAAGCGAGGTCGTGGTGGCGAGTACGCCGTTGAGTCGATCACTGTGTTTGATGAGGCGGTACAAAAAGGTGGACAGCTCCCCCTTTTCCTCCGAGACCCACTGAACCTGAGTGTGAAACACGCCGCAAGCACTCATGACGTAGACCTTGAGGCGGTTGCCGCGCAACGTGAACCCAATCGCATATTCTCGAATCGGAGTGGCGAGTAGTGCCGACAATCGTCTGAACAACTGCTTCTCGGCTTCAGCCTCGCCTGACTTGGTCTCACCAACAGCGGCAACGTGTGTAAAGGAGCGCTTGGCCTGGTTCAGGTCCGGCTTGGCATTTTCTGCGTTGCCGTCTGTGTCTTGTTTCTCGGCGTCTTTACGGTCACGCTGCGCTTTGCCACTGTCCTCGACGTTGACGTTGGCGTCGACGTTAACGCCTCGTTCCGTGACTTCCGGATCGGCGTGACTGGGAAGTGCCCATACACTTGGGAGGGCTGGGTCGTGCGCGACCGCAGCGTGGGTGAGGAGCACGACGTCGGCCGTCTTCTCGGTCGTCTCTACGCGGTCAGGGGCGACGCAGATGTACTGCGGCGAGTTCTGACAGGCGACCAGTCGCCGGTCGCCGGTCTAGGGTCCCAACAGTGAGGTTTGGCATTGTGAATACGAGTCAGCTCTCGAAGGAATACATCACGCACACCCACACAGCCAAGCGATTGAGTCGCCTCCGCATCGACGCACTTTCCTGGTGACACCTAGTATGACCTCGCTCAGCGCTTTCTCGGTGCCAATCGCGTGCTCCCGGACGAATGTAAGGGATGTTGAACCCCTTGAAGAAGAGCGTCGCTCGAAACCCCAGAAGAGCGCACAACGTCGCTTGTGTCAGGAGTCGGAGGCGTCCAGATCCTTACACACCTGGGATCACCTGGACACTCTACCTTAGTCGCTGAGGAAAGACTAAGAGTTCCAAGGCGCGCCAGTGGGGGACGACGGAGAGAAAAAGACTTTCACATTCACGCAACCAATTCCGTCCGCGCACCCCGAACATGGCCGGGTCAACAAGCGTGAATCCAGGCATGCATTATGTTACTGTTACTGAAAGCGCAGAGCAGAGCACGTACAAAGCCTGGCATTGCATTCTTCGAAGAGCTATTGCACTAGCCCTCGTTCCCGCCGTCAGGCAGCTTCAGCAAGGGCGCTCATGCGCGTCTGGATTTTGTCATACGACATCGCGTTGGTACCCCAGAGGTCGAGAAGTTTGGCCTCAAGTGCTTCTTCGTTAAGCTCAGTGTAAGCCGAGGCAATCGAGCAGTTGTCCTTGAGGATTGTCAAAAGCTCCTCCACGTCAGACCAACGGGACGCGCATGCGTCCAGGAGCTCCTCGAAGCCGATGCGCGACGGCAGGGCGCCTTTCCTCATCGCCGCATCTGTGGGGTCCTCGGCATTCCACATGTTCCAGATACGTACCGCCTCTTGTTTCTCCAGGATGGGCGAGTGGGTGGTCCCAGATTGAAAGGCAGTGCGGGATGCCACGTAGAAAAACGACTCGATGTCGTGCCAGCGCTCGTGCACTACGCCGCCGCGTCGAGGCTTGAGCAAGAGTCGGGAGAGATACGGCAGTGTGCCCTGTCATTGATCATGGAACATTAGTTGGGCGAGAACGAGTTCAGCGAGACCAAGAACGTGTTGAGAGCTAGTACAGACACAGGAACGTACAGAACGGCTCAGGCGACACTCTTCATCGGCCGATCGAGCCGTCTTTACCGCCAGATTGTAGTCGATGAGGATTCCATTGCCGTGACGATCGACCATCACGTTGCCGTACGACACATCACGGTGGATGAAACCGAAGTCCCAGAGCTGACGATGACCTGTCAGCCATGGCAAAACGGTCAGTGCAAGTACGCTTCACCCACGGGGCACAGCACAGCGGGGCCGCTCCGCTCTGGGCACTCACCCTCAATCGCACCTTCGAGAGCGCGTGCGAGCTGCTTTGTGTTGTCGAGCACGGCGAGCGAGTTGTAGCACTCTTCGTGCACGACGACCTCCTTGGCCCGCGGGACGATACCGGGGAGCGATTCGTCGCTGGGCAGGAACGCAGGGAGGATCACGTGCTCGGTGCGGAAGACGCCGACGAGCGGAGCGAGCCCTCGAGGTCTATTTTCTTGGATGAAGTTGCGGATCTCGGCCAAGTCCGAGTGGCGCGACTCGTCGACCCACGTGATTGTCATCGCGTGGGTCCTAGTGTTGACGCCCTCGCCAGTGGTGATCCGGTACGTCGACGTCGCGCGGCCAACCTCTGCTCGTCGACGGAACAGAAGCTCCTCGATCTGGACATTGGACATCGTCGTCGCACTCCAGCTCAGCTCTGAGGCTGCCGGCGGGAAGAAGTCGGGGCAGAGCGTAAACGGGCCGCGGCGGTCGTCAAGCGAGGTCGTGGTGGCGAGTACGCCGTTGAGTCGATCACTGTGTTTGATGAGGCGGTACAAAAAGGTGGACAGCTCCCCCTTTTCCTCCGAGACCCACTGAACCTGAGTGTGAAACACGCCGCAAGCACTCATGACGTAGACCTTGAGGCGGTTGCCGCGCAACGTGAACCCAATCGCATATTCTCGAATCGGAGTGGCGAGTAGTGCCGACAATCGTCTGAACAACTGCTTCTCGGCTTCAGCCTCGCCTGACTTGGTCTCACCAACAGCGGCAACGTGTGTAAAGGAGCGCTTGGCCTGGTTCAGGTCCGGCTTGGCATTTTCTGCGTTGCCGTCTGTGTCTTGTTTCTCGGCGTCTTTACGGTCACGCTGCGCTTTGCCACTGTCCTCGACGTTGACGTTGGCGTCGACGTTAACGCCTCGTTCCGTGACTTCCGGATCGGCGTGACTGGGAAGTGCCCATACACTTGGGAGGGCTGGGTCGTGCGCGACCGCAGCGTGGGTGAGGAGCACGACGTCGGCCGTCTTCTCGGTCGTCTCTACGCGGTCAGGGGCGACGCAGATGTACTGCGGCGAGTTCTGACAGGCGACCAGTCGCCGGTCGCCGGTCTAGGGTCCCAACAGTGAGGTTTGGCATTGTGAATACGAGTCAGCTCTCGAAGGAATACATCACGCACACCCACACAGCCAAGCGATTGAGTCGCCTCCGCATCGACGCACTTTCCTGGTGACACCTAGTATGACCTCGCTCAGCGCTTTCTCGGTGCCAATCGCGTGCTCCCGGACGAATGTAAGGGATGTTGAACCCCTTGAAGAAGAGCGTCGCTCGAAACCCCAGAAGAGCGCACAACGTCGCTTGTGTCAGGAGTCGGAGGCGTCCAGATCCTTACACACCTGGGATCACCTGGACACTCTACCTTAGTCGCTGAGGAAAGACTAAGAGTTCCAAGGCGCGCCAGTGGGGGACGACGGAGAGAAAAAGACTTTCACATTCACGCAACCAATTCCGTCCGCGCACCCCGAACATGGCCGGGTCAACAAGCGTGAATCCAGGCATGCATTATGTTACTGTTACTGAAAGCGCAGAGCAGAGCACGTACAAAGCCTGGCATTGCATTCTTCGAAGAGCTATTGCACTAGCCCTCGTTCCCGCCGTCAGGCAGCTTCAGCAAGGGCGCTCATGCGCGTCTGGATTTTGTCATACGACATCGCGTTGGTACCCCAGAGGTCGAGAAGTTTGGCCTCAAGTGCTTCTTCGTTAAGCTCAGTGTAAGCCGAGGCAATCGAGCAGTTGTCCTTGAGGATTGTCAAAAGCTCCTCCACGTCAGACCAACGGGACGCGCATGCGTCCAGGAGCTCCTCGAAGCCGATGCGCGACGGCAGGGCGCCTTTCCTCATCGCCGCATCTGTGGGGTCCTCGGCATTCCACATGTTCCAGATACGTACCGCCTCTTGTTTCTCCAGGATGGGCGAGTGGGTGGTCCCAGATTGAAAGGCAGTGCGGGATGCCACGTAGAAAAACGACTCGATGTCGTGCCAGCGCTCGTGCACTACGCCGCCGCGTCGAGGCTTGAGCAAGAGTCGGGAGAGATACGGCAGTGTGCCCTGTCATTGATCATGGAACATTAGTTGGGCGAGAACGAGTTCAGCGAGACCAAGAACGTGTTGAGAGCTAGTACAGACACAGGAACGTACAGAACGGCTCAGGCGACACTCTTCATCGGCCGATCGAGCCGTCTTTACCGCCAGATTGTAGTCGATGAGGATTCCATTGCCGTGACGATCGACCATCACGTTGCCGTACGACACATCACGGTGGATGAAACCGAAGTCCCAGAGCTGACGATGACCTGTCAGCCATGGCAAAACGGTCAGTGCAAGTACGCTTCACCCACGGGGCACAGCACAGCGGGGCCGCTCCGCTCTGGGCACTCACCCTCAATCGCACCTTCGAGAGCGCGTGCGAGCTGCTTTGTGTTGTCGAGCACGGCGAGCGAGTTGTAGCACTCTTCGTGCACGACGACCTCCTTGGCCCGCGGGACGATACCGGGGAGCGATTCGTCGCTGGGCAGGAACGCAGGGAGGATCACGTGCTCGGTGCGGAAGACGCCGACGAGCGGAGCGAGCCCTCGAGGTCTATTTTCTTGGATGAAGTTGCGGATCTCGGCCAAGTCCGAGTGGCGCGACTCGTCGACCCACGTGATTGTCATCGCGTGGGTCCTAGTGTTGACGCCCTCGCCAGTGGTGATCCGGTACGTCGACGTCGCGCGGCCAACCTCTGCTCGTCGACGGAACAGAAGCTCCTCGATCTGGACATTGGACATCGTCGTCGCACTCCAGCTCAGCTCTGAGGCTGCCGGCGGGAAGAAGTCGGGGCAGAGCGTAAACGGGCCGCGGCGGTCGTCAAGCGAGGTCGTGGTGGCGAGTACGCCGTTGAGTCGATCACTGTGTTTGATGAGGCGGTACAAAAAGGTGGACAGCTCCCCCTTTTCCTCCGAGACCCACTGAACCTGAGTGTGAAACACGCCGCAAGCACTCATGACGTAGACCTTGAGGCGGTTGCCGCGCAACGTGAACCCAATCGCATATTCTCGAATCGGAGTGGCGAGTAGTGCCGACAATCGTCTGAACAACTGCTTCTCGGCTTCAGCCTCGCCTGACTTGGTCTCACCAACAGCGGCAACGTGTGTAAAGGAGCGCTTGGCCTGGTTCAGGTCCGGCTTAGCATTTTCTGCGTTGCCGTCTGTGTCTTGTTTCTCGGCGTCTTTACGGTCACGCTGCGCTTTGCCACTGTCCTCGACGTTGACGTTGGCGTCGACGTTAACGCCTCGTTCCGTGACTTCCGGATCGGCGTGACTGGGAAGTGCCCATACACTTGGGAGGGCTGGGTCGTGCGCGACCGCAGCGTGGGTGAGGAGCACGACGTCGGCCGTCTTCTCGGTCGTCTCTACGCGGTCAGGGGCGACGCAGATGTACTGCGGCGAGTTCTGACAGGCGACCAGTCGCCGGTCGCCGGTCTAGGGTCCCAACAGTGAGCTTTGGCATTGTGAATACGAGTCAGCTCTCGAAGGAATACATCACGCACACCCACACAGCCAAGCGATTGAGTCGCCTCCGCATCGACGCACCTTCCTGGTGACACCTAGTATGACCTCGCTCAGCGCTTTCTCAGTGCCAATCGCGTGCTCCCGGACGAATGTAAGGGATGTTGAACCCCTTGAAGAAGAGCGTCGCTCGAAACACAAGAAGAGCGCACAACGTCGCTTGTGTCAGGAGTCGGAGGCGTCCAGATCCTTACACACCTGGGATCACCTGGACACCCTAGTCGCTGAGGAAAGACTAAGAGTGCCCAGGCGCGCCAGTGGGGGACGACGGAGAGAAAAAGACTTTCACATTCACGCAACCAATTCCGTCCGCGCACCCCGAACATGGCCGGGTCAACAAGCGTGAATCCAGGCATGCATTATGTTACTGTTACTGAAAGCGCAGAGCAGAGCACGTACAAAGCCTGGCATTGCATTCTTCGAAGAGCTATTGCACTAGCCCTCGTTCCCGCCGTCAGGCAGCTTCAGCAAGGGCGCTCATGCGCGTCTGGATTTTGTCATACGACATCGCGTTGGTACCCCAGAGGTCGAGAAGTTTGGCCTCAAGTGCTTCTTCGTCGAGCTCAAAGTAAGCCGAGACAATCGAGCAGTTGTCCTTGAGGATTGTCAAAAGTTCTTCCACGTCAGACCAACGGGACGCGCATGCGTGCAGGAGCTCCTTGAAGCCGATGCGCGACGGCAGGGCGCCTTTCCTCATCGCCGCATCTGTGGGGTCCTCGGCATTCCACATGTTCCAGATACGTACCGCCTCTTGTTTCTCCAGGATGGGCGAGTGGGTGGTCCCAGATTGAAAGGCAGTGCGGGATGCCACGTAGAAAAACGACTCGATGTCGTGCCAGCGCTCGTGCACTACGCCGCCGCGTCGAGGCTTGAGCAAGAGTCGGGAGAGATACGGCAGTGTGCCCTGCCATTGATCATGGTACATTGGAAGGGCGAGAACGATTTCAGCGAGACCAAGAACGTGTTGAGAGCTAGTACAGACACAGGAACGTACAGAACGGCTCAGGCGACACTCTTCATCGGCCGATCGAGCCGTCTTTACCGCCAGATTGTAGTCGATGAGGATTCCATTGCCGTGACGATCGACCATCACGTTGCCGTACGACACATCACGGTGGATGAAACCGAAGTCCCAGAGCTGACGATGACCTGTCAGCCATGGCAAAACGGTCAGTGCAAGTACGCTTCACCCACGAGGGCACAGCACAGCGGGGCCGCTCCGCTCTGGGCACTCACCCTCAATCGCACCTTCGAGAGCGCGTGCGAGCTGCTTTGTGTTGTCGAGCACGGCGAGCGAGTTGTAGCACTCTTCGTGCACGACGACCTCCTTGGCCCGCGGGACGATACCGGGGAGCGATTCGTCGCTGGGCAGGAACGCAGGGAGGGTCACGTGCTCGGTGCGGAAGACGCCGACGAGCGGAGCGAGCCCTCGAGGTCTATTTTCTTGGATGCAGTTGCGGATGTCGACCAAGTCCGAGTTGCGCGACTTCTCGACCCACGTGATTGTCATCGCGTGGGTCCTAGTGTTGACGCCCTCGCCAGTGGTGATCCGGTACGTCGACGTCGCGCGGCCAACCTCTGCTCGTCGACGGAACAGAAGCTCCTCGATCTGGACATTGGACATCGTCGTCGCACTCCAGCTCAGCTCTGAGGCTGCCGGCGGGAAGAAGTCGGGGCAGAGCGTAAACGGGCCGCGGCGGTCGTCAAGCGAGGTCGTGGTGGCGAGTACGCCGTTGAGTCGATCACTGTGTTTGATGAGGCGGTACAAAAAGGTGGACAGCTCCCCCTTTTCCTCCGAGACCCACTGAACCTGAGTGTGAAACACGCCGCAAGCACTCATGACGTAGATCTTGAGACGGTTGCGGCGCAACGTGAACCCGATCGCATATTCTCGAATCGGAGTGGCGAGCAGTGCCGACAATCGTCTGAACAACTGCTTCTCGGCTTCAGCTTCGCCTGACTTGGTCTCACCAACAGCGGCAACGTGTGTGAGGGAGCGCTTGGCCTGGTTCAGGTCCGGCTTGGCATTTTCTGCGTTGCCGTCTGTGTCTTGTTTCTCGGCGTCTTTACGGTCACGCTGCGCTTTGCCACTGTCCTCGACGTTGACGTTGGCGTCGACATTAACGCCTCGTTCCGTGACTTCCGGATCGGCGTGACTGGGAAGTGCCCATACACTTGGGAGGGCTGGGTCGTGCGCGACCGCAGCGTGGGTGAGGAGCACGACGTCGGCCGTCTTCTCGGTCGTCTCTACGCGGTCAGGGGCGACGCAGATGTACTGCGGTGAGTTCTGACAGGCGACCAGTCGCCGGTCGCCGGTCTAGGGTCCCAACAGTGAGGTTTGGCATTGTGAATACGAGTCAGCTCTCGAAGGAATACATCACACACACCCACACAGCCAAGCGATTGAGTCGCCTCCGCATCGACGCACCTTCCTGGTGACACCTAGTATGACCTCGCTCAGCGCTTTCTCGGTGCCAATCGCGTGCTCCTTGGGCCAGATCTTGTTTGCGAGCTCCTCGGGGGTCGGGTCGCCAAAGAAGTAGGCGTCGAGGGCCGGACTGTGTCTCCGCTTGATCCCGATCGTTTTGGAGATCCTCTCAGCTCTGGCCATTGCTCGTTCTCCCTCAGCCGCCTCCCGGCGCGCTCGTAAAGGGGTCGAGTTGCTTGACGAGTGCGATACCGAGGCAGACTGGCCGACGGTGGGTTTGCGGTGGCGTTCCTGGTCGCGGTCGCGCTCGCGCTCGCTGTCGTGGCCGGCAGGGAGCGCGTCCCTCACGGCCGCAAGATTGTACGTGTCAGACGTCGAAGGCAGCCGGGGGGACGCGGATGTAAAAGCTGCATCAAGATCACTAGCACTGGAGCTCGATGCTGCGGCCGAGACCATTGCCACTGAGGTCGAGGTCGAGGTAGACGTTGAAGACGAGGCGGAGGCAAGAGCCTGAGCGCGCGACTCGTCGGCACCAGGTTGGACGTGGTTCGCGTCAGTCGTCATGTTTTTGGCAAAGAGGCGCGCGCTCCTGCGAACGGGTTCAGTCGACGACGCCCCCAAAGAAATGTTGAAATTAACATCATTTTTTGTCATTTTCAAGTAAGAACCGTGTCCCGTAGCGGGCAAGATGGCAATTCAGGCGAACCAAGCGGTGCTTCATACCGTAGCTGCTACTTCATTCACCGGGGTCTGCGTCGTGTCTGCTGTGACTGCATCAGACGGCAACGGAGTCCCCATGCCTCCGCCATCCCTCTTGCGAATCAACTTGCCCAACTGCTCGAACCACTCATCCACCTCTTTGTCCCCTCTCCGTTTGCCCAAATACTTCAACCTCCTCAGCCGATGCTTGACGAGCAGAATTCTCGCCAACAAGACCTGACTCTGCTTCCTCCTAACCCGACTCCTCATCGCCCCCAACTCCTTGGCCCTCTGTGACTTGTTCGCGCGGGCTCCCGTCGGTTGATCGCCCGAATTGTGCGTATGATCATGCAGCTGCCTCATCCGTTTCGACAAACGGGTCTCCTTCCTCCGTACGTCCCAATAGGTCGTGTAGGTGTTGGAGTCGAGTTTGACGAGTTCGAGCATCGCGAGCATGCGCTTCCTCTCGACATCAAGTCGATCAATTTGGTGCGCGACGCGGTGGTAGAGCGCCGCATCAACGTCTTCGCGCAGTTTGGTCGATTGGAGCAAGGTCGTCAAGCGCGTCGATTGCGCGTCCATGAGTTGTAGTATTCGAATTGATCGTTTGCATAGGAAGCGTAGGGTGACGTGATCGTAGTTTTTGCGAGCATGGCGCACCATCGACTGCAGGATCGTCCAGGGGATGACGTAGCAGCGCGAGTCGGCCGTCAGCGGCAACTTATTCGAGAGGTGCGACGAGGACGATGTAGTTGCTGTAGAATCTGATTCAGACGAGGCTGGTCAAAAAGAAGGGTATCAGGATATACCTTCACGACCCATGCGTCATCTCGATTACTCACTTTGCTCCGGCGTAATAACCTCCTCTAGTTCTTTGAGCTGAGCGTCGACGATTAGGGACCATCGCCTGTACAGCTGGTAAAAGTAGTGTCGCATGATGGCACCATTGCCGACTTGTCCTGCTAGCTCAATTACGAGCGCAAAGGCACGCGGCCCAATGGGATGAGGGCCGGTGACGACGGGTGGTTTCGCATCTGCTGTGTTTTCCGGAGGAACGAGGACCCCCGGGGTCGGTTTTCTCCCAAACGAGAACGAGTTGGCGAAGAACTGGACAAAGGAGCCCTCCATGCCCTGGTACGAAAGCGATGGCATCGGTAAAGGGCCGTCAAACGATTCAAAGACGGCCATCATGGAAGAGAGGTCTCTGCTCTCCAACAGCATCTCGAGGATGAGCGCGACTTGCTCTTCCCCGATCGGTCTTCGCCCCGGTGCAAACTCGATCGGCGCGCCAGGCATGTCGATGTCAAAGCCATAGACGGCTTTGATGGTCGAGAAAAAGACGTGCGAGTTGCCGCCTCGGATGCAGATGCGCAAAAAGGGTGCGAGGCAGGCGTCGGTCCATTTCGCATTGTCGACCAGTTCGGCGAGCATCTCCATCGCCTTAGGCACGAGCGGTTGCGCCGCCGTGCGAGCGAGTTTCTTGCCTCCGTCGACCTTGTGCATGTCGATCCAGCCGAGCATGGTCTCGAATATGCGCTTGTAGTGCAGTGGCCGGAATTTGAGTCCGGACTCGATCGACTGGTCCCATACGCGCATCGCCCCCGGGGCATAGTTAAGCATCTCGTACGCGGTCGCCATCGAGACATAGTCGCCCTTGAGCATCTTGGCCTTGGGGTCACGTTGAGCGATCCTGATGATGACGAGCTGCACCTGGCTCGAGTAGGCGTTCGCCAATTCGGTCG
This sequence comes from Microbotryum scabiosae, assembly GCA_022702605.1. Taxonomy (NCBI): domain Eukaryota; kingdom Fungi; phylum Basidiomycota; class Microbotryomycetes; order Microbotryales; family Microbotryaceae; genus Microbotryum; species Microbotryum scabiosae. The sequence goes on along the minus strand of JAHWDV010000014.1, from coordinate 722,612 downwards.
CTTCGTGCACCGAGAGCGGAGGCGCGGTTTTGGCTCGCCGGGGCACTTCGATTGCCCACAGCAGTCGGTGCAGCTCCGGAAGCGGGATGAGGTACGTCTGCCCTTCTGCCTCGAGCTGGCGGAACAGTTGCCAGGCCCTGGTCGGGTTAGGCTTGTCGAGCCGGATCTCGTGCAGCAGGTCGCGTGCGGTGGTCGCCGTCGGCGCCGTGCTCGGTTCGGGTGGTGGTGGTGCTTTCGCTTGTTGCTGCTGGTGCGCCTGCGGTGAGGACGCGAGTGAGAACATGTTGCGACTCCAACTATCCGTCCAAGAGCTTGACGAGGGGGACTGCTGATGGTGCGACGTAGACGAGGACGAAGCAGGCGCGGTGGTGAGCAGGTTCGCACTGGCTGCGACCGACAGACGGCGGTGGGCGAGCACCGCACTCGTCGCAGCTGCTGCAGCATGCGGTGACTCGGTCCATGAGCTCAGAGGCACCAGTCGTCGAGCAGCCCGCTTCATGATGGTGTGGTTGGGGTCAACGATGCAAACGGCCAACGAGCGACTGACGGAGCGCAACCGCCCCGGCAGAACCGAGACTAAACCCCACGTCGGAAGAGAATTGAGCTCGGACCTCTCGTCGATCTCTCGGCTGATCATCTCGCTCGGCGATGGCGCCGCGGTCTGCTCATCACTCGGATCGGTGTTGCAACATGACAACATTCGACATTGCATGATAAAAGCTCCCCGCCTCAACCCTCGTACCTTTTCCTCGTCAATTCGCGCGTCGCATCCTTGACGCTCTCCCCCGACCGACCAATCGCCAATGAAGGCAGAGGCTTGGCCGAGCCCAGACCGGCGCCCTGGGCGAACGAACTCGCCATCACCGGCGCCGCACGACCTTCCCCAGTCGCTCCCAAGCCAGCACCTTGGCTCCAACCCTGAAGAGAACAGCATATTCATAGCATCAATAAGTATCTCAGACCCCAATTCACTGGACAAGAACGTACCATCTTCTTCAGCATCTTGCTCCCGACATTCGTATCCTGGATGCCCTCATTGTTGGGCTGCACCAATTCCTCCCTCGGCGGAGGGCCTTCGAACTTTTTCTTCTCCCTCGCCTCGCGCTCAGGTTTATCCGGTTGATGAAAGTGTTCTCGGCGCGCAGCCGCTCGATCAATGTACGACCGAGGCGTCTCGGCTGCATCGGCTTTGGGAGCGACTGCAGCGCGTTTGGCGATGTTGTCGGCCTTCATCGTCGTCGCACGAGAGACGAGCGCGGAATCAGACAGGTTCGTAAGATGCAGCTTGGACAACCGGTTGTGCTTGTCGATCTCTTCGAGCGACTTGAACTGGCGTGAGCAGAGCAAGCAGATCTTGCTGACGCTGTCGCCGTAGGGAAGGTCGTCCACGGACGGCGCAGCGATCGAGTTCGAAGCTTGTAACGTCGTCGAATGCGCTTGCGGCGCCGCGATGACCTTGGCACTGGAGGCTGGTCTCGCGGACGTCCCTTTGCCACTGGTGTCCTTCCCTCTTGAAGTGGCCTGCTCTGGCTTCGGCGTTGGTCGCGCAGGCTCGGATGAGGTCGGGCTCGTTTCAAAGATGTCGACCGACTTGAGCTCGGCCTGTTTCTGTGACCATTTGTCGAGATGAGACGCCATCTTTTTGGCGACAATTGTCTCGCCAATCTTCTTCTCCTTTCGGACTACATCAAAAAGTGGCAGCAGCATCAGTAGACTGTTGGTCGAGTGAGATATATACACAAAGGAGAGCTGACCTTGAAGATTCGGACCAATCCCCGCCGATTTCTCCCACGCAGTCGTGGACGAGGATGCTTTTGTGCAGGGTGTGGAGCTATTACTAGCTTGATCAGGGCCATAACTAACACCCCCTGGCTTGGAAACAGAGACGACGAGCTTCGACGTCGATGGTTTCGGAGGTATTGGCTCGGCAGCGAATAGGTCGGGCGGCATCTCGGCAGCGATCGAAGACAAGAACGCTTCCATGTCCGCCTCGGCGGGGTCCATCTCCGCTGCCACTTCCGTATTCTCATGCTGCGCAGTCGATGATGCACCTCCGCCCGTGTGCAGGGAGGTAGCCGGCGGTATCCAGTGCGTGACGAACGACTTGTCGTCCCAGTAGGTCAATTGCTGGCCGCCGTCACCCGTGAACGACCACTCGGATCTAGCGTAGATGGGCACAAAAGAGTTGTCGTGGCAAAAGGACACGGCGGCAGCAGCTTTTCGTATGCGAAACCCTTGTGGGTACGAGGTTGGGTTCATGACGCTCGCCATCACGGAGTTTGCAAGCTGCCGTTACCGAGTCAGCGTTGCTCAAGATTTTGTCCTGGAGCATAGAGCTCTGCGACTCACTGCAATGTCCTTGAGTTTGACGAATGCAAAGCCCCAACTACTCCTCGTCGCTCTTTCTCTCGCCATCATGATTTTGACGATCCCACCGCTTTCCCTGATCTTCTGGCCTGCCACCCCTTCGAGTCCCGCCAGTGCTTTCCAAATCTCATCTTCTGAAGTCAACGCGTCCAGCTTTCGTAGCAGTATAAGCGAGCTGTGTGTGGTGCCAATATCCCTTGTCCCATCGTTGACGTAGACGCCTTGTTGCGGCGTGCTAACCCGACCTGGCATGAGGCCGTCCCTGCGACGATCTTCAGTCCACCTCATCTCGGCGCTTCTCGTCTCGGCGCCTTGCTCGCTCCTGTACCCTCCCGCCTTGGAAGCAAAGTTGACCTTGACGATGTACTCCGAAGGACCCGTCGCCGCCACATCTCGATTCGGCACCCGATCGGACCAAGGAAAGCCTCGTTGGAAGTTGGGTTCGACGATCGATCTCGCATGTTCGACCGAAGCGAACTTGCCGAATCCGTAACGCCTCGATTGGCCGGTCGAGCGATCAAAGATGACGTTGGCCGACTCGACCGAGGTGGTCAGGGATTGGATCCAGTGCAGCAGATCTTCGTCCTTGGCGTGGGGTGGGAGGCCGAGAAAGATGACCGAAGGCGAAGGCGCGTTCATCGGGACCGGCGCGCGACTCAGCGGGGCATCACCCCGTTGTGGAGCGTCCCTTGGAGGTGGACGGTACGGAGCATGCGGATCCATGCCACCGATCGGGTAAGGATACCCTCTGTCGTCGGCCGGGTGATCGTACCGTTCGGCCCCGGGCCCACTGGGGTCCCTCGCGGGTACATAGCCATGGTACGCGTCCTCGTTGTAGCGCATCGAGGGCGGCTCATACTGCGCGAATGAAGAAAGGTTCTGCCCCCGACGTCAATGCATGGAAAGGAGGATGGAGCAGGAGCACATGTGTTTCGCCCTTGTCCTGACCTCGATCCGACTTCGTTTGGCGCCGCGGCGATCGTAATCGTCGTCATCGTCTACGGGATCTCGATAGCCCTGGCGGTCGTTGCCGAAGTGGAAGTCACCATTGTATGGGTCAAAATACCCTCGACTGTGCGATGGTGGTGGTGGTGGTTGGGATGGTGCACCTTGTTCATCCCAGCGCCGGTCGTCGCGGTCATAGCGATCGCGAGACGACGAGGCGAACAAGCGACCACTGCTAGGGTCTTGGTGACCGTAGTACCTGTGGAGCGAGGGAGGGGAGCATTAGCACGAGGTACGCGGTATCGGGATTCGCTGCGATGCTGTTTGAGGGGACGCACGGCAGCATTCCTTATCGGTATCGTGCAGGCAACAATGTAGAGTGAAACGGGCGAACGAAGCAGACCTCTGTAGACCGAGTTGTCGCTCGCGCCGCTGTCCCGGAGTTTCGCATTTGTCAGTCTGCAATAGCATTATTATTATCTCACTGTGTTGCCAGGTGGCTGTTTCAATTTCAATGCCTAGAAATATTTGGGGAATTGGGAGATCCGGGCCCCGGAATGTAACGTGAATGACTCGGAGAAGCTTGGAGAAACCGCTGGGGGGGAAACGGTGGTCAGGGATTGGACGGCCAGCGCTTGGACAGCGTTCCATCCCTGCTCTTCATTTTGCTCAGCATCTTGCCGTCGATCGGGGCACGAGCACCAAGAATCAGCTTACTCGACACGAGGCTAGACACGGGTCTCCCCGCTGTGACTGTGTGGCCCATCGACTGGGCGTCGTTCGTCGGGGTCGTTCGTCGTGTCTCGTGATCGCGTGACCGGTGAACCCCTCGCCGTTGATCGTGATCAGCCGTCGGTTCGGGCTGATGGGGATCCCGCTCAAGTCGCTGCTCGACAAGCGCGATCCGCCCACTTTCTTCCGCAATTCATTGCGTCCTTCTACAATTCGCAGTACAGGGTGGAGCATATTGTTCATCACTACGAAGGCGAGATCATCTGGCAGACGGTAGGGGAGTCGACCTGGCCCAAGTGGACGCGTACCTCCACGCCATGAACAGGCACGCCGTTCGGAGTTGCCAGTATCTCTGGATCGACTCGAGCCTCAACTTCTTCTCGGCAAAGGTGCGCAAGGAATGGGCCAGCGTTTGAGCACGATGGCGAGGTACGAGTTGGACGTCTACGCCGTTCTCGCGTCTACAGGTTTCTGTACGTCCGCAGTTGCTACACGGAGCGGCCCGCACAAGACGGATGATGCATAGCTGCAGCGAGAGGCTTCAGCTACTGCTTCAGCCACTAACAGAGGTCAACCTCTTCTCTTTCTCGATGCTGCTTTCACCCCCACAGACATGCATCTGATGCGACAAGAATTTATCAAGCTCTTAAATACGAAGCATCCTGACCTCGACCCGCCCTGCGATCGTCGGGCGACCTCGCCATTCGTCTACTCCCGTTTGAGGGTCTTCGCACATTCCAGCCTGATCGAGCCCACTACTTCCAGCGAGTCGGCGTTCACCGTAAACGAGCGGGTCATCTCACGACGGAGGAAATACGGCACCTCCGATCAGAAGGAGGTCGTTTTCTTCTAGTGCCGCGGTGACGCAATCGCCAGATTCGAGCAGGGACTATCAGGTGGCCCAGCTATTTATCTAAAACTTCATAAGCATAAGACGCATGTCTGCTGACGTCTTTGCTAGTGGTAGGGGACGTAGCTCGGCCAATGTAGCGAGTGGTCGGGTGGGAAGATCTACCCACTAGCTTCCGGTGGATAATGCGACAAAAGAGCGAGCTCACATGGGAAAAAAAGGAGAAATGAGAAAAATGCTGGTTTTCCACGAGAGGGGCTGCGTCGGACGAACAAATCGGTGTGCTAGGGTCATCATCGACATCACTGATAAGTGTGACGACCGCCCCCTTCCTTCTTCTCCTCACTCGATTACAGTAGCCCATGATCACACTCACCCGCTATCCGACATTTTCTGACTCGACATACAACGCGTGGTGAGCCCTTTTCATGCTGTCACGAGGCTTTGGACATTTATACGGCATCATGAGTCCTTCGTCATGTTGCTTCGTACCCCTGAACGCATTCGACTCGACTCTCGCGTGATCACCGCGACGGCCCCAGCTTGACCAGGGTAGAAGCTACAGAAGAAATTGCTTTGCATGAGCGTCGGTCGTGTTTAACTGCCACCAGGCTCATGATCGGAAAGGCCGGACCCGCATCGTTGTAAGTGTGATTCAAGGACTTGTGAGTTGGGATGGAAGCCCATGAATATATCAGCTCAATTCGGACTCTTTTTACTGTGAATCGCAGACGCAGACCATGTCGCCTGACAGGTGAGGGAAGAAGAGGGAGATATTGGAGCTTTGAGAACGACTTTTCCAGAGTTGGCCTGTCATCCTAAAGCAAGATCCAGTAAAGGGAAAAACATGTGTGCAATGACTACTATTCGTGAATATCTTCACCATGATCCTGCCAGGAAGCATCGTGTGATGCCCAAGCTCTCTCCGAGATCGACTGCGGAAAACCGAAGCTCGCTCAGTCCACCTGGGAGGCTTGCACCTGAGCCACAACACCCATGATTGCCTCTCCAATAGCGGGCTCTACTTTCAAGCCATTTGAAGCTGCGAAAGCTTTTGTGTACTGGTTCATCACTTCCCCCACTGGTGCTTTATGAAACAGGACAAGAGAGTCAACCAAATAAAGTGTGAGCTTTGGACAGCTTTCCCATCGTGTAGCCGGTGCCCAGGAAAGAAGATCTGCCTATTACATACGTAGAAGCTGGTGAATGACACACAATGAGGTCACTCGGATAAAACGGAAGAAAAAAGTGAAAGCGCACAATATCTCACGAGGGGCGGCTGCGCGGATACGTGGGCCGAACAGCTCGGTGTGCCAGGGACATCAGTGGGACGACGCTGATGTGCGCTTGGCACAAGCTGGATGAGTGCGACCTGATCGTCTTTCCTCTCCTCCTCGAAATTACTCGAAACAACGAAGACGCCGTCGAAGCTCGCGGCGAATCAGAAAAATTTGTATTCACGTGCCACTAGCCACCGATATGTACGACACATGAAGGGTTCACGCATCGCCACGACCTTCCACGGCGTCCTCGTTGTTTCGAGTACTTTCGTGGAGGTTGTCATGCTGAGTTTTGAGGTCGAACATGACGGCGGGCCGGTGGAGCGAGACGATGGAGATGTGGGAGGGTTCAGACCTAGCTTTCCAGTGTTGATAAGTGATTCGGTAGTGAGACTCATTAGAGGGCAACACTTGTGTGCCATGAGTACTCGCATCTCTATCCGCAATTTCATCGTTGTCATTGTTGTCATCTATGCAAACAAGTATCTTGTGCATCTCAGACCCTCACTAGAATGACTGCGCAAAGCCTGATACTCGCTGAATGCCCGAAGCGCCTTGGTTGTGAGCTACAACAGCAATACTCAAATTTTCAAAATATGAATTCACTGCCTGCTACGGCGAATACCACTCAAAAACAGTTTCCACCGCCGACCTCTCCTCCTCACTCATTCATATTCGAAGGAGCAGGATGAAGGATGAAGGCGGCCCCGAAAGGAGACTTGATTTGACAAGATCCCTTAATGATGAGTCTTCTCGGCACCGGGGATTGATTCGACCTGCGGACCACACAAGAGAGCGGAGAAAAGTTAGTTCCAAGTCACATCCACCTTCCTTGACGAATGGGTGACGCAAGACGTACCGTATCAAGCTCCTCGAGCGACTCCTTGATGATCTGCAGCGTCCTCTCGAGGTCCTCTTCCTCGATCACCAATGGCGGCGCCAAGCGAATACTATCAAGGAGGTCCATTCAATCAGTTTCGAGATTTTGTTCTAAATTTGAATTGTGCCGATACTCACATATTGACATGCGTCGGCTTGGCCAACAGGCCCTTGCTCTTGAAGAGCAAGCACAGGTCCCATGCGCCGCGACCCTTGGTACTCTTGGTCTCTTCGATGACGATGGCATTGAGGAGACCTTTGCCCCGAACGGTCGTGATCCATCCCCCATCAGGGCCAACGGACTTCAACGCCTCGAGACCTTTGCGCAACCTCTGGCCCAAACGTTCGGCACGCTCCGAGAGCTGTTCGTTGACGAGCACATCGAGGGCGGCCGAAGCGACGGCGCACGCGAGAGGGTTGCCACCGTAGGTCGAGCCGTGTTCACCGGGGAGGATCTGCAGCATCACCTCCTTAGTCGAGAGCACCGCCGAGACGGGGTAGACACCACCGGAAAGGGCCTTGCCAAGCAAGACCATGTCGGGCTTCACGTTGGCATTGTGTTGGTGGCAGAGGAGCTTGCCCGTTCGTGCGAGACCCTATGTTCCAAGGATCAGCGACAGGCCTTGCATCGATTCTGACCGTTGGAAAACTCACCGTTTGCACCTCGTCGCAGATCAACAGAACGTTGTGCTTCTTGCACAAGGCCTGGACTTTTTCAAGATAATCCTCCTCGGGGACGACGATACCAGCCTCACCCTGGATGGGCTCGACGATGAAGGCGGCAACGTCCTTGCCATGAGCATTGAGTGCGCGTTCCAAAGCGGCCACATCGTTGTAAGGCAATCGGCCGGCATCACCCTTGGCGACGGGGCATCGAGGGCCGAGATTGGGCGTAAAGGGGCCAAACTCTCGGCGCGACTCGGGGTCGGTGGACATGGAGATGATGGAAATACTGAGAGGCGTGAGAGAAATCACAAATCGATTAGAATGGTCCCGTGTGAGCTGTGCGATCGAGACGAAAACTCACGTTCGACCGTGGAAGTTCTCCTCGGCACTGAGCACGATGGCCTTGCCGTCCTCGACGCCCTTGACCTGTTGGTCCCCGAAAGTGTCAGCATCGACTGAACAAAAGGAAACAGATGCATCACCGTGGGTGTGCCGACCTTGTAAGCCCACTTCCTGGCAAGCTTGATCGCGGTCTCGACGGCTTCGGCGCCTGTGTTCATCATCAAAGCCATCTCGAAGCCGGTCAACGCGCTGCAGTTGCACCATCAAGGGTCAGCTTGATAGTCAATACTTATACGGGGTCAGAATTACTCACCAAAGCTTCTTGCTGAAAGGTCCCAACGAACTCGTGTGGAACGCTCGCGACGAAAGGGTGAGTTTTTGAGCCTGGGTCGTCAGAGCGTTGACGATGTAGGGGTGGCAGTGACCTGGGCGCAGGCGCGAGGACAAAGAATTCATCTTAGCTAGCTGAACACGAAAGGCAGCCTTAGCTCGTGTGAAGATGTAACCGACCTTGGTTGACGGCACTGTAAGCACTGAGGCAGTCGATGTACTTGTTTCCCTGTGCTCATTTCGGGCCGAGGGGTTCAGCTCGGATCGAACGAGGAGACGTGTCAGGCGTGCGATTTACCTCGGGGTCCCATACGTGGGCACCGGCGGCCTTCTCAAAGACAATGGGAAGAGGGTGGTAGCTGTGGGAGTAGTGAGGCGCACGGTGCGTGGTTAGTGATACGGGTCTCGGAAGGCCATGGCCACGATTCGGGCTTCAGGGGCCAACGCCGTCGGAGCGTGTCGTGCGGCGGCGGGCGGAGGTCGGTACGGCAGAACGACCCTGTACAATGCCAATTTCGAGATTACACATCTCGCAGCGACTCATAATGATGCATGTCCTCCTAACCTTTGAAGTCGCGTGAATCGCGTGCGGTGGTGGGTGGTGATGGGGGTCCCGTCGACGAAGCTCGAGCTCGGTTCGCTCGAAAGACATGTAACGCAGCCCTCCTGTACCGACAGTGGACCTCCACAATAGACGATCACACTGCACGCGCGCACTCACTTGTGTGCGGAAAAGTCCTGCTCGAGTTCGATGCAGTCTTGCGAGGACAACTTAGCCGAGCCGAAGCTGGACTGCTGCGTGGAGGAAGCGTCGGGCGACATGCCTTGGGAGGGTATGAAAGAGGTACTGGTGATGTTGACGATTCAATCAAAGTGCAGCAAAGTAGGTGGTGCTTTTGGTTATGTAGGCTTCGAACGAGGCTCAATTTGCGACAACGAACGGTCGGGATGGGTTCGGGATGGGTGAGGGATGAAGCCGAACTGGACCCAGCGCTGAGTGTGTGCTGCCTGCCAGCTTTGGACGAGCCGAGGAATGCCGAGCGGCCGGCGATGGGCCAATTGGGTTGCGCCGAATCGTTGCCGAATCGTTCCCAGGCCAAGCGCACTCAGGGCGCAGGCTAGCTAGCTGCGCTGACGTAAGGTACCACCTTACCGCAACATCTGCGAGGAACCTCTGCAAGACGATCGAAGACATTGTTATAGCGCTCTCTCCTCCCTCGGCGCACCATTCTTTGATTCATCCCCACCCGGATAGTACGATTGCAACAGACAGAAAGAAAAACCGAGTCAACCGGGACATCGCAAAAACGGAGAAAACGATGACGAATACGACCTAAAAAGAGAACGAGAGAGAATCCACAAACCCTTCATGCTCCCATCAATTAACAACGAGGTAATTGTCCACGCACACACAAACACACCCCAGGCCCCTGAAAAGCGCGCGAATAGACGCTGTCCCCTCCCCCCCCCCTCCCACGCATGAGATCGTATAATGAACCCATGACCAGACCGTAGCCTCCCTTCCTCAGAGCCCTTCCAAACAAGCGTGAATAATAATGAAGCCCGAGAGATGATGTAATGGAGTGTGGTGTTCCCTAGACCTCCGCTCACGCGAGTGCTACTGTAGCGATTTTGGGGTGTTCGGCTCGCTGCGAAGACACAAGACGAGAGGTCAGCATAGGCACCAGATCACTTGCTCCCTCAAAGAACACTCACATAAGCCAGTGCGTCCACTACCCACCGAACCATGTCAACCTCCCTCTCGACGTCCTCCTTGAGGAAAGGGTGTTCCTGATGGGGACGACGAATCGCGTCAGGTCAGTCACAAAGCAGGCCCACACCACCTTCTGACCAGGACTGACCAGTAATTGAGCATAGTTTGGCCTTCGCACAGCCGACTTTTCCAAACAGCTCATCACGAAATCTCGAGCCGTCTCCGAATACGTTGTCGGTAATGCCGGGGGGTCGCCATGCACGATCGCCGTTAGTTGGGCGAAGACGTTCGAGTACGTTTCGGGAGGGTAAGGGTAATGCCCAATCGCGAATTCGATGATGGACAGGCCGAGGGACCAGACGTCGGACGAGGCTGTATAGGTCGAGGCGAAACCTTGCGATTCGCCCTTGATCCGTTCGGGCTGAAAGAGGAGGTAAGGACTTCAGGTAAGATGCGGGCTGTTCAACTGTGGACGTTACAAGGCACGTACTGCCATGTAGCTCTGACACCCAATGTTGGTCTTTGCCATTGATCGATCGAGTTGGCCCGAGACACCAAAGTCGCACAACTTGACAAAGCCCTTGCGGTTGATGAGCACGTTCGTGGGCTTGACATCTGAGATAAGCCGTGGAAAGGAAAGGTCAGTTGGAGATGTCGCCTTCCTGCTGCCACATCCTTTCAGTACTCACCTCGATGCATGATCGCCAACTCATCCTTCAAGAACTTAAGCCCTTGCACGATGCTGCTCGTGACTCGCGCAAGCACATTCTCCGGCACGTCGCACCCAGCAAACAGCTCCAGCGATCCGGCATCCATGTACTCCATACAGTAATACACGCACGACTCGATGAAGAAGGCGCCGTAAAAGTCGATGATGAACGGCGAGGTCGCGCGATGCAGGATGTCGAGCTCGGTGATGATCGTTTTGAGTTTGGAGTCGTCGAGCTCGAGGCGGATCTCCTTGAGCGCCATCGTCACTTTGGTCGGCTTGTGCCACACCTTCTGCACCGTACCGTAGTTGCCTTGTCCCAATTCTTCGAACAGTTCGAAATCTGCCATCTTGATCTTGAATGAGGCTCCAGAAGAAAAGTCGACACCATCGGCGTGTAACACGGCCTTGGACGCAAAGTTAAGGCGTCCCGAGGGGTCGCTGGCGGAAGGGTAGAAACTCATTGTCAGAGCGGAACTCATGACTCGTCAGTGTAAGCCAACAGGCACATACACAATCTTCCTAAAGTTCGAAAAGGGTGTTCCTGTCCCATCACGAGGTCCCGGACTAGCCACACTCGGCAGTGACGGTCCGGCACTCAGGCTCAAACCTGAGGTCGACGGCGAGTCCCCACCTGGCGATGACGGTGAAGCTCCTGCTCCCATCGCACTCAAAGTCAACCCTGGACCTGCCCTGCGACGAGCCATCATTCCACCTCCCCTCCCCGCCGCTGGCCCCGTCGCTGTTATCCTTCCTGGCACGGCCGCCGGTGCGCTCGGTCGGAAGGAGACGGTCGAGCCCGACGGTACGGGCATAGTGGCAGCGGTCGCCGAGGATGAAGTCATCGCAGAATTTGGTGGAGTAGGGCTCGGTGTCGTGTTGCGCGAACTCATCTGTAAGCAAAAGGGCAGGGTGGATCGTCAGGAGATTTGGCCTTGCCGGACCTCTATCGCTACACCCACGACGAGGAGGAGAAAAAGCACTGACCGCGGCCATCTTGGCTGCTAGACTCGGTGGGATCTTCATGCCCCCTCCTACACCTATCGGAGCACCTCTTACACCCGCCTTGAGCCCACTACTCGCCGGTCCCATCGGTGATTTCCTCGTCGCAGCCGAAAGTGGTAGGCTGGCGGGAGCGGTTGCTCGAGGGAACAAGGGCGGAGGCACGCCGACCCCGGGCCGCGGCGCTGTACCTGGACTGATCATCGAGCCCATGGCGGCGTGAATCGAAGGTGGTGATACGGACAGTATCGGGGTGCCAGGGATGGAGGTGGTCGAAGGCGAAGGTGCCGAAAGGGCGGGTGTGCCAAGCGCCGGTCGGCCTGAAGCAGCCGACGATGCGCCGCTCGCTTCTGCCTCATGAGATAAGCCGTTGCTTATCGGCTTGGCATCATTCGCGGCATTGGATGTTGTAGAGGAGGTAGGGTCGGGGTGCTTCGAGTAGATGGAGGAAGGCGCGGTCGCCAGGGCCCGCGGTCCGTCATCGAGGTCGAGTCGCGAGACACTGTCGATGAGCGCAGCATTCATGCTGTTCGTCGCTGTCGATGGGTTGACGGAGCTGTTGTCCTGATCCGACATCGTTCTTCAGGTCGAGAAGCGAAGGACGAAAGCGAACCGCAGGGCGAGCAGCCGCTCGTCGAGAGTCAGAGTCGAGCTGCAAGTCGAGCGACGCGGTGAATGGAGAATCGGGCGGTGCGGTGAAGAAGAACGAGTGCCGAGCGAGCTACACACGAGCTGAGGTGTGTGGTCTCGAGCAGCACAGTAACGCAATCACCGACAGGTAGAGCCAGAGAGAGTGGGTGTATTAGCGTCGAAGTGGAGAGCGACTGATCTCGAAGCGAGGTACGATAGCAGCATCCGTCGACCAGCAATGACAAATGAAGAACGCTGCCGCTAGTCTCCGCTAGTGCTCCAGCTTGTGCCGAAGCGAGCTGCGCGCCAGAATGCCGATTCCAGAAACGGAGGCGCCCGCTCCAAGATCTGCGTTCCCGTCCTGACTCGCGCGTGAGCATCTCGACGAGATCGAGCGCTGACTAATGCATCGGAAGAGGATCATCCACTGGCGTTCCCGCGATTATTCCATTGTCAAATGGTCATTGCAAAACAAAGGCAAAAAGAAATGTGTCGACCTAAGAGCGGAGTCTGATTAGAAAGTCAAGGTAGCTACACTTTCCACTGCAGCTGACTCCGTACCGCTAATCCATCCAGGGCGCCTCGCCAGGACTCCGAGCAGGCTGATCCTCCACCTCCACATCGGGCGAGACCGCCTCGTCATCCTCCCGGGTTGTACGAGCGCTCCGACTCGTCGTCGAGAAATAATCCGTCTGCTGCCCCGTTCGACGAGAGAGTGGCGCTTTAGTCGTCGTCGTTCTCGTAGGACGCCCAGCCGGGGTCGGATCTCGACTTCCCGCCGCCGCACCCGAGGGATTATGGAGGGTCCACAAGGTTCCGGCGGGCGTGTACGCCACGGGCGTCCCTCTCGAATTGTTGTGCCGACCCCTGTTGGTCGCATTTCCTTCCTCGTTTTCCCTAGAACGAGACCGTCGACTGTACCCTCCTTCCTGTCCGTGCGGCGGTTCGTCATCCCGATCGCCGAGTTCGAGTCGCCCCACCGCTTCCTCCTCCTCAGCGGCGTAGCCCGACGTCGACGACCGCACCGAATTGAACGACGTCACCGATGAATGGCCCGTGGTCATGGTTGGAGAGTCATAAGGTGCCACCGTCATTGACCCAGTGCCCGAAGGCGGCCCTTCTAGAGCAGCGAAGGCCGATGATGCTCGCGAAAAAGCAGGTGCCGAGGGGATGTTCGACGTCAAGTCAAAGCCGGTGGTGGTGACCGCGGGGGCGGGCTTGCGAGTTCTGGAAGAGCTTGGTGTGTACTGTGGGAATGTGACCGAGGTCGTCGTCGTTGTCGTAGCTGCGGTTCCGGATGTCGCGTACGGTGAAGCATCCGACATGGGGCGCAGAACTTGATCCTCCGGTGTGTGGCGCGCAATCGTCGAACCAGGCCTGTCTCCCGAAGGTGGAGGTCCAGTCTGACTTGGTTCTTCCTCAATGGCCTGTCGACTGGTTTGTCGTCTCAAACTGCTCATCGAAGATGTTCGGTTCCCGCCGGCGCCTCCAGACGTCGACAGCCCCAGTCCAGCCGATGCGGCGCTTCCTCCACCGAAAGGAGGACTAGCACCGACCGCGCTCAAGTTGACGTAGACCGATCCACGCAGAGCTCGCAATTGTTCGTCAACCTGACTCCGTGTACTAAGCTCACCTCCATTGCCGGCGCCGGGACCACCACTGCCGCTCGGAGACGCTTTTGAGCCGATCTTGCTCGCCTTCAGCAACTCGGGCCGCGTGTCGATCGTCCCCAAGAAGGCGTTGATGTCGTCCGAGTCGTCCTCGGCGGTTTCGAGGAACTTTTGGGGGTCGGGTTCGGACGCATCGAAGGGTGTTCTTGCCTGTGCTGGACCCGTCGCAGATAGCGACGATCTTCGCTCGCCCCATTGATCGCCTGTCAAAGCTCCGCCCGTTAGAGAGCTGTACGATCCCGGGCCAGACGAACCTCGCCCATACGAGCGAGAGTAGCTTCCCCACTGGACGAATACCGCGGCATCGCAATAGCAGGGGAAGGGGAGGGAATGGGGCGTGGGGCCGTCTGTGTCGCGCCGGAAAGGGGTGACCGGGCTACCATGTTCATCGGCGTGGAACCGGTGGTCGTGGACCCCGACGTTGCACCTGCACCCGAATTGGACGCGGGTACAAAACCGATTTCTTGCGGCTGTTGGTAGTATTGCTGCTGCCGGGCGAACCCTAGTCCGAGCGACGAAGGAGTGTTGGTGGAGCTTTGGCCACCTAACCGGTGGATGTTCGAGGTCGGGCCAGTCGACGGCGACGACGACAGCGCGTTTTGGGGCAGCGGTGGGGAAGAAAGGTAAGAGGAAGCGCGGAAGATCGGCGAACTCGAAACGGACAACGAGTTGGACGTTGTGAACGAAGGGCGCCGGAGCGGTGAGCTGCCCTGGATCTGCTGCGCAGGCGTTCCCCCACTCGTGGCGCGCTGGATCTGGCTCGAATAGGATGATCGGCGTGTGCGAGACAGCGGAATGAAGGCCGGCTCGACGGCATGGCTCCCCATACCCGTACTCGAACCCGAAACGCTCAGTTTGCCACTGCTCGATGCACTCCCTTCGCGCTGGGAGCTCGCCGTCGACGCTTGGGTGACGACGGCCGCGTTGCTAGGACTGATGGCGACCGGGGCCGAGGTAAGGTGGTGCCTCGAAGAGAGTGATCCATAGGACGGCTTGGGCGCGAATCCTGTCATTGGAGGTGAGGTCGACGGAGAGATAAGAGTCCGATTCTTTGACGACGTAGGCAACGAGCCGGGTCGATCCATAGCGGCGAAAGCTGGATCCTGCTGGTACCGTGCCATCGTCGGTTTGAAGAAGTCCTCGTCGATGAAGCGCGAGCTGAGCAGAGTCTCAATGTCCTCGACGGCAAAGTCGGCATTAAGTCGATACGTGCACTTGAGTTTCAGGCCACTGTGAGAGGTGCCAAGACCGAGAGGGGTTCAGCATGTAATCCCCAGTCGAGTTCAGCCTGACAGACTCACCCAATAGGAGTTGCCACGACGGGAAAGTCGATCGTCTCTGTGACTTGCTCGCCTTCGCCCTCGCTTATGGGCGTATCCAAGGCGACCTCGCCCTCTTTCCCCTCTTCGTTCGACATCTCCTGCTCGCTCATGCTCATCCTACAGCCTATCATCAACACACCTCCGCCAACGACCCCATTCCCCGCCCTCCGTCGTGCTAGCCTCCGGTGCAGGTTCCACGAGGGCAAAACGCGCGCAGTCGAGTATAGAGCCCGAAAATGTACGATCGCACGTTTGTAAACCGCGGGTAGGTCTGCTGTGGTTGGAACTGGCGAGGCTCTTGAGGGTGACGGATGGAGCGGTGTCGATGGACATGGGGTGAGCGACAAGGTCCATCGCTCGAGCACGACCGTCGCAGGTGCAGAGGTGGCATGTGACCGAACTCCACCGCCGCTCGGTCCAGTGCCCAGAGATGGTATCACACCGCTCGGTGGCAAGGAGCTGTTGGAAGTCCGCCGAGAGGCATTAGCAAAGGTGGGGTCGACCCGGACGCGGCGTCCCCGGTGATCGGACAGGACCAGGACCTGGTTGGGCAGCATCTCCTGGGTATCGAGCAGGATGTCGAGGGTCATCGAGGGTACAGAGGTTACTACGGGAGACTCTATTATCGCTGTTGGATGGGACGACGAGGATGGCGAGTTTGCATGCAAGTAGAGCGCCGACACCGAGCGCCAAGTCTTGAGCTCGTTCCGAAACGCGTCCGAATCCGCCAGTTCAATGTTGAACTTGTGAAGAAGGCCGCATCACGACGTTCAGTGAGTTTAAATTCACTCTCTGCTGAAGAGAAGCAGATGGCGCTACTCACCCATTTGTGTACCGATTTGGTCCTCTCGGCGGGTGTGCTGGCCTTTCGTGCGGTTGCTCCCGAGGCGGGAACGGGGTATCGCTTTGTTCCGGCTGTTGAACTCGGTAGCGACGGAGAAAGGCCGCCTTCGTCGGTTTGGAGATGTGTCATGCGCGACTGTGTGACGATCGTGCACGTTTTGGAGTAGAAATGCTGAGCGAAGGGTGGACCGGCGGCAGCGGTTAGCTCGGCCTTTCTGTCAATTAGAATCAGACCAACATGACCGGCGCGAGTTCACACACCTGGACGATCTGGTCGGCCTTGGCAGCGCCTTGGTCGGCTCTGGTCGATCTTCTCGTGTCATCTTCGAGTGAGGTGCGCCGATGTTGCAACGAAGGTTGAACTGTCGGGTTCGCCGATTGAGAGTGCGGCCCCGAAGAGGCGAGAGCTGGTGCCCCACCAGAGTGGCTCGTCATTCCGATTTAGTGCAATTGCGAGACGACCAAGCCACCAAGAGCCTTTGGTGTTGGACGTAGCGTTTACCCGGCTGCTGACGAGACCAAGTAGTGATCGTGGTGTGGCCCCGAGAACGTCCCGCGGCTCTATTCGCGATCAACACTGGAAGTAGAAGCAGTGCCTCCGATTCAAAGCGAGAGCTGTGATGTACGTTGAGAGATGGTGTGAGGCACGAATGGTCTGGCTTGGGCGGCGCCTGACAATCGTCGACCTTGGCCGCGCACGACCGATATCGTCATCCACTGTCGCCCCTCGGAGCGAGCGAGCTTGAGCTGACGCGATCGAGGTCACGCGGACGGCGGCGCACCAAGACTTGCTGTCAACGTCGTGCTGGGACTAGACTGAGGGCCGAATGTTCGAACGATTGGAGTCCCAAGTCGACGACGAACCTGCTTGATCGCAGTCCGAAGCGGTCGAGCCGCCGGTCGATGTCCGATGAAGCCGTGACGCGCGATGTCCCGAGTGGGGAGGGAGCACCGTCGACGGTCGACGCGCCTCGTTCGGCGGGCAGGGAGGTGGGGTGGGTGGATATCAGAACTGCGAGACACTGAGCAGAGGTCGAACAAAACGAAGGATCGGATGCCAAGTGCGCAAAACGAGTGGAGGTACAGTCGGGTACCTCTGGTGCTGTCGGATCGCCGATTGTTGGGGCGTGCTTCCAACCACAGCCGATGCCGAGCCCAGAACAGTTTACGCTCAACACAGTCGCCGACCAAGTCACCGATTTTGGTGATAACGTGCAGAGACACCGATCATCGTTCTCAGCCTGTTCGACAAGTTCACGTCTTTGGAGACGTTGCATGAAGCTGGTACCAAATCGGGTAGTCATTCATCATGTATAACAGCAGCTGAAATCACATTTGTACCGTTTACTTTTGCGAGCTCCTCCGTTTGGGTTGGATCCTCTGTTCTCGTTTCAGGAGCTCTCCTCGCTGTATTGCCAATTCATTCACTGCCATAGACCGTCCCGACTCCTTGTCAAGTCCAATCGATGCCAGCCTGGACCGATGATGCAGCAGGTGGTGATGCTTAAACTTGTGCCAGACCACAGCGAACTGCATTTTACAACACAAAAAAAGCAGATACTTACAGGCTATACTAGGTGAGAAATTAAAGTGACATGATTTGCGTTCTGGTTCGTCAATCTAGTTGCACATCTCAGCATAGCGTGCAAGGCTGGGTGTCTCGTCTCGGACCCTGGAACGATGATGCTGACCGACGAGATGCTGCCTCGCGGACTTTGATCAGTGATGAAGGAGACTGTGCGAACGTATCGCCTAGGTTTCGTTCCTTGCAGTGAATATGAGGTCTACCAGCGTCATCCAGAGTGAGTGCTTTGGCGCCCCTGACGAGAGGAGTGACGAATGATCAAGCCCACAGAGGGGGCCTCACAATCTTCAGCATTCCGCCGACTCGAGCTGATCCGCACGCCATCCGGGATGTCCAACTTGCAGTGTGCCGGAAGCTCTCATGTTGACCAACGAATCCCATTGGGTCACGATTCGGTAAGGGCTTTGGATAATCCTCGACCTAGCGGTAGGCTGAGTCGACGGTGAATTGTCTGGCTCAGGCGCTTCCAATCGTCAGAGTGGTTCTACAATCTCGACTCTCGCCTCTCACAACCTGGGTTGATCCCGCGGAACGAGCTGAAACAGACCCTCAGGATGGCGAAAGCAAGTGGTAGGTTCGACAACTATTGGACCCTGTGCACCAGCCTAGTTTCTGACAGACAACAGGCTATTCTTCTACAGGCTACACCATTTTTGTCTGCGCGCCAACGACGGCCTCTCGTTTGCCCTCTGGTGGCCGGAGAGACACGACTGACTCGCATCGTGGACAAGGGCAGCGACGCTGCCATAATGTGAGCGGGTACTCGGAGCGATTAGAAGCCTGCCGACCGGACACGTGCGCGAAAGTGCAGGAGTGCGGTCGCAGTGAGCACGACCACAGATGGCGGGTACAACTTGATGAAGCCCACGATCGTTGATGTTTGGATCAGTCGTTAGGTAGGGGTGAAGCGCTGTCCATGAATCGGCGACAGGGTGACGACGAGAGTGAGCGATAGTCGGGGGACGAGAGGGAGGAGGCCCGAATGGAATGGCCCGACTGGAATGTCCGGACTGGGCACGGTTCCATACAATTCCTCACTAATCCCAAACCTCATTTGTAGAGCTGGAGACGTTTTGTTCAAGGATTGAAAAAGGGAGAAAAAGCGGTTGGGGATATTTTCGTCATTTTCTGTCTCTTTTGGTGATACTATGTTTGACCAATCACGGATCGCACTCAGGTCTCCCGTGCTCCTCGAAAGCTACGTGTGCTTCAGTTCTCGACGTGTTCGACTCTCTCTCTCTCGCTCGCTCTTGGTGCTTCCTTTGCTCGGAAACTCCCCTTGCTCTTGTCGTTTCGTTGATGCCCATTGCACTGGCGCGCCGTCGCACCTGCCACGCCTTCACGCTCGCCCTCGTCGTCGCTTCACTCCTGCTCATGGCGCTGCGACCCACCTTACTCAACTCATCGTCGAGGTTACTAGCCCAGTCAGCTCGGAACGGAGCAACCCAACTGAGCAGTGCTTCCCGACCCAAGGTCGCAGGCGCAGCGGCGGACCGACTGCTCAACAAGCAGCAGCAGCCCCCCCCGGCGCCAGCAGCGGTAGGAGCTCCGGCTCGGGCTCAACCGGCTGCCGCCCCCGTCGGAGGCGCGCCTCTTCCTCTGTCCAGACCCTTCTCCAACCAAGCTGCTGCTCAAGCCCCCGCCGATCCCGAATCCGCCACACCACCACACCCAGACAACAACAAGATGTCCGTCAAGCAGACAGTCGACAAGCACATCAACGATGGCCACGTCGTCGTCTTTTCAAAGTCGTACGTTTGCTCCGGTCCACTTTGCTGACTAATCAGATCACAGTTCCCTTCCTCCCTTGGCGATCACCACTCGTTTCGACCCTTCCCAAGCAAGATGCTGACAGTTTCGTGCTCCTCCTGTGACTGGTATCAGGTACTGTCCTCACTGTGAGTGACCACATCGGTTGTGAACATGTCTCTGCCTCCGCATCTGACCCAGAGCGTCTCGATCATCCGATATCGTCATCCACGCACCTTCCCCATCTCGCATCTTCCCACCCCACAGCCAAGGCGACCAAGCAGCTCTTGAACCAACTCGACGCCAAGGCCACCGTCTTTGAGTTGGACCAGATGGAAGAAGGTGAGCCTGCGGTGTGGCTGCAGTAGCATTCTACTCCTTCGAGACGACGCTGACCCTGACTGCCCTGAATCCGCGCGGCCTCCCAGGCTCGGACTGGCA
Organism: Microbotryum scabiosae; assembly: GCA_022702605.1. Taxonomy (NCBI): domain Eukaryota; kingdom Fungi; phylum Basidiomycota; class Microbotryomycetes; order Microbotryales; family Microbotryaceae; genus Microbotryum; species Microbotryum scabiosae. The sequence goes on along the minus strand of JAHWDV010000014.1, from coordinate 702,556 downwards.
AGCTTACCTCGGCGAGAAGACCGGCCAGAGGACCGTGCCTTCCGTTTGGATCGATGGCGATTTTATCGGTAGGCTCCAGAGCATATCCCGATTCACGGCCTCATACTGTCTAGCTGCTAATATGGATGCCTTCCCTTGTTGTCAACCTCAAGGCGGCAACTCGGACGTGCAATCCGCGCACGGCTCAGGCCAGTTGCAAAAGCTCCTCAAGCAGTAAGGCCTTTTTCGCCCCTCTGTAGCCCCTTTCCCGATCTGTCCACCATAAGCGACTGTCATGTTGCACATTTATCGACTTGTGCGAGCTTGCGATTGGGTCTTTGCGAGGCGAGGGGACAAGGGCTGCATGCTGACAAATTCTCACTTTGGGCTCTTTTCGGGCCTTCTTGCTTTCGACCCAAATAGAGGTCGCAAGTTGTAAGATCTGCAGCAAGAGTGAGATGTGGTAGTGATCAAGTGTTGCGAACCGAGACCATTCGTCCTGGAAAATGACGGCATTACGGATCGAGAGCTGTGCACTGAAAGCCCTGGGTGAGAATAAATATTCGGGAATCTACCAGTCACCAGTCAGTCCTCCGAAGGTCCGTGCGCGATGACGACGCGTGACACCCTTCGAGGCTGCCACGGGCCCGTTTTTGACCTCTGGCCACCACCTCGTACGTCCGCCTCCCAAAGGCTATCCCTCAAGGCGTGGTTGGTAGGCACGTCCATTTGACAGGGTTCCAATCTGGCTGGCGATAGTGTGAGGAATGTGAGTCCTAGTCATGAAGTTGACCCAGCTCGCAAGGCCGAACCTCCGAGATCGCTCAACTGACGTCGCGTAGCGATCGCCTCCATGACTTTCTCTCCTCTGGCTCGCATAGGGCCGAACTCATCCCTTACATCTACCACGAGCGTTCCTCGCCCCCGAACTCAGACGATTGGGGTCATCACGCGGTCAACAACCTCTTGCAACGAGCTGCGTTCCAACCGCAAGATCTGGCTTTGATTGGCTGTGCGTTCGACCCCGAGCCCCACGAGGACCACGAGGATGACGATGACGATGACGAGAGGTGGCTCAAGCAAGATCGTCGGAACAAGGCAAAGAAGCTACCTGTGCGAAGTAGATATGCGACTCCAATCGGTGCGTTCTGGTTCGTCAATCTAGTTGCACATCTCAGCATAGCGTGCAAGGCTGGGTGTCTCGTCTCGGACCCTGGAACGATGATGCTGACCGACGAGATGCTGCCTCGCGGACTTTGATCAGTGATGAAGGAGACTGTGCGAACGTATCGCCTAGGTTTCGTTCCTTGCAGTGAATATGAGGTCTACCAGCGTCATCCAGAGTGAGTGCTTTGGCGCCCCTGACGAGAGGAGTGACGAATGATCAAGCCCACAGAGGGGGCCTCACAATCTTCAGCATTCCGCCGACTCGAGCTGATCCGCACGCCATCCGGGATGTCCAACTTGCAGTGTGCCGGAAGCTCTCATGTTGACCAACGAATCCCATTGGGTCACGATTCGGTAAGGGCTTTGGATAATCCTCGACCTAGCGGTAGGCTGAGTCGACGGTGAATTGTCTGGCTCAGGCGCTTCCAATCGTCAGAGTGGTTCTACAATCTCGACTCTCGCCTCTCACAACCTGGGTTGATCCCGCGGAACGAGCTGAAACAGACCCTCAGGATGGCGAAAGCAAGTGGTAGGTTCGACAACTATTGGACCCTGTGCACCAGCCTAGTTTCTGACAGACAACAGGCTATTCTTCTACAGGCTACACCATTTTTGTCTGCGCGCCAACGACGGCCTCTCGTTTGCCCTCTGGTGGCGGCGAGGCAAGCACGTCAAATCCCAAGTCGGTGGGCAGACTGCCGGGATCAACTTTGACTTCGAACGCAGCTCTCAGTTATGCCTCGTCCAACCCCCACAGACCTGTTGTAATGGGCGAACTCCACTTTGATCCGTTTTCCAACGCCCCCTTTGACGACCCACGCCAAGCGAGAGTCTCTAGTAACGGCAAAGGGAAGCGGCGGATGATCCACGCGGACGACTCGACCGATGACGAGAACGAAGATGATGTGATCGTTGATGATGGAGAAGACGATGACGACATTATCATCGTTGAGGACTCTGATGGACGGAACGGAGTAGGAGGAGGACTGAAACCGTCGACGAAACGTACTCGAGGTGGAGAAGCCAAACGCAAACAACGACGTTCCAACTATGGCGGAGGAGGGGGCGGTGGAATAAGGGATGGCGCGTCATCGTCGACACCACCCATGATCATGGGATCGACCTTGAACAGTACCATCTCGGCCGCGCCTACACCAAACGAAATGTCCGAAAAGGATCAGATGAGTCGAGCGATGGCCGAGTCGATGAAAGCGGCAAGGGAGAACTCGACTTCAACGTCGAATCAACATCCCGGCCCGAATTCCGAGACGACCGAGGATCTGGAGTTGCAACGGGCGCTCAAGGCAAGCTTGTTGGATGATGTCGAAGTCGACGAGGATGACCATGCGCTCGATGATACCCCGTCGATGGACGAATTGAGGAGGAGGAGGATGAACCGTTTTGCGCTGCGTTGAGAGCGCGCTTGGGGGTTGGGTCGCATGCACATGAGGCCGAGATTTTTCGCAAATGCATTCCCTTCTCTTCCTGATGAATTCTGACACTGTTTGTTCTGCTCCTACCCTTGCAATTCTTACATCTCGTTTTGTCAGCCTCTGTAAGATACCTTTTCGCTCCCTAGTGCGCGATGACTCGGGCCTCGGAGGACTTCGGCCCGGGCTCTTTCAGTCTCACGCGGTAGCGTACGATCACGGGAACGTTCGACCGAGTTCACGTTAACACCGTTCCTCTACTAGCTACCGTCCCGAGATCGACTCGAACCTCAACAAACATGCTGCTCGAACTATCATACCTTCCACTAAATTTCGGACCCTCTTTGACGACCCACTCATCAACGGGCTACTACGCACCCGACACGTCCCCTTCGCCGTCGTCGCCGGATCCATCGTCGTCGAGTTGCTCGATCGAAGCGCTAGTCAAGACGACGCTCCGACCGTTCCCCGTGCGTGGCGTCACCTCAACGACGATATGGCGTCTCAAAGTCGTCGATAAAGTACCTGCCAAGTCGATTGAATTGAGGAGCATGAGGACGAGCGATTTGGAAGGCGTCAAGGTGTTGCATGTGAGTCGAATCGTCTGCTCGAAGGCGAGCTGGGAGCAATCCGGGGTGTTGCCCGGGTCGCCCGGTCGAGGAGATTGAAGCGATCGCGAGGAGATGAGCTACGGCTATCCCCGGAGGGCACAGAGCTGACCTGGATCCCTCTCGCACCCGTTGCAGGATTCCAGCTTACCTCTCGTGTACCCGAAATCATTCTATACACATCTATTGATATCGCCGTCGTTGGTGTGCCTTGTCGCTCGGCCGTTCTCTCCGGCAAGCTCCGTAGCGAGGACATCGGCAAATCCTTCGCCTGTGTCAACCGCGGCATGCTCCCCCGTGGGATGCATCTCGGCGCAGGTCTTTGAACCTTTCAGAACCACTTCCATGCTATCCATCCCGACCCTCCAGGTCCTCTCGCTCGTCGTCGATACTTCATCACGGAGATCTGGCTTGGCACGAAGATTGTTCAAGGCTTTGCTCGACCAAGCCTTCCGAGAACTGCCGACGGGTTCCGACTCGACGTCTTGCGATCAAGTCTATGTCAAGCTGCACGTGCTGGAACGCAACGAAGGGGCGATCGCGTTGTATTGTGATCTGGGTCTGGCCGAGATTGCGAGGTGTAAAAGGTATTACCGACGACTGGGAGAGGATGCGATCGAGATGGGCGGGGTTGTACGGCTCTGCAGTGATTCATGAGCCGAGCGCTGGTCGAGGGATCGCCTGGCGGGGCGGAGGTTCCCGGGAGACTTTTATCTGTTGTCAATTGATGTGTTGTATGATCTTTTGGATGGATCTTGTCGTTGCAATCATCAGAGGCTTCTGGAACGAAACCCCTTAGCTCCCAAACTCCCCACGATCTGTCCTCCATCCGTCAATTGACGTAGTGCGGCCGAACTCGGGGTCGGTCACGATGGGTCCGAGCTCAAATCGCGCGTGTACAAGTCACGGGACGCGCAGAGCTGCGGTCGCGCACGACCCAGCCCTCCCAAGTGTATGGGCACTTCCCAGTCACGCCGATCCGGAAGTCACGGAACGAGGCGTTAATGTCGACGCCAACGTCGACGTCGAGGACAGTGGCAAAGCGCAGCGTGACCGTAAAGACGCCGAGAAACAAGACACAGACGGCAACGCAGAAAATGCCAAGCCGGACCTGAACCAGGCCAAGCGCTCCTTCACACACGTTGCCGCTGTTGGTGAGACCAAGTCAGGCGAAGCTGAAGCCGAGAAGCAGTTGTTCAGACGATTGTCGGCACTGCTCGCCACTCCGATTCGAGAATATGCGATCGGGTTCACGTTGCGCCGCAACCGCCTCAAGGTCTACGTCATGAGTGCTTGCGGCGTGTTTCACACTCAGGTTCAGTGGGTCTCGGAGGAAAAGGGGGAGCTGTCCACCTTTTTGTACCGCCTCATCAAACACAGTGATCGACTCAACGGCGTACTCGCCACCACGACCTCGCTTGACGACCGCCGCGGCCCGTTTACGCTCTGCCCCGACTTCTTCCCGCCGGCAGCCTCAGAGCTGAGCTGGAGTGCGACGACGATGTCCAATGTCCAGATCGAGGAGCTTCTGTTCCGTCGACGAGCAGAGGTTGGCCGCGCGACGTCGACGTACCGGATCACCACTGGCGAGGGCGTCAACACTAGGACCCACGCGATGACAATCACGTGGGTCGACGAGTCGCGCCACTCGGACTTGGCCGAGATCCGCAACTTCATCCAAGAAAATAGACCTCGAGGGCTCGCTCCGCTCGTCGGCGTCTTCCGCACCGAGCACGTGATCCTCCCTGCGTTCCTGCCCAGCGACGAATCCTTCCACGGTATCGTCCCGCGGGCCAAGGAGGTCGTCGTGCACGAAGAGTGCTACAACTCGCTCGCCGTGCTCGACAACACAAAGCAGCTCGCACGCGCTCTCGAAGGTGCGATTGAGGGTGAGTGCCCAGAGCGGAGCGGCCCCGCTGTGCTGTGCCCTCGTGGGTGAAGCGTACTTGCACTGACCGTTTTGCCATGGCTGACAGGTCATCGTCAGCTCTGGGACTTCGGTTTCATCCACCGTGATGTGTCGTACGGCAACGTGATGGTCGATCGTCACGGCAATGGAATCCTCATCGACTACAATCTGGCGGTAAAGACGGCTCGATCGGCCGATGAAGAGTGTCGCCTGAGCCGTTCTGTACGTTCCTGTGTCTGTACTAGCTCTCAACACGTTCTTGGTCTCGCTGAACTCGTTCTCGCCCAACTAATGTACCATGATCAATGACAGGGCACACTGCCGTATCTCTCCCGACTCTTGCTCAAGCCTCGACGCGGCGGCGTAGTGCACGAGCGCTGGCACGACATCGAGTCGTTTTTCTACGTGGCATCTCGCACTGCTTGTCAATCTGGGACCACCCACTCGCCCATCCTGGAGAAACAAGAGGCCGTAAATATCTGGAACATGTGGAATGCCGAGAACCCCAGACATGCGGCGGTGGGGAAAGGCGTCCTGCCGTCGCGCATCGGCTTCAAGGAGCTCCTGCACGCATGCGCGTCCCGTTGGTCTGACGTGGAGGAGCTTTTGACAATCCTCAAGGACAACTGCTCGATTGTCGCGGCTTACTTTGAGCTCGACGAAGAAGCACTTGAGGCCAAACTTCACGACCTCTGGAGTACCAACGCGATGTCATACGACAAAATCCAGACGCGCATGAGCGCCCTTGCTGAAGCTGCCTGAGGGCGGGAACGAGGACTAGTGCAATAGCTCTTCGAAGAATGCAATGCCAGGCTTTGTACGTGCTCTGCTCTGCGCTGTCAGTAACAGTAACATAATGCATGCCTGGATTCACGCTTGTTGACCCGGCCATGTTCGGGGTGCGCGGACGGAATTGGTTGCGTGAATGTGAAAGTCTTTTTCTCTCCGTCGTCCCCCACTGGCGCGCCTGGGCACTCTTAGTCTTTCCTCAGCGACTAAGGTAGAGTGTCCAGGTGATCCCAGGGGTGTAAGGATCTGGACGCCTCCGACTCCTGACACAAGCGACGTTGTGCGCTCTTCTTGTGTTTCGAGCGACGCTCTTCTTCAAGGGGTTCAACATCCCTTACATTCGTCCGGGAGCACGCGATTGGCACTGAGAAAGCGCTGAGCGAGGTCATACTAGGTGTCACCAGGAAGGTGCGTCGATGCGGAGGCGACTCAATCGCTTGGCTGTGTGGGTGTGCGTGATGTATTCCTTCGAGAGCTGACTCGTATTCACAATGCCAAACCTCACTGTTGGGACCCTAGACCGGCGACCGGCGACTGGTCGCCTGTCAGAACTCGCCGCAGTACATCTGCGTCGCCCCTGACCGCGTAGAGACGACCGAGAAGACGGCCGACGTCGTGCTCCTCACCCACGCTGCGGTCGCGCACGACCCAGCCCTCCCAAGTGTATGGGCACTTCCCAGTCACGCCGATCCGGAAGTCACGGAACGAGGCGTTAACGTCGACGCCAACGTCAACGTCGAGGACAGTGGCAAAGCGCAGCGTGACCGTAAAGACGCCGAGAAACAAGACACAGACGGCAACGCAGAAAATGCCAAGCCGGACCTGAACCAGGCCAAGCGCTCCTTTACACACGTTGCCGCTGTTGGTGAGACCAAGTCAGGCGAGGCTGAAGCCGAGAAGCAGTTGTTCAGACGATTGTCGGCACTACTCGCCACTCCGATTCGAGAATATGCGATTGGGTTCACGTTGCGCCGCAACCGCCTCAAGGTCTACGTCATGAGTGCTTGCGGCGTGTTTCACACTCAGGTTCAGTGGGTCTCGGAGGAAAAGGGGGAGCTGTCCACCTTTTTGTACCGCCTCATCAAACACAGTGATCGACTCAACGGCGTACTCGCCACCACGACCTCGCTTGACGACCGCCGCGGCCCGTTTACGCTCTGCCCCGACTTCTTCCCGCCGGCAGCCTCAGAGCTGAGCTGGAGTGCGACGACGATGTCCAATGTCCAGATCGAGGAGCTTCTGTTCCGTCGACGAGCAGAGGTTGGCCGCGCGACGTCGACGTACCGGATCACCACTGGCGAGGGCGTCAACACTAGGACCCACGCGATGACAATCACGTGGGTCGACGAGTCGCGCCACTCGGACTTGGCCGAGATCCGCAACTTCATCCAAGAAAATAGACCTCGAGGGCTCGCTCCGCTCGTCGGCGTCTTCCGCACCGAGCACGTGATCCTCCCTGCGTTCCTGCCCAGCGACGAATCCTTCCACGGTATCGTCCCGCGGGCCAAGGAGGTCGTCGTGCACGAAGAGTGCTACAACTCGCTCGCCGTGCTCGACAACACAAAGCAGCTCGCACGCGCTCTCGAAGGTGCGATTGAGGGTGAGTGCCCAGAGCGGAGCGGCCCCGCTGTGCTGTGCCCTCGTGGGTGAAGCGTACTTGCACTGACCGTTTTGCCATGGCTGACAGGTCATCGTCAGCTCTGGGACTTCGGTTTCATCCACCGTGATGTGTCGTACGGCAACGTGATGGTCGATCGTCACGGCAATGGAATCCTCATCGACTACAATCTGGCGGTAAAGACGGCTCGATCGGCCGATGAAGAGTGTCGCCTGAGCCGTTCTGTACGTTCCTGTGTCTGTACTAGCTCTCAACACGTTCTTGGTCTCGCTGAACTCGTTCTCGCCCAACTAATGTACCATGATCAATGACAGGGCACACTGCCGTATCTCTCCCGACTCTTGCTCAAGCCTCGACGCGGCGGCGTAGTGCACGAGCGCTGGCACGACATCGAGTCGTTTTTCTACGTGGCATCTCGCACTGCTTGTCAATCTGGGACCACCCACTCGCCCATCCTGGAGAAACAAGAGGCCGTAAATATCTGGAACATGTGGAATGCCGAGAACCCCAGACATGCGGCGGTGGGGAAAGGCGTCCTGCCGTCGCGCATCGGCTTCAAGGAGCTCCTGCACGCATGCGCGTCCCGTTGGTCTGACGTGGAGGAGCTTTTGACAATCCTCAAGGACAACTGCTCGATTGTCGCGGCTTACTTTGAGCTCGACGAAGAAGCACTTGAGGCCAAACTTCACGACCTCTGGAGTACCAACGCGATGTCATACGACAAAATCCAGACGCGCATGAGCGCCCTTGCTGAAGCTGCCTGAGGGCGGGAACGAGGACTAGTGCAATAGCTCTTCGAAGAATGCAATGCCAGGCTTTGTACGTGCTCTGCTCTGCGCTGTCAGTAACAGTAACATAATGCATGCCTGGATTCACGCTTGTTGACCCGGCCATGTTCGGGGTGCGCGGACGGAATTGGTTGCGTGAATGTGAAAGTCTTTTTCTCTCCGTCGTCCCCCACTGGCGCGCCTGGGCACTCTTAGTCTTTCCTCAGCGACTAAGGTAGAGTGTCCAGGTGATCCCAGGGGTGTAAGGATCTGGACGCCTCCGACTCCTGACACAAGCGACGTTGTGCGCTCTTCTTGTGTTTCGAGCGACGCTCTTCTTCAAGGGGTTCAACATCCCTTACATTCGTCCGGGAGCACGCGATTGGCACTGAGAAAGCGCTGAGCGAGGTCATACTAGGTGTCACCAGGAAGGTGCGTCGATGCGGAGGCGACTCAATCGCTTGGCTGTGTGGGTGTGCGTGATGTATTCCTTCGAGAGCTGACTCGTATTCACAATGCCAAACCTCACTGTTGGGACCCTAGACCGGCGACCGGCGACTGGTCGCCTGTCAGAACTCGCCGCAGTACATCTGCGTCGCCCCTGACCGCGTAGAGACGACCGAGAAGACGGCCGACGTCGTGCTCCTCACCCACGCTGCGGTCGCGCACGACCCAGCCCTCCCAAGTGTATGGGCACTTCCCAGTCACGCCGATCCGGAAGTCACGGAACGAGGCGTTAACGTCGACGCCAACGTCAACGTCGAGGACAGTGGCAAAGCGCAGCGTGACCGTAAAGACGCCGAGAAACAAGACACAGACGGCAACGCAGAAAATGCCAAGCCGGACCTGAACCAGGCCAAGCGCTCCTTTACACACGTTGCCGCTGTTGGTGAGACCAAGTCAGGCGAGGCTGAAGCCGAGAAGCAGTTGTTCAGACGATTGTCGGCACTACTCGCCACTCCGATTCGAGAATATGCGATTGGGTTCACGTTGCGCGGCAACCGCCTCAAGGTCTACGTCATGAGTGCTTGCGGCGTGTTTCACACTCAGGTTCAGTGGGTCTCGGAGGAAAAGGGGGAGCTGTCCACCTTTTTGTACCGCCTCATCAAACACAGTGATCGACTCAACGGCGTACTCGCCACCACGACCTCGCTTGACGACCGCCGCGGCCCGTTTACGCTCTGCCCCGACTTCTTCCCGCCGGCAGCCTCAGAGCTGAGCTGGAGTGCGACGACGATGTCCAATGTCCAGATCGAGGAGCTTCTGTTCCGTCGACGAGCAGAGGTTGGCCGCGCGACGTCGACGTACCGGATCACCACTGGCGAGGGCGTCAACACTAGGACCCACGCGATGACAATCACGTGGGTCGACGAGTCGCGCCACTCGGACTTGGCCGAGATCCGCAACTTCATCCAAGAAAATAGACCTCGAGGGCTCGCTCCGCTCGTCGGCGTCTTCCGCACCGAGCACGTGATCCTCCCTGCGTTCCTGCCCAGCGACGAATCCTTCCACAGTATCGTCCCGCGGGCCAAGGAGGTCGTCGTGCACGAAGAGTGCTACAACTCGCTCGCCGTGCTCGACAACACAAAGCAGCTCGCACGCGCTCTCGAAGGTGCGATTGAGGGTGAGTGCCCAGAGCGGAGCGGCCCCGCTGTGCTGTGCCCTCGTGGGTGAAGCGTACTTGCACTGACCGTTTTGCCATGGCTGACAGGTCATCGTCAGCTCTGGGACTTCGGTTTCATCCACCGTGATGTGTCGTACGGCAACGTGATGGTCGATCGTCACGGCAATGGAATCCTCATCGACTACAATCTGGCGGTAAAGACGGCTCGATCGGCCGATGAAGAGTGTCGCCTGAGCCGTTCTGTACGTTCCTGTGTCTGTACTAGCTCTCAACACGTTATTGGCCTCGCTGAACTCGTTCTTGCCCAACTAATGTACCATGATCAATGACAGGGCACACTGCCGTATCTCTCCCGACTCTTGCTCAAGCCTCGACGCGGCGGCGTAGTGCACGAGCGCTGGCACGACATCGAGTCGTTTTTCTACGTGGCATCTCGCACTGCTTGTCAATCTGGGACCACCCACTCGCCCATCCTGGAGAAACAAGAGGCCGTAAATATCTGGAACATGTGGAATGCCGAGAACCCCACAGATGCGGCGATGAGGAAAGGCGCCCTGCCGTCGCGCATCGGCTTCGAGGAGCTCCTGGACGCATGCGCGTCCCGTTGGTCTGACGTGGAGGAGCTTTTGACAATCCTCAAGGACAACTGCTCGATTGTCGCGGCTTACTTTGAGCTCGACGAAGAAGCACTTGAGGCCAAACTTCACGACCTCTGGAGTACCAACGCGATGTCATACGACAAAATCCAGACGCGCATGAGCGCCCTTGCTGAAGCTGCCTGAGGGCGGGAACGAGGACTAGTGCAATAGCTCTTCGAAGAATGCAATGCCAGGCTTTGTACGTGCTCTGCTCTGCGCTGTCAGTAACAGTAACATAATGCATGCCTGGATTCACGCTTGTTGACCCGGCCATGTTCGGGGTGCGCGGACGGAATTGGTTGCGTGAATGTGAAAGTCTTTTTCTCTCCGTCGTCCCCCACTGGCGCGCCTGGGCACTCTTAGTCTTTCCTCAGCGACTAAGGTAGAGTGTCCAGGTGATCCCAGGGGTGTAAGGATCTGGACGCCTCCGACTCCTGACACAAGCGACGTTGTGCGCTCTTCTTCAAGGGGTTCAACATCCCTTACATTCGTCCGGATCAGCACTGCTTTGTATCAAGTCCGTGCTTTGGATTGGGGGATTCACTGGGATTGAGGGATTGGCAGAGGAGAGGGTGGTTAGGTCAGAGGGACTTGGTTGCTGGGCTTAGTCTATTGAGCTTGGGCCCCCTGTGTAGTTTGACTGGCGCTCTTGCGCGCGCTTGCCTCTCTGGCTTCTATCATCTATCATTGTCTACATCATCAGCCTTTACCGCAGCGTAACTCGTTTATTGACCCCAGCTTCATTGCTGCTCTTCTCTTGATTGCAAGGTAGTCCTGATACAGGTTAACCCTCAGGTCTTTGTTGTGAGCAGCGCCTCGTGCTTTCCTCGCGTTCGAGTCACGTATTCGACTCCGCACCTTCACCTTCCATCGAGCTCTCGTGTGCTCTCCCTGGGTGTCGCCTCTTGGTCCTCGACTTGCTTTACCGCTGAAGTCGATCACCCTCCTCTCCCCGTTGGCTGTCACACCTCCCAGCCAGCTCCGCGTCGCGTCGTTGCTTTTCGACCGTCGTGCCGTCACCCTTCGCCCTTCGACACATCGCTTGTGGCGTGCAGTCAACGTTCACTCGCACTGGACGTTGCCTGTCACTTTTTTAAGCGTCAGAGTTACCATGGCTCTCCTCTCCATTGCGTCACGACCTTTCTTCGCCGATCCCGATGCTCGCCATTCGTTCGGTGTTCGCCCACGATTCAGCGCCGCTGATTTTGGCACGGCCTCCATCTCGGTCGAGGCCACCTTGGAGATGCGGCCGTCGCGGAAGACGTATGATCCGGCGATCTGCTTGAACTCGAGGTAGCGGGTGACGTCGGTGTGGGCGAGCATCTTGACCATCTCGCCGTTGGCCATCATGCTGTTGGATGGGAGATAAGCGCGGTGAGTTGACTGCTTCGTGGTGCGTTCAGGTGTCTGGTACGCACAAATTAGGGATGAGATCGACGGCATAGTCACGGTCGCGACCGAGATCGGATGGTGGGTCGGCGTTGCGGAATCGCTTGGCCCAGGACAGGAGCAACGCATCGAGATCCGCCGCCGGTACTTGGAACTCTAAGGAGAAGCTCGGACTCCCAACATCGATCGAACTCCAGGGGGTTCCAGGACACGTCGAGATTGACGGCAACGAGCGAGCCGACGACGAGGCGGCAAAGGAGGCGACCAAAACGATCGATAACGAGTCGGTCAAGGACGGTCTGGAGATCGAACGACCCAACGCGACCCCAGCTTCGAGGACGGCACTGCGACAACAGTTATGGCGCGGGTCAGACAGGTGTGGGCGACGGAGCGGAAGAACGGTAGCAGCTTCGCAAGCTTGACGACTCACCACCCGGACCGCCACACTTCAAGCTTATTTACCACGGGCTCCCGCGACGGGTAGCATCCCTCCAGGGACAAGGAGGCCAGCAGTGCACTCAAGACCGCCTGGTAACTAGAATGTTTGCAGACACCCAGCCACCGTACGACGACCTCGAGCCGAGATGTCCGGGGGATCAAGCCCGAAGCCGCCCACGTCCACGGGAAGGGAAGGACTCGGAGGGAGTCAACTTGAAGGGTTTGAAAGAGGTTCGATCGAAGGAGAAGCGTGGGATCGATGCCGGAGGCGAGGTGGCCGAGGCGGAGAGAGCAGTGAGGGGAGCGAAGAAGAGCCGCCAACGCGGGCGGGGCGGGACTTCAAGCATCTCGAATTTCGAGCTCCATCGACCTCGATGCCGAACCTCGCGCGCCCAAGCGCCGGCGCGTCCGTAATCGCGTCTAAAAACAACAACAACAACAAGATGCGTCTTATGTAATGCCCTAAAGTGATGCTCAAACCCTTCTCTTCTTGTTCTTCCTAGCCTTGCGGTTCCCGTTCAACGCATCCTCTTTCTCCGCAGCGACGTAATCAGCAAAGATCCTCAATTCAGCAACGAGGTCCGAGATGTCCTTGACCGTTGTCTCGCCGTCCTCGCCGCCTAAAGGTGTAAGGCTGCGAGTCCCAGCGTCCGACTTTTCGTGTCGAGCGAGTCGAACCTCGTACTCGGCCCATTTGTGTTGCCATCCGAGGTGGTTGACGAGCTGGACCATCTCTTCCGGGTCGGTGACGGCGAACCACGAGTCCTTGTTTTCGACGCGAGAGCCGTTGATCGATGCGACCGTGCCGGGAGTCGGGGGAGGAGAAGGTGGAGGAGCGGCGATGGTTTTGCCGTTGTCACCGCTGGCTGCAGCGACGACGGGATCGATTTCGGAGAACGGCGAGCCGTGGACGAGGATTGACCATGACAGCGGGTAGTCGTCCGTAGCAGGGTCCGCCTCAGTGGGGAATTTGGACGCCGTCGAAGGGCACAGCAGCCAGTACTCGTTGTCGTGCACGTCGGTTCCCGTCGGCGCGAACCTCAGTCGATTCTCAGCCGTGACGAGGTAGATGTCGCGATGGATCTCGTTCAGTTCCTTCTGCCACTCCTTCTCCTCCTCCTTAAGTCGATCGTCAATGTCGACGCACTTGGCTGCCCATTCGGCGAGCTCGCGATCGTGTTTCGCCTTGGCTTGATCCTTGCCCGTCTGCATCTCGTCGATCTGCAGCTCGGGCTTCTCGGGCTTGTCGGCGAGGATTGCTTTGCGACGGTCTTCACAATCGTGACGGTGCTGGAACTTGGATCGGTTGTGGATCACCATCGCTGTCTTTTCTGCTTCGACACCCTGCTCGCGTGACCGGGGAAATTGGAAAGTGTCAGCGGAGACGATCATTGAAAGATCCTCGAACAAGTCTACTATTCTGACACTCACATCAGTGAAATCCTTTCGCACGCATTCGGCAGCGTAGGCAAGCTCCACAAGAGCGAGCATCAGCGCCAAGCGTTCGTCCGGACTCGTCTCCCCTCGCCTGCCTCGGGTCTCCCTCTGCCCACCGAACTGTACACGATCGGATTCTTCGCGTTCGGCCTCCCACTTGGCCACCTCTTCGCCCCATCCTCCATCATCCCACACGTTTTCCTGCGCGACGATCTCCCGCAACGTGTCCCAGGCCCGATCCTTTTCGATCTGACTACCGACGGCCTCGCGAGCCAAACGACGCAGCAGCTTTGCACTCCCTTCCTCGGTCGCGATATTCTCCTCCTCCTGGTCGAGCAGTTCGCACAGCGCCTGCAGCATAAATCGTTGGACGACATCACCTTCACGCGACCATACCCACCCATCGCGGTCGTCGGCCAATGCCCCAAGCACTGATCGAATCTTGGCCGACTCGGTCGTGAGCACCGGAGCAAAACCACTGAAACGGAGAATAAACGACCTCAGGTGGAGACGGGCCATGAGCAGGCCGTTCGAAGGGATGATCGTCGATCGCGAGAGCGGATAGGTTTTGGGAGGGCGCACGAATTTGGGCGCGCGCGGGGGAGGGTTGCGCCGCTTGGCGGGTACGACCACCGCCGCCCCAGCCGCCGTCGTCGAGGGTTTATCGTCTTCGTCTGATGAGAGCGACGACAAGGAAGAATCGGTGTCGACGTCCATCGAGAACGGACCCCGAACGCCTTTGCTGGACTTTGCGGCTTTCGGCTCCTTTGTCTTGGCCGCCTTCGCGGTACCTTTGGCGGGCTTGCCATTTGTGGAGGCGCCGAGCTTCTTGGACCGCGGTTGCTGCCCCGCCTCACTTTTCTCTTTGCGAGGCTTCGCTTCCCCCTTGATCTTCTTCTGCTGTTGCGGCAAACAAGTTCGGTATCGGCATATAGAACACTGGTCGATGCATGACGCTGCCAGAACTGACCTTTTTGGGCCTTTCAGCCTTCTCGGACTCTTCTGCGACGGCTTTCTCCTTCTTGGACTTGAGGTAGCCTACCGGTGCCAAGTTTTGCTTCCTGTGGAACGCAAAGCCACACTGCGTCAATATGCGTCACAATGGGGGCTGAAAACGACGGTTTGCAAACACTCACTTGCGGCACACCGAGCAATTGCCTAGGAGAAGGAGAGTTTCCCATGATCAGCCGATTACACCATCTCGGAGTGCCGACTCGCCCTCGAAAACTCACAGACGCCTCGGCACAGAGGGCACGACCAGTTCTTTCGAGCTCCCGGGGCATTGATCCCGCTTGCCTCGGGCTTGTAGCGGCTCTTGAGGCACTTTTCGCAATAGGAGAGGCCGCACACCCGCTGGGTACTCTTGGCGGAGGTCTTTGTGGCCGAGCACCTCCACATGGTGTCCTTGAGCGAGTCGTGGGCTTGGTGATCCTGCACGAAATGTTCAGGATCTTGATGAGCTCCCTGCCGTGATCGAGATCAGATCCGAGTCAGAACACCACGCACCTGATGGCAGTAGACCCGCTTGCCCCCTTCGTCGGAGGCCTTTTGCTCGCCTTTCGCCGCCGTTGTCGCCTTGGCCTTGGGTTTCGAAGACGATGCTGCCGCCACGAGCTTGCCTTTGGCCTTGACCTTGGCCTCGACCTTGGCCTTGACCTTGGCCTTGACCTTGATCTTGACCTTGGTCTTGGACTTGGTGTTGCTAATCGAGGCCGCGTCTTGGAGTTGGTCCAGTTCGTCAATCTCTTCGTCGTCGGGCTGTCGCCCCTCGTTGTCGTCATCGCCGTCGTCTTCGAGCTCGTGAATCTCGTCTTGGGAGTCGTCGATCGTGATGGCCTCGGTCGTGCGGCGCTTGGGCGAGACGAAGCCGAATTGGGACGGTGATGAGGCGCGTTTCTTGGACGATGATCCATGGCCGTTCGCAAATATGTTGGGGCGTGCTCCGTTGGACTTGGCCGAGCCAGGATGGGCGCGTCCGAGGGCGCCGTCGTGGTCGATTCGACGCGTCTTCATCTCGTCTGGCTCCGAGTCGAGCGAACTCAAGGACGACATGCTGCGACTCCTGCTCCTGCTCCTGCTCCGGGTCCTACTCCTCCCGCGACCACTTTCGAGTGCAAGCGAAGGAGAAGCGTCGTGGCTGTTGCTACCACGAGATGCACAAGCGGATGGCTTGTGGTGTAAGACCGGAGTGGACGACGAAGGGGGCAACACGTCGAGCGGATCGTCGCTCGAGGCGCCGTCGTCGCTGCTGAGCTCGTCGCGCGATATCGCGGCCGGCGCGGTGGGCTGAGCTGCTGCTGCTGGCGGAGCTGGGGCTGCTGGACCTTGCTGCGACGAGCTGTCGAGCGTCGATCGAGAGGACGACGTGATGATGGGTGGACTCGACATGCGAGGATCGTCACACGTACACCTTTGGCCAAGCGACGTGTTTCACCACCAGGTAACGCGTCGTGGCCGAGTGCGATCTTGCAGGTGAGAGAGAAGGCAGGCGCTTGGGTGCAACGCGCCGAGAGTGAGAGTGAGCGCCAGATTTACGAAGAGCGAGTATCCGGAGCAGCTGCGCGGGGAGGCACTCGGATTAGCACGTTCGAACGGCACTGTTCCGCAAGTTTGCTTTTGGCTTTTGAAGCCTCAGATGGGGACGGACACAAACACCCGCCGCACCGCACAACCCTCATTCAACATGCTCTCAGGAGTCAGGTTTGTTCCATCGGCTTAGGGACACCAAGTTGCCGAGCCCTTGCTCCTATTCGGATGCCCGAACAGACCGCACCGGCTGGGGCCGCAGCCGTGCCGGTAGAACAGATCCCACCAGATGCTAGTACGTGTCGATGAGGTTCGATAGAATGTCTACATTACGCCCCCATAATTCCAAAAAAACCTCAACACGATCGCAACTCTACACAACGCGTCGCGAAAGAGAAAATCGAATAAAGCCCTCAGGCCGAGATTGAGACGACCACAGGTACCAATCAAGTAGTCCGATCTAGGCAACCCGAAGATCAGATCAATTCACTCAGACTCATCTTGCCCGTCATCCGAACAACGCCGCTGCTCATCCTCCGCGACCGCGATCCCCCATCCTCGCTCCGTCGCACGTCCTCTTCGTCCGCGATGAGGGTTAACCGCCGCGCCTTGCGACTCGCCGCGAGCGAACTAGCCACCAACGTAGGTTCTTCTGGCGAAGACACCTCGAACTCCTCGTACAAGTTGCTCGTCGCGAACGAGACCGTCGACCTGGGAAGGGGCAGTCTTGGAGGGGGCATTGACTGCGAGTCGCTCAGAGTCGAACCCATCTGTGTCGATGTCGGGGGTAGGTCTTCAAGAGGCGTAAGAACGGGGCGAGTCACTCTTGTCCGACCCGCATTCTTGATCATCGTCGACGTTGTCGTGAAGGGGAGCGACGACACGGGTCTGTAGGCTTGCAGCTCGCTCTGGAGCTGAACCTTATCAGCCTCTGCGGTGGCCCACTTGGACGTTACCGCGAGGTGTGCCTGGGCAGACACGTACAACAGCATCGATCAGTACGAGAAGCTTGGAATTAACTTTGACATTCAAACTCACCCTCCTGGAGTCAGCCAACTGTGCCCTCGTCGCAGCATGGACCTGGATCTTCTGCCTCGAGTTTTGATGACTCGCCAATTCCGCATTCTGCTCGACCAGCAAAATGTTATCCTCGCGGGTCGCCGCATTCTCGCGAGCCAAATAGTCGAGGTTTGCCACTAGCTTCTGGTTCGTCGCTCGTAAGCTCTCGGCCTCGTGCAATTCGGCGAGCAAAAGGTCGCGTTCCTCACTGAGCGCTGCTTCAGCCGAGCGGGCTTGGCCCAGCAGCGAAGCGATCCGACGCTTCTCGGCCCGTTCCTTCTCGATCTCTTTCTCTTTGTCCGCAAACCGTCGACGCTGCTCTTCGAGCGAGCCTTCGAACCGTTCAATCTCGGCGATCGCGCGCGCCTGCAGTTCCTCGACCTCGCTCTCCTTTTGCCCCAGCGTTTCCTGCAGCTCGAGCACCCGATCCCTCATCTCCTCGAGTCCTTCATTCGCGAGGTCGCAAGCCTCTTCCAACCGCGGGATCTCGTCGTTGAGCGCCACGCCCAACTCGCCCTCTACGATCTCGAGCTCCTTCTCGTATTCCAAGATCTGTGCGCGCAGATCGCCACAAAGCGTGTCGTGTAGCCATGTGGCAGCCTGAGCGCGTTGTTGGTCGAGCTCGATGCATCGTTCGAGATGGGCGACGTCGTCACGAAGTCCCGCGACGTCGCGCTGATCCGATCTGGCTCGCTGTCGCCAGTCCTTTTCGGCGCGCGTTTCCTGTCTATCCCGTGCTCGCTCTTCCATCAGTCGTTCCAGATTGAGATGTGCATCCTCGAGTAGCTCTTCTGCGACTTCTAGCTCTTGTCGAAGCTCCTCGCTGTACGCTGCCTCTCCCTCGAGACGGCTCTCCGTGTCCGACAGATCCGCTCTGAGCGCTGCTATGACTTTGCCATCCTCCAATCGCTGCCCCAACGACGTCATCCGTATCCTCTCCTGAACCTCCCTAATGTTTTTCTCCCCCACCCTCGCCATCTCTTGCCTAGCCCATCGCTCTTGCCTCAAAGCTCTCCGCAACTCCTTGGCCTCGTCCTTTGCAGCGCTCAACTCTTCGCTCTTCTTCTCGACCTTGTCCTTGAGCTCTGTGATCTCGTCGTCCTTGCGCTTGTGTGACTCGGCGTGTGACGTTGTTAATTGGTCTAGCTTCGTCTGCAGCGTCGGTAAGAGCGTTTGATATTTCGAGAGGGACACTTCGGCTCTGCCAAGTTTGCCCGCTAGAGCCTGCTCGCGAGTTGTTGAGGATCCTGCGAGAGGATGCGTCAGTCTCATTTTCACATTAGGAGAAGCAGAGATCGTCTTCGACTCACTCAGCTCCGATTTGAGGCCCAGCAACTCCTTGCCCATCTCCTGTCGTTCCTTGACCCCATCCTCTCGAATGGCTTCCAATCGCGCGATCTTGCCTTGTAACTTGGCCAATTCCTTTTCGTGTTGATTCGTCAACCGTGTCTTGAGTTCGTCCATCTGTGTTCGATACGGGAAGCACACCACGCGAAAATCAGACCTCACGCCTCGGCGAACCCGAGTCTACAACGACGTACCTGTTGCTTTATCCGTTCCAGCCCATTCCCAGCCACTGTACTCGATCTCGATCGTTTCAATAGATTCTCTTTATCCGCCGGATTATACAAGCCAAAGGTATCTACTCCGGAAGAATTATCGCCGGAGGTGGATCAGCAAGGGGGGGTCAATCAACATCAGACCGCGGCGTGTCATTGTCGCGGAGCCCCGGTGGAGGTGCGAACATACCTGGTTGTTGTAGTCCGTTGGGATCATGGAACCTCTTATCGGTCAGACGCAGAGGTCCTCGCTTGTATTTGGGGTCCATGGGTGCTTCGATCGAATACGCGCCGACAGGGGGAACATCGTCCGCTGTGTGGGGTCGGGTCACATGACCCCGAGTTGGCCGGCGGTTGCCCATCGTCAGCTCGACGGTAGCTGTCATCACTCGTGACTGAGACGGAGGTGGACTTACGTGTTGGAGATGCAAAGCGCTTCGCTTTGGGGAACTGCATGGCGTGGAGTTGACGATGCCGTCTATTGTCTGTGCGAGGCGAGTAAGGAAGGAGCATGACCCTGGGACGAGGTGGATCGCGCCGACAAGTTGAATGAGACAACCCGAGAATTCAGCAGCGGGCGCACGGACCCCTTCTCGTGTCGCACTCTGCCTCGTCTGGATAGATGATGCATGGAAGATGATTGCAATGATGCTAAGACTAAACGACACAATATACAACAGAATCCTCCTCGCACTCGTCCTGACGCCTCTTCACTTGTAAGAATCATTCGTGTCCGTTCGAAGCGGACCTCCCTTGACTGGTGGACTATTGAGGACGTGGGTCCCAAGCTCGCCGATGAAGATTTCGTTCACGTCGGCTCCGGCTCGGGTGGTTTCGTAGTCCTCGACGGCGACTTTGAGGATCTTTTCTAACTCGACCAGTTTGGCCAGCATCCTTCTCAGGTCTGATCATGGAAATAGTTGGACCGGGCAGATTGATCAGTTTCAAGCCTTGGTGCGCAGCAGAGCTTCGCGAAGATTGACTCACAAAGGGACCTCTTCATCCTTTCATCACTCATCACCTCCAACCGCGTCGGGATACTAAAATTTTGCTCATCCATCAACTGCTTGACCTCATGATCGATGCTCATGCGGCATTCACCCGTCGACGAAATGCCATCATATTGGATGAGATCATCGACGTGCTCCCGAGTCTGCTTGACGAGTTCCAATAACCTTGCCGTCTGTGATGGGGCGCGGTCTTCGACGTCGCTTGAGTTGCCTTCAATGATATCCTCCTCCCTTTCGCTTGTCGGTTTGGGTGCCGGGGACGAGGTCGAGACGGACCCAGACGAATTCTCATCGATATTCGTACTAGGTCGAATCCCGAACCGTCGTTCCTCCTCTTCCAAAGCCGCGCGTGCCTTGAGGTTGTTATGAAATCGCAACAGCGTGCGTTTGAACCAATGACGAGTCGCAAGTCCATTGAAGCGCGACAAGTAACTGTCGGCCAAGATGGAGAAGAAGACGGTCGTCACGCCTGCACCGACCAGGGCCCAAGCACTGAAGAAGGCTCGACCCGCTTGAGTTCTTGGCGCGTAGTCGCCGTGACCGATCGTCGTGAAAGTCATGTAGACGAAGTAGAATGAGATGAAGTAGTCCCTGCTCGATTACGCGATGCGTCAGATAATGGAACAAAGGATAACCCTGAAAGAGGCGTTGAGCCAGTCTGAGCCCACTCACCAGTTTTCCAACCGGGAAAAGATTGCAGCTCCAACCACCCAGGTGGTGAGGTAGATGAGCAAGCTCACAACAAGCTGCACACATGCGCAACATACGCCTTCTGTGTCAATTAAATCAATGACTGGAGTTCAGGTTGAACGGTGCTTACCTCGGATCGATGCTCCCTGGCTCGTTCTCTCTTCATCTCCAAGATCGTCTCCTCGTAATCATCCTCGTGCAAGAGCCCTCCGGCATCAGCGATAATATTCCCGTTCATCAATCTCGGGTTCATCATCTCGATTCGCTGAGCGTCAGGGTCCTGTTTGTCACCGACAACTGACACCTCCATGCGTAGCCTTGGGGTAGGTGTGGAGTAAAACGCAAATCGGTACAAAAACCGGCGTGGCCAGGAGGCGCGAGGCGCTTCGGGCTGTTGGCTGTAGCCCGTTCCGACCCTCTCCAGCCGCTGACCCTGGATCCGTTGAAGGATGATCTTCTCACGTCTCTTGTATCTGGGAAGAAAGGAAATCAACGAATGAGCTTTGGTGATTCGAGCGATCAAAAGGCATGGCAAATTGGACCCACTGGGTCTGCATCGCTTCCAGTGCGGTCGAGCGAACGAAGGCGACGACGACGGCAAAGCTGAGAATACCCCATGTGTCGTAAAAGATGGAGAAGATGCGCGAAGCCGTCGTTTTGGGGACGAGATCGCCGAAACCTGTAAACGCGATAAGAACAGGAAAGTGAGACTGGAAAAATCTTGTCAGTGGCTTTCAGATGAATCGTACCTGTGGTGGTGATCGTCTGGATGATGAAGTAGATCGAGTCAAGGAACCTGAGCATCCGGAATGTCAGCACATCGGATTATATTTTCCGTCCATTTGGACAGAGCCCTAAGCTTACGAGCTGAAGTTGTTGAGGTACTTGACCATGACCGAGCCCACGCAGATGGTCCCCATGAACACCCCAAACGCGACAACCAGGCTCGTCTGCTTCCCACTTAGCCCCGTTCCACCCTGGCGGTACCACTTGGTTTGAAAGCCTTCGATGAGAAACATGACCAACACCAGTGCGGCGAGAGCGGTCGAAGCCGCCGTGAGGGAGAATGCAGTTGATAAGATGTAACCATCATCGGCTTTGCTCGACTTGACGGTGAAGAGGATGAGGGCGAGCGTGTTGATGAATGTGAACCAGGACAGGATGAACAAGCCCGAGAGGATACAGAATCGCTGAGTAGAGAATGGGGAAGAAGAGTTAGACGATCCATAAAGTGTTTTTGAAGTCAAGGATCGTGAGGAAGACCTACAGCATGTGTTTCGACCAGCCTCAGCACGAGTAAACTGTTGGCGATGATGCCGAGTACGAGCGTGACCGTGCCCGAGATGACGATCAGATTCGGATCCGGTTGGCTCCAGTCCGGCTCTTCTATCGAGCCTTTTTTGGTGTACCTGTTTGTATAACCATGAAAAATATTTTTTCAGTGCCGCTCCGATGTCCTCATGCATTGTCAATGCATGAATCGGTTTCATTCGGCGATCAGTTTCAATCGGAGTTCCTGATCGACAGGCGGCAAAGGGGATCGATCGCTCCACTCGAAGCCCGAGAACGTCGGCTTGCCTAAGCTGAGTCCGGGTCAACATCGACCTCGATGCTGACGACACCCGAGTAGATGGGTCCATTGACGAGGCAATACGAGGTGGATGAGACTGACCAGGACTCAGTCAAACCCGGGATAGAGAACAGCACGATGAAGGGTCCGATCAAGGATGCGACGAGGGACGAGAGTCGATGCTCAGTCGCCTCGCCGGTTCGAGCGCTCACGGCATTCGGGTCCGTTCCTGGGCGCCGCGAGGGGAACAAGGCATGGTCCCGCTGAGGTTGGTGCACGTTCAGGCCCAAATGCATGGTCAGGGAGGTCGTACAGCTCTAGTTCTGCATCACGTGGTTGGGAGAAAGGAACAAAGAGTGAGATGTGGCTGCCTGCGAGTGCGGGACCTCAATCGCGAGGCAAAAGGCGAGCCGACGCACGGCGCCCTGAGCCCAGGTCCGCTTTCGTGCTATTTCTCATTCTCAGGAAGGAAACGCGGGGGCGTGGCTCGCATTCGGCTCGGCTGGGCGTATACGAAGGCCGCCTTTTGGCCGGGCGCGCGCCCCAGCAACCGGCGCGATGCGTCATGTGTCGATTTTAAGGATGACACTGAAAAGGAGTCTCTCACTGTAAAAGTCAAAAATACCCGTGACGAGATTTTCTCGTGAGAATACCGGCCCTCATCGTGTATTGTGCTTTCTTTTCCTACATATAGCGGTTCAGCTTTCTCAAATTGACCGTCAGTTTTCAAGCCTACGATCTGCTGGCATGCCGGCAGGTGAGACTCCACGGAGAAATTGGATGCGAAATTGCGTGGATGGTATGACAACACTTTGATCTAATGTACAAGATTGATTGTTCCCCGAATTGATCGTCTGCGATACTCAGGAACAGTTCACCCGTATCTGTTACCTCGACCTCGACGCCCACGCGCGGTGGAGCCCCCTCGACCACGACCGCGACCCCTCTTGAACGATCCCCCACTCGTTCCCCCACCGCCTTTGGGATTGGGACATGCCGACGAGTAGTGGCCCTCTTCGCCGCAATTGAAGCACGCCCCTCCGCCTCCCCCACCCCTGGCTTCATTCGAAGCCCCTCCACCCCCGCCTCCACGCTCATTCTTGCTGGGACAGTCCCTCGACCAGTGTCCCTCCTCCTTGCAGACGAAACACTCGCCAGTCGGAGCTCGACTACCCCCACCAACTCCACCGTTGACGCCACCATTACGATCGTCACCCCTTGCTTCGTTCTTGCTAGGGCAATCTCGCGACCAATGGCCTTCTTGCTTGCAGATGAAGCATTCTCCCGTAAGAGGCCGACCTCCTCCACTCCCACCATTCGCGCCATTCTTTCCACTCCCACTGCCTCCAGCCCGACTGGGAGCACCATCCTCATCGAGCCACACAAAGTACTTACATTGTGCGCTCTTGGACGTGTTATTGCACATCAGGAATCGTCGACCGGTGTTGGGTCCTTCCTTGGTGACGGTGCGTTCGACGGGAGTGAGGTTGCAGTCGCATCGTTGTCCCTCTGCTGCATCTTGCCCAGTCGGAGCGGCGAAGCGAGGTCGAACCGGCGAGTGAGACTATTTCAAGGGCCGATAGTACTTAGTACCAAATATGTCAGATTGGATGGCTGTGGTGAAGGACCTACATCACTCGGACCAGCAAATGGTCGTTTCTTCGGCGATGACGCCGACCCTCGAAGAGTCCCCGATTCATCGGCCCACGCAAAGAAACCACAACCACCCATACCCAACTGACACGCCCAAAACTTGCGGCCCGTATTGGCGGATTGCTTCGTGACCGTTTTCTTAACCGATGAATCACCACAATCGCATGTAGGTGGCATGCCAGGTGTGGTGTCGCGTAGCATGGGCTCCCGGTCGCGGATGCAGAGATCCCGTCCGATCGCCGTGGCTTGTTCTGTTCAAGAGCGAACCCGCATCAGAAAGGCGGTTTAGGTGAAAACAGGAACAACCACATCAACTTACCCATCGCAACCGACTCCATGTCATACTCGTAATCGTCATGCCCAGTTTCGGCCCCGGCCTCAACTTCGACCTCGTCCTTGGGTACCGCGGGTGGAGGCGGCTGTGCATTCTTTCGACCTTGTCCAGCTTGTGCTCGAGTAGCTCCTCTCGCGGCAGTGGCAGTATCAGCTGCGCGTCTTCCTCGTCCACGACTCCTTGCTCCTCCAACGGCAGGCCCGTTCGATCCATCATCATCATCGTCGTCATGGTTCCTTCCAGCTCCAGCCCCTGGACCTGCACCACGTCCTCTTGCAGCAGCCCCTCTGCCCCTCCCTCTCCCTTCAGCTGCCTCTCCCCTCGGTCGTCTCCCAGCCGGTACTCCCCCTCCACCCCGATCATCATCGCTTGCACCATTCCCACCAGCACGTCCTCCTCCATCCCCATCGATATACCTCGCGACCGAATCGACAAACGTTTGAAACTCCCTCTTGGCCTTGATGAACATCTGCCGATACTCATCCAACGTCTCATCAATCACCTGCGTTTTCGTTTTGCTCCCCTGACAAATCTCATCCATCCTCCGTTCCGTCAACCTCCTCAAATAAGGCTTGGACAAGGACTTGTCGAACCCAATCGCGTTGTACCCCTCGACCAAGCCGATCCCTAATGTCGAAGGAACGAGGTATTCGGTCCCTCCTTGGCGTTGCTTCATGACGTATTCGCGCTCGATGATCTTGGCGATGTGTTCGGCGATCGTCGCATCCGTTCCGATGCCGTTTTTGTCCATGAGAGCAACGAGATCGGCTTCGGTCAAGAGATTGGGGCGGGTCGTTGAGCCTTCATCGAGTGAGCATTCGTCGGGGACGAAGCGTTCGCCTACCTCGAACGAGGGCAATAGGTTGCCGGCCCATTTGTCGTAGATATAGACGTCGAGATAGTTGCGTTCTTGGACGATCAAGCCCGAAGCGGTGAAGCGTTCATCGGCGATCGAGAGCTCGACCGTCGTTTCGAGGCCTCGGGCATTCTTGGAGCAGCAAGCGAGGAATCGTCGCACGACGAGATCGTAGACCTTCTTGTCGTCGCCAGTGAGGTTGCTGACATGGGAAGTCGGGTGAATAGGGGGATGGGCTTTGTCGTCCTTTTTGCCGTTCCGAGGTCGCTCGAAGCCACCGTTCGCGAGGCTGGGAAAACGGGATACAGTCATCGATCATCAGTATCATCAATATACTGTGCACTGATGCGTGTCATCCGGCTCACTTGGTCGCAAACGGACCCCAAGCCCCATCGCCGGTCTGCTTCTGGATCAGGTCCCTGAAATCGAAATCCTTGTCAAAGATATCGGTCTCCGTACGGGGGTAGGACAAGATACCGCGTTGGTATAAGCTGTCCGAGGTCTGTGCGACCCGGCGGGCTTTTCGTCAGCAAGCGTGTACCACTCGCAGGAGTCGTCCGGCCAGAACCTACATCGAGAATTTGCTTGGGCGTCATTCTCAATAGTCGAGATCCCGTCTTTTGCAGCTCGACCGTGGTTAGTGGTAGAGGCTTCCTATCAGGACATCCACCAAGCATTAGTCAATGCCAGACTCTTGCTGTTGCAGCCTCAAATGACTGACCATTTCTGAGTCGGCTTGGTCTCCTGCGACAGCACCGTCGCCTCCGGCTCCTCCTGGCATCGCTCAAATAAGGATTCCGCCACATCGTGGTCAAACAATTTGCCTCGTTGCCACCGAAATACCGTCGTTGAGTCCTGCCTCGTGATCGCGACTCGGATGAACCAAAATGGCTCGCCGATGAATGCCTGCACACGTTCGTATTGATCGACGACGAAGCCCAATGTAGGGAACTGACAAGGACCTACAAATTCGATGCGATCTTCAAATCAGTCTGGTTTCAGCTGACTCGTAGCCAGGCTCGTTCACTTGCCATAGCTGATGATCTTCTCTGCCAGAGCGGCGAACCGGCCTTGCAGCCCGAGCGTCTGCGTTCGAGTCAGAGCGGCTCCAACACGGAGATCGAGATCCATCCGAGCGGCCACAGCATTGACTTGTCGCATATCGAGTTCGACCGCGTTCTGACAGGCGTTGTTGATTTGGCTGTGTGAGAGGCGAGAGGTCAGCCCGCGCTCAACTGCTCAGAGCGAGAGCATTACTGACTTGGCTATGATGGCGCTGAACCTCGCTCGCTTGACAATGATTCTCGGGTTGGATTTGCGACAGACCGTTGCGACCTCACTGCCGATGTGTTCGCCTTCACGATCGCAATCGGTCCAAATCATGAGGTGGGTCGCATTCCTCGCTTCGGCGGCCAGATTTGCAGCGATGCCTTTTTGATTCGGATCCTGAGGTCGGAGACGTCTTCATGCATCAGCACACATGCTTTCAGACAGGTATGATCTCCATTGGACTGACCGAGTTGACCGAATGATTGATGGGTGCATCGAACAAGGTAAACGGATCGCAACCTCGCCAATTCTTGTACGCCTCGGGGAACTCGGATGTCATGAGATGGCCCGCAACGGCGGTGACGGTGAGGTCGGTGAAGCCCGGACCATGTTGAGGTAGTCGATGCGAAAAGTCGTAGTTCTTGATCCATTGGGGGTGTCGAGCATTGCGCTGTTGGGGACGTTAGTGGGGGCAAGGAGATGATCAGTGAAGGCGTCCTGACGATGAGCCGGGTGCTTGTCGTAGTTGAATTTACCGACCGTTGTGAATCGTCCTCCTGACAGGATTTGGGTGATAGATTTGGAAATGGAAGGCTTCTCGGCAACACAGAGGTAGCGAACCATGACTCGTGCACTATTATCGAGCGCGCCGCGACGCGTGCGAGTCCCGGCGTGGATGCAGCAGTTTCTCAATCGATTGAAGTCTCTGTAGGCTTGGTACGAAGTAGCCGTCAGATAGCTGCATACAACGCTGGTTCTTGATGAAGTGCCACACGACCAGGTAGGCAAGCGAAGCGACTCAGGGGCTCAAGGGACAAAGACACCACTTGCCCGGCCAGCAGGGTGATACTGACACTGTGCAGTGTGGCAAAGAGCATTGGGACTCACACAAGTTCGAGAATGTAGCTAAAGAGCTGATTCACTGCAGAATCGGGTCTCACTCAGCGTTTGTCTCGGTTCGTTTGATCGCAGGTGATGTCAGATCGCCTTCGGTCGCAAGCTGCAACAGTGCAGGGCTTGTGTGTGGACTGTGGTAATGAGACACCTCCTCCTGATTGATGATCGAGCTCAACGGATGATGCGCCACACGATGGTGAGTGCGATCGCAGCTGAGTTGAATGACGTTCGGGAAGCATACCCCCACAGCCGTCTCGAGACTCAAAAATCGCCCCCCAGTGTTCCGGCCAGCGCGGCGTCGACTCGTATTCGGTCTGGGTTTGACCCATGTGTTGTCCAATCAAGTTTCCGTCCCTCACAAAAAGACGTGAAATCATTCGTGACGTGCAATGCTATATTGTCGCCCCTCTCGTGCTCCATCACTTCCGCTTCAATCCTACCGACACATCTTGAGTCCCCTCCCTCGAGCCATTCCCCTTCTTCCTCCCCCTATACCTCTCCCTCAACTTCCCCTCATACGCCCTAAAAACCTCCTCCACCTGCCTCAGCTTGTCCTCCGTATTCATATCCTTCCTCTGTCCCTCTGGTACGTCCAAGGTGAAACTGTCTTGATACAGTTCGTATTCGTCTGATTCGAGCGAGGAAGGGATCTCGGTTTCGAGAGGGAGGGGGCGGCCGAGCTGTTCGCACGCGCTGGAGCATCAGTATATCGCTCCTCACAATTGATGTCATGATATTGTGGGGACTGACCGCAACTGACGTCAAATAAGCCCAACACCTCGCCGCATTCGCACTCTCGTACCCGCCCCCACCCAACAACAAAGTCTTCCTACCCCACACCTCCACCACCCTCTTCACCACCTCTCCCATTCCCCAAGCGGATAGATTCCATTCCGCACATGGGTCACCTTGCAATCCATCGGTCCCACATTGGACAACGACGGCATCGGGGCTGAAAGCTTGAAAGATGGGGTCGATGGAGCTTTTGAACACGCGCAAGAGGGTCGAGGAAGATAGGCCCGGTTCAAGAGCGAGGTTCAGAGCGTGGTACGAGGCGTTCCCTGTTGAAGGACCGTGGGAGTGGAGGGAACCTGTACTGGGGAAGAAGAGAGGGGCGTGGAGATGGATCGACAGAGTGAGCACGTAGGGCGAGGTGAGAAAGGCCGATTCGACACCGTCGCCGTGGTGCAGGTCGAGGTCGAGGTAAAGCACTCGACAGATCTTGGCGGGTTTCGGTGGAGGTGGGGGAGGCTCGTCGTCAGACGAGGAAGCGGGATGTGGGGGAGGACGAGGTCGGATTTTGGGTGGTGATCTCAGTTCTTGTATCGCGAGGACGACGTCGTTGATGTAGCAGAACCCAGCTGCGACACCTCGTTTCCCGTGATGTCTGTGGCAGCAGAAGCGCCGTCAGCCGACGAAACTTGGTCAATTTCTTCGCCGCGCCGACGAACCTTCCCCCCGTCCAAGCAACAGCCACATCGGCCTCATCATCCCTCAAGGCGCTAGCCGCGCGAATCGAAGCCCCCGCTACGAGTGAGACGTAGTCGGGTAGCAGATCGAATACGGGACAGTCGTCGACGAGCTGGGCCATATCGAGGCGTCGGCGTTTACGGCTGATCGGGTCGTCGCGGCTTGACGTGGCTGCGACCAGTCGGAAGGAGGAGGGTTCGATGCGTACTTCGTCTTCCGAGCGGTCCGAGTCCGAGTCCGAGTCCGAGTCCGAGTCCGAGTCGTTGGATGATGAATCGGCCTTACCCAGCAGTGCATCTGCGAAGGATTGCGCGGATTGCGCGAGAGGCTGATTAGGAGCCACAGGACGGTCGAGCGACGAGTGAGGGAACGAACTGACCAATGTACTTAAGGTCATGAAACCTGGCGAGCGTATCCCTCGTCGCCCTGGTAGGTCCGATCACCTCGGCTCTTGCCACACGTGATTGGGGAGGCTGACCATCCTCGAGCTCAGCTTGATCGTGCGCGGTGTGGGGGTCCACGTCGTGTTGGAGGAGGTCCAGCGCTTCGACGAGGTGATGCACGAGCGATGCACGGCCAGGGTTGGAGGGCAATGCATCTGCAGCGTCGATCAAGTCCTGCGAATGGATGTAGGCGACCCTGCGCTGTCCAACAGGGCCCGTCGTGCCCATTCGACGAGGTGGAGGGTCGAGCGAAAGAGTTGAGCGCGGGCGTTGCTCTATTAGTCCCGGAGATTTCCGATTTGTGGAATTGAGGAAGGGGAATTTGAAATTATTTCGGCGCCATGACGCGACCGGCGCGCTGCCGCGAATCACGCGAGCGAGCGCGAAGCACCGAACGCGAATCTGCCTCGTTTTTTTGACCTTGTGCCACGCCTGCTCACCCGCTCAGCCCCCGTGGGCACACCCAGATCGAGCAGAGCAAGGTCTGCTCCCACTCAGGCTCCGGATCGGTCGGTGGTCCGTAGTTTCGCACGATGGCCGCCGCGGCGGTGAGGTCCTCGGGGAGGGGGATCGCAACGAGCAGCTTCACACGGCCCTGCCATTCCTGGGCCATCGCGACAAGATGCACAGCGGTGAGTGGACAAGCTTAGCTCGGGTTATCCTGTGTTCTGTCTTACTGAATCGGGTTCTCCCCCGCAGCCGAACCTCCACCCATCGGCCTCGTACTCGGCCCCTTCGCGCTCGTCACGTGCTCCCCCATCTCTATTGCTCGACCACCTCCGACGTAGGCCAAGACATGTTACTCCTACATTCGCTTGGGTACGTTTCCACGCCCACATGGCTCGGAGGGACCCACCGGACGATCATGATTCCGCGGCCAAGAAGGCGACTCAGCAACATTCGGGACCCGAAGGGCATCAAAAGGAAGAGTCAAGCAATGATGCACCGAGTACAACACCCACCACAAGAACACCGGAAGCATTGCCTGTATCTACAACGAGTACCCCGCCAAAGCCACCGGCCAAGAACGATCCGTCAGACACTACGGATGTCGGTAAGACGACCGAAGTTTCGGACAAGGAGCAGTCGAGGAGGGATTGGGAGATCATCAAGAAGCTCGTGCCCAACGTATGGCCCAAGAACGATTGGTCCACTAAGACGAGGGTTCTGTTGGCGTTGGGTTTGCTCGTTGGTGGAAAAGTAAGTACCAAAACCCGCGTGTGGGGAAAAAACCTTCGACACGGGAGCTGATCCCTTCAGGCGCATACTATGATACCAGCTCCTCAACATCCAAGTCCCCTTCTTCTTCAAAAGCATTATCGACACTCTCAACGTCGAGATTGATCCTACCACCGGAGGAGGTGTATTCGCCATTGCCGGGACGGTCATCGTTGGATGTGAACCTTGTTCGCCTCCGTGAATCAGCATTTTTTGATGCTGATGTGCGCCGCTTCACATGACCACACAGACGGTCTCGCACGTATCGGAGCCGGAGTGTTCTCCGAACTGCGCAACGCTGTTTTCGCCAATGTCGCTCAGGGTGCGATCCGACGAGTCGCACGCGGCGTCTTCACCCACTTACTCAATCTCGACGTACAGTTCCACCTGACGAGACAAACAGGTGGACTGACACGGGCTATTGATCGTGGTACAAAGTGGGTCTCGGGGAGACATCACCACTGAGAATACGGTGGGGTGAAAAAGCTGACAGCGTGCAAATCTGTTCTCTGCAATCAGGGGTATCTCGTTCCTCTTGAGCTCGGTCGTCTTCCACGTCGTCCCGACGGTGCTCGAAATCTCGATGGTGTGCGGTATCTTGGTCAGTCAATCATCGCATATGCGTTGATACTAGTTCCAGGAACTGACTCGATCCGTCAATCTGGTCTTCATCTAGTCCTACAAATTCGGCTGGGACTTTGCTGCGGTCACATTGGCCACGATGGGAGCATACACGTGGTTCACCATAAAAACGACGTCATGGAGGTCAGTCACATCAGCTCGCATGTGCTGAGTCGCCGAGCTCACATGAAGTGCTTCGACGACAGGACCAAGTTCCGAAAGCAAGCCAACGCTGCTGACAATCGAGCGGCGACCATGTCAGTCGACTCGCTGATCAACTATGAAGCCGTTAAAGTAAGCCGCCTCAAGGTCCAAAGTCCCACAAAGGAGACTAACGAATCCCGTCTACTTTGCTTCAGCACTTCAACAACGAGAAGTTCGAGATTGCGCAATACGACCAAGCGATGAAGGACTACACCAAAGCCTCGGTCAAGATCTCGACCTCGCTCGCGGCGCTCAACATTGGGCAGAACATCATCTTCTCCAGTGCTCTCACGGCCATGATGTACCTTGCATCCAAAGGTATCGTAGATGGGACGATGACGGTTGGTGATTTGGTCATGATCAATCAGCTCGTGTTCCAGCTTTCGTTGCCGCTCAACTTCCTCGGTACGTTCGAGCTAGATATCTTTCTTTGCTTGCAGTCGCGCTCACCCGTTCCACCACACTTTTGAAGGTACTGTCTACCGCGAACTACGTCAAAGTATGATCGACATGGACATCTTGTTCAGCCTGCAGTCCGTCGGGCTAGCTATCAAGGTCATCTGCTCTTCCCTTGAATAGTTATCTCTGAGCTCCCAGCTGATCTGCCTCCCATCCACCAGGACTCCCCCACCGCCAAGCCCTTATCGCTCCACGACGGTGGGCGCATCGAATTTCGTAACGTCTCCTTCGGCTACCACCCTTCCCGGCCCATCTTCCGGGACATCTCCTTTTCCATCCCCGCCGGCAAAAAAGTCGCCATCGTCGGCCCCTCCGGCTCCGGCAAATCGACCGTTTTCCGCCTCTTGTTCCGTTTCTACGAACCTTCTTCAGGAAAAATCTTGATTGATGGTCAAGCTTTGGATCAAGTGACGCTCGAATCGTTGAGGAAAGAAATCGGGGTCGTCCCTCAGGATACGCCCTTGTTCCATTCGGATATCTTGCATAATGTGAGGTATGGTCGATTGGACGCTACGGATGAGGAAGTTCATGAGGCGGGGAGGTTGGCGAGGGTTAGTGAGACGGTTGAAAGTATGCCGGACAAGTGGAAGACCAAGGTTGGGGAGAGGGGGTTGATGATTTCCGGTGGGGAGAAACAGAGGTTGGCGGTAGCGAGGTTGTTGTTGAAGGATCCGAGGATATTGTTCTTCGACGAGGCGGTGAGTGAACGTGGTCCTTTGGCCCACGGGGAAGGATTCTCCGTTTCTGATTTTCACTTGCTCTTCCAGACCTCGGCTCTGGATTCGACGACCGAAGCAGCGTTGATGCAGAACATCAACCAAACCCTCTTATCCAAAGCACGCACATCCGTCTTTGTCGCCCATCGCCTCAAAACCGTCGCCGATTCGGATCTCATCATTGTACTCAAGGATGGGTACGTCGCCGAGCAAGGGACGCATGCGCAATTGATGGCCAAAGAGGATGGGGTTTATCGAGGTATGTGGGAGCAGCAGAATTCGATGGAGGGGTATGAGGGGGAGAAGGAGGATTTGCAATTATGATTTGAATGTAGAATGAAGCTAGTGACTCGATGTTCGAGAAGGTACTTGACAAGGTTGAGAATTGCAGTTACACGACGTGTGGGGTAAAGTGAATGATCGCGCCGCGGTCGGCTCGTTCACCCTTGCTCTCCCTCCGCGCATACCTCCCTGTGCATCAGCACAATGCTGCTCCGATTCATCCTCCCCACCTCGAACAGACGTCTGGCCCTCTCAGACATCTCAACCGCGATCGCTCGGGCGCGAAACACCATCGTGATGCTTCGAGCGGGAGCGAGTACCAAGGCTGCTCAAGGCAATACATCAAGCCGACTCCAAACCTTGTCGCAATCTTATCCCACCCCATCCCAACTCCGATCCTTCTTCAGTTCCTCCTCCTTCCGCAATCCTTCCACCCGCCCCCAATCACTCAAATTCTTTGGCTCCTTCAAAGCCCAAGTCGATCAAAGTCTTGCCTCAAGTCCCTCGAGGGGCGTGACGAGTTTGCATCGTTTTTTGGGAGGGTTGAAAATGTCGCACAAGTTGGGGAGGGTGTATAGTCAGTATATTGAGGGTGTTGAAAGAAGTGGGGGGTTGAGGAACGGCGAGTTGGGAGTGGGGGGTGGGGCGGGAAGGGAGAGAGGCGATACGGTACAATTGCATGGCACGGTGGCGGATGCTAGGTGTAGTGAATGCGATTGTGAGCAACGCTGTGGAGGATGGGTGGTGAAAGAATGGGCCAGTGGGGAGACGGCCGAGTGTCTAAAGTGTCAAGCCCGAAGTAAGTTTATGGAGATTAGTCGGACGAGATCTTCACCGAGGCGCGCTGGCTAGACTGACTCCCACAACCCCTTGTCGCCTCAGTGCAAAGCGGCTCCAGCCCAGGCAACGAACGATCCGGTCCCGCTCCTATCTCCGCCCCTCCATAGTCCTCTACGACGAACCCATCCCTCGCTCTGAAACGATGGCCCGTCTAGCGAACCACGACCTTTCCCATATCGACCGTCTCCTCGTATGCAGCACCAGTCTTCGGTTCGATGGGTTCGTCAAGATTGTGAGGAGTTTTGCGGGTGCTGAGGGAGCGAGGGGTGTTTTGGTCAATCGGGAGAGGCTCGCGGGTTCTTGCGAGAAGGGGTTTGCTTATCATGGTCAACCTCCGCGGAACTTTGGGTCGCCGGAACTGTGAAGTAAAGCGCTTAAGTCAGTCTTCGGTAACCTCATTTTGATTTTGCTCTTGTCATGGCGGACTGCGACGACTTTGTGGACAGGATCAGGTCAGAATAGAAAGCTTCGGATCCGCAAGCTTGCAGCGGGGTCAAGAAGCGACAGAGGACGTTCATCCGTTCGGTTCGACGGATGACTTCGACAGTCACGGGAGAAGAGCAAAACGTTGCTACATCTTCTGTCGCCAATGTCAAGCACCAGGGTCGGATACTGTCATCGCATACAAGGGCTTGCTCTGAAGCGTCGTCGGATCTCGGCGACTATTCTTGCAAGAACTCCTCCGAAGAAGAAAGTACGAAGCACAAGCAAGCGAACAAAGCTTTCAGTTGGGGCTAAATCGACAAGATATGAGGGAAGCTCGTGAGATCGTCTTAATGACGGAGATGATCTTGAAGAAGGAGGAAAAGGAGGAACGGAGGAAACGGACGGAAAAATCTCCTGCTGGTGGAGGTGGTCGAAGAGTGGGCCGGCCGAGTGGTATTCGATGCTGGTAGAGTTCTCAAGCTTTTGTCCAAGTTATCTTGTTGCTATCATAGGAGGATACGAAATAGTGCTGGTGATGTGTCGGCTGGATGTATGCACCCTCTTTGGCTCCATTTTCATTCAACTGCGAGGCAAGCTCCTCGTCGCTGCGTGACCTGCTCGTGCACCTGCGACGCTCTTCCCCCGACGTACCAACACCACCACTCCACCCCAACGCGCGCGGCCACACAAAGTTTCGTCATTAACCCACCTTGCCAACACATCTAACCGCGAACACGTCGAGCAAGATGGCGGAAGTGGAGCAGCTCGCGCAGATGCTCACGTCGACGCTGGACCCGAACGCGGCGACACGTCGACAGGCAGAACACAACCTGTTGCAGATCCTGGAGCACCCTTCGTTTGGGGTGTGGGTGCTTCAGTTGGCTCAGGGTGGGCATCGCAACAAGGCAATTCGACAGAGTGCGGCGCTCTATTTCAAGAATTGGATCAAGGCCAATTGGGCGGTGGGTTCGCACGGTTGCGCGGGGACAAGAGACTGCTTGATGCGGGTCGACTGACACATGGCACTATGCAACTACAGCTCGAGGACGCCCCGACACCGTTGACGACCTCGACCGCAGAAGGACTGAAGCAGTCGATCGTGGCGATCATGATCTCGCTCGCCGACGCGCCCGCTTTGCAGGTCCAGATCGGCGAAGCGATCGCCATCATGGCCGAGGCCGACTTTCCTGACCAGTGGGAGAACCTGATCGATGTCAGTTACAGATAGGAATGGCCCCAGGAGCGAAGGACAGCCCACGCCATGCTGACCGACCGCTATTCCTCGTCTTACCTCGGGACTGACAGCAACTTGTGCAATCGCTCACACCCAACGATTTCGTCGTCAACAACGCCGTATTGCGAACCGCTCATTCCATATTCAGAAGGTGAGGAGATCCACCATCGATACGGGGAGCCGCTTCTCTCGACGCTGATCCCCGTCATTCCGCGACGTGACGCGACTACTCAGGTGGCGATCCGAGTTCAGGACCGACACCCTCTTCCTCGAGATCAAGTTTGTACTCGATCGATTCTGTGCTCCTTACCAGCAGCTCTTCCAGGTGGGTGATTTAGTCTTCGACATGACTAGACCGCGAGTGTCCGCTGATCTTGGTTGGCGAATATTCTTCTGAACCCCCTCGCAGCAAACGGACGCCTTGCTGTCGTCCCCAACCCTTACAGCAGATCAACACGCCCTCTTGCTCAAGACGATCCTCCTCCTGCTTCAGATCTACCACGACCTCAATTCGCAGGACCTACCCGAATTCTTCGAGGACCGTCTCGGCGACTTCATGACCCTCTTGCTCAAGTACCTCGACTACACCCCACCCGCGGCACTGCAAACACCCGGTGCGGATGACGACGAAGAGGAAGCTGCGGGCGATCTGGAAAACATCAAGGCCGAGGTGTGCGAGATCGCGCAGCTGTATTCTCTGAGGTACCTCGATGCGTTCGGCGAGGGTGGCTATTTGGGGCCGTTTGTGCAAAAGACATGGGAGTTGTTGACCAAGTTAGGCTTGGCGGTCAAATATGACGGGGTCAGTCCATGTGCGAAACCAGTTGGCGTGATCTTGCAGGACACTGACCTCACCCCACCCCCTGACCATCAGCTCGTTTCCAAAGCCACCGGTTTCCTCGGCGTCGTTGCAAAAATGCCGTCCCAACGAACCTTGTTCGACGGCGAGGGCACATTCCCCTCCATCTGCGAAAAGATACTGTTGCCCAACATGACCTTGCGGACGTTCGAAGAGGAGATGTTCGAGGATGACGCTCCCGAGTATGTCAGAAGGGATCTCGAGAGTGCCAGTACGTTCATGTCGTCCCTCATTCGATCCGAGTTGGGACCGGAATTGACAACTGTGTACTCGGATCCACAGGCAGCGAAACGAGGAGGCAGGCCGCGGCGGATTTTACCAAGGCATTGATGGAGCAATTCGAGAGCCAGGTCACTAAGCTCTTGCTGCAATACGTTAGCGCGTACCTCTCGGTAAGTGATTCATCCGTGATGACCGGTCATGATCTGAAAGCTGACGTGCAGTCCGGATCAGCAATACGAGGCAAACCCGGCTACCAACTGGAAGAGCAAAGACACGGCCATCTTCTTGCTCACCTCGATCGCTTCGCGAGGGTCGACAGCTCATCACGGTGTCACTTCGACGAACGCGCTCGTAGACGTCGTCAACTGGTTCTCCAAGCACGTCCTCGGTGACTTGCAAGCCGCCCCAGGTTCGATCCACCCCATCATCCTCTCCGACGCCATCAAATTCCTCTACACGTTCCGCAATCAACTCACAAAAGAGCAACTGCTCGCCGTGCTCCCTTTGCTCGTCCCCCACATCGAGCACGCTTCCTTCGTTATTCACACCTACGCCTCGATCACGATCGAGCGCATTTTGTTCACCAAGCAGAACGGCGCCTTTCTCTTTGGCCAGGCCGATATTCGACCTTACTCGGAGAACATCCTCAACGCCTTATTCAAGGTCATTCTCAGAGGCGAGACGCCGCAAATGATCGCTGCTAACGACCACCTCATGAAGTGTGAGTCGCCGACACGAACACACAGCTTGTCGGTCCCGAGCTAAAAACGTTGTTCGACGCCACAGCGGTCATGCGAGTCATCATCACCTCGCGGCAGGCCCTGACCCCGATCTACGTCACCGTTCTGCGAAATCTTACCGGCATCCTCGGCGAGATCTCCAAGAATCCGAGCAACCCAAAATTCAACCACTTCACCTTCGAGTCCATCTCGGCGCTCGCACGCTTCGTCACCTCCGGCACCCCTTCGACCCTACCCGAATTCGAGAGCGCGCTTTTCCCCCCGTTCCAGGGCATTCTGCAGAACGACATTTCCGAATTCACACCTTTCGTCTTCCAGATCTTGTCGCAACTGCTCGAGCTGCATGCCGAAGGCGACTTCCCCGAGACGTACCGCGTCCTCTTGCCGCCGATGCTCACCCCGTCGCTGTGGGAATCCAAGGGCAACGTTCCCGCGCTAGTACGACTGCTGCGCGCCTTCCTCGCTCGCGGAGCACCCTCGATCGTCGAAGCGAACCAATTGCCGCCGATGCTCGGTGTCTTCCAGCACCTCGTCGGAAGCAAGGCCAACGACGCGTACGGCCTCGAGTTGCTCGAAGCGATCGTCGAATACGTGCCGCTCAACTCGATCCGACAGTACATGTCGAACCCGGTGTTCATGCTCTTGTTGACGAGATTGCAGACCAGCAAAACGGAAAAGTTCTCGCAAGGGTTGTTGAGGTTCATTTGCTTCATGGCCGCGATCAACAAGCCTGGATTGGACGTCGATGGGGTGGTACAGATGCTCGATGGGGTGCAACCCCTGCCAGGGTAGGTGGACGTGAGAACAGATCCTGCCGAACCCGCAGTGTACTGATGGTATCGACCGTCCCCTTCAGTCTCTTCGGCCAAGTCCTCCCCGTGCTCCTTCCCGAGGTGCAAAAAGCGCCTGAACAGAACCGCAAGGTCATCGCCGTCGGCCTCGCCAACATCCTGACCCACTCGTTGATCATGGTCGAAGAGCCCCACGTCCGCGCATGGTCCCCTACGCTCCAAGCTTTACTGAAGCTCTTCCTCCTCCCTACGAAGCTCTCCAAAAACGTCTCCGCCGACGCCGACGAGATCGAAATTACCGATCTCGAAGAAACGGGCTACCAAGCCTCGTTCTCTAAACTCAGTGCATCGGAAAGGGTTCGACCCGACCCCGTCGCCCACGTCGCTGATCCGAGGGCCCACTTGGCGCGTCAGTTGAGCGAGTTCAGTCACGCCAAACCGGGCAAGATCCCTCCCCTCGTCGAGGCGGTCGACCCAGAGTTTGCTCAGCCATTTTTGGCTTACTTGAGCTCGAATGGGTTCGAGTTGAGGTAGACACTCTCCATCAATGGGCATTTGAGCCTGGTGGTTGAAACAACTGCAATTGAATAGACACGTAATTTTGCATTCTGCTCTACTAAGTCAACAGCTCCGCCGACAAAGGTTTGAGAAGTGGGATATAAATTGTTGGGCGACGTATCGCTTTTATATTTCAGAGTTGAGCGAGGTTATACCAAATTAGATGATTTCGATCGATGGATCAATCCTCAAAGATATCACCGAGCTCGTAAGCACCGGCACGGTCCCTCTTGGCCTGTTCGGTCGCCCTCTCGAGCGCCTTGACGACCTGAGGGTACGCCTGCCTGAAACGACTCCTCTGGTCAACCCTGGCGTACCCTTCCCTCACGAGCTGGACGTTAATGCTAGCTTCATGACCCTTGGCCGATTCAGGGTCTTTAGGATCAAACAAGGAGAGGTGCAAGAGGCCCGGATCACGAGCATCGACGTTGGCGACGAGTTGTCGGCCTTCGCATAGGTCGCGGAAACGGTCTTGGGCTTCGAGGCCGTATTCGGTCGAGTGGTCCAAGAGGGTGACGAAGGAGAGCGTCGCATCCTTGGCTTGCGATTCCAGGGATTTGAATTGCGCCGCAAGTGGTCGGAGGCGTGAGTAAGGGATCGTCTCCGAGTTGCCGTCTGTACATTCCAAAGGTGGTGTTCAGATTATGACCACTTCCCAAGCGAGCGTCCTCATAGCAGCCACTCACAATCGACGTAGAGCACCTCGGCCTCCTTCTTGACCGGGTTCGCTCGGCGAATTCGTGCGCGGTACCAAACATCGTCTTGCGAGAACTTTGCCGAGACGAGATCGTTGCTGCGCGGCACAAAGTTGGCGGGCGTGACGTCGCCCGACGTCTCCTTGTTGAAGACGGTCAATTCGGACATGAGGCGTTCGAGTTCCGGGATCGAGCCATTCGAGCCGAGGACTTGGACGGCGAAAGAGAAGGGCGAGTCGTCGGTTCCTCGGACGTCGGAAACGACGACGTCGACGTATTCTCTGCGAGCAACGGCGGGTTCGGAGGAGGAGGCGGTGGCGGCCGGGGCATCGGCGGCGGGGTCGTAGTTGGACCAAATGCCTTTCCTTTTTCGTTTGGCTTCGTCCTGAGCTTCGACGAGATCCTTGGCGCCCTTCTCAGTGGTGTAGTCGTCGACGCGGGCCAAGCCTTCCTTGACGAGCAAGACAGCAAAGTCATCCTTGCCCAAGAACATCTAGAAACATAAACGGTGTCAGGAGCCCGACTTTGTCATACGGGAAGCGCCGGCCACAATAAGCTCGCCTTGCCAATGAATCCACCGCTCTTGTCAGCTGATTCGATCAAGACCTCGACGTCCTTTTGCATGCACTTTCTCACCGCAAACTGGGCGGCCTCGGCACCGAACGGCTCCGACTTCTCGGAAGCGTTTCGTACCGTTCGGGGTGCCCGAATACCGGAGAGGACGAGCGTGAGCTTGATGTCCTGCTTGGGGATAAAGACCTTGAACCTCGAACCGGCGGCGACGTAGTCGACGACACCAGCGGCTCGGCCTTGTCGCTTGAATGACGAGAGGAAAGGTGCGGCCTTCTGCGCGGATTCGGAGGCGTCGATGATGCGACCGACGGGGTAGTCCTTACCCGAGTGCACACCCTTTGTCTCGGCCAAGGCCTTGGCCTCGGCGGCCAACAGCTTATCATAGTCCGACGATCGTTGCTCGTCGCCTTGTCGGTGTCGGATGACGTGGAGCAGACCCTTTTCGACCAGGATCTCGGCGACGTTGGCGCCACCTGCGACGCGGATCGTGGCGCACTCGCGAAGCTCGTAGTCGCCCTCGGCGGGCTTGATGTAGTCGATGTTGACGTTGACCGATTTGCCGATCAGCTTTTTGCGCATGAGCTCTTTACCCTCGGCTTGCAACCCACCGACTTTGGGGTCGTTAGGCTTAGGCTGTCGAACGGAGGCGAGTTGGACGCGGCGATCCTTCGTCTCGCCCGTCTTGACGATGGACAGCATATCGGCACCCCACACACGGGTCACAACGCCTTCGAACTTGCGTTCCTTCTCCTGCTGGGCCGCCTGAGCCGCGGCGGATGGTGTTGCTGCCGGTAGGGACTTCCACACCCCACGTCGAGCGCCCTTGGCCTCTGCTTCGGCTTTCCGCAACTCGGCCATCATACCCGGGGTCGGCGATTGCGACAAGAACCCGGCGTGCCAGTCGACGATGCGCGCCAAACCCGTCGCGATGAGCAACGAGGCGATATTGCCAGCGGGGTGGGCGACCGTGCCGATGAACATGGTCGCCGGAGAGGGCGTAGCGGCAGGGCCAGACGAGTTGAAGGCCGAAGGAGTGACGGCGGGTGTCGGGAGGGACAGCAGCGTGATCTTGATCATGCGTTGCAAAAGTCGGGTCTCGACGAAGAAGCGGGCCTCGTCGCCGAATTCCTCGCCCGTGGGGGCAGAACCCTCGGCGGAAGACAAATTGCCGGCCCGTGGGGCACGAACACCGGCGAGTCCAACACTGACGACCTGGTGGTGAGCTGGGGAAAGTAGCAAGCGAGCTCGGACAGTCGAACCGTTAGGGACGGCCTCGATGATGGCGTCGAGAGGTTGGCCCTTGTACTGGGCGAGGAAAGCGGACGGGTCTTCGGGCATGGAGAAATTGACGTGCTGCTCGGGGGGACCGCTCGTTGCCCACATGCCGCGGGCCATGACCTTGGCCTCCTCCTCGGCCTGAACAAACTCGGCACGACGAGGATCCTCGTCACCGTCGGCGGCTCCCTTGGGCGGGTCGCGCAGCTTGGCCCAACCAGCCTTGACGACAGCGAGACCGACATCGAGCTGCTCGCCGTCAGGCTGGGTGAAGAAGACACGCGCAAACTCGAGCGGAGGCGTGGTGGTGGAGATGATGCGAGTGATTTGGAAGTTGACCGTCTTGCCGACCAAGAGCCCACGAAGGTACTCGCGAGCATCGAATGCCCAGGGCTGAGCGGTGAGCAGTGCGAGCCGTCGATCAGTCAGTCGTCATTGTGAGCGTTGACGTGGCGCAATTGGGCGCGGAGGCCGTGGATTACGGGGGAGTAGAGTGATCCGTGTCAGCACTCGTCATACTTTGAGGATTTAATTCAGTATGCGATTGAGATCCAATCAAATGGAGGTGGGTTCACGAGAGCCGTGGCCAAGATCGTCGGCTTTCTGAAGGTGAGGTGGGTAGCGAAGGAGAGTACTGACCTCGTCCTCGCGGTCCCTGTTGCCTACTCGCGGTGCAGTGAGGCCATCGTCGAGATGGACCACACGTTCACGAGGGAGGCTCTTGGGCGACAACACTTTGCCCCTCAACACGAGCTGTATGAAAGGAGGGAAGGCGGCACTTTACGACGTCAGCGAAGGCGGTCCGGGGATCACGCGAGCAATCTGGAGCACGGCGATGCAGCACTTACTGTATCGGCGGAGAGAACAGATTTGACGGTAGCGGACATGGAAGCGGTGACAGCCATGTTGTTGAGAGATCGATTGGAATGAATGTGTAGGCGAAAGGAAGGGAGGAGGCAAAGAACAAAGACGGAAGGGGAGTACGGAGGCACCTAAGCGGGAAAAATGTGGGGAGGCTGCTAGAGGCTGCGGGACTTTGGCTGATGGCCGGGGGGCGGCCTCACATGAGTGAATCAACTGATCGGCATCTCGAGTTTCGAAGGGTCAGCAACCCACGATCTCACAATGCAACAAACAAATTGATTTTGATTAGCTCTCCGAGACGATATGTAATCTGCACCGACACCGAAGTTTGGCCGCTTCGGCCTCGGCCTCGTGCCTTTGTTTCGCAGCGGAGCGCACGGCCCCTATCAGCGGCCCTTGTTCCCGGCGCGCCTCGGCCTACGCCTTCCCAAACGATCCCTGGGCCGAGGCCCTTTATTCACTCTGGCACAGATCTTTGCTTCAGCGCTCTTTCATCAGCTGAAACTCTCTAAACCTCTCCAAGCTCCCTTCACCACTTGACGGCACTCACCATCCCTCCCCTGGTTCGTGGAAACATCATGCCTAATCCTGCTCCCCTCCGTGTTAGAGTCCCTCGATCGGCCCCACACGATGCATCCGCGTCCTTCGGACCCGCCTTTGGAATCATCCCGACTTATTCGCACCGGGTTCTGCCTTCGCCCTGCGCCCAAATAACCTCACCTGGGACTGTAGCGTCATGTACACCCTCGGCGCAGGCCTCACAACCGAGCGCACATGACCTGCCCTTCTCGATCTCGACCACTCGCGAGCCGCGCCGTCGCCCTACTGTCGATGGCGAGCCGACGGCCTGGACTCCTGGACCCTCAACGTCGATGTCGACACCTTCCACGGCAGGGGAAGATACTTTGCACATCGCCTACGCCCAGATCATTGGACTATCGCACGCTCGCCCGTACGCTCGACGAGTGGCCTCTTCCCCTGTCCCCATGCGCACTCCGCTAATGCCGACCGACCTTGGAGCTTCGTCCGAGCCGCCCGTCATCGTTCCATCCCATTTCATTCTTCCGGATTCATGCATCTCTCGATCACCTTCAACCCACTCATCACTCGATTGTCTGGCCCCCTCCTCGCTCGGCGCAAACCGGGACAGTTCTGATCTCTCGTCGATCCAAACCTGCGCTACGGAAGGACACCGCACCCATCTTGAACCGCACCAACTACAAGTCCGCATAATACGTCACCCCATTCAACGTCCGGGCATCCCCGACTTTGAGCCTCCAAACTTCGAATCGCCCTCGACGATCGAGTTGTTTCGTCCCGCACGTGTCGGCGCAGTCCGAGGCCGACCCAAAATCGATGACTTTGTCCTCCGCGGTCTCCAAGACTTTCCGCGCACGCTCTCTCCGACCTTCC
Source organism: Microbotryum scabiosae (assembly GCA_022702605.1). NCBI lineage: Eukaryota > Fungi > Basidiomycota > Microbotryomycetes > Microbotryales > Microbotryaceae > Microbotryum > Microbotryum scabiosae. Next base: position 659,437 of record JAHWDV010000014.1, on the reverse strand, counting down.
CTGGGTCGGACGAGGATCAACCCAGACCCTTCACCCGACTCGACTTTGTCAACGATCTTCCGAAAGGAAGCGTCACCTCGACGGAGGGCGAGATGACGGAGAAATCGAACCGATCCACAGTGTCACGTCGCTCGCAGGCTGAGCTCTTAGCCCGTCGTCGCAGCTCGATGCACGTCAAGATCCTTCCTTGGGATTCGATCGAAAAGTCGGGCAGATTGATTGAGGACCGAGAGACCACCGGCCTGGGTTTTTCGAGAGGTTGGAAGATCATGTTGATCACCTCGGGGATCCTCGTGGGGATGCTCGTGATTGCCAATTTGGTCTTGATCAACATAAGGCTCTTCTCTGGGAAGCGATTGGCGTGAGTCGAATTAGTCAAAATTCGGGTTTGTTCATCATTTGATACTGTTTGTGTGGTGCAAATGAAGTCCGTCAAAAATTGAGCCCCTCTCATCTTCAAGCTGATTAGTCAGCTCGGTAATCGATTTCCAGCGAATTCCACGAGTCCGAAATCACGCGCTGCCATCTACGCGCCTCTCTGTCCGATCCACCAACGGGTGCAACATCCCGACGTGCTCGCATCCATCCATCCCTCAGGGGAGCCTTACCTTGAATCAAATCCAGCACTGGACCCCATCCAGATCCATCTCTATTAAGTCAGCCTCACCCAACCACAAAGAAGAGGTCTTCGGAGTGAAACGAGCTCCAGCCGTGTCGCAATGTACGGCGATCAAGCGTTCAATGTGCCGTCACAGCACATGGGTGGTTTATATCAGCCAACCTCTGTTGCTACAACATCCCAGGTGTGTCTGTTAGAACTGAGTTAGGGCACACGACCCCTTATTCCGCCGGGATCGTCTGACCCGCATGCGCCCCGTGGTGCTCCTCCGCAGAGCCCCGACTCGGATGCGCCATGGAACGGGTCGCAAGAAGACGCCAACTTGACTCTGCAGGCGCTGTTGACACAGTTCTCTAGTCCGTTCGGGATCGCAAGCGCCAACCCAACCACAAGCGATCAGTGTCAAGATGGAACGTCCTTCCTCGCATCGACATTCCCGGCCTTTCAGGACTATGTACCAAACTTTGCCAGCCAACGACCCATCGACGGGCTCAACTATCCACACAACAACATGTCATCCCTAGATACAAACCTCGGCTTCCCCTCTCTGCTCTCTCAAGGCTTTGATCCACGCCAAAGCTCCCTCCTTCCACCAAACTCCTCGGCGGCCGATTTTGGCCTTCCACCAAATCCCCCCCCTCCCACCTCTTCACAGCCGGCATGGAACAATACACAGCTAGAGTCTTTCCTCCAGTCTATATCGTCGTATGGGCTGCCACCTTCACCGCCACATTCCTTTGCACCGCCTCAGCTACCGTTGGCGAGTCCGAGTTCATCTTCCATGTCCGGGTTCGAGCCGACACCTCTGGCACCCGTAGCCTCTACCGCCTCATTATCCCAACCTACCGCAACAACTTCTACAGCTGAGGTGAATGCTCCTCTCCTGCCGTCCTCCGAGCTGACGAAGCGGAGAAATATCTCCACATCCGCGACCACCGGAGAAGCTCCCACTTCTCGACGAGCAAAGAAGCAACCTCCCAGCGGCCCCGATCTCAGCCACCTCCCCCCAAGCCTTCGAGCGCAAGTAGCGGCTGCGAACCGCGCTCGAGACGCCGCTCTCTCGAACCCATCGACCCATCCGACCATTCCCGAACCTGCACCACCTAATCCGACAGGTGATCTGCCTGCTCTCTCCAAGCCCTGGGTTCCGAACCTCCCGAGCGCCGACGCTTTCCCGGCTTTGGTGTTGAAGCTGTCGGCTTCAGGCGGCGTACTTGGTGAATCTGGGATTGCAACCAAGTCAGCGACGGAAAGGTTGGAGGAGGGCGCTGAACTGGGTTATCCTACGCTCCAGAGCATCCAGAACGAGGCGAGTGCTCGGTTATGTCGTGATTTCGATGCCAGGTTGACAGCTCTGACCCCACTTTTGATTAATGATCGAAGTTGAGAGAGGAAGACTTTCACACGAGTCTCAAGGCTGTTATGGGTCGAAGAGGTATGGCCATCGACAGGAATGGATACCGAATCGATGGCATCGAAGTCGATTTGTTCAAGTTTTTCCAGACCGTCATGCTCCAAGGCCCTGGGGGTGAGCGCGTGAGTCTTAAGCGGTACCCCGCTGGGCTACTCGTGCACTAGACCTGATCTCATTCGTTGTTGTTGTTTTATTAAAAAAAGGTCGAAATTGGTCAAGCATGGCCTAAAGTTGCCCTCACACTGGGCTTATCTACTGAGACGCCATGGACCCAGCAACTCGCCATGATTTATTCCGAAGTCCTCTTGCCTTACGAAACGGTTTGGGTCAACGCACTGCTCAAGCAACGTGACAGGCTGTCATTGCGACGTCGAGCTCCGACGTCACCGATTGAGCCCGAAGGCTCGATGTCGGTGACTCCTGTAACGTCGCGTGATGGACTCTCTGCGCGCAGTGGTGGGGATAGGAGTAGATTTGAGGAGATCGGACCCATGGGATTTATGAAGGATTCGAATATGTAGAGTGGCGGATCTTCTGTCGTGTATCCTATGCAGGTAGCCATTGACACTTGTATGATATTTAAGAAGTCAATTTTCAGTGACACTGGACCCCGATAACAAATACTCTCCATGGTCTCAGATCGCAGCTTCAGCAAGCCGATTCCACGCGAGTTTGCCTCCGAATTCGACTCTGAAAAGACAAGTCGCTGAGGTCTGGGCCAATACCAGGCCGCTGATACCTGCTGTAGGTGCACAATCCAACGAATTTTGTTGTACTAGATACTTGTGTGATGCTTACCGGGGAACTTGAGTGGTTAGAAGACGACGCCATTCCCTTCGAAACCCACTAACAGGACCTAATTTGGCAGCGTTCAAAAACATTTTCTCACTTTGACCAACTTTCCGAAACGACAGGAATTCCCTCGAAAGATTCTCAAAAAAAGCAAAAATGCCCTCGAGTCGCGGGGGCATTTGAGCAGGAGGTTGGCTGCGGGCTGTAGTATGCTAAACGACTCCGTCACACAATGCAATTCACCAAGACAAATACAATCAACACGTGAAGCTTTACAACACAAGAGCGACTGACCGCAGCCGGAATAGGACGTATTTTGAAGTTACGGTACCAGTATCGCGCTCGATCCAAACATTGTTTTCCGCAGATTATTCCAGCTTTTGCAGCCGACACTCGAGAGTCGACTCTCAGTTCCAGATCCTCCCTTTGCCCGATCCCTCTCCAGCAAATCTTCCCACATGATGCTTTGCATACTTCCAGCAGCTTTGATTATCGCGCTTATCAAAGTCGTAGTCGGTGCTGCACCATTCGTCCTCCACCTGAGCTCGGGAAGACGTTCACGTAGTCCAACGGAGTCCGTTGTCCAACGAATCGGCCGCCGACCCAATGCCCCTCGCTCATCATGTTAGGAAGTGTTCGGAAGCGCTGAGCCAGGCGTATTATGTACTGTGGGCGGTTTATGGAGGGCAGAACCCTCGAGACCTCGACTGGTCACAAACCGACATCAGCTACTGTAGCCGTTGGGAAAACCGTAGACGGTCTTATTGTTGTGCTCGTGATAGCAAGACCGTCTACGGTTTCTCCAACGGCTACAGTACTCTGGTAAGTCTACGCGGTCGTGCAGGCAGTGCTCCTGTTTCGTCAGAGTCGTGGCCGAATTGCCTCTGCTCAGCTCCGGCTAACCCAAGAGCGTGTTGTAGATCGATTTGGATCGGAATCCGTGACGGTGTGGTGTCCGGCACCCCATTTGTAGGTGATAGTTTGGTTGGGTTTGACGTTGAGGTCTGGGTGAGAGGGAGGTTAGAGAAGTTTGGTCTTCGCGCGGCAATCGAACGAGACGGCGCGAAAGGAACAAGCCAGATGAATTTACTAAAGGGGATCGTACGAAGATCGCCTTGCATAGGTGCAGCCACGACCCCCCCACCAGCCTTGGTCGAGGTCGCCATCATCCCACCACCGTACTTGGCCTGACACATACTGCACGCAGTCATCGTACATCCCACCCAAACCTGATCCCCTCCAGGAAACCGAGTCGTACTTGCCACTCGCCGCCGCAGGAGTCGGATGAGCAGCCTCACACATCGTCATGCCCTTCATCGAAGAACGCGCAGTCGTCCTGCCACCAGCCCCATGTCGTGATTCATCGTTATCGAGGCCATGTTGTGTGCAGCCATGTCCGTTGCCGACGACGAGGAACCCGATGCTGGGGCAGGTTCGGGAGCGAGCATATCGTAAGCACTCCCATCAGAGCGGTACGACTAGTCTTGGGGGCTTGGACGCCGGCGGTGTAAGCTTTTGTTGACTGGGAGAGCACCGTCTGCTCGGACCGGTGCAGGATCGAGATGCAAAGGGGTGAGGCGAGGTACACGAAGCACAGGACAGTGGACGAAGACAGGTGGGATTGAATCCAGTCAGTGAGGTCAGGAAGTAACCCAGTCACCTGATGATAGTAATGTCCATGACTCAGGCGTAGCCAACGGAGCTGTCCCCGACGAGCGCAGAGCGGCAGAGGTGACGACGACCAGGGAACAAAGATGCACATGATTGTTGAACTGGGGGATCGGGCAGAGTGTTGAATCTAAACGTTTTTTGAGACGTCGGCCACCGCGCGTAGATGAACTCAGGAGCGCTCGCCGCCTGCTGCAGCTCAGCCGGAGATCATCACCTTCGATCCCGGACCTTTAACGCGACCATTCTGTCAGCACTCCTTCTCTAGCAATAAAGTCTCTTTCTTGGTCGCCGGAGTTTATCAGTGCACCAGTGTATCGGACCCTCAATCGCCTTGATCGCCGGAATTGGGGTATTGTTGATTGATCGATCAGCAGTGCGCTCCAGGACGGACCACGCCGCGTCAAAAGAGGTATGTGGAAAGGAGCCCAGGTCAGAGTTACCACCAAAACGTGTATTCACTGACAAAAAACAAAGTACCGTTCTCTCTACAGCCACTAGTGACTTCTGGCAGGAACGCCTGCGACGGATCGGCCGACTGACCGCATTTGGCGGCTCCAGCACGCAGCGAACTAGCCCCTCTCCGGGATGTTTGCCCCACGTCAACCCTCTTCGACTCCAGCCTATGTCCGCGATGAGAACACACCCTATCGAGCATCCTCCGTCGGCCTGCTTCAGGAACGTGTCAAAGCTTTGCAACGTGCTCCGTCACCCGCACCGCCAGTGATGCCCGCCCTCGCTCGCGGTCCTTCAACAAAGCCTCTGACCGCCCTCTCAGCGTCCCCGGCCACGACGCGACGACGACCCTTTACCGCCGTTACCAACGTCATCATCGCAGACGGATCGCCGCGCAGGATTGCGAAACCTGCGTCGAGCACAAGACCGTCTTTGCTGGTGCAACTGCCAACGAGCGACCAACAAGACTACGCCGAAGCACGTGATGCGCGCGACGGCGGCGACGATTCGCAGTCCCAACTCGACTTTGATTCGAACAAGACCTCGATCATGCCAACCCCACCCAATAGTCAAAGTCCTCAACGAGCGGTGACAAAGATCAACAAACCTCGACTATCGCCAGAGGAAGCGGTTGCAGGACCGTCCCGGCCGAGGCGCTCGAGCACCCAGGTCTGGATACATTTGACCCAAGATGACGAGTTGAAGCTTTACTGACCCAGCATTTTTGATTGTAGCTTCTTGCCCCACCTTCAACCACAGTGGATGTCGAGACGATCCAAGTCTCCGCGGCTCAGATGACCAAGCCCACCTGGCGGCGCAGCTCGAGCTCGGCGTCACCACTCCCTTCGCCCCAAGCCGGTGCCACCAACCGCAGACGATCGTCGGGTACACCACGCGCTTCCCCCGGACCAACGGCAACCACGTCCAAGACGACGCCGAAAGGCAAGGGAACAGGAGCGAAGCGACGGAGATCTTCATTCGCCCCCGTCCCCAGCGAAATCTTGCCCGTCCCCGTCGATCACCCCGAGAGCGACAGCGACGACCCCATCTTGCTCAAGGGCAGCGACGAGACGCGTGGTAAAGGGGAAGGAAGACCTCGGAGCAAGAGCGTGGATGTGCCAGCCGAACAACCTTCGCGGCGATCGCAATCCACATCACCGGGGCAGAGATCACGCACGAGCAGTGTGGCGAGGTCACGTCGAGCGTCTACCAAGGGCCAGCAGGATAACGATGCCAGTCAGCTCGACATTGAGGTCAAGCAGTCGTCCTCGGTATCACCACCGCGTCAAGCTCCGCGCGAAGTCGAGCCGTACGACTGGAACGACATAGACTTGGCACCGCTTAGATCCGGCGCCATCGACAAAGGCCTCGGCACCGAATCCGACACCAGTCATGAGGCTGAAGTTCAGGAGGAAGTGGAAGAACTCTCTGACTATGGCGGGATGGAACAGGACTGGATTCCTGACGAGGTCGTGGAGCCGGTCAATCGCTTCAGCTTTCCTGCTCTACGGGATCAGGAGAGTGACGATTATGACGTTGAAGATGAAAATATCGACACCTTCGTCCACCATGCCGACAAACTTCGGGAGAACGAAGGCAACGAACCCCAGGAAAACAAAGATGATGGCGACGAATACTTTGGTCTTGGGCGTGCGGCCATGTCGCCTCCGCTCACGCAGTCACAGTCGCTGCGCATCCCGACACCCCCTTCCGGAGCCGTCGACTCCGAGATCCCACTGAGGGACCCCTCCACTTCGCCTCCCCGAGTTTTTGCCTCCCTCACTCCCGCTCGGGCCAACTCTCTTTCAAAGCCTTCGATGTTCCTCGGGTCGCCCTTCAGCCAGCTGACGAGCATGCGATCAACGTCGCGAGATCCTTATCGCGACCCCGAACCCTCGACTGTCCGTGAAACGGTCTCGCCCAATGGTGGATCACCGGTCCGACAAAGCTTGGCTGCGCGTCTTGCGGAACTGCTTTCTCCAGTGCGCAAGACGGCCAAGGTTGAGTCCGTCTCCCCGATGCGACCACTCCGTGTAGCTTCCGCCGTCTCGCCCTCGCCCTCGCGGGTAGCGAGGTCTGAGTCACTTCAGGCGGCTTCTGCGAGCGCCCCTCCGATGCCCGTGCGGAGCCCCAGAAAATCGTCACCGGTCGTCAGCCGACCTGTTAGTCCGTTCTCGCAGACGAATGCGCTCTCGGTGACTACGCGGCCCTGTGCCGCCCCAGAGCTGCCGCCGTCTCCTGCGCTGGTCGAGGTCGAAGCCGAGGAGGAAGAGGAGGAGCGGGACGAAGAGCCGTTCGAGGCTGCAGAGGAGCCCGCGCCACCGGTGCTGAGTTCATCCGGTCCTACCTGCCGAAGCGACGCCATGAGCCCGCTGAGCTTCCAGGAGGACGTCAAACCCGACGTATTCTCGGCTGGCTTCATCCGCCGTCGTTCGCCCCTTTCCTTGTCTTCCCAAGTGCCTCAGTCCGAAAACCCTGCTCCCGACGAAACGTCGGCTTTGCCCTTGAATCGCGCCGAAGGATCGCCCATGGATCAGACGACTCCTACGCGGACCGGGTCGAACGCTGGCGACGTCTACATGAGCAGCCCTTCGCCGATTCGACCTGTGCTCTTCAGCCTCGCCGGCCTGTCCCCTAGGGCGGCAGAGTCGGCGTCATCCACACCCGAGCGTCACCGCGATTCGCAGGAACGCACCCTGTACCAATCGACTTCGAAAGTACCCGCGTCGGTCGAGCGATTGCAGGCCAGCGGCAAGGTCCAAAGGGGTATCGATATGTTGCGCCAAGTCCTGTTCGTCGGCGCGAGCAAGGTCTCACCGCCCCGCCTTAAACCCCGAGCCGGCCCTGCTCGATCCACCCTCGTCCCCTCGGCGCGTAGCACTCGAGCTTCGGTGACGCCTCAAAGCAGCCACCGTGCGGCTCGGCCTTCCCACCCGACTTTGCCGGTCGTCGAGATCACTTCTACGGATCCGCAGGCCGCCGCGCGAGCCGCTGCGATCCTCAAGGTCTACCACTCGTACGTCGAACAGGGACTCTCGGTCCAGTTGCCCCCCGTCCAGGGACCTCCGATCGTCGACGAGAACGACGTTCGCCGATTGCTTAACCGAGCCGAAGGCGAAGTCTTGAGAACCGTCAAGAAGGTCTCTACGTTACCCACCCTGGACTTGCGCCGAAAGACGCTGAGCGTGGGGGCACCGAGCGACGGCGGACGATCGACCACTGAGTCGTGGACCTCGGTAGAATGGAGGGCTTTGGAGAAAGCTCTGGTCGAGCATGAGCGGGAAACGAGGCAGACGGGGGAGCCTGTCAACATTCGAACGGTCATCTTAAAGTTTTTGGATCGCGTGCATGTGCACGAAGCCGAGCTCGTTGGAGACTGGTCGAGGCGAGTCCTCCATGCTACTCCCATTGTAGTTACTGTGCTGACGTGTATTATTGTATCCCACAGAGAGAAGATGGTGACGCGCATTACGGCACTGCGGGCTCGTCGCTCACAGACGCGCTCCTTGCGCTCTCGCTCGGTCGCCTCGACTGCAGAGCCGTCTCAAGGCCGCGTCGCCACGCTCGACCTCGAGCTCTCTCGCGCCGGCGACAAGGGAAAGCAACGCGAGGTCTTGCCTCCGTCCTCGCCCGCTTCGGAGCTGTCAGACAATGACGGCCCCGAACACGATGCCGAGGACGACACCTTCTTCAGTCGCGGAGCTCGGCAGCTCAAGCTCCCCACGGAGATGGAGATCCGGCCGCTCGAGGAGGGTGAAGACGAGGAGAAAGAGGCGCCGATCGTGCCACCCCTGGCTCTCGCAAGCACTCGCTTTGCGTACCTCTACGACGACGCCCCGATCGAGAAGCCCAGGCTCCCCTCGCAGTCGTGGGGGCTCGCCGACGACAACGAACGAGAGGGCACACCTGCGCCCCGTGAGGTCGATCAGGCAGAGCAAGAAAGCCCACCTAGCACCGCGCGCAAGTTGATGAGGTATCTCGGTTCTTTCGTGCGACGATCACCCTCTGCCCCGGCGCAACAAGACGACAGTGGTCGAGCGGACGAGTCGTACACCATTTCCTCGTCGGGCACTCCCGAACCCGAGATGGTGGAACGAAGGGCATCGCCCGACGACGTCGAGCCTCTGCGCTTTAGCGACATGTCGATCCCGCGCGAGACCGTCATCGACTCGGGTCGCAAGATCGTAACCCTCCGCCCATCCTTATTTGATCCCCCAGCCGCCTACGTTGAAAAGCAGATGACGCTCGGTCGGCGTCGCAGCGTCACGGAGCTGATCGACGCTTTGGAGGAACAAGAGAACTCGCGCGAAGAGGAGAGTCAAGTGATTGAAGAGATGGTGAGGAAGCGGAAAGCGCCGCCGGGGGACTTGCGAGCAAAGACCACGACTTCGATCGCGGTCGCTTCCCACGCAAGCGAGTTGGCACCTCTGCAGCGTAGCAAGACGACGACCACGCCTTCGACGGTCTACATGAACAGCCCTAGGATGATCCCGAGTGGGACACGCGCGACGGACCGACCGCTGGGCGAGAGAGCCAAGTCGAGGTTGGGCATGGTCTAGTGGTGATGTATGTTAATCCTTATGGTATGACGTATTATACCTTACTTCGTTATTTTATTTTCGTGTCGTTTTATTGCTTCTTTTTGCGCAATTGATGAAGCGTAGACACTACCAAGCGACCCAGAGCTGGAAGCGGAGGAGTGGGCATCTGACGAGCGACTGCTCGAGGGTCAAGATCGCATGACTCTCTTGCTATTGATACAGTTCGAGGAGAACATGCCGTTGGGTAGGGGGAAGAACGCTGCAATAGCTGTCCTCATTGGGCGTGTCTGGGCATTCCGTGGCCGCCCGCCGACTCCCACGCGGCTGAAGATGCGGAGCCTTGATGGGAGATTGTTCTATTTATTTTTTCGTCGAAGCTGTTCATCGTATTGCCCCCAATCCCTGCTTTCCCTGTTTGGCCTACGGAAAAACTAGATGGAAGTCGACGATGACACCAACCGCCCGCGAGATGCGAGAAACGGGCCGGTGTCCACCAATGCGATACTTGGGATTCAAGTGCCCCAGCCAAGCGGTTGCTCCCCCCCAGGAGACGAATGAGAGAGAGAAGGAGAGATAGAAAGAAAGAAAAAGAACTGATGTACTTACGACAGGAGCCCCCCACCCACTTCCCAGCTCGGTCGAGACAAAGACAGGAGAGCGACTGCACAACCATCCTGCCCCAAGTCTATGCTCGGTCACAACAAGACGCGGTGGAGGCTCCTCAAAGCCGACTTTCTGCCTGTGTCAGCTGATCCCTCCCTTGACTCAGAAACCCCGAAGCCAAAGAGGGCGAGCCACCGTCGAATCAATCCCAAATAACGAGCCGGTCCATGAGCAACGGAAGCAGACCTTTCCTTTTTTTTTCTTTTTTTTTCTTCTTTTTTCGGGGGGGGGGGGGGGGGGGGAAGACGAGAAGGAGATGCTACCCAGCATGCACGATGATAACCACAACCGCCGCTTGATGCGTTGTAACTAGCAGAACAGACCAACCCGACACGTCCGAGTTCAAGTCCCCCCCGCCCACGGTTGCTCCCACCCAGAGACGAAAAGAAAGGAAGACTGAAAATAACACATGAGTCTGAAAGGCATGAGATCACTCTCAAGCCTCACTGGTTCCGAATCCAAACTGAAAGGATCAAACGGTGTAATTCGCAGGCGAAGAAAGACTACTAAAAGGAATAAGGTCAAGAGGCGCCTTGGCGCCGCGCGCGAGTAAGGATTGAGGCCAATGAGGTCGTTGTGAGGCGAAGCGGGGCATCGCCTTACAGACTCGTTGAAAGACAATGCAGAACTTGAAATTGTTGTTGGTGCTAACCCTAACCTGGTGCTAACCCTAACCCCAATTTTTATTGTTTTACCGGGGCTCATAAATTCTGGGACCGCTGCAAAAAGAGCTAAAAGAGGTTCTAAGTAATGACAACAAGCAGATGGGTGAAAATCAAACCCCTGCGCGCAAAGAGCGCTGCGCAGATCAAAACCCGCCGAGCACCTAACTCGGACTCCAACGAGCGGTGAGTCTGCTGCCGCTTCACGTCCCAAGATCGGGAGCGAAGATACGCGATAACCAAGGAGCACCTAGAAAGAAGGGGAAGATATACAAAAGGCCACGACCAGAAAGACGGAGAGACGGAAATACTAAAACAAAGGGGAGGAGAGGAAGAAAGGAGGGGGGGGGACACACCCGAGGGACCAAGGGAGGGGTCGAAGCCAGGGATAGAGGTCCCCAGGGACTAACAGGCCGCAGCCAAGCCCCAGCTACTCGTCACCCCGACAGCGCCTGAAGTTCTCCCTTGGCTGAGTCTCGAGCGCTGGCTATTGAGCCGTCGATTCGAGCGAACGATCCAAAACCAAACGAGCCTCGCCATGACGCGAAAATCTTGACCAAAATTGGGCGACCCATGTTGCTGATCCATCCGACGCGACCAACTCGGGGCCAAAAGAAAAGGAAAACTAAAAGGGGGGGCATGTGGCTCAGAGGCAGTCAACGTCCGAGCCACGACGCCAGCAAGGAGGAGAGAGAGAGGAAAACGAGAAAAGGGGAGGCTTAACAGGGCATTCAAACATTCCTGGGCGTTTGCCCTGTTTGCGGCTCCATAAAACAAGGAAACTGCAGGAGACAAAGAAAAGGAGGGGCATGCGCAGCCTTCCATTAAGCCGGTCTTCATAGCTCCCAATCTCGAGCCCCAGGAACAAAGCCCGCCCGAGAGAGAAAATCTCGCTCGAACGCTCTGAGCGCACTGAGAATCGAGGGAGGGGCCACGATGCCATCCCTCTGGAACGACTGATGAACGCGCCAGCGGAGCAGGTGCAACCGCTGGAAGCCGATCGCACAAGCCAATCGAACCCACATCCACTTCGAGGTCGTTCTCCCACGACCCCGCAAAAGGGGGAGCCCCATAGTCAGCTGCTCCTGGGTGAACGTCGACGGATCGACGTCGGTATCCTCGATGCCGAGCTTGTCGAACAGAATGCGGAGCACCCCACCCCAGAAGCTGGCCGAGTACGCGCACCCGAAAAAGTAGTGCGACACCGTCTCGATGACGGCTGCATCGTTGCCACAGAACAGACACGACGGCGAAGAAGCATGACCCTGAGTGTGCTGCCTCTTGCGCGTCGGGGTCACATCGTACATGAGTCGCCAGTGCGTATCCTGCTCCACCGCAGACGCGAACCGGTCATGAAGCCATCTCCAGAAGCGCTGCCTATCGCTCTGAGAAGTCCCAACCGGGAGACGCTGGACACGGTCCTCCTTCCCCGGGAACCGAACCACGTTCACAAGCCGACGAAGCTTGCGAATAGTGAAAGGCCGGGTGAGCCCAAAGAAGTTGAAGCACCGAGGATGGGGAGCCTCCTTGAGAGGTATCCGAGCCGGTCGCACCGCGGTCTTCGGCAGCAAGGCTTTTGCCTTGAGCTTCTGACCCACTCGCGACCACACGTGCTCGTGCTGCCGGGCGGGTTCCTTAGAGTGCTGCCAGAACCCGCGTCGATGACCAACGAGAGCCCATCCGTTCCCCTTGTCCCTCCAGTACAGGTCCGCGATCTGCGCAAACTTCGCGACGGCGTCCGCATCGTCATATGCATACTTGACATTTTCGGCATAGAGTGAAGGGAGGCGAGGCGGAAGCGACAGCAGTTCGGGGAGCGTAAGGAGTTCGGACTTGATGGTTGGGACTGTGACCCTGGCCGCTTCAATGACGGCCCCCCAGCGCGTCGAGTCGCGATACAGCTTCTCGACCCGAGCCGTGCTGCTGAAGAACCCCCACGGACTGAAATCGCGGGTCGCAACAACGAGGGACCTCCAGCTCTCGCGAGCCAGGGGCGCCCAGATCGCCTCGTCCGAGCCCGCCACAGCATCCCAAAATCGAAGCGCCACCGAATGAACGATGTCGCCGATCGAAATCAAGCCCAAGCCACCGTCCTCCCGAGCCTGGAACACGTAATCGCGAGCGATGGTATTCCGCCCTGCTCCACCCCACACAAAGTCCGTCAGTGCCGTCTCCGCCGCCTTAATGAACCATTGAGGCGGTATGTCGAAGGACAGCACGTGCAGGACCGTCGAGGTGATGTGAGCATTTGCATAGAACACCTTCCCACTCGGCGAAAGCGTCCGGTCCCGAGCGGCGCGGGTCTTGGCCTTGATCCTGTCAAGCACATGGGTCCAAAACAGTTTCGAGTCACCATAGCGAAAGAAGGCATAGCCGCACCACTTGAAGCTCTCCCCCTCCTGCACCGTTGGCAGCGCCTGCGCAGCCTCGTCCCGAAGCCAGTTCGGACCGAGAGGAAGCACAAGCGTCTTGTCCGTGTTGGTCTTCCCATTGGTTGCCTCGTACCACGTCTGCGACAGCGTTTGCAACTTTGACAATGCCGCCGGTGACTCCACGACCACCACAGCATCGTCGGCAAACGCAAGATGCGTAAGCTGCGCGCGCGGACCTTCAGGCCACACCTTCTGCAGGTCGAGCGCGATCCCGCGCCGCACGAGGGCGTCGAGGAAGGGCTGGAACGTGATGTTCCAGACCGGGCACGAGAGAGGATCCCCCTGACCGAGACCACACAGCAACCGCACCAACTCCGTGGGGAACCCATTGACGAGGTAGCGCACCCCCAGAGTCTCGGGATCGTAGAGAGCGCGCAGCAGGCCGATGAAACGCTCACCAAAGCCAAAGGCCTCAAAGACCTCGAAGATCCAAGCGTGATCGACCCGATCGTACGCGCTCTGCTGATCCAAAGACAAGAGGGCGCCCTCTGGGAAAACATCAGTGCCTAACGATCTGAGTTTTTCGAGAAGGAGGGTGAGATGACTTCCCGCGTCCGCTGAGCGTCTTGATGGCATGAACCCGTGTTGCGCCGGTGGCAAAAGCTCGCCGAGCACCCCATTGAGTCGGGCCACCAAGACCTTGCTGAGCACCTTGTAGGTCGTCTCACGCAGTGTGATCGGTCGGTACGCCCCCAGTGATTTCAGATTGGCCCCCGGTTTGTTCTTGGGCAAGAGCCGCACCAGCCCCTCTGCCAAGGACGCTGTCATTTTGCCGCCCTCCCAAATTGAGTTGAACAAGTCCAACAGCTTGGGAGCGAAGTAGGTCGGCAGCGCCTTGAAAAGCTCGTACGGGATGCCCGAAGGCCCCGGTGATCTCCCCGAATCCGTCTTCTTCAACGCCGCTTCGACCTCGAGGAGGGTGAAGGGCTCGTCAAGCGCCATACTCGCTTGATGGGGCAGCCGACGACCGAACGTAGGGTCCGAGCGGTCGTCATCGTAGCAGCTCGCTGCGCGAATAGGGTCGAGCAGGGAACGGCGTGCGTTCGTCGTGTCGCCGCGAGCTGGGTCCGGTGTGAAGAGCGACTGCGCATGCCGTGAAGCGATGCCGAGCGCCTCCTGCATGTCGACGGTATCGTTACCATCAGCGTCCTCCAGGGAGACGATGCTCAACTGGCGACTCCGACGATTGAGACGCGTGCGGATGCTCGCCGATTGACCTTCCCTCGAGTCGACTGACGGCACATGCGCACGAATGCGCAGCCACTGCGCCTCCTTCACCGCCAACTGGTCCAACCGCGACTTGGCAAGAGCATACGCATCGCGCTCGGCCTCATTCATGTGCTCACCGCGTGCCTCCAACGCCTCCATGACGGATTGGCTCTCGGCACGAAGTCTGCGCATGTCGGCACGAGTCGAGCGGTATCGTGCGTGGCCAGCGACTGCAACCGCCCGCAAAGCGGCGTCGAAGACGTCGCCGAGCGGAGCGGTCCCCTCCAGTCTTCGATAGACCTCGTCGACGACCCCGGGAATCGATTCGACAAAGTCTTGATCGTTGAAGACCGTTGGGTTGAGCCTCGAAATGAAAAAAAAATCCAAATTTTATGTCTTTTGTATTATATTATCACTAACTCCCGGCCACTTCTGAGCCCTGGTAGCGTAGTGGTCTATCGCGGTCGACTCCAGTGATGGACATCGTCAGGTCTTCGGTTCAAATCCGAATCGGGGCTTTCTTTTGGACCTTTTTTTTTGTGGGATCTTCTTGCCGTAATGACAAACACGTCAAATCGCACTTAAGACAAGTCATTCATCGTTGGACCGTTTTTACCTCCTTTTTTTATCTAATGTCCACCGTTACAGGTTTTTAACCCTACCGAGACGAAAGGGCTTTGAGAGCTTCTTCATCTCTACTCCCTCCCTCGCACCACGCGTCGAGATCGGCGCGTTGGTCATGTCGCCTTATGCGAATCGCATTGGCTCGCCGCCCCTACCGCTGCCGGGGACCGACGACGACGAGCCTGCTACAGCTACCAGGAACACTGCCGTCAACAAGCAGGTCGCATGGTCGCCGCCCAAGAAGAAGTCTGGGACTATGTGGAAGGGCAAGGACAAGGCGATCATGTCAACCGACGACGTCGGAGCGCGACTGATGCCGGGCATGGGCGACATCACTTATCGTCACTTCTTGGGTAATCAAATCAACACTCCCATGTGAGTATGAATTCTTTCTCCGATGTGTCTATGCTCGTTGGGGGCGCAGGAGGCTCTCTGCGACGCTGCGATCAGGACTGACGCGCGTCGTTTTCGACCTTTGTCCCACCTGTTACTTCAACCAGACATCCGCTGAGAACAATAGCTCATGTCGATATCGACGCGGCATATGCTGCGATGGAGATGGCTCGGTTGGGAATAGACCCGGCGACTCCGCTCGCGGTGCAGCAGTGGCAAGGTCTGGTACGTCTTACCCAACCGCGTTGATTTCCGCTCGTCACGTCACGTGCGCACGTGCGACGCACAGAGTGGGGTCGCGTCGAGTACTATCCGAAACTCAGCATTTCGCTCCGTCTTTCTTCCGCAGATCGCAGTCAACTATCCGGCACGCAAGTTTGGAATCACACGCCACGAAACACCCGCCGAAGCACTCAAGAAGTGTCCTCATCTCGTCATGGTCCACTGTGCAACCTACAAGGAAGGCGACACCGAGCCGAGCTACGATAATCCCCATCCGACTCCGGCGACTCACAAAGTAAGGCTTCCGACAACCTCATTGCTTTCGACCGCGCCTTTTGCTGAACCCGTACCCTGTCAGATCTCTCTTGACCACTACAGACGAGAGTCGCTCAAGGTACGTATCTCGGGACAAATTCGCGTGAAGTTCTGCTGAATTGCGCTCAAACTCTCTTTGCCCTCTCCAGATCATCAAGGTCTTTACGTCCCATATCCCGACAGTCGAAAAGGCTTCCATCGACGAGTCCTACCTCGATGCCTCACCACAAGTGCGAGAAATCCTCCTCCAACGGTATCCTCAACTTGGCAAACTTCCTCCAGGTAAGACCCTGGACGACCTCGTACCGACTCCGAAAGAGCTCGGCATCAACGCGAATTGGGATCAACTCGGCAATTTGATCCCCATAAACGGTCAAAATAAGGAGGATCAGCGGGGAGGTATCAAGGCCGAGCCAAAGAAGGAAGGGGTAGAAAACATTGCGATCGGCCGCGAGAGCGCCACCGACCAGACCGCGTCATTCTCGGCCGTCGACGTCCGTGAAGCGGAGGACCCAGCGATCGAACAGGAAGAGCCCGAGCTGACTTGGTCCGACGTTGCGCTCTCCATCGGAGCTGAACTTGTACAACGGTGTCGACGGGACGTACACGAACAATTGGGCTACACCTGCAGTGCAGGTTTGGCTCCCAACAAGGTGCGTGGCGCCTGCCGAGAAGAGTAACAAACGGTTTGATAACAAGAGCGCACGCGCAGATGCTAGCAAAGCTGTGCTCGGCATGGAAAAAACCGAACGCGCAGGTGGGGTCTCCGCGCGCTACCTCGTCTCGAAATCTAATCACACCGTACTTTACTCAACAAATCTGCTCACCTACGATAGACCGTGCTCCGGTGCTGCGCCGTGCCAGCTTTCCTGCGGCCGATGCCGTTTCAGAAAATCCGGAACCTTGGCGGCAAACTCGGCATCTCGGTCAAGGAAGCCTACGATGCCGAGACGGTCAACGACCTGCTCGAATACACGCTCGTCGACATGCAAAGTAAACTCGGCGAAGACAGCGGGCTGTGGCTGTGGGAAATCATTCGCGGATTAGACTTTGGAGAGGGTCAGTCGGCTCTGTGTTCTGGATGAGCACCCGTGGCCGATCGCTGAAACGGCTGCTCCCGATACGCCAGTCGAGCCGAAAACGCATGTCAAGTCGATGCTCTCGAGCAAGAACTTTCGACCGACTATCTCCAAGTTCAAGGAAGTGGTCAGTACACCGCCGTTCGTCAGTTCGTGAACAGGTGTTTGACACGGCCGACTGGTCTTACTCCGTGCGCAGTGCCACTGGATGAACATCTTGGCCACCGAGCTCCACTTGCGACTGTGTGAAGCGCGCCAGCTCGATCCATCTCTTTGGGTAAGCCTCTCGGAACCTTTTACTTGTAAATTCAAACATCTGCATCGACTAAATTTGATGGACTCCCACCGCGATTTTGCAGCCCAAAACGATCCACTTCTCGCATCGCTCGCCCTCTTACCTCATCCGCACGCACCAAATCCCGTTCCCCTACACGTCGCAACTCTCGATCCCGTACATCGCCAAGCATGCCGACAGGCTCTTGCGCCTAGCGATCCCTGATCGACTTGAAGTCTTGAACGAACACTCGCTCGTTGGGCCGTGGAGCAACATCCAGTTGAGCTTTGCTGGCTTGGGCAAGAAGGAAGAAGGGGTCGGTGGCATTGAGAAATTCTTGATGGGTGCGCCAGGGGTTGCCGCACCTGCAGCTGCGCGAAAGAAGAGGCCAATGACGACAAAGGAGCCGCCGAAGCATGGGTTGGCGAAGAAACGGATAAGGGACAAAACACCGCAAGACTTGGGCATGATTGAGCTCTCTGACGACGAGTCGACTGCGGACGAGAATGCTGAGGAAGACGACGGCGATGAGATTGAGGTGGCAGAGCTGGCATGGACTTGCTCAAAATGCACCAAGGTCTTGTCGGCCAAGAACGAGGCGGCGATGGACAGGGTGAAAGCAGAACACAAGGACTACCATTTCGCTCGCAGCATGATCGAGCGAGAACGGCGGCAAGACCGTGACCGCGGCGCTGCGGCATCGAAGAACGTCAAGTCGAGTCAGGCGAGCGGTGCGGCCGCCAAACCGAACGCCGCAGCGGGCAACGCGAAGAAGCAGCAAGGGTCGTCGGGTGGGAGCTTGAGCACCAAGGCTGCGCCAAAGGAGGGAGGCGAGAAGGGTCAGAAGAGTTTGAAGGGTTTCTTTACCAAGTGAATTGATTCTTGGGGGAAGTTGACTTGGTAATCGCTTGGCAGAATCCTTAGTCTGAATTGTTGTTGTATTCAAATTTGGAAGCTCTTGGCGGTACGGTATTTCGCAATTGTTTTTACGCCTCGCGACAGGAGAAGGTGGGACGATATTTGATCGCCGGCCACTTCGGTGGCCTGACTAACATTAAAGTTGGAACGATAAAGAGAAGATGAGCATGTACGTAGAATCAATGCATTCGATGGGGGTCATTTCGCATGGTTCGGCTCGAACTAACCACCTAGCACACACCCACCCACACCGGTTTTCCCACCAATCAGGGCCCCTGTCAGAAAGGGTAACCTACGGGTTAACATTTTTCAAAGGTTTGTTTCCCCGGTGCTCTCATCCTGGTCGTTCCCGTGGGGTCATCCCACCCTTTCGTTCTTATGTGCTCGCTTGGGGGCGAAAAAATGCATACAAGTTGAGACGGCAACGATGCTTGGCGAGCTCGTTATCATGCCCCGCGCCACCGTCTCTTGGGTCAGGTGCAAAGGTAGGAGGGGGGCCTGGTACGATTCAGAGCGCATGCCGTCGCACGTCAAACCCCACCTGTCCTGCCTCGTCCCCTGCACGCTGTTCGCCCTCAGTGTTGAGCAGGTTTCAACTTTTTCGTGTATGGTTGCCATCTACTTCTATGAATCGACGGCTCCTCTCTGACACCACGGGAGTATGATCAAACTGGTGACCTTAAAAAGGCTCGACATCCTCCACAGACCCGTTCAAGTCTAGCGATCGGCTCAATCACACGAGCTGTCACAACATCTCCAACTGGGCTGAGAAACAGAAATCGTCTCAAAGTATCGCTTGCTATGATGTTGTTTACATCATTGGCTCGGAAACTATACCGCCGACTATCTGGCTAAAAAGCTTGGGCGAGATGTACTTCTACCGTTCAGATTCCCCATCCACCGTTGAGCTCCGTGATAGCGTTGGTGTCGTTGATACCGGTGCCGCAGGTGGCCATGTCGGTCTAGGGCGAGCTTTGACACGCGCACGAGCCGATGACTGTCAAATTGCCACCGTTGTTGCCGATGCAGCCTTGTCAACGGGGAACGACAGAACCGAGGAACATGTCAGTACATGCTAGACAGCCCCACGATGACGCGGTTGAGGCGGCGAAGAGAGCCGCTGACGGGAGCGCAGATCCACAGACCTAAAAATGCTACGATAGGGCTGCAAGTCGTCGTGCAGATGCGTGCAGCGACAGCGGTGGTGGGGCTGGCAATAACAATTATAAAGATGCTAGAAATTGACGAGGTATATGGTCATCTTGTCAGCCTCTCTCACTGGTCGGGGCAGTACGTCCTCGAGCTCACCTCGACTGATCTTGCGCGGCTTGGAAAGGAGACTCTGACCACCTCGGGCAGACATAAAACAGTACGCCTCAACAAGTCCACGGGGCAGAGCGGACCCCGGAAAACCCGCTAGTGTTCGATCACGGCGAAAGGTTGGCAAGCGATGGAAACTGACCGAAAGGAGCAGCACCGAGGACCTAAGCAAGTGTAGAGCGCGTGTCGTTGTTCTTGTGCGAAGAAGTGAATCGAGAGCAGACGGATCGGTGAGGAGGATAAACCATTGTGGGTACGAAGGGTGTTTGCGAAGGGAGAAAGAGTCATGGCCAAAAATTTATTGGTTGGGCCGCGATCGAGGCCCTCGCGCCAGCTCGCGACAGGGCCGGCAGGGGCTCGCGAATGAACGAATCGTCCCTAATCGACGAATTATCTGGCTCCTCCAGAAGCGGAGCAGAAGCTCGCAATCGGCAACAGGTTCACCCCACGTCCCAGATCCAGTTTCCCGCTTTGACACCTACCCAATACTTCCCTCTAATAGATTAGTAGGCAAGCAGTAGGCAAGCAGTAGGCAAGCAGTCGGCCCCTTGTAACCTCTTGTAGAGATAACATGACAACAACCGCGCGCAGCCACCGAGCAGCTGAGCTCGGCAGGAAAACGCGAGCTATTTGGAGGAGGGTGGCAAGGGTGGTCGAGCGCTTGTTCCACTGGCTGGCGGCAAGGCCCGAGACGAAAACACATCCAAGATACCATGACTGTACAATAAGTAAATACTTTCAGCCAATTAACTTGTTCTCAAGGCACCTTTTACTAGATGAAAGAGTACGATCATAAAAAACTGTGAAACTCGAGAAAATCGATTCTCAGTCGTGATAATATCTTCGATAATCTTTTACCTTTTATTAGTTAATGACCCGCTTATGCTAAAAGAGAGAGAAAGGAGAGAGAGGGGAGGGGGGTCAACAGCAAGAGGCGAAAACATTGTGTCAGGCGGGCTCCGTGTAGATCGAACGCATGGATTTTACTGATCGGATTCGCTCAGAGGACGCGTGGGATCGCGCACTATCGCGCAGGGGCTCGCGCAATGTGATAATTGCTTGGGACAGCCCGATCGTATCTTACTCAAAGTCTCAGAGCGTCCCTCCGTACGCCTCCGACCCTCGGGCAATGGGCATTCTCTACCCACTCGAATTGCCACTTGCCATCAACTGGGTCCAAGTTCACAGCATTGAGGTTCCGGCCGTGTGGTAGGTATCAGATATGTGAGAGTCCGTGCTGGCGCGGTCCGGCCAGTTTCGCCGCTCGTGGCCAGTCACGCGGTGGCACTGACCAGACGCTGCCCGAGCGGCTTTCACTGAGCCCGCCAACGTCATCCCACTCCGAATCGCCTGCACCCACGATGGATGAGGTGCGTCGCTTCATCCGCACTACCAAGGGATATCTGAAGCTGACACACCTTATTCCTGCTTCTGACAGATTCGCAAGATCCCACCCGTCACACGGACCATCGTCGGCGGCGTCCTTGCGGTGACGTTGCCGTGCCTGCTCCAGCTCTTGTCGCCGTACAGGGTCATCTACGTCCAAGCGCTCGTCTTCAAAAAGTTCCAGCTATGGCGACTCGTGACCTCGTTTCTATACGGAGGTAGTGGACTGCCCCTGCTTTTTGACACGTTCATGCTCTTCCGTGGCCTCAACGATCTCGAGGAGAGCCACTTTCAGAGGAAGACCGCCGACTTTGGTACGTCCGCGGGCATGATCATCACCGCTCTGCTCCGAGCTCGAATTAAGAGCTGACACAGTATTGGCATCACCTCGATCCCTAGTGTGGGCCTTGATCATCATCGCCGGTGGCGTAATGGTCAGTGGCTCTCCCCACTCTGGTGTGCATGCCCCCGTATATGAATGACTGACCGACGATCTTCTTTGGCGATCGATTGGCAGGGCATAAACTATCCTCTTCGGACCATGGTCTTTTTCCGTCCATTCCTGCTCGCGGTGACCCATCTCGTGCGTCTGCGCTCTCGGTGTTTTGGCTGACGTGGCCTTCCGGACCTCCCCCACATGCTGACCGCGCAACGGTCCGTGACCTTGTCCTGCATCCACAGTGGGCTCAGACGAATGCACAAAACAGGTGTGTTATCGAGAAATGTACCTGCGTATTTGAGACTGTTGTTAGAGCTGATCTTGTACGCCCCCCCCCCCGGGGACCCATTTGCAGAGTTTCCCTCTTCGGCATCATCAACCTCCCCGCGCCCTACTTCCCCTTTGCGCTCATCCTGCTGGATCTCGTCCAAGCCGGCCCTTCGTTGGCGATCCAAACAGCGACTGGAGTCGTCGCAGCTCATGCCTACTATTTCCTTTCGGTCGTACGTTCGCACGTCTGAAGAGATCTCATTCACGACCTATTGGGCTTATTCTTTACCCTCTATTCCGACGCCAGATTTACCCTCGCCAGAATGGGGGCGCAGGGCTGCCGTTCATGGGGACCCCAAACTTTCTCATCCAGCAACTCGGCAACGGTCCCGACGCTCCTGGTGCCACCGGAGCGACCTACCAAGCCGGTGGCGGGTGGGGCTTCCGACCTGCGGGAGGCAACCGGTTGGGCGCAACACCTGGACCCCGAGGGGGTGGAATCCAGGCCACGAGTTCCACACCGACCGCGAGGGCCGGAGGAGCTGCTGCGACACCGGGCACAAGTGCAGCAGAAGGGGTCAGACACCGTTGGGGCAGCGGCCACAGGCTGGGAGAGCAGTGACCTGCTGGCACCACCTACCTAGTTTTGGTCGTGCCGTGCTCGCACTCCCCGCAGATAGGATGGTGTCCCATGACAAGGAGCACTACATATACCATAGCTTGCCAACGATGAGAGGCCGAGGTCGAAAAGAGAGAGAAAGCATGGCAAAATCGTCAGCGGTTCCAGGCCCGCGGAGGAAAAAGTTGGAGTGAAAATCGTAGTCTTTAATGATACAACAATGATAAATGAATGGGGCGTCACTAGATCTGACGCTATACAAGAAAAAGTGGCACTATGTGTCGCCGGGGCTCGGCGCCACTGCTGTTGCCGCCGCCGCTGCTTGCTCTTCCAAAGGAAGGTCCTGCAACTCGTCCTCCATCGGCGTCGTATCCAAAAGGCCCGCCTTTGCCGGCGCCTCGGCTTCTTGCGCTTCCTTGACCAGATCCGAGAGCGTGTCCTCGACATGCCCATCTGCATTCGTGTCGACGACGGCGACTTCACTTGCGGGCAGGGGAAGGTTGGCTTCAACCGAGAACACCGGTAGGGGAGGTGCACCGCCAGGCCCAGCGAGTTTGGGTTTACCTTCCCAGTCGGATTCCTCGGGCTGATCCTCTTCCTCGTCCTCGTCAGCTTGGGCGTCCTTGGCCGGCGGGAGTCGATTCGGCCCGGTCTTCCTCCCGGACCCAGACAACTTGAACGTTTCTGGCTCTATGAGGGGCACTCTGATCAGACCCGTTCCATCACCCGCCCCCTTGTCCGGTTTCGTCGCGCCACCGACCTGCCCCGGGTTGGGTCGACCGAACCCAGCCTTCAACGGCTGCGCGTCCTCGTCATCGAGCTCTTCGGAGTCCTCGTCGATCGTATCCGTCTCGTTCGCTTCCTCGGGTGTTGAGACCGGCGCGATTGCGCTTTCGACCACCTCGGCGGACTCGACCGGATCCGAGACCTGCACCGTCAGACGCAGCCACCCGATCAAGTCATTGACTTCGTCGGCGCGCCAAAAGTGCTCGAGCCCTTCGTAGGAACGGAATTCGACGTTCGTGAGCGAGTACGGCGGCAATCGCAAGGCGTTGGCATCATCTTCTGCAGCCTTCGCACTGATATTTGTGGGAAGAGTAATCGCAGTGTACGTCAGCACATGGGTAGGCGGAGATCCGAGCGATCCGAGGAACGCACGAGAAATATGGATCCTGTTTCCCGTGACCCCAGAAGATGGGGGTCGACTTGCGAACCGCGGAGGCGATCTGCGGGCTCGCAACAATGAGAGCAAGTATTGAGTCTCAGCGTCAAAGAGAAGGTTCCGGGCCGATTCTCACCTCGAGGGCTTTCGAAGGCACGGGGACGTAGCCCGACAGCGCAATCACCGCGTCGAGCGGCTCGGCCGAGGTCAATGCACTCAGGATCGCCATGGTCGCACCTGGTCAGATGCTCAGAAGCTAGTCAGCAGCTGCAAAGGAACCAGACACACGAGTGCCAGGAACTCGACAACGAACCTTGGCCAAACCCGCCCACGACGATTCTCGGCGTTTCCCCGCGCTGCTCAAACACGCTTCGTTCTCGTTTTATGAGTTGATTGAGCTGTCGCTGTGTTTCCAACATCCCTGACTGGTCCTCATTTTCGTGTATGTCGTGAGTGGTCCTGTTGGGCAAAGGAACGACTGGCATCGTCAGCTCGTGCGAAGAGTTCCGGGTTGTCCATGGAGCACGAGCCACGCGGAGGAAGAAAAACTCCTACTTGATGTCGTACCACGCGGGGGAAGCATGGCCTTCATTGGCGGTTATGTTGATCATGCGCCCCTTTGGATGTACCCTGTGCATGACAAACATTGCCAATGCGGGAGGAAAGAATGGTGCACGCGACGGAGCCCTGAGATCAGTCTCGCTGCCGCGCGCCGAGTCGGTTGAAGCAAGTGGGGGCGTTGGCACGGGTAGAACGAAGATGGAAAACGCACCATTTGACATAAGGAAGCGCGGCCTTGAGCGGATCGGTCCATTGGTTGCGATCGTTGAAGCCATGTAGCACGATCGCAGTGACCCTGTGGTTTTGGCCGGCGAGCACGTCGTCGACGTATTCTGGCTTGACGACGAGCGAGGCGTGGGGCGCGTCGTGACACTTGACGTTGAAGGCCGCGAACGGGTGCAACGGCAGCTCCTGCAAGATCTCGAGCGGGTGATTGTCCGGTGACTGAGACAGGGAGCTCGACGCGATGAGGAAGAAGAAGAGGAAGCACGGGATGAGGTATGCAGTCGGATGGAGGTAGAGCAGTCGCCGCAGCGGCGTCGGCAGCCACGAGATGGCCCGCGCTCGCACCCACGACCCGGGGCGGGCGTGGTACCCCTGGCCGTTGCGGATCGAGTACAAGCCGCCGTTCGAGCCCGGGTTATAGAGCGACGACGACGAACGAAACGGTTCAACCTTGATCGAGCTGAGTGACGTGGCCTTGCGGTGCACCGGACTACCCGAAGCGCTGCCACTGCTCGAGCGCCGAGGCGAGCGACCGCCGATCATGCGATCTGCCGCCACCGATCGCGTGATGGGCTGGCTCCTGCTGCGATCGGTCTAAGTACTGGAACCACAAGGCGCAGCTAGATCCGCCCGTGTTTGGAGTGTGCTGGACTTGCTTCGGGCCTCGATTCCGTCGTCAACTCGCAGATAATGATGCAAGAAGGCCAGCGTGGAAGTCATGCGCGGCTGCAGAGCCGTGAAGCGCGCGACAAATAAATACCGCGGTCGCGAATCGCGATCGGTGTCGTCCCTCTCTCTCACGGCACAGCCCGTAAACAGCCTGTTCTGAGAAGACACGGTTCCAGCGGATCGCCGACGCAGTGAAGCCAGTTTTCAATCCAGTGTATTCGACGGAATCATATCCGAGCATGAGTGGGCTAATGATAAGGCTTGGCGCCGAAACTGTTGGGAAAATCCTCTCGGCCTCTCGGCTCGTTCAGTTTCAGGCGACCGCAGCATTCTGAGACGCTTCAGCCTGAGCTGGCTCAGCCGCCGACCTGCCGGTACACCACATTCCGTAGGCTCCGTAGATGAAGCGGTCAGGGCCACACGTACGAATAAACCTCTTTTCACAAGTTCAGTGCCCCTTTTCCAGGGGTGTCGGTGGCTGTACGGGAGGGGGATCTAGTCTATGGTGGTGCAGAGCGCAGTCAGCCCCTATCGTTAGGCATGAGAAAAGATCGGGAAACGCGGCGCTGGGCAATGGCCAGAGATTCATCATAATAAATCTTGACCCCAGACTTTATGAAAGTACCAATTCAAGGGAAACTGTTGACTAGGTATTGTCGGGGTGTGTTCTTGCACATTGGCAAGCATGGACCCCGTCTACCGTAACCAGGGATGCACCGGAATTATAAGGTTTTTGGCCCGCCGGGGACATCGCGGCCCGTTTCTCGGAGAGCATTCTCCGTCGGATGAGCATGTGCATTGTGGAATTTCTCTTTCACCGAAAAGAGCTAAGTGCGGTAGCGTTCTCTCAATATTCGACAAAGACAACTCTTACGGTGAGGAATCTACGCAAGCGATACTTGTGCTTGGCCCGGTCGCCGCGCCAAGATCGGATAGATTCAGCCGTCTATCCCGACCTATCACGACGATGCCATCGATGGCTGGCAAGGCCTGGACTGGCCGGGCCCGCGCTCTCCGCTCAACGTTCAACTCTCTTGCGTGTGCGCTATCGCCAACAACTCCACACCCCCGAGGTTCTAGCTCTAGCTACGTCGACGGATCGTCTGAAACGAGGGTATGTCGTCGTCGTACTCTCCGATGCGACCGTTGACCGGTGCTGGCCCTGCACCGGGTCACACGGCGAACAGCATGAGCTCGAGTGGAGCCCAAGGCAGTGGGGCGAACACGATGCGAAGACGCAAGTACTCTTCGATATCACTCATGCGGGGGAGTCTATCGACAAGGGAGAACAAGGACAGTCTCCTCGTCTACCTCAGACGAAGAGGGGGTTCGGCATCGAGCCTGCTGGCAGGTGTCTTGATCGGGCTCGTCATTGCGAATGCTCTTATGGGGGGTAGTGTGAGTTTGAAAGCATCGTCTCCACCATTGCCTGGCCGGGGTTGTGACCAGATACTGATTACATTCCTTGCGACGATGATCATACTACCAGAGCGGAGGATCGAGTTGGCATCCGTCGGGTGGTTCGCTCAGCACGAACTGGAATCCTCGGACGAAACAGACATCACTGCCTACACTCGAGCAACGCGAGCGCATCATCAAAGTGCTTGGCACCTTGACGGGCCGACACACACGTTTTTGCTTACACAAGGCACAAAAGGCCTATCGACGGCAGGTATACGAGCGCTACGAGCCCATCGTCGGGTACCAGAGGAAGAACTCGCGGCGTGGGGTGCTCTCGCGACTCGTGTCCAAGCTTCTCAAGAAGAGGGGTCTCTTTTCGCATTCGGACAACGAAGAGACCAAGATCAACAAGATTTTTCACTCGGACTCGCGGAATGGGGGTAACGGGATGTTGCAGGGGCACAAGTACTACTTTGCGATCAACTTGGTGCGCTCCATCGGACTCCGGTATCCGCGTGGACCGCGCTGACCAACCCATCCTACGCACATACGCACACAGTACAACTCGTTCGACATTATTCCCGATCTTTTTTCCAACATGTTCCGAGTCTCGGCAATCTTGGGGTACAACAATGTCTTCATCTCGGTCTACGAGAACGGCTCGTCGGATCAAACTAAGGCTTTGCTGCGAGTCTTTGACGCCCTCTGTCGCTCTGTCGGATTGCGTGTTACGATCCGATCATCGCAGCGTCGCCGTGGTGCGTTCGCGCATCGTATCGAGTACCTCGCCGAGGTGCGCAATGCCGCGCTCGTACCGCTCCAAGAACTTCGCGACGCGACCGGCGAGGTCTTTGACTCGATCATCTTCATGAACGATGTCTTGCCCTGCGTCGACGACTTGCTCGAGCTCATTTGGCAAAGTCGACGACAAAACGCCGGTATCACCTGTGGCAGTGATTATATCTTCCACGACCAAGTGGTAAGTCATCTCGAGTCCCCTTCTTAGATTCGGAAGCTAACTTGCTCGCTCTCGGCTCGCTCCTCCAGGGTGCCCCGATCTTTTACGACAAGTGAGTACGATGCGTCGGGTCCATCAACAAGAATAGGTTGCTGAAGTGCGCTTTCTTTTACCGCGTTCAGTTGGGTCGCTCGAGACATCAACGGCACCGCTCTGGAGAATGCCCCCTTCGAGAACGTCTTCCACGACACCGAATCTACACGCCGCTTCCAGCGCCACTTGCCAATTCAGGTACAATCTTGCTGGAACGGTATTGCGATTTTGGACCCGGCACCGATGTACGCGCACCCGCACGTTCGGTTCCGCATGGCGAACTTGCCCAAGGGCGAGTGCTCGGCGTCCGAATGTTCGCTCATTTGCAACGATTACTGGGAGGCGGGCTACGGACGCATTTTGATGATCCCGCGGGTCAAGTTGGCTTATGAAGGGGTGAGTTGGTTCGTGTTGTCCTATGCGTGCTCTTAAGCTCACACGAAACTTTGACCGTCCCAACAGAGTGTCTTCCACCTCATCCACCCCGAGCGACGGAACCTCACAACGATCCGAGGCTACACCCGCCTTGGAGGGAACGCCGACGACCCGCATTCAGATCCCCAAGATCGATCATGGCACGGTCCCCACGACCGACTGTTCCGCCGAGAAGAATCGGAAGCGATCGTGTTCAAGCAGCCGCCACCTTACGTATGGTGTTGGGGTTGGGATGGCCCCGGTGATTTGGACGGTCCAGACGTGGAGCCGATTTGGGAGAAGATGCCGAATCTGACGTTTGATCCGGTGATTGTGAGACACGATCGGTCGTTTGTAGAGCTTGGATAGGGTGGTGTGATAAAATACCCGGTGCACAGATGCAATTGGTGTGCGGAGCCGATAGAGTCTCTGTGGAGTCGATCTTGAGTGACTCGATGGCGAGACGTAGGGTGACATCTCGCCTTTGGGTTCGCTCCAATAGGCATGATAGTTATCTCTTTGTTACAGCCCTGTTGATACATCAACTCTTGCAAGCTCTGCGCCAAGCGTCCGGGTCCAATCCTCCATTTCACTTCTTGCCCCCTTTCTTCCCCTCACCTTTGCCCTCGCCCTCCCCTCCATCCTCTCCTTCCCCTTTCCTGACGGCCTCGTGCAGTTCCTTGAGACCGGTCTTGCCCTCGAAACCTGCGCCTCCCATCATTTGCAGTGCGTTGAAGGCCTGCTTGGGGTCGACTTCGATGCCGGCCGAGCGGAAGGCGGCCATGAGGGATTCGGCGGCTGTTCGCAGTTCTGGATCCCTGAGGGTGGATGGAAGGATCAAGGGTCAGAAGGAACAACATTCACAAGGAACGACCCGTTCATGTGCATCAGGAGCTGTGGCCACTGAGCCGAGCCGTGCCTAGCCGATCGCAGGAACAAAGGGGATTGAAGCAGGCGGTCCGTGCCAGCCTGCAGCTTCATCTAGGAACGTCGAAAAAGAACTCACTGGGCAAGTTTGTACATCATGCTCATGGTCGGAGCATCGCCATTCCTCAGGTCGACGCCGGTCTTCTCCTTGACGATCTCGGCGAGTCGTTCGATCGATTGAAGCACCTCAGGATGGCTCTGCAGCCTCTCGAACAAGGGGACCTCGGATTGGAAACCTCTTGCTTCCCAGGGGGATTGGGGAGGTGCTTCGGAGGCGTAGGAGGTCGAGGTGGAGGAGAAGGTGCAGCGCAGGGACGAGGTTGGGAATTGCGAGGTGGTGGCGAGCGGGGTGAAGGACACCGCGGCGCTCGTGGATGGTCGGGTGGGTGTAGAAGCCAATGATCGGAGCAGAGGAGTCACTCGAGTGAAGCGGGATGCGGCCATGGTGACGAGCTGCGAGTGCTGGGTGGATAGATCCAGTGAGATGAATGCAGCGGAGGGTCGCAAGCGAAGCCAGCGTCAGCGTCGCAAGCACAGCGTCGCAAGCACGCCGCTCTCCCGGCGCCCGGGTCTTGGCAGAGTCAGTTTCTCGGCATGGCACTGCTCGCCTTTTTCGTTAGCTCGGGCACCTAACAAAGTCATGCTTGAACAAGGGGAATTTGAATATGGTCGTTATTGAGATTGGAGCACATTTGAACGGAGGGTAGCACTCGAGCTGTGTCGATTCTTAAGCTGACCCCGGCCGCAACGGATCTCCGATGTTTGGGCCGGACTGCCCGAGATTCGTCCGCTCCGCGCGCCTCGTGTGCGAGCCTCAAATCGCGCGGTGAATGGAGATCACGGCCTACTCCTCTTCCCACCTCGACCTGGGATCAAACGGATCCTCTCTCTTTCCTCCTCACCTCATCAACATGTCCACATTCGCCAAACAGTCCTTCGATGCCATCGGCTATGCCCTGTCAAGACCGTGAGTTATCGGCGCCATACCAAGACGACGACGTGGCGAAGTGTCGCCGCTTCGCTTGAGCCCCACTTGACTTCGCAAGCCGACGGTGCCCATACTCATACCGAGGTGCTTCCTCCTCATTCGCAGTGCGTACCCGCCCAAGGTCTATCAGCACATACTCTCTATCGCCTCCATCCCCTCATCCTCGACCATTCTCACCAGCACCAGCGGCAAGTCCTCACCGTCCGTCTTGGTCGACCTCGGCTGTGGCCCCGGCTTGTCAACTTTCGCCTTTGTACCTCATTTTGATCGGGTACTAGGTCTGGACCCATCCAAGAACATGGTTCACCACGCAAATGAGATCCTTCAGGGGAAGGACACGTCTGCTCGAGACAAGCTTAGGTTCGCGCAGGGCAGAGGTGAAAATTTGTCCCAGGCCGTTCTGGGCCTCGAGGATCGGTCTGTCGACCTGGTCGTAGCAGGTGCGTATCCTAGGGAGGCTATTACTTGGAAAGTTCCTGATGGTGCTGACCACGTGGGACTCATCATCCCTCTACAGGCCAAGCTGCTCACTGGTTCGACGCTCAAGCCGTCTACTCGCAACTCACTCGGGTGCTCAAACCAGGGGGCTCTCTTGTATTCTTCGTGCGTTGAGAAGCAGGATTATCAGCTCACACAGTTGAACCCTTCACTCACAAACCGCATTCTTACCTCTCAGGGCTACGGCGAGATGTTCTTCTCTCAACCCTCGTCACCCGAGTTGAACAAACTCGTCCCCGAGTATTCGCGCAACTTGCTCAAAGATTACTGGGAACAACCCGGTCGAGGGATTGCCGAATCCTTGCTATCCCTGTACCCCTTCCCTGCCGACGATTCGGATAACAAATGGGACACCTCCTCATTCCGAAGGGACTTCTTCCTCCGACCAGCTTCGGACTCTCCTTCTCCGACCGTGCCAACCAACCCCGAGGACCCTCAAAACATCCGAATCGAGAAACACGATCTGGTCTTGGAGCGTGAATGGTCATTGAAGGAGCTCGAAGCGTATCTGAGGACGTGGTCGTCTGCACACACCTACGACGAGAAGCATGGTCCCGACTCAGACGTTGTCAAGTCTTTCGTGGAAAAGCTGACGGCGAATGGGTACGGGGAGGGTCGAGCAAATGGCAAAGAACGCATCGCTTGGGAGATGGGCATGATCTCGGCTCGTTTGGCTGCTGAATGAATTTGCTGCAATGACACAAGCAATGCCAGAAATGGGGTTCTAATTTCTCCGCGTACTTTTGCTCTTCTCCCACGCCTCTTCTCTCGCTTGCTCGGTCCGATTTAGGAAATCTTGCTTGTCCAAGTATCCGCCCTTCCTGTTGTGGTTCAAGTCGTCCTGCAGGCCTTCCTCCTTGGTGACGAACTGACCCCAGTCAAGTTTGGACTTCTCGAGCGTGTTGAGTTTGGCCGGTTTCGAGGAGAGTGAAGCGGCTAGGGCTCCGAGACCGCCTGATCTGGGTCGACGAGGTGCTGACGACGTCGCCGGTTTCGCCGATGCTGGGGGTTCTGTCGTCGCTGAGGTGGTGGTTGCCGAGCTCGACTCTGGTGCGCTCTCCGAGTCGGCGCCGAACAAAGAATCCAGCTTTGATACCGTACTACTCGATGCACCGTCGGATTTGGAAAATGTTGCTGATGGTGGTGTTTGACTTTGCTTGGCGAGCCATTCTCGAGCTTCAGTCGAGTCTATCGGCACTTCCTTCTCTTGCCTGCGAATGGGAAGGGTTTTCGACGAGAGAAACTGACAGGTCAGCATACAGACTCCATGACCTTGGCTTGACTGCACAACGCACATGACGGTCTCTCCGACGAACTTGTACTCGACTTGGATCTTGATTGTCTTGGGTTGACTCGACTTTGTCGCCGAGAACGAAGACTTTGTCGAGTCATTGTGGGGGGTCAAAGTCGTCGCAGTTGATGTGGTTGCTGCTCTTGTTGAAGTGGACGGTGTAGTGTATGGGTCTGGTTCCGAGTTGAAGGAGGCCCACAGATCCTCGACATCTTGTTTCGTCATGCTGGTGTGGGGGGGTGGGGAATTTCCAGGAGCTCTAGTCAGCCTCCCAGAAGGACAGTGCTTGCCGCGTAGACTGACGATGGCTCTGCAGGCTGTTCGACATGGGACGTCTTGTTCCTCTTGTTGGGTCGATCGTCGTCCGAGTCAGAGTCGGAACCGGACGAGCCAGCGCCATCGGCATCGTCCTCGAGCGTAAAGTCGTCGTCATCGTCATCCGAGGGCAGCAAGGAGGGGTCGTCGGCGGCGATCTTGACGTGTTTGGTGATGGTCATGGCTGTCTTTCTTGTGTTCCGGTTGAGGTTGGTGCTGTCTGCCGGTGGGAGCAATGCAGGGAATGTGTGGTGTGACGCAGCTGGCTCTACTCGCCGTCCGGTGCGACGGTTGTGACGCGTCGCGCGTGCGAGTTGGCCATTACAAACCTTTCCTAATCGACGGGTTTCAAATTTCAAGTCATGACTACGCCGTGGGCCAACAGTCCGGAGCGCTCTCCTGTCTCTGCGTACACCCAAACGACCCTCACCGCACTGAACATCACCTCGACCCGGCTTAGGCATCAAGAGTCGAGGCTGTTCCACTTGTCGACGTGTGTCCCCTTTGGCTGGTAGCTTCCTCTCACCCCACAGCGTGAGTCGGCTGGTTCGCTCGCTTCGTCGGCGCACGGGCACGTGGTCCACCACATTGCGAGTTCGGGCGCACCACCCCCACAATCGGGTCCACGTTGGCATTTTGAAACTCGAGCCTAGACATGATCGTTGCCTAGCTTCTACTCGAATCACAACTGGCCAGGATCACAGAAGCTGACACCCTTGGGCTCGCGTCGCCGCCACTCCGTCGACTTCGCAGTCACCCAGCAGCCAATCCGTGCGAACCTCGGAGCCCCGGATCCACACCGTCCGCTCGGGCAATCCCATCCACCACCCAACACATCCTCATCCCTCGAAACCATGTCCTCCTCTACGACCAAGCCCAAACCTAAACGACGCTCCTCTGCAGGCGGCAGCGCCTCCTCGTCGGTTCCGACCGCGATCGACCCCAAGTTGATGGAGCTCGCTCGCCAAATCGGCGTCAACCGCTTCAACGCGCTCGTGCAGTCCCGTGCGAGCAGCACTAGAACCTCCGCTTCCACCGCACCAGACTCGGCTTCAGTTCCATTTTCAAAGGCGACTAATGTCTCAATGGCCGAGTCCAGTCGGAGCAAAGCAGCCGAGACGCCTGCGGAGGGCAAGCCGACCTCGAAACGAAAGTCCGCCAGCTCGGTTGCCCCTCCTGTGGGCGAAGCACCACCGAGCAAAAAGGGCAAGTCGACAATCAAACACAGCAAGCACCACAATGACAAAGACGACAATGGTAATGATACCCCTACCAACGACGTCGAGGAGGAGCGCAAGGCTCGAAAGAAGCAGCGAAAGTTGGACAAGAAGGAGGCTAAGCGCAAGGCCGCTCTCGAGGCTGAAGCCGACATGGAAGTGGATGAGTTGGCATCGCCCGGCAGAGGTAGCAAGAAGAAGAAGAGCAAGAAAAAGCAGGAGAAGGAGGAGAAGAAATGGTCCAAGAAGAGCAAGACGCTGGACAAGGGCAAGGGCAAGGGCAAGGTGGCGAGTGCGACATCCCTTCCAGTGTGTTTCGGCGACGAGGAACTGATGATTCCAATGCGGCTTGTCTGGTCACTGTAGATCGTGCAGGATATCCCAGGCGAGTCTTCTTCATCCGCGGCGAACGACCACCCGAGCCCGCCTCCAAAACCTATCGCCGAGGCCAAATCCATGTCCATGTCGAGCAGCAAACGGGCTCGACCCTCCGACCTTGATTCCGAAGTCGCGATTTCGCCCATCAAACTTCCCCGCAAGAAGCGCAAGCTTGCGAACCGCTCATCTGCGGTCCTCCCGTCCACTCAAGCCAACACCGCCGTTTCGGCCCCTATCCGCCCATCAGTGAACGGTCTCCCTTCGACTTCCACTGCCTTGCGAGACCTCGAACAATTGTTGGTGCAGACGGTGAAGGCTCTCCGCGCATCTCCTTCGTATGCACGTGAATCTGGTGTGTTTGGTGAAGGCATTGTTCAGCTGTTCCAAGCGCTGGTCGCCAAGGTTGCGAAGGCCGACACACGACAAGACGCGCCACCGGCGTCGATCAACGACGACGATGAATCGACGACACCCGAAAGGGACGAGCATGAGTACGAGCAATTTCGATTGAATCAGAACATTGGTCGCACGCCTTTGGACCGAACCGAGGCTCCTGTGGCCTCGACCTCGACTTCGACCTCATCGTCAACGCACCCCGCTCCCACCTCGACATTTGCGGCACGCTCCACCGCCGCCCCTACCTCCCAGGCGCCAGAGACTGAAGCCTGTGCCGCCATCAAAGCCTGTGCCGCCAAAGCCGCCAAAAAGTTGCTGAAGAAGGAGCGACGAGAAAAGAAGCAACAAAAGGGGGTAGCCGCCGAGGCGCCTTCGAGCTCCCCTGAGGAGCAAGAGGTCGTCTCGTCTGCACCGGGCCAAGAAGATGGATCGGCAACGCCATTGGTCTCTCCCAACAGGAGCGAGAGGGTGAACAAGGAGCGACCGATTCGGAAGCGATTGGGCAAGCTGGAGAAAGGCGCCTTGAGGTCAATGAGTCAGTCGGCCGGGTCATCGAGACAATCGTCGTTGGCCTCGACTTTGACGGTGCCTCCGGCTCGAGAGGAGATCGTGATCAAGGTGTCGGACTCGCAAGCGGAGGAAGCCGAACGAGCGGCTATTCTAGCGGCGGAAGCAGCGACCGACTCGTCGGCCTCTTCTCCCGACGAGTACGCTCCGCTCAACCACAGCGCCGACCCCGCCATTCGCTTCCGTGGCGAACACGACGAGGCTTTGGAGAACGAGATTGATCAGCTCGCTTCCACGCCCGCGCTGGCGAGGCCTTCCAATCCCCTCCGTCAGGCCCCATCGTCGACCGTTTCGGCGTTTTCTTCCGAAGATGACTTGGAGGAGGTTGAACTCTCGTTGAGGACCCATGCTTCGCCGCGGAAGGATCGATCGTTGTCTTTGGATCCCGAGTTAGAGTTTGGGGACGAGTCTGAACCCCAGACCGAGGACGAGGACATGGAAAAAGACAACGAGGGGGAGGATGGCGACATGAGCGTCATCAGCAATGACGGCAAAGAGGAACAGCAGGAGGAAAGGGTGGAGGGAGACAACGATCGACCCGCACGGCCCAAGATCCAGCACGATGGCGATGCAACCATGGACGATGCGCAAGCGCAAGCGCAAGACGAGTCCCCGGTCGTGAAATACGACGTTCACCAATCAAGCCCGACCACGAACGGTGTTGTGCCCTCGCCGGGTCAGCGAAACCCAGTCGATCCTATCAACGTCCCGCTCCCTCCCTCTCCCTCGCCTCCACCCCCGATTCGCACCATCGGCCATGACGATTCTGACGCCAGCTCCTCATCCGACGACGACGATTCCGACTCGTCACCCTCGTCGACGGCTTCGAACCGAGCTTATCGCAAACCCTCTCGCCCTTCGATCGGTGCCGTAGCGACGAATGCCTTTGGTTCGGCCGCGTCGATGCGCATGAACCGCGCCAAGCGACAGTCGAGCCCGCTTAAGGCGTCGTCACTCGCGCCGACCCTGTCGAGCACCGGTCCCGTGGTCGACAAGGACGCCGAGATGGAGGATGACATTGACGAGCTGTTTTCGCAACCGGTTCCCAAGAGCGCGGTGCAGAAGCTGTTGCAAGATGCAGAGAAGGAGGAGCGGCGACTCGAAGAACACACGGGACGGTCACCGTCGGTTTCTTCCTCTGAAGCCGACACGAACAACGCCGGGGCCGTCGCAGAACCCTTGCAGGAAGGCGCCGTGGGGGAGCAAAGGAACGGCGATGGTGATGCTGGCGCTGCTAGCATGCACTCCTTCAAGTGCATCAACAGTAGTCTCGAAACGACGATCGCTGAACCCGTGGAAACGGCGAATCTGTCGGGCATCGCAGCGCAGGCGAGCAGCGCCCCCGGCACGCCGTTGATGGACACCCAGGGCTTCCAGTTGCTCCGACCGGACCACCACGGAGATGACTTGGACGAGAGTCAGTACGCGCCCTTGATCAAGGGCAAGCCGTTGTCTCTCGAGGCGACGCAGCAGACGCAGCAATTCCCCGGACTTGTAGACCACGAGGACAAGGGGAGCCAAAAGGTACGTTTCGACGTGGCTGGGCATACCCGGATATCCTAGGAGGTTTTCTTTGGCTGATGTAAGACCCAATTTTTGTGTGAGCAGTCATCGCAAATCATCCTGAACGGCTCGTCGCAAGTCAGGAAAGCCGTCGATGTCGCGACACTGGACGTACCCTCGAAAGCGACGCCGAACGGACGGTTGACCCGAGCCGCTAGTCTCCGTGCGAGGACCGCATCGCCCGACCCTTCTGCGACAGCTCCACCCGCAATCGCGCCGTCATCCAAGACTTCCGTCAGCGCTCGACCACCTTCCACGTCCCAGCCGTTGCCGACGACCAGCTTCCGAGGCCATGGTCGTGCTTCGTCGATGCGCGCCTTGTCGCAGCTGGATGAAGCGACCCCTCGACGCTCGATGCGGCATGCCGGTCCTTCGACGAGTCAAGCTTCTGCGGCTTCTGCGAAAGGCGCCGCGGTTCCTGCTTTGAGTTGGGCCAGGAAGTGCGATGATGGCGAGAATGAGAGCGATGAGGATAGCAGTGAGGATGAGGATCGCAAAGCGAGCAGCACCTCCATCAAGTCTCGAAAATCCAAGGTGTTGTGGAATTGATTTTCCGGAGATGTCCGGTACTTGAATCTATTTTATTTTTACTTGCATGTTTGCACGTGCGCGGTGACTGTAATTGGCAGTACAGAACTTATCATTCGCACTTGGATTACCACCATTCGAACCTGCTGCGAACCAACCTCAACCACGGGAAGTATATCTTCAGTGCGTAGATTTATGAGTGAGTAAGACCTGAGTAGAATATTGACGGGTTCCTGAGCAGGTCTGTGTATCGGTGCGGAAGACTGACTGATGTCCGAGCAGGAGATGTGCCATGACATCATTCAAGAGGACAACGCCGCTGGCATCCAGGTTTCCAAGGATCCCGTAGATCGCATGCGTACCAAGCACTTCGATATCGCTCATCTCTTCGTTCGAGGACGAGTTTAAAGCTTCGGGCGAGGTCGAATTCGAGTACTGTCCAACTCACCTCAATGCTGCGGATCTGATGGCCAAGCCCCTAGGACCTCAACGCTTTGATCAACTTCAGGCGCTTCTTGGAATGGTCTCGTTACGACTCATTTACTGGTAGGAGTGTTAGAAGCGGGGTCTGAGAGGTTAACTTTTTGTTACTAGTTTTGGTTAATTGTTTTTATTATGCGCGCGCCCATCTCTGTCCTTGCCAAGCTTTTTTCTTTTAGTTCTCTTCTCCACTCTATTCTCGTCATCTCACTCGTGTATCTAGGAGCTGAGTCGTGGAGTACCTCTTAGTCCTTATCTATTAAAGTGGCGGCACTGACTCGATGAGAAGTAGCTCGTCGACGCAATTAAAGGTGCCGCGTAGGCGAGCCCTCGGATCGCTTCACGAAGGAGTCGAGCGATCGACGCTGCCAAAGGCGGCTCGCACGGCACACAGGTCACGGGGAGAACGACGTGGTGCGCCCGATGCTGTACCATGCGACTGTGCAGCAGCATGGCCCGTCCGATCCCTTCGAGCACGACGAAGGTGGGTTCGTGGATCAGCGACCCCTTGATCCCGTAGATCCAGATGAACACTTGCGCTCCGTTCGACTTGATATCACGAAGGACAAAGATAGGAGGGATGAGCCGGACGAAGGGGCTCAAGATGAGGGACGAGTTGAGAGATGCTATAGGGACTTCTCAAGAGAGTTGAGGACGAGGGACGAGAGCAGGGATGTGGCCTTTGGCGAAATTCGAGTTGCAGAAAGGAAAGGGAGAAGCGAGCTACGAAACTGGGGAGCTAGGTCAGAGGCGGTGGAAACCAAGAGAGGTGTCGAAAAGGCGATGATTAAGTAGGCGGTGGTCGAGGACTGAATGTAGTAATAGTGGATAGTCGAGCTTGAGAGTCGAGAGCGAGAGTTCAAAAGTCGAGAGCATAGCGTAGGAGACGAAAAGGGAAAGGGACAGAGCGCGACACGAGAACGACGGTGGCAGTTGCGCGGGAAACACGTAGGCGCGCGGAGTCCAGAGTTGGAAGTTGCGGAGTCCTCTTTCATGACACTTGAAGCCTCAGCGTCAGTAGGCCTCTTGGGCATTGACCTCCTCGGAGAGGGGCTGCTCGAGCAGAGAGCGCGTCACCGGGTCGGGCCCGCCGGAGGCAAGGAGGAGGCAACGAACCCGTAGAGGAAACCGTTCTAGATCCTCGACGCCGTGCAAGAGCGCAAGCGCAGAGCGCGCACGGGATGGGTCAAGGCCGCTCGTCTCTTGTGGGTGGTAGAGCTCGGATTCGAGTCTTGTCGTCTGATCCGGCGTGACTGAAAGAAGAAGCAAGCCTGGGACTTTCGGTGCCTCGATGCATGCTAGGCATACTTGTGCCTCGTTCGTCAAGACTTTTTGTCGCTTGACCGGGAGAAAGGACAGGTCGGAGAACGGTCGAGCGAACGCACCGAGAGCCTCCGAGTCGATGGGATCCCGCACCCTCTGGAAGACATAATACATTCAACAACTGGCTGGGCTCGGAGTGCTCCAGTGCTCGGTCACGACAACGGTCGTCGTCCTCAATCTTGCTGTGGGTGGCTCATTCCCGCAGAGGCGCTTTGCGAGAGAGATTCTTGTCGATGGCTGCGCGCGCAAGCTACTAGCCAGATAGTCGGCGGTATAGTTTCCGTCAATGATGTAAACAACATCATAGCAAGCGATAGCTTGGGACGATTTCTGTTTCCCAGCCCAGTTGGAGATGTGGTGACAGCTCGTGTGATTGAGCCGATCGCTAGACTTGAACGGGTCTGTGGAGGATGTCGAGCCTTTTTTAAGATCACCAGTTTGATTATACTCCCGTGGTGTCAGAGAGGAGCCATCGATTCATAGAAGTAGATGGAGACCACACACGAAAAAGTTGAAGCCTGCTCAACACTGAGGGCGAACAGCGTGCAGGGGACGAGGTAGGACAGGAGGGGTTTGTTCAAGCCATTCCGACCGGGTGCCCGGCTCGAGTGCTCGGGACGCGCGACAGCATGCGCTCCGAATCGTACCAGCCCTCCCCCTTACCCTTGCACCTGGCTCAAGAGACCGCAGCGCGGGGCATGATAACGAGCTCTCCAAGCATCGTTGCGGTCTCAACTTGTATGCACTTTTTCGTCCCCAGGCGAGCAGCGAGCACATAGGAACGAAAGGGTGGGATGACCCTACGGGAACAACCAGGATGAGAGCACCGGGGAAACAAAACTTTAAAAAAATGTTAACCCGTAGGTTACCCTTTCTGACTGCATGTTGTCATCCTTGTGCAGGGGCCCTGATTGGTGGAAAACCGGTGTGCGTGGGTGTATATGCTAGGTGGTGAGTTCAAGGCGAACCATGCGAAATGACCCTCATCGAATGCATTGATTCGACGTACATGCTAATCTTCTCTGTATCGTTCCAATTTTAATGTTAGCCAGGCCACCGAAGTGGCCGGCGATCAAACACGGGCTCAAACCTCTCTTATAACCGCCAGGTGCTTGAAGCTAAACAGCGCGCTTGTGGTGACGAAAAGGAGAATCTCGAAGTTTTTTGAGGCTGCCCTGGGGGGCTTTTCTATCCGCCATGGCACCACGCTGTGCAACTTCTCCTACCTCTTGAAAAACAATTCATCTTGTGTGATGCACCTGTCATCTTTTTCCTTAGCCTCTATAGTTGCTACACCGCTCTCCGTCGAATATTGAACGATCTCGAGCCATCCGCGCGGTCCGGGCGCGCTGTGGGGACTTTGTGTCTTGAAAGGCGCAGATTCCAAGTCTGCAGACGGTGGCTCTCCGGCTATGTCGGGGAGCCCATCTTGAGAAAAGAGACAAAAAAGTTGCCGAAGAAAAGGGGAAAAAGGGAGGGAGGTAGGGAACCTAGCGCCCCAATGTTCTCGGTAGGTGTTTTGCACATGTTACCAATGCTCTACTTGAAATGAGGCTTCCGTTCGGTTCCCGTACCACTTGGTTTGTGTATGAAAGACTCAAGCCAGACATGCCAGACATGCCAGTTGCGCGGGAAAGATGAAGGCGCGTTGAGTCCAGAGTTGGGAGTTGCGGAATCCTCCTTCATGACTCACCGCCGCCAAGGTAAGCCTCGAAACGCCGGCTGGTTGGGCCCAGAACCCTCCCCCAATTTGCCAATGGCTCTGCGCTTTTTGTTCGCCTTTGTACCGAGGCTAGATTCTCTCTCCTAATCTCAGGAGATGAGAGCTGCTCCCAATGATGAAGCCAAAGCTGAACTCTCAACCCGGCGGTCTGAGGCTGAGACACCTCAGCTTCCCCATTTCCTCCATGCGACCACGCGCCAAAGTACTCAAGCGAGCCAGTTCCATATGGCCCGATTGCAACAAACATCACAAACATTGCTATCCTTCCGAAAGCTCGAAAAATAAAAAAGCTTTTTCACTGAACCTTCTTTCTCCACCTCTTCACCACCGCCGGTCGACTAGGCACGAAAGCCTTGAACCCATCGGGGAGGCGCAGCCAATCCAGATCCATTTCCACCGGCTCGACTTGGGCCACACCGGGGGTAAGTTCGAGGATCTCTTCAAGGATGGGTTCGGGCAACCTTTCGGGGATGGGATCTAGGATTCGATCTGTCGCAGGTGTGGATGTGGGTTTGATATCTTCTTCGAGTATCGTCGGTGTAGGGTCTTGCAGTGTCGGTGTAGAATGGGGTAAGGTGCGTTGAGTGGCTCGGATCGGGGATGTGGCGCTTGCTGGGACGGAGGGCGCGATGATCGTGGGGCTGGCTGTGGCTGTCAAAGGCAGA
Organism: Microbotryum scabiosae; assembly: GCA_022702605.1. NCBI lineage: Eukaryota > Fungi > Basidiomycota > Microbotryomycetes > Microbotryales > Microbotryaceae > Microbotryum > Microbotryum scabiosae. Next base: position 618,780 of record JAHWDV010000014.1, on the reverse strand, counting down.
GGCATCGTGAACGGTGACGAAGGCGCCATCCCGTTCGTTCGAGAGGACTCGCTGGCAACACACGAAAGCGAGTCAGCCCTCGGTCTCACAAAAACGGGCTTCAACGACAAACTCACGGCTGCCTCGGCGCGTACGAGCCCCTCGTCCCCTGCTCCTGTCCAGCACTGGGTTGTCCCTCAACCTGCGTAACCATTTCTAAAGGTGAGATCCCCGACACTTGCGTCGAATCGCCTTCCCCTTCTAGCGGCGTCAAAGGCTCGAACGTCGCAGTGGGCATTTGGCCCGGCCTCAGCATCTGCGACGATCGGAACGCCGAAGCTGAAAGGTCACTGAGGTTCCCTTCCGCCGAAGTTCGTGGCGGAAGAACTCGTTCAGCTATATTGGTATCCATTCGTGGTGGCTTTTCGTCTTGGACGAGGCACACTCGTTTTTGGCGATGCCCTTCTTCCCGGGACAATAGCTCGAGATGTTTGCCTTCAGTCTTGATCGTCAAAGGCTTGATGTCCTCGTCGAGTTGAGGCAAGAAGGAACTGGGTCTTGAAAAAGGGCTCGAAGGAAGCACACTTGACGTCAATAACGCTGATTCATCCCATTCATCTTCAGACGAATTGAGGTCGTCAACGTTCATCTTTTCATCGTTCGCCATCGTCGATGCTAAACTTTGGTGATGCTTGACGGTAGAAGTCGAAGACGAAGAAGAAGAAGACGAAGAGGACCTTCGCTTTTTTCGTTCGGGAGGTGACGACGGCGTCCAATCGTCGTAGAAATGTTCTTCAACTTCTTTGAGCAAGGATATGACTTCGGAGAGCGAGGATGAGGCGGCGAGTGGGTTCGAGGGTTCTTTCTTGGGGACTTTGAGAGGAGAGTGAGCAGAGAGGGCGGGGATGGGCTCGACGACGGTGATAGGGGCCTGGACTAGTTCGGCGTTAACTCCGGGAGCGGCGGCGGGAGCGGGCCACGACGCCGTCCGGACGATGGACATCGTACTGGGTACGTTAGAGGTGGAAGCGACCGGGGAGGGATCGACAATGTTTGCCGACTCGGCTGGAACTGCATTCGATGGACCTTCGGGCTTGGTTCGATCTCGAGGACTCCACTGGCTGGGCTGTGCAAAGGAACGTAGGAAAGAGCTTTAATATCAGTCTGGAAGCCATACTACCATACTCCCAACTCACCCCGCTGTACTGTGGCAGAGTCCAATCGATCGCTCGGTGGTACCCATTCATAGGCGGTTGCTGCTTGACCCCCTCGGGTTCGCGTTGTCCACCAACCCTAACCTGAGCCGCATCGACACCCGAACGGGAGCCCAACGAGACGCGAGTATTGGGATGCGGATACAAGTCGGGCAACGTCTCCAACGACACTTGACCCGAATTGGCCTGACGTAAAAGTTCGGCCCGGTTCGAGACCTGCGCGGCTTCCTTCTTGCTGAATTCGAGTTGTTCGATCCATTGATACAATTCCGGATGACCACTCTTCTCGGATCTGTAGTCCCGGACGGACTTATCGGAATGACGGGACGTGAGACCACAGAAGAGACCGAAATGGCGAAATTCGAGGACGCGGAGTACGAGGCGTGGGGAGATGGCTTCGAAGCGTTTGGCGGAGAGGTTGTATCTGATCGGACTGGCATAGACGTATTCGTACGAGGTGATGGTGAAGATGTGTTCCTTGAGTGCGGTGAAGGCTTCCGCGCTGTCGCTGATGGAGCAGTGGGGTGTGGGGAGGGGTCAGAGGGTCACGTGACGTTTGGTAGCGCGGGTGAGAGTGGGTGTGACTGACTCCTTAAAGGCACGCACGACGTCGAGTGGGATGGCGACATGAATCCACAGATCACTATCGGTCATGGTCGCCCACAAGTAGTCCTTGTCGATGCCCGTATCGAGTCCCGAAGTCTAGAAGAGCGACGCGTTTCGACGCGATGGTCAACATTCACCGTCCCCTCTCGTGGCCTGCAGCTGAACTCGCAGCCAGATGGATGGAGTAAGCTCACGTCTATGAGCTGCAGCTTGTGTTGCTTGTCCATGGTCGCACCGAGGTGAAACTTGTACTCTCGGCTGTAGGCGATCGTATCCTTGGCGATCCACGCCTTGATCGGCGACTCGCCCGGACCGACCATGTCTGTGCGTGTTTGTGTTGGGAATGGCAGGGAGGTGGGAGCCTCTTGAGTACGAGGATCTCTCGCTCCGTGGAGACGGGTCGAGGTAACGGTCGAGTGAGAGAGTAGCTGCCAGAGAGGGGACGGCTCATCGTTCGATCGACCGACGAATTCAACGAGATGCCTCGCGAGGTCTTGCGCGGTCTCGCGCGCTTCGTCGAGCTCACTCGCGCCTCCGTCTCTCTTCCTCCTGCTCATCCCACCCATCCACCAGCCACACCACTCCGACGCCAACCCCAGGCTTTGAACCATGTCAATCCGTCGGCCCCCAACCTCCATCACCCTCAAGCCCTCGGACGTAGCCGAAATGCAATCCTTCGTCCACGCCCGTCAAGCAGCTCAACAAGCCCAAGCCGACGGTCAATCCACCTCGGATCCTAATGCTCCTTCGTCCTCGATGACGGGCGATCATAACGATGCCAAGAGGAAGAAAAAGGTCGGCGGTGTGGAGGGGATGGGGAATGATACGCAGAGTGAGGTGATTAGGGCTAGGAATGAGAGAATTGGCGTTTGAGAGGCGACAGCTCGTCACAAGGACAGTGGGTCGGAGGGCATCGAGAACTGTATTGGGATGGTACCATGCGATCTTCCGGTGAGTGTCTCTTGTTGGTGGCAGGCTGCTACGGGTCGGGCTCCACGGGCTTTCAGCAGCTGATGACAGCTTTAAACCACGTGACCAGATGGATCACTCGCCCGAGTCAAATGGGGCCCACGGCCACAGCTCGTGCGACCGCACGTCGTCAAAGTTTTTCAAATTCGAACGACAGCACCCATCAGGGAATCGCATGCATATCCAAGATGCACTTCATCGATCGCAAAATTACTCGTCCTCATCTTCCACCTCACTACCTAACGCCTCCAACCTCTGCACTAGCTCCTTGACTCTCTTCTCCAACCCCTCCAAGTTCCCCTTCATCCTCCCTTCATTCTCCTCCAAACTGTTCCCGAATCCTTCCACCACCTCCTTCAACCCCTGTTCAGCCTCGGTCAACCTCCCGACTTCTTCCCTCAACTGAGCGAGTGTCGAGCCGAATTCGTGCGCCGAGGCGTGCAGGGTCGAGAGGGAACGAAGCCGGTTGAGCACGCGAGGGGCGAGAGGTAGTAGGGGGTCTAGACGGGGTAAGAGCGCAAAGAGCGCGTCGATCTTTTGTAGAGCGTCGGGAGGGAGTTGGGTCGACGACGTCGCCTGGGGCGGGTCAGAGGCTGCACCACCGAGGACTGAGGCGGTGTTCGTCGTTGTTGGCCCCTTGTCGGCGGATAAGGCGGGGCCATTCGAAACGGTCATCCCACCTGACAAGGCAATGTTCAAAGGACGTGTATCGCCCAACTTGCGACGCGATTCGTGGAGACGCTCGAGTTCAGAGACGAGCACTTTGACCCGACGAGAGATCGAGTCGAGGTGGCGCGGTTGGGTCAAGAGGGTTAGGAGATGGTCGAGGCGCCCGACGGTCGTCAGTAGAGGGGGTGGGATCGGATGGGCCTGTGTGCGGTAATTGGGTAATTTGAGAGTTCGAATTGTCAGCCATGCGTAGACCCACGCGACACTGACACCCACGCGACACTGAGGCCACTCACCTCGTCGACATCAGCCTCACTCGCTCCGACGAGTTTCTCAATCTCGGCCACGCGTCTCTCCAAATCACCCCGACTCGAAGCCTTATACTCGACCCTGCCCGCCGTAGTTGCACCACCTTGAGAAGTCGATGTGCTCGGTGGTGTTCCATTGTTAGCGGTTCCCAACTTTGCGAGCAGACTCGAAGATTTCTGCACCTTTTCCGATAGTGCGCTCCCCGATTCTACCTTTTGCCCTCCCCATTGCAACACATTCGCTCCATTCTCTGGTTCGCTCACTTGCAATGCCCCCAAATCGCCCCTGAGCATCTGCAGTTGTTGCAACAGGACGGCAGGCGAGACCTCGCGTTGGACCTTTTTCCTCTTGCCCTTGAGATCCATCGAGCTAGCCTCCGCTTGTTCTTGGCCCTCTTCGCCTGTCCCTGCGGATGAGGGTTTCTGCTCCTCCTGTAAAGCCTGCTCCTTTCTGACGTCCTCTTCCAATTCGGCGATTTCGAACCGAAGCCTCCTCAAGCGCTCGAGCGTGGTTTCAGGTTCGTGATTCCCTTCTTCGAGCGAGGGGGAAGGGCCGAGCGCATACGTCGACGTGGTTGGTAGAAGTCGTCGTGAGGATGACGAGGATAGTTTGTTGTGACTGGATGAATCAGCTGTGAGTTCGTCCAAGTCTAAAGGATGAGTATTCCGGGTGACCGTGCTGCACAAAAGGTGCACGGTCCGCTTCTTCTCTCCCCTCCTCCTGATCAACGAAACTCACCTCTCTCAAACCTCGCACCCTGGAACCTCCTCCTCGCCTCGTTCGCATCCAACCTTTTCCCAACGAGGTTCTCGTCTTCTGGACTATGGGGTCGACTGTGGTTCGAGGAAGCACCGGCGCTTCCGTGGGCGGGGTTGAGGGCGCCTCGACGTGTTGAGGAGGGTGAACCGGCTCGAGGGGGTAGGAGGTCCGAGTCCGAGTCGCTGTCGAGCTGTGGGATGGCAGGGAAGGGTTTAGAGAGGTGTTTGTTTGGATTTCTTTTTCTTTTTTCGGATTCAGAGGTACGCACAGCGTGGGTCGCCTCGAGAGGGACATCGGCGGTTTCGTACACGTCCGGTGCGGTGTCCTGCGATGACGACGAGAGGAGAGGAGCCAGGTCAGGAGGTGCCTTTGAAAGAGACCGAGCGGGCCAGAGGGCGCACTCACAATGTCAGGCAAGGACGAGTATTTAGATGACATGCTGTGCCGCCGACGCTGGATGAACGCGTGTGAGACAGGCCAGAATCACGCTCGACGCGACGGAGCGCGCCAGGCTTCCCAGGACGGGCCACGGGCCATGACTCCAATTCGTAATAACCCTTTTGCGCGAAAGCTAATCCCCCCACCTCCCGGTTCTCGCCCGCTCTCGGTCCGCTGCTGCACCTCCATCACCCACCCAAGCAACAAAAGCCAAGCTGGAGGGCCGATCCCTAATCCCACCCCTCCGCTTCGGGCAGCTGGCCTCTTCAGCCCTACCACAGCATGCAACCTCCGCCGAGCCTCCAGCCTCGACCTCTGCCTTCCCCTCCCCCTCGACCAACTCTTCCTCCTTCCCACTCTACAGAGGTTCACTGCCCCGATGGCACAACCTCCCTTTCTTCGATACGCTTCACCTCCGAACCCTCATCTCCCTCGCGCCTAAACCCATCTCGGCCTACGAAGAGAATGGCGAGCTGGTAGGACCAAGTGGAGCGGGGACGAAGCAGACCGAGGAAGGACAGCGCCAAGCAGGCGGGTGTTTGACGACCTGGGCTCGGGAAAGGGATGTCAAGTTGGTGCATGTCAAAGTCGGGAAAGCCAAAGATGGTTCGATCCCCTTTACGGCGGCGACGGTCAAGCAGGTGCTCGAGGTCAGTGTGTCACCGCGCGCTTTTCGCTCTCAGCTGATTCTGAGGGTTGCACAAACACAGCTTTTGATCAATCGGACTGGGTACCCTATTTATATCCATGATTTGGACGGATCGGACGTGGTGGCGGTGATGGGTGCGGCGCTGAGAAAGTTACAGGGATGGTCCGAAGGCGCTTGGTCCGAAGAAATGTCCCGGTTCGTGCACGGGAAAGGAAAGACTTGCACTCCAGGTAGCTCATGCCCGCCTCGAACCACAGATACCTCCGACAACCTCCCCCCGAGCCAGAACACCTCGTCTTCCTACGTCGACTCCTTCCCCCGACCACAAACACCTCCAACAACACCGCCTCGTCGACCATCCCTGCTTCCTCATCTTCCAACCCAACCCCTTCCAAACCCTTCCCCTCCTCATCAACCCTCCCGGACGGTATATTTGTCCCTAAACCTTCGTCCCGTGTGCCTTGGTTATGGCCTCAAGGATTTCCAGGAAAAAAGGGCGTGCATGCGAGTATGAAGGTCGTGGTGGAACATGATCCGAACCTCGTCGCACATGGGCATGGGATTGAGGAGGGAGGCGAAGGGAAGAAGGTTTCCGACAGGGGACGGACGGGGAAGGAAGGGGATAATGGGGCTGGGGCTGGGAGTGGAGGTGGGAATGGAAATAGTGTTGCGAGTGCAGAAGGGTCGGGGAGGACTAGGAGTGTCGTCCCTGGTGGAGTCGGGGAGGAAAGAGCCGTTCAAAGAGCCGTTCATGGGTCGAGGAGTCGCAGCGGGGAGAATGGAGAGACGACCGGGACGGGCGGGAGGCAGAGGGAACCGTCAGGCCATGGGTCCAACGTCGGTGGGTTGAAGGACACCGTAGGAGAAACGAGCGCGTTCCAAGTCAAGGAAGAAGGAGATGGAGAAGAAGGAGACGAGTTTGACGAGGATGAGGAAGAGGAGGAGGAGGAGGATGAGGGTGAGGAGGATGAGGATTTGCAGGTCTCCAAGACGATCGAGGCGTTGGATCTGGGGCTGTGAATTTCGACTAGAGGCTTATTTTACGTGTTGTAACCTTTTTCATCGAATATGTGTCTGGATGACAGCTGTGGGGGTGGAAACGAACGAGAGGAGTTTTGCAAGAATGCTCGGTCATCGGTCCTCGGTCCGAGCCGCGAATATTTCTCTTATCCTCGTTTGTCACATGATAGATCACTACTTCAGAAATGTGCCGAAAATGGGCGAAATGCATGGTAATGGGAGCTCGCTCTCTGCAGACCGGCTAGAATTCAACATCTCACTGCTCTCGTTGCCTGCAGTCACGCGCTCGCTCGCGTTCACCACCACGGGTTCGACTCGCGACAGTCCGTCGACTCGCTGCACTCCTTGGCCGGCCTCTCGGAGGGCGCCCGATGCACCTCGCATGACATCGTCCAAAGTATCGCCCCACCTACTGCCAATCCAAAGGGCCGACATCGTCGGTGTGCCCGAGCTGCCCCCGGCCGACGGTGACGAGGCATGGTCCCTCTTGGACGGCAGCAACGGTACGACCCCACAACCTGCCCGCAGGCTGGGCGAGCATTCGACGAGCAATGGGACCTCGAATGGGGTGTACGGTCACAAGGAGAACGACAGTCGTCGAAGGAGGTTGCTCAAGGGTTTTTACGCTTACTCCATAGCGAGTGAGGTCTATGTCATCGTCGCTGGTATGTCGGCTCGCGTCCCCTGCTGGCAGCTTCGTGTCTCGCGCCCACCCCCACTTGTTTTGCACACGTTGCGCACCCCGACGGAGCTCGACGGACCAAGCTCATTACTGGATTCGCTTGCCCCGAATAGGCAGTCTCTTCTTACCCGTCATACTAGAAACCTACGCACGAGAAAACGGTCGTCTCGGCCCTTCGTACCTCTTACCCTGTCCCCCTTCGTCCAAACTCCCCTCCGACGACGGCGGGACGACCGATTCGACCCGTTGCGCCGTTCGCCTCCTGGGGCGTTACCTCGACACGGCTTCGTTCTCGCTCTATACTTACTCGGCTAGTGTGGCTGTTCAAGCGCTGACGGTGATCTCCATGGGCAATTGGGCTGATGAACGTGCGTTGATGTAGACGAGATATTTTATCGAGGCAACGAGTGATGAGGCGCCGAGCTGATTTTTTTCGCGAGCGCACAGCGAGGGCAAGGCATCGGCTGCTCGTCGCGTTTGCGACGATCGGTACGATCTGCACAATGGGTTTTTTGGTCGTACCTGCGCAATCCCCCGTTTGGCTACTGTGCATCCTCCTCGCTATTGGGGCCAACGTCTCGTTCGGCGCTGGATCGGTCTGCCTCAATTCCTATCGTGAGTGATCTCGTAGTTCTATGAGCCCCAGAGTGAGACCAAGATCAGAGAAATTGCGGGGCAATATTCACAGTTCCTGATCTCGGAAGATCATCATCCCACGTGCTCGAGCTTCACAACACTCTCGACTCGGCGCGACGGCATCTCGCCTCTCTGCGACCACCTTCCACACCTGGTGGTCCTCGTTCAGCGAATCGATCCTCTTCCCAAGTCCCCAGCAAAGTCCCCAGCAAAGTCCTCTTGTCTGCCTCGCAGGCCTTTGTTCGCGCAAGGGACGAGTACATCCAGGCCAAGGCCCTGGCTACGGCCGCAATTTCGTCCAAAGGGATTGCAGTCGGTTATGCAAGTGGAATCCTCGCGCTCGTGTTGGCGTTGGTCCCCATTAGGATAGGGGGTGGATCGTCATGGGGGATGAGGATGGCGATCGCGGGTGCGGGCGCCGCGTGGGGTGGGGGTACCATACGTGAGTCTAATCCACAAAGGTCTAGCCGACTCAATCGGACTGATCGCACTCGAACTGTCTGTGTATTCCTCATGTAGCGGCGTCAATCTGGCTCCGTCCTCCGAAAGACTACACGCTCTCCCAACATTCCCTACCCCACATCCCCATCCGAACGCGCGTCGCAGAAGGTTGGCGAGCGCTCGATCGCATGCTCCACGAATGGCGTCGACTCCCCGCGACTTTTACGTTCCTAGCCGCATGTTTTCTTCTCAGCGATGCCGGGTCGACCATCACTTCAACGGCGATGTTGTTCGCCAAAACGACGTTGGGCCTCCCCACGGCTGCGTTGATCGCGATCGCCGTCATTGCGCCTGCTGCGGGGATCGTAGGGGCCATTACGGCGCCTAAGGTTCAACGACGTTGGGGATGGTCTAATTTGAGGACGTTGATGGCGTTGGCGATAGGGATGTGTCTCATTCCTTTATGGGGGATCGTCGCGCTCCGAAGTTCGTGGCAGGTTTACCTGCTGGCTTTCGTCTTTGGGGGTGAGCTAAAAGGGACGAGGATGATCGTCTCAGGAATCATTCCACTGACGCCGGCCTCGTCTCTTCCATCTCCCCAGCCCTCTACGGTTCGCTCCAAGCCTTCATCCGCACCTGTTTCTCCGAAATCATTCCCCCCTCCCGATCGGCGCAATTTTTCGGTCTCCTCAGCATCACGGATAAATCCTCCTCCTTCCTCGGACCGATGTTGGTCGCGATCATTACGAACGCGACGGGTCAGATCAGGCATGGGTTCGTGTTGATTTTGGTTATGTTGGTGGGGAGTTTGCCGGTTTTGAAATGGGTCGATGTGGAGAGGGGTCGGGAGGACGCGGAGCGGTATGAGAGGGAGGAATTTGAGGGGGAGAGGATAGGGTCGGAAGGGGTTGGAGAAGGGTCGGGGATTGGGACTAGGTGGGAGAGGTAGATGCTCTGGGTGGTGTATAGATTAGAATGAATATTACAACATGGACTTTGTTCTCTTTTCGAATTCGTCTATTTGCCACTTGGACCGGGCTATGACCGTTCCAGCAACTCCCTCCACTCCTTTTCCCACGGTCTCCCTTGAATCTTCCTAGCCACCACACCTCTCGAGACTTTTGGATCGGCCGATCCTTTCGGTGCAGGTGCAAGATACCATAGTTCCTGAAGACCCATCTCGACGAGGTAGGCATAGGTTTGGTCGTAGTGCAGTCCTACGGCTTGAGGACCGTGCGAGTCGTCGGAGAGGGTGAAGCGGCCACCGAGGGATTGGATGAGCTGCAAGACATACACACAAAGTCGGTTGATGTTGGTGAGAAGAGAGGGGGCAAAATATCCTCTGTTGTTGGCTCCTTTCCCTCACACTCACCTCAAAGACATCCCGTCCCGGAAAAGCCGTCTTGCACCCCTTCCTAAAAGCCGAAGCGTTGACTTCGAACAAGGCGCCATACCCAATCGCCTCTTTGACATTCCTCTCAATCCTACTCCACACCTCGGGGTAATGCCTAAACTCTTGATCGGGATAGTACAACCGACACAGATCGAAATGGCCGATCACTTCGGGTTTCAAACGAAGGAGGAGGTCGTGTTGCGCGTCGAAGTAGGAGGAGAAAAGGTGGGTGAATTGGGTTTCTCTTGCTGGGCCTGGAAGAGAGGAGAGGAGGGCATCATAGGTGGGTTGATCGAAATCGATGGGTTGTTCAGAAACGTGGTGGATCGATCCGACGAGGTATTGGATCGGACTTGTCGGGTCCGAAAGGAGGGATTCGAGTTCGTCCAGGGTGTGGGCGTGTATGGATTCGGTTTCGAGGCCTATGAGGAGGGCGATTTGGGAGGCATAGTGGGACTGGAGTCGTTGGGCTTCGGTGAGGTATAAGGCGAAGGTTGTGGTGAGGTCCGAGGGGTTCAGGTGGGCCTTGGGCAAGTGGGGGTGGTCGGGGTCGGGAGGCGGAGGAAGGGGAGAGAGTCAGCCTCCATGTCGGTGTAGGTCCAGCACACCCACAACCTGCCACCACTCACCTCCTCGGGATACAAATCCTCCGCTCTTGACCGGGGCACATGTTCGGTCAAGCCAAAGGTGGTGAACCCTTTTGCGATCGCGGTTTGGACGACTTGTTCGAGCGTGCCTTTGGCGTGCAGGCAGAATTGGCCCGAGTGGGAGTGGTGCGAGATCGTCATGGGCTGATGAGGTGGTGTCTCTGTGGCGGGTGGGGGTGGTTGAGGGCCGGGGAAACCGCGGGCGAAGGAGGAGAGGAGCGGATCTGGCTCCGCACGCTTCAAGCCTTCGATGACGGTGATTGCGAACGGAGCGTCCCCACCCCGGCTCGGCTCTCTGCTGAAATCAGCGGAAAATCCGATCGTTTTCTCCAGCCCGAGTCCAGAGTCTTTGGCATGTGCTACACCTTCTTGTATCCTCAGGTATCATTGTGCAATATTCTCCCGGTGTGATGACGAGTGTCCTCGAGCGGCCACTAGTGTAGTGCGGAATGATGGCGAGTCTGTTGAATGCTCCAAAATGTGCGCCGGCGCTACCCCGCCCGGCCACTCTGGCAGCGGGGCGTTGGGTCGCGGTCGACGTGGCCAGCACGCTCGGCACGGGGCAAGCTCCGACTCTTCACACTTTCGTTCGCTACATCGAGCCAAGGAGGCTCTTCTCTGCCCGACCCCAACCACCATGGCACCGATCCGATCCCCCGCCAAGAAAAAATCGTCTACCACCTGGTGCTGCCGTGGCCTTTCTGTGCTGCTGCTCGTGTGGGCGATCGCCAGCGTGGAGGTCGTCATCGCGGTCAAGAAGCAAGACTTCAAGACGTGCGAGCAAGCAGGCTTCTGCAACCGCAACCGACAACTCGCCGACCGAGCCATCGACGCTTCCTCGACTTGGAAATCGCCTTACTCGATCCCTAACCCCCCCCAGTTCGAAGCGGGCCGTTACGTCGCGTCGGTCAGGAACGCGCTGTTCCCTTTGATCGGCTTCAAGCTCGAGATCCGCTTCCAGAACGATGGCTTGGCGCGCGTGATCGTCGATGAGGTCGATGGGCTCAGGCAGAGGTACAACGAGACCGCTTCTTGGGCCTTGGTCAAAGAACCCGTTCTTGATCTTGACGACGCTCATTACTCGGTCGAGATTGATGCCAAGCAATCGACCATCTCGTACGGTGGCGCGCACAAGAGGCAACAGGTCCACGTCCAACACGACCCCTTGCTCATCACCTTCCTCCGCGATGGTCAACCCCACATCGTCCTCAACGAGAGGGGCTTGTTCAACATGGAACACTTCCGCGTCAAACCCATCGCTGGACAAGAAGAGGGCGAGGTTGTCTTACAGGACCCGGACCACCCGACCGAACAGACCATCATCGTACCCGAAAAGGCCTACCCGGGCTTCTTACCCACCAGCGACGACGGCATGTGGGAGGAGAATTTCAATGGCAAACAAGACTCCAAGCCCAAGGGTGAGTGGGCGACATGACGGAAGAAAGTTGCACTCGGCTAAACTCTGTCCGCATGCGCACGGAACAGGCCCCGAATCGCTTAGTCTCGACATCAACTTTCCTGGTTACGAACACGTCTACGGTATTCCCCAACACGCTTCGACGCTGAGTCTCAAGCAGACCAGGTACGTCGGCGCAGTTTGCACCGATCTCGAAAGAGCAGCCCCAAACTAACGGAGCATCCGAACGCAGGGGTGGCACGAACGCTTACACCGACCCTTACCGCCTCTACAACCTCGACGTCTTTGAATACGAAACCGATTCGGAGATGGCCATCTACGGATCGATCCCCTTCATGAAGGCCCATCGCGCCGGATCGACCGTCGCCGTCTTTGCCGCCATCGGATCCGAGATGTGGATCGACATCACCAAGAGCTCGACACCCAAGCACATCACCTCGGCGTTCAAGAAGGGTCCCAAGCACGGCGCGTCGACGGATGCGGGTCCTTCTTCGGTTACGACGTCGACGCATTGGATCGCCGAATCGGGCATCTTGGACCTTTTCGTCTTCTTGGGTCCTTCGTCGCTCGACATCTTTGACCAATACACGACCTTGACGGGCAAAATCCCCATGCCGCAATATTTCGCTACGGCATACCACCAATGTCGATGGAATTATGTCAATGAAGAGGACGTGCAGGAGGTGCAAACCAGGTTTGACGAGTTTGACATCCCCATGGACGTCATGTGGCTCGATATCGAGTACGCCGAGGAGCACAAGTACTTTATTTGGCACAAGGACTACTTCCCCACACCCGAAAAGATGCAGCAGAAGTTGGTCGATCGAGGGCGTCAGGTGAGGTTATTCATGGGAGCAGGGTGCGAATGAGATCACTCACCCTCCCGATCATCTACAGCTCGTCGCGATCGTCGATCCGCACATCAAGCGCACCCCGTCGTTCCACGTCTACAAGGAAGGGCAAGCTCTCGACGTGCTCTGCAAGAACCGCGACGGCAACGAGTACCGCGGGTGGTGCTGGACCGGCGACTCGGCTTGGGTCGATTTCTTCCACCCCAAGAGTTGGGACTGGTGGGTTTCGTTGTACAAATTCGACAAGTTCGTCGGCTCGACCAAGAGTTTGTACATTTGGAACGATATGAACGAGGTGGGTCTCGGGGTGAGCGGCGAGTGAGCGCCTGTTGTGAGGCACTGACTCGTCCTCGAAGACGATGCCTACCTTAGCCTTCGGTCTTTGACGGACCCGAGATTACGATGCATAAGGATGCGATCCACTACGGTGGGTGGGAACACCGCGATGTGCACAACATCAACGGCATGCTCTACGTACGTTTCCCTGCGTTGTCGCAGCTGATCGCGGCGATTGAGCGATCATTGACTGGCGAGACTCCTTGCACCATAGCAAAACATCACCGCCCGGGGTTTGGTCGAGCGGGAAGCCGTGCCCAAGCGCCCCTTCGTGCTCACGCGCGCCTTCTTCGCGGGTTCTCAACGCTTCGGCGCCATGTGGACCGGTGACAACCTCGGCAGTTGGTCACATCTCCAATCGACGCTGCCGATGCTGCTGACGAACGGTATCGCGGGCATGACCTTTGCTGGCTCCGACACGGGAGGTTTCTTTGGTGACCCTTCCGAAGAGATGATGACACGTTGGTACCAAGTCGGTGCGCTTTCGCCCTTCTTCCGGGCTCACGGTCATCTCGACACCAAGCGTCGCGAACCTTACCTCTTTGCCGAGCCTTACCGTTCGATGATGCGAGAATCGATTCGTTTGAGGTACAAGATCCTGCCGGCGATGTACACGGCCTTCTACGAAGCGAGTCGCACGGGTATCCCCATCCTGCGTCCACAGTACGTCGTCTTCCCCAACGACCCCAAAGGTTTCGACACGGAGGATCAGTTCTATCTTGGATCAACCGGGTTGTTGGCCAAGCCGGTTGTCCACGAGGGTGTGACGCAGGCCGAGGTCTACATCTCCGATGATCAGCCTTACTACCACTACTTCAACCATGACCTTCATTTCGGTGTCGCGTCGGGTGGAACGACGATCAAGGTCGCCGCGCCGCTCGATTCAACTCCTCTCTTCCATCGGGGAGGTTCCATTTTTCCACGTCGCGATCTTGTTCGTCGTTCGTCGATTTTGATGTGGAAGGACCCCATCACCCTCGTCGTTGCCGTCGACTTGACGGGCACCAAGGCCGAAGGTTCGCTCTACCTCGATGATGGCGAGTCGTTCGACCACGAAAATGGCGACTTTGTCCACCGAGGTTTCCAGCTCGCCCCTGCGTCGCCGGGCAGCCAGTCCCTCGTCCTCACTTCGCGCTCGCTCGTCGAGGCTTCAGCCGTGGGTTTGAAATCGTACGATGCGACCTCCAACGCATGGGCCAAGAAGATCTCGGACGTCGTCATTCGAGAGATCCGCGTCCTCGGTCTCGCGAGCAAACCTACCTGCGTCCGGCTCTCGGGAACTCAACAAGGCCTCGAGTTCGACTGGATGGACGGTCTGGCCGCCTCGGGTCCTCGTCGACGTGGTGGAAGACGCTCGGCCGAACTCGTCATTAAAGATGCCGGAGCGCTCGTCGTGCAAGACTGGCACATCACCCTCGACTTTGAAGGCGACGCATGCTCGACTATTCGTGCCGTTGACCATGAAGCTCGCTTACAATCTCCCGAATGCGCACCCGGTCATTTCTACTGCCAGAACCTAGGCTTCACCCCCAACTGCATCCTGCGCTCGCGCGTCAACGACGGGATCTGCGATCCTGAGTGCTGTGACGGTTCGGACGAAACGGACGGGAAAGCCAAGTGTGGTAACTTTTGTGCTGAGCTCGGGAGGGAGAACGCGAGGCTTCTTGCGGAGAAGGCGAGGAAGCATCGTGTTGGAGCTGCCATTCGTCGGGATTACATCAAATTCGGCGTCAAGGAGGAAGCGAGGCTACAGGACGAGATCGAAAAGGGCCAAAAAGAACTCGAACGACTGACGGTCAAGCAAAAGTCGTCGCAGGTCACTTTGGAGAGGTTGGAGAAGGAGGCGGCGGGGGATATCCAGCGCAAGAAGGAGAGCGTGTTGTACGAGAAGATCGTCGAGATGCAGCATGCGATCGAGGCTTTGCAGAAACATCGGCAGAATTTGGAAGGGCATATCATCGAGCTGAGTGGAGTCTTGGCAGATCTTTCGGTGAGTTCATCGTGCGGACTTTGTGTGAAGTATACAAAATCAGCTGACCCTTGCCCCGTTCTTGCTTGTGCAGCGCGACTTCAATCCCAACTATCAAGACATGGCCGTACTCGGAGCCACTCGAGCCTTCAAGGAATGGCAAACAACAAACAACCTTCTCGATGAAGACGGCAAACCCTACCAAATCGAAGGCGAGCTCCTCCAGGTCCCTGTCGCCAACGAGATCGTCGACTTGACCGACGATCAGCTCAATGCGCTGCGCAATGAGGACCCGCTCAACCTCATCGATAGCTTGTCGACTCGCGTTGGCGAGCGTGTTCCGAGCTCTTCCTCGACGAGTAAGTTATGGAATTGGCAAGCGTGTAGCTGCAAGCCTCTAACAGCTCACATTACTTCATTTGTGGCGCAGTCTTCAATATCGGCGAGTACATCCCCGACAAGTTCAAGCCGCGCTATGATGCGTTTAAGAAGAGCTTGATGGAGGTGCTTGTCAGGACGGGCATCATCTACCCTTCCGCGTCGACGGAGGGTGCTGAAACGGCTGGTGAGTAAAACAGAAGGAGGCTGCCTCTCTTCCGGTGCCTTTGTTGACAGGACATGCATATCTTGGCAGAATTGACGGCTGCGCGAGCCGCTTTCAACGCTTTGGGTGAGGAGAAGGGTCGAGTTGAAGAGCGCATCTCGTCGGCGCAGGACGACCTCAAGCGCGACTACGGGCGCGATTGGGAATGGAAAAAGCTGGCCGAGACATGTCTTGAGAAGGAGCACGGAGGGTGAATTATGCTTCAAACATATGGTCAAAGTATCATTAGATCACTCATGTTATTTGTCCCACAAACTCACAGGTTCGAGTATAAGGTCTGCTTCTTGGACAAGGCCGAACAGATCCAACACGGCATGCCGACATCGCTCGGCACCTTCTCCGGCTGGTCCCCGACCGCGACCTTCGGAACGGACGAGTACTACCTCGAACAGAGCTACAGCGGAGGAGCGCGATGCTGGAATGGACCCGTACGATCATCGCGGGTCTTGTTAACCTGTGGGACGAAGAATGAGCTCGTGTCGGTGACCGAACCGGACAAGTGCTTGTATTTGTTCAAGATCAACACACCCGCCGTTTGCTTCGAGGAGGCGACCGACTCGTCGAACGAGAAGGATGAACTTTAGATGAAGGGGATTATTTGAAGTGTCTTTTTTGATGAATGTGCAACGTCGGAATGATTGATCCCTAGCATAAGGACAAAGCTCGGACTCTCGGACCACCGTATTCTCGCAGCCACCTGGACGCCATGATCCGACTCGGAGGCTAGTCACAAGCCGGTGTACCAGGCCTGAACCATTATACCTCAGGTAGACAGCCCCAGATTCTAACTTTCGGAATCAAAATCATCTGCGCTCAGCTTCCTACCACCTCGGCGAGTATCTGAAAGGGTGATTTGCGATAGCATTCGCCGCCAGTACCAGATATCAGAACAAACGAGAAAAGAAGAAAGAAAAAACGGGATCGCGAAGAGCTCAACACCGATTCAACCCCACAACATGCCCTCTCCCCTCAATGCGGCCGAGTTGAACGACTGCACGATCAGTCCCCCGTTCTGAATGCCAAAGACGATCTCGACGCCGCTGTCGTCCCACTGGCGATAAGGCAGTTGGGTGTCGTCGAACGTGCCTCAGAAAGCGAGGCCGGACACGGCAATATTCTCTTGGTCGAGTAGTAGATGCTACGGCTGTAGTACAACTCTGCTATCGAAATGGGGCTAGGAAAGACCACGAAACAGCCTTGGTCTGTGCGGTTCCTCCTCCCATGACTTGTTAGGTCGGGTGGGGGTCGTGCGAAGCGCGCTGACGATGCCCCGGTCGAGCGAAATCGAACAGGAGCGAAAGCAAGCCGAGCGAGCGAGATCGCTCCCCCCACATTGGGCCGGCCGGGCGAATCGAAGTTTATCGAAGTATCGAGGGTAGCGTGCTTAGTGATAGGCGTTCGACGCTCTCCCAATGACCCGACTTTGGCCCCGTCATGGCGAACATTCTGTTGTGCAACAGTAGTATACTCCGCTTTCTCATGAACAAGTTGAGCTCCGTGTGAGTGCCGAAACTTCGATCACGCGCACCCGAGCAAACGCCGGCGGCGACGGGTCAAGCTCAAGCCGGATGCAGCTCCCCGTACACACATCACAGATTCTCTATCGCATTATTAAGTTGTACCACCTCTTTCTGAGACCAGTACGATTAAGACTCTGGTACAAAGCCACGCAAATGAATGAGCATGAGGACCGCGCTTGCGCAGTACTTACAAACCGCTCGCCTCGCCATCGCTCTCGCCACCGTCACACGAAATCTGAAAATCGGATCTACTTGCAAAGCAAATAGTCTATATAATACTAATATTATATATGTGACACAAACGGATAGAAAGTGAACGACATGAATACACACATTACGGTGCAACCCTCCATGACTGGACGACGACGGCAAGAGGTGAAACCAAGACTGGTCGGAACTGATACGCTGTCTTAGACACGGACCGAAGCCTTGGGAGGGGCGATGAACTCGTCTTGTGACTCGTTGGAGAGCTCCTCGAGTGACTTGCCCTTGGTTTCGGGGATCAAGAAACTCGAGAAGAGACCCGTGAGCATGAAGAGGGCAAAGACCTGGAGCACGTGGTCGACCCAGTTGTTGGAACCGGGGGCTCCTCCACGGTCCTTAAGCTTGAAAGCCATGATCTGAGCGACGATGGCACCGAGCTTGCCCGAGGCGGCACAGATACCGTGCGCGGTCGAACGGTATCGGGTAGGGAAGACCTCACCGGGGACGACGAAGGTGGTGGTGTTGGGGCCAAAGTTCTGGAAAAAGTTGGTGAGGCAGTAGAGAGCGACGAAAGCACCGGGGGCATTGTCCTTGAGCTTGTGGTAACCGAAACCCATGGATGAGAGGGTGACCACGAGGAAGCAGAAGCCCATGATCTGGATGGGCTTGCGGCCCCACGAGTCGATGAAGAGGAACGTGACCCAGTAGCCGGGGATGAGACCGGCAACGGAGAGGATGATGTTGCCGATGGAGAGGTTGTGGAGGGTCTGGTAGCGGACGAACTGGGGGGCACCCGTGGTGACGTTGCCGTAACCGATGGCACCGAGGATGATGGATGAGTTGAGACCGAGACCGTAGAAGGCCACGTCGAGGGCGAACCACGAGTAGGCGCAGCCGAGGAGGACCTTGCCGTTCTCCCACTTGGAGAAGTGGGCAATGAAGTCACGGCGGCTGGCGACGGGGACCTCGACCTTGGCGGCCTGGGGTTGGTCGTAGTCGTGAACGTAGCCACCGGTCGAGAGGAAGGCGTCGACATCGCTGGCGGCCTGCTTGACGTTGCGCTCAATGTCCATGGTGAAGCGAGGGGTCTCGGGAATCGTAAGACGGAAGTAGAGAGCGACACCACCTGGGACGGCACCGAGACCGATGAGCAATCGCCAGACAAAGTCGAGGTGGCGGGGGTAGAGAGGGTCGTCGGCCAGAATTTGGTTCTTGAACGCGGCGAGGCAGACGAGCGAGACGACGGCGGCCGAGAGCTGTCCCCATCCTTGCGAGGCAAAGACGGCGGTCATCATGCGACCACGGATTCGGGTTGCAGCAAACTCGGACGTGATGGTCGCGGAGAGAGGATAGTCACCGCCGATTCCGATACCCATGAGCACTCGCCAGAAAACGAGGACGCCAAGAAGGGAGATACCAGGGCCTCGACCGGCGACGGCTTGGCCGATGGTGGCAATGATGATGACCATAAGCTCGATGCCGTACATCTTCTTGCGACCAAAGACATCGGCGAGGTACTGGGGAGTAGTGCTAGTATCAATGACTATCATATTTTTGAGTTTAAAGGCTATAGGACTTACCCCGAAGCCGAGTTGACCGAGCAAGGTGCCGACGGGCGTGGCGACCTTGAGACCGAGATCCTGGTTGGCCGTAAGCGCTGCACGGGGCTTGGCGAGAGTGATGGGTCGGTAGATATACTGTTGATAGTGACAAAGTCGTATGACGTGGTTAAATACGGCAAACCAGTTTTACGACTGGAGGAGATGCAAAAGACGACTCACTCCGATCATCGTCGAGGCCAAGTTGATGGCGAAAATCTAGCGGATAGGAGAAGCACGAAGCCGCTTAGGTCAGTTTCAGAAGCCCGAATGTGCCGCCTCGACCGGCCCCCAAGTCTCGATCCCCGAGAAGGCCGATTGCTAAAGACATCGAAGCAGTGGGGTTCCCGATGATTGTGATGTTCCCCAGTAGCCTGGCCTCTATCAAGGGCAAAAGACGAGAAACTCACATCATAAGCATCGGTGTAGAACCCAACACCAGCGACCAAGCACGCCTTGACGTGGAACCAGCCGAAAGGCTTGTTGTCGAGCGCCTCGAGCGCAGCGCGGCGACGGGCGTTGAGGTCGACGGCCGAACTGTTGTGGTTGGAACCTTCATCGATGGTCTTCTCGTGACTGAGCTCGACAGACATGACGAAAGGTGGTTTCAAAGGTGGCGGAGGTACGGAAAGAGAAAGACGAAGGGAGCTGGTTCGAGCTGAACTTGGGAGCGGGGGGCCAGGGCAGAGTCGATCGGGAGAGAGGAAAGGAGAGCCGAAAGAGTCTCAAACTTGGGGGGTCGACTAGTTCAAGCGGCCGTCAAGAGTCGAGCAGAACGAGGTCGGATGGAGGGAGAAAAAAAGAAGTCGCACCCAATTTGAGTTGCAAGACATGGCCTTCGATCCCTCCTTCGGCCCGCCCCCTGGGCGTCTTTGCAACAAAATTCTCGGAACGAGGCACGAACCTCCCTGCAGGCAGCGGAGAATGTCGATCTCGGCCCTCGCGGCGGCTTCTCACTCGTCGGCATAGGTGCATGCGAAAATGGAGATAGCTGCGCCAAGCACACCCGGGGACCAACCAGAGTCCGACCATGTGCACCTCACCCCGATACTTTGGGTTGGCATCGAGGCACGTTAGAACCGAGGAAACGTGCGCTGACCGGCAGCAGCCGTGAAACGTGCGCCAAGACATTGGCCCAGCCCCGCGCTCTGATTGGCTCGGCCGCGGCTTTTGCCCAGATCTTCTCTCATCTCGGATCCTTCTCGCCCAATGCATCCAATGTCCCATGCCATCGGTAGTTCGCCGGTGCTTCACCAAGCCCAATGGGTTCGAAGAGCACACTTGATCTGATTTGTCGCACCTTTCCAAGCCCAAAAGCGCCAATCAGAGCCGCCGGGTATCCGAGCGGGTGGGTATTATCGTAGGCGCGCGCGCGCGGGTGCTGGCTGGCTCGAGAGCAGAGGCCCTGCGCACCACATTGTCTCCTATCTGCATCTGGCAGAGAGCGCGTTGACCCTGGAGCTTGCTTCTCCTTACCGCAAGTGTAAGATGCAGTCTTCATTTGAAGCTCGAGTGATGATCATGGATAATGAGTCTCATATCTGGTTTTTTTCGGAAGTCACATGTCATCTGGCTCTGTAGCTCAACGCAAGCGACGCGCGAGACGCTCCATTGCCGAGGATTTCTCTAGTCCTTCCGGGTGGGAGGTGACTTCTCCCAGCTCGCTAAATAGTGCATAATGTTCCTTCTTCATGACTAGCTAGCCGCACCATACAGTGTTCATACCGCACTTCTAGCTCTTGTACGTAAATGTAGGCTTTGCTGCCGTGGTCGCCAGCTTCACCAATCGAGCTTGACGCTTCACTCTGGCACTATTCATCCGCCAGGGAGGTGGCAACCATCATCTAATCTGAATGTCCCAGGATATTTCGGGTGATATTCATCATGTGGTAAATTTTCATACAGTAGTACTGCTGTAGGTAGTTGCTATGAACATTTCCGCGACGATTCCGAGACCAGAACCGGTCGAGTCGCTCATTATCACGTGCACGGTGCAACGCTTACCTCCGCCGGTCGTGCGCTAGCACTTTGCTTGAGCTGGGCTACCTTGCGCCGTGAGCAGCCCCTGGCACGAAGACGAAGGCAGCCAACCAGGACAACCTATCTCTGCGTTACTTCAGGTCAGTCTTACATCCACTTCCGTTGAGGATGCAATACCTGTCAAGTCGTGGAAAAGAAAGTGAAACAAGCGTGTCCTACAGCGATGCGCGCTGTTCACGCCCTGAGGTCGAGACCGCGAGACATCGCCGAAGCTTTCCCAGGTCAGATACAACACCATCGAGCTACGGCCAGGCTTAGATGCCAACGTTTTGGCTTGAGGAGCTTGAGTGATTCAAACACATAGTTACCTAGGTTTTTCCCAGGCCCAAACGGATTTGCCAGTGTAGGCGGAGCCCTGCCGCCAGGGCGCATCGGTGGTGCGATGACGGTCTCCGAAGCGCCTCGGCCAATTGTACTTAGCGATCAAAGACGTCTCCCAGGACCCACAATTCACACGAGACACGATGCTAGACACCTGACAAAAAACCAGACGCTATTGGGTCCTATGCAAAATTGAGCCAATGCCATGTCGTTGCTCGTTCGCAAGCTGGCCCCCGTTGCCCACAGGGGTTCTGGCGCCGGGTTGACCCGATGAACGCCGGCGGCTTCGGCTACTGACTAGTGGCCACTGCGAACGCTATTCCTTTTCAACAAACCAGCAGCTTCCAGCCTTATACCAGCGAGCCCACCTTGGCACCTGACCATCATACTTGCACATGGTGGCGGCGAAGGTCCCCGTCCTGTGCAGTCGGCTGAAAGCAAGCTCTCCTGCCGCCGGCAAGCTGTTCATCGGATATGTTCGCCGGTGGCTGGCACAGGATGTGACGTGGGTTGTGCCCCATATTTTTTGATTGACGCAGATTAGTCTCCGATGAAATCAATGATGTAGGCCTACTGGAGGTCCCGTTCACCAGTAGGAGGTCCCGTTCACCCCGTGGGATAGTTCGGCCGACTATCATCGCACGGCATCAGATGAGCACTCGGTGAATTAATTCGACGCGCTCGGGCCTCTTGTCGTTCACGGCGCATGGGGCTTTCGCAACGACCACCACTGAATCGGCGACGCGTCGAAGCCAGCTATCGAACCATGGGCAAATCGAGTGCACTCAAGCGAGACGTGTTCTTCCGCAGTGCCAAGGAAGAAGGCGAGCCACTTAGGAGGAGGATGCGTCATTGTCGCTGTACCGTTGCTGTTGCTGATCTACGTCCCCCCCCTCCCCCTCATCGCAGGTTATCGAGCTCGTTCAGCTTACAAGGTGCGCTTATCCTACCCTGATCGCACTGACAACATTGTAGTTACTGACTCAGCGTTGTCACTCTCTTCAACCAACAGCTCCTGCATCTGGACGAGCAATTTAACCTCTTCGAAGGCGTCGAGCGATGTGTCGACCTGTGTGCCGCGCCGGGCAGTTGGTCGCAGGTGTTGACCCAGAGGCTCAAGTGAGTGAACTATACCGACACCACAAGATCGACTTGACTAATTAATCAATATTTTTTCGCTTCCGCAGCGAGAAGAAGGAAGGCGATGGCGCGGCGACAGGAGCTACGATCGTCGCCGTCGACCTGCAGCCCATGGTTCGTGTATCCCTGCGGCACAGACATCGACACCTGAAGAACTGACAATTCAAAATATATGGACAGGCTCCTCTTCCGGGAGTAGTCCAGATCGAAGGAGACATCACCAAGAGCTCGACAGCGAACCAAATCATCGATCATTTCAAAGGTGGATTGGCCGATCTTGTCGTGTGCGACGGAGCTCCGGATGGTGAGTTGGAAGCCACGACGAGCGGTGAACTGGGTTGTTTTGACGCAGCGTGCATCATCACCTCTAGTGACGGGTCTTCACGATCTCGATGAATTCGTCCAAGCGCAACTTCTCCTCGCCGTGAGTAGCCAAAAAGCAGATCATCCCTCTGCCGGCCGGCTCTTCAGCATCACTCACCCCCGGTCTCACCCTCTCAGGCCCTCAATATTACCCTCCACGTCCTCCGACCGGGTGGGACGTTCGTCGCCAAGATCTTCCGAGGACGAGACGTGACCTTGCTCTACGATCAGCTGCGGTGCTTCTTCGAGATTGTTACATGCGCCAAACCTCGTAGTTCGCGCAACAGCAGTATGGGTCAGTCCAGAGATTTCTCGAATCTTATTCATAAGCACGGCTACTGATGGCATCATCCCATCTTTGTACTATTGACAGAGGCCTTCGTCGTCTGCGAACGCTTCCGAAGCGGCTTCAACCCGGACCTCTCAAAACCTTTGCTCGATTTTTCCTACACCCCTTCCCCCGTCGACCCCTCGAATCCCTCCAATCTCAACCCTGACGGATTAAAGAACGGTTTGCTCGGCGATATGAGATACATCGCTCCCTTTGTCGCGTGTGGTGATTTGAGGTGAGAGATCAAGAAACTCGGCCCCCGCCGTTCACATTCGAAGTGCTGATTATCGATTGCTTCTTTTTCCTTCGATTCAGCGGCTTCGATTCCGAAACGTACTACGGCAACTCGTTCTCATCGACTCTATCCAAAGATCCTATCCAACCACCAACTGCCCCACCATACCGCGAGTTCTTGCAGAAGCGACGGGCAGGAGAATTTGACCAGCACTGAGTCGAGGGGATCAAGACGAGTATATGCAGAGTGGCTTTTCTTGGTTTTTCAAGCCTTTATATGTTGTAATACCACGGCCATCGGATCACATTTTATCGACCTTCTTTTCAACGCGCTTTATCCCTACATTGCTTCTCATTACGAGCACTGTTGAACGATCTACACAGCATTATTCCCCTCCCCTTCAACCTCCTTCGCGACCCTCTTCCCCCTCGGACCTTCCTCAACCTCTTTAACACTCTCCAAAAATGCACCCCCTCCTATTCCCGAAAGGGGTCTCACCACCGCCATCGCCAACTCAACGACGTTCTCGACCCTCGCTTTGAACGATTCGTCCTCACAGATTATTTGGAGATTTTCGACGCGGACGTCGGCGATGAGGTTGTCGAGGTGGACGCGGATGACGGGCACGAGGGGCTTGGTGAGGAATGCTGGGATCGTAATCGTTTCGGCCTCGGCGAGTTGCTCTTCGCCTTCGGGGTTCGTTGTTGTGGTGGTGGGTGGTGTTAACGCCGCATCCCCTTCCAGAGGGACTGGCGGCTCCGGTTCCGTCGCCTTCTGCTCCAATTCTCCGATACTCTCCAGAGTCACCGAAGTGTCACTCGCAGTCTTCGGCTCAAGAACGACCAACTCGACTTTCCCAAAGTAAGAGTCCAGGAACGCGATCAGTCGATCAAGGCGTGTTGGGAGATCTTCCTCCGTTGCATCGTCTTCCGTCGGTTCAGCATCGTCGAGCGATTTTGTTATCTGGGGTGGTGGTGTGGTCGGTTCGGCATGGGGATGTCGATGAGAGCAATGGGATGAGGCACCCATGGATGTCTCTGACCGGCGAAAAAGTCGATGCAAAGTCAGCTTCCATATCCATCGTTTTCAACATGCCCACAGCAAAAGAACTTACTCTTGACCGAGGCGGGACTCTTGTCCACCCCCAACACCAACGCAATCACCGAATCCGCAACCATATCATTACTCACGCTCCCCACCCATTCGATGACCCAATCCATCTTTCCAACAGCCTTAACATCAACCGTATCCATAACACGCATCGTCATCAACCCTTCCTTGTCGACGCCTCGTTGGATCTTGCCGTACATCCCTTGGAGGTGCCATTGAATCAGTTCCCAGGAGACGGAGAGGGTCAAGCGTTGCCGTTGGAGGATAATGGATGTGGAGAGACCGGTAAAGTCGCGTAGGTCCGAAGGGGCGAGGAAGGTGTAGGTGAAATCTTTCGAGACGAGTAAACCTGAAAGTGGGGTCGCTTCCTTTGGCGTCATCTCCGCCAACGTACCCAGAGCCTGAGGACCTCGCGCGGACAGGTGACAGGTATCAGTAATAGGCCCCTGACTCTTCGTCGCTCGCAAGAGACTCCTCACCTTGGCCATTCGTTCGCCTCTGAACCTGATCTTGACCGTTTCGACGTTTCTCGGGGTGTAGATCTGGATGTCGTCTTTCCTCTCGGCAAATTTGGTCTTCAACGCCGAACGTAGACGCGACATGTTGTTGGCCTCTCCATGCACGAGAATGAGATGAGCAGGCATCACCTGTCCGTAGTAGAAAACATGTTAGATGGAGTCGTCTTCCCGAAAAGACTGATGAACATACATCGTCAATGAACTTGGAATTCTGGGTATAGTCGACGTGGGCCGAGAAGGAGATGTAATCGACCGATCTGAGGAGGGCGAAGCGACCGTCAGCGGAAAGCAGCTCAGTAGGTGGAGAGACTCTCCCGACTTACAACCGCCGTGAGATCTTGGCACCTCCGTTCAGGGCCTGGATCTCGGTCGGTTCGTTCATGATGGTCTAGTTCACAAAGAAAACATCAGCTCACCGACTCCACCCTACATCTCACAAAGCCACACTCACCCTCGCCATAACACCCTCGACCGAGTACCCCGTAATGATCAGCCCGTTCCTCGGATCCGGCGCCCACTTCTCCAACAACTCCCTCGAGGTCCCATTCGTCAAAAAACCCGGACTCGCCATAACGACACAAGGTCCTTTATCATTCAATTTCGATAAACCCCTCTCTAGCGGTCGAATGAACGAGGTCTTGGCTTTAAAGTCGAAAGGGTTGATCCCGCGGGCGAATTTCTCCCGCACGTTCGGGGACATGGTGTGGATGTATTGGCGGTAGACGTCCATGCATTTGAGCGCGAGAGAGGAGATGTAGTAGATGGGGACGTGGTGGAGTTCGGGGTGAGCGGCCCAGTATTCGTCGAGGATCAGGAGGATCTCTTGGGCTCGCCCGAGGGCAAAGACGGGGAGCAGTACGCGACCGCCTCGTTTGATGATGTTGGACACGAGTGCTGTTGGAGTGCAGTGTCAGCTGGAGTTCTAATGCTGTGAGGCCATCAACTCCGAGGGAGTGGCTCACTTGTGAACTGAGCTTCCTTTTCTAACCGAGGTTCATGACTTTGTACACTGCAAAACGTCGATGAGGAGTCAGTCCCTCGACCCATCCCGTTCAAGGGAATGAGGGGTGCACTTGCCCATATGTCGATTCGCAGATCATGACGTCGGGTTTCTTCTCCCATATCGGCACCTTGGCAGGGACCAAATGCCGATCCTCCTCTGTGGAATAATCGCCCGTGTACAGCACCCTCAAACCCGCAATTTCGATCAAGAACATGCAAGCGCCCAGGACGTGACCGGCGGCGAACGAGGTGAAGCGCACGGCGGCGTTGGAGCTCGACGAGGTCAACGACTCGGGGTTGTTGCTCGCCGGGAGCAGGATCTCTTGTTCGAAATCGAAGCCGATGATGGTCGACCAAGATGCGAGCATCTCTTCCTCTGTGAACAACTTGTCGTCCGATCCGGCGGTGCTGTGGGAGATGACAAGGAGGAAGTCAGATCTCGTTTCGAGTGCGCTCACGTGACCCCGCAGAGACTCACGAGACCCTGACGAAGTCAGACATGAGAAAGCGGTAGACGGCTTTGGTCGGATGGGACATGTACACAACCCCGTTACCTTCCCTAAAATTGGTCTGTGAGCGGCGGTTGTTGTGGGGGAAATGGTCAACACTCCTTGATTCTCGTGTGAGGGCGATGGCCGACCGCGAAGGAACGAGACCGGCCCATAACCACCAACCCGACTCGCCTTTTCCATGACATAGGTCAGACTGGCGGCATGATCGAGGTGGAAGTGGGTGATGAGGATCGCATCGACGGTGGACCAATCGAGTTCGTCGAGGAAGGGTAAAGCAGCCATGCCGGAGAAAGCTGGGTGCACACCGGTGTCGCAGACGATGGTCCGACCTTTGTACTTGATGACGCAGCACGAGCGGCCGACCTGGGGGTGGGACAATATGAGGAGCCTCAGTTCGATGTGTGTCCGCTTTGTGCTCTCTCAGTCTGCGTGCCGCCGGACCGACCTCCTGACCTGCTCCGAGCATCTGGACGTGCATCTCGTCGTCGATGCCCTGGATGATGCCCGGTGCCGAGATGACGGGCACGCCGGCGAAATCACCGACCGCTCTTCTTTTACTCATGGCTCGAGGGGGACGGGGAGGGCGTAGGGGGAGAATAGGCACCACGTCGCGCCGAGCCAGAGCGGAGAGCGAGAGAGGCGGGAGAGAGGCGGGAGAAAGGAGGCGTGAGTTGGGACCACGCAAGCGGTGGTGGGGAGCAGCGTAGAGCCAGCTAGCTAACAGAGCGGCCGGCCGACTGCGGTACTGCGGCTGGCGGATGATCGGCTTTCGCGCGACCAAGCTCGGAACGGGCACGGCTTTGGCGCGACGTGCGAGTACGGCTTGGCTTCTGGGTTCTGCCTCGGACTCATCACACCACACTCGATCGACCCCACCATGTCAGCCATCCTCGACTCGCTGCCGACCCTGGCCAACGAACCAGGCGTGACCATCAACGGCAAACGCACACGCGTCCCAGCACGCGTCGCCCTCGACCAAGTGTCGGTCTCACTTCCTTCTTCAGCTGCGGTTTCCGTGGGTCCAGGCTGACCGCGATCTGCACTCGACCCAACCACAGCACACCGAACAATGTCGGCACACTCAAAAAGCTCAACTGGGTCAGTTCACACACTAGAGCCATCTCGACCCCTCACCCTCCCGAAGCTGACCCGGACCCCATCCATCCGACCCTTCCTCAGGTCCTGTTCCCCGTCAACTACTCGGAAAAGTTCTACTCGACGTTGCTCCAGCACAACCTCGAACCCTACTGCAAACTCAGTCCGTACAGCAAGCTACGCTGGTTCGTCTTCGTCCAGCTGACCCCCGTCCTCTTTCCGCGCAGTCTATTACCAAGACCTCCCCGTCGGCAACCTCCTATCCCGACTAGAACCTATCACCTCCGCACCAGAGACCGAGCCCACATCCGAAACCACGTCATCTAGCCCCACCTCCACCTTGACGGCGACGACCTCAACAAGGCCCCACGTACAACTCTACATCATGACCCTCGGGATCCTGTCCCCTTACCGCCGTCAAGGGCTCGCCACCAAGCTATTGAACTCGGTCCTCGAAGCCGCCGAACAATCCCACAAACCGATCCCTCCCAAACCAACCTTCCCTTCCCAAGCCGACTCTCACTCGACCCACCCACCTTCATCCAAGAAATCCAAAACCTCGGCTGCCTCAGCACCGCCAGCCGCATCGGAAAAGGACAAGGAAGAGGAAGAAGACGCGGCCCAGAAACTGAAGAAGAAGCAAGAGACCCAACTCAAGGAATGGTCACTCCAAGCCAAGAGCGAGATCGTCGATAGCGCTTATGTGCATGTGTGGAAGGGGAAT
Organism: Microbotryum scabiosae; assembly: GCA_022702605.1. Classification (NCBI taxonomy): domain Eukaryota; kingdom Fungi; phylum Basidiomycota; class Microbotryomycetes; order Microbotryales; family Microbotryaceae; genus Microbotryum; species Microbotryum scabiosae. The sequence continues at coordinate 590,479 of JAHWDV010000014.1, read as the reverse complement.
CCGGAAGCCAAAGCGTTTTGGGACAAGCATGGGTTCGAAATGAGCGTAAGTGGAGACACCGCAACATAAATCATGCGACTAATCTGACTTTTGACTCGGGCTTCGCTGCGATCCCCACAGGGCGAGATCAAGGACTATTACCGCAAGATCGAACCGAGGGACGCATGGGTTCTGTCGAAAAAGATCCAACCCAAGCCAGAGTGAAGGAAAGGAAGGATCGAAGAACGGGGAGCGCGGAACTTTGCAGCAGTTTTTCGGGGGACATGCATCTCTCATCTTGCATTAAAATTGGACACATACGAGCTGCTGTACTGCGAGAAAGAATCCGAAAAGAAAGACTACAAGATTTATGGTGATCACCGACTTGCAGTCCCGACCGCAAAGTTTCTTCGGTTCAACAACAAGCCTGCACGCCCATCACCAGAGGGGAGACTATCAGCACGAGATCCCACGATGATCACGTTCGCTTCCGACTCACCTTTGACCGCCCTGATCTCACTTTTGAAACCCGCCGTCGCCTCCCCCAAAGCCTTGAACTCCTTACCCCCATTCGTACCTCCCACCCCACCCGAACTCAATGACGAAACACCCGACAAGGTTCCATACGTCCTATACCCTTGCGTAGCAATTGCATACACCTGACTTTCGACCCATTCGTTCAACGATCCCAACGAAGAGACGAGGGTATGGTCGGGTGAAAGACGGGATTGAGCGGCCGCCGCGGCGGAGGCGGCCGCTGCTGAGCGGGGCGGAGTGAACTGGTGCGTTGCGTTCGGGTTGGGGGTGGTGAATGCTGATGAGGAGGGGTGGGTTGAGGCGCAGGGGTTGGGGGGAAGGTTCGAGGTGTGGAGGGTCGAGGAGAGCGTTTGGAGAGAGGTGAAGAGCGGGGCGAGGATTCGGGGTACTTCGATCGGGATGGGGGCGGGGCCGGGGGTCGAAGATTCGTCCGTCGCGGAAAGTAGAGGCTGTGTCTCGTCCCCTTGTTTTGTCGAAGGCACCTTCTCCTCCTTCTCAGACTTGACCGAGGATGTTTCCTCTTTGAGTGAATCCTCCTTCGTCGAGTCGACCGTGTCCACGACAACGGGGTCATCCTTCAACCCTCCAATCAACGTCCTCGACCCACTCTTGCCAAACGATCGTACAGCATCCACGAACTGGGCATACACCTTCAGATGACCATGGTGTAGTGTTGTCCTAGCTTTGAGTCCGAGCACCAATCGAGGGTACAAGATGTTCTGCGCTCCCGAAAGCGACCCCATCAGTGCCAGCAATCGAACACCCGTACACTCAGCGGGGAGAGGCGTACCTTGTACACCCAGGCGATCGCAGCCGCACTCGTGCCACCGATGACAAAGACGAGTATCGCCAAGGTCCTGATAAAGGTCGGGACCGTTGAATTGGGGGCGTAAGCGGGGGGTAAATTCACCGCTCGGACGGAGGACAGCGACGACGACGTTGGGTTGTTGTAATCCCTCGGTTCGATGGGCGGCAACGATGGCGTCTATAGCAGCGGGAAAATAAGCGTTAGGACACTACAACGAACTCGCCTGGAGGCACAGAGAGTAGCACGCACAGGTTTAGTCGCGACAGGCGCTGATTGGGTCGGAGGTGGGGCCGAGTCGTGGCTCTGGCTCGTGCTCGCCAAAGGGGGTGCATCGATGGATTGCGTAGGTTCCGGCGCCGAGGGTGAGGCTGTCGGCGGTGGTGCTTCGTCGTGGGCCATGACTGGTGAAGCTGATTTACTCTTGAGATGGATGATCACGAGGGGGAAGCTGAATGGAGACGTAGTATGAAAGCCGAGCGCGTCCGGTTACCGTGATCGTTTCCGGCCGGTGATCGAGCTCGCACCTGCCGTGGCCGCCCCCCGGAATCGCAAAGTATTTCCTCGCAAGTTGCTCGCTCGCAACGCGAAAGATTAGAAATATTGGCTGGCACTCAGGTGGTGTGCGAATGGTCGACGAAGACCGTTTGTATCGCTCTCAGACCCTGTCAAACTGACCTGAAAACACAGTGGCTTGACAAACAACACTTGAAGTTCCCTAATCATCAGCAAGCCTTTGCCAGTGGAGGGCCTCGAGCGCCCTTGGCAAATCGGTGAAAGGAGTTTCAAGCGGGTCGCCTCGCTTTCGAGCGGGCGGCATTCCCACATCGATTCATAAAACGTCATGCGTCGTGTAAATAACTCGGCAAGAACTTCATTGCCTTCATGTGCAGTTGTAGGTAATGAGCTGAAAAGCGTCCTACAACATCAAGATCCGGTACCCCGCCCCCTTATGTCTCTGCGCACACCTTCCCCTGTCGAATGATTTGTCGTATAACATGACGCCCTTTTATACGAGCACTGTGCATTGTATGCATCTGTTTTGAGTCGGCAAAAGTAAAAATCTTTCCGTCTGCGGTCCAATCGGAGGGAAGGTAGTATTGCCAAAGCCGAAGCCGATTAAGGAGGAGTAATCTTCCGAGGTTTTCCCCGTTGCGTCGCCAGGCTACACCTTGTGTTGCATTCTATCTTGACCCAGTAGGTTGGGCTGGAACTCATAGATCAAAGCCAAAGAGAAGATTGAAGAGTAGGTTCCCGAACTTCATTGAGGCTGCGGATTCCGGAAGCGACCGGCGGTTCAGAAAAGACGGACTTACCGCGAACACGGGGCAGAACCTAAAGCAGAGCGCGTCGCGTACGCATCGTCGTCCGCACCAAAGTACATACAGGAACGCGGTTGTGGACTGCTTGGGTAGCTCTACACGCAATGGAACTTCTTACACGTCGGATTACTGCGAAAATGGGTGCAGGAGAAAGTTGACACATGGTCAGCGCACTGAGATCAGCTGTGAAGCCAAAAGTTCGGCCGAACACGAAGCTGCTCAGAGGGATACGCATAGCATCTTGTTCGTAGGATTACCATCTTGGCAGAGGTTGACACAAGCATTCGTACCTTAACGGCAAATACAACTATGACGATCGGCGAGGCATTTGCTTAGTGCCCCCGGGAGCCGCTACAAGTCGGGAGAGCGGGGTTGCAATCTGCAACTCCTCCCACCGTTCGACCTACGGGCTTTCGATGCCTCCGCTGTCTCCGTGTCCGGGCAACCGTGCTTCGCGCCTGCCAACGTGCTCGGACGTCGAAGAAGCAGGCCTGTAGCGCTTTGCAAAAAGTGGGATCCGACATCTCAGCGATGCAATGGGACTTGCGTCATACCTACTCCTTAGCGCATCCGGGGGAAGGGCCGGTTCTATACCTCCCCGACCCCGACTCTCGACCGCTATCCCATCTTCCGTTCGAGCCTGTCCCAAATGATCGGATGCTTCGAAGAATGTGGAATTCAAAGGGTTTGGATCATGCAGTAAAAATACACTCGCCGACCTCCCGAATACAAGACTTCATCGCACCACCAAAGACGTGGGGTAAACACCCGCCTCAGCTGAGCCTCATGGGACGACCTGCACTCCAGCACTCTTGCAGCTGCCGACGACGCTCCTGGCGATGCTCTCCAGCTCGACGCCCTTCAATCCTTGATCAGCCTGCTTGATCTTTGCAATCTCGTACACGGCTTTGAGCGAGATGGTGCCCGCGATGGTACCACCGGTGGCCTTGTTGGGTGTGCCGGAGCCGATCTCGATCCCTGCGGCTTGACGGATGAGGTACGAGGTCGGTGGGGACTGGATCGTGAATGTGAAGGTTCGATCCGGCTGGATGGTGATTTTGACCGGTGTTGGTATTCCCGGTGTCAGGCTCGAAGTCCGGGCTGCGAGGCGAGCACGAGTTGGTGAGAGTTGTCGCGAAGAGTACGTGAGCGACGGAAGGAGGTGGCACTTGGATTCACACAGACGTACCATTGAACTCTTTGACAAAGTCGATGGATTTGACACCCCGTGCACCGAGGGCAGGTCCGACGGGGGGTGCTGCAGTGGCTTTACCGGCGGGGACGACGAGTCTGTCCGGGTAGTGGGTTTCACAGCAAGGGCTTGATCAGCTCTCTCGCAGGGCTGAGAATGAGAAGGGTGGGAGCGGTTCTGGGGACTGACCTGACTAGCTGAGCTGCTGCTGTTGTTGTGGGTTTGGACATGGCGGTCGCCGATGATGATGTAGGCGAGAGACGATCGAGCCAAGGTCAGCCCAGCTCTCTCGTGCTCAGTTCGCAGTCATCATTCAGCGTCGCAGCTTTTGAGCTCGGTCCTCCTCCGTGACTGGTCCGGTCGTCCGTCTCGCGCAGCTCGGCTCGCGGCGTCCTTGTCCTCGTCCAACTCGTCGCCAAGCTCATGGCCGCCGCGAGATCGCGCAAGACATGGGCTCCTTCTCCCTCTCCCTCACCGACTCGCTCCTCTGCTTCGGAAAGTGAGCGAGCACCGCCAGCTCCGACTCGGAGCACCACCACTGCCTCGTCATCGTCATTCACCTCAGAGCCCATGCAGACCAAGCCCATTCGACCATCCCAAGTCAAGCCACCATCTGGGTTAGAGCCCTTAATCAAGCTCTCGCCCCAAGATCTGGCCGGCGTCGTGCAATGGCACGACGAGGACGGCGAGCAGCTCGAGGACGACATCGACGACTTCGACGACTCGGACGCCGTCGCCAAGCGACAACACTCCGGAGGAATCAAGGTTCGCCATTTCCAGTCCGAGCATGAAGACGATCTCGAAGAAGACTCCGATCCACCAGCACTATGGGAACACTTGGTCGATGCTCTGTTGTGGACGATCCCGTTTGCTTTCCTCTTTGTCGGCATGCAAGTGTTTCTCGTGCCTCCTCGCTCAGAGTTGAAATGGGATACTATCACTCGGAAACTGACACGTCATTCATTCGCAGGGACTATGCTGTTCATGCACAATATGGACAAGACCTTCCGAGATCGCTCATCGTCTCTCACCTCTCCTCACTTTTGCCGAGTAAGACCGAAGAGCCTGCTCCAGCGCATATTACTATTACCTTTGCTGACACCCCGATAATCTCTCGCAGCCATTTATATCCTCAACATAATATGCCCCACCACAATCACTGCGAACCCATCTACACCGTCCACCACCTCACCACCAACAAGCCTCCCAACCCTCCCTCCTCGAATCCAACAACCGCTTCTCCTCCTCCTCTGCGCCGCAACAGGCGTCCACCTCGTGCACCTCACCTCGACGCAATCCTATCTCCAAGTCATGGCCTCCGCATCCGCTTTCGGTACTTTATGGGTCTGGTCCGTCGTCAAGATGGACCTAGGATGGGCCGTGGCCGGTTTGTTACTTGTTGGTGTGGGGGTAGGCGCTCGGGGGGAACTGGCTAGAGTCAAGTGGTGGTGGAATTGAAGATGACTGGTGTTATTGTGAGGTCGCCGGCGATCTCACCATTTGCATTTGTTGTCTCATTGAGGAATCGGTCAGAGAAGCCTAAGATGGGCGCCAAGAAGAAGATCTCGGATGCGAATGGGGAGGAGAACAGACCAAGTAAGAGTGTATTTGTAAAAGAGAACGTAAGGAACACAATGGTAAGGACTGAAAGAGCTACATATATTCCCTCAAGTCGAAAAGATGCCAAAGAGTTTGAACTGGGCATGATCGACTCCGGGTTGGCCTGAGTAGAGAGAAGAGAGCCTCGTGGTCAGTTTTAGGGGCACGTGGAGAGAGCGGATCCGAGTTGTTCTTCACCTTGCAGTTCGCAAACCACGAAATGAGATCCTTTGGTGACGGCTTGATCAATTTGAGTGACCCTGTCAGAAGCCCCAAAAGACGATAGCATCAGCGATGATCCGATTTGCCAACCAGAATCGGGGAGAAGCCACTCACATTGGTTGCCCGTAGTCTCGATCCCAACTTCCCTTCAACTCGACCGCACCAGCGGTATTATCATCGACCCAGCACAATACATTCCCCCAGCCTTGCGCCGCCGGACCCTTGTAGTAATACACCGCGATATCCCCTGCACCGCACTTGATCGGAATCTTGAGCAACGACTTGGGTGCATCCGTGTACCAATAATGCGTTTCGTCCTCTTCCTCAAGCTTGGGAACGACGGGAGACCATCCCGAACCGGCAAAGACGGAAGGAGGGAGTGGGTTGATCAAGTCGTTCGCTGAAGCGCAGTTGGGTTTGATTTCGCGGAACCGAGCCAAAGTGTGCGGTCGGTCTCCAATTCGAAAAGGTGGGATCTTAAAGTGGGAAGAGCGGGATCCTTTGCCCGCATCAGGGGAGTTGGATGAATCGGTCTCGTCAAGGACGTTGTCGGATTTCCTCAACCCTTTACCTGATAGCAGGGAGGGGAAATCCTCGCCGACGTTAAATGGGGACACGATCGTCGTCGACCCTCCCAATGCGGCGATATCGGCTTGCAAAGCGACTTGGTCCCACACATGGCACACCTGACTCTCCAAGAAGGAAATGACCGTATCGGCCAAGAGTTCGTGCCCCTTGGCGTTGGGGAGGATCGGATCGAGGAAGTAGGTCGAACGCACTTTTTGCGGGTTGAGGAGGTACTCTTCGTAGATTAGGCCTTTGACGGTCAGGTGCACGACGTCGTAGAACTGCGCCACGGTCGTGTGGTAGATTTCGGGACCGGCGAAACCGTATTCGCCTTGGATCTGGGGAGCGAAATGCCCAAGCATGATCACGGCAGGATGGTCGGGTCGGAGCAGAAGCGATCGAATCAGCAGATCGGTCGTCGAAAGCGAGGTCGGGTCACTGTAGGAGTTGTGACAAGAAATTTAGCAGAGTCCTCTTCTTATAGGCCCATGAAGGTGGTACTCACTGCGGATCCTCGGTATCGAATTCGACAATGATGAGATCCACACGATCGGGCAAGTGCATGTCCGAGCAGAATCCATAGTACGACGTCCCTGTTCGCCGTACTGGGAAGTGAAAGGAAGAAGTTCGGCTTTTTGCCCTCTACGCGACCCAAATCACCATGTACCAACTCACATGCACCGTTGGTCAACTCATTCGCGGGATGGGGAAAGACGTCGTTGAGCCAGCTGAATATTCGGTGCGGGTAGCAGTTCGGGCCGATCGGATTTCCGAGTGGGTGCGCTGGTGATGTGTCAAGACCATGACACGAACTGATCGAGCCACCCAAGACACCGACGGTGATGGGAAGACCGGCCATGGCCCTCTTAATGACCCTCTGCACTCTCGCCGAACCACCGACGTGAGACCTCGTCTTGGAGATCGCTTCCCTCCCGTACTTGTTGCCCAACTCGTCGCTCGAGCCATAACTCGGGCAGAACGTGAAGGGAGGTGCTTCGGAAAAGTTTGCCGGTGCACTCTCCCCTTCTGCGTTGTACACTGCTGCCGAGGCGCGCTGCCTCCGAGCTTGTCGCACGAGCGCATCTGTCCTTCTCGATCCTCGCGTCCCGAATCGGCTTCTCGTCGAAGAGTTGTTCGACGCGTAGTGTAGGATCATGAACACGGCGACGAGGGCAATCAAAATGTACACGAGCCGTCGTGACGGTGTGAGGGTCCGATCGTCCGTGCCGCCGCCGTTCCGCGAGTTGGATGATGAGGGACCCCCGAAGAGGCGAGCGAGACGGGTCGGTGAAGAACGACCATTGCCATGCGCTGTTGGGGCGGTGGTCACCGGTTCGGATCGACTTGAAACCCTTCTCCGGTGTAGCATCGCGGTTGATCGAGCTCTAGCCTAGGCAGTTGACGCCCGTACAATGGCGATGAGAGGAGAAGCGCCGCGGATTCCGATGCAAGGCCGGTCGGAGCTCCTGCAAAGCAATAGAACAGCGCCGGGAGGTGGGAAACACAAGAGGGAGGCGACGATGACCCAAGGGGCACCGATGAATGCCTTGTGATCAAATCCCGGCGTATGTCGAGTCCGTTCGGCAGCGTTGCGAGGTCAGCAAGAGCTGAAGCCCCGTCATCGATCAGGTCGAGAGAGTTGGCGTGTGAGCGTGTGAGCGTCAGCGAGTTTTCGATTCGGCGAGTCTGGGGCCTGGCTGGGCCTTCGGACGTAGGGCGCTAGTGAAATGGCGGGCTCCTCGACCTCGTTCGCCGACCTTGGGTCGAGCTGCGCGTTCAAATTCACCCACGGTGTAGAATTTATCAGTGGATGAAGAAAATTCATACTTTATCCGAGGACATGTACCAGAGCTGTCTAAACTCTACACATATATGCTCGAGGGCATTGGTTTTTGACGCCAAGAAAGGTTGTTTCCGGGGTCCGTGCGCGCCAAATTGATCTGACCGACCGGTCCAGCAGGTCCAGCGATGAGCCAATCTCGAGGACTTGCTTCTCGCTTCTGAACCGTGCAAAGCTCGATCATTCGACGAACAGCACAGCTAGACGGCGCAGTAGCTCATCCTTGCTTTTGCCCGTGGCCGTCCCTGCCAGTCAGACGGCCGTCTTTGCTGCTGCGTGTTGAGCACCACCATCGACGAAACGAGGGAGCTTCGAGTCGGAGTCCGATTCGATCCACATTAACTCGGGGACGAGGCGGCTCATTTAGTAGAGCATCGACGCAGTCACTGGGTCGGAGATGCCACGGGTATGTTCCCTTCCGCATATTCTTCCTATGGAGTTTGTTATTCTCATCCTGACTTGGTCACGCTCACCTCGACGCGCCTCTTCTTGCCCAACGTCACGAACAGGTCTCGCTCAACCTAGCCCAGCGATTGGCGATTCGGATAGCCGCAGTCGTCACAGCCTGCTTGGCAGTCAAATGGCTAATATGGGACTCCAAGGTGTGTAGAATATTGTGTCGCCCTATCTTTAGTGATGTTCAGCTTCGCCCTACTTCTACGTAGACCCCTCTCGCTCACCCCCGCGATTTTCGTTTCCTCCCTGATCTAGCCGAAAACACCGTATGGCGAAGTTGCTCATCCAGCCATTCTTGAAAGGATAACACTCGGATCACCACTATCGGGCCAAGCTCTCGATGCCAAGAATTACCCTTTCCTGCAGAGTCGCATCAACCGCGACGAGAGCCCCGACATCTTCGACACCGACATCGCGACGGGCATTAACGATTTCTGGAATCGATTCCAACGGCCGTTCGCGACCAACGCCGACACGATGCATCTCGATGAGCAAGTGCTGCGTGGTGCGGTCGACGAGATGCTGGGCTTCAACGGATGGGCCGCAGCGGCTTGTTCGTCGCTGACCCGTCCGTTCGGCAAGAAGGAAGACGACGATTGGAGCGACCTTGCCGGCCAGGGTAAGCTGTACTACTTTGCTCTCATCGTCCATGGTGCAGATCACTTCGTCGTCGATCAGCTCGCCGTGATCGTGCAGCTGTCGAAACAACTCGGCGCGGGCTCCATCTTTGTCTCGCTCGTCGACTACGCCTCGTCGGACTCGACCCCTTTCCTGTGCGACATCGCCGAATCCATCTTTCTCCTCTTGGGTATCTCGTACCGCATCCGACAAGTCCCCGCGATGACCCAAGATCCCGCAGCAGCTTACTACCCTCTCGAAGAGGCGTACACGCGCAACCTCGCGCTCGAACCCTTGATCGAACTTTGGGAACGTCGCAAGGTCAAGTTCAGTCGCGTCATTTGGCTCAAGGGCTTCACGTGCCCCAACGATCTCTTGGAGACGATCCGCATCTCGGAGATCAATGCAGCCGCGATGGTCTGCTCGATGGACTGGAAGGAACACAACGGTTTCTTCATCTACAACGACCGTTGGCGTACACGCGACATGGACGGCAATTTGTTTCGAGGCTCGAAATCGACCTCCCCGATCGACGAGGCCCCACCTCACGATGCGTACGGTGGAGCAAGGTACACGTTGCATCTCCCCTTTCAAGTCTTTTGTTGCGAATCGGGGTCGCACGTCGTCGATCCTCATCAATCGTACTACCAAGGTGTGACGTACCAATCCTCCGTTCAAGGCGTGTTCAACACCACTTCAGCCTCGGGCGGTAAAGCCCCTCCCAAATGGTCCGAAGGTCCCTGCATGGATTCGTCGCAATTGCATTTTTGTCGCGACATGTGGATGGTCGCATTCCGCGATGGGATCAAGGAGGAAGCCAAACGGATCGCGCATGACGAAAAAGTTGGGAAAGCGAGAAAGGTCCATCCTTTTATGCAGGATCTGATCGCGGCCGCAACGGCGTCTTATTCCCTTACGCCGAATGATAAAGTCGGGTACGCAAACTCGGGGGATTATCTTGTGGATGAGACGGGGGCGTCACCGGATGGTAAGCCGAAGGCTTCAGCGGAAGGAGGGGAAGGGGATGAGGACGAGGATGAAGAGTACGATGATGAGGGAGAGGAGGGAGACGCTGCGGATGCGGACCTGGGTTACGACGAACCGGAGCCTTATGACGCGGACGAAGGTGGAAAGGGGAGACCGATTGATTTGGCGGTCAAGATTGAGGATGAAGAGGGAGCCGCTTTGGCCGCGGCGGCCGAAGTTTCCGTCTCTGATGGGGAGGCCTCGTCGGATGCTGCACTACCGCCGCCACCACCACCAGCGCTAGAGGGAGAAGCAGCACCAGCAGCAGCAGCACCGGTCGAGGTGCGAGCCAAGCACAAGCGATCGGTCTCGATCCCTTCCGAAGCGCACAGGAAGCGCAAGCTCCCGAAACGCCGCCCCAAGTCACTCCCCAATGCTCAATTCGAATACGCCGTCGCGCGGATCCTCGTCAACCCACGCTGCGTAACGACCTACGCCGGTGTTTCCCACATCCAACTAGCTTTGGATCTCTTCGGTACGGGTGAGGACAAGGATCATCAGATGAAGAAGAATGCGCAGTATGTCCTGGACGAGTGGAGGACCCCTCCGGAGAGCTTCACGTGTCAAGAGATGAGGACCACGGGAGGGAGGATGGCACCGAAGCAGCAGAGGAGGACGGGGTTCCAACAGGCGAGGTTGTTGTTGAATGGGTGGAGACCGACGTAGGCGGAGTTTGCATGTTCCCCTAATATTGAAGTACTAGAATATTTGTTCACGCAGCTCGCGCAGACAGTGGGGAGAAGGCGGTATTTGCGCAGTGCTACAACATCCAGATCTACATCTTCTTCCCGGTGGGTACCACCTAGTCGTCCGTGGCCATGGGGGTCGACACGGCTGGCTTGTCTTTGTCCTTGCTCTTGTCGGTCTTGTTCTTTTTCTTCTTCTTCTTCTGGAGATTTTCCTCTTCGCCACCACCGTCTGCACCCCCCTCCCTCGGCCTCGTCATCCCACCGGTCTTGGAAAGCGTACTTGAAGCCACAACCACCGGTGCTTTCGCCCCAACCACACTCTGCACCTCCTTGTCCTTGTCCTTGTCCTGTTCGCCGCCGCCCGCGGCTCCCTTGCCCTTTGTCCTCCCAATCGGTTCATCAGCATACTGTTCCAAATCGTCCCTACCCCTCGCACGCGCAATGACCTCGGTCATGAAGAGTAACTCCTCTACTCGGGCTAGTTTCTTGGGGTCGTGACGGAGGGAGAATTTGATGTCGTCGAGTTTGAGACGGTCCCGGTCGAGGGCCGAGCGTTGCGCGGATTGACACTGGGAGAAAGAAGGGGTGGGTGTGGGGGCGGGTTAGGTCTATTTGAATAGGGGGGCGACGCGGTCGCAAGGTGGCGAGGAATATATTTTTTCGACTCGACTTGCAATGGAAGTGATGTGGTGGATGAGCAGTTCCTCCATCAAGAGCGCGGTCTCGGGCAGACAAGGTGCTTGATCGCCGAAACCAAAGAGCATTGGGCCGACTGTGTGTGTGAAGGCTATGGTCAGTGGTAATCTTGGTGTGGATGATGATTTGGTGGCACGTACGATCCTTGACAAAGAGACCTGGTGCGAAGATCAAGTGCAACAGGCCGAGTCAGCTTTTCCTGGCGGTGGTGGTCTACCCGGCAATCAAGCGGCAACATGCTCACCCCTTGCCCTAAACGGCCTGTACTTTTGCGCTCGGGATGTGCCTGGTTGAGTCGTACCCGCTGTGGTGGAGGACGTGCTGGCAGCTGGAGCCGGATGGGTGCTCGTCGAGGCGCGGTTCGCCGTGGGGTCCGCCATGATCGCTGCAGCGCCGCTGGGGACGGGGTAAGAGACAGGATCACCGAGTTGGAGGTGTGCACTACTCCACGCGGGGCGGACAATGCCACTCGAGGTGATGTGGTGGTCGGAAGCGGTCCAACCCGTGGCCAGAGCCCAGAGCCCAGAGCGAGCGCCGAGTCGTCGACGCGACGTCACTCCGCGGTCGCTCCTTCGCACGAGTTCGCAGTGCACTCTGTCCCACTCTGTTCAAGTCGCGCCCAAGTGTTGGCGCATCGAGCTCCTTCCCCACTCACCTCTTTCGGAGCTTCACCCGATCCGACCGAAACATGGCCGCCGCTCGGTCGGTGTACATCTCGGCCGCTGCAAACCGAGCCGACGTCGCCGATTGTCGCACTCACGACGGACTGCTCGCCTTTGGGTCCGCCCATCTCGTCTCTCTGTGGGAATCCAATGTCAGCAGCAGTTGGTCCGGACGGTGGAGATCATCGTAGGGTTCGACACTGAGCGCGAGTCTGTTCACACAGTCACCGACATCGAATGGCATTCACAAGACCCTGCCCGGGCACGAGGGCAATGTCACCGCACTGAGGTTCGTCAAGACCCCCAGCGGCAGCTCCACTCCGAGTCGACACCTCGTCACGGGAGACAGTCTAGGTCAGGTCAGGCTGTGGAAGCAGGACACCAAAACACACCAGGTCCGTGGAACGCACATATCATTTGACGTGGGTTTCCTCCAAAATGACCCCACCGACCCCCACCTTGTCGCTCGCAGTGGTCCACTCGGGCTATCCTCTCGCGACAGGCCAAATCCATCTCGGCCGTCGCGACATTGGCCCTAGGAGACGGTAGTAGCAACGACGAGGATCACTTCCTCGTATTTACAGGATCATCCGACGCCTCAATTCGAGTATGGCGCATCCGCACCGATGCTGAGCCGGGTACGTCTCGTCGGGGAAGAGATTTCATCCTTCACTCGGCTGGCTGCTGAGACAGCTTCCTCGGACGCAGAACTCGTCGAGAAGATCGATACAAAGGGCAAGATTCCACTTTCACTCGAGACCAGCCTCCTTCCTGCTTCGTCGAGTGAGTCTCAAGGTGTCTCCCTACCCTCATCTCGGCTTTTATTCAAGACGCACCGCTGCTTCCCAGGTGTGGCGCTCGCCGTCGGAAGTACCGACAAGCGATTGAGCATCTACGCGAGTCCAATCACATCTTCCATCAAAGTGGGTCACGCGAACCAAGTTTGGCTCGTGAAAGCCCGAGCTTATCATCTTCAACATCTCCCTTCCAGTTCACCAAATCTCTCTCGCTCGAAGGCCATTCGGACTGGATCCGCTGCCTCTCCTTCATCACCCCCCTCCCTGCAGACGCTCCTTCTTCCAGCACCTCGACCTCCCTCAACTACGACATCGCATCCTCCGAACTTTTACTTGCCTCGGGTTCTCAAGACAACTACATCCGACTTTGGCGCTTCTCACCCGCCCCCGTACGAACCGACTCCATGACGGGCCTGACCTCCGGCTTGGAAGCCCTCGACGCCCTGGATCAATCGACCTCCAGCGCAGAGGGTGAACTCAGGCTGAAGTCGCATCAGTTTATCGTTGGCGATCCTTCTTCGCCCTCGTGCCAGAGTTTCGCTTGTGCGAGTGAGGCGGTCCTTTTGGGTCATGATGCGTGGGTCACGGGGTTGCATTGGTCGCCTTTGGTGGATCCCAAGGATGGGTTGAGGTTGTTGAGCGCTTCGGCGGATCGATCGATGATCTTGTGGACGCCAGCACCCATCGTGGCGACATCCAAGACGGATGAAGATACCTCGAGTTCTTCAGTGCTGACGGGAGCGAGTTCATCCTCCGTATGGACCTCCTCCCGACGCTTTGGCGAATTCTCCTCCGCTACGAACCTCGGCTTCTTCGGTGCTCTATGGGGGTTCAACGCTCGAACCGTCTTGGCGAACGGATGGGGCGGGAGTTGGCATGCTTGGAAGAGGAAGAATGGGGAGAAGGGTGAAGCGGAGAGTTGGGATCCGATCGTTGCGACGACGGGGCATTTCGGTGAGGTCAGGTGTGTGGAGTGGGAACCGGAGGGGGAGTATTTGATGTCTGCTGGGTCAGTTTGAGTGGCATTCATCGTGGAAGAAGATCAATGAGGCTTGGAGCTGACCAGTCGTTCGAGTAGACATGATATGGCGACGAGGTTGCATGGATCTTGGAGGCGGAAAGGTCCACAGGGGCAAGAGATCGAAACGTGGCATGGTGAGCCTTTGACCAGTGGCGACCAAGACCAGACCCAAGACAGCGATGGAATTGGCTGATTCCATCGGCCAATTCTCCACAGAACTCGCGCGGCCTCAAATCCACGGCTACCCAATCTCTTCGATCGCCTTCCTCGACCGACTCAGTTTTGTCTCCGGAGCCGATGAGAGGATCGTTCGAGTATTCTCCGCCCCCGCGAACCTCCTCAAATCGCTCACCCAATTGAGTCAGATCGAATTTGCTCTCAATGGGGAAGACCGGCCTATGGCAGCGAACGTCCCTCCATTGGGCTTGTCGAATCGAGCGATTGGCAAAACGGATGCAGAGCAAGAACCGGTGCCCAAGGAAGCTGAGGGAGGCTTGTACACTACGGCTTTTTCGAATGCGTCTTTGACCGTCCCTGATCATCCTCCATACGAAGAACATCTCCTCGGATCGACGCTCTGGCCGGAGATTGAGAAACTCTACGGACACGGATTCGAAATCTTGTCAATCGCTGCGCGCCGATCCGAGGGTCCGTCGTCGCCATCCCAACTTATCGCGACGAGTTGTAAAGCCACCGTCGAACAACATGCCGTAGTGAGGTTGTTCGAGCCCAAGTTGGGCAAGATGGTGGGACCTAATGATGGATTGAAGGGACATAGTTTGAGTATTACAAAGGTCGCTTTTGGAGGGGAAGGATGGAAGTGGTTGTTGAGCGTTTCGAGGGATCGGAGCTGGAGGGTGTTCGAGAGGACCGAGGATGAAGGTTCGTGATATTATTATTCGATGGAGGACAGTTCATAAGCTGACGATTTCAGATTTTCCACTATGAACAGATTTGTACCGTCCCCACAAAGCGGGGGTCAAAGCCCATGCCCGTATCATCTGGGACGCATGCTTCTCCCCCGATGCAGAAACGTTCTGCACAGCTTCGAGGGACAAGTCCGTCAAAGTATGGTCGACTAGCACATGGCAAGAGGTCGAGACGATCAAATTCGAGGAGGCGGCCACGGCGGTGGCTTGTACGAGGAATGGAAGGAAGGACCTGTTGGCGGTCGGGTTGGAGGGTGGCGAGATTCGGGTATTTGTGAAGGCGATTGAGCGGGTGGAGGGCTGGAAGGAGCTGGTGGTATTGGGACCCGAGTGAGTCGGATGCCGGGGAGTGAATCGGGAAGATGCAGAATAATTGATCTCACCCCCTGGTAATGCTCGTCACAGGATCGCCCACGTCCAAACGGTTACGAGTCTGTCGTTTTGCCCGAAGAAGATGAAGGCCCCTTTGACGGTTAGGCTGGCTAGTGGGAGTGAGGATCGCTCGGTCAGGATCATCGATGTGACGATTTCGGCGTAGGATTCTTCAAGTATGAGATGAGTTGAAAATTGACGTCCCGCCGAGGCCACTCGTGCCTGAAAACGAAGCAGAACGCCTCAAGACTTTGATGCTAGGAGCGTGCCCGTATCTCTCCCTCATCAATCATGCGTGCTTTCCTAACGTCACGGTCGCTGCGCGATTCGGAGACCTCACCTTCTTACGCGCTCGTGAGTTCATCCCGACCGGGGCGGAGATCACGATTCCGGTATCGGCTACGGTCTACGAACATGCCACGCGTGAACAATTGAGGCAGAAAGCTGAAGAGATTGGTGTGGGAGAATGTGGATGTCGGTGCTGCGTCGACGACAAGCTGGAGGTGCCTCCCGACTCAGTCTTCGCAACAGGCTGTTCGACACCGCTGGCATGGTCGTCGAGCACCTCTGGGAGCTTTTCGACCTCTGCGCCAGCGCCCAGAGGCTTCGCAAGTTCGTAAATGCGCTCGAAGCAACCTATAGGCCTTGCCATGGTCTTGTGCGCCCCGAGCTTGCCGAACCCCTGTGTGAACTCGCAGGGGCCACGTACATGCAACAAGTCACGACGGTGACCGGCCCGCTGAGCGCACTGGATCTCATGCATCGTATACCGCAGATGCCTTCGATCAGGTTCCCGATTTCACCCATCATCAGCCTTTTCAAAAGGGCATTGGTCACGATGGGACGCCAGATGACTCTAATTTGTCCCGTAGCCCTCGAGGAGATGGACCCACTCCGCGAGGAGGCCCGCTGGCCGAGCAACTGCAAGAGCCTTGACCAGTCCTTGGGGATTTTTTCGGACGTCACCCGCTTCTGTGCCTCTGCTTGCACGTGTTCACAACTATGCGGGGAGACTCGCATGATGAGGAGTCCCGAGCGTGGCTGTAAGCTGCCGTCGAAGTCGAAAACTTGACGTTCGGCACTTGCGGGGTCGAAATTTTCATGCAGAGGTGGGAGAAAGCGCCCATGCTACGTCGGCCTGAGGTCATGCGACATCTCCAAGTCATGGCGCGCCAAGATCCGATCACCACCGACAATACGCACAATACGCACAATACGCACCGTGCTGGCCGATCGTCGGGTGAGCGAGGTCGATGAAAAGTGTTTCCAAAACGGGATGAGAAGGCAAAGGCGTGAATAGCCTCGGCAAAAACAAGTAGCAAGTGGTTCCAGAACTCCCAAAAATCTAAAAAACAACAAAACAGTCTCATTCATATCTCAAGTTTGGTTACAAATCTGCAATGGGAGCGTTTTTGGGAGCGTTTTATTCCAGGTTCACATCATGTAGTGCGCCATCATCGCTTGACCTGCGGTTTCCCGAACCCAGCCACCTTCTGCACATGCGTGAAAGCACCATCGTTGGCGAACCAGTTCGCATTTGCCTCTTCTACCTTTGTCCTCAGTTTGCTCGGATCGACCAATTCGAGACCTGAGCGGAAGCGAAGGGGCATGAAGTCAGATCCCATCGCATAACTAAACGCAGAGCAGAGATCGCGAACGTACCTTGGACCGGAGTGAATGCCAAACTCGTCGCCAAACCTGATGTCGCACTCGAGATCGTTTTGATGCTCGACAACCGCCCTTTGGCCGATTTGGACAACTTGGCCTTGCTCCTCGCTTCCCCGGCCGTCACTCGTACGCGCCCAGTCCCACTCGAACCAATCATGCCCATTCCGACCGTCTCGTCGGCGTAACCCGTCTCCTCCTCGGCCTCGCCAAACTTCATCCTGTTCTGTTGCTTCCTCAACTCGGTCTGCGCGTACGCCTCCTTGGCCTTCCGAGCTCGTTTCCCACCCCGTCGAGCCTTCTTCTGCTCATCCGGTCGAGGCAACGCTTTGACGATCTTGCTCGGTGCCGGTCGTGCCAAACGTTCCATCTCCTTTTCAAGTTTTTCCAACATCTCTTCCCCGAATTGTCCAGACGGGTGAGAGCCGGCTAAGTCGACGCGACATGCGAGGGCGACCTTAGCTCCGACCTTGCGTTGAGCCTTCATGCGATCTTCGGCTCGTGTGCGTTGCACGAGTGGACACTGGTAGATGAACCCCGTGTGTAGTCGATCGACGGAATGAGAGGCAGTCGAGAATCCTGTTGTTGCTCGTTTGACCGCGCCGAGGACCTGGGGCAGTGAGTGGGGTTGAAGAAGATGAGCTGGCGGTCACAACAGACGATGGAAAGAACGAAGCTATCACCTACGTAGATATTGGAGTGAGGTATCCTCGACAGACCCTGCAGTCCACCCGCAATTCCGAGCACCTTCGTCGCGGTCTGAGTCCCTACAATCGCCGAGATGTTGGGAGCGAGGAGCGAGATCCTGGACTCGACGTACTCGAGAATGGTTCGCTTCGCATCGTCGAGTTGGAACATCATCGCACAGGCACCTTCAACGAGCTTCCACTCGGCATCGTCCAAGGTTTGTCCTCGCGAGGTCGCGGCGGTGACAGTAACGGCCATGACCGTACCCGAGGTGAGCAGGCCTGTGAGATCGCCTCGAAGTTCGGGACCGTTGCCGAGGGCGAAGATGACGCGACAGAAGGGCAGCGGGGCCGAGACGAGTGTATCGAGTTCGGGGAACCGTGGAAGATAGTGATCCTTGATGAACTGTGGGTAGGTGGAATGTCAGAGTGTATCAGCATTTGCCGCGTCGTGACTCGCCAGAGTTCCGTCTGGCGCACGGACCTTGTGGACGATGAGCATCTCGTTGTCAATCTCGACATTGAGGTTGTTGGCCTGCACGATGAGGCGGTACTCTTGACTGTCGCCATCACTGGCCAGGTTCGGATCAGGGTGTTTTCGGTAGTAGGCGATTTTCTGTGTGGAACGATCGCAGTTGATCGAACAAGATCCCAACCCACCGAGCGCATTCGTCGCCCAAGTCAGCCTCAGCCAGCCTGCGTAGAGATCAATCACCGTAGAGGCTACCCACACTGAGGACATCCTTCATGGTCTTGCCATTTGCTAGCTTGGCGACCTTTGCCAACTCTCCCACCGCGCCCAACTGCATCGCATTGACGTCGTCCGGGTTGAGCTCGAGCGTCGGTCGCACCCCACCCTCGGGGACCATCATGTCCCCCACCGCAGTCGAGTCCATCAATACATCCCCTGCTCCATCTTCATGAGCATCGTCGTCGTCTGCGCCGCCATTGGCTCCTTCGTTCGTGGTGCCGTCGCCTCCATCCGCTTTCGACGTTGACGTTCCAGCGTGGCCGTTCGAGCCGAGGGCGGAGTCCAATTCGTCATCTACTCCTTCAGAGTCAGAGTCGAGGTCGTTCATCAGCTCATCGACAAGGGACGTCATCGTTGTCTGGTGAGTCGGTGGTGGTGCGAGCGTGAGTGGGCGGCGAGAGCGAGAGCGTGAGCAGTGGGGAGCGGCGAACGATGGCACGTCGTAACTTGGTAGGACTTGGTCCTCCGTATTTTCGGCAATTTGGAGCAGCTCCCTCTTCGACACTTTGGCCCTCGCTGGATGAACTCAAATGTGGTGCAATCCATGTACATACCAACTAATAAAGTACCAACGGAGCATACCAAACCACTACCATCTCATTTATGCACTGATCCCATACGCCTCCCTGGCGGTCCCCTCGAAAATCCGATCCAATGCCGGCCCATCCAACCCCAATTCGAGCAAGACATCGAGGCACAGCTTCATCCCCAAAGCCCATGCCGACGCTTCCTGAACACGGTCCCTGCCTTCTTGGGCGCCTTTCTCCCGAGTCGGGATCGTACTTGCTCGGAACATGGGCCAGTCTGGATCCAGGAATGTCGAGTCAGTTTCTTCCGGGGGTGCTCCTCCGAGCTCGGTGACACATGACTCACCGGACCCAATCATAACCCTTTCGATGCCGAACGCTTCCAAGATGGGTTCCACGACTTTCTTGATCCTCGCCTTGAGGCCGTCCATCGCGTCCTGCCCTCCTTTGACGCTCTGTCTCGAAGATGCATCATGCTGTCGTTGTTCGAACTCGCGTGCGGCGAGATCGACGGTCTCGGCAGGGCAGAGTTCCAATAGACCCGAGAGCTTGACATAGACATCGGGGAGTAGAGCCAACTGATAGATCGATTCCAACCAGTCGCCATGCGAGGTCTTGGACGCCGCATTATCAGGTCCAGACGAATTGGACGACCGAGGCCAGCTCGCCAAATCGGGTTTGCCACAATGGTCCAGGATGATCTTGGTCGTCGCACCTTGGGACCTCAACGTCGAGATCATCTCGACCGAGTCTTGCAACATCCATTCCCCCCGTCTTGAATCGACTGTATGGTCGAAGGCGTACCCTTTCGAACCGAGGTGGTGAAGACCCGAGATGAAGTCTGGGGTCAGGTAGGTGCCTTTCGGGGAGTCCTGCAGAAGGTAGCGGAACGAGGCGATGGGTATTGAACTTGATGATGCTGCCGAAGTGATTTTGGGGAGGTATGACTTGAGGACCGAAGCGCCAAGATGTACCGGTGCCTGCGGTCAAGGTTTTCGGATCAGAAAGGCTCGGATCATGGCAGAAGAACGGCCGGTTTCGAGTACTCGCCCATGGGCACAAAGCGAGCACTTTGACATCACTCTTGGCTGAGGATTCACAGACACTGTGGTGTGAACCGCCCAGGGTTAGCGACGGCTCCGACCCCACACAGCAGGCCTCGGGTGCAACTCAACTGTTTGACCTCCGCGAAACTGCTGTCCCACCCACCGCCCGACCCATCCTTCTCAGCATCGTCATGTTTGTACTCGGCCTGAACATACACGCATCCGACGGCCTCGACGTGTCGCTCAACCATCTTGACCCCTTTCAGCACCGCCGGGGCATACTCGCCCGCCAACGAATGCGCACCATCACTCAACGCGTTTGAACACGTAGGTGGCCAGGTGATGTTCCCTAGATCGAGTTGCTCCGTGGTCCAGAGGTGGACGTGGGTGTCGAGGATTCGTTGAGGGTACGCTCGACGGGCCACGACGGGAGCGGGTGCGAAGGCTGACGGGGGCAGCTTGGGGGGTCGGCGCGGAACGCCTCGACTTGTACTGCTGGCGGACGGTGTTAATCCAGAGGACATGGTCGTCAAGGATGTTCAGACGATATGGAAAGGTCTCAAAAGTCCCCTTGCGAGTGAAGGATGCGGAGATCGTTCTGGCTGCTATGCTAACGCTAGCAGTCTCGAGGGATGTGGGGGAGGCAAGGCGTGGAACCCGCCCGGCCCGACGCGCCGCCTGCCGCCGCCCACCTCCTTTTTATTTTATTTTAAATAAAAAAACTAACAGATTTCAATAACAGTATACTTTTATTAAGGCCTAGAAATCTTCGGAAAAGTCGGAGGAGATTGCTTTTAAGTACACCACCTCAATCAGATCGAAACTAGAGACGAGATAGCGAGTCAAATTCCGGAGCGGGACGGGTAATATGAAAAGGAGAATGGTTTTGCAAACGATAAACCGGGCTTTGATGTGGTTGATAACCTGGCGAGACTGAATTCATCATCACGTGGCTCGTCACTACGTCCCCACATCCACTCCTATCAATTCCCGCATGCTCGAAATGAATCCACCATAATGATGCGCCACGCCATTCTCTGGGGCCTGGGTTTGCACAAGTGTTCTTGACAGCATCTCCGCAGGGGTGTACCAAAATGTGATTGACCCACACCCTCACGCAATGTTCCTACACACATGCCGTTTTTTTCAGATCTTCTTGCTGTTTATCACTAGCTTATGCTCAATTTCCTGCCAGGTACCTTGGCTCTAGCTAAGTCCACCGGAACAGCTGGATCGAGTTTCGGACGTTATGGGCTTCAGCGTTGTCCGCCCAAAACCAGCGGTCCTAAATCTCGTTCAAAGGAGGCAAAGATGAACTCGAAGTGCTTGGCGATCCGGCCAGTCCCTTGAGTGAATTTATCACTGCCATCACCGCCTCAAGCACTTTATCATTCGTTCGGTTCAAGACTGGTCTCCTTTTAGCTAAACCCCACTATAGTGCAATCGCTTGTGCTCAATCTCAACAAAAGGGTCGGACCCGAACCTCGGTTACGCGATGATTTCCAAAACGTAGATGTTGCGGCAAGAAGTGAACCGGGCTCAATTCTCGACTAAAGGTCAGCTGTCGCGGGTTGAACAACGATCCGAAGCTGTGGGAAAGACACAATTACAAATACAGAATCATGGATCGTACGCAAGGGAACGTGGATGTCATGGAAGCGAGGTAAGATCATCGCTTGCTACGAGATCGACCGAGCCCCGTTCGCTTCTTCTCCCCTCGGGCCGGGAACACGGTCTTGGGTGTCGGTCGGACCTGGGAGCATACGACGACGATCGCATCAGAAAACGGTCCCGGGTTGAGGAAACAGTCAGAGATGCTCTTTTGAGTTCACCATAAACTTCTTCTCGGTCCTGAACACCTCTCGGCGTGTCATCCTCGGGCCCGAAGTCGAAATGTTTTGCTTAAAAGCGGCCTCGCTTGGCTCGGCTTCCTCACCATCGACGGCCATCTCGTCTGTAAAGTCAAAATCGAGACCAGTGCGGCGATCAGTACTAGAGCTCATGGTAACGTCCTCCTCTCAAAGAATTCCCGAACTGACCAACAGCCTTATCCTCCGCCTTCTTGTCACAGGTCGCAGACTTCTCCCCCTCGTCCTCCTCCTCAGTCTCGAACCCATCCTGTTTCCTCTCCCATTCCTCCTTGTCAGTCCTTTCCCTTGGTTTCAAAGCCGAAGCCTTGAGTTTGGCCGAGAGCCTCTGCAGGCGCAGGTCGTCGGCTTGTTTGAAGACCGAGCTGAGAAGGGACGAACCACTGCAGATTAGGCTATGGGTCTCGGGGAGTGCTGGGTACCGGGTGGTTGCGTGATCTTACTTGGGATCTGTTCGCTTGATGGCTCGGAACGCTCGCTTGGATTTGGACTTGAGTGATTTGGCCTGTAGGGTGGTGGTAGGATTTGGATTGGCAAGGGGGTTGGATGAGGCGAGCGAGTGAGCAGTGAAGTAAGAATGGCGAGAGGTCAGTTGGGTCTGTTCCTGTGGGTACAATCATCCGGAACTGGTGGAAGAGCTCTAGACTGGCCATTGTGATTGAGGTAGAATGAGGAGTACGAATGTGTTGAATGAGGACCGAAGCCGGAGTCAGAGCCAAGCTCAGCGCCCAAGTTCGGCAAGCGATCGTGTCGGTCGAATCCTCGCGGCTGCGCTGCTTCGCACGGTCAGCGCAAGCTTTCGCTCGCCCAAATTGATTGAAGGCTGCGAAGCTCCAATCGCCCTTGCGTGACTGAGCTCCGCTGTGGGTCGTGAAGTTCTAGCTCTCTCCCACACACCCCACCGCCGGATCTCCGCTCGACTTTCCTCACAGGAGGGATTCCGGAGAAAGCATTTTCACCCACCATGTCGTCCAAGTCGACTCAAAAGAAAGTGCTCGCACAGGGATTGCAACAACGTGCCCTCGCCGCCGCGAAAGCGAACGGGGATAAGTCCAAGTCGACCACCTCGAAGAAAGGCGCCGCTGCAAAGATCCCGGTGCCGGTCCTGAGTGATGAGGAGGATAGTGATAGTGAGGAAGATGATGAGGATGAGGATGAGGATGAGGATGAGGATGAGGATGATGAAGACGAGGAGGAGGATGAAGGTCTTGCTTTCGATTCGGAGGACGATGAGGATGATGAGGATGAGAGTGAGGAGGAAGAGGATGATGTCACCGAAGAAGGATGGAACAAGATGATGGAACTCTTGGGTGATGTCGACCCGGCTGAACTGGGCCTGGATGTCGAAGGAGACCAGGACGAAGAGGATGAGGAGGGAGAGGAATCCGTCGAGGGGGAGGAAGATGATGAGGAGGACGACGAGAAAGAAGACGAGGAAGAGGAGGAGGAGGAAAACAGTGACGAGGACCAGGAAAAGCTTTACGAAGACCTTGATGACGAAGAGGTTGGCGATGATGCCGATCTCGTCCCCGTGGAGCGCGAGACGCTCAGGAACGATGTGAGCCAGCTCTCCTATCCCTGGCGGATCTTCCGTGCTTTCTTTGGCTGACCCTCACCTGCTCGCTTCTTCTACTCAGGCCGCACTCGAGCGTATTCTGGCCACCATTAAGCTGCCGACGACGTTCTTTGACACTTTGGCCCTTGCGAACTCGAACCCCTCCGCCGAGATCGACGCTGATAACGATCTCGAACGTGAACTGGCCTTGTGAGTTTTCATCCGAGCGGTCTATCACTCACGGAGTAATTGCGTGCCCTCATCCTTATCCGAATGTTTTCACAGCTATAAGCAAGCTCTTTGGGCGGCCCAGGAAGCTGAGAAGCGCTTCAACAAAGCCTCGCTCCCCTTCTTCCGCCCCGCGGACTACTTTGCCGAGATGATCAAGACGGACGCCCACATGGCGAACCTGCGCCAAAAGCTGCTTGACGAACAAGCGGGCATGAAGGCGTCCGAGGACGCGCGCAAGTTGCGCGATGCCAAGAAGTTTGGCAAGAAGGTTCAGGTCGAGAGACTCAAGGAGAGGGAGAAGGAGAAGAAGGAGGTCGGCAAACGATTGGACAGCCTCAAGAAGAGTCAGTGCTTGTGTTTTCAGTGTCCGTGCTGCCTACATCCCTTATCGACTCTTCTTTTATATGGTACCCTTCAGGGCGCAAGGGTGGGGAAGGCTTCGCCTCGACTGAGGACTTCGACATCGCCCTCGAGGACGCCATCGCCGGCCCCTCCAAGAAGCGCAAGGTCGTAGAGTCCGAACGGAGTGGGCGTGGTGGCCGCGGTGGCAAGATCTCGCGACGAGGCCGCGACAACAAGTTTGGGAACCCGACCAGCTCGCGAAGACCCAAGGAGAACAACTTTAAAGCCGATGGCGATGGAGGCGAGAGGGGGCCGAGGGGCGGGCGAGGAGGACGAGGCGGAGGACTTGGTGGACGTGGTGGGCGTCGACGTGGGGCTAGCAGGGGTGGTGCAAAGAGGCTGGGCAAGAGTAGGAGATCGTAGCCGTGATGTGTTCTCTGCCATGTCATACTATCTTTCTGTCACTGTATGTCAGCGTCGATCGTGTGCGCCAGCCTTTTCCTTCCTCTCAGGTCATGATGCTCAGCGGTGGTCCCGGGCCGATGGCCCCGAGAGCTGAGTATAGGTAGACTATGCCCTTTTGGGGGCGGTGCTACAGCTTGTACCCCATATGCTTGATGATCATAGAGGAACAAAGGGTGATGCAATGTCTTGCTTGTGCATGCGGAGCTGTCGGTGAAACCCCTGACTTGATGCCCCGCATCCGCGTTGGTGAGACACGCTTGATTGAGGTCGCGCGGGCACGCGCTGGCCAGCGAACCACAACGCGACACCACAGCGCGATCCGCCTTCTAAGGCGCGTTCGCCTTGCAGCTGGCGCGGCCCCTCGACCACCACCGCGGCTCTCCTCTTTCGCCCCCACTTCTTGTCAGCTGAGCAGGTTTCAGATACAAGGTGTGCGTCGTGTCGCGCTCGGAGTAGCCTAGTCCAACCTAGTGTCGAACAGGCCGCTGGACGCGCCCTCGATCGCCTCGCCTCGCCTCGTCTCGCCGTTGCCTCGCGCCACCCGCCGCTGTCGCCGTCGCCCCGTCCGTTCATCGTCCACTGCGCGCGCCGTCAAGCTCAGCTCAGGCTCAGCCCAGGCTCAGCTCAGTTGGGCTCGACTGGCTCCACGGTGCCTCGACTCGTTCGCTGGTCGACGAGTTACTGCACATCATAGGCTCGCAGATCACCGTATCGTTTCTAACGTTGCTGTCGTCGTTCGAGCCACCTTTGTCATACTCTGCGACACCGATCACCGGTCTATAAGTGCAGTGTGAGTCACCACGTCCCAGGCGGTGGAACACGACGTAGAGCTCATGCCTCTTTCACTCTCTTTGCTTCAGTAAACCGTCATGGACGTGTACCAAATACAGCATCGAATGCAGCAACAACAGCTACAGCAGCAGCGCGTTCGGCATTTGTCGGCCCCTGGCTCAGCACGCGCAGGGACCTCGTCGGCGAGTGGCCCCGCTTCTGCTCGTTCATCGCGCGTGTCGGATGCCCACGTCTTCCACAACCAAATGAACGTGATGCCACCACCATCAACACAACACGGCCCCATCCCTTATACCCCCGAATCGCAGTACCTCGCCCAGTTGCAAGCCCAACTGCAGCAACAGAGCCAGCTCTTGCTTCGGAACCAGCAAGCCCTCGCCACGCAGCGTCGCGCGGCCGAAGCCGCATTCCAAGCCATGACCCTTGGTCAGCTCGGCCAACACCCCAACAACTTCGGTCCTGGCGCCGCGCAAGCTCAGACGTTCCAGCCGACACGATCGAGGACGCCTCAGCTCAACGGCTTCGGCATCGTCAGCCCGAAAGAAGCCATCGCCTCTGAACAGACGCCATCCGCCAGGTCCAACATCCCCGGTTCTTCGGCGATCGACGAGATCAACGCAATGAGCAACCCTCTCGTCGCCTCGGCGCTTGCTCGACGCAAGCGGCAGAGCGTCAACTTTGAAGCAGCGACCTCATCTGGGCAGCCCTCTCGCGTCGCGGCACCACCTTCCTCGACCACCGATGCCGACCCCTCAATCTCGCCCTCGGTCGGTTCGAGCTCGACCTGGGAGCGACATGGCCGATCGTCTTCGATGAACTCCTCATCAACGGCTTCTTCTCTGATCCGGACCCCGCCGATGCCGAGTGACCCGCCTGCGTTTATCCTCAGTCGACCAGGAGAACCGTTCCCCGATACCTCGGGCTCGGAAGGTGGGAGCAGTCGCGCTGGGAGCCCGACTACGGCCGAAATGACTTCCAAGCAACGCCCATCCATCAAAGCTCGACTCGGACAGGAGCACACTTGTCCCGGGGAGGGAGCGAACACGTTGTCCGACCCTGAGGTCTTCGAGCTCGTTCTCGACCGACCCGGCTCAGGCGGGGCGAGCGCGTCGCCGCCTCGGGCATCCCACCTCAGCAAACTCGAGTCCGTGATCAAGGGTTGTCGTCAACGCGTCACCTCGACACCTACCTCGACCGTCGAAGTTTACGATGACTCGGTCCAAGTCGTGAGCGTCGGCCCGAGTCTTTCCCCCTTTGCCGCGGCCTTTGTTCCTCCTTCACCCGTCTCGTACACACCCTCGTCGCCCTTCTTCAACGGCTCGTCGCCGCAAGCGCCATCGTCACCTATCCCAGGGGCATACCGATCGAATCGTCTCGCTGCCGTTCCTGGGACGGCTTCCGCGACTCGTCAACCACGTGGACCCCCGAGTGATCTCAATGGCAACTTTGCGACGAGAATGAGGCGCAAGGCCGTCCTGGCCCTGTTGCAGGGGAGGGTCGATCGAGTCGCCGCGGTGCAAGATGAAGTCACGCCAGCAGTCTAATCACCGCGCCCCATCTCAGGCCTACTTCGTCGCGACCCTATCTTCGTTTACACATGTTCCTCTTTCTCCTTCTTCCTGTCTAGTACTTTGTCACGAGTTCCTGAGATCGTTTTTTCCAACGCGCTCGCGCGCTCTCCGTGTCCTTTGCCCAGTCCACCATCTCTCGTCGCATACTAGTACTAGCTCGCTGCAGCAGCCCCCCCCCCCCCTCTTTCCCACATATAATGGTGTGATCACTCTTTTATGTCCCTGTTCACACTTTGCTCGTCAAGCCATAAACACTCCTGCAAATGCATATTTCCATAAGTAGCCCGAGAGCACTGGCATGACATGACAAGCTTTGCACACGGAGTCTCCATCGGTCAAGCAACCCCCTTCCCACCTTCGCACCAATCGACCCTAACCAAGCCACACATCGTCCCACTCGCCAACAAAGCACACCGATCCAAAGATGGATGCCAAGCGACCCTAGCAATCCCTACTTCAGGCGACCACGACGCCGTCGACATCGACCCTCGGAACAGAATCTTCCTCTTTGGATCCGCCATCGGTCGAGCTTCGGGTAACATATTGTCGATCATGCGGTACTCGCCCGATTTACGGTGGAAGTCGAGGCGGTAGACTTTTTGGGCGTAGTTGCCCTGTTGTGAGGAACCGTTGGGGAGGGGAGAGGATATTTCACTGGGTTAATCGCTGAAGAGTTTGGGAGAGAGCTGGAGACCGAGTTCGAGGCTTGACTGACCCTCAAAACTCGATCTCGGATGGGTCGGATCGTATTGGCAATGATCAAACAACCATCCGCACCAGCCGAGGCTGCAAACGGGTGGTGCGGAGACGAGTCGATGGACTGTGAAGGAAGCAGGAGCACAAGAATGAGCCAGTCTTGCTGGATCACGAGCGCCTGATGAAGGCAAGAGAACGAGGGAATTATCTCACCCAGATCGGACCAGTATGTGCCGAAAGCCAGACCCTCGCCGCCGACTTGTTGGGCTTGAGCACCGAACCACGAACGCGGCCTTCAGGATCATCGCTGAGCAACAAACCTGATTGCGAACAGTAGGCGAGCGCGATTCCCGTGCCTGTGGTTGCCGTGGGAAGTCAACAAGTCAGTATCTTTCTCGGCCGAGGCGTAATGCTTCAACTTCCCACCGACTCACTTCGCTCGTGGTGCATCGAAGAGACCGAGGACAGATCACGTAGATCGGTCTTGAAGACGCTCCCATCGTAGCCCGTCGTGACGATGATGGTCGGCTCGGCATCGAGATCCAGGGTACCATCGAGAGCGGTGGAAAGTGGGGGTACTCGAATGACGGCAATTGATCGGATGATGGCAAAGTTCACGCTGAAGTAATGAGTCGGCCGTACCGCTGTGATAGCGAGGAGGATCAGAAGTGGGACACTCACAGCGTCAAAGCTCAACTAGCCTCGCACTCACTTTGGATTTTGCCACCGGATCGCAGCGCATCACCGACGGACCACACGACAACCCAGCCATTGTTGCACCCGGCGACAATCGTCTGGTAGCTCGCCCAATCAAAGCAAGTGCACTTCGTATCGGGCAGCTCCAACCTCAGTGTCGGCTTGGCTTTCACTACAAACAATGATTTCACGGTCAGTACGAGCACTACGGACGGGCAGATGAGTTTTGAGGACCAACGGTAGAGCGTATCGTCATTTTTGGTCTTTTGTCGCTTTCTCGCCTCGACTGGATTGGGCACAGTGAACACGGCCACACTCCCATCTTCAAAGACACCGCCGAGCAGACCTAGGCTCTCTTCGGTCTCATCTTGATTCATCAGCTTCGTTCGATCGCCTCCTCGAGGGCACCACCTGAGCTCCCACGCATCCCCCTGATCGACGCAAAGTGCCATCTCGAACTTCATTTGAGCCTCGGCCGACGGCGACGTGACCAAAGAAATATCGCTGGGGTCGGACGTGTCGAGGGACCAGACTTGAATCATCGTCGGACCGGGCATCTTGGTCATCTTGACTGTCGCTTCGGCCGAACAGAAGCACGAGACGGCAAGATATTCTGTCGGAAGCCCTTTTGATCAGTTGGCCGTAGCACCACCCCCTTTGCTGCTCGACCGACCGACCTGTGGATAGGGCGGGGTCGGGGCGTGGACACCAAGCGAGACCCGAGACTGGGCCTCCAGAGTTCAATATGTGGCCAGGTTTGTTTGGAAGGTATTCGTCTGTTGTCGGATATCGATCAAGGAGAGCTATCAGCGGTGTTATACCTCCCTTGGCGCGTCGACGTCTTAGTCGCAGCCCAACGTACCCAGTCGATGTGTTTCGAAGCGCTTGAACTGAACGAGCTGCTGCTCATTCTCGTCAAACAAAGGCCCAACCCAGATTTTGACCCCTTCTTCTAACTCTTGATCATCTCCAGCATCCCCTTCATCCTCATCGACCGGTATCACAGCTGGCTTTGCTTCGTTGTCGGGGTCGACCTCGGCAGCTGGTTCTTCGTTGAGGTAGACTTTGGTCGGTCGGGAGGGATAGACGAGAGTAGGAAGGTATGCAGTGCACTCGCTGTGCAAATCAAATGCGGATTGTCGGGGTGAGCATGCCCCCCTCTGACTGTAGACGTGTTCGGGACTCACTTTACGGGAAGGACCGAAATGGAAGGTTTAGAGTCGTACCAGCCGCCCCACTTGGGCGACATGCCCGTTGCGGTCCACTTGCCCTTCATCCAGGCATTATCACGGAGCAATGATTTATGAATGCCGAAAGGGTGCATCGCCCACGTCTCCATGAACTTGGACTGTATCTCATCATCAATCGTCTCGGCCTCTTGTCCCTCACCACGAATCGTCCAAGGCGAGCTGTCGGTGCCTTCGTCAAGTGCTCGATACGGTGGTTCGTAACTCGCACCAATACTGATCCAATTGGGGTCCAACAACGTCCGTCGCTTCTGCCTCGGTGGCTGAGCTCGCTTCGAGTCGACGTGGTTGGTTCGGGTATTGGTGCGTTGCCCCCGCGGTCTTGCCTTTGCGGCCGTCGGTTTCAGCACCTTGCGATGCATCTTGACGGCCGGTCCTGCATTGGCATCGCGATCGCTCGACCCAGCATCCGATCTTCCAGGTTCAGAGCCAGCATCGTCGTCGTCGGATGCTTCAAACAGCTCGTCGACCTCGTCGTCATCGTCATCGGCCTCCTCCTCCTCCGCTGCGTCCGAGCTTCCAAACACCGATCCACTGTCTTCGTCCGACGAAGCTGCACGCCCCTTTCCCTTCCCTTTCGCCTTCGCCTTGCTCTTGCCAGTCTTCTTGGTAGAGCTCCTGCCCTTGCTGGTCCTCGCACTCGGCTTGCAATCCGACGCGTAGTGACCCCTGCTTGGTCCCTTGCCCTCTTCGTTGCTGTCTGACTCTCCAAACGACGATGATGACGAGCCTGAAGTTGATACAGGTGCGAAGAGGTTGGCATATGAGACGGCGCCCGCTGTGGATCGACGAGGACGGGCGGTGATCGCCATCGCGACGCCGGTGTCGGTGACGTGCGTTGACTGCGTTAGGCTCCCAAGTTGGGTGAGCATTCGCGCTCGAGCAGGTGCGCTTTGATTCGGCGTCCGACGGCGCGTCCCGATTCGAAAATTCGCGATCAGGAATGCCAACGCGCGCCAAATCCGAGGCCTTCGCGGAAGGAGCCTTTTGATCGCTCTGCACAAAAGTCTCAAGTCCAAAGGAATCCGGGGAGGATTTTTTTTGTCGTGGACTTTTGATACCAATGCATTTCCAAGTTCTAGCGACGAAGCAAGATGTTTGGCTTTGTTCAAATGACCCAGATCCACGGAACTCGACCACACCCCTCCCTTCACGCTTGTTCTCCCAGACTCCCTCTCTACCTACACGGACGATCCCGGTCTGAGCGAGATTGAGTGCAACAGTTTGCTGTTGGGCCGGCTCGCTTCCCTCAGCCAACTGCACCTACTATCTCGGCTGT
Source organism: Microbotryum scabiosae (assembly GCA_022702605.1). Lineage (NCBI taxonomy): Eukaryota > Fungi > Basidiomycota > Microbotryomycetes > Microbotryales > Microbotryaceae > Microbotryum > Microbotryum scabiosae. The sequence goes on along the minus strand of JAHWDV010000014.1, from coordinate 559,733 downwards.
CTTAGCGCCCCGACGCCGTGTAGTCGGACGCGATGCTTTCGCTCAACTTGCTCGCAACTGTTCTCTCGCTCGCGTCGGCTATAGCATCCGCCTCTGGGAGCGTGGAAACAAGATTAACCCTTCCAGGTCGTTTCATCATCTCTGTTGGCGGCTCGACCAATTCCCTCAACAAGCGTGCTGATGTGGTCAGTTTTCTCATGATGCCAGTCTCAGTCTGCGCCGACCAACCTGAGCGCGCAGCCCTCGGCGCATCTCGTCGGAACCCCGCGCACACTAGTTTACGATTCGGAATCGCGAGCTGACCATCATTCTTGTCACATGCCAACGTGTCATTGCGATTCCCAGGCCGTATCGAGCGTTATTGACCGGATCAGCGCTCAAGGCATCGATGTAAGGACGCAGCGAACGTTCCTTTCTTCCGGGATCTTCACCGGGGCCAGTATCTCTGTTCCGTTCGGGACGACGGAGGCGGATCTGATGGCCATTCCTGGTGTGACGGTGAGCCGACCGGAGACGCAGATGGATCTACTTTGATCAATGCGGCTAACTTTTATCCGTAATTTTCGCGATCCGGTAGGACGTATGGCCTGTCCGGAGCATCCCCCACCCCGACAAAGACGTCCAGACGATCAGTACTTCCTTATCCGCCTCGGACTCCGACTCCACCAATGCGTCCGTCGTCTTCCGACGGGACCTCCTCCCTCGAAGCGACGACGAATACAAGAAGGACCTGTTCCCGCCTCACCGCATGACTGGAGTTGACAAGATGCACGCCAAGGGATTCCTTGGCGCTGGGATGAGGGTCGCTATTATCGACACCGGTGTGGATTACAAGCATCCCGTGCTGGGTGGATGCTTTGGCAAAGGTTGCAAGATTGCTTTCGGGTATGCGTACTATAGTGATGAGAGCAGTACGCCGAAGGGGGGGGCAGATCCGTATACGAGCTGCTCCATCCATGGCACTCACAGTCAGTCCTCATCACCAAGCTATGTTCAGACCTGACGAGCCACCAACTCAGACCCGCTTTGGGGCTTTCGTGTTCGCAGTCACCGGTATCATTGGTGCCAACGCGAACAAGTACGGATTCTCAGGTGTCGTCCCCAAGGCCACTCTTGGCATGTACCGCGTCTTCAGCTGCTCGCACGAGACGACCGACGATATCCTCATCGACGCCTTGCTCCGAGCCGCCAAGGACAAAGCCGACGTGATCAGCATGAGCATCGCGAACCTCGCCAGTTGGCTCGACGCCACACATATCCAATCTGTCGTAGAGAGCCTCAACAAGCAGGGTATTTACACGGTCTTCTCGACCGGAGCTGATCAAGCTGAAGGCATGTTCTTCGCCTCGGCTGCTGCGGCCACCCGCTCCGGGGTCGCCGTCGCGTCGGTGCAATCCATCGCTTTGCCGGGCTACGACATGGTCTTCAAGTCGGGAAACTACCCGCCCCTTCCATACCTCTCGGCAACGCCTTTTGATACGAAAGAGACGATCTCGGTCTACTTTACTTCGGACAAGGCCGATACCGGCACGGATGCCTGTGACCCCTTGCCTCCATCGACGCCGAACCTTCGCAACCGACTGGTCGTCATCCAGCGAAGCGATTGCTTCTCCGGCCAACAGATCGACAATGCCAAGGCCAAGGGTGCCCGATTCGTCATCCTCTACAATCAACGCCTCGGCGACAAGCCTCTTGCGAGGGCCTACGTCGAAGGTTCGATCCCGACGGCAAACATGCGTCGAGAGGACGGCATCAAGCTGCTCAAATACTACAATGAGCAGAAGAAGCAAGGCCCCAAAGTCGCATTCCCCGCGAACAGCAAACCCGATTTGAACATCCTCGATACCGAAACAGGAGGTCAGATCAGTTACTTCAGCACCTTTGGCCCGACAAACGACTTATTCGGCCAACCCAGTTTCGCGGCCCCGGGGAACAACATCCTCGGTACAATCCCGCTTTCCATCGGAGGGTACGCCGTCTTGGGCGGCACCGACATGGCCGCTCCTTTCGCCGCGGGCTCGGCTGCATTGATCCTCGCCGCTCGCAAATCCGAGAAGTTCGGGCCGACCGAGCTGCGCCAACTCTTCTCGTCAACGGCTAAATCAGTCCCCGTCAAACGCCTCACAACGAGTCCTTTGGAGACGACGATGCTTCAAGGTGCTGGACTGATCCAAGTCGATCGAGCGTACAGCGCCAAGTCGTTCATCTCGCCGAACCAGTTGTACCTCAACGATACGGAACATTTCGCCGGCACGCAGATCATCAAGATCACGAACAAGAACTCCAAAGCCGTCACGTACCGTTATTCTGACACAGGAGCTCAGACCCGCGCTACGTACGACAAGTCAGGGGCGTACAACCCCTCGCTCAAACCTCCTGTGTTGTCCCGCTCTGCGTTAGTCTTGTTCCCCCCCGGTCGCATCACCGTCCAAGCGGGCAAGACCTCGACTTTCCAAATTAAGTTCACACGGCCTCAAATCTCGTCCGGTCAAGTCGCCCTCTTCCCTCTCTACAGCGGCTTCATCGAGATCCAAGCCGACGACAAGCACAAGCAAACTTTCCATGTCCCTTACTTTGGTATGGCCGGAAGCATGAAAGACATGCCCATCCTTGATCAGACGACGACGTACGCGCAGGTATACAAGGCTGGTCTGAGGTTCCCTTTCGTTTCGGATGTGAAAAGAACTAGTTCGTCCATCCAAACGAGCGCTACGGCAGTCAAGAGTTACAACACGAGCTCGGGCGTGCAATTGACCTTCCGCTTGTCTCGTGAGTGGTCTTAACAATGGGCATTAGTATCGAAGAAATTTGCTAACCAACTCCTCTGGTTCTTGACCCCGGTGTACAGAGGCGACCCGTGCTTATAACGTCGATCTCGTCTTCGCCAACACGACGTTCAAGCCCACAATCTCGCCAGGAAACAACGCAGGCCTGAAACGCCGCTCCGAAGAGGACGATCTCCCCACGCTCGAGAACTTCGATTCCAATGACCTCGCCGAATTGATCCCCTCCACCCTCATGTCCCGCGCCGCGCCAACCTACACCTCCGTCTCGACCCTAGGCCATATCCAAGGTCTCATCAATCAAGCGAGGAATTACGCCGTCGATGGCTTCACGACTAGTCGTTTCACGGCTGTGCATGTTGACTTCAAGGGGTCTTACGAGACGGCCAAGAAGGGGGTTAATGCGACGGTTGTGGTTGGGACACCGTATCGGTTCTTACTTCGGTGAGACATCATGCTCTTGGTCTCATCTCACGATCTCGTGAACCTTCAACTGACCGAACATGAGACGATTCACAGTGCCGTCCGAACCACCGCCGATCCCAAGCTCGAGTCTAGCTGGGAGAGTTGGCTCAGCCCACCTTTCAAGTTCGATGCCTGATCTTATGTCGCTCGGTCGTCTTTGACATCTTCATGTGTACTCGGTTTCTGTGATTTTTGGTTACTTCTTCCGTATGTACCGCTTACTTTATCGTGCTTCATCGCTCGCTTGCATTGTGACTCCGGGATCTTAAGACGTGGCCATGGCAGGCGGTCCGGAGAACCTCCTATTCGCTTTCGTCCACTGATGACAACAGTGCAGTCGCTCGCATCCGGTCATAGCCAAGGGAGCACTTTCGGAGGCATTAAGCGATAGATCCTAATATTACAGGCAGCAATATACACAGGAGAAGTCAAAGAGGGTGAACAAAGGGGGAGTAAAAAGACAAAAAAGAAATGCGGCAGGGGAGAGGAGACCAGAAGACACCAAGTGAGTCACTCATGCCTTGGCCTTTTTTTCCTTTTTTTCCTTCTTTTCCTTCTTGTCCTTCTTGTCCTTCTTGTCCTTCTTGTCCTTCTTGTCCTTCTTGTCCTTCTTGTCCTTCTTGTCCTTCTTGTCCTTCTTGTCCTTCTTGTCCTTCTTCTCCGACTTGTCCTCCGCAACGGCCTCGAGTTCCTCCGCAGCCTTTTGTGCGGCCTTGGCTAGCTTCTTCAACCGCTTCGCCTCCTTCTTGGCCGCCTCCCCATCATCCTCAATCGCCTCAACAGCCTTGACCTTCTTGCTCGGTTCCTCATCCTCCTCAGCGGCCTTGCGCTTCTTGTCCTTCTTCTTTTTCGGCTTCTCAGCCTCATCTTCATCGACATCCATTCCGGGCAAAGCGACTTCCTCGACATCCTTGCCCGCATTCTCAGCCTTGACGAGGTCCAAAGCCTTCCTCATCGCATCCGCATTCTTGGTAGGGTTCGCGCCCGACTCGTAGAACGCCAAACGTTCCTCTACCTGTCCCCTCAAGACCTCACCGAACTGGGTCGAAGGTGCATCGGAGAAGCAATCGATGCGGGAAGCGATCGAGCACTTGTTGGCAAGGAAACGCGAGATGCGACCCTTGTTCTTGGTCCCCGCACGACCGATGAAGGTCGAGTGGTAGATGAGACCGTATTTGGGTGTGTTGCCTTTGGTCTTGAGCGCGCGGAACAAGGCCTTTTCGGCACCGAGGATTTGGACCGTCGATGCGGGGTATTTGGACAAGTTGGTCAATGAACCGGCGTGCGAGATCAAGCGAGCTCCGACGGTGTCGCCGATCAGTCTGGCCAAGTTGGGAGCGACGACACCCATCTTTTCGGAGAGGTACGCTTGGAGCGATTTGCGGTATTCAAAGAGGTGGATGACGCGGGAGGCAAAATTCTTGATATTGAGGTGGTCGATGGGGGAGATGTCGGTACCCATGGAGGCACGCGCGGCATCGACGACGTTGCGGGCAAGGACGTCGTTGTTCTCCAGGATTTCGGTCAAAGCTTCGACGGACTCGTCCGAGAGCGTCGTCTTGTCACCAATGAAGCTAAGGACCTTGGCGTACTGGTAATTATCGGGGACGATCTTGACCAATTCAGGGAAGTGCCACCCGTACCATTCGCGCACCCGCATCGCGAACAAGTTGACGTCCTTGTCGAGTTGGTCGAGCAAAGCGATGGCCTGGATGATCATGTTGTCGGATCGGTTAACGTTGAACTTTACTTTGGCGCGCGAGTAGGCGTGCCCGAGACCGAGTTGCGATCGACTCATATCGCCATGTTCGAGGCCGGCGAGGAGTTTTTCCGAGTGGAGACGGACACCACGGATCAGTTCGAGCGATCGGTCCGAGGTGTCGCAGTCGATGCCGAGGATGGATTTGATGGACGAGGCGAGGCCGCGTTCCTCGACGCCCAAGACGACGCCGGATTTTTTGCCGAGGTTGAGCTCGAGCAGGCCCTGAAGGAATTCGTGGACGACACCTGATAGGAAGCGAGGGGTGTTGTTGGGTCAGTATGTCGGCTCCATTGTGCATGGTGTCCGAAGGGAGGAGTCTCGTCGCGAGCTGGACCACACGAAGCGGAAAGGCCGGACCTCTCGCCCCCTTGTGACAGCATCAAGCCGTTCTCTCCGACCAAACGCAGCACGAGAATAGCACCTTCTGAAACATCATTCGCGACCTCCAACGCATGGGCGGCGTCCTGGAACGGCACGAAGGAGACGAGTTTGACCATCTTGCCAAACTTGCTCAGCTCGTCGATCGAGGCCTGCACATTCTTGGCCGATTTGCCGACCTCTTCGACGAATGAGGACGAGAAGAGCGCGAGCCCTGTGGCTGACTCGTACAGCACCTGTCAGGGAGGGGGAGAGAATGGAGAAGCCAGAGGGAAGGTAGGCGGCAGGTGCGTTAGCGAGGGTAGGGGCAGCCGCGTTAAGGGGAGCGGAGGTGCGAAGCGGGTCAGCGGAGGCACGAGGGGCGACGACTCGAACAGACTCGGGCCAGAGAGCACGCAAGTTTTCAAGAAAGATCCACAGCCAGCTCTGTGACGGAAGACCGATACTCACATGAGTCGCCATGATGCGGATGTGTGTGGGTGTGCGGGGAGTGAAGCAGCAGGGTGTAAGCGCTGGCCCGGGCCGCAGGAAAATGGCGGCGGGGCGCGTTGGCTGGCTGCGATGATGAATGAGGGTTACGCAACTCGCACGGACCGCTTTGGACTTGGCGAGTCACTCACCCGCGCGATGCATTCGCGGCGCGCCTTGACTGCGTGGCAGCTCAACCCAGCCGCGTCCTAAACGAGCCAGATGGCGGACGACGACTCGGCACCGGCCACGAACAGTGCCAGTGACAGTGCCACAGCCAGTACATCGGATACTGCCCAGTCCACCTCGGCTCAGGACGCTCCTGCTGCTCCTGCTGCTCCGGTCGCATCCGCAGCAGCTCCCGAGACAGAGCCCGTGCAGCAGCGGGTCAAGGGGCCGAAGCTTGATTCGGTGCCAGAGCCAGAGCTCGAGACAACGGCCCAACTGGTCGAGGCACCCGTATTGACACGACCCAAGATCGACATCTCATCTCTCGAAAGACCCATGGTCGATGGGGAGAGGCTGTTCACGCCCGAAGGACCCCCGGAGGGCCACGTGCAAGCACTCGATCGACTCGGCTCGGACGCGACGACGACTCGATTCGGCGCCGCGACTGGCACGACGACCACCACCACAGCCACCGCGGCGCAGGTTCAGCCGCCCTCCAAGATCAATGGCGCCCACGCTGCACCGCCACCACCATCTCTAAGTGAAATCGACTACCTCCTTTCGGCGAATGGCATACCTGAGACCCCCGATGGACCAGAGGTCGAGCCCCGCTCCGAGCAATCGGCGTCGACACGAGCCAGCGCCACGTCGACGAACGACGACCATCTAGCACCCGAGTTACCCTCATCCGAGCCACCAACCTCCCAATCAGAGTTCGAGGATGTGCAACTGTCGACATCAACCCCGGTCGCACCACCCGCTTCCGTCTTGGCCGATGCTGCCGCCGCCGTGGCCCAGGTCGACTCCCAGCCGGCCCGGTCCCAGACACCTCCCCCCGCCCTGCCGACCAAAGCGAACCCCACACCCGAACGAGTCGCATCACCATCTGTTGCCCTCCACGGCTCTCCCTCATCTCGCGTCGTGTTGTCGACTTCGAGCCCCAGGATTGACTCTGCAGAGCCGCAGCCGCGCAGGTCCTCGGTCGCGTCGACGACGACCATCTCCGCGCCCGGATCACAGTCGCTCGTCTCGGGCATCCTCGTCATCTCGGCCCTCGAAACGATTGGAGCTTCAAAAGAGGCCAAGAAATCCAAGCCGCTCAAGGATGCGGTCGACGTCGCCCTGGAAGCGCTCAAACACCCTAAGGAGTCGACCTTCGCAGGCTCGCGTTCGGACGGGACCGTCGATCCTCATCTCGTCTTTGAACCTTTACGGCTGGCCTGCGAGTCCAAGTCGTTGCCCTTGATGATCACCGCGCTCGACTGCATCGGCAAACTCGTCTCGTACGACTTTTTCGTCGACCAGCGTCCGCCGTCGCACTATGCGATCAACGACGCTGCCTCGGCTACGAACGACGAGGGCGAATCAGTTGGTTCCTCCAATGTGCCCATCGATCAGATCCCTCTCGCCGACTTGGTCACCTCGACCGTGTGCGATTGCTTCTCCCCTTCTCCCGCCGGTGCGACCTCGAACTCGACCTCGGCCGGTGGAGCTGGTGCGACAACCCCACACGACACACTCCTTCTTCGTCTTTTGTCTTCCCTCTTGTCCCTCATCCTCTCGACCTCGCTCGAAGTTCATCAATCATCTTTGCTCAAAGCCGTCAGGACCGTCTACAACGTCTTCCTTCTCGGAAGACCAGGGACGGTGCAGACCGTGGCTCAAGCGACGCTCGGGCAAATCGTCGGAGGCGTATTCGGCCGCATCAAGCTCGGACCGCAGTCTTTGATCCAGGGGGACGTCACACCTGCAACAGCTGCTGGTTCGGTGAATGGCAAGAGCGGGTATTCGAGTCGCAACGAGAGTCATGCCGGCAGCAAGGCCGATTTGGCCAGTGTCGAGGAGGAAGGCGAAGCTACAAAAAACGAAGCCGAAAATGCCATTGCGGAGCAAACCGAAACGAAGTCTGAAAAAGTCGAGGCACCTCAAGTTGTAGTTGAGGAGGCTATCGGGGAAGAGCAAACATCGGACGAAAAGAAGGAAGAGTTCGGATCCGAAGCTTCTCCCTCGATGCCTGCGCTGGAGAGGGTCAACACGTGAGTGTCCCGTATCCCGTATCTCGGAGATCACGGGTCGGTTAGCTGATGTGATTTCGTTCCCACGCAGTGCGACGACGGACAGCCAGCGCGCTTTCGAAGGCACACCAGTTTCAGCCGGGGGTGACGTGACCGTCAATCGGAACGATCTCTACATTAAAGATGCGTTCTTGGTGTTCCGAGCCCTCTGCAAGCTTTCGATGAAGCCGCTGGGAAACGATAGGTACGTGTCCTTAGGCTTAGCCCTCGACTGAACAGGGCTATGGCGCTGACCCGTCACACGCTCCTGGATCGCTACCAGTGAGCGCGACTTAAGATCCCACGCAATGAGGTCCAAGCTCCTCTCGCTTCATCTCGTCTTGAACATTGTCAACAACTATCTCCCCGCCTTTGTCGACCCCCACGTTTCCATCATCTCCTCGACCTCGCGCGACCGCACTCCCTTCATCCAGGCGATCAAACAGTACCTCTGTCTCGCGCTTTCACGGAATGCGGTCTCCCCAGTCATCCAGGTCTTCGAGCTGAGTTGCGAGATCTTTTGGCGCGTGCTCAAAGGGTTGCGGACCAAGCTCAAGAAGGAGATCGAGGTGCTGCTGAACGAGATCTTCTTGCCCATCCTCGAGATGCGCAACTCGACGATCAAACAAAAATCGATCCTGCTCGCCGTCTTTGGTCGGGTCTCGCAAGACCCGCAGGCCCTGGTCGATATCTACCTCAACTATGATTGCGATCGCTCATTGCTGGAGAATATCTACGAGCGGCTGATCAACATCGTGTCAAAGTTGGGGACGACGCAGTTCCCTCCTTCGACGGACGGCAAAGCCGCAGCACAGCCCTCGGCAGCCTCAACGTCACCCTTCCCGACACCGGGTCCGACGCTGTCGGACGATTCCCGCATGACCGATCCTGCTCTATCCCACCTCACCCCGGAGATGCACCTCAAACGGCAGGCACTCGAGACGCTCGTCACGGTCTTGCGATCGCTCGTCTCGTGGGCCGCCCGAGGGGGTGCGACGACGACGACGATGACGGGGTCCGAATTGAATGGGTCGATGAACGCTAACCTCCCGCCGACACCACGCTCAGATGAGGTAGAAACCGACTACTCCGACACCCCGCGTCGTTCCCTCGGCGCTGCTCCTGCATCTTTCGATCTCTCTCGGTCACGAGCCCAGACACCCGATGTCGTGCCCGCCGACGACCCGAGTCGGTTCGAGAATGCCAAGCAACGCAAGACGACCTTGTTGGAAGGTATCAAAAAGTTCAACTTCAAGCCGAAGCGGGGCGTTTCGTTCTTGATCGAGACCGGTTTCATTCGATCGAACGAGCCCAAGGACGTGGCTCGCTTCTTGCTGCACGCCGATGGCCTCGACAAGGCGCAGATCGGCGAGTACTTGGGCGAAGGTGATGCGGAGAACATCGCAACGATGCACGCCTTTGTCGACCTCATGGATTTTACCAACACGGCTTTCGTCGATGCCTTGCGCGCGTTCCTACAATCGTTTCGACTTCCTGGCGAAGCGCAAAAAATCGATCGATACATGCTCAAGTTTGCCGAGAGGTACACGGCGGGCAACCCTGGTGTCTTTGCGAATGCCGATACGGCTTACATCCTCGCTTTCTCGGTCATCTTGCTCAATACGGACGCGCACAACCCTCAGGTCAAGAAACCCATGTCCAAAGTCGAGTTCATCCGCAACAACCGCGGTATCGACGATGGCAAGGATTTGGACGAGGCGTTGCTCGTTGGTATATACGATGAGATCAACCGCAACGAGATCCGTATGAAGGACGAGGTCGAAGCCGCTGGGCCGCAGGGAAGTGCAGGTGGAATCGCAAACGCGCTGGCTACGGTCGGACGAGACTTGCAACGCGAGCAATACGTCTGGCAATCCGAAGGGATGGTCAACAAGACCGAGGCCTTGTTCCGCACGCTCGTTCGAGGTCAACGAAGGGGCGCTCCCGCCGCGTCGGCTCAGTTCTACTCGGCGTCGCACTTCGAGCACGTCAAGCCCATGTTCGAGGTCGTCTGGATGCCCTTCTTGGCTGGGATATCGGCGCCTTTACAAACAACGGACGACATCGATCTGATCACGCTGAGTCTACAAGGGTTCAAGCAAGCGATCAAGATCGTCTGCTTGTTTGACCTCGAATTGGAGCGCAACGCCTTCGTCACGACGTTGGCCAAATTCACTTTCCTCAACGACTTGGGGGAGATGAAGGCCAAGAACGTTGAGGCGATCAAGACTTTGTTGGACGTCGCGATGGTCGATGGCAATTACCTTAAGGGGTCGTGGAGGGAGGTCGTTACTTGCGTTAGTCAGTTGGAGAGGTTCCAGTTGATTGCGCAAGGTGTGGATTCGCAGGCTGTGCCTGAGCTGGGGCGGAAACCGTGAGTGCCTAAACGTGTGCAAGCTCAGCATCCAGCTAGTCATCTCATTCCTTCATCCTCCAGATCGACAACAAGCCGACGATCGACTCTCACTTCGAGGGCACGCAACTCGCGCCCTACGGAGCAAGTCGCTCTCGAGACACGCTCTCAGCACATCACCATTACGGCGGATATGATCTTCTCCTCGACACCGAATCTGTCCGGTACTGCGATCGTTGATTTCGTACGAGCGCTGAGCGAAGTCTCGTGGGAGGAAATTCAAGCCTCTGGTTTGGCCGAGCAACCGCGCGTGTTCTGTTTGCAGAAGCTCGTTGAGATTTCGTATTATAACATGAACCGTATTCGACTCGAATGGTCGCAAATCTGGCTTATTCTTGGAGAGCACTTCAATCAGGTCAGTCGCACCGTGCGCTGCCCTCATTACCCTTGAGGATCGTCACTGATTCCCGTGGCTGTTCATTCTGCAGGTCACGTGTCACACCAACGCCAAAGTCAGCTTCCTTGCGCTCGACTCGCTGCGCCAGCTCGCGATGCGTTTCCTCGAAAAGGAGGAACTCGCCAACTTCCGCTTCCAAAAGGATTTCTTGAAGCCCTTCGAATACGCCATGGTGCATAACAACAACCCTGATGCGCGCGATATGGTCCTACAGTGCCTGCACCAGATGATCCAAGCCCGCGTTCAAAACTTGCGTTCGGGTTGGCGGACAATGTTTGGCGTCTTCGCTGCCGCTGCCAAGGTCTTGAACGAGCGTATCGCGGTGCAGGCGTTCGACATCGTGCAACGCGTCAACAGCGAGCACTTTGCTCGTATCGTCGAATACGGCTCGTTCGCGGATTTGACGGTGTGCGTGACCGATTTCTGCAAGATCAGCAAATACCAGCGCGTGAGCTTGCAGGCGATCGAGTTGGTTAAGGCGTTGATCCCCACGATGCTCGAGTGCCCACAATGCCCCTTGAGTGAGAACGCGATCGTCAAGTCCGAGGCGTCGCCGAATGATGACCCGATGCTCAAGTTCTGGTTCCCGATCTTGTTTGGGCTCTACGATGTCATCATGAACGCTGAGGACCTTGAGGTCCGGAAACGGTGAGTGGTAAATATTTGAGCCGAAGATGACGAAGCAGTCTTAACACATCGTGCGAGCTTTTCCACCTCACAGAGCCCTGGATTATCTGTTCGAGACGCTCAAAACGCATGGCTCAAAGTTCCCACCCGAATTTTGGGACACGATCTGCAAGGAGGTGCTCTTCCCCATCTTTGCGGTCCTGCGGTCGCGTTCCGACGTTTCGCGCTTCAGCACGCACGAGGACATGAGTGTGTGGTTATCGACGACTATGATCCAGGCATTGCGCAACCTAGTCGATCTGTTCTCGTTCTACTTTGATGCGCTGGCCCGGATGCTGGACCGGTTGTTAGACCTGCTCTGCGAGTGCATTTGCCAAGGTACGCTGGGTTTGAGCTTCAATGATGGGGAAGAGGAGTGCATGCGAGCTTATGCCCACCCCACTTTTGCTTACTACAGAGAACGACACGCTCGCACGGATAGGCACGTCTTGCCTCCAACAGTTACTCGAGAACAACGTCGAAAAGCTCTCGCCCGCGCGGTGGGAGCGCATCGTCTCGACCTTTGTTCAGCTCTTCAAGACAACAACTGCGTTTCAACTCTTTGACGAGAATCTTCTCTTGCCCGAGTCGACGGATACACCTGCCGAATCGACGGAATCCGCGGTGGCTGCCGCGAACGGCTTCATCGCTCCTACACCCCTGTCCCCTCCTACCGAGGATGTGCCCCACGTCCGCGCACCGGTCACAGATCGTCGTCGCATCTTCCGACAGATCATCGTCAAGTGCGTATTGCAATTGCTGCTCATTGAGACCACGCACGAGCTTCTACAGAATGAACGCGTATACACGACGATCCCGCCGGCCGAATTGCTCAAACTCATGTCGGCGCTCGACGACTCGTACCGATTCGCACGGAAATTCAACGCCGACAAGCCGTTGCGGATGGCATTGTGGAAGGTTGGCTTTATGCGCGATTTGCCGAATCTGTTGAGGCAGGAGTCGACGAGTGCGGCGACGTTGGTGAATGTCTTGTTGCGGATGCACAATGATTCGTCGACTGCCGAACATGTCGGCAAGCGGGCTGAGGTTGTCGAGGTGTTTGCTCCGTGAGTTTTATTTGACTCAGATCGAAGGAAACACCAAGACCAACCTTGAATTTTTGATCACAGATTGGGTCTCGACGTCCTCGCCAACTACGTCTCCCTAAACCCGGACTCGCAAGCTCGCAACATCGCCGCGTGGACTCCAGTCTGCGCCGAGATCCTACAGGGCTTCTGCTCGCTCGAGGACGAGGCGTTCAAAGCGCAACTTGCACGACTGTACCCCCTCGTGACGAACACATTGGTGAGAGATATGGACCCGACTGTTCGCGAGTGCGTGCGAGCTGTTTACGTGCGGATAGGTCGGACTGTGCTTGGGATTGGAAGTGCCGATTCGGCTGCCACATCGACGACTGGGCCTGCGGCGGCGATCGCGGAGCCTGTCAAGTCGTCGTAGGCTGGGTGTTGGCGTGTATATGCTGTGTGCCGAAGATGAAAGTCTGCTTTTGTGGTAATCTTTGTTTAATCAGAGTGCTCGTCTCTCTCTCTTTCTTATGCAAAGTAACTTGTTTTCACTCGAGCCGTTTCGCTTGCAGCCGCTGGCAGTCGCGGGCTGAGACTTCAAATTCCAAATGCCATGTTCCATGTTGAGCGCGCGTCGACGGCCATTGCTCTGCTTTTGCTTGCCATCGCTCTCAGGTGTGGTAGAATACAACATGTCGTCCTCGGACCCACGAAGGGCCGATCCACGACTCCGCCATCGTACTCTCGGCCGAAATGCTCCCCCAGCAGCAGGGGCAACTCCTCCCACACCTCTAGGGCCCTACACCCCGCCTGACGCACCACCACCTCAACACCTAGCTACACCACCCCCTTCTTCCCTCCCATCCGCACCACCTACCCCACCTGCACCACTTGCAGGACTTGTTCCCCCTCCTCCACCAGCAGCAGCAGCAGCAGCAGCAGCAACAGCAAGCACCTCCCGCTCGACAACCCCTCCTCCTCCTCCACCACCACTAAGGGAGAAACCCTTTGTACCACCCACCCCGTCCACGTTGGGTGATCCTTTCCCACCCTCAACCAAGGAAACCAGAAACGGCCATCGGTTGACGTTCTGCGTCGTGTGCGCGAGCAATCAGAATAGGTCCATGGAGGGGCATAACGTGCTCTTGTGCGTCTATCCAGCGCATGCTCTTGGAGCCAGACCTCACAGACTGACCTCGGGATGTGCGCTCCCTTACCACAGGAAGGCCAACTTCAACGTCATCTCCGCTGGTACAGGCTCGGCCGTACGCCTGCCCGGACCAGCGATCGACCGCCCCAACATCTACACCTTCGGCACCCCTTACGAACAAATGTACCAGGACCTCAAAGCCCAAGACGAGCGGCTGTGAGCTCGAAGAACATCATAAACATTCTCGATCTTTGATGAAACTGATTCGTTCCCCCCTCTGACCCAGCTACACCGCCAACGGCCTCCTGAACATGCTCGACCGCAATCGAAGGATCAAGCCCGCCCCCGAAAGGTGGCAAGAATCGCAAAAAATCGCCGACGTCGTCATCACCTGCGAGGAGAGGTGTTATGATGTCGTTTGTGATGGTCAGTTTGGAATACTTCTCTTTTGAAGCAGATACCAGATTAGGAAAGCTGAGTGAAAGCGTTCTCTCCACTCATTGGCATTCAGATCTCCTGACTAGGGGAGGCGAGATGAACCGCCCGGTGCACATCATCAACGTCGAAATCAAAGACAATCACGAAGAAGCACTCATCGCAGGGAAGGCGATGCTCGATCTATGCTCGAGTGTGAGTTTCATCGTACATTCCTTCAAACCGCCTTCGAAGCGCCGTCGCTGACTAGCTCCTTCGTGCTTTCTCCGTCTCTGCAGATTGAGGCGGCTGAAGACCTGGACGTGGAGATGAACTCAATCATCGAGAAGCACATGGCGAAGCATCCCCATCAGCTGTTGCATACCGTGTTGTATTATTGACAAGATGTCGGAGCCAAGCTCGGCTCTCTTCCTAGCATAAAATAAACACCGTGCGCCCGACTTGCCCCCCCGAGGGATTATTTACCATGAATGGATGTGAAGCGAGGGCCTAGTTGCCTAGTTGCTTGGTATTACAAAACAGCAAAACACCCATCCCAGCTGAAGGGAGCCGATAACAGTGTTCACTTCCTCGGGCGCCTCGCCGCCGTCCCCCCACCCCTCTTCCTCCACCCCCCTCTCCCCCTCCTGAACCCACACCCACTGCCTCTCCTCCCCATCGGCGCCGAAACCGTCATCTTCTGCGACCCCAAAGGATCGATCCTCCCTCCTCCTGCTCCATCTCCCTTGGCTTTGGTCGAATACATCCTTTCATCTGTGATATACCATCCCCATCGTCAGCGGTCTAAAACTAGACTTCGTCTCGACCACGTAGACGAAGAACAACTCACAAGCACCTCGAATGACCGCGCTCATGGTGGAAACGTACAACGACCCACGGGGAGGCGACGATCCATCCTGAGGTGGACCAGGTCGGTGTTCCGTATTGATCCCACCGCTTCCTCGAGCGCGTACCACATCTTCGTCGTCTTCGATCTCGATCACTTCGGTTCGACGGGCACGCGTGGAGCCGCGAGGTTCGTCGAATAGGTCCGCTTCGGCTAGGGCGAGGGTGTCGGACGACCAGTATTCTTCCTCGTCATCGTCATCTTCGTCGACTTGGAGGTCGAGTTGTGGGTGACGCGAGGTGGCTCGAGGGGCTGCAGCCTTGGGCGGCTCGACTGCGCGACCTTTTCCTTTCTCTTGCGCACGCGATGCAGTCGCTCGATGGGGTGGCGAAGGCGAGAAAAGTTCTGCCGCAAGTCGAGCACGTACTTCCTGGCTATCGTGAACGGGATCGTCGTCGACCATGTCGAGTGCAGGCAGTGGCGGCGTGGAAGGTTGCTTTGTGCGCGGTAGCTCATTCGCCTGGGTGAAGTCGTCTTGGAAGAAGCCGAAACCGGCATCGAGGCATTCGTTCGTATGTGCTTGTAATTCACTTTTGAGCACCTGGAATTGATAATGCAAGCCAAAACAGTCAGATCAAAGGCCGAGGTGCATGAAGAAGCATCACTGAGAGCTCACCTCGGCATTGCACATAAGGCAGCGCTCTTTGGCGGTCGACATGGACACCAACAGGTTGTCGACGGTCAACTGCTTCGGACCGGGTGTATTCGACGAAGCACGTCCGGACTTTGTTGATGGCGCTGCGGCTGCTTCGGCCTTGCGTTGCCGGGTCGCACGGAGCTTGGCTGCGCAGGCAAAGAAAGACTATGAATTGCTGACCCACGATAGATCGCTCAGCAAGCCGAAGAGACTCACCCATTGACTCTGCCTTCTCCCTCTTGGCCTTGGCCGCAACCGTCTCGTACTTGCCCGCCGTCTTGACTGGTATGCCCGGTGCTTCTCCCTCGCCCATATCCTCGTCATCATCGTCGACAATCTCATCCAGATGCGACGACTGATCGATCCTGGGTGCTCCGAGCTCGGACATTCTCCGTAACGCCTCCGTCGCTGCCCCATGTTGGTGTCGACTCGCTTTCTTGGCATTTGCTGAAGTCCTGATAATTGCTTCTGCGCCCCAGAATGGTTCGGGTGAAGGCGCTCGGGCGGTCTCGTCGAACTCGACAGGAGGTTCAGGCGTAGGCATCGGTGACACCCGCCGTGGTCGTTTGGAAGATCGGTCTTTGGACTTGCCTTTCGAAGCTTCACTTCTAGGAGGACAACTCCCTCCATGCCTCGCCTTGTCGAGCTGATCATCAAGATCCGAATGCGAAGTGGGAGCGGTGGAGCTTGTCCTCCCACGTGTGACGGTCGTGGTTGAATCCGACTCGCTTGTCGGATCCTCTTTCTCCTTGCCTTTCCCTTCACCTTTGTTCACAATCAGCCCATTCCTAGGTGTCAAGACCGTTCGTTTCGGTGGTGATGCGGTCGCCCCCCTCCATCCATTGGCCTTCGCCATCGCTCGTAGTGCGGCCCCGCCTTCAGAATTGAACAAGTCGCCCAACCTCGGGACGTTGGGGATCGGTGGTGGCAGCTCTTCGTCCTCGTCCTCGTCCGATGCTTCTTCCGCAGCTTTGGCCGCTGCTCCAGATCTAGAATCACTCAGTCCAAATCGTGACGACCTCGCTTCGAGTGCTGTTCGTGGACGCGCGGTGTTGAAGCTGCTTCGTTTGGTCTTGGTCCTCGACCAATCGTCTTGGGACGAGCCGGCGAGGACAGCTTTCCCCTGTACGCGCTTCGAAGTCGAAGCGATGATTTCTACATCCGAGGAAGAGGCAACAGAACCCGGCGCTTCACCCTCATCCTCTTCGTCCGACTCGTCCCTGGCTCTTCGTGTCCGATGACGATGAGGTGGAGACGGCGAAGGAGAAACCGAAGGGGAATGAAGTTGACTCGGTTGGGTAGGTGAAGGAGGCTCGGGCGTTCGTCTTGGTAAGAGGAAGAAGTTGTCCAAGTCGTCGTCGGAATTGGACATGATCGTAGGGATCCCGACGCCTCACGCCCTGGTCCGCCCTGGTCGTGGGCTCACTGCACCCGAGCGCGTCGCGACGAGCGTGGATGACGCGACCTGTTTAGACGCGAGAGGGCACGAGTCGGAAGCAAGGCGAGATGGGGCTACTACTGCGATGTCACTGTGACCTCGGAGTGTCGGGAAGGGTGTAATAACACGTCCACGTAAGATGCCGAGGATTGGGGCGGGATGTGGCTTTCGAAACACGATGCCGGAGCCGATCGTGTTGAATGTCAACCCCACACACGCGCACGAAGCCTACCTCCTCGCACGGACCATCCCGAGCTCAGCCAGGCTCCGCCCGACCGAATTTGCGAACGTCGTACGAACACGTCGCACGACTATACCGCGTCGCTCGATAGACGAGATTCTATGTTATAATGCAACAACAAAATCTCTAATTAAAAAGGCCTCACACCTCCCTCCTCAAAATAGCCAGTCCCTCCGCATGATGGGTATTCGCAAACAAATCCGCTGCCCTCAGACTCTCAATCCAAAAACCCTTCTTTCCCTTTCCCTCCTTCTCGACCTGCTCCTTTGACCGGGAGACGATCCACCCGACATCTCGTGCTTGGGTGTGTACGTTGCAGGATACGTAGATGATCGTTGAGGGGTTGAAGGCGAGCAGTTGGGAGAGGAAGAGCTCATCGCAGCCTTTGCGAGGGGGGTCGATAAGGATGGTTGTTGAGTCGGCTGGAAAGTCGATCGTCTGGCGGAGGGCCCAACAAAGAGACATCAGCTTGTGAGAGTGTCACAGGAAAGGTACGTGCAAACTGACCCCGAAGATATCCTCCGCTTTCCCATCCCTGAACCCAACCTCCCCTCTCCCAGGTCCCTTATTCCACTCGGCGTTCATCCTCGCCCACTTGACACTCTGCTTATCAATCTCGACCCCCTCAATCCTCGCAAACTGATCCGCCAACGAAATCGCAAACAACCCCGAACCGCAATATGCGTCAATCAAATGCGTCGTCTTCGGATCCGCCGACCGAACCGACTCGGCGATGCAGTCGATGAGGGAGGGTAGTATGGATGAGTTGTTTTGGAAGAAGGAACCTGCGACTTGTTCGAATTCGTTCGTGCCGACCTTTTCACGCACGGTCGCGTGGTGATCGGAGATGCAGACGTGCGCTTCTTCGATGTCCGTTGGGGTTGAGGCTTTGGTCACACCTTCGGCTCGAGGGGGGAGCGAGTCACGAAGTAAGAGGGTCGAGCCCCGGTTGTACTTGGCGATATTCCTGTAGGGCAGTTCGAGAGGGATGGCGCGCCTCAATCCCAAGCGGACTCATCCACCAGGCTGAAACACCAACCAACTAGACTTACTTCTTCACCTCCTCCCTCTTAACCTTGTACTCCTCATTAATGACCTTGGTCCCAATCACACATTCCTCAATATCAATCACCCTCTTCCTCCCCTTCTGCTCGAACCCAATCGTCAACTCCCACTTCTTCGTCGGGTTTTTTGCCTCCTCCTCCCCTCCTTCCACTTTATCCTTCCCCTTGAATCGTATCTTCTTTAGCCCCGTAGGAGGCGTTTGGAAGTGTGGTGTCAACTTGGTCCGGTATTGGTATTCAAGTGGGGAAGGCAAAGTAGGGCCGACGGGCGGGATCGAACTGGAGGGGAGTTTGGAGAAGTTGGCGAAAGCTTTTCGAACGACGGTGCGCTTGATTTCGAGTTGGTCCGAGTACGCCAAGGGTTGGTACTGGTTGACAGAAAGAGACAACGTTCAGCAGGAATCCTATTCAAATCCCATGTAGCTGAACTCCTCACCTGACATCCCGAACACGTCCCGAAATACTGGCACTGCACGCGGTTCCCAAACTTCTTCCTCGCCTGCTGCAACGCCACAGTCGGCTCGCCTTTGCCGGGCAACTCGACAACCTCGGCCTCTCTCTTATCGCTCGGTTCGATGATATCGATCAAATCAGAGTGGGATAGCAACAGATCGGCTTCGTGGCGCGTGACTTTGATGTTGACGAGTTCGCCGGGGATCGCAAAGGGGATCGTCACCAAGCGAGTCGGTTCGGTCGACCCCGACGGAATCAACTTGGCGAGACCGTCACCTATATGACGGTAGCAGCGTGATCAGCACCGAATCAGGGATCCACCTCAGCCACTTGTGAATCCCCGCAACTGACCATGTGAATTCAAGCCCACGACCCTCACCTGCACCAACTTGCCCTCCGCTCCAAACCCCCATTCTTTCTCCGCCTCTTTACGACTCCAATCCCTCAGTCCCGATCTCTCCGCCTCCTCCTCCAAGGCCTCAACCCTTGCCCGTCCCAACACTTCAACGACGTCGAAAGCGCCGACTTCTTCCGCTCCTCCGGGCTTGACGATTTTGGTCTTCCTTTTGCCTTGTTTGGTCTGGCGAGACTTTCGTGCTGCTCCTCCTCCTGGGGTTGGTGTTTGGGAAGGTTGCTGCCCTGCTGTTGTTGCTGTGGGAGCAGAAGATCCATTCCGCGTGCTCGGCTCATCCAGCTTGGGTTTCTTGCTCGCTTGGACTGAATCGACATTGGCCAAAGCGGACGTCGACGTCGATGGCTGTTCGTTCGGATGAGAGGACAAAGTCGAGTTGGGCGACAAGGCTCGCTTGGGAGCAGCAGCTGCAACGGGGGTGAACATGGTGTATCCTCTGGTGTACAGGACGTTGCGAGGTCGTACCAGAAGATTTATAATGCGATGAACTGATCGCGGGAGCATGCGCTGGATGCGCAAAAGGAGGTGAGAAGCGGATCCCAGGAGGAGAAGTTGGCAGCTGCCCGACCGCGTTCGAGTGCCGGCCTACGAAGACCAACCGCCGTGCAGATAGATGATTGGCCTGGTGCGGCGGGCAGCCTGATCGAACTGAATGATACCGGGCAACGTACTTGACACTCTCAAGGAAACGAAATTCATCGCATGGCCGTCAAGACATTTTCCGTCAAGTCCCATCCTGTGCTCTCTGTAGTCGCAGCGGCTCTCGTCCAGAGACTCTCAAGATTCAATTTGGCTCTCGATCCGAATTTTCTTTGTGGCAAACTCACATTCTTGGTCATTTTTGTTTAGTGTACGACTAGTAGAACGAAAAGCGATTGCCTCATATCTGCGAGCGTCTTCCCCAGCCCACACACCACTCCCCTCCCCAAAAACGAATGCAACATGCCAAGGACGAATCGATCCGTTTAGAAGACGAGCGCGGCACCCTTGGTCTTCTTGTCACCGCCGAGCTCAAAGTGCTTGCATCGCTTCAACGCCATCTGCATCTTGTACTTGCACACGGTGCACTCCAATCGCAGCACGACCTTCTTGGTCGTCTTGGCCTTCTTGTGGAACACGGGCTTGGTCTGTCCACCGTATCCTGTTGGGCAGCAAAGACAAAGATTGGATCAGAATCACGATTCTTCCCCGTCGTCGCTCGTGCTACCCCAAAACTGACCCGACTGCTTTCGGTCGTAACGACGCTTTCCCTGGGCGAAGAGCGAGGCCTTGCCGGTCTTGTACTGCGTGACCTTGTGGGGCGTGTGCTTGCGGCATTGCTTGCCCTTGCAGTATGTTCGGCGTGTCTTGGGAACGTTAACCATCTAGGCAAATGTGAGGACGAGGGAGGATCAGTACGGGTCGGCGCGAGGTGGGTCATTCGATCTGCGGGGAGTGCTCTACGGCGTGCGTGCGGGCCTATAGTACACCCGAGTCGAGCGTGGGAGAGGGTTGACATGTACCTTGGTGATCTAAGAGGGTAGCGACAGTAGAGAGAAAGTTAGTGATGGGCCAATAAAGAAGAAGTGAATGCGCGTGTGGAGGAGTCGAGGGTCGGGCGAGGCAAGGCGAGGCGAGAGATTGCGATGGGCCAGCCGTAGTCAGTGAGTGGTGCGAATGGCCCAGAGCGACCCCGTAGACTTCGGACGGTGCGACACGGCAACATGCCACCCCATCAACGCTTCGAGTTAAACCCGACATTCGGTTAAATGGATCGAAGTGTTGAATGGGGTCGAATGAGCCGAGGCGGGAGAGTCGTCGCTCGTTCCATATCGCTGTCGTCGCTGTCGGCGTCGTCGCCCGGCTGATGCGTCCTCTCCGTGGGCACAGCCAGGCCACAGCCAGCCAGCCAGCCCTGGACCACGGTCAACCGCTCCATATCCACACCCAGTAACCCTCTACACCCGTCAGAAAACCAGTATTCCCTCCCATCCTATTCTCTTCCAGCAAAACTCCCATGTTCGCCGTGCCAAAAGTAATGTCGGAGCTGCAATAGGCGCATGTCGCTTTTTTTCGCGCCAGCCGACGACCACCTCAGCTGCACACCCAGTCGCGATTCGTCGTGCGTCATACGTCGTACGAGTGAGGTATGTATCGTACTTGGTCGCTTGAGGGTGCAGGTATCCGAACGTCCACAACAAGGGGGTGGTAAACTGACCTGAACGGGTGCTGAGATGACAAGACAGACGACAAGGCACTCATCACACCACCCAGCCGCGCCTTTGCATCCTGTGCGACTCGGGCAACCGATTTTTGGCCCACGCGCTTGACGCCCGCGCCCGTGCTCGCCTGTGCACCTGCGCCGCGCCGTGCTGAAGCGCCTGTTGGTTTCTGGCCAGGCCGGCCAGGCGCGCCGTTCGAGAGCCCGGGCCGCCCAGACAGGCTCGACACCCCCTGTCTTTCTACCTCTCGCGCGCCTACGCCGGCAGGCACCAAAAAGGATCACGTGACTATTGACGATGTTTACGAATGATCTCATAGCTCTAACGTTCAACGCTAGTGTCACCTTCAACATGTAACCTACCCTGTATTTGCTTTGAGATGAATCCTTTCGTCATCCCTTCAAGAACCTTGGGCCAATGAAACAGTGCAGGAATTACAATGAAACAGTGCAGGAATTACAATGAAACAGTGCAGGAATTACAATGAACCAGTCTTCTTGTGAGAGCATCAGAATTCGAAAAGAAAGACATTCAAGTCTTGGACAACTGACCACACGACCGCACTTTGCATCGATGTGATGAGCGTTGAGGTATTGTCGAGAGAAACAAATACAAAAGGGAGGACGGGGAATCACTTCATCACTTGTGCAAAGCAGGCCCCGGAAGCAGGCCCCGTTAATCGGGCGCGCCAGCCGAATCCGAGCGACGGCCCGGCCTCAAGGATTTGCCGGAGCCTCGCAAACTCCGCAAGTCGCGCGGAGCTCAGGCTTGTTAACCTACTCCATTGCTCTTGCCGAACTCTACTTTCGCCTTTCCCCCCTCTGACCTATCCCCCGTCCAACACCATGGCATCACCATACACCGACGAACAATTGGTAAAGCTCGAGTTGCAAGCACGCAACCTCGCCTCGCCAGGTGCGCTCGTGCCGTTGCTTCCTCCCAAGTCGTCAACCCGGGGCACCTTGCCCGACCTTGCTCTCGGCTCGTCCACTCGATCGCCTTTCGGTGCTTCCAAGCATTCCGATTGGAAGTTTAATACATTTGTCGTTCCTGCTGCTTTCCCTCGATCACTTAAGGGCGGCACGACAAGCACTTCGAATCCCAACGGCTCGGCATCGCAACAAAGTGGGGCGCCAGCGACCAGGGGACGGATCGATGCGAACCAAGCGTTTCATGGTCTGGCCGTGAACCAGTTAAAAGGCTTGAGAGGAGGCAAGGTTTCGATTACGGATCAGCAAGAACTACGGGACCAGGAACAGTTGTTCCTTGCGGTCAATCGTTACGTCCATCGAGCCGTGGCACCGTCTAAGGAGGCTCCACTTTTCACCTTGGTCTTTGCCCATGCTAATGGGTTCCACAAGGGTGAGTCGTCTCGGAATGTGTATCACTCATTGGGGCGATAGACCCTTATCGTCTTTTATCTCTTCATCTGGGTGAATAGAAACCTGGGAACCCGTCATTTCCGACTTGCTCGACTCATGGGACTCGACCCTGATGCCCATCGGCGAGATATGGTGTTTGGACGCCGTCAACCAAGGCGACTCGGCAGTTCTGAACGAAGCCGTACTGGGTACTACCTGTAGGTCCCGCGTCGTATATTCCGGGCCGATGTGCATAGCTTTCTGAACGGAGCTGACACTTTGAAACCCGCTCTTCCCCCATTATCAGTCGACTGGTCTGACCACGGTCGAGACATTGCCAACTTCCTCATCTCGTACCTCCCCGACCCTTTATCCCCTTCTTCGGCCTCCTCCATCACTCTCCCCTACATCTCCTCCCCTCACAACACGACCCTCTTGGCCCTCGACAATCTCGCCATATCGCCCGGTGCATCCTACCCGACCCGACGAGTCTTCCGAAATCGACTGATCGTCGGAATCGGTCATTCCCTCGGAGGAGGTGGTATGGCCTACGCCGCCACAGCACAGCCGAGTCTCTTCTCCTCCATCATCCTCTGCGACCCCGTCCTCCCGCCTCCTGGTGCGGACCGAGTCATGTCGGCCTTTACCAAAGGTGCCTTCGTGAGGAAGGAGACGTGGGGTTCCAAGCGAGAGGCCAAAGAAGGGTTCCTGAAGAAGGCGTTCTTCCGGGCATGGGATCCCAGAAGTCTGGATCTGTATGTCGAGTTGGGGACTAAGGACGTGGTCGATAAGAACGGCAAGAAGAGTGTGGCTTTGAAATGCCGAGCCAAGGACGAAGCGGTGAGTCTCACAAGGCTTTTCGGCTTACTTTACTTTGAGGACCCAGGCGCCTGATACGCTCCAATATGGGTTCACTACTACAGCTCGTCTTTGGCGACCTAACCGCCGGTGCCGCACGACGAGCCGCCGGTCGCCTAGCGCTCCTCCCATCGACCCTCCCCGTCCATTTCATCTTCGCCGAAAAGGGCTCCGTCGTCTCCCCTTCCCCCGACCGCGAGAACCTCTTGCGCCTCATCCCACTCGCGACTCAGTTCACGATCCCGGGTTCGGGTCATTTGATCGCGCAGGAGAGACCAACCGAGACGGCTCTGATGATAGGACAACAGCTGAGGAAGATTTATGGCTCGAAAGGACTCTGGGGTATGCCCAAATTGTAGATAATTCTGTAATCAAGGGCATAAATCTTGGCTACTAATCATCACGCAATCTAAGCTTATGAGCTAGTGAGCCTGGACCGCCACAATCGAAAGCTATGAGCAAATATGACGAAAGATTGCAGGCTAGAGAAACTCTCTGGTAAAAGATCTTCACCGAGATTTAACCAAAGAGCTTCTCGGCTCCACCCATCTCAAGCGTCATTCCGACACTGAGCCTGACGAAGCTTCGCATGTCTGAAGGTGAAGAAACATGTAGGAAATGGTCAGTACCCAGTTGCGCTACGCATTTCTGACAGTGTTCATCCGGACTGACGCTCAAAGCTAAAGCCCTCATTCTGGATCGTATCGCCACTCGAGTGGATCTTCTTGTTCGAATCAGGGAAGCTCGACTCGATCGCGAAAGCCGAGGGTGCGCCGACCTTGGACCAAGAAGCATGGTCCGAGCACGCGTACCCGCATTGGGTGTCGGTGCGGGAGATATCTCCGTACTCGTCGATGAGCAAAGCGACGAGGTCGGTGAACTCGGCCGAGACAAAGTCGCGGATGATGCCGTAGGTCGGGGTCGTACCGGGCTTGACGAAGGCCGTCACTGTAAGGAATCGTCGTCTGGGTCATCACCTAGTCGCACGAGGTATGGCGCTAGGTCCACCAAACTCACTGTCCATCTGGAGCATGGATCGGACCTTCTTTCCGTCCTTGGCATAGCTCTGCGCAACAGCTTGCGAGCCCAACAACCCGCCTTCCTCGGCCGAGTACCTGGAGCGTGAAACAAAGCCGCGATGAGCATCAAACTCTTTGGAGCAGGTCTATAGCTTCGAAGCTCACCAGTGGAACTCGACGGGATGATCGCTAGGGATGAAGGACGCGTTAACGAGAACGGTGAGAGCCTCGACGAGGGTGGTCGTTCCCGAACCATCGTCATCGGCACCCTGAGAGCGTTTAGAATACGCTGTTTGTCACTAAACATCAAACAAGCACTCCTACGAACACGTTCCTCTCAACTCACGGGAGCAGCCAAGAAGGGGAACATGTTGGTCGAGTCCTGGTGCGCGCCGAGGATGACAACCTGTTCCTTGCCTTGCACTTTGCGCAGGGCCGAGGCATCGGACGAGGGTTCAAAGCGAAGGACGATCGAGTTCTGTCCCCACGAATGCGGGAACTCCTTGACCGAGATCGAGTCGGCGATCTTGGGGTTCGACTTGATGATCTGGTTTTCGAGTCAGATTTTTACGCGTCAATGTTCAGGCTTCTCCGGTTCAACTAGTCGAATGCGATCTCACCTCCTTGACGTGGTTCAACAAGAACTCCTGGGACTGCTTCCCGCTTGAGGAGCGGTAGTAGCGCGTGTGGAATCCGGAGAAGTGGGTGAGGAAGGTCTTCATCCTCGCGAGGGAGATGCTGTCGAACAGGGGCTGCGCCTGCTTGACGCTGTAGCTCAATTTGGTAGGGAAGGCGTCTGTTCGAACGTTCTCATGGATGTCAGCTATCACCTCGAGAAGGCCTTAGTCATAGATTAGTTTATGCATTTGCGCACCCTGACCGGCGACAACGACCTGAGCAGCGGCGACCAAAGCCGGGTCCTCCTCCGTGACATCGACGAAGCGAATCCCCTTCATCACGAGGATCGACTTTTCTCCCTCCGTCACCTCGATCGGTTGAGCATTGTCGGCGAGTTGTACGAGTCGTTTCTCGGGCAAGGACGCGATGTGTTGGTCCAAGCGAGATCGGAGCGAAGGCTCGATGTTGAGCGAGGCCAAGGAGAGTTCGGCAGGCTGAGCGATCGAAGTGTCAAAGGGGATCTGTTGTAGCGGGGCCGAGAGGGCGGCCGAGGATAAGGCCAAGAGGGCCCAAGCTTGGGTGAGGGGGACGAGCATGATAGGCCAAGATCGGAAGCCGGATCGGAGAGCGGGGGTCGGGATCGAGGGAAAGGAGTCGTCGATGAGTCAGGAGGCGGGCTAGTCGTCGATCGCTTATGATGAGGTTATGCGGGTTGCTTATCGCGCAATGCAGCGATTCCGAGACCTGTTCCAAGATCTGTTGGTGCAAAAGATGTCGTCAGTAAGGTGTGGGAGGGAGACGGACAGGTCAGGATGCGCAAGCCGAGGTGACGAACCAAACGCGTGGAGTGGTGAAAGAGGAAGAAGCATCAAGGCAAGGTTCAACCCAAAGTGGCCATGGCGTGCGCGCCTTTGGCCTCGACGAACGGCAACGACGTCGGGCGGAACGACGTCGGGCGATCGAAGAGGTCCGTGCGCGTCCTTGACCACTTGATCGCGCATCGCTGCCATTCCTCGGCGCGTCGAATCGAGGAGCAATTCAGCCTGCGTCTACCCCACGCGACACCCACCCCTCAAAGCACCCTTTCTCAGCTTGCATCGGTCGTGGCAGCCAAGATGCCTTCTGTGGCCTCTCCACCCACAAATACAGGTGCCCTTTCTGACTCGGAGGAGCTCGTCGCCGAATCGACGTCCATCCGGTCACCTCGCTCGACTCCACAGACGCGTGAAGCTTCAGAGGTGGGCGTGTTGAACCTTGTGACCTACTTTGGCGCGTGTCTGTAGCTGACGTGGTTTACACTGCCCTCGTAGGAACGTGCCGTTGCGGGTCGACTTGGGAATGGCAAGCGAAAGCTCTCCCCCGTCCCAACCACTTCGACGGCGACCACCACCGTAGCCAACGCCAACACCTCAACAGCCGCCAGTATCTCGAACACAGGCCATCAAGTGAACTACAACGCCGTCCCAGCTCGAGGAAGACCCCAACGCGATCCCATGATCTGCGCCGCCGCACCTCAACTCGTCCCTCCGGTCACGTCAGTGCCTCTACCGACCTCACCCTTCGAGTTCTTCCAAACTCGAGCCCATCCCATAAACCAACGAGGCTACAGATACATACCCTGCGGACCTTCACCGCATTCTCACCTCCCTACCCCGGTCCAAAGGGTCATTGAAAGTGCACCACAGGGGGCAAGGTGGTCATGGGAGGATCGATCGACTTTTGTCATGGTCACTGAGGATGCGAGGACGGTGACGGCTGAGAAGGGGTGGAGGGCAGCGAGGGCTAATGTAGGGTTGAGGGAGGGGAATTGGTATTGGGAGTTCAAGGTTCATCGAGGTGGGGGACCTAAGGAGGCCGATGCTGCCGGCGCAAAGGAAGGTAGTTGGGTACGATTAGGCGTTGGGAGACGAGAGGCTCCTCTCAATGCTCCTGTTGGGTTCGATGGGTGAGTAGGGCGACAGGCAACATCGTATAAGCTCATAAACTGTAGCTGATCCAGGTCCTACTCGAACAGCCACTCATACGCCTACCGAGACAAAGGAGGAGAAGCCGTCACCCTGGCTCGACCAGCGCCCTACGGCAAACCCTTCTCCTCCGGCTCGACAATCGGCGTATACCTCTCCCTACCCCCTCAACCCGCCCCACCCGAAACAGACCACTCCCACCCCTCCCATCTCGTGCGCAAACGCGTCCCCATCCGCTACAAAGGGTCCCTCTACTTCGAACTGCTTGAATACGCCGCCTCAAAAGAAATGACCCAACTCGCCGCCGACCCAGCCCATCTCAAACAACAAGGACCTCTTGAAGAAGACCGCAAAAAAGTGGCTCCGGGCAAACGAGCGCCGTTACCGAACGAATCGGGTGAACCTCCTTTACGAGAGGTGCCGGTTTTGCCAGGTTCAAAATTGGCGTTTTGGGTCGATGGGCAATGTCAAGGCGTGGCGTTCGAGGATCTGTTCGATTACGTGCCTTTACCTACGCATGATGGGTTGAGGCTACCTACGAATCGCAAGAGTGATCCGAGGTTGAATAACCATGATGATGGGACATTGGGGTACTTCCCTTTCGCTTCCGTTTTCGGTGGAGCGATCGTCGAGATCAATCCTGGTCCGGAGTTTGAGTACCCGCCTCCGGCGGACATCGAGGCTGTTTTGAGGACGAGTTCCAAACCGCTTCGAGGTGCGGAGGGGAGTGAGGAAGGGACGAAGAAATGGCATCCTTTGTGCGATCGGTATCCCGAGTGGCTGAGGGAGCAAGCTTGGTTGGACGATCAGGATGAAATGGAGCAGGTTAGGCAGTTTGAACAACAACTTGCGGTGAAGATCGAGGCGATAGGTCAGAAGCAGCAGAGGCAGGAGGAGGCGGGGCCGGTCAAGAAGTCAAAACCCACAACTTCGGTCACGGTGACGGCGACGGCGGTGGTGGCCAAGACCGAGGAGGTCAAAAAAGAAAGTCCGGGGGTGGATGCCGAAGTCCAAGCCCAAGTCCAAGCCCAAGTCCGAGCACCAGTGGACGTGGGTGAAGCGGCGATTGACAAGCCACGGATAGGGGAGGCTGTCGGTTGCATGGACGTAGATACAACTTGATGATCAGGATCTGTAGTCAGAGGACAGTCATTCATGTATTTCGATTGCATGAGCTAGGTTGTGTGTGTGTTTTGTGAGATCCAGAGAGGCCAACCAGGGAACGACCAAATACGATGCGGTACAAGAAGTGAAGATGGGTTCGAAAATGAAGAGAGAAGAGGCAAGTGTCTATCGCATCCGCCAGCTAGGCACATCGGGGCCATGCGCTCTAGCTAGTGAAATGGTCCGGGTACTGGAGTAAGTTCGCAGCCCTAAAGCTTGTGACGCATCTTCTTCGCCGCGATATCGGCGAATTTTTGTTGGGGGCGACCAGAGGCGAACTGCTCGGCCGCAGCGAAGAGTTCCCGGATGTTGCTCGGGTCCGGATCGGGCAAGGTCTGCTTGATCAATTGCTTCGTCTTGAGGCAGGCGTCGAGGTCCAAGTTCGCGAACTTTTCCTTGAGGTACGTCATGAGCGATTGCAAGAACGCGGCGTCGGAGGACTGAGGGAAGATCTGGGAATGGGTATTGATGATCAAAAGTCAGCGATAAAGCGTCGGTGAGTTATGCAATACTGCAAGCTGTACCTACCTTGTTGAAAAAGCCATTCTGATATCCGAGGTCAAAGCACCATCAGTACGAGAAGCCTTTCGGGACCGAATCCCCCGATGCAGAAAAGACTTACCTGCTGAAGCTCCGAGGCGCCGAGTTTCTTGCCGAGAATGAGAGCCTCACTAGAAGAGTTGATCTCATCAGGTTTCTTGGTCACAGTGGCAATTTTCTGCCTTATCCAATATCACTCACTTGGCTTTGACGATACCCATACGCCTAGGGAATGACAGTGATGATCCACCTTCGGCGACGAGCGAGAGCGCCGAAAAGGGAGTCAAGATGTAGGCGTTCTCGACCTGGTCAAAGGAAAGGATGAGGTGATCAGTACATTTTTCGAACGAGGGCCAAACAAAATGGGAACTCGTGGTCGTCCAAAACACCTGAGGTGCGCTCGGCTCTCTACGCTTCGGCACCGCCCCCACCGTCCAGTGTCCACGCAGCAAGTGGAAGAACAGCAACATGTGCGCTGCACGCCCTCGAATCAACCCCACACTCATCGTATGAAGTATTTACAGCGTAAACGAAATCAAAATGCCCCAACAACGCCGCACTCAAGCCGATCGCGGGGCCATTGAGCGCCGCGACGAGAATCTTGCTATGTCGGTACAAAGCCCTGGCGAGATCGAGGTTGGACTCGGTCAAGCGACGGAGGGTCGAGCCTCGCACGTCCTCTTCACCGATTTGGGCTCGGGCTTGCTTGACTGTGCAGACGAGAAGGGATGATGAGCATCGAGCATTGGAAGTTTTTGGGACCGAGCCCCACCAACGACTCCGGGCGGGAAGCGGGCGGCGCGCAGACTGAGCGGGCGCCCGCTTCGGACCCAGGGAGGCGCGACAAGTCGACTTACCATCAGCCCCAGCGGAGAAGAAGTCACCACGACCGGTCAGGACGGTGATGTAAACCGATGGGTTCGCATCGACGCTCTAAGGAGGAACAAAGCATGCTTATGTCAGCGCTGAACAGCATGGGGACTGCAGCTTGTTGAGCCGAGACATCTCAGCTCGGCCGTCGACCACGTCGCCCGCCTCCGCGCACTGCGTGCGGGCCCGCCGGTTGGCGCGAATGCCGATTCTCCGCCAGAGTCGTCGCGACCGGTCGTTTCGTTACAAGGAACGAACAGCCACGACAGTTCGACGGACTGACCTGAATGAGGGTGCTGAGACGCTTGTAGAGCAAGAGGTCGAGCGCGTTCTTCTTGGCCGGTTGGTTGAGGGTGATGATCGCGTAAGGTCCTTTGATGTCCAACAGGATCGGTTCCGACGACGATGAGGGCCAGGTCATGGTTCTGGACCCGGTCGGTCGCATGCGGGAAACCAGACGAGCGCAGCCGGTGGTTGGGGCAGTGGCATCAGCATGCGTCGTGACCTTTGGATGTGAAGGCATGACTTGTGCTCACGATATGAGGGAAAGAGCCGAAAAAGTCGAAAAAGTATGAACAGAGGAAAGGGTAGGGCGAGAATGCGAAAGCGAATGCCACGTTGTCGCGAGCTGAGCTCAAGTTGGCAAGTCGCGTGAGCAGCATCGTGTCCGATCGACAACGACCGGACCCGCGGCGCCAACACCGCCTCGAAGTTACCTAATACCGCAGCGCCGGGTGAGGGCCCGGGAGGGTCGAAGTATGCAAGCGCCGACGAACCCAGATCGATCACGGTGTCTCTTAGGAGTTCATATTTTCGATGTATCCAGCTCTCGTGCCGACTTCACTGCGACTCACCAAAAAACTGGCTGGCATACGGCGTGCCGCGGCGATGGGTCACCGCTGGAGCCACTCGCTTTGGGTCTTATGACATCACCGTATTCGACATGGCACGGCTGCCGAAGCTCAGAGCAAAGAGCCAACGGATACCGCACTTCAGGGAACGCAATGGTTACAAGCCATAAATCTCTTTAGCCATCTCCAAAGGATCGCAAAAATCTTCATATAAATAAGTTTTCTCCCGACGTTGTTGGTCCGCTCAATTTCGGCTTGACATGTCAGATTACATTACATCGATCAAATCATTCAATCTCAACAGAAAAAAACCGGCAATGAGTATGCAGTCTTGCTATGAGCAGTCTCTCTCCTCCTCTCTACCTCCTTCGCCTATTCCAAAACGACAGCGCAGCCAAGGCAATCGTCGCCCCCGCCGCTCCACTCGCAACAGTCAACCTCCCACTCCCCTTATGCATCGTCGAAACGCCCAACAAACTACCCCATCTCGATCCTTTGCCATCCGCATTCGCACCCCCTTCGAGCGCAGAGAGTCGATTCGTCAATGTCTTGAGTTGGTCGACGAGGGTCGAAATTTCTCGCGTAGCGACGGGGGACAACTTGTCGTCTTCGTCGTCGGTGAAATCGTCATCGTCTTCATCGAAATCCTCGTCAGCTTCTGCAGTAGCTTCAGCATGTGCTGATCCAGGGTCGGGTTTGCTATCATCGGCCGAACCAAGGAGAGGGGGCAGCCAATCGAGAGCGAAGCGAGACTTGGACAGATCGAATTCGGCCGCGGTTCTGCCCACGCGTTGCAGAGACTTGGGCAGCATGGTCTGAGTGACGGTGCGAAGGACGGCGGAGGGGATCCAAGCTGTGCATCGTCAAAGAGGGACAGGTCAGGTTCCAAAAGCCCTTGGTCGATGGGCACCACAAAGGAAATGAAACTCACATCCGAGACCCGAAAGATCGGTCAGTTGAGTGATCTGACTCCCGCCCTCTCCAAAGTCTTCGATCAAGAACCCAGAAACGCCAAGCTTCATGCGGTTGTACCCGGGTTTGGGCGGACACTTGGGGTGGTCGAAGGACGTCGTCGAGCACGTGATGCGCACTTTGCCATCGGCCTCTTCAGGAAGTCGGTTCACGACGGATACGACACACAAGTCCTGTATTATGAGTACGAAGACAAAGTTTGTGAGCTACATAAACTGGTTCCTAACGACAAGAGCCATTGCGCACCTTGGGTTTGATCATAGCCATCCCCTTCATGGCAATCCACGAGCAACTACCCCTCCTACCTCCCAGTTCGATCATCTCAATCTCGCCGACATCAGCGCACATCCCATCCCATTCCTTGCGCTTCTGCACGTCGATCAAAGTCTCGTACAGATTGCGCAGGGGCACGTCGGGGAACTTGGCCTGAATCGCGAACAAGGACTTCATCTTGGGGTGGGACGAGACCTGCAACGCGTCGTCCTTGTACATCGAGTCCCATTGATCCAACGGCGTAGCGGGCAAAGGTGGGGGTGTTTCGGGGTCGGGCAGGAGTTTGAGGTAGCGGGGTTCGGTCGAGGCGATAAAATTGGTCACGATTTGATCAAGCCAGGCGGTGCGGTACAATCCCGTATCGACGGGAGCTGCGGCGGCTGCTCTTGAGGAAGCCTTTTTGGATCGACGTTTTTTCTGGGTCTTGAGTTTGGTGCCTTGCTCGGTTTGCACTTGTTGAACTTGGCGGGAATCGGTCTTGGGATCGGAGCTGATTGAGTTGGAGAGCGAGGAGCCCAAGGGAATAAAGTTAAGCACAGTCTTGAGCACGAGCAGCATGACAACCTGGATCAAGCCGAGGTGGAGGTTGTCCAGTCCGAGTTTGCCTATGGGTCGCGAGGTATGACAAAGGTCAGCAATGTTGATTCGGAGAGCCGGAGACCGTGGGCGGATACTCAGAGGCAGGCGGTGTGGAGTCGCTCAAGGACTGACCACGCGACTGGAGCAACAGGTACAGCGGTGATAGCGACAACACGAGCGCGAGCACCGACTTGCTACCTTCCTGTATGGCCAACGAGTCGGATCGTTGCATCGTTGCCATGTTGAGGAGATTCTACGTTGCTGCTGGTGGACGAGCGGGTCGGGCCAAGGAGCGAGAGCGGCGGTCGGAGCCTTAGAGGATGACGTCGAGTTGCAAAAGTGGCAAGGTCGTTGCGCACGTCGCCAGCCGAGGATCTTGATATCCTGGTCAATGGGAGCACTTGTCGCAAGAAAGACGGTCCTACTCGGTGTTGCGGGGAGTTCACCCGGCTGTAGCGAGAGGATGATGCGAAAAAAGTAGGAAGCGAAACGGCATGTCAGCCAAAAGGCGAAGGCAGCTCGCGCGAGGTCGCCGTCCCTTCCTCGCCGGTGCCCGCGAGCGATGAGCGGCGTGAAGAAGCGCGCGTTGATCATCCCGGCTCGATCCAACTCCGAGCCGAGGGGTTGGGTGCAAAGTATCTGCACAACAAAGTAGCTCATTTAGCTCTGTTCACTAGGTACCTACTTGCAAGTAAGTCAGTACTGGTGGTAGATGATTTGAGCCCATCGAGATAATCGAGCCTGCAATGGGTTTGCTGACTCGGGCATCGGGCCAGGCCAAGTCGGTATATTAGCAAACTGAAAAGTTGATTGACATGACAAAGACAAGCAAGTTAGTACTACAAAGTGACGTTAGACCACAAGATAGTAACGTGAAAATAGATGCAATAGAACGAAACCATCAACTCGGAGCTGTCCCGACCCAGTTCAACCGAGAGCCTGATCGGGCAGCCTTTCGATCGCGTATCGCTTCTTCGCGATGTACATCAACTGTCAAGAGGACAAGTTTCGGGGTCAGAATCGAATGCGATGGAATCATGTCCTGAAGTGAGGTCAAAACGCACCGGAACACCAGGGATCTTACGTATCCGCCTGCGCAACGCTCGATCGCACGTCGCGACGATGTAGCAACGGTGCGACGTGACGCGGTTCACGATGCAGTCATCGGCATAGGTCCCCTTGTGCGAGCAGGGTAATCGTTCGAAGCGAGGGTCTCGGGCGACTCTGTGAATAGAGTAAGCGCATCGTTCTGTCGTTCGTTAGCTCGTCGTGACATCGGACTGGTTCTGAGACCTGGGGTGCGTCATGGACCCACCGTAATGCCAAACGATACTGCTGTCCCAACTTCTCCAATTCTGCAAGTACGCAATCCGAGATGCAAGGGATCGCTTTGGCGTAGAGGGTGTCCATCATCGCCTTGACGAGGTCGATGCGATTCTCCAACGACAGGTTGATGAAGTTGGTATCGACCAAGACTCGATAAGGTGGGACGAGGGCTTCGTTGTGCGATAAGAACAAGGAGGTGGGAAGAGGTGCGCTGTAGATGATGGTCACACAATGGTAGAGCCCAGCCGTCAGCTTGGACCCGCTCCTTGCTCAGGTCGAGCGACGATAACGACCCAGGTGGGTCTCGACGACTCGGGGAACGACTTATCACTCACACATGGTTCACCTCCTTCTCCTTCTTCTTCTCTTGGTCCTTGACCGCCTTCTCTTGATTGGCCTTGAGGCGCATGTCCGTCGGCGCGATCATACGCTTGACCGCACCGAACTTGCGAACCTTCTTGGCCCCCGATTTGCCCATGATAGAGGATGACTTGACGGTTCGGGTAGAGCTATTCCTTTTGTAACGTTGTTCGACCGAGCGAAGCCAAGAGGTTCGTATCGGGGGCGGGAGCGGCGCGGAGTCAGAGCCGTGCTTGATCGCGCCCGGTTGCGAAGCTCGTCCCCCCCGAAGCGGTCCGAGCGCAAGCGCATCGACAAAGGTTTCGACAGCGGTCGGATCACAGGGTTCTTGTATCTCGGATACCGGCAGTTTGGGTTTTTTCTTTTGTTTTCTTGTAGAATTTCCAACCCAAGTACGACGTGGGACTCCTGATGCGGGTCACCTCGCATCTTCCCACTGCTAATCGATCACGTGGGACTCAGCTCCGCCTTTTTTTGACATCACGCCCGTTTCCCCTCGCTCCTCCACCTTCAGTGCGCAGTCCCATTGCAAATGCCTCGAAGTACCAGCTCGCAGCAACAAGTCCTACAGCACGGACTTTGCTTAAGGAAGCGTCAGTTCCTGTTCAGATGAATATGAGACCTCTCGCTAGATGAGAACAACATAAACTTTGGGAACAGGAGTCGGGCACGGACCTGCCCGTTTGACGCGCCCCATCGAAAAGCTTCTCAACCGAGGGAGCCCATGTTCGCAACTAGCGCGCCTCGCCTTGGGGCGGTCAGCTTTCTTCGGCCATCTTCTGGATCACATCGCATTCGCTCGGACAGCTCTACGGTTGGAGATGAGCGACACGGCGTGGCACCTCGAACTGTGTCTGATCGATCCGAGACGATTGGAGGATGATCACCTCATCGCATTGCGTCAGTCCCCTTCCCCTCCGCCCACACTTCTAGGACCAGTGGCGATCCACCACTTGCACCGGACGACTTGCAATTCCCAAGCCAGATTCACTCACCCCCACTTGGTCGCACTTCTGGACCCTCACCTCACCAGACGGCATCGAACTCCCCGCCCACCCGAACCGCGCCCCACAATACACCTGTCGAGCACAATGTCCCCGTCGCTCACTGATGACGCGCCTCAAGGCCTTAATCCACTTTAGGACCGATCGCCATTGGACGTATTGGCAACAACACGTTCAGGTGGAGGCTAAACTGGGGAGGGTCAACACGGGGCATTCGGATTCCAAGTTGCGTCCACATCCCACGGGTCAGGAACCGAAGCCAGGTCGAGCCGGTGTCGTCAAGGGGTCCATTTCCAAACGCTCCGAGGCGCCCCAGGCCTCAACGTCAACGGCGCCGGGCTACGGACGAGGGAAGAGAGCGAGTGCTCCCGCTTTATGCCACACTTCGTCCCCGTACAAATCAAGGGACACATCCTTCCACGATCAAGGGATCATTTCCTCACCTCTTGCTGAAGCGAGGCCCTCGCTTCGTGATCCAACCGGCTCGACCTTTACCACACCGACCCCTATCCTCGCGGGGCGGCGTCCAGCGTGTCCAACTTCTTTTCCTATCAATGATGAAGATGACGACGAAGAAGAAAGCGAATATCCGGGTCTAAACGAAAGTCCTACCCCGCCCGAAACCCTCGCAGCAACCGAAGCCTACCGCCATTGGGCCGTCGTATTAGGTCTTGCATTTCACGAATCCCCACTCGATTCCTGGGTCGGACCTCCGAGAGGCGCGTTAGGTGGACACGAGCTGTTTCAGCGCTGGGGATGGAATGTCGAGGAGCTGGATGCGGTCAAAGAAAGGAGGAGAAGAGAAGAGGAGCGCGAAGGCACTTCAGGGGTTGGGCCGAAACGACCGCTCGAAGTCATCCTTGAAGGGCAGACGATCGGGGGAGGCGATAGAACGTTGAAGAGATCTGGAAGA
The DNA here is from genome assembly GCA_022702605.1 of Microbotryum scabiosae. Classification (NCBI taxonomy): domain Eukaryota; kingdom Fungi; phylum Basidiomycota; class Microbotryomycetes; order Microbotryales; family Microbotryaceae; genus Microbotryum; species Microbotryum scabiosae. Next base: position 523,565 of record JAHWDV010000014.1, on the reverse strand, counting down.
AGACCCAGGAAACAGTCCAACAACAGCAATGCGGCGTTAACACCTTCGAATCGACAAGATCTCGAGATGAATCCTCAACGGCGAGCTTCGTGGGATCGGAATGCCTCTGATTCGGGCTACGAGAGTAATCTTGAGAACAAGAACCACAATAGGACACCTATTCAAGCGCAGGCGAATAGCAAGCTTCTAGTTTCACCGGAGGTGGTGCATGGTGCGTTGATGGGGTTGGTGATGATGTCGAGGAGTTGATGGGGTGTTTCTGAAAGGTTGCACATCACGGTGTTCACGTTTCCCATGAGGTTTGGCGGCCATAGTATCTTACAGAGCTCTGTTCATAATTAACACCTCCTCGTTCAAAGCATTGCGTTGTTGCTGAGCTCACCAAGGAGGGAAATTGTTGTGAAGAGGGAGGAGAAACGATGCCCGTTCATGTGCTGCGCAATCGGCGGCGCCCTTCCATAAAGTACGTGGAAAGAAAGAAGAGAAGTGCTGATCATGACACCAAACGTAAAGGACTACCATAGTAACAACAATTACATTAAGAAGATTGAACAAAGCAGCAAGAACGTGGATACTATGCAAATATGAGCTGATGTAAGGATTGGCGGGTTGGGGTGGGAAACAAATTGAAAGTATAGTGATGATACTACTCGTCCTCTTCTTCCTCGACGACATCTTCCATGATAGGCTTCTTCCTCGGACCTAGGCCTGCATCGACTTCATCGACTTCGATCGCTCGGATCGTAGGGAGGCCCGATGATGCGGAGGGGCTGACTTCACCTACGGGAGGGAGGCCCGAGTCCTGCGAGAGAGGGGAGGAGGGATTTCCACCTCCTGCGTCACCGTCACCGGAGCTTGAACGTTGGATATTGCGGCGGCCTTCGCGAGCTCGTGTGCGTTGCCGGGGCGTGTTGGATGATGAGGTGGGTGGTGTGACGAACTGACCGTACGAACGAGAAGTCAGTCCGCTGAAGCACGTGAACAAGCCGGCCTCGATGCAAACTCACCCCGTCCCCTGTCAACGAAGCCAACAACGACCTAGCCGCGCCTGCCAGATCCTCCGTTTTGGCAGCAGGATTGGCAGGCGATGCCTGCTCATCCGTTTCGTCGTCCCCGCCTTGAGAGATGCGCGGCGACTTGAAGGCTGACGATCCGTTGCGACGACGATCGCGGCGGACGGTGCGAGGTGAATCGGCAAGAGACCTCTCTCGCAGACTGCGCATGATGTCGTCCACGAGCGTGTCACCTTCGGCAGCTGCTGCTGCTGCAGCGGCAGCGGCAGCCTCTTTGCGGGCCTGTGGGCGAATTTAAACGTCAATCAGTACATGCCCTGAATCGAGGGGTGCCACCATCACTTACCTTGGCTTCTGCCGCCTTGGCCGCTCGCTCCGCAGAGAGTCGATTGTCTTCTCGCGCACGCTGCAACAGAAACATTCGAGACAAGGTCAGCCTTGCCTAAAGCGAAAGTTCAGAAAACTCTTCGACGCACCTTGTAGGACAACACGAAGGTCTTGAAGATGCCAAAGAACTCCTCGGTCGACGTGATTGTCTTGGTATCCTCGTTGTAGAACTTGAGCGCTTCCTGGTACGTGTTCTGAGCCAAGGTGACCAGATCGGTCAAAGCGAGGATACGTTCGCCGGCATCGCGAGAGAAGCGGAACATTTTCTTCGGGAATCCATCGTCCTTGTCCAAGTTGGAGACGTCTTCAAAGTCTTTGAGAAGCTCGACGAGCGCGGCTTGGTCTTGGCGGAATTTGGCGAGAGCGGTGCGGACACTGGACAGATCGGCTGAGGGGATGAGGTGTATGCGTTAGTGCAGTGTTCTGATCGAAGGTGAAGGTCAGATCGGAATATGACTCACTCTTGTAGGCATCGGCAGGCTTGGTCAGTTCGTCCAGGAACGCCTCGGTCGACGGAACAACGCGAGCGACCGTCTTGGCGACCTGATGCAGAAGCGTTCGGTCCGTCGATTGTCCCTTTGTGTCGACGAGCTTGTTGATGGACGAGATGCGGAAACCGTAGGCTCCACCCTTGTGACCCCCGCCGTTGAGATGGTTACCGAGGATACGGATAAGCTGCAGGGCGGAGAACGATGCGTGAGTGGCCTCGCAGACAGGCACAGAGAAGCAGGCGAAGCTCACCTCGAGTAAGTCAAAGAAGCGAGGTGCATTCAAGAGCGCCTTGGCTGCTTCATACACGCGCAACGCCTCTTCCTCATGCTTGGTCATGGTCTCGAGGAATTGTTCGCGGTAAATCATCGCCTTGATCCTTCCCTTGATACGATGCATCTTGAGGCATTCGATCAGGAAGCGATCGGTTGGGTCGAGCATGTCGAGCTCGAGAGGCGGCGTCGTCTTGTGCGGGATAAGCGAGGCTTCTTGCTCGGCGTTGGGAAACAAAGCTTGGAACTCGCTCAACATGCCTTCGTTCAGATCGTTATCGTAGCGAAGGATCCGCAGCGCAGCAGTTTTGATTGACGGCCAGGGATCTTCGCCTGGAGCAGCTGGCTTGAGCAATGAGATGTCTCCAGAACACAAAGGGTCGATCTAATTAGCTCGATCACAATCTCGAGTTCCCGAAGCATTAGAAGCACGTACAAATTCGCTGCCTTTGTTGAGGCTGCAGCACCGTCATCAAATCCTTCTTCTCGCGCTTCGTAACATCCTTGACCATTTGCTTGGCCCGAAAATCGTCCTCGATCTCATGGAAGATGCCCTCGGACTTGAGTTTGGCAGCGAGGGACACGACGTCGAGGTTCATCTTGTCCCATACCGTCGAGGTGATCGAGTTCGCGGGCACCTTGTCCCATTGGAACGTCTTGAGCTTGCGTTGCGGTGGATCGACTCCGGGAAGGCCAGCGACTCGAGGAGTGGGGTTAGCACCGGGAGCCATGAAGGCACGAGGTGCGCTAGGTGCTGGAGGAGCGCGAGGCGCACCGGGAGGGGCAGGAGGGGCAGGGGGAGTAGGAGCGTTCGGCAAGCCTGCGGGAGAGGATCGTGGACTCGAGCTCGTGTCGGATCCTCCTTTCTTGAGGCCCGATTTGGCGGCGAGGACCTCGCTTAGTGTCGCAGGCGCGCCGGTCTTGACGCCGAAGCGAACTTTGGGAGCTGGAGGAGCGGGAGGCGGCGGCGGGGGGGCATAGCGCCTATTCCGCCTACCGCCGTCGCCGGCGGAGGTGGTGGAGGGGGCGGTGGCGGTGGTGGTGGTGGCGGAGGAGGGGGTGGAGGTGGGGCCGAAGCCGAAGCAGACTTTGCTGGCGAGGACTTTGCTTGCGGAGTGGACGGTGGTACAGGCTGGAACAAGTCGGAGAGAACGACAGTGGGCGCACTCGTTGGTTCTTTGAGATTTCTCGGCGCTGCTGGCGTGGGCGACTCGAGTATTGGGGATTCGGACACGAAGATTCCAGCAGGGGTTTGCGTCGGCGGTGTGCGTAGACTTTGACCTGGAACGGGTGAGCCCGTCGCGATCATGAGCGAGGTCGAAGGCGCAGTTTCGAAAGCAAAGCGGAACGAGTCGGGGTCATCTGCCGATCCTGTATCACTATCGAACGCGAGTGCTGGGAGGAAGTCGTAGCCTTTGCTCGTCGAAAAGGAGATGGACGAAACGCCGGCACGCTTCGAAGGCGATGCAATCGATTGGCGACCGAGCGTTTCCATTCCTCCTTCCTCTTCTTCCTCGTCCTCGAGTTTTTCGACCCTGATCGTGGCATCTGGATCGAATGCGGTAGGTGGAGCAGCCTTTTCGATCCGGCTTGGTCTGATTGGCGACTTGACAACCTCGTTGTCGGACTCGGATAAAGCCATGCTCGACCTCGGCGTGGCCGAGCGGGTCCCCGGTACCGAGCTGGAATACTCCGAGTCGGTCAGATCGCCGCCTCGAGACGGGGACATTTGGTGGTGGACCTGCCGCAATTGTTCGGCGAGGGTCGGTGCCGGCAAGTGGGCATCGCGTGAGATTGGCAAGGCCCGCAGAACCGAAGCGATGTTCTTGGTCGGGGTACTCTCGGGCCCTATCGGTGTGGGTGAGACGGGTGACCTGCGCGACGCTTGGGGTGTCAAATCCGTCTCGGGGATGTCGAACGGGAGTGTGAGGTTTGGTCTCGAGGCTGGTAAGGCTCCGACGACAAGTGGCGACATGGATGGGAAATTGCTGAAAGTCGGCGACCAATCCTCGACAACCTGCGCAAGTCAAGTGGAAAGAGCGTTCAGTTACCGCGCAGCCTCCATAAGTGTCAAGGGGAAGGACTTACAGGTGCCTCCGAGATCGTCTCATGTCGTCTCCTCGCCATCGTCGACCCAAGCACGGTCGGCCCAGGTCGACTAACCGGTCTCTTCTGACTCTCCGAAGAGCTATCACCCTTACTCCCTTCAAGGATCTGCACCGTCTTACTCCTCTGGATCTGCTTCTCCATCCTATCCTTAAGCTCATCCGCAAGATCCTCTATCAAACCCGCCCTTTGCAATCGCTCAAACATGACCCGGTTGTCCAAGCGCAGTCCCGCAATCTGCCCCTGATAGTCGTGTTCCTTGATCGCTCCTTCGGTTTTGGTCGAATCGGTGGCTGCTCGAGAAGTAGCCAAAGCACGTTCAAGCGCGGCGATTCGAGTCTTGAGTTTCCCGACTGCGCCTTGTGCACCCTGATCAATCTCGGATTGTAGGTCTTCGCGATCCCGTTTCATCTTCTCGATCGTCGCTTGAGCATCTGCCAGATCGTCCAACGCATCCGTGAGCTTCTCCTGACTGCCGAAATGCGCCACCATCGAAGCGACGCTGGACCCCAACAGGGCCGAAAAGTCGCCATCGAGTCCCTTCTGATCTGTGACGACGCTGGCGACGAGTCGATCGATGAGCTGAAAGTACCGTAGCCGCAACTCCGGTTCGGAAGGGATGAGCAAGACATGTTTGAGCGTCGAATGCCAGAAATCCAACGCGCGTCCCTCCGTATTTTCCATAATCGCATCGAAGCACCCACGAGGGTCGGAGAAGTTCATGCGCACTTCCTCTTTCATCAAATCGGCGAGTTCGAGTTCGTCGTTGTGCGCGTCCTCGTAGTGGTTGATGATGAGGCGGTGGAGGTTCGCATGGTCCAAGACGCGGTGCTTGTCGAGAATGCGCTTCAGACCCGAGGTTTCCATCTCGGCGCGGAGGTGTAGCCGGACTTTGAGGTCGCGGTCGTGCAGCAACTCCTTCATGAGCAGCATATTCGAGATCTGCAAGAACCCAGCCCGGCAACTCAGTACATGTCCACCGCCGATTCTGTAATACTCGTTAAGCGACTGACCGCAAATTCACTCAACGCCGAATCTTTGACATCCAGACCCGCATTATTCAACTCCCTATGCCCGTTGGCCACCAAACCCTTCTGCAGTTCCTTTGCCCCACCACTTCTCAAACTAAGTACAGCTTCACTCGCCCCGACCGAACTTCCGAATCGACCTCGTCCATCGATCGCGGCTTCCCAAAAGTAGAACCACGCGTCGAAACGGCCGGGTAACCTCCTCGAAGTCGAAAAGTCTTTCAGGCCTTTCAAAACGAGGTTCCAGCCCCGATTCCTATCACGGATGATGAAAAAGGTCAAGAGCTCAATGACGGCTTTCCGAGTCGATATTTCGGACGCCAAGGATGCGGTGATGGGTGAGATGGACGAGTTGTTGTCGATCGCATCGCGGGCGCCGTCGGTATGGTTGAAGAGCGTTCGTAAGCATTTGATGAGCTCGGCTTCCATTGCCGTGTTGGGCTTGCGCGTCGGATCCGGTCGGTTGAGCATGTGTAACGCGTTGCCGAGTACAGCCTGGCCTTTCAGAGCAATGAACTGTTGCAACCAGCTGCAGAGACAACCAGTAGGGTTGAGTCAGTACATGCGCTCGACATTCGGCCTAGCAGAACGTGGCGCACCTCAATTCGTAAGTCCGAAGACAAACACTCAAACTCGCCACCTGACTCTGCTCGATCGTACCGTCCATGAACTTGGCAATGTACGCCTCAGGACTCTCGTTCTTCCCCCACGCCTTGACAGTCCTGGTCCCCCCACTCTGCGCTCCTCCATTCGTCACCGCCGCACTCCCAACCGATACATCGGTCAACGTCCCCGAAATGGGATTCCCATTCGACGAGGCCGTCCCCGATAAACTCCTGGCGTCGACTTGTCGTTTCGTGATCTTTTCCCTCGCGTTCTTCCAATTCCTGTACGCGTCACTTTTGAGCATGATCCACTTCTTGTCTACATCGAGAGCCCTGAGATCGGCTTGCGCTTTCGAAGTTGTCGCAACGCGGGGTAAGAGTTCTTCAAAGAGCTCGTCGATTTCGGAAGGGGAAGAAGGTCGCGGGAGTTCGAACTCGGACGAGTAAGGTGAAGGACCGGTATAGCCCTGGGTCAGTGGTACGGGACCTCGAGAGAGGGTCGAAAAGGCCGATGCCCTCCGCGGGGGTTTGTTCGTCGGGGAAGGCAAAGCCGCCAGAGAGGAGGCGACCGAAGCGGCGTGCTCGCCCTTGACACCTGATCGACTGGTCGAAGCGACCGAAGGAGCGTAGGACGAGTGACTGCCTGTTGAGTTGGAAAAAGCCGACACCATCGAAGCCGTCGGTCGAATTGCTTCGCCTCGATAACCCGTATTCGAAGACGTCGTGGAGAAGCGCGACGAGCCAGCAAATTTGTTGGCGCCTGACGACGACGATGAAGCCTTGGTTGACGAATGGTGGGTTTCGCGTTCCCTCTCGAAGGAGGATCTATGCGAGTCTTCGGCTACGGATGAGTGGCGATCATAGTCGGACGAGGACGCGGGGTCGGACGCGGGGTCGGACGCGGGTAACGAGTCGACCCTCTGCCTGCCGACGACGACCTTGACGGATCGGATCGACTGGTCGTCGTAGCCATCCTCGGGCGGCGAGTAAGACTGTGACGTGGACGTGGCGCCGCGCTTGGAGTTCCGTGAAGATGAGTTGCTGGGTACGACCTGGGATATGAGGTTGACAGGAGGGGATATCGTCGTTGGTCTCGATGAGTAGTAAGCCCCCCCTGAGGACGAGCCCGCGGTCGAGGTCGACGATGAGCTGGACGAAGCCTGTCTCGCCATGAGCGTAGTCGTCGATTCGCTGCTACTCGAGATGGTGCCTAAGTTGATGAGGGCTGCGGTCAAGCGATCACGATCTTGTTTGCTCGAGGACGAGTTGCTGCTGCTGGTTGGGTTGAACGGGTACTGAGAGGAATGGATGTACGTGTCGCCGTCGTCGTCGTCGTCGTCGTGGTGTCGGTTCGGGTGTGGTGACGAGGTCGGCAGGCTTTCATAGTGTGTCGTCGCTGAGCGGGGCGAATCGAGCGAAGACTGCTTGGCATAGTCCTGTTGATGAGCGACCAGATCCGCGGTTTGGATCGACAGCGAGGGGGTATGGATCGACGATGACCACGACCCTGATGACTGGGAGGACAGCGAGGCCGACGACGAGGGGCCAAGGCTGGCGCCGCTGCTGCTGCTCGTGCTCGCGGTCGCGGTCGTCGCCGTAGATCCACGCGCCGCGGCCTTTTTGGTCTTCTTCCACAGCCCGTCCAGTTTGCACTCGGAGCACCACCAATCGGGGGCAGGAGTGGGCTGTTGTGGCTTATCGCCGGCGTAGGCGGTTCGAATCGGTCGGGAGCGAGGAGGCGGACGGCACGATAGAGGCGTAGCGCGCGACGTGGCTCGAGAGCCGACGCGTCGACAAGAGGGGGCACGTGATACCACTGTCTACCGCGCGGGGTCGCACAAGGCGACCGACGGCGGTTAGGGTTAGGCGCGGAGAGTATAGTATTTCCTCGTGGGCTGTGTCAGCGCAACTGTGCATTATGGCCTGGTTCATTTTCATTGTGAGCGCTTCTCTAAACACGCACACATCATGACATTGACTCGGACGAAGCGAGCGTACTTTCTCCAGCGCGCACGGACCCTCCGAGCTAACACGAGCTCGGGCCGTATTCGACGCAAGGGCTAGGGCCAACTACAACATCAGACTACTACCTGTTTGAGACACCATTTGTGGTTCCCAAACCGTCAGGTGCTGGAAAAGATTCAAATTGCCCCCCTCTGCTTCTTGTTTCGCGAGCCCGAGTCGTACGGAATGTTTCTTCGCGCTCGGCTTCTCATGCGCAGATGTTGGAGATCCTTTCCGATAGGTAAATACTTCAAACAACTTCCAAATAGAGGTGTACAGAGGAACATGATCTCGTTGCAATCGATGCGGCAGCCGCAACTACCTCCTCCTCTTCTCCAAAGCCGCCTCGCGCTCCCTCGCCTGCTTGACGATGCCAGTGACACCGACCAGTCTGTAGGGGGCAAAATGTGTGTAGGAATGTTTTCAAGTGTCAGCTCTACCATAGCATACTTGGGCCAGCGCTGAACCCATGAAAAACACGCACCGATCGGGTTGTTCCCTGATAAAGTACATCTTGGCCCTCCTGCTCGCCCTCAGCACAGGCTTCCTCCTATCGCCACTCTTCTTGCCCGATCCCGTCGCCGCGACACTCTTGGTCGCCCGTTGTACGATCTTGATCTCCTTGATCATGGGGGAAAACACCTTGAAGCTCTGTTCGACGCCGGTACGACCGACCAAGTTGCGCAATCGGATCGACGTATCCCTCCCTGCGTGTCGTCGCCTCATCGCCATCAACACACCACTGAAGGTCGTTGCTGAGGGTTGCGGGTTCTCGGTGGTGGGTAGGGCGGTGTAGGAGATGACGGTCAGGACGGAACCGGACTGGACCCGGTTTGGATGGCGCCGGGAGAAGAGCGCGGTGTATTCGGTCGCCAAGGGGTGTTGCGACGTTAGGTGTAGGTTCAGCGTGCGCAAGAGGGATGTCTTGGGATGCGTTGGGGGTGGTGATGGCGGTAAGACCTGTACAGCTGATGCAAAGGGGTAACTGAGAGGGGTCGAGGACGCGGGGGGTCGACTCGAGGAGAAAAGTCGCTGTTGTGGCCGATACATGGCGATGACGAGTTGGGAGGCTGATGCGGGACTCGGTCTTGTCGTCAATGCTGTGCGTATCCGCTTCGAGAGCGATGTCATGTTGGGTAGGGGCTGTAGAGGTACGTGTCTGGGGCGGAGTGGACGAGATGTGCGAAGCGGCCCAGCGCCTCGTAACCCGCCGGCGGAATTGGGCGATTAGATTAGAAATGGCGTCGAATTGGAAGCCGCCCAGCGACGCGAGTGCTCGCGAGTGGGGGTGAGCAGCGCGGCCCGTCGCGCCCGTGCCCGTGCCCGTTCCCTCTGTCTCGGCTTGACCTCAGCCCCGACGCTGCCCGCAGCTCGATCCCCTGTTGTGGTCCCGTGTACGGTCTACCTGGGCTTGTATCAGAAAGCAACCGCGCCAGTCTCCCATCACCTCGTACGTCCACCCTCATCGCGTTCGGTCGCGTCGACTTGACAGCCTGCCCGACCGGGGCGTACACCCACGGCGCTGACTGACGGGCCTCCTCTCGTCCAATTGCTCTCCTCTCCTGTTCGCGTGCGCTTTTTTGCGTTTGCGCCCGGTTCAACCTTTGTCCTTTCCGGGGTGCCCGTTTGCCGTTTCTGTGACAGCAGCCAAGCGTCTCCTGCATCCCTACCCCGGGCGCTGCATTCATCCCCCACCGTCGATGCACCTCACTCGCTAAGGAGCGGTCCTCTCCACCACCACCACCACCGGCAGGCATGCTCCCCACCGCTGCGAGCTTTGTCCCTTCGACTCGCACCGCCGCATCGTCGACCAGCTTCGCTCACGCTCTGGGCTCCACCCACAACGGCAATGGCAGCAGCAACGGGCTCTTGGGCGACTCGTCCCTGCTGTCGTCGTCTTCGACGTCGTCCTCGTCGTCCTCGTCGCGCCTCGTCTCGCTCAGCTCCTCTCCCGTGAACCAGTTCCACCACGGCCCGAGCACCAAAGGCAGCGGCCATTTTGACCAAGGCGTGCGTCCCTACTACCCCTCGACGGACTACAATCACTCACTTACGGACTCGTTGGGCCCCTCGACCGATCCGATGCTGCGCCCTTCCTCACCGCAGCGCGACCCGTCCATCACCCCCACCTCGTCGGCCTTCAGCGCGTCATCGGCCACCGGACCCATGTGGGATGCCGTTCCTTCCTCGTCGGGTCCATCAAGACCGACACCGATTGGATCGGGCCGTTCGACACCCGTCGTATCCGGATCCAACCACTCGGGTGGACTTTCATCGAGCGTCGGAGCGATCGGTGATCGTCGTCGACTCGTCAGCGGCACCACCGCCACCCCCGAAAAGAGGATGGAAGACGCCATCAACGGTCTCGCAGGCGTTTTTGACATCAACCGCTCCTCAGGCGCAACTTTGCCTCTCCAAGGTCTCGGTTCAGGCGGTCGGGCACTGACGCCATCACCTTCCGAAGGCGACACTTTGCTTTCGTTGCGGCCAAGGTCGAGTTCAGGAGCGGTTGGAAGTGCACCCAAGAACCGACCTTCGTCGTTCATACTCGGTGTGCTACCTTCGAGAACGGATGATCGCAACCGGTCGGCGTCGGAACGCTCCAACTCGTCCCCGCTGGCCTCGCCGGCTGATGAAAAACTGGGCTTTGACGTCGACTTTTCCAACTCGTCCATCGTGCTGAGCAGCTCGCCTTCAGCGTCGAGTACGTCGCTCATCCCGCCGGGTGGAGTCGAAGCGACGCCTCGAGCCCCGACACCCGTGCGAAGCCCTTCACCGGGCGTGCGTCGCAGACCCCTGTTCGGCGGCGGTGGGGAAGAGCAGCAACAAACCGTCGAGGCGCGCGTCCACTCGCTCGAGGCGACCGTCTACGACTTGGCCTCGTTCGTTCATGGCGAAATGCGATCGATGCGAGACGAGATTAACTCCCTTCGCACCCTCGTGCAACAGCTGGCCAACTCGGCCGGTGGCGGCGGCAACTCGGGCCTCTATATGAACTCGCTCACTCGAGCCGGGGGTCTAGTTCAGCACCTTGGGCTTTCGAGAAGCAAAGATCTGTTCGAATCGCCACTCTTGACCGTGCGATCACCCTCCCCTCCTCTACAGCCCGCGCCTGGCTCACGGCCCGGTCTCGTTCGTTCGGCGTCGGGCTCGATTCTCGAAGGCCTTGGCGGAGGCTTTGCGTCAGGTGCTTCGTCGCCTGCTCTCTCGTCGTCGGGAAAGTTCGACTCTTCCGAACAGGATGGAATTGCGGACAAGGACGAGCAGATCGCCGCTCTGTCACAGCAGGTCAGCGCCTTGTCTTTGTCGGTTGCTCACCTCATAAGCTCGTCCGCTGCTCCTCAAGGTTCTCCAATGCTTGGTCCCGGTGGGATCGGAGCCCCGGTCATCAATCGAGGTGGGCATCAGTCAGGACCGACGGGCCTTGGTGTTTCGCTGTTGAACCCTCCTGCTGCCGTCGGGCGATCCCCGCTCATGAGACCCCTAGGCGCCAACGGTGCTCCGCAATCAGGTCTGAACCGCACCTCGTCCTTGAGCAAATCCTTCGTCGGATCGAGATCCCCCAGCCGATCCAACGCGGTCCCCGGAAGTGACTTTGGCGAATGGGACTCACCCGTGATTGGTGGGCAGAGTCCTATGCTCGGTAGTTCAAATGGGAATGCCCCTCCGCCCGGTAGCCTAGGGAGCAAGTGGGACGCTCTCGGAGTTGGGAACGACTTGTTCAGGGCGATCGCCAAGTATGGGTGAGTTCTTGCTCTTGAGAAAGCAACAGAACATTGTGTGCAGGATTGCTGACCCCCTGGTCTTATCGTGCTCACAGCCTCGGACCGCCGACCAAGATCCAGGCCAAGGCGATCCCCTGTGTGCTTCGCAGCCAAGACATCGTGGCGCAGGCCCCGGCGATTCAGGAGCGCATCCAATGCTACGTCATCCCGGCTTTGCAGCTGCTCCATTCGCTTTCGGGTTCCGCGGGCGTTTCTCCAGGTCCATCTGTTCAAGTCATTATCATCACCGCGACGGTCGATCAGGCCGCCCAGGCGCAGCGACTCGCCGTTGGCCTCGGTGCGACGCTTGGCATTCGCACGAGTCTCTACGTCGGGCAACCGACTAGTGACTCGACCAAGGAGGCGCTCGAATGGCAGAACGCACCGACCCAGGTCATCGTCGGCACGCCGCAACGCTTGCACGATCTCCTTGCAACGCGCTTGGTCCCCTTGCACGACCTGAGGTTGCTCATCATCGACGAGTGCGACCAGTTGATCGCGAGGAATCTGTCGGAGCACGTCACCAACGTCGTTCGATTCCTTCCCCCGCCCCTCACTTCGAATGGTGCCAACTCGGCGAACAAGAGCTCGGGTGGTGGCCCCCCTTCGCCCGTCATGGCTCGATCTCCTTTGCTCGGTCCTTCCCCTTCCGGAATGTCACCCCTCCCACATGCCTTCTCCCCCAACCCTTCGGCGGCTTCACCATGGTCGCAACCGCCGACGTCACCTGCTCCTTCGACCGGCGTTGATCGTCAGACCGCGATCTACAGCTGCACGGTCCCCCAAGACGTGCTCAACTTTGCCTCGTCGTTGCAACTGCGCGAGCCGGTCCGCGTTCTCGTTCGTCGAGAAGGTGCGGGAGGTGGAGATCGCGGTGAGACGACTCTTGGCGGTGCACCTAGTCCGAACCCGAACGGTCTTACGCCGTCGCCGTCGCCAAATTCGGTTCCTCACTTGAACCAGAGCATCAACAATGGCCCGGGCTTGCCTCCGGGCGTCAACCCCGCTCCGCCCATGGCGAACCTACGTGGTCTGCGCCAATTCTTCTTCTACGTCGCCGCTGGCGGTCCGCACTCTTCGGGCAACGGAACTCGCCGAGACGGCTCGACGGCGAACAACTCGTCGCGTCAATGGAAGCTCGAAGCATTGTGCGATGTCATCGAGGACAGTGGCGTCGACGCCCTCGTCATCTTCACTTCGTCGATGGAGAGCGTCGAAGCGGTGACGTACAAGCTTGGGTCGCGGGGAATTGAGACGATCGCTTTGCACCAAGAGATGGGTCAGCCGATGCGTCAGAGCGCGCTCGCTCGTTTCCGCGCCCCGCTTAACAACAATAATGGGCATGGAAACGGAGCTGGATCGACACCCCGCCTCGGCGTACCCAATGGTACGAGCTCCAAGAGGTGCTTAGTCGTGTTCGACCCGTTGTGTCGCCCACTGACCGAAGCCCTTCAAGTCCCGCTCGTCATCAACTTTGATCTCCCTCGAGCGGTCGAGGACTATGCCCACCGCGTCTCGGCAGGTGCCAACTCTCCATTCGGCCGCCCCGGCACGACCATCAACTTTGTCGTACAGGGCTCGGACGCCGACATGCTTCGAGCCATCGAGTCACATTACCGCTGCAAGATCGCCGAGTTCCCCACGCTTGGGTTCTGAATCTCCTCTCCTCTCACCAAGCCGTCTCCCGCGTCGATCCCTCGTCTCTTTGCAATTCCCCTCCGCGCACTTTCTTCGAGCATCCCCTCTCCATCGCAAGCATCTCTCCGAGTACGATTCTGCACGAAAAATCAATATTAAACGACCCTCCTCACATGTGACGTATATTAGTTCCCTTACCCTTCATTTGTAGCAAGACTCCCCCCCCCTGGTCATTGGCCGGCCGATTTTCGTTCTCTACCCTCTTGGGTGGGCTTTGTTTTCTTTTGATTAGTAGCATGCACTTTTTCTTCCTTCCTTGTCGTCACGACGTCTCTCCACAGCCCATGACCTGAACCTTGTATAGCTCGCACTATTCCTCTTTTCTTTTGATGATTATCGTTTGCTTGTTAGTACTTTCCCGAAGAAAAAGGCAATCTCTTTCTCTCTCCTCTCTCCGTAGCCTCTTTCTTCTCTATGAACCGCGAGATGACAGTAGTTGCAACTGCAGAATCCTTTAATAAAGACAAGAACCGAGAGGATTGGAGAATCACCAGGCGATGCGCGCCATCAAACCCTTGGGGTACCTCCTATTGACCGCCTTCCGCACCTCATCGAGCGTGAGCATCGCCACACCATAAGCGAGGGGCAACGCATAGTACTCGATCCCGGGTGTAGCAGTCTTGAGCACCCTCTGCAACAAAGGAACGGTCGAGAAGAAGACGGCGAACAAAAGCGCGGCGACCATGGCTGGGAACAAACGGCGATTGCGCGTCCGTTCGGACCCCCAAGGAGGTTGGGAGAAGATGGACAATCGCCGTGTACGCGTGGATAAGAGGTTGAACCATTGGATGATGACCAAGTTGAAGAAATAGATCGACTGCGCATGCGCCAGCATCCCTGGATCGATTGGCGCATCGGAGTAGTTGAGCCACAGCGAAGAGAAGGGAACGCCCTTGCGTTGGAAACCGAAGTAAAAGGCGCCGACAAGGGAGGTGAGCGATTCGATGATGCCGAGGAAAAAGTAGGCGTGACAGATCAATTTGGCATCCGCGAGACGCTCCTTCTTGCGGTCTCGGGGCTTGCGAGAGAATAAGTCGGCTTCGGGCTTTTCGTAGCAGAGTGAAAGAGCCGGAAGGACACTGAAGCATTGGGGAGACATTGAGGGGTCAGTGACTTGGCTCCTGAAAAGAACGGCGGACACCGCTGTGAACTGACTCGGTGACGGCGCAGATCAAGATCATCTGAATGTTGGAGAGCACTTGAGGCAAGCCGAAAAAGACGTTGAGCAAGACGGGCATCAACTCGGAGAACGATCCGGCCGGCAACAAGTAGAGGATCGATTTGCGCAAGTTCTCGAAGCACAGGCGGCCGGATTCGATACCAACGACGATGGCGCTAAAGTCGTCGAGCAAGATCAAGTCGGCCGCTTCCATCGCGACTTCGGATCCTCCCGCAACGGCGACACCAACATCGGCTTGCTTCAAAGCAGGAGCGTCGTTGACACCATCTCCGAACAGGGCGACCGTCGACCCCGAGTCTTGGTACGTCTTGACGATCTGCAACTTTTGCTGCGGAGACGTGCGCGCAAAGACGACTTCGTCGAAAGTCGCGACTTGGGCCCATTGCGATGCCGTCATGGTCATCAACTCGGCACCACTGAGAGCGATGGCGCGTAGAGGTCGGTTCACGACGGTGTCGATGTCGTAGGGCTCGATCATCTCCTCGAGCAGGTCGCGCGGTAGGTCCTCGAGTCCGTGCACCTTGTTCGTCGTGATGATCCCGGCGGAACGGGCGATCGACACCGCTGTCACCGACATGTCACCCGTGACCTGAAAAGGTAAGAGATGAACCAGATCAGTCAAGTCATCCAGCACTGGCTGTGTGGGTGGAGCTCAGGACGCCTTACCATCATGAAGCGAATGCCAGCACTGCGGCAGACGCGGACGGTCTCGGCGGTGTCATCCTTCAAAGGGTCCACGAGGGCCGCAAGACCGACGATCGTCAAATCAAAGTTAAAATCCATGAGCGCGTCCTCGTCGTCAATGTTGTCTTTGACGAGGCTGGCACGAATGATCTTTTTGGTGAGCATGAGCACACGCTTGCCTTGTCCGGCGAGCTCGATTTGACGCTGCGATATGAAAGCCATCGCCGCTTCGTCGAGGGGAAGAACGTTTCCATCGGGGGTCAGGTAGGTCGAACAACGCTTTATCAAGACGTCGGGTGCGCCTTTGACGAGCATCAAGTAGTCCTCGGGGCGATACGCATCCGCAGTAATAGCAGGCGCCGCGACGACATCGGCCTCGAGCGCGGTTAGGGGCTGAAACACCTTGATCGCGAATTTGTTCTTGCTGTTGAACGCGAGCTTGCCGACGCACACCCAGAACTCGCGCAACTTGGTGCACGAATCGACAGCATCCTCGGCAAAGCGGAACAATCCCGTATCGGTGGCATCACCGTTGACTTTGCGGTCGTGCGTGGGGAGGTCAATGTCGTCCGACTCGAAAGCGGCATCGTTGCAGAGACCAGCGATCGAGGCGAGCATCTCAACAGCGGCACCTTCGGGATGTTCGGCCTTGTTCATGACCATGCGCTGAGCCTCCTTGACGTGGATCACGCTGTCACCGATGACGACTTCGGCGACCCTCATGCGGTTCTGCGTCAACGTACCGGTCTTGTCCGAGCAGATGACATCAACGCTACCGAGTGACTCGACGGTGGAAAGCGTCTTGCACATGATGTTCTTCTTCTTCATCGATCCAGCGATGACCGTCAAACTGACGGTGACGCACACGGGCAGACCCTCGGGAACGAACGCCACCGCGACGGACACGCAGTTGATGAGCAACGCCGAGACACTGATGAACCTGGGGTAGTAGCGACGCAAGAAGGCGAACCAAAAGATGACGATGCTGACCGCGACGACGCAAGCGAGAGAGCCGATGATGAGAACGAAGCGCGAGATCTCGACTTCGAGCGACGTCTTGACGGGTCGGGCACCCGTGGCGGTCTTGGCGATGCGACCAAAAACGGTGTTGTCGCCGAGGGCGACGCAGACGCCGAGACCACTTCCGGACAAGCACAAAGTACCCTGGAGAGCGATGTTGTGGGATTCCATGCTGCAGAAGAGGGAATGAGAGCGGTAATCGTCAGGTGCGAGCGCGCAGACTCTGCTTGAATGTGAACGAGCGAGGCACTTACAAGTTGGGGTCCGTGTTGCGAGTCGTGGCCGAGATGGGGTTCGATTCACCCGTCAAGATCGATCGGTCGAATCGTAAATCGGAAGAGCATTCGATGAGTCGAAGGTCAGCGGGGACCTTGGAGCCGAGCGTGATCTTGACGATGTCGCCCGAGACGAGATCTGCAGCGGCGATCTTGAAAGTGTTGCCGTTACGGCAGACGAGCACGTCCGATGGAAGCATGCCCGAGATGGACGCCATCGCACGCCCGGTGGAGTGGTCCTGCCATGCGTTGAAGAAGGTTTGCAATGCGATCACGATGAGGAGTACGATGGCGAGGGCAAGGTTGGAAGGGTCGGGATGAGGGTTTCCGAGAGGTCTCCTGCACCGACCGAAGACTCTAATTCAGTTCACCGATGAGCTTTTGGAGCCCCCAAAGGGGAAGGCGCACCATGCAATAATGCAGACGACGGCGGCACCAAAGAGAAGAGTACCGAAACCTCCAAAAATGAAGAAGAAGATCTAAATCATGCACAAGGTCAGGGTCAGGTCAGCCATCACGCTTCCGGAGTCCCTCGCGCAGAACACCCATATGCACGCGATACGAGTTGAGACTCACCTTCTTGGGCATATTCTGTGCGGGAGGTGAGATGACGTTCTTGCCATCCTTTGCGAGCCTTCGTTGCGCCATCTCAAGGTCCAAGCCGACCGCGGGGCTAACCCCTAAACGCTCACACACCTCCTCGGACGAAAGCTTGTGCCACTCGACATCGGCAAGTCCCAGGGCGGGATTCTTCTTCTTGCTCTCGTTCTTGTTCTCCGGATGCGTCTGCGTCTCGGTGATGTTGATGGTCATGGTCCGGAACTCGACCGGCAGCTGCAGAGCGGGGTCATGGCCCGCGATTGAATTTGTGCGCGAAAAGGGGTGACGATGATGGCTTTCCTGATACGTTGGAGCATCAAATGCGAATCGAGGGGTCGTACGGAACGACAAAGTAGGTGAAATCGGCGTGTTGGCCATAAATCGACGTGGATGGCCGCCCTTCTCCGCGTCCATGAGCTCGCCCGGATCCGAGTCGGAACCCGACCCCTTGAGCTCGAGGCTGTCGATCTTGCTCAGCGAGAGGATTGGTGGTGCCATGGTGCTGGAGGAGCGGGGTGAAGAGACGATACAACTACGACCGTTGAATCGGACTTGGAGGAAGGGAGGAACGAGAAAACGAGTGTCACAAGTGTGCCTGGTCGTCGCTGGAAGCGAACGTGTCGGAAGGTCGGTTCGGAGAAAACGTGAAGGAGGCGCGGGACCGAACTCCCAATCAACCGATTCCTGGAGCCAAAGGCGAGCTCAGGTCGACACTCGGAACTGAAAGTTGCGGGTCGGGGGACTTCCACGTGAGAAGATGCTGGGCAGAAACCGAAGAGTACGAGAGAGGGTACTAACCTTGGCTGCAATCGGGGAAGAAAAGTGTCTAGTCTGTGCTTTCTGCGCGGCATTCAGCTGCTCGAAGCGGCCGGTTTTGCCTAGATTCCCGCACCGCTCGCGAGCCTATCGTATTCAAGCGCTCCCGAGTCCGATCGCCCAAAGCGGCGATGCATGCTCGGCCGCGCCACCTCCAGGTCACTTGAACTTCTCCCCCAGCTTGCAGCCTGGGTATCATATCAGGTTTGGGTGTGGAAAATGGAGTGATTTGTTTCTCTATCTAGGTATGTCGCAGTGGAGCGTGTTGTTTCCCCCCCCCCCCCCTTCCTTCGGCGCGCTACCTACTACACGACTGGTCGTTTTTTCACGCCGGATCGAACTGATCGCTTTGTCCGACCGCACGCCTGTCGGGGATTCTGACAAATGTTTGGCAGCACCTGAGCTTACAATTACCGTATGTGAAAACTACACATTGCCCCATTTTTTAAGGATGGCAAGTCCGATGTCCGGTGTCAACATGTCGCTCGCAGAAATCGATGGATGCCGATCACTTTCAGGCGCGCGCTGGCTTGGCGCGGCCCAACCGCCTCCAACCTTCTCAATTTGGACGTAAACCGCGATCACGTCTTGCCCACGGAGGAGGACTCCAAACGGCGAAGTCTTCGACACCCTCGTAGTCTCGGGGTCTCGAAGTGATGAGACTACACGTTGAATGCTAATGTGATTATTAAATCTTTGGACTTGAAATCCCAGGAATGGACGAAGAGGGTCCCCTGAGAGCAATGTCGACGTCGACGTCCGACTATGCGAAGCGCGCTCGGCTCGGCGGGCAACAAAGCCCCTATCTCACCTAGATTGTCGCCCGCGGTCGACAAATCCGCCTGTCTGCCTGCACTATCAATGAGAATGGGATGAGATTCAATGGGACTAATGCTGAAGAGAAGTGGTCTGTTTGACATACTGCTCGGGTCAGATAATGCAGCCGGCAAGTTGGGAAGAGTTCAGCTTCAATGTGAGGGTCGAGCGTCCCAAGTGGGGGAGACAGGGCTTCGGGATTCGGTGAGCAGCTCTCGTCTCGTCGTACAGGACTCAAGTACTCTGCACCCTGTTCACCTCATGGAAACCATGCGATTCCATGTGCTAAAAGCGTTACACGTCAAGAAACTCTTCTACATGACCCCACATCCACCCCTCGGAACACATCGAGCGCGCGTCACTTCGCACCAAAGACGCTCCAAACGTCGGACTCGTTGACGTCTCTACGAGAAAGTGAGCTGAATGCCAAGCAATACAGCATGGTCCGCCATGTGCTAAACAAAGCGCTTCTTGACGAGCGACCATGCGGACTGCGCAACTTTACGAACGTGCACTGTACCTATTTTCCGAATAGTTCCGACTGGAGCATTGTTGATGGACGGTGCGAGTTCACGCAACTGCGCGCCTGATCCAGTCGAAGCGGTGCCCGATCTCGGTTCTCGGCTCTTGTTTCCTTCCTGGTGTGTTGAACCCGATTCTGGATCAAGCGCACGACTCGTTAGGAGCTTTTTGACGAGGGCCACAAGTGTCACGTGATTGATTATTCGCTCAGAAAGGAAGCTTGTCACCCGATCCTTTGGGGTGCGTTAGGCGTTGTACTGCGTCAATGAATGCTATTAATGTTAAAAAGCTTTTCACCAATCACAAGCAACTGAGCTTAGGCGAATGTGAGGAGTGGCCCAGATGGAACGCAGGGTCACTGCTGCGAGCAGTCGGCATTCGGCGAGCAGCTTTCTCAGAAGAGTACACCCACCCGCTAGATTGGGCACTGTGCAGTGTTAGCATATGTGCTAACAGGGTCCAAACTCAGGAAACACTTGTCTACTACCTGTCACCCACGCAGAAAGAAGTCGCGAGGCGCGACCTCGGGAAGCGATCGAGCGTCGAAGCTCGGAGACTCGGCACCTCGAGGCTGTTTCACCCAATCTGGAAGCTAATCAAGAGATGTTCCGGTCCACCGTGCAAGATCGGATCGTTTCCTGACTTTTATTCATGTGAGATGATCAAACAGGGGCCGAGTTGTCTCACATAGGACCTTCGTGAAGAGCGTACGTATTCTCCGAGGAGAGCGCGCTCGAGATTCTTGGGATCCCGGTTCGCGCGCGCTTGATCGAGGCGAGGAGCTTTGTCTCCCCATAGTCATACCGCTGCCAGTGCCTGGACTTGGCCTGGTACTCGCGTCATCGACCCAAGGGATCATCGATCAAAGCGATCGTTGAGCTCCAACATCTACTCCATTACATCGTCGATCCTCTGAACCCATTCGCTGGGGTACCCACCCTCCCCTTGCCACTTCAAGCAAGCACGCCGGGACGCTTCACTCGACTCTTGCAGACCCCACCCCGACTCGGCGCAAGACCCCGAGTCGCCGACGCTGGCACCCGTCCGACCTCTGTCGCACCTGCATACGTGTGCATACGCCTGCATGCATGCTCGTGTGGAACCCTTCTCGAATCTCAGAAATGTCAATGCACCCATGTGCATCTCTTTTCACAGCGATACACCCTTATACACCGCTGTGCAGTTTCGGCGCCTCCGCTGCGCACCATTCGAATGGCCGTGGACTGGCGCGGGACACTTGGGTCCGATTCCCTTTGACCGACAACCATTGTGCATCCCGTTTTCACCCTTCCTATTTGTTCTCTATTGTCCTGATCTCTCACAAAGAACTTCACTGTATACATGTTTCCCTTTCGGCAGCAGTGTGCGTGAGCTGTGCATGGATGTGCACTCGGCTGTAAGGACGAGCATCAACGAGAGAACAGACTTTCTCGTCCAAATTCATGTCATACAGTTGCGTGCACCCCTTTTCACCATTTTTGCACGAGCACTATAGAGGCGTCGCCGCCGCCGTGATGATGATGCCCGCGGTGGCCACCACGATCCATAGAGGTCAGCAAGTCGATCTTCGGCGTTGGTGCATCGGGTGCACCTATATGTATTTGATCCCAAAAGTTTTGCGTCGACGAGTTGTGCACTTCTCGCATCACTTCATCTTGCCGACATCACCCCCCTCTTAAGGGGGATACGAAGTGGTGGCCTTTGGGATATGGTAGAGTTTGTCGTTCGATCCCTCCCACCGTCCGAATTGTGAGTTACCACCTAGCGGTCGTGTTCGTGTCGCAAACGGTCGTGCTGACTCCTCGATCCCGTGCCCCTTTGACCCGTCAGTCTGGTCTTAACTCATCTCACCTTCCATATCTCACCACACTACCTCCGTCATTTACCCCATCCCACCCCACCTCTCACCTCTCATCTCTCCCCTCTCACTGCGATCTCTCGCTTCCCGCGTCGTCACTCACCCCTACTGTCTGTCACTGCTTCACGGCTTGCCATCAGCGTATTCGCTCGTCGACGAGTGTTGAATGGCGCCCACGGCATGTCACTGAGGCTGTTTCTGGTCCACAAGACCGCTTGAATCTGATCGTGCCTCGTGAGTCTTTGCTTCGACCCTTGATCGATCGATCGATCGATCGTGCTCGCCGGCCCTTCAAGACGACGGGCGAGGCAGTTCTAGCAAGGGGCTGGCGATTCGATCCTCGGCTCCACTCTCCACACTAGCCTCCACTGTTCCGTAACCGAGTCGGCTCGACGCTCAAGGTCAATCTCATTTCATTGAAGGAGGTCCACGGTACCCTAATCATCAGTGAGCATGCATGTACATTAATCCTATCGCAAGAGGTAGCTCACTTCTAGTGTACGCATCAACCTCAACCTGCACACCGTCTTCAAGTCATCTCCCACCTCGGTCGACAAAGGTCCCCTTTCTTTTCTGCTGCTTTCGAGTTGATTTCATCTCGGAACTCTACGTTGGCGGTGCTATGTGGCAGACGAGGGTCGTCCTTGATCAGCCTGGCCAGATCCGAACTCCTAGTAGAGCCTCCCTCGTGGACGCGTTTCCGGTTTCCCCTGTGTTTCCCTTTCTGATCTGTAGTCTCGAGTGCACGTCTCGAGATGCGCATGCACCACGGATTGAAATTCGAATTGAGTTTGCCCTACTTTCAAAGAAAGAACAACTGTGCTTGCTCATCTTGGACCTGGCTGCAGTACTCAGGCGTTGCCTAGAGCAAAATCACAGGTAGCTAGCTGAGTAATGCTCAATTCTGACTTGACAGTTGGACGCTCCGGCCTACTGAGGAAAGTCAGGAAACAAATCCAATGGCTTACGCCGGGGCTGCGATGACGCTCTGCCCCCACACGCCGTTGAAGTCGACGTTGACAACCCGTCAGAATGGTACGTCGCTGAGCTGGACACCAAGCAAGACCCAGTCGATCCGAACACTGATATACACACACCCTCTCGATGCCACTTTGCTAACCTTTCACATGTACACACGCTGCTGCACGATGACAGGCCGGAGCAAGTGGGAAACGAATCGCCGCTTCCAACGCCAAGACGTTGCACCAACTTCGCCTTGCGTTCCTCATATCACATGTACAAAATCAAGCCCGGAACAACTCTTCCAAGCTCGCGCTGACCCACCCATGACATCCCCTCCCTTCACCCCCGCAGGCCATCTCCCTCGCCTCCTGGGCCTTCTTCCCCTCGTTGAGGGTGTGGAAACATCTCTTCTACTTCTTCACAACGGATTCAATCGCCTTGATCCTTTGGCACCAACTCGAAGGGATGGCTCGACGGAAAGACGATGTTGGGAGTCCGGGGATGGCAGCGTAAGCAGCCCACACCTGGGGGGGAAAAGATACTTTTTGTCTTGATGTCGCCGAAGCTGATGCCGGATGCTTGGTTCCTACGAGCAGGTACATGTTCGACATCATCTACGTCACCTTATTCGTACATGTTACGACGGCGTTGATCAGTCGCAAATCTTGGGCACTTTATCTCTCGGTTCGACCTCTTCTCTCTCTCCTCCTTCGGACCCCCCCCCCCTTACTTCCTCGTTGCCCACCCCAATATTACCTATCAAAAACACTTCACTGATCCCTATTGCGTCATCCTTCTCCAGATCCCCCTCTACGCCCTCTATCGCCTCTACTCGTTCGCAAAACCTTACCTATTCCCATCCAAACCCTCCTCAAATCCATCCCCAGGATCCAAGACCTCAAAAGCAACCACCCGACCGTCGTCAACCACAACTTTGTCGACACAGAACTCGTCGACTCCGACTAGTAAACGACAGGCCAAGTTGGCGGAGAGGGCCAAGAAGGGGGATCATCGGGTGCAGATTCAGGAGGTGAGGAAACAAACTTGAGCGGGGAGTGAGCAAGCGACCGCGTGTGGATACTACTCTCTTGTAAACAAACACGTGTGTTGTGAGCAACGAATCCTTGTCTCGTCGTGTGAATTCGTCGTTGGTTTTTTTTACAACATGGTCATGTTCGGACAGTAAACAGCAAAAGGATGAAGGTCCCGACAGAGAGATCGAATCAAAGGTGTTTCTTTGCGCTGGCTTTGACTCTGGCGTCGAACACGGGGCTGCTTATTGGGCTGTTGAGTTCGTGGAAGGGGTTCAACAGGGTCTATCGATCAAGGGTGAGGGAGTCAGTTCACAGCGTTCCACTCTGTCTTTCGCGGCGGTGAAGATTGAGGCCCCTCACTTTGACGTAATTCTCCCATGTGTCTTGGAAGAACAGGCGAATCCCATCGTCGTTCTTGACCTCGTGTAGAAGGACCAACTTGACGCCTGTGACGGACGGCATGAAGCGCATCAGTGATCCGGATCCAATGGATGGAGCTGAGCTCGACTCTGGTGAGGGCTCACCTCCCGGTGTGATCCAGACGGAGATGGTCCATTCCTGAAACTTGTCGATCGATTTGAGGTACCTGATGAACAGCCAGTATGAGTAGCAGAACGGGGAAAAGAAAGAAAGAGAATTCCTAAATCAAAGAGTCACCGCAACATACATTGCCCCGTTGGTCCATTGCACATCCTCGACGACATCGAGACTGGCGTGCGCGACGAGCTGCATCACATGTCTCCCCTGCGGACCCGACTTGTGGCCATAGCCTACGAAAGTATTGCTACTCTGTGATGGTGGTGGCTGAGTCCCAGCTGGAACAGGAGGTGGTGGTGGTGGAGGGTGATTGGGATTGGAGTTCGAGGTGGAGCTGAAGTTGGGATGCGGTGAGAGGGATCCGAATATGGAGAAGGACGTGGCGGGTGATCCCGACGAAACGACGGGGACGGAGAGGATGGTGGAAGAGGCGGATTTGGTCGAGGTGAGGTAGGCTTCGTACAAGGGGTTGTCGAGGGTGCCGACGAGTACTGGGGGAGGGGGGGAGGGAGGCGGTTCAGGTTAGGTGGGCGTGAGGTGGGAGGTGGGAGAGGTGGGGTGGGGGAGGGTCGAGAGGGGTGTCACCGCTGGGGAGGTGAGCGCTGGACTGACCTAGGTAGTAACTCATGCCGAGTCAGACGAGGCTCGAGGGGCTGGTTGAAATGCGACAGTGGGCGTGTGGTCGTGGCTGTGGCTGAGCACGCCTTGTAAGTCGCTCTCAGAAATGTCTCAGCCTTGTTGCTCCCAGTTTCTAATGAGCTCGTCAGTCGCGCTTCCCAGTCGCGCCGCCCGCGCCTCGCTCGCGCGCGGACCGCGTCACGCGCCGTTGGGCAGCCACTCTGCACTCGGAACTCCCCGTCGCACGCTCAGCTCTCCTTCGCTTTCCCTCTTGGTCACACCCCACCTCGTCCACTGTCCCCTGCAGCTTGCGAATCCTTGACTCCCCCTTGCACACCTCAGATCGTCCTCACCATGCCCTCTGTCAAGCGCTCAGTCTCTGCCTTGGTCGACGACCACGACGACGCGTCGAGGTCCGTCTCCTTCGACTCCACTTCCAACAAGCGCGCCGCGAGGGCTCCTAGTATGGCCCGCACGACTGCCTCTTCCCCGCGACCTGCGTCAAGGCGTACGACCTCTCCATCCAAGCGCTCTTCTCGCAAGAACCCAGCCCAAGATCGCGACCATCACGCTTTAGATCCGTCGTCCAAGAGGAGCAAACGACGTCGCACCATGCTCGTCGAGCACAGCGACGGCCAAGACGACGACCGCGAGCGTTCCTCTTCGCTCGAAGTGCTCGAACCAGCCCCAGTCACCACCGTCACGGCGACGACGCACAAGGGAGAGCCCACCCTCAGTGCAAGCTCATCGACTACGCTCGACCAAGATGATCTCGCCACCGCCAGCACCACCCACAACGACGATAGCATCACGACTGACATCACCGAACCTGAACAAGCCAAGTCCGACGCCATCGCCGCCGACCTCAAGGGCAAGAGCAAGGCTTCGAACCAGGACTCGACCGCTTCAGACCACGATCAGAACGAGATGATCTCCAAATCCGAGGTCAGACTCCGCGTCCAAAAGTCCATGGCTGCATGGGCAAAGGAAAGGCAAACGTATGAGGCAAGTCAAGCTTTTCTCTCCACCGCGCATCGGAATCGGCTACTTGCTTTTACTTGTACTGACGGTCAGGTACCTAACTTGACCTACCCAGGACAAGATGAAGGACAAGAATACCTTTATCGACCAACAAGCCGAATTGCTCGCCCAGTTGACCCAGTTATCCGATTCGCTTCGAGCGACGGCCCAGTGCGGGATCTGCCTTCAGACGATGAAGGCGCCTCATGCTCTGGGATGTGGACATGTGTTGTAAGCTCCAGGTTGGTTTTGATCGGTGACTAATTTGACTAACTCGAGACTTTCGGTGTACCGCAGCTGCCGTCAATGCCTCATCAGCTGCTTTTTCAGCGCCAACAACGGGGACGACGACGACGATGACGAAGCCGAGCAAGACGACGAAGAGAACTCGTCGACCTCTGCTTCTGGCTCTAGCTCGTGCACCGGGCCTGATTCTTCCGAGTCGGAACTAGAAGGCAACGACACCTCCATTCTGTCCTTCTGGGAAGCAGATCAACCGCCGACACCGCCCGAAGGCATGGAAACGATCCGCTTGACCGTCGGGAACCGATCATTCCAAATGGACCGTGCCGAACCTGGATACCGCCCGGCTCAAGCAACTGCCGAAAATTCCCTGGATCGGTTCGTCGAGCTTGGTTCGGACGATGATGACGATGATGACGAGCAAGGACTTGGAGCGATCGGAGCAGCTAGGGAGAGGATGGAGAGAGTGGAGAGAGTGGAGAGGATCGAACGGGCGGCGAGTCTGAGGCATCGATCACCGAGGGAGAATGATTCGACATCTCCACCTGCTTCGCCTGGACGAGCACCAGCGGCGGAAGCCAGTGTTGAGGATAGCGTGATCATCGAAGGTGAACAGTGGTATCATGCTGGACCCGTCCCACCCATGGCTCGCCCCCGACCTCACCCTTCGAACGTCATCTGTCCCTCGTGCCGGACCAAAGTCGACACCGCCCCCAAGCGTATTTTCGTCCTGACGGACCTCATCCACCGCATCCGTCAAGCCGAACAAGAAGGTCTCATCGGTGACCTCGACGAATCCGCCCCTCCTAAATCGGATGCCAACAAAGCGGACGAGATGGAGCTGACGATCGATGAGAACGACAAAACGTGGGGTGGTTTGTTCATCGAGTCCGGTATCTCGGGGAATACGAATGGACGGACAAGGGTCGCGAGGGATCGAGATGATGGGGTGAGGAGGTGCCCCGAGTGTTCGTGGGAGATTATCGAGGCGACGGGGGAGTGCGCGCATTGGTTAGTTGAGTGGAGGTGTGGGATCACGAAGATTGGGTTGGGGTGCTGATGCTCTCTTTCTTCCTTGGGCTAACCTTTCTCAGCCAACGCGTCTACGAGCTCTCCTCGGACGAAGACTTTCAACGAAGGCACAACGACTCGGGAGCCGAATTCGATGACGACGGGTCCGACATCTCTGTCGGATCGATGCCTCGACATGGCGCACGCAGGCAACGGGAAGAAGAGGAGGAGGAACAACCAAATTCGGAAGACGAGGCGTTCATTGATGACGCGCCGATTCCGAAGCGACGACGAAGGGTTAGAGATGGGTCGTCGAGGAGGAAGAGGAGCGGCGAGGAGTCTTCTGACGAGGGGTCGGGTCCCAATTCGGATTCGGGTTTATCCTTGAGCTCGGGCTCCGATAGAGATTCCGATTCCGATTCCGACAGCGCCGTCTCCACCTCTTCCTCACGACATCCGGACTCGACGCAAAATTCGAGCGAGGCGTCGTTCCCTGACGAAGGGAGGGACGCTACGAAACGTCGAAGGAAGGCGAGGAGGGAGGCTCGACGAATGGAGGAGAATAAAGAACGAAGGATGGGGAAGGGGAAGGGGAAGGAGCCTTGTGAGGAGGAGGATGAGGATGAGTCGGTGATTATTGAGGAAGAGAGTCATGAGTCGGCTAGGGAGGCTGCTGCGAAGGCGGCGATTCGGAGGGCTGAGCAGAAGGGGGCTGGGGAGGAGGTGACGGAGGCAAGGGCTACAGCGAGGTCGAGTGCGAAGGTAGAAATGGGGTCGAAGGACAAGAACGCGCGGAAAGGGTGGAGGAAGTTGCCCAAGATCATTGATTCGGATGACGAGGACGAGGTCGAGCAGACACGGTGATCCATCGGGGTTTCTTTTGTATAAGTCTTGTTCTTGTCGCAATTACCTTTATATTGTTTTACATTTTGTAGACTCGTTCTACTGTTTTGTATTCTGTACAAATCACGTTGCTTGCATTGCGAACGGCTTCGCATCATCGTGTGCCCTTCGTGTTTGAGAGCGGAGCGAGCGATGCCTCGCCATCACACTCCTCTGGCTCTCAATGCGATCACCTTCTCTGCCAAAGACATGCAGTAAATCGAACATAGAAAAAAGTTACACAGACCCAATAGTCAAGTGTCTATCGTCTCCCACGCGCACAAAGCCTCGCAATACGGAACCCAAACTCGCCAAACAGAAAGTAAATCATGCCGGACAATCTCACCACCGCCGTCACGAACACGCTCCACAAGATGACCTGGAAGTACCTCGCCTGGACAACCGAATTGAACCTCGAAATAACGACGCACAAGAGGGCGTTACACAATAACCAAAACGCGATGAACCGCGTTCGGAACGTCTTGTTCCGATCTTCCATCGTAGGGACGGCCCGTTCTTCCAATTCGTCGTGTTTTGCTATGGCGCGCAGGACGGTCGCTTTGAAGGTCGAGTCGATGTCTTCTTGGGGTTTTTCTTGCACTTCGATGATGCGGTCTTTATCTTTGTCCGTGGAGGTGGAGGTGACGGACGGGAGGGCCGCACTGGCGTCGGAACCTTTGGTGCCCCAGGAGACGTCGTGGAGGTTACAGAATGCGTAGCTTTGGGTAGGACACGCGTGTTCAGAGGTGAAGTTTAGGGAAAAGGGGGTAGGGTCAGAGTCGTCAACTCACATGGTCAAGATATTGATGAAACTCGGCGCAATGAGCAAGTACTGCGGCATGCTGGTCAAAAGATGCCAAGGGTCAAGGTACAACAGAGACGAGATGATGTAAACACCGAATGTCCCCAGCAGACCAGAAAAGATGGGACCATAATTGCCTCCTAAGAAGATGCTGACGATCGATCCCGTTCGTTGAGCGAGGATGGTCCCGATGGGGCAGAAGGACATGTAGGTCAAGACGACGGTGTTGAAGATGAGATAGAGGGAGAAGAAGGCGAAGATGGAGATGCAGAGCGTGTACGCGAACCGTTCGGCCTTGGGGCGGTTGCCCAACGCGAGGAGGATTTGAAGGCCGATGACACCGAGATAGACAACTTTGAAGACGTAGTTGACGAGTGAGAGCCAATCGAACGACGTCCCTGCGTTATCCTCGACAAACGTCCCTGACCAACATTTGACCGTTGCGGGATCACCACCGGGGATACTCTTCGGGTCCCTCAACGAGCTGGCGACGAGTTCGATGATGATTGAGAAGGTGAGGTAATAGTTGCCGAGTGCGAACCAGCCCAAGAACAACTGGATCATGTTGTACACCCCTTGAACGGTCAACCAGAACAAACGGAGGATCGAATGATCACTCTGGTACAATCGACCGAAGTGGACGAGGGAGTAGAAACCCGCAGCGAAACTTCCGTTGAGCCAACGACGACGTTGACCAATCAGTTCGGCCGCCGTTTCGGGAACGTCGGTCTCTCCCTTGGCGGGTTTGACGTAGCCCAAGACCCAACGTTCGTTCGCCTTGGCGACGAGCTCGAAGCAGAGGATACGATCCTCGGCCAGGAACATGTTCTTGGTCCAAATGCTCATCCCGTCCGTCCCTTTGGCACCCAATCGCGCAGCCAACGTCTGGTCTCCATGGAAGTACTGATCGAGAGGTCGACCTTGAATCGCGAGGTAGCGATAGCAAGAGAAAGCACCAGGCAAGACGGAGACGTATCCGAACGCACTTTCCATCGGCTTATCGAGGACGTTGCTCATTTTGTACTCGAAATTCTGAGCCGCGACCAGCGGGTTCAGGAGTTTCTTGCCGTGATTACCGAGCATCGCGTGAATTTCTCCGCATGCACCGCCGAGGTTGGGATTGTGGTGGAACGCCTCCCAAAGGTAGTAAATCGAACGGGCACCGGGTTTGGTTCCGGCATCGAGCAAACAGACGACATCGGGTTTGAGCTGGCGACCGATCGCGTTGAAGAGCCATCGATGCGAGTTGATTTTTTTGGCATTCTTTTGCTTGAGACACAGAATCATCTGTACGGGGACGAGGTTGTTGGGACTGGAGAGGAAAATCATTTATCAACACTGGGGTTTGAGGCGGCATGGGAGGGCATTCGTGCACTCACTCGTTCGGATGGGGCTCGACGAGCGCCGGCTTGGACGACATGGAAAGCTGGGTCGTATACTCAAAGATATGAGCGACCGTCTCCCTCCCATCCACATCCTTCTTCATCACCCCATCCTGATACAATCCAATCGTCGCCAAGACGTCCAAGCTCCCCTTATCCGCCGGATCGATCCCATCGAAGATGAGACAAACGACGATGCGTTTCCACGCCTCGCCCTTGCGTTGGCCGACTTCGGGATCACCCGACTCGGCTTGCTTGCGGAACTCTGAGAAGTTGCCCTTGACGATGTCGCGGATGTTGAGCATCAGACCATGTAGGGTACGCGAGAGCAACATTTTGTTCTCGTTATAGGCGGTCTGTGGGTGCAGCAAAGGGGATTCAGTCTTGCGCTCAAGAATGAGTGAGGGTGAATGCGCAGCAGTGGATGCTTTGACTAACGATGCAAACGAGCAAGTCGGTCTGACGTCGGTAGATTGAAGTTCGGAGGGTATAGCCATTCTATACATAAGTAAATGCATGTCATCAGACTGAGCATCCGCAGATTAACGGACAAAGTAGTGCCAGGACGTACAACCTGAGTAAAATCATCAGGGTCGCAGCACGCCGCCGTGTAGCGCATGTGAGAGAACTCGGTCGGTCCACCCTCTGAGAACATGGCAAGCTCTGAAGTGAGTGATTGAGTCTTTACAAATTCAAATGACGATGGGACTAGACTTACTAGCCCCACTTGACAGATTCGCAGATTTGACCGCGGTTGGAACGGGGCATTCGACGATGAAGTTTCCTAGAATCGGATAGCTCAAATCAACAATTGGTCACTCCTGACAAGGAAGTCTCATGTAGACGAGAACACCGACCTTGGGTGAGCTTGACGCGTTTTGTGACTGCCCTCTTCAGAGGTTGACGCTGCCTCCTCGCCCAAGCCTGGAATTTGCAGTTGAAGAATCGCCAATGTCAGGCAAGGCTCCGTAGAAGTTGTTCTTGTAGCAAAGCCTACTTCTGCGGATGTCTCCCGCCTTTCAAGACCCGTTCCATTCATATGCAAGGTATGGAACGCGCTCGTGTTGTAACTGTGGACAGAGCAAAGAATTCGCCGCGCCGCCCATGGAACTCGAGCTCAGCAACCGCACTGCACGTGACTTTCTCGATCCCCCAAAATCTTCCGCGTGAACTCAGTACACCCGCAACTCACTCATCCGGATGCATCCCCCCATACTCCGCCTGATCCCCTCTCAAAGGTCTCTGATCGTCATCCATATCCACCTCATACTGCTGCTGACTCGCACCCTGATGAAAACCGCCTCCGAAAAATGAAGCCCCTCCCTCCATCGAAGCATTCTGATGACGATAATAACTCGGATCCGAAAGATCGGCGTTGGAAGTATTCATAGGATCGTAGCCTATGGGGTGGAAGGACGGTCTTGGAGAAGTGTTGGGATTGGGACTGGCGTTGGCTGAGGCGGTCGCTGCGGAGAGGTAAGGTGTTGAGGAGAGGGAGGGACTAGAGTCGTTGAGTTGGTAACGACGCGAAGAGGAGCCATCGGTCGAGTGGTGACCTTGGTTCGAGTACGCGGTAGAAGGATCGTTGAAAGGATCGTTGTAGGGTGCTCGCTGCTGGTGTGAGTTCGGTATCAATGGTGCTGGAGCTGCATGAGATTGGTGCGATCGGTACGTCGGAGCAGCTTCACCGCCACTCGTGTAGACGGAGTCCGAGCGCGGTGCACGCTGCGGTGCTGCTGGTGCTCCTCCTTGACGATCCCGATCTGCTGGACCGTAATACGAGTTGGGATGCGACATGGTCCACGCTGATGACACCACGTAGTCGGGTGGAAGATGCTCCAGTGTAGGCGAAGGAATGTCGAACCACACCGAAAAGGTCAAGCAACGTGTCAAGGAGAAAGGGAATCCCGCGCGCTCCGGATCAAAGTAGCCGCGCGCCCAGCAAAGGCATGACGTTGCGGATTCCGGCGACGCGAACCCTTGAAAGCGGCCCAAGCTCAACCGCTTTATTTTCTTTCGACCAAAGGAGTCGTTGCATGGAGGAAACCTTTTCCTTGCTCCATTGGTTATCCAAGTGGTCGGATAGTTCATCTCACGGTCAAAATTTTACACTCACTGGATGCTCAGTCCAGCCCCTCGAGTTCCTCATGCAACAGGTCTCTTCTTTTGCCGTTAACTGAAGGGAGGCCCTTCGTTTAGCGTGTTCTAATCGAGGACACAGAGCGCGTCGACCGCGCATCGCCACCATTCCAACAAGAAACCTATGCTGCCAGTGAAATGGGTGCGGGATGGGTTGATCTGATGACCCTTTGCACCACTCTGATCATATAATTAGCGATCTTCTCAAATTTACTCGCTTTCATACTTGGCAACTCACGCAGGAATGGAGTCAGATCCAGCAGCACCATATAGAAGTCCAACTTGGCTCACTCGGGTGCTGCCCAGCGTGGTCGTCCGACACCGGTAAAACGGTCATTGGTCGACCCATCAGAGGCCGATCCCCCCGTCTTTGCATAGCCTAGTCTAGAACTGATATTGGAATACAAAATGGAAACGGGAACATGGTGGTCGAATGCAAACAGAATATACAATTCGCGCAAGGCCGCACCGAGAGGAAGAATAGAAGCCCCTGAGCGCGCGACGTGGACGACGAGCTTAGAAGATGACTGCGAAGGAGCAAAGTGAGGCAACGGGTCAGAAAATGCACCTTGAATCGAGTCAGCAAAAGGGAAGAGAAGCCGTACCATCCTCATCCTTCTCATCCACCAAATCCGCGCTCGGGGTCTCATCGACCTCCTCGATCGGTTCCCCAGCCTTTTCCTTCGCCTCCCGCTTCTGCTTCTCTTCCAATTCCCTCGCCGCTCCGTCCCGCTTCTTTTTGCTCTGCACCTTCTTGAGACGGAAGAATTCTTCTCGGTCCATCTCGTCGAGCCTGGGGGACGAAAGGAATGTGAGGTTAGCTTGGAGCAGCTGCACGAAGAATGTATGCTGTGGTCAAACTTGGACGCACTCTGAGTTGATGTAGTTGATCGTGTTCTCCAGTCGCGGGATGACGACGTGCTCGAGCGCATTGACACGTCGGTTCGTCATCTTGATCACTTCATCCAAGATAACGAAGGCGGTCTGTAAAGACGGGTGGAGGGGCAAGCGGGGGTCAGGATTCGGTGCTGAAGATGGAGGTGGACATGAGGTAGTTTATGCACCTGTAAGGAAGCCAGCTCGACCAAGGTCTCGACGGCTTTTGCGAACGTTTCTCGGCACTTTGTGATTTGTTGACCACCACGTCCCAAACCGGTCAAGCCGAAACCTGTGCGTGCGGAGCTGAACGTGAGCAAATTCGTCTTCGCCTGGGTCACAAGGCAATGACGATTCACCCCCATTTCCACCATCAGCCTTGGAATGTAACGGCTCGAATGTCGGCAGAATAACACCCGATACGTTCTCCTGCTTGGTCTGGACCCTGAAGGTCGCTTCGGTGATGGACTCTTGGATCTGGTACGAGATGTCGCCCGTGGCGTAGGTCACCTCGGCGAGGGAGAAGGCGGCGAGTTGCATGACGCGACCCATTTTGCGTTTCGCTTCGTCGATCTTGCCCAGGATGGCTCGGAATCGTTTGTTCAAGGCGTCGGACCTGGTTGGACAGGAGGTCGAGAGCGTAAGTACGTGGGGTGCGCAAGTGGGGTATAGAGGCGAGGCGGTGAGTTGTATTGGCTGCGAGTCTGGTAAGGTACTTTTTCTTGAGCAGCGAGTGACCCGTCTGAGCACCCTTGAGACGGGTCTTGGTCGTGGTCAAGTTCATTCGTGTTGGGACTGTCGATGGATAAACGATAGCAGAATTGCGGCAAGAGCCACGGAGAAGGGCGGAGCGACACAGATGACGACTCAATCAGCCGTGTTCCTCATGGAGATTACAAGGGTTGCAGTGAATGGATAGACTGACAAACATTCTCTCGTGGTCCTGTGCCCGACACTGGATCAAGGAGAGGAACGGTCAGTTGTCGCGAGCACGAACGGAAGGGAGTCTTGATATGCCAACGATGGGACTGACTGTTGGAAGCAAGATCGGGGCGCGGGGTGCGCTAAGGGGTCGAGTTGAAGCCGAGGGTAGATGCAAAGTACGTCGCACCGACTCGGTTCGGTTCAGTGCAGACGGAAGACGAGTCGATTACGATGGGGTGCGCCGGACGACGGGCTGGAGCCGACGAGGTGGATACGGCGGGATTCGGTTTCAAGTTCAAGATGGACGTAGCAAGCCAAGTGACCCGCGTCGTGTCTGTTGAGTGTATTTGAAAGGATGGGGTAGCGCAGCGCTTCGAACAGGGGCACGACCAAGCAGTGCGAGTGGCGAAGCGGAGGGAATGTCTGCTAAGGAGGCTTTAGCTTAATGCTTAGCTTAATGCTTAGCCTGACCCGGCGCAATGCGCAATTGCAAGGTGTAATGAATGCCGCCTCAGAGCCACGCGCCACGGCCGGGACCCGTTGCGCTTCGTTTCGTCGCACCACCCCTTGTCCGAGTCGACTCCACCTTCATACACCAGGTACGCACCCACTCCTGAGGAGCAGTTCCAGGACCACGTCTGCTAACGCTGTCGTTTCTCTGCCCTCGCTGTCTGGTCTCGGTCGCCCCGTGTCCGTGTCCGTGGCCGCCGACGCGCCCCGTCACCGTCACCGTCACCTGCTGCTGGCTGCTGGCTGCGGGCTGCGGGCTGCGGGCTGCTTGCTTCGCCGATACCCGTCTGCTCGCCGATCGTCAGTCCGTTCACGGTCTGACCCCACCCCACATCCCACCCCGAATCCGCCCCATTCGATCATGTTTATCATCAACTGGTTCTGGGATACCTTGGCCCAACTCGGTCAGTAGCATGCACCCATTCGGCTCGGCGCGAACCCAACCACTGACTTGGGACGCGTTGCCGTGCGACCTCGTTCCCCCTGCTGCACCTCTACGTTGAATGTTCCAGGCCTTGTCAACAAGGTCAGTCAATCGTTGATACGGCGTGTACTATCGGGCGTGTGGAGCCCAGCACCCTTCCGAGGCCGTCTTGTTCGAGCGCCACTCGATCTTTCCTTTCACGCGCCAACACGGGCTTCAGACACTGACGACGAGCAACCCGTTTAAACCCTCCCCCCCCCCTCCACTTTGACCCACATCACGCCACTCAACTCCCAACAGAACGCCAAGATCTTGTTTCTCGGTCTCGACAATGCCGGAAAAACGGTACGTGGTCCCCCTCCGCCGCTCACTCTCGCCGCTTCTCGTCGGTCAGCAACGAACACGTCAGACCGCTTTCGCCGAGCTTCTTCCCCTTGCCCGAAGCCGGAGATCCCGCGACACATTACTCATCCGCTATATCGTATTCCGTGGTCAAACAGACACTTTTGCACATGCTCAAGAACGACCGATTGGCCACACTGCAACCGACGCTCCACCCTAGTCAGTCCCCGGCTCGCTTGACATGCCGGCCTGCCATTCATCTCGCTTGCTGAATCCACCCACTCCTTTCAACCACAGCCTCGGAAGTACTAGCCATCGGTAACGTCAAGTTCACCACCTACGATCTCGGAGGGCATCAACAAGGTGCGTACACCGAAAGATTCGGGTCATGTTCCGCCCGTGCTGACGCCGCCGACCCACAGCTCGCCGATTGTGGAAAGACTACTTCCCCGAAGTCGACGGTATCGTCTTCCTCGTCGACTCGGTCGACGCCGAACGCTTCCACGAATCCAAAGCCGAGCTCGACGCACTCTTGGCGATCGAGGAGCTGTCCAAGGTCCCCTTCTTGATTCTCGGCAACAAGATTGATGCGCAAGGCGCGGTCTCGGAGGAGGAGTTGAGGTATGCTTTGGGCATGCATGCGACCACGGGCAAGGTCAGTATTTATTGGTTGTATGGAAGGGGGTGGGGTGAGAAGGGGTGACTGACGCCACTGAGTGGATTGGGTTTGGTTTCAGGGCAAGATCCCGCTGGGCGAGATGAGGCCGATCGAGGTCTTCATGTGCTCGGTCGTCATGCGTCAAGGTTATGGTGAAGGTAAGCTTTTTTCTCTGGTGTGGTCAAGTCGGCGCTGTGTGCATGGATGCTGACCTCGGACGAATGGTCTGGCTTCCTATTGCCATTAGGTTTCCGTTGGTTGGCGCAGTACTGCTAAATGGAGGGAGGAGACCAGCAGTTGATGGCATGGAAGATTGAGGAGCAGAGGGGATGAAGAATGTGACACAAGTTGCATTTTAAGCGAAAGCGACAGAGTATAGGAGGACTGCCTTTGACAAAATTGGGAGTTCCTGGAGTAGATCTTTTGGTACGAGAGTGGAGGGTGCAAGGGAAGGAAGGGAGGTGGCTGATGTGGAGGTGGTGGGTGCGATGTGATGATACGTGATGAATGCTTGCATAAGTGATTCTTTGACTGATTGGAAACTCGACGGCGAGATTTTGGAGAGCCGAATGGAAGAGGAGCTTGGTGGGTTTGGATGGTTTGGATGCTCGGGCCGTCTTGGTCGCTCTTTCCGGCCTGGTGAGAGGTCTCCCTTCTCGTGAGCTATAGGTATCGAATCATCGTTCCGGAGTACGACGATCCCAACGGGCTGATCAAACTCTCTGAGCGCGTCAACGAAGGAAAAAGGAAAAAAAAAAAAAAAAAAAGACGAATACGAGATCGTGAATTGCGCACGCCAATGAAACAAGAGAGAAGAAGCGAACCACTCCGCTGAAAAATGAAGAACATCCAACCCAACCCCCACTTTTTCAACCGAGGTAGTTGTAAACAAAGAAATGCAACAAAATCGAACCAAAGACGTAATCGGCGAAAGCTCTTCAGGGGGGGGGGGGGGGCAAAATGAAAGGGGTGGGATCGATCAGCTTTTGAGGCTTCAAGGAGAGGACGGAAGTAGTTCCCTCGGCTGACCTTTCCGGTGAAATGGTAGGGAAGATGGTCTTGTTCTTGGGGTTGACCTGAGCCCTCAAAGCCGCCGTCAAAACGAATTGGCCGACCGTCGCAGCGAAACTGTGCGAAGCCCCGTTACACGATCCAAAGAAATGAGTGGTGACCGGACCCCTCTATCTATTTGAGACTCTCAGGTTCCAGCTGGGGAATGGACGTACCCCGAGATGAAAGCGTTGAAAGGGAAGGCGGTGATGACGAGGCAGTAGAGGAATTGAGCGATGCCGGAGAGCATGAGAAACAGTTGAAAGCCGTCCAGGAGCTTCAATTTGGCGGAGGCTATGGGTTGGGGAAGGGAGGGGAGGCCGAATTCGGATAGGTTAGGAGGTTTTGGGAGGGGGTTCAGTGGGACTGCCCCCGTGGGAATGGGAGGAAGGCTTGCGTTAAAACGAACTGTTTTGGCTATAGTTATTCCATAGGTTCGCGGCACTGCTCGCCAACGACGAAGAAGAAGAAGCAGAGGTAGTGGGGTTGCTCGTAGGTCGTCGTTTCGGGGTCACGGTCGAGGCCGTCGCCGTCGCCGGTGCGAGGGTGGAGGATGTTTCGGTCACGACGGTCTTGGTGTTGGTTTTTGATTTGGAAGGTGTAGCAGGCGCAGGGGAGGCGGTGTGGGAGCTGGAGGACGGCTTGGGCGTCGAGGATGAGGCGACACGTCGTGGGGGCCTGGGCAGGGGAAGAGGGGCACAGCGATAGTGAGGGGTGTGTAGCAGTTCCGGGGCCATGTGGGAGCGAGAAGCATGATCAGTTGGAGCTCTGTCTTTGGTTGGAAGGCTATACACGAGTTCACGAGCTTACATGATTGCGTGGGTGGGGAGCCGTGCGTTGGTGGGGTGAGGAGCGGTTCGAGACAAGCCCTAGTCACAATTGCGCATGGCGCATCACATTCCCCGACCGGGACTAAAGAGCCAATTAATTCTCCCTTGGCTCCGCTCTGCCCGCGCGCGCGACGACGACCTCGCTCACGAGCCGACCGCTTCACGAGTCGACCCCCTACTTCAGACCCATCCAGCGTCGAGCTCATCATGTCGATCGGATCACCTTCTACAGCAGATGCGATCAAGGTCAGTCCATATACCCAGCAGGTCGAACCCCCTCTTCCCGCGAGAAGGTCCAGCGCTAAGGCCCTGGTTCCACTTGCCTCCCCCGCTCACGTTCCGGACTTCGCAACGCCATCTCGCACCCGGGGCCCTCCATCGTCCGATCGGGCTCACTCACTCGTCGCCCGTTCCAGGCGTCATTGAAAGCGCACAACGACTCGTTCGACCAGTTGCTGCGACACATTCCGGCGCAGTACTACTTTCTCAACAATGATCTGATCCCCCCCAATGTAGGCACTTGTCTTTAAAGTACGGCGGGAATCGCATCGCCCGCTGGCTTTGTCCCTTCCTTCCTTGCCGCTCTCATCTCGCTTTTTTGCGTCTTCACTCTAACCCCCTCGTATTCCTTCCATTGACTCGAGGTAGAACAAGTTGAGCAAATCGCAGAAACAGGCACTCAAGAAACAGGCCGAGAAGCCGCAGGCCAAGCAGGCCAAAGCCGACAAGAGAAAGGAGGACCGGATCGCGAGGGTAAGACCCCATCCATACCTGACCGGTGATTCTCTTCTGAATCAGGGCCTGACTATGCATGTCGTTCTCGTGTGTGATGTCTTAGTACGACCCCAACGAACCGCATACGATCCCCGAGATCTTGTCGATGAAGGCGAACCAGCGAGCCAAGACTAACGACTCTGATTCCCAAGCGAGCGACGACGGCGAGAGTGAGGGCGAATCCGAAGAAGAAGAATGGCAAGATGCCGACGACTCGCCCAACGATACCGACTTCATCGACTCGGATGTCGATGATGGGATGGGTGGGGATGAGGATCGGGTTCCTTCTTCTTTGGCGCCGAGGGATCTTTCTGCTCCTGTACCGACCGTTTCGGCGTTGAGGGAAAAATTGCAAAAGAGGATCGAAGAGATCCAAGCCATGAAGCGATCCAAAGCGGGTTCTTCCGAAGATGCCGAAGTCCAAGTCAAGAGCAAGGATGATCTGTT
This sequence comes from Microbotryum scabiosae, assembly GCA_022702605.1. NCBI lineage: Eukaryota > Fungi > Basidiomycota > Microbotryomycetes > Microbotryales > Microbotryaceae > Microbotryum > Microbotryum scabiosae. The sequence continues at coordinate 484,962 of JAHWDV010000014.1, read as the reverse complement.
GGAAGAACGACGACGACGCGGTGCGTTGAGGGATAATCGGAGGAAAAAGAGGAAGGAGGAGAGGAAGCAACAGATGCAGAGTGGCGAGGCGGCGCAGAACAGAAAGAAGGACGAGAGGGGGACCAGTAATGGACGAAAAGGAGGGGGAAAGGCGAATGCTCCCGGGAGGGTCGAGGTGGAGGAACAGGATGACGATCCTAGACCGGCCAAGAAGGGCAAGGTTAGTCCCGGGGTGTAGAGTCTAGTGCGCTTTTGATGCTGACGAGGACTTTCGCCTACACTCTTGCCAGACCTCGTCTCAGGCTTTGGTCGCTTCGACTTCCTCTGCCGTCGAACGACCGCCCGCGGACGCCTTTACCTTCTCCAACCTCGACTTTACCAACTCGCAACTCGCCGTAGCGCAAGCGACGACAATGGCCGCCTCGACCTCTTCCAAAGTGCACAAGCTCAGTGCGACCAGGAAGAACCGCCATGACCTCCCCAAGGACGCGAATGCCGCTTTAGCCATTCTCGAGAAACGTAAAGATAAACTCGCGACATTGACGGAGGAACAGAGGGAGAAAGTGCAGGAGAAGGAGAAGTGGGAGAAGGCTGGTCTGCGTGCGGAGGGTGAGAAGATTCGGGACGATGAGAAGAGGTTGAAGAAGATGGCCAAGAGGCAGGAGAGGCAAAAGGGGAAATCGGCGAAAGCTTGGGCGGAGAGGAAGGAGACGGTCAAGGATGGGATCGCGGCCAAGGTTGCCAAGAGGAACATGAACCTTGCGGCTAGGGAGAAGCAGAGGAAGGATAAGAAGATGGGGATCAAGAGTAAGAGTGGGACGGCGCCGACGAGGAAGACCAAGTCTAAAAGTCATGCCGGGAGGAACAAGACGGGGGGAGGGAGGCCTGGGTTTGAAGGAAAGGGGAAGAAGAAGTAGGGGATGACTGGGGGGCCCGATTGAGGGCTTGTGTAGTGGTGGTGTTGCATGCACCCGCCTTGTGTATAGATATCCTTTCGCCAGTTCAAACTTGTCCGTCGACAGGGTCCTGCTGCTCCTCACTTAAAGGAGTAATGTAGTCGTGACATTGCAAGAAAAGCTCCTCCTACCCGTGTGTACAACAAGACAAGTACATTGTGTATTTACACCTCGTGAACCCAACACCCTCAGCCCTCCCCTCCCCTCCCCCTCGCAGCTGCTCGTAGCCGAGTCATCGATCGGCGACGTTACTTATCGCCTCCTCTCGAAAGCGCTCGATCTTCCCATTGCGACACTGCAGGCTCATCAAATAAGCCGGTGTCTTTCTTGACCGGGACTGAAAGGCATCTGGTCAACGCACATGCTGAGATCCATGACCCATTCCCCCAACTCGAGGTAGGTCTGCATCAGGAGTCACCCCCGACATCCGGAGCGTCAGTTTCTCGAATGGAGGGTTCAGAGCACGACGCGGGCGAGCGAGCGAGCGATTTCGCACGGGTTACTTACGACGAACAACTGCCTGAGATCCTTGGAGCGTATCCTCGTTAAAGCGGGGGAGAGACCGGTCGAACGCTTGATGCCGGCCAAGCAGGCCGAAACGAGGATCACGTCGAACGTGAGGTGCATCAACTGAGGCCGACAAGCGGGGAATCTGCGGGTCAGTGAACTGGGGGATCGACGTTAAGAGTGTGATGACTTGCTCGACCGAGTCCAAACATGATGGTGATCGAGAGTGAGGTGACTGGATGGTGGTGGGTCAAGGCCGTGGGTCCGAGCGGGAGAAAGGCGCCCCGATTGCGTATTTCAAGTGCACTTCTAATCGCCTACTCCACTCTAACCCTAGCGCGCCACCCCAGCCATTTGGGGGACCGATCGACCATTCGCGGAGAGAAAGGCGACTGCCGGTGCTTTCACCTTCGTGCCCTGCCCTCCGGTCCATCGACATGCATTCTCAACGAAAGCTACCCGCCACCATGTCCACCAGCACACGATGGCAATCCATCCTCAGATTGGGCATGCTGCTCTACCTGATGCACTTCGTCCTCACCGTCGTTTCAGCCTCGTCCTCGACGCCTGAATCACCCCCCTCGACCCCGGAGTCGACCTCGGTCGTCGAGTTATTCCTACGATCGGTCAAGCGACATGAGCACCATGACGAGGACTATGGGCCATACGAGCAGAACTTTATGAACGAAGAGGTACGTCGAATCCGGTTCACCGTGGCTGTGGCTTGTCTTGAGGGGCGTCACTTCCTCGAGCTCGAGATCGCTCAGGCGACGCGACCTCTGAAACTGTCATTGTGATTGGTGCGCTGACACACGTCTGTGCACGTGCCGCAGCCACTCGATTCCATGATGAGATGGCACATTGGCATTCAAGCTGTCTGTTGGGGCTTCCTCTTTCCCCTAGGTACGTTTGCACCTCCACAGGCCGAACAAGCGATCGGGCCAAATATAGATCCGTTCCTCCGAGGCATCCTCCGAGGCATCCCCTGACAACCCTCTGTACCTACCGCATCCCGCGCTCGTGCAGGCATGGTCCTCGGTTTGACCAAGTCCAAATTCCACGCACCGCTCCAAGTCCTGACCTCGATCGTCTCCCTCTTCGGTGGCAACTTTCTCGCGCACCACCACGGAGGCCGAGAATTCCACACCACCGCGCACTCCAAACTAGCCCACTACCTCATGTACTACCTCATCCTGCAATTCCTCCTTGGCGCGTTCCTCAAAACGCACGTGTGGCGACAAACCAAGTTCCGTCGCGCCGTCGTCGTCTTCCACAGCGTCGTCGGCAAATCCTTCCCCGTCGTCGGGTGGGTGCAGATGATCTTCGGCGGCATCGCCACGCTTGGATTCTGCTTTGGCGAGCACACGTTGCAATGTGTTGCGCATTTCGCCATGGGCAGTGGTTTCATCGGTGCGTGGTGCTTCATTATCCGTCACCGTCTCGAGATCGGGAGCTAATGCATCCCGCGTCCATGCAGCCTATGGCATCATCTTGCTGATCTTGTTCCGGCTCGGAGCACGCTGGCTCGAGCGACGCGGGTGCGCTCAGGAGATGATCGACTCGTGGGTCTTGCTGGTGAGTTGCATCAATCCTCTGCTCAGTCTATTCTGGTTGAACTCTCTCGGTGATCCTGACGCAACCTTTCGAACACTCGTAGGTTCTTGGCATTGTCAACACGTTCACGGAGCACAACTTTTTGGGGGGCAACGGCGGGTGGTCGCACAAAGGTGAGTGGGAGGGGACCCCGAGTCATCGTCGTCAAAAAACATGCTGATCCTCCTCGCTCTTGTCTCACAGACATGAACCATGTCAGTTTGGGCGTTCTCTGGTGGGCCGGTGGAGCGCTCGGCGTGTGGCTCAGTCGAGGTGGACGCCGCAACATCGTCCCTGGTCTGCTCATCTCCATGACGGGCTACGCTATGTCGGGCCACGCACAAGCCATCGAGTTCTCGACCGCCGTCCACAAGTTCTTCGGATTCGTTTTGATGACGGCTGGATTCGCGCGCATCATCGAAGTCTGCTTCGTCCTTTCGGATCAACCGACCCCCGTGCTCCCCCCCTCCGTCTCGGCTCGGGCTTTCCAACACATGACGCCTTACCTCCTCGTTCTGAGTGGACTGACTTTCCTCTCCTCGACCGAAGAACAAATGGCCTGGGTCGGTCGCGACATCGGGATGGACCACATCACCTACGCCAACATCATGTTTGCGACTGCGTTCGTCATCTACCTCGTCGCCGTCATCCTTGTCGAGACCTACGAACAACTCATGTTCAAGCTCGAAGCGCGGGAATTGGGCATTACGGAAAGGGCCGATGAGGAGCAAGGTGCCGGAGCAAGAGAAGATAGACGTTGGGTCATGGGTGGGATGGTCCCCCTCCCCAAATTCCGCGAAAGGTTCTGGGAAAGCTCCGCAACTCGAGGAGTTGCAGGCTCGAACGATCGTCAAGAACGGACGAGAGCACCTTACGAATCGGTCCCCATGTCCATGTCGAACAGGAGGTCCGACGAAGATGATGTCGAGCTAAGGAGTGGGGGGAGCAGTGCGACGATGACGAGTACGAGTGAGGTTAGGTCCGTGTTCGATATTGAGGAGGACGAGGATGCCGACGCGCGCGAGTTTTGGGACGAAGAAGGTTTGAAGGAGAAGGTTGGACGGGCGACGAGGTAGGCGGCGATGGGCATGGAGGTGTATCATAAACCCCTAAGGTTAACTCCTTAGGGATACTGGGGTTTGCTTTGTTTCTCACTTGTTTATAATTGTGTGAAGATTGTGGTATCGTACTACCTAGTGAACGGGGCCTTGCGAGGGCACGTTGCTTTTTCGAGCCAATTTGGAAAAGAAAAAAAAATGCAAAAAAGCGTCGGGTTACATGCCGTAACAGCTGCGCACGGCCTCGAACGACTTTTCGTCCCGCTTGCCGTGTCGCACTTTTACATCCGCGGGGGGGTGGGGGGGGGGGGGGGGGGGGGGGGCTGAGTGAATGATGGGCCCGCGAGTCGGGACTCGCAGCGGATCACCCGACGAGTGGACGAATCGCTTGCGGTCCGGTCAAGGTAAAACTGGCGCCTTGCATTAGGTAGGTCTTTACAAATTGCACCCGGGTCCTTCGAAACGGAGGTGGCACCTGGTCTCCAAACCCTTTCGAGATTTCTCGGATCGCCTCGCTATTGCGACCGCGGCGCGGTTCCGGGGTGGCCACATTGGCGCACAGAGACATTCCTCCCGCCGCGTCTCCCACGCCTTCATGCAGAATGTCTACACGACGTTCGACTCTGGTAACTCTGGCGTCGGGTTTTCGAAGTTGTCTTAGATAGATGAAGATAGGGTCTAGTTTCTTTTCATGCTTTCGGACTTTCAATGGTGTTAGGGCTAGATTGAAGGGGGCCATTTTTGCTCATGATTTCGGGTAGAGTTCTCTTGGTTTTGGGATGCAAGTGCAATTTTGAATCCTCTTGTACTTCTCGGTCACAAAGGTCTAGCCAACAGGATTAAGGTCTAGTTGAGCGGTTACGAGCACTCAGGTCGAGCTGAGGCGCGGGATGGCGAATCTGCCCAAGTGCCAGAGGCTGTTGCGGGTGGCCCAGTGTATCCGCCGTGTGGCAAAATATTTTAACAATCCTGAGCACGAGCCGGCCACGAGCCAATGGATCGACGCTGCGCACAGATGAGGTTGAGATCTACAAGCACATTCGGAGCGAGCAGCCCACAATCGTGGCGCAAAGCAGCGCCTCGGAGCGCATCACGAAGTTGCCGCCCATCTTGATGGTAGTAGCCGAGTGGCGATCTATTCTGAGAGTGGACATCTTGAACAGCCCTTACAGCCCTTAAAATAAATGTGTGTTTTGGACAATAGTGTGATCAGGGAGTCCTTGCCTCGTTTATAAATCTAATACTCTTCCCCGTTCCTTATCGCCGGCAGCGATGATAGAGCCCCCCGACTGCGGTTTGCAGGGATTTATGCGCCCTGTACGCCGCCGTTCATATCGCAAAGTTCTGGGCCCCCAGTGACAAGTGTCGTAAAATGAATACGTGAAGAAGTTCCTAGGTAGTGTGGTATCCACCTTCCTTAGGTGCCTACAACGAGGCCTTACCTATCCCGTAGCTTACCGGTTGCTTGCAGCGGCTCGTACTTTTGAAACTCAAACCACGCTAGCGATAACGTGCGATAGCGAATCTGCCGGAGCGGATCCGAGCCTCCGATCGCGCCTCGGCACAGAACTGATTGCGATTACTCTGGCATACGCCAATCAAGAGCCCAAGCCCTTGGACTTGTATCGTGAAAGCTCCTCGAGGATAAGCCGATTGACCGGAGCTTCCCGGAGTATTTTACGGTCTCTGTCTCGTCTCTGGACAAGGCCTGTCGTCCCGTCGCGGGCGTTGTCTCCCTTTTTCCACCTTCCCCATCACTCCTCGAACCTAAACCCCAGATCTTCCAACATGCCTGGAGTTGTTGTCCTTCCCCAAGCAGCGGGCTATGGTGTCGTTCTCGGAATTGGTCTCTTCTTCTCTGCGTTGATGGTCGGACTGACCTGGGTCCAAAACCGATACACAAAGTGAGTTTCAGGGCCGCCCCGCGATAGCCGCGCCTTCTGATCATCACGAAGAAGTGTCGCCGCTGACCGAGAAAACTCCCTCCCTACCCGCTACCCGCTACCCGCGCAATAGATACAAGGCGACCAGTGTAGCAGAATTCACCTCGGCCAGTCATTCTGGTAAGTGATTTTACTTAGGTTGGGTATCAATGGATATTCACAGAGCCTGCCCATGTCGGAACACGGCTGACGATCCGGTTGCCTCGCCCATCCCTATCGCCACGTATCTGGACCAGTCAAGCCCGGATTGATCGCTTCGGGCATCGTATCGGCGTGGACCTGGGCCGCAACGCTTTTGCAATCCAGTGCGGTCTGCTACAAGTAGGTTGTGTTCTGCGGGGTTCACATGGTTAATATAAGTGTGTAACTCGAACGGCTGATCTGGCCCCTCATCTCACACTCTCAGATTCGGCATTAGTGGATCTTGGTGGTACGCCGCCGGCGCGACGGTGCAAGTGCTCCTCTTCGCCCAGAACAGTGCCAAACTAAAGACCAACGCCCCCAACGCCTCGACGTTCCTGGAAGTGATCAGAACTCGTTGGGGGACTCTCGGCCATGCTACGTTTGGATTCTTCGCCCTGTGCTGCAACATCCTCGTCTCGTCGATGCTGATCACGGGAGGCTCGGCGACGGTCACGGATCTCACGGGCATGTCGACACATGCCGCTTGCATGCTCATCCCCGTGGGAGTCGTCATCTACGTCCTCATCGGTGGTCTTCGTTCGTCGCTCCTCGCCGATTACTTGCACACGACCTTCCTCTTCTCCATTATCCTGAGCTTCATGTTTACCGTCTACACGAGCGAGTCGGCCGGTATAGGATCACCCAAGGCTCTGTACGAGCGATTGACCGAGATTGCTAAGATCCACCCCGTCAAGGATAACGCTCAGGGATCCTATTTGACCATGCGATCCAAGTCAGGTACGAAGAGGCGGTACCCGCTCTTCTTTGCGCAGAACTCGTCCACTGACATTGGCATGCATCTCAACTCCCCCTTCTGCGCTGTCTTAGGCTTGATCTTTGGTGTCATCAACATCATCGGCAACTTCGGAACCGTCTACTGCGACCAAGCCTACTGGCAACGAGCGATCGCGTCGGAACCCGCGTCGTGCGTAAAGGCTTTCATCCTCGGTGGGACGGCGTGGACCTCGATCCCTCTCGGTTTCGCGACTACGATGGGTCTCGCGGCAGTCTACTTCCAAGTCGATCTCACGCCGGGTGAAGTCTCTGCCGGTCTGCCCGCCGCGGCCGCCGCTGTGCAACTTTTGGGCAAGACGGGTGCCATCTTGATGTTGATCTTGCTCTTCTTGGCCGTGACATCCGCTGCTTCTGCCGAACTTGTCGCGGTCAGCTCGCTTTTCACCTACGACGTTTACATCCCCTACATCAACCCGCGCGCTTCGGACTCACAAATCCTCAAGGTCGACCACATCGCCATCGTCGCCTACGGTATCATCATGGGTCTGCTCGGCATCATCTTTTTCGAGGCTGGTATCTCGATGGGCTGGCTGTGAGTCGAATTGTGGGATTTTCAAGACGCTCACGCAACGAGACACTGATTTCAGGCATTTCTTCTCTCACAGCTATGAGTTCATGGGCTGCTTGATCGGTAGCGCGGTGGCTCCTATCGCGCTCGCGATCATGAGCGCCAAGGCGAACCGCCTCGGTTGCATCGCTGCGGCTTGGATCGGTTTGGCCGTCGGAATTGCGGGATGGCTCGGTGTTGCCGCGGCGGAGAACAACGGCAAGATCACGATCGACACGACCTTCCAGGACTATCCGATGTTGACGGGCAACCTCTTGGCGCTCGGCGTGTCGTGCATCATCGCTTTCTCGACCTCATGGATCTGGCCCGAGAACTTTGACTGGGAGATCACCCGAGCCATTCATTCTGAGCGCGACTACTCCGAGGCCACCCACACCAAGGACGTCGATGCCGTCGAGGCCGAAGACTCTGACAAGAAGGAAACCGAAGCCGAATCACCGAAGGTCGCGAGTGCCCGTGCTTCTTTGTCGGAGGAAGGTGGCATCGCGTACAACGAGAACAAGGACCCTGCCAGACTTCGCCAAGCGTTCAAGCTCGCCGTCTACGTCTCGGTCTTCCTCTTCTTCCTGCTCATCATCGCCATTCCGTTGCCTCTCTTCTTCTCAAGCTACATATTCCCCAAGTCGGATTCACGGTATGGGTCGCCATCACATTCATCTGGGTCTTTTATGGGTCGTTTGCGGTCGTCATTTACCCGATCTACGAATCACACGGTTCGATCGCCGAGATTGGAAAAGCCATCTATGCCGATGTCACGGGCAAGAGGGTCAAGGACTCTGTGGCTCCGAGCGAGGAGTAGAGCCCGCGCAGCTGGAGTTAGATAGTGTAACCGTTTTCTTTTCTCGGTTCGTACTGGGGGTCATTCTTTACAAGTGTGTGGGTTTGTAACAACGATCTATAATCACTTTAGTGCCATGCGGTCAGCTCTTTTTTTGGAATGGTTTAGAATGGGCTCTAAAGAAGTAATCGAAACATGCACCTTACCTTTCGAGCCAAGAGGCCGTCGCAGTTCGTCGCAGTTTCTTCCGTCGCGGGGTGGGAGTGAGATCAATTCTGGGCCACGATGTCCCAAGTGGAGCTCAGCTTGCGCCCGCTCGCATCCAATTGAAAGCGGCGCAAACGGGGACTTGTTCGGCTCTACGATTGCTGGCGGGCTGGTTCGATAGCAAAGCTCGGACATCGAGAACTCGCAAGTGCTCGAAGGCGTCTTGCTCGCCGATCGATAGGCTGAGCTCAAGCTCTCCAGCCTCTCCGGCGCCAAATGAATCTCGAGCTACTCAGCAAGTCCGCCTGGCCGTTTCCCCTCAACCAGCCGGCCTCACCCACTGACACAGCACCTATCCCATCCACTTTCCAGACCCCTTCTCCCAAGCGTTCCCGGAGAACCATGACTCCGCACTCGAGGCGATCGCATTATGTGCCCGATTCAACCCATATGGCGTCTTCGCAGGGCATTATCTCGCCGTAGGAAGGCTGGACGGCGTCGTATCTGTGTTGGATTTCGAGACCAAGGGTGTGGTGAGATGGCTGGAGGGACATGTCAAGGCGGTCACGGTTGTATGGTGAGTGCGTTGGGTCCGGTCATTGTTGAGGCGGGCCCAGCTCATTTGGCGCGTCGCGGCGCGTGCTTCATCTGGTGCATGCATTCCGACTAAGGGAGCCTCAAAGTGGCTGGAACGAGATGCGGAGTATTTATCACGACTGATAGCAAGCCCAGCATGCTGACTTGCTCCCTCCTTCCCCTTCTTAGCTGGTCTCGCAACTCGCGCTACCTCCTCACCGCCTCTCGAGATTGGAACGTCATCCTATGGGATCTCGCAGCCTCCAGTGCCGAACAAATACAGGGTGCAAGAAAACATACGATCCGTTTCGATGCGCCCGTCACCAGTGCCGATCTACATCCTAGGAATAGGTCAGTCAAGAGCACCATAGAGCTTTAATCCCGCACGCGGCCTGGGAGCTGACTCTGGTGGAGCTCGGTCATATGACAGCAACATCGTCGTTGTGACACTGCATTCCCAAGTCGAGCCTGTTTTTGTCGATTTGAGGAAATCGTGTGGTGGGAGGTGGCATCTAGAGACACCTCAGGAGCAGGACCAGGCAAATGAAGAAGATCCCGAGCAAGAGGAAGAATTTGACGCCAAGAAGCAGTGAGTAGGCTGTGTACTCGGGAGTCGAGCTGGCGGAAGCGATGACGATCTGATTTTCTGATATAATATTGATGGTCCTCGCAGGGATGTTGCTACAGTAGCACGGTTCAATCCAAAAGGTGACCTCGTCTACGTTGGGACCTCACTGGGCAATATTCATGTCTGGGACGTACAGACGAAAGAGGTGGGTTCTCATACTCTGCTCGTTCACCAACGCGATATGTGGTACTCAGTTTGACGTTTCGTCTAATCTGTGCAGCACCTTTGGACCGAATACACTGGCGTGCCGTCGTCGATCAAGCACATGGTCTTCAACAAGGAGGGAGAGTGAGTTGCCAAACAATGGGAGCGAGCCGTTCCAACGTGCATAATCTGAGCGTCTTTCACATTGAGCCACCCAGTGCGATCGTGCTCAATTCAAACGATCGATGTATCCGCGTCTTTCGTCTGCTGAACGAACCATGGGACAGCTCGATGGGGCAAGATGGCGGGGATAGTGCAAGCCCCACGGATGCTTCAGGGACGAATGGCGCGACTTCGCTTCCCCGACCACCTAGGATACCTTACTTCCACCTGCAGCATGCTTTCCAAGACCTGGTCGAACGCACACCTTGGAACGGCTGTCGTTTCTCTCAGAGTGGGGATTACATCATTGGAGGTGAGAGGATTGGAAAGCAGGGACTGACGCATAGGGCGAGACTAACCTTGCTGCTTCTCTATTCCTTTCCCAGGTGCTGGCCATAAAGGCGCGCACAACATCTACATGTGGGACGCCGACTCGGGAGGGTTGCTCAAAATCTTGGAAGGGCCCAAGGATCCGCTCGAAGACCTCGATGTGAGTTGGTACGACTCGTCAGGCTGATATATAATGATTGGACTGACGCGATCTCGTGCCGGTCTCAGTGGCATCCACTTCGACCTCTCATCGCTTCCGTTTCGACTTTGGGCCTCATCCATCTTTGGACAACGGGTATCGTCGAGAATTGGAGCGCTTACGCCCCGGGATTCGAAGAATTAGATGAGAACCGTGAATACGAGGAGAAGGAGGATGAGTTCGATATTGCAAGTTTGCCTCTTCTTCCTCAAACTTGACTCCTTTTGCTCTGTGGCTAACGCGCGTTGTGTTTGGCTTCGATCGAATAGGAAGACGAGACCGTCGTCAAGAGGAGGAAAGCGGACCAACAAGACCGACCTGTCGATATACTCAGCTCCCACCGAGACCAACTCAGTTCTGCCCCGGTCAACCTCGACGACGCATTTGAACACTTTGTTTCGATCGAACCCGACGGGGACGATGATGAAGGTTCCTATCCGCCTTTGCAACTTTTAGATGAATATCAGGGCGAACCACCAGTTGAGTCACCTTCGGACACGACGGCGTTGGGAATGGTCGCGGAGGTGGAGGAGACAGGGAGTATCAGTGAGGAGTTGGGTATTGTCGAACCTGAACCGGTCGCGGTTGTGGCAGTCACGGCTAGTAAGAAACGCAGTAAGAAGAGGTGAAAATAGGATCGTGTTGTAATACATGGATTGCATATACCAGGTGGTTGGGCTATCGGCATGGGAGCGCATGCTTGTTTCTTGGAGACGTTAGAACTCATTTGAAGTCAGTGTCTAGGGAGCTCGAAGAGGACGCGGGATACACAACGGTGTTGTTGCTCTTGGTCTTCCATCATTAGAACTATAAACCGATCACCGCTTTCGAGGTTTGGTGCACGAACCTCGTCATCGTGTAAGCCTGGCGAAAACCGCTCGAATTACGCTCAATCGCCGAGATCTTGCGCCTGTCGCGCGCTTCAGCTCTCTGTCTCCGACGTGCACCTTGGTCGTCTGGCCGTCGCTTCGTCAGCATGACCGTACGTCTACAGGCACTGTTTCAGGCCTCTCGAATTATGACGAGAGAATATAGCTGACATTTGACTGTCGTCTATCTTCAGTCAACGTACAAGTTCAATGTTGTAAGCTCTCTTGAACAGCCAGCCGAGGTGCCCGTGCCCGTGCCGAGCACAGAACGATGCGACGGAGCCCACCTCTGCACCTTACGTTGGGCGCCATGGGACCCGCCATGTTGACGTTCCTACATGTATTTCGCTCGTCTCCAGGTCATGACGTGTTCAGGCTGCTCGGGTGCGATCGAACGAGTGTTGAAGAAGACCGAAGGTCAGTCAGCACTCTCTCTAGCATCGTCATTGAAGCACCTCATGGCTCAAGCAACCCCCTCTTCGCTCCCACAGGTGTCTCCTCCTACGACATCTCATTGGAAAAGCAAGAGGTGCTCGTGCACGCGTCGTCGATCTCGTACGACGACGTCTTGGCCAAAATAAAAAAGACGGGCAAGGAGGTTAAGAGTGGTGAGGTCGTCAGTTCGGCGTGAGAAGGTGAAATCGGGGCTCGTTCATGGGCATATCGAGTATTCGTGCAATAGTTTTGGATGTAATCGTTCAGTGCCCGCTCAGTATCGATTGTAAAAGGGCCTCTGGCGCTAGGGCCGCCCCGGCCTCTCGAGCCCCACATGTGCCTGCGGCCGGTGCACCGACAGTCGGCCCGATCAAAGCACAGACGCATCATTCCCGTGGCCTTCGCAAAGCCAGCCCACCATTGGGGTGTCTTGAAGGGTTTTTCTGTCGTGCCGCAGACCGATACATCGAACAGAGCTGCTTGAACTACCGGCGTTGTGACTCTTAGAGGGTGAGATTTTCTCCATCTCTTCCGGCCACTTTTCCAAATCGGATCGAGAGCCATAGCCCGATTCCCGCATGCATGTCCCCAAGATGCAAGAAATGATTGTTCAGGTGAAAGGACCGGGGCACGTGATAGCTGCCATGATGAGCTAGGAGTGGTTCTCGCTCCCACGATGCGGAGCAGAGTTCGATACCACCTCCGGGACCTCCTCGGGTACCCTCACTCTCAAACGGGCTACATCATCCTCAGGCCTAGCCCCTGAGTCTCACACCGCCTCGCTACTTGCCCGACAATCAGTTGCGCCGATTCAGGGATCTATATCTACAGCCTGACAGTGGCTGTCACATACGTTCTCAAAAGTTCACGCCGTATGAAAAAGAAAAAGAACGCCACAGATCGAATCTCATGTTAGGACCGTACTACAGAACAGTACCGGGAGAGAAACGAACCACTAGATCAGGGTAAGTGACCCTCCGAGTCCAAAAAAGGGCAAAAAAAAAAGAAAAGGGAAGAATGGACAGGGCGAAAAAGGAAGGACAAAAGGTTGTGTAATGTGGAGCTCGCGCAGTCGATAAGCTGTCGACGAACCCAAATGGGAGGAAGTGATGTGGGGTAGTGTGTGCACAGAAGGATAAAAGGGCGGGAACGGGGTGTGGTAGGGTTAAGAGTATGTATGCGAAGAAGCAAAAAAGATGGAAGGAGGTGTAACAATTTTTTTTTGTAAGCTGAGGTTTTTTTGGGGTAGGGTGGGCGTGGAAGCGAGAGGCGGCTCAAAGGCAAAAGGCGTGGTGGAAACGGTCGCAGAACGAAGAGACCGCCATGTACCGTGTCATCGAATTTTGAACAGTTAGAGAAGTCGTCAAGATGTGCAGTGCAGCTCGACCCGAAGAGTCCAAGCTTGACAGGACGTCGGTACCGTACACGAACTGAATCGGTGGTACGCGACGACAATCGCGCGGATGATGCTTGGAGGGTTCCGAAAGGTGCAATGCAGGAGCTCTTGACGAAAAGACAATCGAAGTAGGGGTGTCCGCTTCGACTGCTGCGTTCGATGGCACCGAAAAAAAGACGAGCATCGCAGAGAAGAAGCAAGACCTTGTAGAGTGGTGAATAGATGACGAAACTGATAGGCGGGTCAAACAAGTCGAGGATCAGTGTCTGTGAGGGTGGGGTGAAGGACCTGAAAGGGGGGTGCTCATACTTGGGTAGACGAGACGAGTGACCATAGACGGGTAGGGTGGACGGAGACCGCGCTCAGACAACATAATGATGACGCGAAGGCATCGCGACGGCGAGCGTAGGCGACCTGTCGAGCCAGGTCGAACGACGAGCAGCGGCAGAACGGCAAGGTCCAGAAGCGTCCATGTCGAGTTCGAGCAAGGCGGCGTTGCAGCACTGCACCAGGGGCGTCGTCATGGGCGGGAGGAACTTGAACGAATCGGCCATGCGAAGGCTCTGAGCCGCATTGAGGACCATGGGAACACCGACGAGAGGGGACGATGGTGTCGAAGAGGTGTCGGAGCCACGAGCGATCGCGCGTTGGAGTCGCTGGATGGATGCATCGACTTCGGCTGAGTTGCCAACGTTGCCGCGACCGAGCGAAGCGCGACGCGACATCTCATCGAGCCAATCCGGCCATATGGCGCCATCGATCGAGGCGTCGAAGCCGAGAGAGCCAAAGACGTGGATCTCGAGATCGTTGACGTCCTTGAGCGGGATGCCCGAGACGGCGGCGAAGGTTTCGTTGCGGTACGAGTTGTCTTGCAGCGTCTTGTTCGCCAGCATCAAAGCACCAAGCAAGATCTTGTACGGTGCCGACTTGAGCGCGTTCGTGCAGCCCTCTGCGCCATCTTCGGCTTTGGCAGGCGGGATGATCGACGATCGAGGGATGCGCGAGACAAAGTGCAAGGCGAGTGCAATGTCCTCGGGCGCGACGAGCGTCGCCGTCAAGAGCTGCCTCACGAACTGACGGAAGGCAGGGGACGGGTCCGCAGGGAACGCGAGCGGCATCGGCCGGTTATTGTTGCTGAGGCGGCGAGCGTTCATGCGGATGACGTCGACGGGGCTGTGGAGCATGTCCTCGTTCGACGAGGTCGCCATCTTGACGTCCTGGCGAGTCTGAAGCTGTTCGCCAACGAAGCCGTACGCAAAACCGAGGCTGGCCAAGCGAACATTATCCGGCGTTCCAGGAGCGGAGCTGCCGGGACTCGACTCGTCGCTGACGTAGCCACCGTCCAAGGTCAGGTCCGAGATCTTGCGAGGCACGCGGCCATCTCCGATCGCACCAAAGAAGAGTTCAGGCGTCTGCGGGAACGAGCGCGACCCACTGCGGTCCGCAGAGAGAGCGATGTCGTCTTGCGAGTCGTTGAGTAACGACGTACGCGAACGTCCTTGACGAGAGATTTGACGACTCGCACTCGCAGGTGAACCATTGGCGCCACGCGCGCACGCGTCCCACACCATCTCGACCGCAAGATCGGCTAAGGGGACGGCGGAGCGCTCGATAGAGGGAGGAGGAGGAACGGCGGACATGGGTACGATGAGGTCGTAATCGATGGGTGCCGAAGGGTCCGCGTTGGGGATGACGATGGGCTCGTGCTGGTCGACGCTGACGACCTCTTCAAAGTCCATCACCGCGTCTTTAGGCGCGGGTCCGCTGACTGAAATGAAGCTCGCATCAGACTCTCCTCGACTCCAGATGGAGCGCACAAAGGATTCCGGGTGCTCACGCGCTCGCGTCCGCATCGACTGCTCGGTCCAGCGATCACGAGCGGCGGCGGCGGGGTGCGCGTGCTGTATCCACGATTCCGACCCGGGCTGCGACACGACCGAAGACGACGAATCATGGGATCCCCAGCGCGAGCGAGTGTCGCGATGGACTTCGGCGGCCTTCCTCGACCACGCATCATGGCTCGCAGGCAAAAGTCCGGCGAATGCATAGCGGCTGTGGGTCGCGAATGGGTCGTGCGCCTGGGGAGGCAATGGGTAGTAAGCCGCCGAGGGGGCGGCGAAGTAAGCCGAGACCGAGTTGAATGGGAGAGGGCGCCATTCGGGTTGTTGGGGTGCGTGCGATGGCACTGCGGCACACGCCGTGCCCATAGACGGCAAGGCGATCGGCGCGTTCGCGGGAGGCATCGACACGGGGTACTGGGGCTGGTGGTGGTAGTAGCGAGGCGGGTGCTGAGGGTGCAACAGAGCGAGTTGATGCACCTGAGGCGCCGGTTGCGCACCATAGTGGCAGTGGCCGTCCAAAGACGGACTGAAGTAGTTGGCGGTCATGATGAGGCCGAGGAGGGGTGGACAAGGACTTAGACGAAAATTTACCCGATGACAGGTAGATCTTCGAATGACCCGGTCGGTTGTGCTGTGAAGCTCGTGGGGAGCTAGCACTTTTTGGGGTAGGGGTTGCAGGCTTTGGCTAGTGGTCCTCGAAGGCTTATTGATCGGATCGAAAGATGGAGCGAGGTTGAGGTCACGCCGGCGCCGCCTGACGAGGGCCCGAAAAGAGGCGAGGGAGAGAGCTCCGAAGCGGTTGGTGAATGGGAGAACCGATTCGTCGAAGTCTGCCGCTCACTACTCTTTTGTTATGAAGGCCGAAAGGGTGATAAGGATATGATGTGTCGCGAGGAAGTGGCTTGCTCTGATCGCCGGAGCTTGTCGTTTTTCCTGTCTCTGGACGGAGGCAGAAAAAAGGGTGGCTCGGTGGAAAGGAGAGCGAGCGCGGGCGTTCGTCGAGTATGGGGGGCGCGCGAGGACTTGTCTATCGGTATCTGACCGGAACGTCTATCAAAGCGAACGAGCTGTGTGTGAATGATGTATATAAAGTCGTGTCAGTGGCAAGAATCGGTAGAAAGATGCGAAGGACCAAATTTATTGCGAGGAGTTCTTACCTCGGAGACGGGGGTCGGGTGCAAAGTGCGGGAGAAAAGGCGGAGGTCCAATGAAGGCCTGTCTGAATCGAGCGACTGAGCTGGTTTTGGGGGGGGGGCTAGGCTGGTGTGCCGGGATGAATGACTAGAGGGGCGTGTCCGGATTGGTTCCTTTGTGGCTAGGTCCAAAAACAAGAGCCCGAATATCGGAGAGGGATGCCGTGAAGATCTGTGCACGTTCGCACGGTGACAGCCGGTCAGTGCTCGGCGCTCTGCGGCGTTGGGCCCACGGGCGCCTGGCGCGTGAATGCACTCACACAAGCAAAGCTCCAGAGACGGGGAGCAACGAACGCGCACACACGAGGTCGGAGTGGCTTGGGTTGGGATTGGGGAGGGTTGGGCCAAGGGTCGTACAAGCTGGACTGTAGGGGTAAGGTGAGATGCGGCTGGGGTGAGCTCGCACGTTCTCGAATCGGAGCCTGCGCCGCTGTGCGCTGTGGGCGTGCTGGCGCTCTGCTGACTTGGGGTCGGTCGGCCTGCTGGACTACTAACCTGAGCCTGAGCTGCTTGGGGGGCCAGAAAAAGGGAAGAGCGAACCAGCTGACGACGGCTGGCGGCTGCACTACCACCCTTCCTGCTCGACTTGCTGTACTACTACGACTGGGTCACCTCTCAATCGCTTCTACTACTTCTTCTCGGCACAGTTGCCAAACGCGAACCGATACGACCGGCCGGCGATGGACAAGGGCTGCTGAGACGGGGCGTGCCGCGACCGGGCGTGACGCCTGCAATTCGGGTTGCGACGACGACCAACCACGAAAGCGACGACGACAGCGACGACGACGGACGGACGACGATCGAACGACGACTGGCCCAGTGACCTCTGGTGAAGGAGGCCAAGGAGAGAGAGACGGTGGAGGGACGAAGAAGAGGCGCTTTGACCTAACCCTGTCGGAACAGAGAGGATGCAGGTGGGAAAGGGGTAAACCACTCGCGCAAGCTGACTCACTGCGCCGGCGCCAGAGTGCGCCAGAGTGCGCCTCGAACGAGTCTAACGTCCTTGCCCCAGCGCGCGGTGTCGTTCAAGCTGGCTCACAGATAGCCAGCCCGCCCGGATATCTGAAGCGCTTCTTCAACGCCGAAACTTTCCGGTGGCGTCACCTCGAACCAAGTCAGCAGGAGGGACCAAACATCGGTCCGATATCAGTCACAATCTTTTCACAATAGTTCGCCCCCGACTCGCCTACAACACCGACCCGTCAGCCCCTGAAGATCGATCATCGGGCGAGGAAAAAGGGGCCGAGAATAAAGAATTTTCGTTTGCCATTTGAAGCTTGCACATCGCTCTGCACTGACCGGTCTCGTCAAGCATGCTCTTACCCTTACTATTCGCGTGGCTGAGCTAAGGTCATTGAACAGTTCAAAGCTGGGGCATTGGGTAGGTTACAAGTAGCAACTTGCCAGTTCCAGATCGCCTCGGGCGACGGCGAGCGCAGACCCACTCATAACCGAGTTGTTGATCGCCGTAATTAGAGTTTTGAAATTCGCTGATCCGAATGGCGGTTTCGTAAGCCCTGACGCAAGCGCTCGAATTGAAGCTCGGGCTGGCCAAGGCCGATCGTCCAGCCGCCGAGTCAGGGCGCGACGCGCACGCGCTCGCACGCGCCGCTGCTGCATGCACGGTCTGAGCTTTCGAGGCCGCCTCGCTTTTCACACTCTCCGGTCTCGTCCCGATCGCCGCAAGATACAGGAAGCCATGTCGACCGTGGCCAACGCATCGTCCCAGGGTTCCCGTCGCAGCGATAGCATCTCGGCCGGCTCGGTATCGCCGTCGCGGTCGTCGTCGCCGTCCGGGATGCTCCAGCAGTCTTCGGTCGCGGCACAGGCCGTATCGCCGCCTTCGGTCGCGACGGACCAGGAACACGGCGTCGGGCACGTCAGGATGAGATCCGTCAACGGCGACTCGCCTCTGCTCAGAAGTGACAAGGAGCTCTACGATATCCCCAGTACGAATGCGAACAGAAACGCGTGTCCGAACGCCCACACCAACGCCCATACCGCAGCTTCTAGCGTAAGTACGAGTGCGAACCGTCCGAGTCCATCGCCCAGGTCGGTTCCGGCATGGCTCGTTGTTGGGGGTTGGATCTGTCTCTCGACTGCAGTGAGTGCTGCGACACGATGCGAAATGTGGTGTAGTATCACGGTCTTTGCAAAAATTGACGCTCTCCTCGCGTCGAACCTTTTGGGTTGCCAGGTGATCCTGTACAAGTAAGTCAACACAATTGGGCCGTCTCGACGCGTGATCTTGATCCGTCCCGTCCGAGGCAACCATTGCGGCTCGGCACTATTTTCGGGTCCCGCCTGACGCCGATCACCCAGGAATTCTTCCGCCTGCTGACCCCGCACCACCCTGAACTTCTCAACAGCCGCGAGATTATGATGGGTTCAGCACAGTTCAAGTACCCCATCACCCTCACCTCGATCCATCTGCTCTACCAAACCATCGGTGCGTTCGCCCTGGCGGTGGCTTTGATTTCGAATCGCGTATTCCTGGCTAATCAACAGACTCTGCCCTCAATCGATTAAGCGACAAGATTGTTACACAAGTACACCAACCTGATCGCCGGAGTGCGGGCATCACAGTACACCGCCGTCAGCATGGACGAGCTCGAAACAGGGAGCAAGTCGGAAGAATCTTCGGCCGACGCGACGACGTCCGCTGCCGATGTGCGTCAGCTGCAGACCGCCAAAGACTCGGCTGTATTTGTTCCATGGGGAGAGTACAAGAGGCTGATGTTAGTTTTTGAGAAGAAGTGGACCGATTCCAAGGGTTTGGTCACAGCGCGGGTATGCTGACCCTGACTATGACGCCTGGACCTCGACAGCATCCCACCCGCCGTCATGTTCTCTCTTTCACTTGTGCTGTCCAACTGGGCCTACCTCTACCTCACCACCGCCTTCATCCACATGCTCAAGGCAGTCTCACCCGTCGCAATCTTGCTCGCCGCTTTCGCGTTGGGGACCAAGACGTTCTCCGTCAAGTTGCTCCTGATCGTCATCGTCATTTCGTTCGGTGTCGGCATCGCTTCGTATGGCGAAACATCATTCAACATGACAGGCTTCATGATCCAGGTTCGTTTTTACTGTCCTTAGGAGCGATTGTCAACAACACTTCGATCTGACATGTTTCATCCCCCACTAGATGACGGCGATTGCGATCGAAGCGACTCGAGTGACCTTGATCCAAATCCTCCTCGCGGGCAAGGACATGTCGCCATTAAAGTCACTCTACCTCTTTGCACCCATCTGTCTCGCCATCAACGCGTCCCTGATCCTCCCTGTCGAAGGCTTCGCCGCACTCGCCGCAATCCCCAAACTCGGTTTCTGGGTCATCTTCTCCAACGCGTCGTTGACGATGGCGCTCAACCTCAGTGCGATCTACCTCATCGGCATCAGTTCGATGGTCCTCAGTCTGTCTAAGGTCGTCAAAGATGTCATCATGGTCGGAGGGAGTGCGTTGTTGCTCGGCGACAACCTGACGTCTTTGCAGGCCGTCGGCTACACGTGAGTCCAACCTCGGCACTCGACGCTGCCGCTCTCGAGTACATCTACTGACGTTGTCGGTAATTGGTCTTGTCTTCCAGAGTCGCGACTGTTGGCATGCTGTACGTTATATGATCCTTCTGAGTTACCGAACTACCGGAAAACAAGCAATTAATGTCTTCTCACTGCGCTCACACGATCCAGGTACTACAAAGCGCAATAGAGTGTCCTTCTGGTGGTTAGACCCAAGCCCTGTACCTTCTTCCTGCACTATCATTATCATGTTTCTGGGGGCCCCTTTCGTTCTTCTTGGTTCATTAGTACCACCTCATTCGCATCGACTTTGTCTCTCCCCTGTCGCTTCCTCCACCCCCCATCTCCGGTGTGGGGGTTCCATTTCGCGGGCCTTCTTAGGTTTTTCCGGTGGCTTTGATCTTGAGTTCGAGTTACCTGTCGCTGTCATGTTTTGTAGTCTTTCGCTCTACCTATACACCCCATTTTGTAGATGAGGTCGAATCGCAACCTGTACACCGGTGCTTTCAGCGGCCAAAGCTCGATTTCAAATGTGGGTTTCGACGAGGACCCGACAACGCTTGACGCCTGACCGAGGCGCGCGCGGAATCCTGCGCAACCCTCAAGAATGATTACCGCTTCGACCTGACCCCAATTATCGCGCACTCTATCTGAACTATGACAACGACCAGGAAGGTCGCTCCTCGAACTCGGAAGGATCCGACCTCCTCACCGAAAAGCTCACCACGAACGAAGAACTCAATGCCCACCTCCGCCCCAACCACCGTCACAGTAGAGGCACTCGCGCTGGCCTAATCGCTGCCGTCAGAGGTGGTGGACCGTATCGCGATGTACGTGAAGTGTCCATCAGGGGGCGCCACCGATGCCCTTGCAACCCCAGAGTCGCGACTCGGACTTGATCAAGGCGTACGAGACGTGCCGCAGCTAGCACGATCCGTTCTGGCGCTGGCTCTGTCGCGACCCCGACCTCGATTCGGCCTATGGTGAAAAAGCGCTTTCCTTCATCGAATTGGGAATTGCAAAGACCTGCGGGGTCAAGAAACTTCAATACACCTCCGTCTACACCTGTGATATACGCAAAGATATCAAATCAAGGATCATTCACACGGTCGAACATGGGCTGCGCCACCCGTGCTCGGTCTTCACAGCCTTTCGATGAGCGGACGTGACGAGCACCTCCAGGTCGGTTCGAGCGCAGCGGTGTCCCATCCCCTTCGAAAGATCGATCCCTGACCCCTGACTCGTTCTGCCATGGTACTTGCAGTTCTTGGACACCTCCATTTGAAACTTTTACGCGATTATAACGCTGAGTACACGGAGTCACGAACCTTTTCCCAAGTCCGCGCTCCCGAGCCTCAAGATTCTCGAACTGGAACGCTTTCAGTTGGAGTTCACCGCGGTCGCCTATATCGACCTTTTCGACTTTATCGACATGCCGGCATTGCGCACTCTCAAACTTAACTATGCCCTCGATGATCTTCAAGGTGGACCCCAATGTCGCTTGCTGCCGACGTGCACACTTTGACTGAATGGCGCTCGATCACGACGACAGAGCTCACGTTCCTCCACGTGCTCGATGTGAAGCCAACCCTGTACGATAAATCAATCTCGTCAGACTGTTTCAAACCAGGCGACGGCAAGACATCCTGGGTTGTCGCTTTGCAGGACCCACCTCCTGGAAGGTTTCGCGAGCCAGGGCAAGGTCGCGCACAACTGCGGTTCATCGAAGGACCGCTATGGGATCCTCTGAGGACCCACTGCCAGGAGAAAGGGGTCCAGTTTAATCTTGTGACGCCATTCCCTTTCGTGGCTCCCTACGAGGATGAGTAAATGGGCGCGGCAAGTACCACCCGGGTAGGGCAGAGGGCTACGGCTTCAATTTCGACGACTTTGATGATTTTGGCGGGGCCGATGATGACTAGTACCCCGACACTACGACAATTATGAAGGTGGCGAGGAGGAAGATGAAGAAGCCGAGGGTTCGGGTTATGACGAAGGTTGACGAGGATCGAAGACTCAGAGGAGGTTCAAGTCCCAGCTCGGCATTGAAGACGGTTGCAATTTAGCGACCTTGTTCACATAAGCTCTTGCTTTTAGTCTTCTCTTTGGCATAACCTGCGAACCTTTTACGAATAATTTGTGCCAGCTGCTGACAGACAGCATGGTCCTATTCCCAACGGCTCTTTGCCGACGCTCTAGTCTCAGTGAGGCGCTCCAGATTTAGCAGCAGTCTGCCGACGAACCGTGCGGTTCCCGGTGGGGTCACGAGGGCCGCACTCTCGGCCTCCACCCGTCCCCGGAGATCGCGAGCCAGCTTGACCTGCTACAGTGTTCATGTTCCTTAGACGGCTGTCTGTGAGATCCTCGTATCCGGACCTGGTGCTTTCCGCTGCTCCGACTCGTCTCGTACCGCAAGACTACTTCCCTCTTTCCAGCGTCGTCAGCTCGCCCTCTTCGTTCCCACCCCCACACGCGGTCGCCATGTCCACGTCAACAGCCGCGTCGAGTGCGCCTTCCACCGCCACAGCATGGGTTCCGGGAAAGTTTCCGCCTGCTCGTCGCGACGAGGACTTTACCGAGACGTTCAAGTCCAAAGCCCGTGGCGAAGTCAAGGTCGCCGATCCGTACCATTGGTTACACGACCCCGATTCCGACGAGACCAAGGCGTTCGTCCGGGCGCAGGGCGAGTTCGCGTCGCAGTACCTTGCTAAGTTCGAGGATGCCGACAAGTTCAAGAAGGCGTTGGCCATCAACTGGGACTATCCAAAGTGTGCGTGTGCCTCTCTGCTCCTCCTTCTCTCCCAGTGGGGTTGCGCATTCGATCGTCGTCCGTCCGTGTCTGGTCCGTATGTGCGCTCGTCAGCTAATACGTCCCCTTGTTCGGCCGATCGGCTTCCCCTATTCTCATCCCGTATAGTCTCGTGCCCCGCCCTCAAAGGTGACGGAAATTACTACTTCTCCTACAATCAAGGCCTTCAGCCGCAAGCTAGCGTGTACCGCTTTGCCAAAACCGATGCCGGCAAGCCCATTGAGGAAGGCAAGCCCGGAGGCGAGCTCTTTTTCGATGTGCGCACTGCTGCTGCCAGGTTGAACCCATTCCAGAAGCCGATAGGGCTGACTTGTCGGATCTTGTCGTGCAGGTGTCGCTGCTGAGCGAAGATGGATCCGTCTCTAAGGCAACCTCTTCCTTCTCGGACGATGGCAAGTATTGGGCCTACACCTTGTCCCGTTCCGGATCCGATTGGACGACGTGCTACGTTCGCCCGACCTCGGCTCCCCACTCTCCCAACCAGCCCGTCGGCACCGACGAAGGGCGTCTGGAGACCGACATTCTGCGCTACCTCAAATTCTCGTCGATCGGTTGGACCCATGACTCCAAGGGCTTTTTCTACCAGCGATTACCCGCCCGGATAGAGCACGGCAATGACACCGACGACAAAGCAGGCACCGAGACGGACAAAGACCTGAACGCGATGCTTTACTACCATCGCGTCGGCACCACTCAGGAACATGATGTGCTAGTGCACAAGGACGATGAGCACCCCGAATGGATGTTCAGCGCGGCCAACACCGATGACGGTCGCTACGTCGTGCTCACTACCTCCAAGGATACAGCTCGGTCCAACCTGCTTTGGGTTGCGGATCTGCAAGAATCCGAGATTGGCCCCAGTATGAAGTGGAACAAAGTCATCAACGAATGGGGTACATACTGGGCCGATCTTGGCAACGACGGCTCGTTGTTCTACTTTTACACCAACGCAGATGACTCCCCCAACTACAAGATCGTGACGTACGATCTGGAGAAGCCTGAACAAGGCTTCAAGGACCTGATCCCGCACCGCAAAGATGCGCCCCTTTCGAACGCCCGGATCGTGGCCGAAGACAAACTGTTGCTGCTCTATTCGATCGACGTCAAGGACGAGCTGTGGTTGCACGAACTCAAAGCCGGCACCAAAGTCAAGCGCATTGGCGAAGGACTGATCGGCTCGATCGACCAGATCACCGGTCGAAGAGAGGATCGCGAGTTCTGGTTCTCGATGACATCGTTCACCAGCCCTGGCACAGTCTATCGCTACGAGTTTGATGCCAAGGAAGGCGAGGAGCAAAGCGTCTACCGATCCGCTACAGCCAAGGGAATTAACCCCGATGACTTCATCTCAGAGCAAGGTAAAGCCTAGACCGGCGATGTGGCGTGGCTTATTCCGATGCTGATCCCGTTGCGTGTGTTCCAGTCTTCTATCAATCCAAGGACGGAACCAAAATCCCGATGTTTGTAACTCGTCCCGCTGACGTCAAGCAGAACGGCACGGCCCCCGCCATTCTCTGTAAGTTCTTTACCGAGCTCTCCGCATCAGCCCCTTTTGCTGACCTCGGGCGTTCTGAATAGACGGCTACGGCGGGTTTTCCATCTCGATAGGCCCCTTCTTCTCTCCCTCCCTGCTCACGTGGATCTCGCACTATGGCGGTGTCTTGGCCGTGGCCAACATTCGTGGTGGTGGGGAATACGGCGAGGACTGGCATCTCGCGGGCACAAAGAAACAAAAGCAGAACGTCTTTGACGATTTCCAGTACGCGGCCAAGTATCTCGTCTCGGAGAACTACGTCGCCAAGGACAAGATTGCCATCTCGGGTGGATCGAACGGTGGTCTGCTCGTGGCGGCATGTGTTAACCAAGCTCCGGAGCTGTTCGGAGCCGCTGTCGCCGACGTTGGCGTGCTGGACATGCTCCGCTTCCATCGCTTCACGATTGGTCGGGCTTGGAAAAGCGACTATGGATGCGCGGATGAACCCGAGGATTTCGACTACCTGATCAAGTGAGCAATGGCTATTCTCTGCTCGTCTACCTACTAGAACATCTGTCGACTAACAAGCGACTTCCTTGGACAAATTGACAGGTACTCGCCTCTGCACACGGTCGATTCGACCAAGACATACCCGCCGCTGATGCTGCTCACGGCGGACCATGACGATCGCGTCGTGCCCTTGCATTCTTTCAAGCTCGCCGCCGAGCTTCAGCACTCGCTCCCTGACAACCCTAATCCTTTGCTCCTCCGAGTCGATACCAAATCGGGTCACGGCGCGGGCAAATCGACCGACAAGAAGATCATCGAAGCGGTGGATCGGTATGGGTTCGTCTCGCAGGCAATGGGCCTCAAGTGGAGGGAGTAATCCGTCGGTCTCTTCTTGGAGGGTATGAAAGTCACAATTCTCGTCATAGGTCTCTGGTCAAGGGTGACAGAATTGACATTGAAAACTTGAAGCCCGTGTCTCTCGGCGCCTCCGAGACGCCGCGGCGACCCAGCGAGAAGCGACTTCCGGTCCTTGTGATAGTGGTTCTAACTAGAGGTGGAGGTACTTCGTATTCATCCAAGAGAGCTTGTCAAGGAAATTTCCTCTGAGTCCATATTTCGGATTAGAGATTGTTTGCTCTTTAGTTTTCTGACTGATAGAATTAAGCGTCTAATTGCGAATTGTTTCTGGTGAAAGGCCTTAGAAGCGCAAGCGCCTGATGAGTTTGTCCTTTTGACAACGAAACAACTGCATTGTAGTGCAGCGCTCTACCCCACAGAGACCAACTCCTCATTCGTCAAGACGACTACCTACTTCAAGTTTATAACCGTAACCCTCGGTCGACGAAGCGGCGGCTGCGAAGGAAAAATGGCCCAGGCCGGTTGCGAAGGTGAAAAAATCGGAAGACCTCACCGCGGAGCCCGTTGAGGCTGGGTGGCGCACGACGTCGTTGTAGGGTTATAAACTTGAAGTAGGTAGTCGAAGTCGTTGAAGTAGAATCAAGGGTTGAAACACGGAGTCGGGGGATGACGATGCATTCAATCTGGACGGCGATATAGACTACTATGCATCCGGCGCCTTTCTTTGGGGTGATGAGCCATGGCTCTATTGAACCAACCATGAAGTTGTGACGAGGGCGACGAACAAGCCTTGGCGCTCGGCGCAGAACCACGCGAACTTTCTTCGTCAGGGCTCCTGGGTTATGGTCATTAGTACAATGTGGATACGTGCTTTGCGAGTTGACGAATAGACAGCAAGTGGTCACATGAGAGGGATCCCATTGAAGGCTACGAAAGGACGAAGGGGTGGCTGAACATCTCAAGTCGGAGGGAGTTTAGCAATGTCTAGGAACGACGAAACCCGGGGAGCGTCAGTCTCGACATTCTTCGAAGCAGGAAACCCCGTTGTCCCTGTGGTGAGCACGCGACACTCACAGTACGTCAACAGATTCTTCCGATCCTGGGGCAAGTCCCCGATCACATCCCACATCCGATTCTCATCGCGATAGACCTTGTACACGCTCGTCAAGGCATTGGTGCTCGACCTCCTAACTTCCCCCGAAGGATCCTCCAATGCCTTCTTGATCAAGGGAAGGGACGCGGGCACAACGTCGTCAAGGACTTCTGGGGGAAGGCGTTCGAAGAGTGTTCCCAGGCATCGAAGACCGAGGGAGAAGCCGAGGGATTTGTCCAGTGTATTGGGCGTCGAAGATGACGAAAGGAAGTGCTCCATCGCTTGGTTGAGGGACGAGAGAGAAAAGAGAGGCTCGCTCGTCGCGCAGAAGCAAGAGGCGATTCCTTCGATCGCACCGATCGTTGACCGCGTCGGATCACTCGACCGGACGTGCAGTAAGGTCGAAAATACCTCTTGTTCAGAACCGGCAAAGGATGCGAGCTGGTGTTCGACGAGCGACTTCAGCAGGACTAAAAGCACCTCCTTTTTAGATATGGGTTCCGCTGATGTCGAAGGTACCAAAAGCTGGGATGTTAGAGCTTCCAAAACCAAGGTGAAGCGAGCTGTCCAAAACGTGCTGGATGAGCCTGGCGTCGATGCTGACGGTCGATGGGACGGAGAAGAAAAGGGCGGGTCACCGCGCCAGTCTGTCTCCACGATTGGACGCTCCTTAGATATCTGAACAAGCATGAGCAGGTTTGAAATCGATGCTTGGTCAGACTTGAAGCTTGAGATGAGCGAGTCGATCTCCTGGATCTTTTCCGGTGTATCGGCCGGAGTGGAAGTTGCTTTGGGCGGTGCTGGTTCTGCGCATCAAGTACAAGAAAGTGAGTCGACTACGTTCTGAATAGATCTCGTGGGCATCCATAACGTACGATCGACCTTCTTCATCCACCAATTCCTGGCCCCTCTCGTCCCACCCGCCACCGCTCCATCCCCGTTCCTGAGATCCGGACTATCAGCAAAAATGTCGACCTGTCGAGGCATATGAGGAGTCTTCTTGTCGTCTTTGGGGGACGCACGTTCCCCCTGACTCTGCGGTTCATCCTCATCCGCTAACTCCAACAAGCGTTCGGCCGCCTGTTCGGCCTGAAAAGCCTGATCCCTCAACGCATCGTCGACGATCGGTTCCGGCACAAGCAAAATTAGACTTCCATTCGTCCCCTTCTTCCCGACCGCCGCCGGCGTCACAGGTGTCGATTCGGACCCACCACCACCGCTGGCCTTGACGACCTCGTCGATGTTGTGGATTTTATTCGTCGCTTCAGAGCCATCGAGGCTGCTCAATTTGCGTCGGCTCGGCGGCGATCGCGAGCCTTGATCGACGGGGAGATGGGTAGGCGAACCAAGAGGAGAGTGGACGGGGATCCGGGAATGCCGTCTGGACCCCGTTGAGGAAGGTGGGTGGACCGGTGGAGGTCTAGATGGCGTTGTCGCGACCAAAGGTGGGGATGCAGGTGGAGGAGCAGCGGGAGCCGCCGAAGGCGTGCTCGGTAAAGAGGTCGACTGAGTCTTCGTCGTCTCGGGCGACGATGAAGATACGGGGAGGGTATCGACGGGATCACCGTCCGCTAGCGCCTCCTTCGCCGACTTGGCCTGCTTAACCATATCCCTGATACTGGGCCGTCCCGCAGATCTCCCCAAAGCCGGCCCACTGACCGACCTCGTTCCTGCACTCGCACCCGCCGCCGTAGCCTTACTCGGATCACTCTTTTCCAACTGCTTCCTCATCGTCCCGTCGAGACTTGCCAGGATCTTGTCCCCTAGTCGTGGCCATATCTCCTTGAGTGTCCAGAAGACCTTCCGCATCGTCTCCTTGACGACCAAACTCGAATCATGCAAACCCTTCTTGACGCACTTCTCCAACTCGTCCAGTCCATTCGTATGCTCGATAGCATGCTTGGATCGTACGGCATGCAATCCGACGAACGTCATGACGTGAGCGGCGGCAAAGTTGCGGGCCGAGACGATCTTGTCGTTCATTGCGATCCACAGGAGTTGCAGCATCTTGTGGTGGTAGGCCAGATGCGTGAGGAGTGAGGTGACCGACGCTTGGGAAGCTGTAGCCACGAGCTTCTTCGTTCCTCCCGCCATGGACAGGCAGTGCGCCATGAGATGATCGAGAAAATAGAGGTCGAGCGAATGTCTCAGCGTCGAAGCGAGTTCCGAGATCAACGCCAGTGCTGAAACAGCGACCGTCGTCCTCAACGACGAAGCCGTCTTCATGATCCCCTCCAGAGCACCCTTGAGACCGACAAGCAAGCTCTCGAGGTAGTCCCTCGGAGCGTTCCCTTTGATCATCCCTCGGATCCGAGCGACCGACTTATCCCGCTCGATCCAGTTTAACTCTGTCTCTTTCCCTTCGAAGCAACCCTTCATCCCTTCAAACTCGTGCAGGACATCTCGATCACTCGCCATGTAGACCGGGTGGATTTCGGCGGGCGGGGCGTGTACAGAAGAAGGATCGGAGGGGAAGGCCGCGGATGGTAACGACGCAGCGAGGGAAGCGCCTGTAGGGGGACCTCCACTTGGTCTTCGCAATACCCGCGGAGGCAATGTCGAGGCCGAAGGCGACCTGCTCGCTACGGAAAGGGCCGAGCCCGATCGTTCGCTCTTGGCTCCCTCGCTCGGGCCCGACGGCCCAGCCTGGCCCAAACTTGTCCCACTCGACCTCCTCTGCATCTCGGCAGCGGATGCTCCACCCAGCACAGCCGCCAAAACGGTCTCTTGTGACTTCTTCCCCACGTCCAACGTGATCATGGCCTTCTTAAGGTCAGCGCGAGCGGCGGGCGTGACCGAGTCGGAGGCGAAGATTTTGATCGTCGTCGACAGCGCCAACGTCCGGACGGTCGGATCCGAGTCGGACAACAAAGGCAAGAGGAAGGCTGTGAAAGGCCTCAGAGGCGCCAGAGGAGGGTGTGCTGGGTCTCGGAGAGTTGAGAGGACGTGTAGGGCCTGCGATCGGGGGACGAGAGGTTAAGTCTGCGAACCCGGTTTGCGTGGACGACGCAAAGAGGTGCTTACCTGTTCACGAGCTTTGGGGCTCTTGGAATGGAACCCCAATTCTTGTATCCTCGCCTCCCACAGCTGCCACGGTCCTTCCTTGTCCTTACTCGGCCCTGTGCCGGCGTTGACACCCAGCTCCAACGAGGTCCTAGCGGCGCCAACGATCGCCGCCTTGGCCAGGTCGCGCACCTGGACCTTGGTGTCGGCGAGCTTGTCGAGGGGCAGCAAATTGAGAAAGGTTTGTTTGAGTACATGGGCCAGGTGATTGGTCATAGAAGCGCTCGGAGTTGAGGTCGATGTGGAGGGATACTGGTCCGAAGCGACAGTGTCGAAGCGAGCAAAGTAGTCGGGCAGACATGTCAGGGCGGCGGTGGAGAGGAACGAATTGGCATGCTTGAGCGACGCTTTGATAGGCGGTATCAGTCGTTCAAGGTCATCGATCGAGATGGCGTGGGATGTCTGAGATGGGAGCAGGGTGACATGGTCAGTCCCGCTCTTGGAGGTTCGATCCTCTCGGACATGGCGTCGGTCGTCTCACCTCGTCGTCCTGGCTTTGCAAGAATTGATGCAACTGGTGAAAGCCCTGTATCCGCTTGTCGGTGTCTATGACGCGCAAGTCCAAGGTTGCGGTGCGACGCGTGGCACGAGCATTCGACGAGGGAGAGGAGACGAGTGGGGCAACGTCGCACAGGAGATCGACCGAGTCAGTACATGCCCTTGACCCAGCTCAAACGTCAAGTGAGGTGACTAACCTGCCAGCTCGAGCAGAGGCTCAATCTCCGACAGAGCCATGGCTTCGTCCAGCGGTGAGCGATTGCCTGGTGTCGCTGTGGTGGGCGTGATGTTGACCCGGCCAAACAGGGGGCCCATCGCGCTGATGACGCGCGCCGTGGCCCAGCTTCCACGCGCTTACTAATCACCCAAGCCGCCGACCGCACCGGTTTGAATCGTGAAGGGAGCGCCTGGCTGGGCTTGGTGGCCCGCGTCGCCCGCCCCCGCCCGCTGCCGGTGATCGATTCGCCCGAGGTCCAGTGCTCCACTGCTCCTGCAGCGCTCGTGCCCGGCGCCTGATTGGCGTGGGTGGGGTTGTCTTGCGAAGCGGGTTCGGGTTTCAATTCTGCCTCTCACCCCCCGTTCCCGTGTGCGTTGGCGTTCCAAATCCAGTCGCAAACTCGGAATAGGGATTACCCTTCTTCGACCTACACCTCCCCCTCTTCAGCACCACACCCACCCTACTGCCATGCTCTGTCGTTCGTCCGCCGCCGCTTCCGCCTCGTCGATCGGACGCGCTTTGACCCAACGAGTCATCGCCTCGTCGTCGTCGTCGTCCTCCACGACGACCTCGGTCCCCTCGACGTCCACCTCGGTCCGCGCCTACTCGGCCTTGAACCCGGTCGCCAAAGCGAACGTCGACTACCTCGAACCGACCCATTCGGACGAAAACCCTTCGAAAGAGGTGCAGTCCCGCCTGGCCAAGTACGCCTCCGTGACGCTGGCGACCTACTCCCGTCCTCCCTTCATCCTCTCGAGAGGGG
The DNA here is from genome assembly GCA_022702605.1 of Microbotryum scabiosae. NCBI lineage: Eukaryota > Fungi > Basidiomycota > Microbotryomycetes > Microbotryales > Microbotryaceae > Microbotryum > Microbotryum scabiosae. Next base: position 454,298 of record JAHWDV010000014.1, on the reverse strand, counting down.
ACAAGTGCACGCTCTGGGATTCGGAGGGGCGCGAGTATCTCGATCTTTCCGGTGGGATCGCCGTCAACGCTTTGGGTCATGCCGATAAGGGCGTTCAGAAAGTCTTGACCAAGCAATCCGGGTTGCTCGTGCACAACTCCAACTTGTACCACAACGAATGGGCGGGGGAACTCGCGTACCTCTTGGTCGAACAAACGAAGCGACATGGTGGGATGGGTTTCACTCCCGGATCGCACGAAGGCATGAAACCGACCGACAAGACCTCGGGGCTCAAAGTCTTTTTCTCCAACTCGGGCACCGAGGCCAACGAAGGCGCGCTCAAGTTCGTGCGCAAGTACGGCAAAGGCTCGAAGGGCAACCTCAAGGCCGTCACCGACTCGAGGGGACAGAAGCAAGCCAAGGTCACCGGACACACGGACAAGGTTGAGATCGTCTCGTTCCGCGATGGCTTCCATGGTCGATCCTTGGGTGCTCTGTCGGTTACCTGGCAGGAGAAGTACCAGGCACCCTTCGCCCCTCTCGTCCCAGGGATCGTACCTGCCGAATTGAATGATATCGAGGCTCTTCAAACGGTGATTAATGAAAAGACATGCGGTGTCATCGTCGAGCCCATCCAGGTCAGTTTGCGCCCCGAGCGAGGGCTTTTGACTCGGAGGTTCCCATTTTGAGTCATCCGCATCTCTTGACCGCATCGAAACAGGGAGAAGGCGGTATCCTCGAAGCCACACCCGATTTCTTGAAGGCATTAAGGAAGCGATGCGATGAGGTTGGAGCGTTGCTCATCTTTGATGAGATCCAGGTATGTGTGTGTGCCCTGAGCTGTGCTCGCTTGAACTCTTGGCTGACAGCCTTTTTCTTTTCGGCATCAATGCAGTGCGGTCTCGGTCGAACGGGATCACTCTGGGCCCATGGATCGTTGCCGGTGGATTGCCACCCCGATATTGTCACCATGGCCAAGCCTTTGGCCAATGTGAGTCGGGTCCTCTGAAGTCGTCGCTTCCCGGCTCCAGACTGATCTGACATTCCCTCCACTCTGACCGTAGGGTGTACCTATCGGAGCCATCCTGATGAAGGACAGGGTTGCGGACGTGATCAAGATCGGTGACCACGGCACCACTTTCGGAGGAGGACCATTGCAAACCCGAGTCGCGCACCACGTCCTCGGACGAATCAGCGAACCCGCCTTCCTCGAGAACGTCACCTCGACGTCAAAAGTCCTCCGACAACGACTGGCGAACCTACCAGGCTTGTTCCCTCGCTTGATCGCTGGTCCTCCGAGGGGCCGTGGATTGATCATGGGTATCCCATTGACGAGGGACGAATATGTTCAACGTGTGCTCAAGCTCTCGAGGGAGAGGGGTGTCTTGTTGCTTGGGTGCGGGAAGAGCACCGTTCGATTCGTGCCGAGTCTCATCATCACAAAGGAGGAGATCGAGAAGGCCATGGATGTTTTGGAGAGCTGTTTGGTGGTGGTCAACCGTCAGGCCGAAGGGGTATAAGGCGAGATATTTATGAAGGTACTAGCTTACATTCTTGGGTTCGATCACGTTTTTTTTTTCGTGTCGTTCAACCGTTATAGATTTCGTTTCACGTTTAGTGCTTTACTCTGTTATGCTTCCTGTGTTTTCGTGTAGTACCAGTCATCATACATATGCTATACAGGCATTTCGTCGTCGTACCCTATCGAGCTTTTTTTGTAGCACCTCTTGCAGCTTACTACGCCAGAAAAGCCTCCGATCGAGAGCCTCGACGGGGTCACGTGTCCTCGGTACTCAAGTGATCGATCGATCTAGTCCACTCTATGCCGGTTCCGTTGGGACCAGGGCAAACGATTGCGGTGGACTTTCAGAGGTGTGAGCCGACGATCTTGGCACAAGGATGTGCAGAACTCTTTTTCCACTTTGTAACTCCCCGATGGGGTGTATCGAAGCAGATTGACTCGGACAGGGATCCATAGTGGACGTCAGCGATCTGGCGGGTTTTCTTCGAGGGGCTCAGCACCACTCTTCTCTTGAGTACGAGCTTTCATTCCCAGACAGTTGGTCGCATCGAGTGAAAGCATCGAGATTTGAACGCAGTGATGCGACAGGTTATCAATGAACGACCAGACAAATTGGCCCGAACAACTGCCATTTATTGTACATGCACTGAACTCTACAAAGAGTGCGACGACGGGATTCGCCCCATAGTACGCATGTTGCCATTCCACCGACGAATACTCCTGGATGGGCAAAGGCGCGTGTAGGAACGCCGAATGAAGAACTACTACAACACGGTGTTGTTACGCGGACACAAATGCGCTCGGAACAACATCCTGAAAGCGCGCGGAGCCCATGCCTTTGTAAGGTTCGGCAGCCACTCGTTTCTCACAAAGAACCTCAGTGTCTACATGTCTCCCTTTCTTATCTCCAGATCTCCTTAAATAGCGATCCGTATCTCTCTTCTCTTTTTTCCTCTTGGATCATCCTTCACTGGACCCAACTCTCCTCACTTGACAATTGACTGGTTTCAGGACTGTCTTCATCGTCAAGCGCCATCGAGAGTAATATCGAGGAACTTGCTTTTACTTACGCTTTCCGCTGAGTAATCTGGGTTCCTTAAAGCGTTTTATGCGAAAGAAACGGAAGGCCGAGAACAATGGGGACTACTCGCGATCGCCTTAGGAAGTCTCTTTTTGGTAAAGACCGGAAACATACCAGCGGATTCTCGTCGGATCCTTTGGAACCGATCACCGAAACGGCTTATCTCCGGGCGTTTACTCAGGCGTCCAAGGGTCGCCTCATGTCTTTGTGACACTACCCAAGGGGATTTTAGTGGATATGGTCGAGTCTGTTGCAGGGTCGACGAGTCCTACACTACTGGCTTAGCCAGTGTACTTAAATGCATCTCCTCCGTCTTTTCGAAGATTTCTAGCCCTTAATACAATTATGCTGTTATTCAAACCAATTAGATAAATAATAAAAAGGGGCTGCGCCCGCCCGCGGAAGTGGACAACGGGCCGGTATTTTTCGAACGCACGGGTTACTCTCCTGCAGCTTGGTTGTACGCGTTACAGCTGGGCGCTAAACTCTTGACTTGTGTTGCGTGGAAGTTTGGGTGTATGTTTTGGTTCGAGTAGGTATTAGGCGCCCAGCTGTAACGTGTACGACCAAGCTACAGGAGATTAACCCGTGCATTCGAAAAGACCGGCCCGAGGCGTTGTCCCCTTCGAAAGCCTGATCTCAACGTGGGGAGCCTTCAAAACACCAGGGCCGGGGGGACGAGGGGATCCTCGACCGTCGTGGAATCTGATTCGGTATCGCTATGAAGCTAAACATCTTAGGACACCTTGGTTGACTAAGGTCGATGCATGTGAGGAATATGATTGTTGCAGTCGAAAGTGGGGCAGGGAGGTATGGTGGCCATTCATGATTCGGGTGGCTTTGAAAGTTGGTCCGCTCGGGTTCACGACGTTGCTTTACTCCACTTTAGAGCTCCAGCATGAACCTCCGTGCAACGTGATCTTGTGCCTCGCGAGCCAAAAATTTACTCCTATAATCCTTACCCAATTCCGAGACCCTCTTGCAATGCTCATGAGTCCGATCAACGGTCTCTGCCGCGCACGTGATGAGCTTTCGTGCTCAATTGGACCGGCATGCCTTTGCCTGCTCGGAGCCGTGCAGATGCACTATTACCCAGTGACTGGAAGATGCTACTTTGAGTTTTCCAAGCAGTTGAAACTAGAAGCAAATATTTGGCAGTCGGTGCAAACCCTCCGCTCGGATCTTGCGATTCGGCTGACACCGCGCGTCTGTTTCACCTCAAATCCACGCGGTGAGAGCGGCGCTGCAGGAAATCTGCAGGACGAGCCCGTCAGCGTGACGGTCTCGGTCCGATTGTGCTCGCCTTGCCGCCTTGTCTCGTCTCGTTCTCGTGCTCTACGCTTATAGTTCTTGGCCGCTCGCCGCAAGAGTTGGACCGTTCGTGACTTACCGACTCGTTCACACTCCACCTTTGTGGAGGATCCACCAACACGCCCTACGGCGGCCATGCACACGCGCACTCGGTCGCGGTCGAGCTCCGTCTCTGGCTCCCCCTCCAAGCTCCATCACGGTGCCGGTTCCAGCCTCCGCTCGCCGACGACGGGGGTCAGTTCCAGCTCCGTCTCGACCTCGCAGCCACATTCGTACCGGGTCCCCATCATCGGACATAGCAGTTCGCACAGTACCTCTCCCGGGCTCAATGGCTCCGGCGCATCGGGCAGCAATAGTCACAGCAATGCCCACGGCAACGGCAACGGCACCAACGGCAACAATAGCAAAGCAAGTCGATCCCCGTCCATGACCCCCCGTCTCTCGATCCGTACCCCAGCCATGATGCTCCATTCCCACCCAACCTCGTTCGACCGCTACCTCCGATCCCCCTTCTCCTCCTTCTTCGCCAGACGAGCCCGTTCGTCGCGCCGCACGTTGCTCTACCTGCTCCTCCTCCTCCTCACGAGCTGGTTCCTCCTCTCGCGACCTTCGACGACGAATGACCTCGTCAAACTCAAGGCACTCGAAGCGGCATGTCGCATTTTTCCTTGGACGAAGGACTGTCTAGGCGTACATTCCCCCTTTGATTACCTCCATTTCGAAAGGGAGTCGGGTTACTTGATGTACCCTGCTCACGAGGCGAGGAAATCGACAGAGGGAACTTCGGACGATTCGAGCTCTGGAACCGAGGCGAGGTATTTGGGGTCGAGGAAGAAGGTTTTAGCGAACAAGGGAGAGAACATTGCTGCAACTTCCCAACCTCATCCGATTCATCTGCTGATGGATTCGGCCAAGAGGATGTGGACGAGAAAGGTCGAACGACAGAGCAAGACCTTGAGAGAGGCAGTCGAGGTGAGTTGCTCTGTTCAGGTGGCTACAAGAATTGCAAGAGAGCGATATGGTGGACTAACGGTCTCTTTCTGACCGCAGGAATATGAACGACGTTACAACCGACGGCCACCGAAGGGTTTTGCCGATTGGTGGTGGTACGCCAAAGGGCACGACTTTCTCCTCGTCGACGAATTCGATTCGCTCAACGACAACATACTACCCCTCCTCGCGATACCTTCGAGCGTCATACGACAACGAGCGGAAAGGATTCAACACGATGCAGACTTTTGGATCCAGGACAAGACATTTACGTTGCAATTGTCTGGAGGGGGCAAGGGCGTGGAGGCTTCCGGTCCGATGGCGATCCATGTCGATCGACCGAATCAGATGAAGCAGCTTATTCAACCGATTGCGAAGTATTTACCGGATATGAATTTGACATTTACGGGCCATGATAATCCTTGTGAGTTCCTGTGGCTGATGTTCGTTTAAGGAAAATGGGGCTGATCGAGTTGATGTGAATGTCTCCGAAGGGATCGTGATGAGTGGGGAAGCAAGAGAACAGCATGTGCGGAGTGCGAAAGCGGGACAATGTGGGTGGACACTTCTCCAAAGCAGAAGCCAGCCAAGAACTGACTCGTTCATTGCTCCTCTCCTAAGACGTACCCAAGAAGTTCTTGACGGATCCCATCGACGACTGGAAGTACGATGGGTGGGCGCAAAGCTGTCCCCCAAACTCGCCCATGCGCAAAGCCGCTCGCTTCTCGGAACGACTCAAAGACCAAGCCAAAGCAAAACCGCCCACCCAGAAAAGCCTCATCCACGACCACGTCCAAGCGATGGACGTTTGCTCCCACCCCGAACGGCAAACCCTTCACGGCTTCACGTTGTGGGACGGCCCTCGCTGCGGTTTGGTCTACCCTTTGTTCGCGATGACGTCGACGTTGATGCATTCCGATATATTGGTCCCTCCTATTGATCAGTACGATCGACCTGTGGGCAATGATCCGAAGTGGGAGGAGAAGAAGAGGGACAAGGTTGTGTGGAGGGGGTCGACGACGGGGGCGGATCTGAATTTGGCTTGGATGAGGGATTACTCGCAGAGGCCGAGGTTGTGTCGATGTGAGTTGCACGGAGATCGGGATGCCAAGCACTCGTGGGTACTGACCCCGTCTACTTCCCATTTTGCACCATCCACAGTACCGGCGCAGAAAGGCCCCATCACCCTCACCTACGCCCCGAACGACAAATCTGGCCAACTCGGTCCTACGCAGGAATTCACCGCGGACAAGCGCACCCTCGCGAAAGAATGGTTCGACTTTCAATTCCTCGGCAAACCTGAGCAATGCGGTGATGCGGTCGCGTGCGCCGAATTCGCCAAGGAGTTCACGTGGTCTGAATTTATGGGCCAGGACGAGCAGAATGAGTACAAGTATGTAATTGATGTGGATGGGAATGGGGTGAGTTTGACTGGGCGACATCTATAGATTGCGGTGTACGAACGCCTGATGTATGGTTTCTGAGCGATCTCACAGTGGTCTGGACGTTTTCATCGCTTGCTATCGACCAACTCACTCGTGTTCAAGAGTACCATCTTTCCCGAGTGGTATCGCGACCATATCCAGCCTTGGCTACAGTACGCTATGTCTCTCTCTACCGCACCTTCCAAGGCCTCTCAACTGACCCTCCTTTCACTTTTCCCCATAGCTACGTCCCCATCTCACCGGACTACAACGATCTCTGGGAAGTGATGGCCTTCTTCAAAGGCGACGAGAATGGGAAGGGCGAACATGATGCGTTGGCGAAGGAGATTGCGATGGCCGGCAAGGAGTTCGCCAAGACGTGTTGGAGGATGGAGGATATGAGGATCTGTGAGTTGGTCGAATGTGCTTTGTGAGGGAGAATGTTGTGCTGATTTTTGGGTTTGATGTGTGTGTGTGTGTGTGTGTGTGTGTGTGTGTGTGTGTGTGTGTGTGTCTGCGCAGATACTTATCGATTGTTACTTGAGGTGAGTGCTGCGCGGGTGCGACGTTCTTTTTGCCCCGAGGATGGAAGACTGACTCTCTTCACCAACGATCCTTGTACTTGCGACAGTACGCTCGTGTTCTGTACCGTGACGACGATAACCCGACTTCGATGGACATGTAATACGGTGGCGGGCGTTTGATGAACTCATTATCCAAGTGACCTAGGGAGGTGTCAAGTTGTAGTTCCGAGTTGGCGCGGGAGCCCTATTTTAGTTAGAGGGTGTGCGTGTTGTACAGGTAGTTTCTTCTTCTTCTGATTCTAGGGTTCATCTTGCATCTTGCAGTTTCTCATTTCAGCTGTTTCAAGTTGCCTCGAGTCGTCTGTCGGCGCACTGTGGTCCAGGTCCCAGCTTATCGAGGCATTAAGCATTAGGAAAGGCGCCTCAATTCGTTGCCTTTCGAATGCTTTGATCAGCTCCGCGCAGTGCCGGCCATCGCACCATCGCAGTCGCACTCGCTTGCTCACTCACTCGGTCGCACCGCGCACCGCGACTCCTTCCCACCCACCCACTACCCACCACCCCTCACCAACCCCACCTCAACGATGGCCGTCCCCTCCGCCGCGCCCGCCTTCTCCGCCCCCTTCCCCCTCGAACCCGAATCCTCTTCCTACGCCTCGAGGCTGCCCAGTTTCCTCGCGCCCGTCGGCGGCTTGTTGGATCGGTTCAACAGTGCTCGCGATGCGCTCAACTTGCCCGATCCTGGCAAGGCCGAGGATTTGGCGCGTGAAGTCAAGAGTGAGTCTGAGCGTTTATGGTGGAATGCATATTCGGTAGGGGTCGATCATCTGCGCGGTCTTGAGAACGGGTGACGGACCGGCCAATTTGGAGGGAATGGGGACAAGGACGCGGGCGAATGACGGAGGGAGCATTTGAGGGCCCGGCATCCACACGCCCTACACGTCTCCCATTCCACATCGCAGAAGTACACTTCTACTGACATTGCTGCACTTCTTCCCGACCAGACGTGCACTACGCGAACTTTGCCTTTGACGGCGCCCGAGCGGACCTGTCCAAGACGCTGTCCCAGATGCCCGCGTTCCAGGTCACGCACTCGTTCACGACCGGAGCACAGGGGCAGATGGGGCCTTCGCCTGGGACCTACTCGTTCGGGGCTGTGTATGCGACCAATGAGGTGCGTTCGGGGAGTCGAGCTTGCGGGAGCGCAGGCTGGGCGAGGAGGAGCCAGGGACTCGAGCGAGCGAGAGTTTCTCCCACGTCTGGATGAACGATGGAGCTGATCATCTCCTTACCTTGAACTATTTGACAACAGAACCTGATGCAAGGCTCGATCGATAACGAAGGCTCCGTCAACGGCCGACTGAACCATACCTGGTCACCCGCCGCACTCACAAAACTTGGCATCAACGTGAGTTTTCATTTCCCCCATTCATCATACGCACTCAAAAAACCAAGTGACTGACCCCCGCACCGAAACCCCATTTGTACAGCTCCAACGGTCGCCGACGTCGCCATCCATGTTCACGATCGAGCACGACCACATCGGCAAAGACTTCACCCTTGGCCTCAAGGCCTACAACCCTTCGCCCGCCGATCTGACGGGCACCTACATCGCACAGTACCTCCAGTCCCTCACACCCCATTTCGCGCTCGGTGCCGAAGCGCTGTACCAACGACCGACACCCCAGATCGAAGAGGTCGTGCTCGGGTACATGGTCAAACTCCACGACGTCAAGAAAGACCTCTCCGGACAACCCCTCGCCGGATCATGGATCGCCTCGGCGCAATTGATGAGCCAAGGCGTCTTGCAAGCGACGTATTGGAAAAAATTGGCCGAACGCGTCGACGCCGCCGTCGATCTCACCGTCCTTCCTGCCGTGGACCCGTCGCAGAGGAAAGCCATTGCCACGGCCGGTGTCAAGTACGATTTCAGGATGTCGACGTTCCGAGGGCAGGTCGATTCGGATGGCAAGGTCGGCGCGTTGCTCGAGCAGAGGCTCAGTCCGTTGTTTGCGTTATTGATTTCGGGAGAGATGGGTAAGCGCATTCGCCCTTGTTCGGCCCGTTCTTTTGGCTGGAGTGTCTAGCTTCTTGTGGGAGGTAGTCCCAGATTGGGACGTTATGGCTGACCGACTTATCTTCCCACCTTGTCCGCCTTTCAGATCACAAGACGAATAAGTCCAAGTTCGGTCTCGGTGTCATGGTCGAGTCCGCATCGGACGAGACGATCGCCGCGGCCGAAGCCGCCTCACAGGCCGCCGCTCAAGCTCAGGGTCGACCCATGTAACTAAAGTGAAAACGAAAAGACACATGATCAGGAAGCATCGAGAACGGAGGAAGGAAGGAGGGTACGTCGGACGTTGGTGAGGAGCGAGACGGTCGAGAGGAGGACTTCTAGCTCGTTGCGGCATGTCTTTTCAATACCTTTCATGTCACAAGTATTCTCGTGCCTGTCATTTCGTCAATCCTCCACTCTTTCTGTTTTTGCCCGCTCCTTCTTCTAGACTTTTCTGTGTATTTTCTCTCGTCAGAATGAGATTCCCTCCAGCCCACCTCAACTCGCACATCTCTCTCTCTCTCGCTCGCTCGCTCTCGGCTGCAGTTGGAAGTCTAGTTATGGCGTGAAAAAGAATTGGTAATGCTATTTCTCCCCCTACCAAAAGTAATGCTGGCACACATACACACACACACACAGTGATCCCCATCCCTCTTGTTGCCTACTTCGCTGTGAGTCCTTCATCCTACGATGCGCCAACGTTTTTTTTTTGAATTGGTTCGAGGTGAACGAAAGAAGAGATAAGGACCGGATGTCTATGAGGGCGTTTATTGCTGGTACGACCAAGTTTGCTTCAAGAGACCATCCCCCGTTGCGAGCCTGCACGTATCCAGAATCAAAGGAGACCGATACCTCTCCGGATCAGTAAACCCACCACAATGCAGATCCCGTGGAGGTTGGGGCACCTCCCGACACCGAACATACCTGTTGAGCGCATCATCGGAATCGCCCGTCTCACGCAAAGAACCCTGGAACGCGTACGTGACGTTCGAACCGGTCATCTTGCCCTCGTCGTCGACTTCGGCGATCGTGATTTGCACCGAGGCGTGGTCCTTGGCGGTGATGAGACGGTTCGTCGCGCTGCACTTGCGCGGGACGTAGAGGTCGACGACTTGGCCCTGAATGGAGTGAGAGGGGAGGGGTTAGTGGATGTCGCTGTAGGTGGGGTCTGCGCAGGCACTGTAACGTACTTGATCGTTTTGCATGATGGAGTGATCTGTGGAGAGGGGGGGGGGGGGCAAGCAAGGGAGGTGTAAGGTGTGGTCAGTACAAGGCAATGATTTTGATAGTTGATGTTGGGGTATGTCGGTCGTGTGTATGTAGGCGCTGTGCGTATTATCCGAACGCCCAGCACCACCCATGTTCGTCCCCCCAAGCCGCATGCACCACCACATTCACCACTACTCCCCCGGCCTCGGCCCGACTTCGCAATTCGTGGCCGGGCCGGCTGTTCGCGCGGCCCAAGCCCACCCATTCCCACACTCTACGGACCATCCCCATTCCCTCCTGGCAGGTCGACCATCATCCCAATTACAACGAGAATTCCATCGTCAATCCCACGCCTACGACCCTCGCGTAGATCTCCCGTTCCAACGCCAACGCCCCACGGTCCCCTTCCTCCACGCCGCCCGACGCTTTTTTACCCTCGCCCAAAACCGGGGAGGGGGGCCATCTTGCAACCAACGGTCCCTATCCCGTCCATACAGTTGGCTGCCAGCGTCCTCGTCTACAGTCGACGGTGTCGTAGAAGGGCGATGAAGGGCTTACATAAAGTGGTGTTAAAGGGTGGTGGAGTGGTGGACGTGGAGTTGTATAGGCAGGAGGCAGCTTAGCAAAGGCGCGCGGTGGTCTGGCGCGCGGGTTGGCGGTGCAATTCATGGTTTGTAAATGCTGGCTTTGGAGCGCTTCGAGGTTGGTAATGCCAAACGGGTCATTTCTAGTCTGGCCGATTTTGGGCGATTCTGCTTGGAACAAGGGGTGGAAAGCCGTGTTCTACTCTGGCCTACAACGAATTTGAAACTGTTTTTTGAGATGACTTAAACCCGGTTGCTAGGCTCACGTAGTCCAGTGAAGTGTTCAAAGTGGACCTTCTGCCCCCCGGCCCCCCTGTCTCAACTCTCAGGCGACCGGCGGCCCCGCCAAAAAGCGTGATGGGCATGCATGCGTGTGGGGCGAAAGTCGGTCAGTCGCGGGCGCGTTCCGAGGACTCGTTTCCGTCCATTCTTCGCTCCTCCTTGTCACCCCACCCGTCTCAGCCAGCCGAATGGCCGTGGTTACAACACCACAAAATGGATCCAACGTGTCCACGCCCAACACCGGCAACAACACGACCGACGTAGTCGAGCAAGCTGAAGGGGACAAGCCGGTGCTGCCCCTTGACGACAAGCCGACGACGAGCGCCTTGCCGGAGGACTCGGCACCGATCGATGTGGACCTTGAGCATGTCAAGATGGGTTCCGTAGGCAACGAAGAAAGCAGGGAAGAAATAGCACCGATGGTCATCGCACCAACTCCTACACCACCCCCTCCACCACCACCGCCTCGCGAGCCGACCCCGATCGACCTCGGCCCCCGGACTCTACCTACCTCAAGCAGGTCCACAAACGCCGACGGCACTATACCACCATCCCTTCCTCATCGAACTCCAACAACAGATCCTACACGATCGAACCCCTTCTCTACGTACCTCATTCTACGCCGATCCATGCCTTCTCGTCCTCGCTCGACGGTTCGCACCTCTACACCGGTTCAGCCGACGGTTACATCCGACGCTATTCCCTCCCTGCTTCGTTGAACCCTTCCCAATTGGCCCAGTTGGGGCCCAACTATACCTCTTCTTCGTCCACCTCGTCTTCGGTTCATGCGTTGTCGTCGGTGTTGGCTTCGACGTTGGGTGGTGGGGTTGGCTCATCTGTGGATGGAATGGGTTTGGTGGTAGGCGCTGCGCATACACCGCTGTTGAATAGGATGGGGAGGTATCCCGTCCTCAGAGGGTATTGGGAGAATGAAGCGCCTCCTTCTCCTTCCTCCTCCTCCGTAGCACCTCCACCCGCGCCGCCGAATCCCTCCACCTCATCAGCACCCGATTCAGCATCCCCATCGAATTGGATCCAAGATCGTCTCTGGTCCAGTCGCACCCAAGGCGGTCAACCAAGACAGATTGAATTCGGTCCCAAGAGTAAAGCATGGAACAAAGCTTCGGTCGTGTATTCCTTGCAAATCAACCAGGAGGACTTGTGGGGTGTTTCAGGGACGGCGGTCAGTTTGCTTGAGATCGGGATCATCGTGAAGCCCAGGATGAGGCTGATTATGTTGGGAGCGTGGCTTTCAGTTCGGTACCATCAACCTCTTCACGATTCGTCATGATCAAGGGCAAATACGTCATGTGTTCCCCTCCTCCACCTCCTCTTCAACACTAGGCCACTCCCCTTCCTCCCCCGTCTCCGTCCTCCATCTAACGAAGGACGAGAAGAGACTATGGAGTGGGGGATGGGATGGGCAGGTGTTGGAATGGGATGTCGATGTGGGGAAGGCGGTGAGGAGATTTGGGCAGGGGCATGATGCGCAAATTAGCTCGGTGCAGGCGAGGCCGGTGGAGAGTTGGGGAGGGGGAGGGGCAAGAGATGGGGATAACGATAACGATGAGGATGAGGGGATTATGGAGGTGGATGAGAGTGAGGAGGAGGAGGAGCAGAGTGATGAGGAGCAGAGCCAGAGGAAGAAGACGAAGATGAGGGATGTTGATAAGGCGAAGACGAATGGAAATGGCAATGGCACGAAAGAGACGCCCGCAATCGATGTAGAGGAAGAAGAAGAGGACAAGGCGACGACAACAACACAAACAAAGGAGGAATCGACAGCTGAAGAGGACGACGTCGATGCTGAAGGTGATGTCGATGCCGATGAGGAGTTTGACGAAGAAGCTTTATTGGGCGGCGTATCCGGTAACGCCAATAGAACATCAGCGACGAACGCTTTCTCGTCCACTTCAACCAAGATCACCATCCCCATCAAGCCCAAATCTACAGGATCCTCCTTGCTCGTCCCAAAAATCAAGAAAACGACGTCGATTCCCATCTGGGGAACACAACCTGATGCTTCAACGTCCATGCGGGGGAAGATGAGTGACGATGTGTTCATGTCGACGAGTTTGGATGGCCAGGTGTTGATTTGGGATACGAGGGTCAAGGACGCGAATGTGGTGAGGTTGCCAAGTAGTGGGAGGTATGGGATGTGGTGCGCTTCGGTGAGTCGGTTGGGGCTCATATGAGGTGATTGAACAGTATTGACTTACCGTATTTTCGAAACCTTTAGGCGACCTGGTCCCCCGACGGTAACCAAATTTACGTCGGACGCCACCACCCCTTAGTGGACATTTACGACCTACGCCATTGTTTCCCACGTTCTCCAACGCTCCAAACCCTTCGTTTACCCCTCGCTTCAGGACCCGTCACAGCCATAACGACCTTGGGGACATCGGGAAGGAGGTTGATCACGGCGAGTTTTGATAATGTGAGGATGTGGGATTTAGGGGAGGAAGTTGAGGCGAAGGCGAAGAGTCGGCTAGTGTTGGGGCATTATGGGGGGGTCGTGTCGCACCTTTGTACGTTCGTGTGCTTTATGACTCGGGGGCTAGAAGTGGGGTGGTTTACTGATGTTTGCCCACGCTGTTCGTTCGGATAGGGATTGACCCTTTGGAACGATACATGATCACCACTTCGGGGAATCGAGGCTGGGACGGCACGAGCACGGACTTGATGATCGTACATGAGATCAAGGCGTGATGGATGATGGAAGTGATCTCTGTGCTGAGTGGGAATTGGGTAAGGTTATTGTTACCAGTAATATTTTTTCATAGGTAGATGGGCTTAGTCTTTGTTGTAATGAAAGGACTCAACGGACGAAAGTGAAACTTCACGTCCAAAGGAGAGATTGCATCATGCGGTATCTACAAGGTGATGTCCGTGTGCGAGAACTCTGAAGAGACGAGAAAATAAAGACGCAACAAGTACGATCACGAAGCCCTCCCTCCCCCCAAAAAAAGGGAGAGAGAAGAACGTCCATTTACTGCTCCAGGTCCGGTCGATGATGGATGTGTGGATGAATGCTTGCTCCGAGTCGAGATGTCTCTCATCTTGAGCTTGCGGGGTCCAGCGAAAGTCCCTTCTTACGACTGGCAATCGTACACAGCGATGCAATCGTTCATGCAAGAGGTCAAAGCCACGCCACTGCGAGAAGTGATCGGAACATGAGCTATGCCCGGAGGTGTGTGTGGGTGCGATGGCAGAGAGGACTTGCTCGTTGGTTTGGTGGGTGCAGGTGGTGATGCATGAACTGAGGAAGAGGAGGTCGGGATCAGAAAATAAATTCTGGGCTAGAGAGGGGTTGCTCGGAAGGTAGGGGCCGATGACCGATCGCCGGCTCGGCGACTCACTTGCACGAGATTCTGAAGTGTGATGAGGGTAGCGAAGCTCGTCAGTTTTGAGGTAGCTACCGGAAAAGCGAGCCTCGGAGAACGTACCCCTGAGTGAGAGCAGTTGAATCGGTAGCTTGAGGGGCAGCGACGACGACTTGGGTCAAGGTCAAAGCGAGCAAAGTGCCGAGGGCACAGACGATCGAGCTATTACGCATGATGAGGAGTTATTTGAAGTGCGGTGAGGTGATGACAAACGATTGGTCGAGGAATGAAGAAGAGAGAAAGAGGTGTGAATCGACCAAGTTGTAAAGTCATATCCATACTGCGCCTTTCAGCCGGCTCGACGTTTCGGCTGCTGGCCGAATCGACCGACGTTCGTTTGATCAAAGCACCTCCTGTTCACCCGCTCACGAGCGCAACCACCGTCCTTCTGCACGGCCGTCGGCCGATCCATGTGGATAACTTATATGGTCAGGTTCCCATCACCTTAAGACCTTGTCACACTGGAATTGAAGCGATTGATAAGCCATGCCGGGATTACCGAGTTTGCTTGTCTCCGGTGCGACCTCAGCACAGGTACTAATTTCATTTGGGTGTGATTACAGTGGATATCTTATCTAATCGTGAACTGAATTATTCATTGCGGAACACGTAAGCCTTGCTTCAAACTTCTTGCTATGGTGATGTCTTCAACTAGAAACAGGGACGAGCAAGTTAACGCATCAGCTTCACGCTCGACCGTGTAGAGCCGATTCAATTCCTCCGGAACGCGACTCGTTTGAAAAGACTTACCTGCAGCCCATGCATCCCCTTGATCTCATCCGCCAAGAGGTCGTTGACGATGCGGTGTTGCTTGATCGTTGACAACCCTTTGAAGGAGGCGTGTTGTATCGAGATGGCGTAAAAGGTGCCACAACCCCCTGTTTGCAACGACGCCGATCACGACCAACATCCGGTTGACCCGAGGCGCGAGTGCCGCGTAGTGAGTGGTGAGCGGGTGCGAGTGCGGGTGCGAGTGCGATCGAAGGTGGTGGGTGAGTTGGGTTGAAGCCAATCCAGTCAGTGGTTCAATCTCGTTCACCAATACAGTACCAACACGTCCCAGCTGACTTACCTGACACATCCTGTACTTGCACTGTCGACCCCTGCAGTGCCTGCTGTAGCTTGCGCTTGAGCGCCAGTTCACCTTCGCTTGTCTCCGTCGATTCGGACGAGGTCGAGTAAGGCCGTGTTGCGCGGGAAACGAAGCGCGTCGCAGGTGTTGATCGAGCGAGGAGACTGAGTCGGAAGGAGTGGGGTATTGTTGTGGCGAGTCGAGACATGATGGGTTGTGGATACTGCAAGGTGTGGTGTGGTAAGCGATGACGAGATGATGAGTGGCGACCAATTGAAATGGGTGCGAAATGTAAGCCCATCCTTCTCCTTTACGAGCCAGAGGACACGATTACTAATGGTCCATTTCCCACTCCGCGAAGGATCTCTCCATCCAGGTCAACAACTCGCGTCCCCGACCCACGCCCACGTCGATAATCGGTCCACATCTTGCGTGATGTACCTCACGAACGCACCCGAGTGAGTCTTTAGCACATCTCTCAGTCGGCTGCCTGTTCGCCTGCCGTCTCTGGGTTGCGCTTTCTCCGGCCCCCGGCCCCACACCCCACCTTCCCGACTTCGTATGCCCGGTGGTCTCTCCCTCGGAGCGTCGGCGGGTCGAGCTGCGTGTTCTCTTCTTCCATTCGCTCTGGAAGCTTTCCCGCCGCCGCCGATTCTCATCGGAATCTTTGGAACCGATCACCGACACGGCCTACCTCCGGGCGTTTACTCAGCCGTCCAAGGGTCGTCTCATGTCTTTGTGACACCACCCAAGGGGGTTTTAGTGGGTATGGTCGCTTCTGTTGCAGGGTCGACGAGTCCTACACTACTGGCCTCAGTGTGCTTAAATGCATCTCCTCCGACTTTTCCGAAGATTTCTAGGCCTTAATACAGTTATGCTGTTATTGAAATCTATTAGATAATAAATAAATAAATAAGGCGCGCTCGGAGCGGGACTGACTTTAACGTGGGGGAAGTAGTTGGGCAGCTTACAACAGGCGCGTAGGTCGCCGCCTCGCTTTCGGGCGACAAGGACCATCGTTGTGCTCTGGCCGCGCCAAGATTGTGGTCATTCGTGCCCATCCCAAGTCCGTCATGTGGTCATGCTTGTGTTGCTGCAAACGACGAGAAGCTTCACAGGACGACGAAACGAGCCCTTATCCTCTTCTAGGCTCACAGCCTCTTTCACCGGTGACAAAGACGACATGCACCCCCACAAAGTCCATCTCAGCCTCGGCTTCGGCCTCGGCATCCTCAGCCGCCCCAAGGACGACGACTGCTACGAGCCTCCCCTTTGGCCATGAACTGCTCGTCAACACGGGCAACGACAAGCATCCCGTCAATCTCATCCTACATGATATTGTCGAGGGTGACGATGCGGTCGGAGGAGGTTATCTCAGTGTCGTGCAGACGAGAACGGGTAAGTCGCGTGCTGGGGACTCGGTTGTTCCGTGAGCTCTCGACGCGACGCGTTGGCGAGAAAAACATCACTGAGCCATACTTTCCGGGATCCTACTCTGTGCAGGGCCAAACAGCAACTTCTCCTCTTTGGATATACTCAAAAGTAAGTTCTGTTTTGTTTCGATGTGATCCGCTGCATTTCGCACAAATTGACGGAGTCTCGGCGGGGCGAATCGGCGATCTTTTGAATCCCCCCGACAGCATCCTCGAGCACGACCCTCAAGATCCCATTTCTCCACATCCTCAACGTCGAGATCGCGCCTTCTTCCACCACCAAGCTCAAGACACTGACGATCAAGGCGATCCATAACCCGAAACCACAACAAAAGCGGAGCAAGTTCGTGCTCTGGTCTTTCCAAGGGACCGTGGACGACTCGTTCAGTGACGAGGAGGATCTTGGACGAGGCTTGGGACCGCAGAATCTCCTCGAAGCTTTCCAGAACGAACTCATCAAGAGGGCTTATCCAGGTTAGCATCCAAACTATCCAGTAGTTTGTGGAATCTGAAGGCTGAAAAGGGCTGGGTCGCCTCACAGAGAGCACCAAGCGACATCGCCGATTCAGGGTCATCGTCAATCCTTATGGGGGCAAAGCCAAGGCGAAGATGATCTGCCATGAGCAGGTCTTGCCTATACTGGGAGCAGCTGGCGCTCACGTTGATGTTGAATGTCAGTCAAGATCATTAATCCTTATTGAGCTCTTATGAATCGAGACTCAACGAGCTCTTCTCTTCCAACTCAGACACTGGACCACCAGGATCACCTACGGATGCCACCGTCCTGGGCCAGAACCACGACTACAAAGCCTACGACGCCCTCATCACCGTCTCCGGTGACGGTATACCTCACCAAATCCTCGACGGACTGTCAAATCGCGATGACGCCCGGGCAGCTCTCGAATC
Organism: Microbotryum scabiosae; assembly: GCA_022702605.1. Classification (NCBI taxonomy): domain Eukaryota; kingdom Fungi; phylum Basidiomycota; class Microbotryomycetes; order Microbotryales; family Microbotryaceae; genus Microbotryum; species Microbotryum scabiosae. Next base: position 436,542 of record JAHWDV010000014.1, on the reverse strand, counting down.
CACGACCCTCGTCACTGTGCCTGCTGGATCAGGTAACGCATTAAACATCAATGCTGTAGGGACGGACCATGTTGAAGACCCGGCGTGGTCGAGTTTGGTGGCGATCAAGGGCAGGAGGACCAAGATGGATCTGTGTTCGTATGTCTCTGGTGGAAAGAGAAGTATTAGCTTCCTGACGCAGGCGATGGGGTTGATGGCTGATATCGGTAAGGCTTTGATACCTCCCCTCAAGCGTAATCTAGACTGGTGCTGACGTTTGGAGCCCGGGGACTTTTGTAGATTTGGGAACGGAGAGTCTGAGATGGATCGGCGACGCTCGATTCACGGTCGGCTACATCCAGGGTAGCGTGCAGAGGAAGAAGTACGCCTTTGAGCTCAGCTTTGAGATTGCCGAATCGCTGGACAAGGTCGACTTGGTACGGAGGCACAACAAGCTCCAAGCGCACTCAAGTAGTTCCGCGACCGCAACGGCACCGACAAAAGAGGAAGAGGAGGTTGGAGGGGATCAGAGATTACCTCCACTTGCGTATGGGACGGATTTGGATCCTCTGCCCGCTCAAGCACAGGAAAGGGTTCACACGGAGATCCCTTCGGCCGGAACGGCGTTGGAAAAGGGGTGGCATACGATCCGTTCCGACTGCATGTGGATCTACGGTGGCAAATGGCCCTACATCTCCGCAGATGTAAGTTGTCCACCGGTACGTTTTGCTCCGTTTTCGTTACTGAATCAAGATACATCTCATTCAGGTCAAGCTTTTCAGCATCGCCGAACCCTGTTCGACTACCGGGGCCATCGACATCGCGATCGTACCCCCTCTCAGTGCCCTCCGAAGTCTTCAATTCATGGACGACGCCTCGACCGGTGGGGTGTATTGGAACCCCGAACTGAGGTACTACAAGGTCAAAGCATACAGGTTGACGATGTTGAACCCTCAAGGATCTATATCGGTCGATGGGGAGAAGGCGGAGTATAGGACTTTCCAGGTCGAGTGTCATCAGGGGTTGGGAAGCGTGATGACGCTGCATGGGAGGTTCGAGGGGGTGGATAAGGAGTTGAGTCTGGGGAAGGGCAAGTAGAGCTGATGTGACGTAAGGCGTTAGTATGGGCTCTAGGTCTAGGTTTTGTATGCTTTAATGTAACAACAAGCTGAGTCCATCGTTCACCAGGGCTTCGTCGACCCGGATAGGGAGAACATCCGAACAGAGCTTCTCGAACAGAGCTTCTCGAACAGAGCTTCTCGAACAGAGCTTCTCGAACAGAGCTTCTCGAACAGAGCTTCTCGAACAGAGCTTCTCGAACAGAGCTTCTCGAACAGAGCTTCTCGAACAGAGCTTCTCGAACAGAGCTTCTCGAACAGAGCTTCGGACGATACCGGTGGAGGGGGGGGGGGGGGGGCCAATTCCTGTTCCCCCTGTTCAGCCTACGGAAAAACTAGATGGAAGTCGACGATGATAACACAAACCGCCTGCGAGATACGAGAAACTGTATTCGCTGTTGTCGCCGGCACGTCCGCTGGCAGCGTCCAAAGGTGAAACCCCCCACCCGCATACAACTCGCGCCGATAGAGATCCGCCACCTTGGGGAATGTATGCTACAGGGATTGTGCTAGCTTGAGAAAAACTCTTTCTTTTCTGAGCGCACACGGACGCAGTAGTGTAGTTGTTGAAGTGCACATTCGAGGCGTTACGATACCGAACAATCAAAACCCAGGCGCACACTTTCAGCCCTGCAGGTTCATACACATACAAGTTCCTTCTGGGTACAGCCCACCAGCTTGTCATATTCTCATAATTTAGCAACACCATGACCAGGGGCACTCAGGTCGATGCGTGACTCACGGCGTTCTAACAAAGCGCATTTACAAACATCATCATCAATATCAAAGAGAGGTCTCTATAAACACAAAAAGTGGTTCCCTAGTTCAAACCCCGAACGGATGGGGAAGAAGTGGTTCCCTAGTTCAAACTCCAACGGATGGGGCTCACTTTTTTCAAATCCGTGGCGATACCGAGTACGCGGGGCTCGTCAATCGATTCACCGTGATAGGGGCTGGAGGCGCGATGGGACACGGAGACGGGAGGCCCCAGTGTCAATTTGTGTTGCGATCCTAAGGAAGTGGGTAAGACTGCACCTCTCGTATACCAGCCATAAGTTATTTCCTTGCATGCTTTTTAGATGGGCTCTGCTCGTAATCGCGACGGCCAAGTGTGAGCCGACTCGGGCGGACACCACCTCTTTTCTGGTGCGCAACTGGCGCTCTCGCTTCTTTTGGCTCTTCCCGTCCGTTCAAGCGATGTAAAATTACGACATTATAGTTTATCCCGCTACCAAAGCGACTGCAAAACTAGCTTACTCATCCACTGAGCGAGACCAGCTTCCAAGACCAAGTCTCAGCGCCCCGAGTGGTGCGACGAACTCGTCTCAAGTTCGGACCTAATCTTGTTATACCTCAATCTCCACCAATCACGTTCCGCTCGTTCCGAAGCTAAATAAACACATTCATCCAAAGGCTCGAAGCGCGCTGTGTAGCCTTCACTAGGACTCCTGAGGAGTGACGCGGCGAGGGTTCGCTCGTCCCTCGTTACGGGGATGTCGAGGGTCCTCACGGCACCGGGGAGGATATTCGACAATTTTGCGGACTTGATCCGACTGCGTTCGAAGGCGTTGTTCCATCGTGCGTGGATGTTGGTGTTGGATGTCGAGGAAGGCAGGTTCGAAGATCCGGATGAGGTCCGGGGTGGAACGGTCAGGAAGACGGTCACTGGTTCCGAGGCGAGGGGGGTCAGCACCACTGCCAATAAGTGGTCATGCTCCGTCTGCCCAGAGAGATCCATGACGCGTTCGACTTTGGAAACTCCGACCGACTCGATGATCTGATACGTGGTTCCAGGTCGATCCGGACCGAGCGAGGCTCCTTTTGAGCTCATCTTGCTTCCACTTTCGGTCGTCCGTTGCGCGAGGACCACAAGGTCGGAGAAGATAAAGACCTGCACGGTCGTCTCCTTTGCCCGCAGCTTAAGAGGCTTCGTGCGTCGAACAGAAACCGAGTCGAACGACATCGACGAGCTCGGCCTCTTTGGGAGTGACAGCGCGAACACGCTTGGCGAGTCGCCTCCCGTTCCCCCTTCGTCAAACCCCATCGAGACGGGCGAGGATAAACAGGCACCCGGCCCTCCATTCGGTAGCTCAGGCAATCTCTTTGGAAGAAGTGAAGACGATTTCGGAGACGATGCCGAGGTGTCGAGCGTTGCGTACTCGGCAGGCCAGCTAGTTCGATCATGTTCGGTCAAAATGGAGGGGTCGTCGGATCCTGAATCTGATGTCCCGGAAGCAGATTGCCTCAAGCCCACGAGCAAAGGAAGCTTGACGGCCAGCGACGAGGCGACAAGAGGCTGCTCGGGAATAGCAGAAATAGAAGGCCGGCGTTGGATACCCGCCTCCTCAGCCTCGAGCAAAGTGATTCGATCCTTCTCGCTTGCGTGAATACGCTTCATCGAACCTTGGGCGAGCAGACGACGATCTCGTTGAGCAAGCCGGACATCCTGAGGCAAACCTCTCATCCTAGCCTCGATCCGCTTGAGCTCCTCGTACTCGTCCTCACGCGACTTGACCTCTTGCATGACACGAATGATGAGATCGGTGTCGCGGAGAAGAAGAGTCGTAGCTCGGTAGTCGACGTGGTCTTTAGGCGTCAGCTCGCAGAGTTGCTGTAGTGCATCGAAAGAGATCGTTAGCCCTTGTATGAGGAATTTTGAAGCCTGCTTTGGATCAGGCTCACCTTGAAGAACAGCGGATACTTCATCAACCTCTGGACCGGCTTGAGCAGAAAGCTCGACAACGTCATCCCACCGAGGAACGATCGGGTCTGCATGCGAATGAAAGCGCCGAAATCGGAATCCTGATCCGCCGCCATGCGCTCGATGAGGCGAGTCACAATCTCGAAGCGGACGAGGTAAGGTTGATGGATCTCGAGCTGGGGAACAAAAGGTAAGAAGACGTTGGCGATTCGAGTGTCCTTGTCTTGCGGTTTCGGGCCACGGGCGTTTAGCAGTGCCTCAGCAATTTGGGCGTGGAGCTGTGAAAGGACGTGGTGGGGTCAGCGGGGCGCTTTTCCGGATACGAAACAAACCCTACCCGACCCGACTCACATAGACAATGTCAGCTGCCCAATCAAACAACCGCGCAATCACAGTCGGCACCCCTCTGATCCAACCCCCCTGACGATCCCGCAAAGGCAACGCAAACACCTCCATGACGCCCTTGAGCGCTTCGACGAATGAACGCTCCGTCTCGCACAGCTCGAAAATGACCTCTCGGCGCTTCATCTCGAGCAAACCATACCGAGCGGTCGCATCGTCGTAATCTTGGGCGCTCATGGTCGACCTCAAAGTTCGATTTGGCAAGCGTGACGAGTTGAGCACTTTGATCGATTCGGACGAAGCTGCGGAGGCTGAGTCGGTGACAGCCGGACTCGGCATGGAGATGCTGCCACGGATTTTTCCCTTCTTTAGCGTCAAAGACGGTGTTGACGAGCCCTGCGAGTTTTTGTGGATCGAAGCGGGTGGTCCCAAAGTTGCTGGACTCGAAAGCTTGGAATGCGAGCCGGTCCGACTTCGTCTGCCACCGCCATCTTCGATCGGCGAGCGTTTCAGCGTAAGCGTGGGCGGATGCGAGAGATTGGCCGTTGATGACGAGGGCGTCAGCAGGGAGAAGAAGCTGGACAGTCGTCGTGAAGTCTTCGAGGTGGACATGTCCGAACCACTTAACGTCTCGCGCGATCGACTCGTGCCGCGCCGAGAACTTTGATCCGCCCACGGTGCAGTCCGTATAGCCAGGGGGGGTATCGTCGTGGCGCTTTTCTCCAACGACGCCGGAGCCTCGGGAACCGAAAAGCTCGCATCGGGAGTGGGCAAAGCGTACTTCGAATGAGGATCAGGCATGGGGACAACGCCTGCCCATGTATCGACCTGAGGTGCGCTCGACGTCCTCCGATTCGGTGGACTGGAGGGCAGCATCGGACTCTCTGTCGTTCGAGTAAGGAAAGAATGGGGCGCGTCGGCTGACGGACTGGTGTTGTACCGGAATGGAAGGGCGGGAGAGTAGGAGGACGTCGACAAGACGGGCGAGTCACGGGTGGTGGCGAGGAAAGACGGCGAGTCAGCATTGAAGCTCGTACTTGCAGCTGGTCGAGACGATGGGTTGAGACCCTCGGCAAGGATGGAGAGATCGCACTCTGGATCGGACTTGTCAGAGTGGTTGACGATAGAGGTCCGAGGGCGAGTGATGTTGACACTCGGAACGGGGATAGCAGCAGCCGGCAGATGCGACGGCGAGTCTTGCTCGATGTGAAATAGTTCGAGGTTCAGCCCGAGTCCGTCGCGAGCGCGATCCACACTGCGGACCGAGGAACGCTTCTCGTCGGCCGCAGTGAACTCGCGAACGGCAGGTTTTGATGAGCGTTTTGTCTGCAGCACGAGTTGCTTCACGGATGTGACAGTTGTTTGGTCGTCCTCGGTTTCCTTGGGTGACAGTGAGGGTGAAGGGCTGAGCGTCTCGGATGAATCCTCGACGTACACGAGCAAGTTTTGCTTCGTCCATGTCGAGGTGATTGCGTCGCTCGTCGAGGGGCGTCGCGAGGAAGGAGTATGTGTCGATCCGGCAGGGTATTTCCCAAAAACAGACACGTTTGATAACGAGGCAGAAGGCGGTGACCGATCTGGTGTCCACGAGCTGAGATTGGTGCTTGACGGGACCTCTCGCAACGACGACGGAGCACTCCACTCTTGTGATACCGAGCGACTGAGCCGGCCGATGATGCTGGTGCTCCGGCTGTCTCGCCCTCGATCTCTCCATACACTCTCGTCCCCTTCTTCAGCCGATAAAAAGCCGTCGTCTCCACTCCCGAATCCAGCATGGTCGAAAGGCTCGTCCATTAGTATCGGTAACCGGCCGTGAGGAGGAAGTCCAATCTGTATCGTCGACTGAGCGTCGTGCCCTTGAGCTTCAACAACCGTGCCTCCAACTACAGCCAGCCCCAACATCCCAGTCACAAGTGGTACATAGCTTCCTTCCGCTGAATCTCCTGCACCATGTCCCTCGCGGTCGGATTCATGCGAAGCAGCGGAGGCGAGCGACGACGATCTTGTCGATGTCGTGATCGAGTCCAAGCGCAGCACGACCTTGGGAGCTACGATATCGTGGGACAATGTCCAATTCTCAGCCGCCGCATAAGGCCTGTTGTCGATGTCGGTGCATGACCGTTGTCTCGGGGTGCGCGATGGATCCTCGACCGGGTCGCGCTTCTGAGAACCTGCGCTTCTGAGGACCTGCGAAGTCGAGGCGGCCCGGAGTGAGGCAGGTTGTTGGCAAATGAGAACCGCAATCTGGACGGCTCAGCAGGGTCAGAACCCCAACTCACCCGAGCCCGTGTTGTGCCTTCCACCTCGGGTTGAGAGGGACTCGCCTCCCGACCGGCAATGGAGGATGGAGAGGTGTCGGCCATCGCTCGCCACGGGGTCGACGTCTGGACCGTCGCCGGCGCCAACAGCGGGCGAGCGTTCCGAGTGGCCGACTCGAATGCGGGGCTTGATCTTGGGTTCAGATACGGGGCTGAGATGCGTGACCGAGGAGTGTGAGAAGGGTTCAGGTGGATGAGGGAGAGGGAAAGCGTGACAGTGGTCAGCGTCAATTCAACATCAGCTCAGCCCGCGCGCGGCGCGGCCCAAAGGGGGGACTTTCAGAATCATGAGTCGTGTGCATGACGAGTCGACGACCCCGATCACCGAGAGACTCGCCGGGGCGCGAGCTAGTGAGACACCATTGCCAGTGCCAGGGCTGAGGGTAAATCGGTGTACATGAAACACTCTCGCTGCACCGGAGTCCGCTGTACTCGATCTGGCAGGTTTCTCCCCCTTGATGGAGGTGCTCCCACACCAGATGCCACCAGTGTGCAATCGGAAATGGGTCCCCACACCCGGGTAGCTAGAGCGAGTGCAGTGCTGACCGGGGCATCGCAGCTGGATGTATGCACAGACCCACCCCCTGAGCTATCCCCGAACAGCGACCTCCTGGGGCGAGCCCCCTATGCGAACCCCACTGCATGTCGTCCCGGTGGGATCCCAGCTGCGTTCTGCGAGTTCTCCGCGAATGATCCTGGCCCTGCATTTGAGATGCTCAATCCAAACACTCAAAGCCGGCACTGATCCTATCGTGTCGCAGTCGCAGACGGTTGCCCGAAGTTGCAGCCTCGCCGTTCGTGATTCACTCTGCCGTGGCCGCGACGCAGTCACCGTCGGAGTCGAAGTTTGGAACACAGGCACATAGGACAGAATCAACTCACTTGTATAAGAACTTCTGAGTAAAGCCCTCCGAACAGTGTGCAAGGCCTGCTGGCTGCCCGAACCAGTGACTCGCTCTCCGACTGAAAGACCATGCGTCGCAGCAGCGATGAGGAGCAGCGATGGGTTCGGTGATGAAAGGGATGCTGCGACGACTGTATTGAGCCGGAGGGGGGCCATCACAAAACCTCCTTACGAGGCTTAGTCTTCGTCAGGAAGAGAGGATTACGTCGATTGTGGGGTGTAACAGAACAAAGAGAAACGATGAGAGTCCGACCGAGCGCTCGTGGCTCAGGTTCGGGGTTCTCACACAAGCGAGAAGCACGTGAGAGAGCCTAGGCCCTCAGTGCCGTCAACCTGTTGACGCTGGAGCCGAAAATGACCGACTACACAATCCGCTCCCGCTCCCGATGATGAACATGCTCAGAACCACACAATCATCTCCAAATCTTCACACTCTGATCGAATCAAAAACCGTAGCATCACCCCACTAGTCCCTGACAAGGACTCGAATTGTTTTTTCGGTTCGTTCAGATTGGCGTCATTGTGGGTTCGCGAAGAGCTTGCTTCCCAATCGAGCAAGAAGGTTCGGCGGGGTTCCTACTACAAGGGTGGCGTCCAGGGGCAAGGCTGACGGGTCGCTCGCTGACCATAGGGCGGACAGACGTTTGGAGCTGTCCTTCCTCGGGAAAAGTTGGGGCCCGGCAACACCAATAATTAGGGGTGCCCTCACATCGGCTTGGCGCTTCGTCGTCAAACTCGCACGAAAGTCAGGTCCAGCCTTTCAAGAAGGAGGTGTACCGCAGGCCATGTTGCATGCATCGTAGAGGTACAAAGAGAAAATATGTCACAACTCATCGTCGAAGAATCCAGATCCTACGTCTGTTCTAGCATAAACGATCGTCTCCGTGCTTTGGCTCGAGCCTCCGAATTGACGCGTAACGAGGCTGTTCCATTTGATACTGGTGCCAGGTGAAGTAGTGTTAGGTCGGCCGTTCACCGTGCCTCGAATTGCACCTTAGTGTGGATGTTACGGTCGGGTGGTCAGCTGATCAACTCTGGATGCCGGGTAGCTCACACGCAAGCGGCTTACCACTGAGTACCCAGCCGATACAGGGTAGAGGAAAGACAAATTACAGAGATGCAAAGAAGAAGCAACACGGTCAGTCCAATTCTACCGTAGTAGCACACCTCTCACTCCCACCCTGCACGACCCCAAGTGCGCCCAGGGGTGCCTTTCGCACCCAATCACTTGGTACTCACTTCGCTTGATCCTCTTCTTGTACATCATCCTGCAGCCACACTCGCGACACCGAATAGGTTCTCTCGCTTTGATCTCGTTCGTGGAAGCGCAATCTGTTACCGTATCCCGCGCAACACGCCGAGTCAGCGTCATCCCTTACCCTGCGTTGCTTCTGCTGTAGGAGGTGATTGTGGGATCCGACTCAACCTGCACAGAGGTATTCGACAGCGACCGGACCACCCTGAGCATAAGGCCTGTAGCCTGTTCCACCTTGAGGAGCACCTTGTTGACCGGCGTTCATGGTTGACTTGAGTGGTCGTTGATCGAGGTGAGCAGTCGGTGCGAAACATACGCGCAGGGGCCCGCGGCAGTGGCCGGGCAGACCGGGCCTCTGCTCAATTTCCGTGCGAAAATCGGGTTGCTATTACCAAACCGATACCACTGAAGCCGATTAGATCTATAACCTCCAGGATTCCTACTCATTACTCCATGGCGAATATCATAGCAGCAGGCGTCTCCTTTATCACCGGCCGTAAAAATCTGCACCGAAAATACCCTCCACACGAAGAGGCCCACCGTGCTACGACTTCCCCATAACCTGCGATGAACCCCTACTTTTCATCGAAGCCTGCCACACCTTTTTCTCGCTATACAACCCTTTCAGCCTCTGCCTCAACATCAACTGCGATTTTCTCGCTCTATTGAACCTCGTCCACCCCAGCGCAAAAATGACCATCATGGTCGCGCAAATGCTCGTCGTCACCGTCCTAAACGTCACTGGATCCTGTTCCTACCCGTTCTCGAGGTTCATCCCGAACAGACCGGCTACTACGGCTCCTGCTGTTAGGGCGAACATGAAAATGGCGGCTTGGACGTCCAATTCGCCCATTCTCAGACGTGAAGAGGCGAGGGATAAGGATATACCGGGATCGATATCGACGAGCATCTTGGATAATCGCGAGGCAGCTTCGTTCGTCTCGTCCAGTCGTCGTTCGTAGTATTCCAACAATAACTCAGCATTGTGGTGATCCTCGATCGCTCGGGCATGACCTTCGATCTTGTCGGTGATGTACAAGGCCGCCAAATCCTCGTCCTCGGACAAAGGGGTCGAGATCGCCGATTGTATTGCTCGACCAGCAAAGAGCGTATCTTCACACATCCGCTTGGCTTCCAAGAGATCGTGGAGTTGTAATGCGTCGACGCTGAAGCGTAGGTGGAGGATCTTCAAATAGACGCGTGCGTGTAGCTCGGACGAGATAGTTTTGAACCCTCTTTCGGTTACCAAAAGGATCGCCTCGAGAGCTCTGTGGGGAGGATTACGGTCAAGAGTCAGTACTTCGATCAATTCGGGTGAGAGTGGTATTGTCGTTTGACAGCTCACCGAGTTCAAAGGGCGAGTCGCGAAGTGATCGCGGGTCATTCCCATCAAAATTTGCGGTCGCCTCCATTACCAAGTAGCGATGATGTCGTTCTTCCGAAGCTTGTATGCAGGCTTCTCGACCTTGAGGTCTTGGGTGATGATGACGTCTGCAGGACCGAGCCAAACGCTTACGTCATCAGCTCCATAACGCATTCAATTCCTTCCAGAATCCAGAAGTCACTGAAGGTCACATACACTTTGCATCAATCTCATCCCTTCCTTCGTACCTGAGATCGGCAGCTAAAACCTCCCTCGAAGCCTTGTGCCAACACGCCATCAACTCGTGTCGAGAATACGGGCTCGCAGTCGAAGCAAGGGAAGTCTGAGCACCCGATTCAGCGTGCAGTGCACCAAGGGCATGAGGGGAGGAATGCTCGTAGCCGCGAGCTCGCAGGCTGGGTCCGAGTTTGGTTGGTGGTGGTGTTGTCCGTTGTCCAGGTGTGAGGCCAACATGTTGGCTGTCGAGCGCGAAGGTGTTCGAGTTGGCATCGCCACACCTGGGCTTGGGACGTGGTACGTCACTCGACAGGTTTGAGCTCTTGGTCGGGCTATATCAAGATGGTTGAGAGAGCTGCGAAGATTGATTGATCAATTCCAAAACAGGCAGCTGGTGTGGCGGAGAAGGTCAAGATGCAGCAGCGTGGGTGCGATGGCAGGTCAAAGTGGGGCCGGGGGGGAGGGCTGGACTGGGGAGGGCTTGCTTATTAGCACCGCGACTCGGGCGACGGTGACAAGTTTGCCTACAGCGCCCCTCAGTTTCAGATGTGATTCTTTTCTGTTCTCCGTTGGTGTCAAATTAAGTCAGTAGTCTCTGAGCGCGATACGAGAACATGAATCAAGGAATTTCTGTTGCCATCGATTATGCATCGGTTGACCTGAGCGGACTCCGTCAAAAGCCGTGAAAGCGAGACCGGCCCGCTCGGCGCTCTCGGTGAAGCTAGACTTGGGCGTCTAGCTTTCCAGCTTCACCCTCTCATCTGCCTCCATCTCGCAGCTAGCTCACTCGGAGTGGCAGGGACACAGCCAGGCTCACCATCATCACCACCTCACCACTCTACCCTGCCAATCGCCGTTGGCTCATATCGTGATTAGGGAACCCATACGCTGCAAGCTGTGAGCCGGCCGCTCCGACCTGCCGAGTGCTGAGGTCGTCCAACGATCTCTACACGTTGATCTTGCGGGCAAGATGTCTGCACCACCACCTTCGACCCCACCTCGGAGAAAGCTCAACATTCAACCCCGCTCTCCCGGCTTCTCCCCCGGGTTCATCATCCCCTCGAGCCCTTCAAGCCCGGCGCGACACCTGAGGCCCGATCATTCGACCTTCGTGCTCCCCTCAACGACGACCCCGATCGTCTCGCCGCCACCCACACCTCGTTCGCTCTCAGCGCGACCACCGAGTTCGCTCCCCGAATTCACCGATAAATATCGTAGCTATGGTCTCCCACGGTCCGACAGTAACCGATCCCTAGGGTCGGAGGATGATTTGCTCTTGTCGACTTCAGCATCGCCGAAGAAGAAGCGCCGGCCGCCCATGATGATGTCGTCCTCCGACCGAGATGCAGCAGGGCTTTCAACTCTCGTAGTACTCGTCATAATCTTATTGGGCTTGATCACCTTCTTCCTCTTACTTTCCGCAATGGGCAGCCGGGTTTCGGAGCCGACAAGAAACGTCGCCGCAAAACTCAAGCCCCTCGTGACGAGCGTCATCACACGCCTTTCACGGACATCCCCGACCGCGGCCATCCGATTACACCCAATCCTCACTCTTCTCACTTCGTCACGACTCTCATGGTTCAAAAAACTGGGTGCACAGTCGACGACGTTCGACAAGTTTTCGAAAACGTACACCGCTCGCTACAACCGACTTGTCCCTCCGGGGATGGACAAGTGGTTCGCCTTCGCCACTCAAGGGCGCAACCATTCGCTCGTCGACGAGTACGACACCTTGATGCAAGACCTATTGCCGTACCGCTCCTTGACCCCGCAAGAGCTGCGTCGTCGTACCGCCGAACTCGCATCCGTCCCCGGCATCAGTATCGTCTCGATCCGGAATGGCGTCGCTCAGGTGCACTCCAAGAGTGGTAAATGGGCACCGGCCTCGGCTTTCCAACAGATGCTCAGTCCTTATGTCAAGGAATTGCCCGATATGGATATTGCGATCAATGAAAAGCCTGAGGGCAGGGTGCTGCCTCGGCGACGGAAGGAGATCTTTTGGGCAGATTTCGGTCTCGATGAACAGCTCGCTTTGGGTGGTACGTTGATAATGCTCGGGATAACAGGCACTGTGTGAATTATGAAGCTGATTTTTTCTCCTTGAACAACAGGTACTCTGGATTCATCGTCAAAGCCGAGTCTGAAGAACTTCACCAACGAGTGGAAGCGGGACGGATCCGTGTGGGACGCGTATCGAGAATCGTGCCCGACCGAATCGGCATCTCGTCGCTCGTTCGAGTCCCTTCGATCCGCTGAATTAGGCTTGCAGATCCAAGGACCACCCAGCACGAGCGAGGGGACGGTGTCCCGCCGTCGAGGTGGCGGCGAGGCGATCCCCGCCGGAAGGGTGTTGTCGTTCGCAGCCGACATTGATGCCCAAGCCGAGATTTGCTCGATACCTTCGATGCACACCTTGCATTCGGCGTTCTACTCGGATCAGCGTTCAATCGAGCAGCTCTTCCCTGTCTTCTCTGCGTCCAAGCCTTCGGGATACGGCGACATCTTGATCCCTTCGCACCATTACTGGCAACCGTCCAGCGAGTTCACGTACGAATGGGAGCTCAAGCGAGGTCGAACCAAGGTGCCGACTGATTTGGATTGGGAGGAGAAAACCCCGACCGCTTATTGGAGGGGTAAAGTGACTAAAGGGGCTGATACGCCACCTGGTCATAGTGCCTCGTTCCAGAAACAACGTCTCGTCAAACTCGCAAATCAGCCCATGTCGTTGGGGCAGGAGACCGTCCTAGTCCAGTTCAACAAGACGAATGGTGCACTTTTATCCATCCGAGCGACCGTCACCGAATCGAACAAGCAGATGACCGACATCGCCATGGCCTGCGACCCCAAATTGGGCGAATGCGCCGCCCTCCGCGACTTGGGCTACCGAGTCGAAGCCCCCGCTCCGCTCAGTCAGACGTGGAACCACAAATACGTCCTTGATCTGGATGAGATTGGCTTTTCGCCCAAGTTCTTGGCGTTGATGGAGTCCAAGTCCGCAGTGGTCAAGAATTCGATTCAGCGAGAGTTTTGGCGAGGGTGGATCCAGCCTTGGTTAGTGTTCTGACCGTGCAAACTTGGCCTCCTGGTCGCTGACGGCGAATTCCTTTCGTACAACAGGTACCACTACATCCCCCTCTCTTCATCCTACTTGGAGTTGTACAACATTCAATCCTTCTTCTCTGGGATACCCGAGCCCCTCCTAATGAGCAAACTCGAAAACGACACCCTGGTCCCTCGGCCTATGACACCCCTCACCAAACCCTCCTCGGACCCTGACATCCCTCCCTTATCAAGTGGAGCGCCTTTTCAAGGCGATGCGGCGTTGAAGGAGATCGCGATGCAGGGGAACCAATGGCGGACGCGACATGTCAGGAAGGAGGACATGGAGTGTTATGTATATCGGTTGATGGTGGAATGGGCCAACATACTGGCGGGGGATAAACAGCAGGCTAAGGTTGAGGAGGCGGCAAAGATTGCGAAGAGGTAGAGTTCGATGATTTAATCGATATACCGGTCCGGAATGAGCCCCTTACGGAGCGCCCGAAGGCATGGATACTTGAGTATCAAAGTATGGCTACATTTCAAAGGGTGTGGGGGTATAAGCTATACACAAATCGGGTACCAAAGTTGGACGCTCAAGGCGAGGCCAATGCTGCGCATTTGCCCGAGAGGTCGCACGTGTTGCTCGTACCGAGCATGGCGTTGTTGATGCAATCCTCCAAGGCCTGGACACAAGTGACGAACTTGGGGCCCAACGAAGCGGTCTTGAAGAAATCCTCAAAGACTTGATCGACTCCTTCGGGGTTATCGTCCGCCTTCGCGATGGCAGGGGCCAGTTCTTGCTCGAGTTGAATCACGAGTGTTGGTGGGAGGTACCCAAAGGCTTGTTGGATGATGGAGTTGACCAAAACTTGGAGGGTGAAGATGGGACCACCTTGTTTGATGACGCAGGCTTTCAAGTTGGACGGATCGGGGGACATGATCAGATCCGAGAGACAGTTGGAGGCTTGCATGAGGAGCGTCGCGGAGCTGCCTGAGGTCGAAGCGGCGATCGACTTGATCGATGCTTGCACGCTTTGTTGGATCGGCAGACCGGCTGTGACACCGGCTTTCGAGAGGTAGTAGTTGTTGACTGGGAGAGCTCGCGGTGGTTAGTTCAAAGCACCGGCGACTGGCTAATCTTTTCAGACGCTCGGCTTACTGTTGATGAGGTCGTTGACCACGTTCGGGGGAAGGTAGCCCACGAATTGCTGCACACTGTCGGAATCAACGAATCAGGGTCAGATTTCCGATTGAGGGGGTAGAAGTTTAACAATACTCACACTCCGGCAAGAAGGGTGAACAGAGATGTGACACCCGACTGAGGCCCCGTCAAGCAACGCCTCGTCGTCTTCAGATTCTGGTTCTTTATCGCTCGCGCGAAGCAGTCCTCGAAGCGTTCGATGGCGGTAACGGTCTTGCCCGAAGTGGTAGCCACTACCGAGGCGATGGAATTGTTGATGTGCTTGTTGAGATCGCTTGCGGGAGGGATGAGCCCGAGGTTGCCGAAGATCGTCTTCTCCTCGGTAGATGCGGAAGGAGTTGATTTAGCCATGTGATAGAAAGCTCGTCGCAGCCAAGGAACTTACGGTTTTGAATAGCAGTTACGACGTTGGGAGGGACAATGCCGACGAACTGCTCGAGGCAGGTGTTGAACGCCGTGCGGTAGGTGACGATCGTGTTTTTGGCTGAAGGCGCATCCATAGGAAAAGGGTCAGACGCGGGTTGCACCCCGGGGCTGAGAGAGACCATCGACTCACCGAGTCGACGCAGACGTAGCCCGAAGGAATACCTCTCTTGGAGACAATGTCGTTGAGGCACTATTAAATCCCGATACCATGTGTCAATTTATGGAGGTTTGTCGAGAGCAAACGAAGTTTTCTTACCTTTTGTGCGGCTTCTAAGGCGGCGGCGTCGGATTGGCTTGAAGCCTAAAGATGAACATGATCAACAGCGACCTCGGGGTCAGTCTCTAGAAGTAAATTCCTCTGAGATCATCAAGGTCACATACCAATTGGGCTGCAGTAAGCGCCGAGAATATGGGCGATGTAATCGCATTACCGCCGGGAAGGGTCGAGAGAAGCGTGCTCAGCGTCCCCGACACGGCGGCAAAGACGTTCGCCGAGAGCAAAGGTTGGGACTGCTCGAACCCTTTTTGCAGATCGGTACGAAGGGCTTGGGACTGAGGGGTGAGACCGAGTCCACCAAGAACATTTCCGAGAAAGCCAGGGTCGGCGTGGGCGTTGGCGAATATTGCCCTCGCACCGAGGATGGTGTAACTGGCCAAAGTTAACTTTGCGCAGCGCATCATCGGAAAAGAGTCTTGGAGGTGTGCGGGTCGAAATTAGATCGCTCGAGCGCTGGTGGAAATGCCTGTAGGAGGCTGGTGATGTTAAAGCAGAAGAACAGAAAAAGCAGTGGGTATGAGGGTAGAAGAGGAAGCAAAGAGGGTTGGAGTGGGGTGAAATACATGCCGAGCTTGCTGGCAGGACATTGTGGGCGGGAGAACCGGCAACTTGCCCCAGTGAAAAAGCTACTAGGTTCGTTTTTTCGAAGGTTATACCGAATGGAGGGGTTTTCTTTGCAAGTGGTCATTCCGCTACCCCACTTCCCAGACATAGTTCAAGGAGAACTTGTACTGTTTGGGACTCGGGAGGCTCCTACGGTACCGGAATACCTTGGTGAGTAGGCTCCGACCTTCTCGCTGCTCCGACGCCGAAGTGATTTGCCCTGGGCAATGGGGTGGTACACTGCAGGGTGGCCTGATTCCTGTGAAGCAACCAGCAGTGCCCAAACTTGCCTCGTTGGGACGGTGCAAGAAGCGGACTAACTCCTGTTCGGCATGAACTGCGTGGCGACAGGCAGGTGGTGGCGACCGCACCTTCCGAATTGGAGCGGTTCGGATTAGTCATGACCGAAGCTGAGTTTGGAGTCGCCGATCAGGCGCCGGGCGCCGGAAGGCCGCTTCCATTATCGAAATTAAACGGTGCCTGGCGCACGGAGCGCTTGGTGCGCTTGGGCGAAGGGCGGCAACGCCGGCTGCCGCAGCCGCACAACGCATTAATTACAAACTTCCGGCACGACGTGCAGTGACGATGAAACATTTCCGTCATCTTCTTGCGGAGATAATCAAGCGGATACATGCACTTCGAAACTGTTTCCTGGATCGAGAAGATCACCCCGTAATACTATATCTTTGTAAAGTGCGGTGCACGCCAATCAGTGCACCCTAACCCGCACTCGGTGCGAAACCGGCCCAGACATCGGATCGAATCGCCGTCGCTGGCACACGAGGACAGCCTCTGTCGCCTCTGCATATGTGTACATGCATGTGCATATCAGCGCATGCCTATGCATACTCCTCTCTGGCTCATTTCAACACCTCTGCACGACATTACACAGCTATGCACCCTCGTGCACGTTCGGATCGAATCGACCCTCCGCGACCTGCTCCTTTGCGAGACCCTTTCCCTTCGCCCACCGCGGAGTGCAAGTCGAACCGAGGTGGAGTAGGAGCAGGGCGAGGACCACGATCCACGAGAAGTGATCAGCCGAATAGTAGGCGGTATGATGAGTCAGCGACGGAATGAGAATACCTGTGGGAGACTTGGCAGGAACGTGCAAGGGGTGAATCGATTGAAGGGCACGTGAGGCTCAGGCTCCGGGTGACCATGTTTACCCTTCGGAGTAGTCTGAGATGAAGTGGGATTCAGTCTATACTCGTGTGGAACCCTAATCAAGACTCTAAAATGTCAACGCACACATGTGCACCTTGATGCACTGCGATGCACCCATATGCGCCGTCATACTATAAGTGATACCTGCTACCCAGCTCAGGCCCGTCGAAATGAGTGCCGTCGACAAGCTCGTCCCAGCTGGAATCCATCCACGGCGACAGTTTCGGACCCGGTCCTACTTCAACAAAGTCGTGTGGATGCGGAGATCTATCCGCGGGAGCTGCGCATCCGGACCCAGATGGTGGAAGGGGTATCATTTTTGGGGGATGCAGATGGATCGGGGAGACTATAGGAGTCATGGCGATGAAAGAGCATTCAACGTCAAGCTGAGGGTTTCATTCGCTTCCATTCTCCAAGACCTATTTCCAGAGTCGGCTCAGTCAGGTTTTGTCCCATTTAGCCTGATTCAGGGAGCTTCTGTGGAATTTAGCCCTACTCTGTGAGCCCTGCCCGAGCGCCCCGGCTCGTCTTCGACCCGTCCGACCGATCGCCGAGTTACCGAGCGGAGAACACGGGCCTCCTGCGACGGCCGATGGTGGCCTCGCAAAACGGCTACGACCATGGCGGTAGTATCGCTGACTCGTCACAAACGACCTCGACCTCGTCTCTTACGGGCCCATTCCCCGTCGTGACGCGTCAACAACACGCGATGCTCGAACGCGTCGTCGCGGCCGTCTCTCCTCCCGAAGCGAGCGACTTCAACTCGCTGCAACAAGCCTACGCCAGATTAGGTTTACCGGAGAATGACGACGAGACGTACAACTTGCTGCTGAAGCTGATGTGGGAGAAAGGGTTGAACTGGGCAGAGAAGTGGAGCAGCGCGAACTCGTCGTTGAAGGATCGCGGCTACGCGTTTGCGAGAGAGTTGCACCGGCAAGAGGACCCACGGACTCCGTCAAACGCACAGAAGGGAAGGAGGGCAGGGACAGGCAATATTGATGTACTCAAGGCCAAGCTCGGCCAAGTTACACCCTCGAACATACCCGCACGCTCGTCCTCGACTCAGCTCCGACGTGATCCCCGCCGTCAATCTCAAAGCGATGCCGATCTCACGTCTGCCAACCCTCGCGAGACCGGAGTCACGCCCAAAACACAACGTGTCTTTCTCAGGCAACGCGGTGAAGATGGTCACTCGTCATCAGACGACTACGTCGGCGTGCCATCACCACCGAACCATCGATCGGGTGGATCAGCCGCTCTACCGCGATCGGCGTTCAGCTCTCCTTCGCTCGTCAAGCTTGCTCAAGCCACAGAAGAGGCATCGACCACCCCGAAACATGTCAGGAGGGCACCTACATCAGAGATACCGACCATCGCATCCTTCCCGGGTCATCCGCTCATGTCAAATCGAACCCGCTCCCACTTGAGCTCGGCCCATCCGATTCTGTCGGTCCGAATTGCCTCGGCCCTCTCATCGTACGCCGACGTCGCCACAGAGTCCTATCTCGATCGAGAGGACCCCGGGATGACCGCAACAGGTGTAGCCTTTGATCGATTGCGTGCCCTCAATCCGCTCTTCTCACACTGGCGTGCCAAAACTGCGTGGCTGTTGGATCGCGCTCACGGAATCGAAGTGGCGCGCCAGGCGAACATGAAGGCGTGGGCACTCGACAGGTGGAAGCACAACTTTTTGGAGGTCATGGTTCAGCGAGCCGATTTGGAGCGCACTGGAGTCCAATGGCGCCTGCGACAAGACACGAGGCTGCAACGAGACGTTTTGGGCCGGTGGCAGAATCGGATGAGGTATAAGCAGCGGGCTGAGTGGGAGGGTCGGCTGCGTTTGGCCTGGGAGCAGGTCGTCCACAAACGGAAGCAGCGGCTTGTAAAGAGCGTTATCAAGGTGAGTGGAAGCGGGTACTGTGATCTATGGGGCCATCCCAATTGCTAACAACCCTGGCTCGCTGTTCAGTTTTGGCGTCGAACAATCCTCGAGCGTCGCGCGCGTCGATTTCAAGAAAGCAAACTCCTGGACCTCGCGTTCACGATCTGGCGACGACGGTACGAAAGGCTGCAATCGATGCAAGATGTGGCGGACAATGTGCTGGAGCAGATCAATACATCGACGATATCTTCAGCCATGAGCGTCTGGCGCGAACGATTGCGGTTAAGATCATCCGAGGTGGCGATATTAGATGCCCGGGACCTTGACTTGGTTGCAAAAGTGTGGGACTATTGGAGGGTGAATACGTAAGTCAGCATGATGTCTCCCTTTGCTTGTGAGACTTTGCTGACTTTCACACTGGCTGCCACAGACATCGGAGACAGTATGTCCAGGAACTCGAAGAGATTGCGGATGATTTCCAGCGCAGGAAGCGCAGCCACGAGCTGCTGTCGATCTGGCGCGAGCAAGTTCACCGCCGCCAGCAGCGTGCAGCTCTCGCACGGAGACACTACCAAATTCGACTCGTCAATCGAGTCTATACGCTATGGCTGATTGAATACGCCGGGCGCAAGTACCTTGCGGATCGGAACGCCAAGCTCGGCCACGCCTCGCTCGTCAAGTGGTACACACACGCGCGCTTCGTCTGCATCGAACTCGAAGCCAAAGCCGACACGGTGCTTGCCCAGTCAGGTCAGAATCTACTCAGCGGTGCATGGCAACAGTGGTGCGAAGTGATTAAAGCGCGACGAGATGCTTCCGAATTCGCTGTTCGCATTCATGAAGGGTTTCTCGTCAAGCGATCGATGACCAAGTGGAGGCAACAACTCGAAAAGTTCGTCGTGAAAGAGAGGCAAGCCGACGTCGCAAGGGACTTTTTGCTGCAGCGCATGGCGTGGAATAGGTGGTGGGACGCGATTGCAGAGCTGGAAAGGGAACGAGCCGTTGCAAGGATTGCACAGTTCTTGACGACCCGAGAGAACAACCTCAAGCGCGCAGCTCTAAGTGGTACGTTTCGTGCGATGCGCTGTTGCGTTGCACCCTCGTCTGATTCCCTCCGTTTCTGCTCGTAGGCTGGATCGACATGACTTTACGCGCTCAGTCCGACCGACTGAAAGTGGAGACCATCGGCAAGATCTCTAACCACGTGTTGCTGAAGCGGTGCATGGAAACATTTATTGGCCGCGTCGTGCACCTTCGCGACCGAGAAGATCGAGCAGGTCAAGACTTTGAGCTCAAGATGAAACGGTGAGCAGAGGGGCCGACCCAGACGCCCTTTCGATTGCTTTCTAACGATGGGCGTATCAAATGCCCACAGTTCGGTCCTTTCTCGCTGGCGCCAGCGGTCGAGCGAGGTTCGTCAATTGGAGGAACTGGCCACGACTCATCGAGAGATGAAGGAAAGAGGTGGGTCTACGAAGTCAACTTCGGGGCTGCGTGTTCTACATGACCTGACGAACCCATTTCCGGTTTCTGTGATCACAGAGAAGAGCAAGATGTCCTTGGTCAAATGGTTCACCCGCGCTAGGTCGTGGCAAATGCTGCAGACCGCACTCGCCAAGAGACGATCTTCGATGCTCGAGTCATGTTTCGATCATTGGCGCGAAAAATCGATGCGCTCGCGCGAGATGCACGTCATCCACTCGATCGGGGACCGCATTCTCGTCGATGCATGGAGTCGATGGGTCGAACGGACCATGGCTTTGCGAGTGATCAGCAACCGTCGAGCCCGAACGGGCGCACAGGTGCTCGAGATCTGGCGGGCCAAGACTACGCCTGTCGAGCTTGTCGCGATGGCCGTTGAGTTGGACCAGAAGGGTACACAATCTCGAGTCTTCCAGATATGGCACATTAAAGCGATGGCCAAGAAGAAGCTCCGCTCCGTCAGGTGAGACGAGGAGCCTGGTTCCGTTTCTGTAGCTGACAGACGCGTGCTGATCCACCTTGCATGTCATCCAACAGCCGCAATCGCATCCTTGGATCGTCGACCACTTCCTCGTCGGCCTACATTTCTTTCGTCTCCTTCCGATCCTCTCCTTCGCCCTCCCCCATCCGTGCCCATTTCGGGCTGACGTCCTCGCCTGAAACCACGCCGACGCGACCTCAACCCCTGAGCTATGACGTCGTCGAAAGGTCGCCCCAGCCTGAACCACCCCCACCAGCTTCGTCGACGCCTCCGCCTCCATCGTATTTGAATGGGACGAATAGCTCTTGCAGTCAATCCGCAAATTCTGAGCAAGGCTCGAGGTCTGCGACCGATGGAGGTGGTGCGAGAGAGAGGTTACGCGCCGCTGCCGCTGCCGCTCGGGCCCGGACTTAGGGCGGCTCATAGACCATTTCTCAGTTCGTCGAGAAAAGTAGTTGCATGTTGTTGTAATTTTGATTGATGTGGATCACCACAGCCCAATGAGTCCCTTAGAAAGGAATAACGCTGATCAAGCCACACGTGATTTGACCGTGCTGATCAGCTGCGGCGGTGCGCAAGTGTCTCCTTTCCGTCGCACATTGGCGCACTGGCAATGTCTTTCCGGTCAGGGCGAACAATGCATCCCAATCCACCTGGGGAGCGCTTTTTTGGTACCGTCTTTCCAAACCCACGTATCCAATATTGCCACGATTACGACTCCCCGTAGAGACTTCTTTCTGCAGGCCGTCTTTGCTCGCGTCCGAGCGGTGACTCGTCGTTGGACCTCCTGTCCGAAACGCAAACGGTCACGCGTTCGATCGACGCAGACGACGCCTCTGGCGCAGGCAAGCCCGGCTCTCGCTCGCACGTCACGCGGATCAACTTTCGAGACTACCAATTCCGAATTTACCGACATGAGCGAACCTTCGGTGCATTCACCCGTGACTGCGATTCCTGGTCAGAAGAGTGAGTGGTGGCTCATTCCCCGCCCTTGTGCTCTGCCGTGGCTTCGTCGCGTGAACTCTGGGCGGGCCATCATTGCTGGGCTACTTCACTGGAGGTTCTTACATCCGGTTCAATGGACAGCGGCATGCCAAATCGGGTAGCCGGGTGACAGATGCATCGGATCGCTGACGCTGCGGTACACCCCCCTGGCAACGCTCTATTAATCCCTCCGTCGTCGTCCATCGCGTGATCACCCACTCCCCCGTTCCGCAACGTGCCCACTCTCCCACCCCAACGCAGTCGATCCAACCCGTGTCTACACGATCGAAGCAACAAGCGTACAAACAGGGCAAAAGACGAGGTTACAGTACACTGATTGCAAGATCTCGGGTCATGGTTCCTTCGGCGTCGTCGTAGCCGCTCAGTTGATAGACGGCGACGTGGGCCGAGTTGCGCTCAAGCGTACGAAGCAGGTAGGCAGGACGGTGGGATGGATTCAATAATCGTCTAGTACTTCAAGCTCACTGCTTGGCTTCCGCTCCACAGGATCGGAGATTCAAGGTTGGTCGCCGAATCCTATCTCTTGTCTAATGCCGACGCTGAAACCTTGTCACTGACACGGGTTTCATCCCACACAGAACCGAGAACTTCAAATTATGAAGATCACTCGACACCCCAACATCATCCGCCTACGTTATTGGTACTACGAGCCATCGAGCAAGCCCGAAGAGGTGTACCTCAACCTCGTGCTGGACTATGAGGTCAGCACTGTGGCGCGCCTGGGCTCGGGTCCCTCACTACAGCTCGGTGGATCTGAGGATCCCATTCTTTGCTGTTTCATCAGCCCGAGACAATATTTCGGACGTATCGCATTTGGACCAAGCAGCAACTCCGATTCCCTGAGTTCCTCATCAAAGTGCACAGTGAGCCTGCATCGCTTTGGGTGAACTCTGATCATACAGCCATTGTGCACTGACGAAAGGAAGGGCGCCGGGTGCCGATCTCGCAGTGTTCCAGGTGTGTAGTTGAGGATGAGCTCCTAAAGGAGTCCTATTTGACTGAATCGCCGTCGGCGGTCCTCAGCTCTGTCGAGCGGTCTCATACCTTCACTCGATGGGGATTTGTCATCGAGACCTCAAGCCTCACAACATTCTTGTCGAGTGAGCGATTGCTCGGATTGCTCCCCACTTATTGCGAGGATATACTGATAGGTAGTGACATGACACCACTCAGTCCAAGAACGTGTAAAACCACCCTGATTGCGAGTCGGTTCTGAAAGAGAGTCCGAACTCGTTCGAGGTGAGCGCTGACGGCCGTGAGAAATTATCTCGACAGGATTTTGGCAGTGCCAAAGTGTTGCGGGAAGGAGAAACCAACGTATCTTATACATGTAGTCGCTACTACCGAGCTGCAGAGTTGATCTTTGGGGCTACGATGTACACGCGTGAGTACTTTCTACATTTCGCCGATCGTGGATGTGGTCCGCCATTTCTTTGTACCAACTCGACATCTTGCCTAGATACCATCGATATGTGGTCGATTGGATGTATCTTTGCCGAGCTTCTTCAAGGCTCCGTCTTCTTCCCGGGCTCGTCCGGTGGGTCCTCCGAGCGTCCTACAAGCGGTTTTCCTCTGAAGCTGACCAGTTCGCGATGGAGAAGCACAGGCGTTGATCAGCTCGTCGAAATCATCAAGGTCCTCGGGACCCCGTCACCCGACCAAATCAAAGCCATGGTTCCCAACTACCACGATCGAGGGTTGCCCCACATCAAGCCTACACCATTCAGCAAGGTGAGCGCGAGCTCGCGTCCGCGCCGCTACAGCCCCTGCGCCCCTTGTCAATCACAGGTTGCTGACGTGCCGCCCTTTCCCCCAGCTCCTACCCCGAGCTTCACCAGAAGCAATCGACTTGCTGCAGAACCTGATCGTGTTCGATCCGTCCCAACGATTGAGCGCCGCAGAACTACTGGCACACGAATTCTTCGACGAGATCAAGGACCAGGGTCCGAGCGGCACAGGTCCGGTACTTCCAGGGGGCGAACGCATGCCGCCGATGTTCAACTTCTCCCATCACGGTGAGTGCTCCTCATTCTGTCCAGGAACGCGAGAGAGACCGGACCAGCTTTTTCCAGGTCATGATGATGTGGAGCACGATGACGGGGCGTCGGTAATCGATCTTCCTTTCCCTCGTCAAATCGATGTGGGGTAAACGGCTCGATGTCTCACTCTCACCCGCACGGCGCGGCGTCACATGACTGTCCCGTCTCGTCCGCTCGGACGCGCTAGAGCGAGATGGCAATTAGGCGCCACTGCGCTTGGCCTTCGGACGAACAATTCGCGAGCGGAGTCAATTTCGTGAATAAAGTAACTGACTCACACATCGCTCTTTGGTAACCCCTCTTCCATTCTTCACCTCCTTCACCTCAACCTCGACATCCATGGCATCATCTGGCACCATTTCCGTGCTACCCCTCGGCTTTCCGACTTTCGGCGCACAGAACTTTCCATCCGGCCCGACCTTGTCCATCGCATCATCCCTTCCCATGCAAGGCGAGACATCTACGTCCAACACGGGATCGACCTGTCCAAATCTTGGCAACCCATCGACTTGCGCACCGTACGAGTCGACGATATCATCGATTAGATTCGGAGTGGTGGACTACGACGACTTTTCTTGCTCTCGATCCGAGCTGCTGAAAGCGATCGAGAGGTGTCGTGTGGTGACGACCTCTTGGGGTGAAGATGGGTACATAGGTTTGGAAGGAGGAGATCGACATGCCTGGATGGCCAGTGAAATGCTATCGAACCCTGTAGATATACCGTCGCACCGCGCTTGATCATCCCGGCGAATCCACGGGTTGGCTAGCTTGCGGCGGCTTTCTTGTCATGTACCGGCGCCAAATGGTGCTGAAGGCTCCAGATACGCGGAAGAAAGAATATTTGAGCTTACCAAAGAGGAGCTGATCCCGTTCCGCCAAGGGGAAGGTCAAGAAACCCCTCGAAAACTCCCCACGCAGAGGTTAGCGGTTCCCGGTCGGAGGGGTTTACCACGAGTCGTTACCGGTGCACGTCAGCTGTCATGACGCCGCCGTGTTCTCCGCGTTAACGCCGAATGATCCTCTGAACTGGACGCTGGGGTACAAAAGAATGAAAGGGGAAATAAAATGTCGTCCGATCTCTCGGTCCCAAGTCCGTTAGTTCGGAGACGATGTGGTGTGATAAGGCGGGTTTGAAACTTGCCGACGCGGTGAACCGAGCCATCCCGTCGGTTCGATCACGCTGCGGCTGGCAAGTTGTTCGTCTCGACATATGAGAGACGAGCGTTCGGTTTTTATTTTCAAAGACAATTTCAGAGTAGGGAACTCAATGAAACGATCGTAGATGCTATCTGTGTTTATGGGAGGGACCAGTGGTTTTGGGCCGGAAAAGCGGGATGACGGCACAGGTCAGGTGAGCAGCCGCCCCAGAAAAGGTCCAGGTCCCAGATCCAGACATCGCCGTCAAGTCGACCTGGGGCCCGCCCACAGGCCAGGCACTCCTCCCAGCTCTGGCGTGCCGCTCTCTCCTCCCGACATCTCACGCTCGTCCTCCAAACCTCGTCTGCTTGCCAGACTTGAA
The DNA here is from genome assembly GCA_022702605.1 of Microbotryum scabiosae. Lineage (NCBI taxonomy): Eukaryota > Fungi > Basidiomycota > Microbotryomycetes > Microbotryales > Microbotryaceae > Microbotryum > Microbotryum scabiosae. The sequence continues at coordinate 411,201 of JAHWDV010000014.1, read as the reverse complement.
CCGTATTTTATTTCCCCTGTTTGGACGAACGCTCGAAGCAACAACCCTGCTACGTCACACAGCACGAAACTTAGCCCACACATTTCCCCCATCGTAACGCCCCGCCGGTGCCGTGCAACCCACACCGAACCCCTCCCACCGCCGCCAGTTGTACTCGACGGCCCCCTTGTCGCCTTTCGCCGCCATTCGCTGGGAATCGAGCTCTTTTCTCTTTCCTCTTTCCGAAGCCATCTGTACGTTGCCTCCCTACTCGAGCTCGGATCGCACACATCGCATCGCCGCGGCACCTGCAAATACGCTGCAGAGTGGGGTTCGCGCTGGGTCGTCAACAGTTGGCGGTTGACGTGACGGCCGGCTCGGCTGGCGCTCGCAATTGGCTGCAGTTCTAACTAGCGCTGGCCTGCGCTGGCTGGCTGACGTGCACGCGAGGTCGAGATCAGCTGAGACGGAGCCCTCAGACGACCGAGAGCGAGAGCGCGCGCGCGTGTGCAGCCCCATCGCCCAAAGGCCCAGAGACAAGCTCAAGCGCAGCCTCGGCTGACACCCCCTTCGAGCTTAACCCCCATACAGAACTCGGACACCCCTAGCATCGCAAACCTTGCCGGACTAGACGGGATTCATCGACTTTTCACATCATGAACGGCGTTCGCTTCTCACGTGAGTTGGCTCGGCTCAGCTGCTCCGTTTCCTCTCTCCGTCCACCTCTCGACGACTCGACTCGATTCGGTTTCCGGGCCCAACCCCAAAGCAACAATAAAAAACGGTGGAGATCGCATGTGCAAGGTACCGAGTAGGAGCTGGAGCTGGATCAACATTCGCTTGCCGAGGCGTCGCAGCAATCCCAAGCCAGACGTGATGGCTGTAGCCTCCTCCGCCCGCCACCGCCCCACTCGTTCTCGAGGTGGTCGACGGCCGCATACCTCCAGTCTCACTCGGCGGAGCGAATCTCGAAACGGGCCCATCGTCGAGTACTCTACGAGGTTGTGATGAGCCACCGCATTCGCATGTGGGGGTGGGTTTGCGCTTCGCGGGAGGTTAGCTCGGGGTTTGGGCGCGTATTCGAATGCGCGGCGCGACGTGCAGGTCAGGTGGTCGACCGACCGCTTTCGCGACACAGGGCCTGCGCCAGCCCACGGCGGCTGATGTGGGCAGCGAGCTGGCTTTGCGCGTTCTCTGGTGGGGCGTCGAGGGGACAGCGACACGAGCTGCTATGCGGTGACGATGGGCACCATCTGGATGACGATGGGATCTCATCTTCGCTGCACTCCTGCCGATCTTGCATTCGGGTCGAGCAAGCTGGATCGTCAGTGGGTGGGAAAGTCGACGCTGGCTCCCGCGCGCGAGTGCTCTCTTCTCTTCTCAAGCGGCCGTCGAACGGGCTCAGACTGTAGGCCAGCTCGTCTTCATACACCCTGGACTACTTAAAAGGTCGACGGTTGTGATGGTCTCGGGCGGCTCGAGCGACACCCATCATCTCTCGAGGCATTCAGGTTCCTTTGACGGGGGTGACGCGCTCCCGACGGGGGCTTGCTTGCTGGTGCTGCTCCGGCCGTCCGACGCCGTCTCTTGGCGCCGGGGCGAGCGCGCGCGCGTGCCTGGCGCTGGCTGGAACTGGCGGTCTGGGGTCGATGATCCCGTCTGGGCTGGCTTGCCTTCCGTCTGTCTGTCCCACACTACACTCGTGCGGCTGTTCGCTATAACTGTTCAGCCATGATCTGATCCCACTTGCGAGTGATTCGAGTGTAGCTGACCATGTTCTTTCCTCCCCTCCCTCCCCTCATCGACTACCCCCTCAACCTCAACCCATCGTCCTCGGCGTCGTGTCCGTCTCGGATATCACTCGATCCGCCATCGGCACCCCTGCCCGCGCTCGACTCGATTGCGCTTGGGCTCGAAACCGCTCCGGCGACTCCGCTTCCCGTCCACCGCGACGTTGTGCTGCCCACACCATGTTGCTTCTCCGCGGCGTCTTCGACCTCGACGTCGGCGTCTTCCCTTTTTGATGTCGCACGACGACGACACTCCTCCTCGTCCGGTGATACCTCGCCCGATGACGCATGCTACGACTTCTCCGCTCACGACGGTGCGCTCCTGCGCTATGCGGCCACTTTCTACGACGACGACGACGATGCTACATCGCGGTATCCGATACCAACAGCCGACGACTCACAAAAGGTCGTCAAGGTCATCGCTTCGAATGGCAAGACAGGCGAACAGTGCGAGCTGAGCTACACCAACTGCAAGGTTGCCGGCAGTGGCTCGTTCGGCGTTGTCTTTCAGGCGAAACTCGTCGACGGCTCACTCGAGGGCGACGGCGGCGACGATGATGTCGCCATCAAGAAGGTGTTGCAGGACAAGCGGTTCAAGGTGAGTTACTCCTTTGTAATCACGTCAAAAAGAGTTCTCCTATTTGCACGCCCCTGTGCCCCGTCGCGAGCCGCCATTCGGCTGGCCCGATGTCCCACATCGCCATTGCAAGCGCGCGCGTCAGCGTCGCGCGCGGCGGTCCCGTGACGAGGGGCGCGGGTCACATGAAGCGGCGACGGACGGGCACCACGTGGGCCTCCGAGAGGGCCCGGACCCACAACTAAATTCGAGCCCATTTTTTTACTAAAAAAACCGCGATCCGAAAGCCGATACTGACGAAACACTTTCTTCTACACAGAACCGAGAGTTGCAACTTATGAGACTGGTCAAGCACCCGAACGTTGTTGACCTGCGTGCCTTTTTCTACTCGAACGGCGACAAGGTGCGTAGTTGCCGCGGGGACGGCCTCTCGGGCCCAAGAGGCGATCTTCATTGTAACGCTGAGACTGAGATCAATTCACCGTTGTTCGTTCCGTGCAGCCAAAGAAGGATGAAGTCTACTTGAACCTCGTGCTCGAATACGTCCCCGAGACCGTCTATCGCGCTTCGCGTCACTATGCCAAGCTGAAGCAAACGATGCCGATGCACTACATCAAGCTGTACATGTACCAGCTCTTGCGGTCGCTCGCGTACATCCACTCGGTCGGCATCTGCCACCGCGACATCAAGCCGCAGAATTTGTTGTTGAACCCGCCGACGGGTGTACTCAAGCTGTGCGATTTCGGCTCGGCAAAAATTCTCATCGAAGGAGAGCCCAACGTGTCTTACATTTGCTCGCGATACTACCGAGCACCCGAGCTAATTTTCGGCGCAACGAACTACACCACCAACATTGGTCGGTCATCAAAATCCTTGGGACCCTGGATGCCACTTCTCGGACTGACCCATTGTTTCGACCTTCTGTGCAGATGTGTGGTCTTCGGGTTGCGTTATGGCCGAGTTGATGCTGGGCCAGCCCTTATTCCCAGGAGAATCGGGGTACGCTCCGAGCTTTGGTTCTACAATGACCAGTAACTGATGCATCCTCTTCCTCAATTATAGCATCGATCAATTGGTCGAGATCATCAAGGTGCTCGGCACACCGAGCCGGGAGCAGATCAAGACGATGAACCCCAATTACATGGAACACAAGTTTCCGCAGATCAAGCCGCACCCGTTCGTGAAGGTGTTCCGACCGCGCACGCCGCCTGAAGCGATCGACCTCATCTCCAAGCTGCTCGAATATACCCCTTCGGCGCGTTTGACCGCGGTCGAGGCCATGTGCCACCCCTTCTTCGACGACCTGAGACAGCCCGACTGCAAGATGGCCACGGGCAAGGACATGCCGCCCTTGTTCAATTTTACACGCGAAGAGCTGTCGATCCGACCGGATCTGATCCACCGACTCGTGCCACCGCATTGCGAGGCCGAGCTGCAGTCGCGAGGCATCGACATCAACAACTTTGAGCCGATCCCCCTCGCCGACATGCGCATCACGCTGGATGTGAGTGTACTCACTGTACAGATTCTGTGATGTGAATCCTAGATCTGACCCTTCCTCTTCCTGTCGCACCAGTGATCGCGAGACTCCTCGGACTCCAACCCCCGTTCCTCCAGCCTACCAGCCTACGCTTTTGACATTTATCGATCATGTGTGTGTATCTTGTCGAGTATCAGGATCCTCCTATGTTGCGCGTCTCTGCCCCCCCCCCCGTGTTTCATTTTTCCTGTCAACATCGTTTTCTCTCTCCCCCTCCCCCTCCCCCTGTCGTGTCGTGTCTTTCTCTCTCTCCTTCCGTCGTCAGCATCTTCTCCTATTAGCATGGTCTTCTCTTCTATCGCTCGCTCGCCCGCTCTGGCCCGCTCTCGATCCTCTTCCCCATCCTCTCTCGAAGATCTCGCTCAAGATGTGCGGATGAGGCGATGTGTGTGTGTGTGTGTGTGGGCGCGTGTTTTTCTTCTTCCTCCACCCGAATCACCTTTTTGTTTGAAGCCACCGTTCTTCGCTTCTGCTGTTCCTAACCGAGTCCCAAAATGCGTCCGACCTTCCTACTCCCAACGTCCAATCAAGTGTGTAATTGAAGCAAACAGACATGTTGAAACTGGCTTCCAGTGCAGATCGGGTGGCGATTGTGCGGTGGCACTGGCGCGCTTGTCGGAAGAAGTCTTGGCTCGTTCGCAGATGAACGTCATTGGCCGCGATGCGGTGACTTGCTTCATTTGGGCTCCGGGCGCGCTCATTTCATCCTCTATCTTTGCATCGCCCGTTCGCCATCGTCTCTTTGCATTCGCACCTCCGCTCTTGGATCGACGCAGGGCTGCCACCTTCATAGCACACCCCACAGACCCCTCTGAAGCCACCGTCAACGATGTGGGGCATGCCTAGATCCAAGCCGGGCGACGATGACCAGGCTCAGAACGGTGCCACCACCAGCAACGCCTCGATGAGCTCATCGTCCTCGTCCTCGTCATCATCCGCCACCCGCAGAACCACCCCGAGTTCCCGCTCCAGACCTGCACACCACGCCAACGACAACAAGTCCTCCTTCAGGAACCCCTGGCCATCCGCCTGTGCCCCTTCGTTCTCTGAGATGGTCTCGGGCGGATTACCGATCGGACTTTCTCACCGCCATCTGCACAAGCACCCCAAAGCACGGGCCTTGCAAGTCCTCAAACCCGATTGGGGCGCCGCGAAACTATCCCACGATTCTTCCAGTAGCCACACACCATGCGAAGGCTTGAGCAAGCAAGGCAAGCTCTTAGGCACATGGTTGGGTCATGCTTCGGCATGGTGTGAAGTCCCTTTGGTCGACGGGGAAGGGCGAAAAGCCGAGCCGAGGAGCGCAAAGTTGTTGTTCGATCCGATCTTCTCGGGTAGGGCGGGGCCGACGGCTTATACGGGTCTGATGAGGTTGAAGGACAGTCCTTGTCAGGTCGAAGAGTTGCCGGGGTGCGATGCCGTGTTCATCTCGCATAACCAGTCAGTCCGAGCGGCCGTGATTCTTACTTGCGACTTGGGATGTGAGCCGATGCTCGGTTCATTCGGGTTCACGCTGGCAGTTACGATCATTTGGATTTATCGTCTATTCTAGCCGTGATCGAACAATACCCCAAATCTTATTACTTTGTACCGCTGGGTCAGTCCACCCTGACCTCTTTCCCATCAACTCGAAAGATCCTGCTGCTAACCCCGATCCAACTGCAGGTAATCGCAGATGGTTCCTGGACACGGGCGCACCGCAGGACAGGGTCCACGAGATGGATTGGTGGGACGAGAAGGAGTTTTGCCCCGAGGAGATTGGGTATGAAGCCGATCCCGCTGGGGCCAAGGAGACGTCGAGGTTGAGATTCACCTGCGTCCCGAGTCAGCATAATTCGGGTCAGTCCTGCGTCGCTGAGTGGGATTGATGGGATTGAATGGATGAGAGCCTAGAAAGATCTTAATACGGAGTACGGGTTTATGTCAGGCCGAGGTGCATTGGATCAATGCTCCACTCTGTGGTGCGGGTGGGTTGTGGAGCATTTCGTCCATTCTTTGGCGACGAAAGACGGGGACAAGTCGACGGAGCGTATCACGAGGAAGGGCGCCATCTATCATGCTGGGTGGGTCGGGTTTTTGGTTGTGCGATCGGCAACCGTCCATGCACAAACTTATCCAATTGTCCGAGTCTTGCAGCGATACAGGGTACCGACGGCATAAGAAATCCAAGGTCGTTTGTCCCGCCTTTGAGGGTGAGTATCTCCCGCACGGGTCGGAGAATACGTTCTGATGTGGCAGACGCTGATCCGATCTACGCAATGCAGAGATTGGGGAAAAGTACGGCCCTTTCGACCTCTCCTTCATCCCGATCTGGCGAGGTGGCTCCCTCGGCTTCGTTTCTTGGATCGGACTACGAGTGAGTCTCGGGCCACACCCTATCGCTAGAGTGATCGAGCTGATAGGATGTTGATCGTTGCTTTACAGCTCGCGCACGAGAACATCCCCGCTGCGTTGCATGGTTCCCCCACCGACGCCGTGGCGATCCACTTGGACGTTCGGTCGCGTACTTCGATCGGCGTTCATTTCGGGACCTTTATCGGCGCGGAGGAGGAATCGCTCGAAGCGATCATCGAATTGCAAGATGCATGTGATGAGGAAGGCGTTGAATTCGAGTCGGAATTGGGTGGGGTCGAGCATGACAATGGCAAGTTTGCGATCGTCGATTTGGGCGAGACCGTCGTGGTGGATGTGGCGCATTTGGTGATTGTATGAGGGGGGATGCGTTGTGGCAAGTCAGATGTGGCAGAGAGTGTTGTCTTTATTTTGACATGTCGCCTTTCATGAGACGCGTATGCGATCCCACATGTTTCGACATTTATTTGGGGCTTCTTGAGACGTGCATACACAGCCTATGGCTCCGCTCGACCCATATTCGCGTGAGAGCGCTCGGGCTGTGGAAGCGCGCGACGCGATGAGGCTGTGCCTCTGGTTTCGCTCACATCATCCACTTGCGGACCCGTCACGACTTCTCTCCCGCGACTGTGTTCAAGACTTGGCTGTCGTCTGCCCGCGCCAAGTCGCTGGTAGCTCCTGCCCGGCTCGTTCAACCACCGCGCCGTTACCCGCTTGGAGGCCGTTCCCCCTGTCCGTGCACGCGCAGTCTCTTGCCGTACACCGTCCCCATCGCATTTCTAGCAACAATGGTCCCTTCGATCCGATCCTTCCGCTCCTCCACCAAACCAGCCACGCACCAATCCAACCGAAGAGGCGATGCCTCCCCAACCCTAACAGCGACAACCTCCGCTTCGTTCCTCGACCTTGGCGACGAAGGACCCGCCCTCATCATCAATCGAGCCGATCTGAGGGCTTCGGTCGCGGCGTATGAGAATCTGTTGGCAACTGCCAAGGCGTATAGGAATGCTATGATGGCGCTCAGTACGGGTCAGTTTCCAAGCGACTTGAACGCGCTGTCGGCTTTCGTGAATCGCCGAGCTGATCTCGAAGTTCGTTTCGTTGATTGACATCGTTGGACATGACTCTTACATGTAGCCTCGACCGGTTTTGCACATGCTTTGGAGGAATGCGCACGTGTCAAGGGTGCTGGCACGAGTGGCGAACAACTCCTTGCTGCGAGTGGGATGCAATACCTCGTCGCTAGTTCCGGACAGATCCTCGTCAGTCTCGTTCCTCTCAATCGGAGCGAAGCGTGCCGAAGACTTGTCCTTTGAGGTCGAGCCCATGCTCACTTGGGAGGTTTTTCTTTGTTGAATGCACAGAGCGACACCTTGTATCGATCCTTCGAGATCCCATTGCTCCACGCGTACGACACGTACGTCGCGACCATCTCAGCGCGTCACAGCGAATATGAAGCCCTCCTGGCCGAAAAGACCGCCGCGATCCGCCAGACCGAGATGGAGAACATGAAGCAGGGGAGGAAGAAGGTGGGGAGTCAATGCGAATAGTTTCAGCTAGGCTCTCTGTAGTAGGCACGCTGAAAGCTTCTATGACCCCTGCCACAGAACCGCGATCTGGCGCAATTCCGGAAAGCGCTCGAGAGGTTGCAAGAACAAGTGATGCAAGTCGAGGTGTGCAAACGGAGTTATTACAGCGAGGTTTGGGACCACGAAACGGAGACGTGGCATTCCATCTCGGGCAAGATTGCGCTTGTCCTACGTTCGACCGTCGATCTTTCGGATCGGCTCGCGACGAAGGGGACGAGTGATCCGGTGCTTGAGGCGATGATGAACGAGCATCCGGATCCTTTTAATGTCTACAAAGCGCATGATGAACCAACCAGAGACATCTTTACCGTCTTGCGACCATTGGGCATGAACCTTGGTTTGGGAGGGAGCAAGAGGAGTAGCATCTCGATCGAGGACGAGGATGACCACCGAACGCAGAAGGATGTACCGAGACCAGGGTCAAGTCAAGCGACGTCGAGGGAGGATAGTACGACGACGCCCAAAGCGGGGAGTAGGAAGATCACTTCGTCAACGAGCGTTTCGGTTGCCGATGCGTTGGGTTTGGATGACACGCCGACCAAGGCATCACCGAGGGGTGGGGGGAGGGGGGAGAATTCGTTGGAAGGACAGCGGGAGAAAATCTCGACGCCTCGTGGAGGGGCGTTTCGAAGGATCGAGTCGTCGCATTCGAGGGATTCGAGTGATGGGGCTTCGCCTAAGGCTTCCTCGCTGTTGGGACCCGTTCCTAATAGGACGGAGGACGACGGCGAGGTGGAAGACGATGACGAGGAACAGGACTCTTCACCTCACGACTCGTCACCACCAACAGGCACATCGAACGACATCTCTTCGACGTATCGACATCACCAACGAACGAGTTTCCAAAGCTCTTCCACCACAACAGGAGGAGACTCAAACAAATCCAAGAACACCGCGCACAACAACTCCAACCACAACAACTCCACCCGCACACCCCTAACATCCTCTCGCAAAGCGCGCCACTCGAACCATCCAGGAGGAAGAAGACAAGGTGAACTCTCCTGCGTCACCGAAGCGGATGCCCCACCTGATCCCATGTCCGGTGATTGGGGGGCACCGGTTTATGGGAAGAGTTTGAGCCCGGTGATGAATGGGACGGGTGGGGGTTATGATTCGGGGGAGGAGGAGACCGTTTGGAGTGGGCACAGGTCCGGGGGGGTTTGAGTGGGTGGTCGAGGATGTATGGGGTTTTGTCTGTAGATTTCTTCCGTTTTCGTGTTGGTTTTCCGAATATTATGCAAGCGCTTGCTTCCTTTTTCTTTCAAGAAAGTACTCCCCCTTCTCGAACGTAATAGTTCACAACATGATCCATCATCCTCTATTTGCTCCGCTCCTCGTCATCGTCAAAGTTGTCGAACCCTTTGTCCATGTCCTCCCTGAAGAAGTGAGAGGCGATCAAGACTTCAGAACCTTTTTTGGACCATGCAAGAGTCTAAACGACCTACCTAAGCAACTCTCTCATCCCTTTCGGCAAGATCGGCTCGCCTTGAGCATCGGCAACGTAGCGGAAAGGCATCTGCGATCGAGAGAGCTAGAAGTCAGCTCCGCTAAATATCTTCGGGATCCTTCAGAGTCGACCCTTGGGACTGACCTCTACCGATTCAATCTCGTTGAATCGGATTGTAGGGTGGTTGACGAAAGGAATCTTGTCCAATGGGACTGGTGAAATCAAAAGAGAAAAAAGTGTCAATCCTTTGAGGCGTTTGAGAAGAAGCCATTTGGACTTGACTTTGATCTTGCACGACGATCTTGGTGACTCCGAGCGCGGTGTCGGTCGTCATTTGTATGGGACCGAGATGCCGGGTTGGGAAGCCGAGTTTACGAAGTTCACCTGTTCGGTCTGTGGGAGGAAAGGCGGAAGAGTAAGATTGGCATTCGGCGAGCCGAGAACTTGGTGTTCCGAGGTCGGCAGGCTCACCTCGAGGAGGATCGTCTCCCAAGATACCACCAAACCTTTCAAACCAAAACAGCCATGTTTTGTCAGTGCTGTCTCTCCCAAACCAGCGTCCCACCGTTTCCCCTTTCCGACTCACAAGAACCACTCAAACTCTTCCCGATCCTGGACCGAGACCTCCTTCTCCGCCTTGGGATCCAACAAGCACACCTTGCTCAACTCCACGCCTTCCGCCTTCATCAATTCGAGAATACTCGTCGTTTCAGCCCGGTACGAAGCTTTTGACACTCCTCGCGATTCGAGCAGACCTGCGAGGGAAGAGACGGATCGTGAGGAGAGGGACGAGAATATCACTTGGGAGGGGGAGGCGAGGTGCAGCATTTGCGAGTATTCAAGAGAGACCCAGGGGGGAAAGGATCCGTCGGACTCGTCGGATTCCATGTGTTCTGTGCAGACAACGGGAAGGAGAGGAGGATATGGCAGGGGGCTCGTAAGCTCTATTGTTACGCTTGAAGGTGAGGGAACATACGAGACCAGGATTGGAGGAGGTACTGACCGATCACATAGGTAGGCATGATGGTGAGAGGTTGAGGTTGTGAGGGGTGGAACGCAAGAGCTGAGGAGGAGAGGCGGAGGATGCGGCTATACGCAGCGTGCTCAGGGTGGCCTGAGCGGCCTGAATTGGCCTGCAGCTGGCGGCAGCGGCCTGGTCGGCGTTCCGTGACAGAGCAACCACAGCAAAATGTCTGCCGAGAGTATTGGACAGGGTCGGAATGGTGCAGGAAGCTGTTCATATTGAGCCAGACAAGAATGCAATCAAGTTGACGCACCCGAGTAATGGCCTGGCGGAGGTCACGTGACCGTTGAGCGAATCGAGGTAACAAACAATCGTGCCGCCGGCGCGCGCACTTGACTGTTCGGCTCTCCTCTCGCATCTCATCCACGCAGCGCAGCGAGTGCGTACCGAGACCCTACTGGACTACTGTCTATCTATCACCTACTCTCAGCAGGTCTCTCGGCTACCACACCTTTGTTCCGTTGTACATCCCGCGCATTGACTGCTGCTTGCGCTCGCGTGCCCAGTGCCCGCCCTCCCCCTCCCGGAACGAGTTGAACGATCCGTCCCCGGCCTAGGCTCGACTTGGACTCGACCACGCCGCAAGAGTGCTTCCTTTGGCCAGACGCACACAACAGACTCGTGATCAAGCAGGCCCACATACACTTTGACCATTTGCCATGTCGGTCGCACATACGCCGTCGCAGATGCGTCAACAGCGCTACCCGCTCGACACTCCCACCCCGGCGTCCTCCTCGGGCCATCACTCGACCCTCATCACGTCGCTCAAGCCATCCAGGTCCCGCTCCAACCTCTCGTCCGAGATTAAGCGTGCGATATCCCAGCATGCCCAGCCACCCGTGAACCGCACCGCGTTCGGCAACCTCAACGGTCGATTCGCCGCCGCGCTGCCCCCTTCGTCAAGTCCGGCCTATGCCTCGGTTCCTCCCGTGATTGAGGAGGAGGGCGACATCCTCACCGACAACACCGAGCGCGAACGTCTCGAACTCGAGAACGAGATCAGGCTCGGTATGGGCGAGCTCAACTGTCAAGCCGGTGGTCTGAGATCCGGTGCTTCCTCGTCGGGCGACTCGATCGGTTATGGTGATCTGTCGGATGATCTCGAGCAAGCCCCTGGCGGTCTCCGACAGCAAACGTCGACTTTGCCGCGTCGACGTCTCCACCAACAGCACCAGGGACTTCGAGCGAGGATCGAGGACGAGTCGTCCGGTGTAGAAGAAGACAAGGGCGACTCGTCCGATCCCACCATCGGCGACGATTTCTCACTTAGGATCGGACTGGCCGGCAATCGAGCCAGCTCAGCAGCGGCTCATTCCGCGATGCCGACCGGGTCCGCCATCCGTGCAGCGGCCCGCGCACTCGATCAGGATGATCTCACCTTCACGGGGATGCAGAGGTCGCCTGCTGCTTTACCTCCTTACGCTCGAGCGGCCGCCGCGGCACGCCCTCCTCCGACCGATGAGAACCGACCCCCTATCGCCGTCGCTGCTGGGCCTTCTTCCTCCTTCACGCTCGCTGCGTCCAAGACTTTCCCATTGCGGTCGCCTTCCAACAGCAACAACGCCGCATCTCGAGCCAGTGCGATCCACTCCTTCTCGCCCAACATAGGTCCGACTTACGGCAATCGCTCGAGAGTCTCTTCTTCGACGCCTCATTTTGGCGAGCCATCGCATCGCTTACCTGATGTGACGGGTCTGACTGATGGTCTGACGAGTCCGGCTAGGTCGAGGAAGCAGCATGTGGCTGCTCCTGTTCCGAGAAGGCCAAACTCTGCTCAAGCTGTAGGAAGCGAAGGTGAGAGAGCGTCGGAGGTTTGCTGGCTTTCCAGTTTACGACTGTTCAGCGACTGATCTTGCCATCGAAATCTGGGATCCTGTACCTTACAGCCGCCGCCGTCGCAAACGCCATCGACGATTTGCGTTCTCGATTGCAAGATGCCGAAACGGCGAACGCTCAACTCATGCAAGCCTTGGCGGAGAAAGACCAACGCCCCGCCGTCGAGGTCCGAAGCGCCTCGCCCGCTTTTGTCCAAGCACCAGCACAAAGTTCGCCCGGATTGACTCGCCGCGAAGTCGAAAACATGTTCCTGCGCCGTGATCAAGAATCAACCCTTCGAACCCGTTTGACCCAACTCGAACGCCAAGTCGCTTCTCATGAGATCGCGATCGCTCAACTTCGTGCTCTCCCCCGCGTGAACGAGCACGATCGACAACGCGTGAGCGAGTTGAACGAAAAGCTCAAGACGATGTTGACCGAGACGAACGTGGTCAAGAATGCCGTGGAGGAGTTATTGCATGACAAGCTGGTCAAGGAACAATGGGAACGGGAGGAGATGAGTCGTAAGAGGGAGATGGAAGGACATCACATGACGTCTGGGAGGGAGCAAGGTACTACGCCGCCGCCGGGTCAGATGCCGGCTGCGGCTAATGTCGATCCTGATCGTACCCCTCGTGCTCAGAGGACGACGCATCGATGGGCTGCTGAACCGACGACGATTCCTCCACCGCAACCCATCATCAGACCCGCTACGGCGCCCCCACGACAATCCGTTCATGCAAATGCCGGACCCGCTTCTGCCCCAGCCCCCAACACGGCTCCCCAACCCACGCACAACGAAGCAGCATATGACGAGTCCTATGTTTCTACAGCGGATTCCTCAACCGCCGCCAACGATTCCGCTTCCACCGCTGCTTCCTCCCCAATGCCCGAACCGGACTTTCGTCGCGCCGAAGCCTTGTTCGAATCCATGTCGATGCAGGACCCGTCCAAAAGGAGAAAGAACATCTGCAAGCTTTGCGGGAACGGGTTGAAGAAGAAGAAGGCACAGGGACCGAGAAAGTCGGGGCATTTGGGTGTTGGTGGGAATGCGAATGGAAAGGAATTGGGAGGTGCGGGTCCGAACATGCAGAATGCTGCTCCTGCAGCCGTGCCGGCGGTCGATCATAAGCAGGAGTTGAGGTATACGTTGGAAAAGATGGAACAGGCGTTCGCGGTGCAGAAACAGTAAGTGGCCCACCAAAGACTCGTTTCATCGATTTAAACACCTTACCCTGCCGATCCTTTCCGGTCCTTCAGATTATACATTGAGTTGTCGGAGCAATACCGAGCCATGGATTCGCGCGTCTCGGACGGCCGTCGAAGGATGTTGGCGACCCACCTCAAGGACAGCATCGACGTGCTCGAGATCATGGCCGAGGAGATCCAAAAATTTGATGCTTGCTTTCAGTGAGTGATCTCTACATTCCCAGAAGTCGAGTACTGTTCGCTGGGTTTTGATCGTCGTGGCGCCGTTCTTTTTTCGCAGTCAATTCACCAAGAGCCAAGGGCACGGCAGAATGAGGGAAGGTGTCATCTAAGAAAACCAGTCCGATAGCGGATTTACACCCTTATGTTTTGATTTACCACCACACGGCACACTATTATACCCTATCGCACTTTCGTCGTAGTCGTCGTCCCTGTACTCTCGGATTTCTTTCCTCGCTGGTGCACCTTTACGGATCGGACGAACTCTTTCTACTTCTTCTTGGGGCCTTTTGAAATCATCTCTTGCTTTGCTTGTAACTGTCATTACTTGGATTTAGAAACACACATGAACAGAGTCGTTATGAAGAAGTACACCGTTGAGCAAAGTGACATAGTTGAGTCTCGCGAAGAGGAGGAAGAGTACTATCTGGGCACAATCAAGCGTCGACAGCTACGGCAGGTGAATGACTCCTTCTCATCGGCGAAGGCGGGTTGATGGGAGGCCCGATGCTCTTCCTGCGCACTGTCGGATTTTCGGGTGAAGCGGACAAACTCGATCTCCTAAGCGGCGACGGGATTGGACGAGGGGGAGGCGTCGTCGAAGATGAGTAATGACGGGTCGCAGGGATGTCGACCGAGAGGCTCGACGCACGCGCACGACGAGCGGTGGGGGCTAACAACAGAGCCTCGCCGTCATCCGCATCAACCTCATCCTGAGGAATGGAAGGGATGCTACTTGTGGATGCGGGGATCGGAGTGGCAGGGATGATGATGGGAGAGCTGAAAACGGGCTGCGAAGTCACTTTAGCGGAAGGCGGACCCAACGTCTTGAGACCAATGGTGTCACCTGGACCGCACTCGGTCGGCTGGGCAGTTGGGGCCGCGGCGAACGAGTTATTAAATGTCATGAGCGATCCGCCAGAGTCACCGAGCGTCGGCGAATTGTGAGCCGTCGAGTATTCGTCCGAGCCATCCATACCAGAAAGTCGACGCTCGGGGATGCCCAAAGACGCGGTACTCAGCCTGGAGACAGAGCTCAGACGTCTCTCACGCAGACGATCGCTCGAGGCCGACGTGGCGTGGTCGATGGGCGCAAGTTTCTTCTCCGGTTGGAAAGGCACCGAGGGTTGGTACAGCGGGTTGAAGACGCTCACGGGCCGGGTTCGAGCGTGGGATCGTGGTTCACTCCAGGACATAGACTCGGAAGGCAAAGACCCACGCCTCCAGTTGCTAGCCATGGACGATCGCGTGTCCTGGGATGCATACATTGAGGTTGATCGAGTCGAGCGCAAAGAATTTCGCGCTTCGGGACGCGGCACGTCTGCGGGAATTGGCACCTCGTCTTTCTTCTCAACAGAGCTAGCGGGCTTGGCTTTATTTTGAGTGGGACGAGATTCCGAGCTGGGTGCTGGGGCCGGTACAAACTCTGCTTTCACGCTCGGTGCGACCGTCGCAGGTGATGCGAGCCGGGCAAAGGACATGACCAATGGCGAGGAAAGAGTCAGCGAGTTTGAACTTGTCGGCGTCTGGCGCGACATGTTGCCTGGGCTCGATGAGGATCTCTGGATAGGCTGGGTAGGTTGGAGCTCGGCCTCAGACTGGATCGTCAAGGAGTTCCAAACCTCGACAGGCAATCGCGGCAAGGGCGGTGACGCGGCGGTGTCAGCGAGCGAGTAGAGGCTTGGTGAAGGGAACGCTTCGGGGTTGGCAGGCGTGGCGAGCAAGGCGAGATCGCTGATGGGGAAAGACGTATAGGCTTGAGGAGGCGTGTTGTTCCGCTTGTGCACTGCACTCCTGGGCATCAAAGAGGTCGTTGGCACTGCATTCTCCGTGTCTACGGACTTGGCCGAGCTCGAGGGCGACGGAGCATATGTTGATGATGGCCACCAAGAAGGAGTTTGGGTCGCGGTGGACACGCTGGGTCGAATGCAATAACCCGACGGAGCATTGCGCGAGGAAGGTGCTTGCGCAGTGGGCTTGCTCGGCAGAGGCTTGTAGAGAGACTCGCGCAGGGTAGCTCGATTCATGATCGGCCTCGATGATCGTGGGTCGCCAGCGACCGTTCTTCGCCTCTCAGCAGCGAGCGCCGGTCCCATGGCCCCGACTCGTGAAGTGGGGTCGAGCTGGTTGAGTTTTCTTCCTCGATATTCGGCGACCTTGGACTGCAGATCCGGTACCGGCGTTTTGCGAGGAGGAGCAGAGTCGGCAGGCGGTTGCGACGCGGCCAGTGCTGCCGCATCGGCTGCGGATAGCCTAAAGCTTGCGGATGCCAGCTTGATCTCGAGCGTATGCACGGACGATGAGCTGGTCCGATTGGATTTTGCACGTGGTCGATTGAGTCCAACTACGTTCTTTGACTCGGAGTTAACAGATTCATTGCTGCGGTTGTCACCTTGCTGAGTCGGGATGCTGGCGGAGGAAGATCTTGCCGTGCGTGATGTATGCGCCTGTTCGGTGGTGTCCGACTTGACGATGTCCTCCTCTCCGAAGCCGATCAACCCGAGTCCATCGAGTGCGGGGACCATGAACGAGGGTCCAAGTGATGTTTGAGGCAGATAGACCTCCTTGTACCGCGATTCGCGGATCACTGGCACGTATTCATCCGGGCTCTGAGCCCGTGCAGTGTCATTCAGGCCTGGACCCGGCGCATAGTCCTCGAGGCCCTGAATCGAAAGCACATTGACGACAGGCTCAGGCATGGGTGGGGAAGGAGGGATGCCATTGCCCGCGATCGCTAATCGGAACGAAGCCGAATTGCCCTTCGAAGCACGAAAGCTGTTCTGCCTTGCTTCATCATTCAGTCGCGGAGAAGTTCGAGTCTCGGCTCGAGGCGACTTGGGCGTCAAGGTCTTGCCCGCGAGTGCCGAACGTGCCTTACGGAAGGCCAGACCGGCTGGCCTTTCGGGCGAGGTCGTGTACGAAGGCGGGGTGTCATGCGGTTTGGATCTCGATTCCTCGGGAACGGAGGGGTTCACGGGTTGCTGCGACAGCTTGCGAACAGCCTGCGCTGCTTTGGTCACCTGCATACAGCGTGGACCGGAACAGCGGTCAGCTTAACCCCGTGCGGAGATTTCAAGCGCTGCAGCGACTGTATGGGCACTGACCTTGCTTTTGAACATGGAAGTGCGACTCGCCGAGCTAATGGAGGAGGAAGAACTCGCGGTAGCCGCCATGTTGGTGATTGAGAGCCTGTCCTAGGTCACGGATTCCGAAGTGGGTGGGTGACGGTGACGCCGACGAGTCGAAAGTGGCTTGTGGCCCCGGGAATCGAGTCGAGCCGCGCGGAAACCACCGGGGTCTCGATCACAGATTTGCAGTCTGACTCTGTGACTCTGAAAACGGAGTGTCTCAGACAGCTACAACGGCCGGGAATCTCTCGCGGGATGTTGTTCGAAAGGGCAGGGACGGCCCAAAATTAAGACGTCGGTTCGAAGCAGCGAGGTTGAAGAAAGGAAGAGCAAGTCCTTTACAGACACCGATTAGATGATGAGTGACGCCGGCGTGCGTGTGCCGGTTCCCAACCGCTGAGGTCCGACTTCAGTGTGATAACTGCTTCAGCAAGGCCCGAGATTGATTACTTCATGACAAAGGCTTGGGTTTTTTCTATTGAGGCCGCCGTTCAACCCCCGGGTTTATAGATGACGTTTGAGCAAGGCAATCTTTTCCGTTAGCCTGAAGCGGCGCCGAAGGTGATCTTTCCTCTTCCAGCGATTGGCCTGAAGGATCGCCTTGAGCCCGTGCGCGCGCAGGGCCCGCCGCAGCTCAGCAGCACAAGTGTGACACGGCGCTTTGCTCCGCATCCATCACGCGTGGAGACCCGAGAAGAAAAAATTGTAACACTTCACGGAAAACTCATCTTTCATATTGTGAGCTCGAGAGCAGCCATTGTATTCACATATCAACTTTCAGACTCCCAGGAGCTGGGGACCGAGAGCCCAAGACAGGGGCGCCTACGATGTCAGCCCTAGAGTTTCTACTCCAAGCGAATATATGACTGAGACTAGTATAGTTGAGAAGATCGACAGACAGATTGAGCTCATCCAAAATTGGTGAGGTTCGGTCGGCTCCGCAGTTGTGCTCGGGCCCCTCTGTTGGCAAACACACTCGCCGTCAACATCCCGAGCAGGCTCCTCAGTATTTCTGAGCCCTACCGCTGCCGAGTGAGATGTCGGCAAAGCGTTCTGAAAATGAACATCAATTCCACGAGACATATGGTGTGTCTGCCGAGGAGACGAGACACGAACCCAGGAAGTCGGCCTCAGAAGAAAGCCGTTCCTCACTTGAGTCATCGTCCAAGGGTCGGCCAGGACGAGAGCGGCATCGCAAAAGGATTTGACTTTATATTTAGATTTGTAAATCGGGAAAGAGATAGAGAAAAAGAGAAGAAAGTCGATTCGATCACAGAAAGCACACAAGAACATAACAAGAAGAGAACGCCGTGCACACCGCGACCACTCTCCGCCGGCGCTTCAACCTCCTTTCCTCTTCAGATTCCTCGACATCGCCTAGCCCGACCATGCCACACAGGCAGCCGCCAGTCATCACAATACCATCCTCCTGCATCACATCAACGTGCTCATTCCTTTGCAACAACAGGAACCTCCTTCTCGACCGCAGGTGTCTCCTTCGTAGGCACAGCCGTGGCGGGAGGTACAGGCGCAGGTGCGGGCGTCGATGCCACCGCAGGGGGCGCATACACTTCCACCTCCTTGGCTTTAGCAGGAGCCAGGGGCGTCGGCGCCAGAGCCTTGTTCTTCTTGCGATACTCGACAAACATGCCATCGAGCGCCTTGAACTGCATATGGTGCGGCACGCCTTTGACGATCTCGCTCACTTGGCGATGCACCTCCTGCGTGTCCAACCCCGCCTTCTCCGCCGTCTGCACACTGAGCCTGAACATGGCCAAGACGGCCAAGGAGACCTGCGTTTGAGAGTCGGGATAAGGAGCCGAAAGGGAAGCCGCGAGGACGGGGACCGAAGGTCCCGACGACGAGCTATTGTTGGTGTTGTAATGCGATCGCGTGTCACCTCGAGCCAGACGAAGCAGGATCTCAAGCACGTTGTCAATGTCGGACATGTGACCGGACACGAACGCCTTTCGATCGGTCAATGAGCCGACGTTCGAGCTCGAGGCCCAAGCCTCGAGCGCATCCTGGATCGTCGGCGGCGGTTCAGGGTCATGCACGACGATCTTGCCCTTCCATGCTGAGAGCTTGTCGTCCTTCTTCTCCAGCGCAAGACCCGTGATCCATTGATCGATCTCACCCGTTTTGACCCAGCGAGCTTCAGTCAAAGGGTTCGATCGGTCAAAGAGCGCAATCACGGTGATTCGATCGCGAGTAAAACCAGGTGCGACGCTCAACGCCGGTGTGGCACCCCTCTCATCAGACATCGAGGCCGCCAAAAGGTGGTGCAGGGGAGGCAACAGTGGGTCCAATTCCGGATCCTCGATCACTTCTTCCTTCGCCTCTTCAGTCGTATCCCTAGTGTCGTCGTTTGCTGCACGCGTACGCCACGCCGCCTCGAGTGACAGACGGTCGATGACGAGATAGTCGTCGTGTTCGCGATCCAAAGCCTCGATCTGACCACAAAGGCTTCGATGAGTTTGCGCTCGAGCGATTGGGATCCCGCATAACTCAGCATCACTTACAAGAATACCTTGGCAAACCCTGAACTCGTCCGGCACAGTATCCTCGCCATCGCCCATGTACGCAGGACGCAACAAAACGTCCAACTCGATCCTCCCTTCCGCTCGGAAGATTTTGACCAATTTGACGACCTCGGCATCAAGGACCATACGACGCGTGTTGCGAGCGTACGAGATGGAAATTCGATCCGCACTAGGCTCGGGCGGCGTTAAGTGGGCTGGTGGGTTATTTCCTGGTGCGACGGAGGACTCGCGTGGCTTGTCCTCGGCTTCGTCACCGTGCGTGGAACCGGCGATGGAAGGCTGCCCTTGAGCGTAGGGGTCGGGAGGGTAGACGGACGACATCGAAACGTCTCCGGCGAAGGAAACATCGGCGTCGGCATCGACCTCGGCAGCTTCCTCCTGAGTCGCAGCCGCCGCTGTCACGTCCGTCTCGGCGGTGGGCTGGACTTCAGTAGTGGGCTCTGTCGTCTCCACTGCAGTTTCGAGTTCGAGCGGTCCTCCCTCGAGCGGTACGGACTCGACAGTTTCGCCATCGACCTCGGGCTCTTCAGTCGCCGCAGCCTCACCCGTCGTTTCAGCTTCGCCACTAACACCTTCTGGCTTCACCTCCTCTTCCACCACTGCCTCGGTACTGGCCGGAGCTACCTCCCCTTCGATCGTCGGAGGCGCCATAGAGGTATCTCTAGTTGGCGCATGAGGCTCGACCGTCGCTCCTCGAACAGAACCATTGCCCCCGGCGTTGATGTACGTCGAGACGGAGTCGACGGGAGAAGAGAAGTAGATCCTGAGACGACTGTTCTCGCGATCCGAAGGGGGTCGTTCGGCTGCTGGTCCCGTCGGTGCGTTCGCGGGTGGAGCAGAGTTGGCGGCTGAGAGCTTGAAGGGCGGAGGGTTTGACGCCGGAACAGGAGTAGGATCGACCGTTTTCTCGACCTCCGTAGTATCTGCAGCGACAGACTTGTCCTCCTCTTCTTTGACTTCAACAGGTTCGCCATCTACGTCCTCTGATGCTGCAGCCGGGCTCGATTCCGCCGCCTCAGCCTCAACTTCGACCTCCGGCTTAGGCTCCACACTCTCGAGCTTGACGACCTCCCCCGTATCAGCCTTGACCTTCTTCGGCACCGTCGCATCGACATCTGCCTCACCTCTCGACTCATCCTCATCTCGCATATGTTTCGACTTTTTGGTATTCCCTTGCGAAGGCGACAAGGACGTACTCAGAGGTTCACCATCGACTTCATCATCGCCATCTTCTTGAGCTGATTCGTCTTCGAGGTTGGGACTGGCGTTGGAGGTGGGTTCTTCAACGGCGGCTACAGCTGCTTTGGCCGCTCGACGACGTTCGGCCTTGCGTTGACTTTTCGTCTTCTTCTTCGTCGGTGGGGTCGCATCACCCTTGGTCGTCCCTTTCGATCCATCAACTTTCTCCTTCTCGTTCGAACCAGCAGCATCGGCCTCCACAAGCGCCTTGACGATCGCCTGAGCCTTGGCGGCCCAAGTCCATTTTAGCTCCGTGATCTCCAAGCCCGCAATCCTGAAATCCGTCAAGGTCCTCCCATCCCCACTCTTCTCCTTCCCCGAACCTCCCAGACCACCACTCCCCGTCGTCCTCGCACCCCATTTCCTCTCCTTCTTCTGACCATGCGGGACGATCGCATTGACGCGAGCGTTACGGGGTCCTCGAGGTACATCGACGGCGGCAAAACGATCACCTCGTTTTGCGGGGCTTGACACAAATCCTGGACGACCTCCACCGGGGAGGGCGGAGACGGGTCGTCCGGAACCTCCTCCGCCTCCGCCGCCTCCACCACCGCCGGATCGACCGACGCCGCCTCGAGGAGGTCTTGAAGGACCATCACGAGGTGCGAAAGCCGGACCTCGTGGCGCACCTCCACGAGGATCGGGGGAGCCCTGATCTCGATACGCAGGTCCAGGAGGAGGAGGCAAGCGTTCATCCCTTCGGAGTGAAGGTGGGGGAGGTCTTCGTTCGTCGTAACGTGAAGGGGGTGGGGGGCCGTAACGATCGCCTCGGTCGTAGTGACCTGGGGGAGGAGGCGGCAATCGATCTCGGTAATCGTCTCGGTAAGGACCTGGAGGGGGAGGTCCATCGTATCGATCGTCGTAGCGAGAAGGTGGGGGTGGGCCGCGTTGCGACGACGGTGGGGGTGGTCCCCGGTCGTATTGGCCTCGAGGCGGGGGTGGACCACCTCTGGAGCTGGATCCTCCAACGGGCGGTAGGGCAGGTGGTGGAGGCGCGGGACCCGGGGGTAATGGTGGTGCTGGCCCACCTTCGTACCGAGTTCGCTTGTAGGGGGGCGCGCCCTGAGGTGAGGGCAAACCGTGCTGAGGCGGAGGGATGGGGTACGCATTGCCAGGAGGGGGAGGAGGGTACGCCCCCGCTGCACCTGCGTAAGGAGCGGCGCCATTCGGAGCGGGGTAGCCATATGCTGGAACACCGTACGGCTGTTGACCACCTTGGGGTGCTTGGGGTTGCTGCTGGCCCGGTTGGGGGTAGTAGGTCTGGGAGGTCGGGTAGCCCGGTGGGGGAGGAGGGGGAGGGACCATCCCGCCTGGGTAGGCTGTATACGCTGCTTGCGGTGGGGCGTAGTTGACGTAAGGTGATGCGGTTGCTGTGGGCACCTGTGGGACCGAAAATTGTTGATACGTTAGAGCGTGCATCGAACGTGGGAAGCAGCGTCGCGAGCCTCACCTGAGCTGCGGCGCCTCCGTAGCCGTATCCCGGGTATTGAGAGTGAGCGCCATGCTGAGCCGCGGCATAGGCAGCAGGGTAGCCATAGTTGGCGTACGGATTGGGTTGTGGAGGACCCGAAGCTGAGGGGGGCTGAGGAGGTGGACCGGGAGGTAAAGGAGGCGGGGCCTGGGAGGGTTGAGGTGTGCTCGAGGGCGCTGGCGCGGGCGACGGTTGCGGACCTGACTTGTAGGTCGCTGCTGCTGCACCGGCTTGCGAGGCGGTGGCCGGTGACGAGGTCTGACCGTATGAGCGCTTCACTGCAAGTAGTAGTAGTAGTGGTGGTGGTGGTGGAGCGTAAGGGGTGGTGGCAAGGGCAGATGAGCGGGGGTCGATCGGTCGCGGCGGGAGATGGAGAGCGAGGTGCGACATCAGCACCTCAGCAACGTCGGGGTGAGACAGCAGAAGCACCATCACTTACTGGCGACTCAACCACGTCGACGACACCACTCGACGTCAGTCTCGAAAGCAACACAACGAGGAACGAGGGAGCACCTGTCCAACTGAGTCGGTGAGTCGACAAGGGACGAGCTGAGTCGACTGACGGCGCGCGTGGTCGCGAATTTGCAGAGGTCCCGCGCTCGGACCGCAGTATGACCGCAGTAAACCTGATAAACAGCAGGCAAGGTACACAGTTCTTTGTCTTTCAAAACCGTACGGGTTTTCGAGGCGGTCTAATCGCTTGGTGTTCTGTCGTGTGACCGTACTTTCCAGGCGGAGTGTTGATTACGTTTGCTAAGTATCCATAGCGTGTCGTCAAGGCTCCAGCTGAGAGACTCAGAGTACAACTGGGTCCCCCCAAAGTGCCACATCAACATGACAGAGCGCGATGATTCCCTCTTATTCTAGAACAACATCAGAGAACCTCGCTTCATCTGCAGTGCTTTGTTTGTGCTCTCACAAGCGCTGGCGCAGAACAAACGGAATTTTCGGGTCGATCAGGGGTCTTGCCGTGACTCACGTGTGTGGCCATGCCTTGGTGCGAGAGGAACCTGACGACTAGATCCTAGGGATGTTGATCATGATATCGAACACGGCTTTCGAGATGACCGACTGAAAGGCAGCGAGCACCGATCTTGGACGGACATTGCCTGCCGAAAGTAGTCGAGCCACACGGTCCACGCGTGCCCCGCCGCTCTCACTCTGGCCCTGCTGTGGCTTGTGCCCAAGATGGACACCCAAGTCGATCTGCTCGTCTCACGTCGAGAGCTGTACGAGCTCGTCAGACTGTGGTACGTCGACCCCACCTCGGCGACCGTGCCGCTGTGAGTACCACCTAAACCTGCACACCCGCCGCGGCGGCTACTCAGCTCCTGCTCGCACTTGTTCCCCGTCTAACCTGCTCCTCATCCCATCTCCAACGCAGTACAAATGCACTCGTCACGGTCTTTGCCACCTCGACACCTCGAGCCTCGACCTCGGATGCGGTAGACCTCTTCACGAGTCTTCATTCGCTGCTCTTGCCGCTATGTTCGATCGAAGCGACCCGCACGACCGCCGACCGCCTGGCCAACTATCTGATCCAGTCACTGCACCCTGAGCTCGCCCCCGAGCACTACCTCCGCTTCAGCGACGTCATCATCGACGTTGCGTGGCAGTTTGAGCAGGCGATCGACAGTGGCTGTCTGCCCAGCGCCGTACTCCCCACCGCTGCGCCCCTCGCCGTAGCCGAAGCGACAGCAGCGTCGATGACGAAAGATGACCCGGACAGTCAGATGCAGATCGACTCGGATGACCTCAAAGTCGTAGAGGACGCCGCCTCGATTGCCCACAGTATCGAGCAGAAGCGCGCGCAACAGGTTCACCAGGCTCGCGAGAACGTCGGAGCTCTGTTGAAGCAGCTCTGCGTGAGTCATGGACAATACATCCATCGAATTATAGAACCGCCACTTACACAAGCTCGTTTTCCCCTCGACTCAGACTGCCAACATCATCTCGGTCGATGCGGTCGGGGAACGGCTCGACCTCGTTTCGCTCGTTGTCCCTACCCTGGGCATCATCGGCAACGTGCAGCACTTTCAACGCCACGAGATTCGTGCACGAACAGCCCTCTAGTAAGACTCGCTTTCCGTACATGATGTCATGCACGCCATCATCGTTGGTCCCGGTCGTACGCTCGTCCGTCGTCGGTCGTCCAAGATGATGCGTGGCCGGCTACCTTCTCGTTGCTACTTCAAAGAACAACCGTCCTCTGACCCACCGTTGCTCCGTCTTTGGCGATCTTCGCATGCTCCCTCGCCCCTCGCGACCGATCAACCCCACCAGTTACAAGCAACAAAAGTTCAACCTCCTCCGCGAGGAGATGGAGGGTTACTCCAAGCTCGCCGTCGAACTGCTCTTGCTCCCCGGGCCGCCGCAATCGACAGAGGACGGCCGCAGCGTCGAGACAGAGGAGCAACGCTTCAAGCGAGCCAATGCAGCCATGGATAAAGTCAAGAGCTTGATCGGTCAGTCATACAAGGGTCATACATCGCGAGTGGGACACCTCATGCTCATCTACGCGAGAATACGACGACATCCCAGGCAATTTTGACCTCGATCCGGATCGCACGATCGATCTCATCCTCGACGCCTTTACCGAACAAGTCATCGACCACTACCAGTTCTACCTCGACCTCATCTCTGTTTCACCCTGGGCCTCAGCTCGCAAGAGGAATGGGGCAGCCTCACCGAAAAAGGGCAAAGCGAAACAGACGGATATCGACATTGGGCTCGAGGAGGACCAAGGCAATCGAGTATTGGCACAGATCCTGGGTTTCAAGTTCAAGTTCTATCAAACTGAAGGCGTCAGCGAAACACCGAGACAGCTCTACTTCATGACAGCCCTTTTGATTTGGCACGGCCTCGTCAAGCTTTCCGATCTGTGGCCCCACCTGTCCCCCGACGACTCGGTGCTCGCCAAGGTTGAGTCCCAGTATCGCGAGGATCAAGAAAAGGCCGCAGCTTCAGTTGGTGGTGGTAACGCATTGGCCATGGCCGGAGCGTTGGTGGACGACGATGCTCCTAAAGCCAAGCCCTCCGCCTCGGCAGCTTCCAACTCGAAAGGTGACGCCGCTGCCAAACCCGATCGGGTCCTACCGAATCAGCGACTGGAGCTGGTCAAAGCGATGCTCTCGCTCGGTGATCTCGCACATGCCCTCTTTGTCCTGTCCCAATACCCGGCTCTTGTCTTTGCCAACCCCCCGGTTGCAGCTCTCCTCAATCGATTGCTCCGGGTATCGCTCACCCCAGCGTTCGAGACCATCGACTCGCTGGCCCTCAAAACCGACGCGTCCCGTCGGACCGAGCTCAAGGCTCCTCGACGGGTCTTTGAATCGTCGACCAAAACGCTCGTCCCTCCTCCGCCCAAAGCACGAGTCCTGACGAGTCGAGCGATCCCATCACCGATCCCAAACAAGGAGCAGGTCTTCTTCTTCCCCGACTGGCAAACGCGGTTACCGAGATGTGGCGATGTCGAGGAAGTCCTGGTCGTGCTCGAGAAGACCTTCGCTCCATTGCTCGGTCCGTTCCTCGCCTTGGACTTGCCAACCTACGGTCGCATCTGTCGAATTATCAAGCAAGACTTGACGACCCTCGCACCGGCCGAGAACCCGCGTTTCCCGCGATGGCTCGTGCTCATTCGCCAGGTCCTGCTCCCCGGAGCATCGGTCCTCAAGGACAACTCGCCCGTGGGTCTGCTCGTCTGGGACGTCTTGCGGCTCTTGACGATCGAACAACGGTATCAGTTGTACGGCGAATGGAAGGACGCGACGTATCGTCGGATCCCCGCTCTCGGCGTTCGCAAAGCCGAGACCGAACGTGAAGTCAAGATGATCCTTCGACGCTTATCAACGGAGAACGTCAAGCGTTTGGGAAAGAACCTCGCCAAGGCGGCACACAATAACCCCATTATCACCTTTGCCGTCGTGCTCAATCAAGTGCAAAGCTACGATAATCTCATCCTCCCCGTCGTCGAGGCTGCACGGTATTTGAGTGACCTCAGTTACGACGTCCTCACTTACACCGTATTGGATGCGCTGAGTTCGAGCAAGAGCAAGACAAAGGAAGACGGCACCAGTATCGCGCTGTGGCTCCAGAGTCTGGCCACCTTCACCGGTCACCTCTATCGTCGATGGTCGGCCCTCGAACCTTCCCTAGCGATGATCCTACAATACCTCGTAAATCAACTCGTCAGCGGCAACTCAAAGGACCTCATTATTCTCCGCGAGATCATCTCCAAAATGAGCGGCATCGAGCCTTTCGCCGATCTTTCCGACGCTCAAGTCTTCGCCCTCGCAGGGGGCAAAGTCCTCCGCAGTGAAGTCTTTTTCCAAACCGAGATTGGACAAGCCGCGAAGTCCAAAGAGATGACCTTAACAAACAACTCGCGTGAGCGTTTGGGAGAAGTTCTTGAACGTACGCGTTTGTCGATGCCTTTATTGGTCAACATCGCTTTACAACGCCAAGCGTGCGTCGTGATGGATACGCATCTCAAATCGCTTGGAGCACTGTTCGATTCGAACCACGCGATATTATTCCAATTCACCGAACTACTCCTCGCTTTAATGGACGTGTCCGAACTGGCCAAGGAACTCCCGACGATCGAGGAATTGACGAGGGATTACGGGATCGAACCTGCTGTGGCGTTCGAGATTGGTCGACCCAAATTGAGGATCGCGATGAAGGCGTTTGATGAGTCGGATGCGCAGAGAAATATGGAGATGGAGAAAAAGAAGGCGGATCTGAGGGCCAAATTGGCCAAGGAGAAATTGGGAAAGGTCGCGGAGGAGGAGAGGGCCAAGACCACGACGAAGAGTGATGGAGTTGTTGAAGAGGAGGGGAAGGTGGCAAGTGAGGCTGAGAAAGTTGGGGACACCGAGGCGGCGACTGAAGATGCCAAGATGGAAGATGCGGCCGTCAAATCGGTCGAGGAGATCAAGGTTCTTGTGGCCGACACAGCCATGGACGTCTCGATGACTGATGGGACGGCGAGCGACCCACCCGGCTCTCCAGTCATTAGGGCGCCGGTAGGTCGGCAAAGGCTGTGCACGAGCATACCAACCTGAGCTCATGTAACCAATCCCGCCCCCTACCAGACTTGGCATCCGGGGTTGGTGGACGTCATCCGTACAACGGAGGCGACGCTTCCTTATGAGGTTCAAGAAGTGATGGGGTAGGTGAGAACACAATAGACGGTCATGCAGAGACAGGGAGGCTAATTTCCGCCTCTTCTCTCGTCCAGTGCGCCTTTTTACGTCACCTTTTGGCAGCTCACCCTCTACGACATCATGTACCCCAAAGAACGCTACGACGCCGAACTCGACCGACTCAACAAGATGCAACGCGACATCAGTGGATCTGAGATCGTCCAGACGCTGACCAAAGATGCGACGAGTCGTTTTGTGCAAAATATCGTTTCGCTCGCCAACAAATTGCTGAAAGAGGCAGAGGAACATCGATCGGCGAGGGCGGTGGTTAGTCGTCGGTTGACGAGGGAGGCAAAGTCGTGGTTCACTGGTTCGTCATATTCAATGGAGCATGTGTGAACATACTGGAGCTGATCTTTCTCGCGCTCTTCGTACAGACGTCACCACCAACTCGCAACGCAAGATGCTCGTCGACCAGATCGTGCAGCACTGCATTCACCCACGAGTCAAGCTTTCTTTGCCGGATGCAGTTTTCTCCTACCAGTTCATCAAGCGCTTGCATTCGATGAACACGACCGGTTTCCACAGCATTCTGTTCTACGACAGGGTACGTAGGGTTGTATCATCGGTTTCTTTGGCGAGAAATTTGCTGACATCCTGGTGCTTGCGAATAGGTTCTCAACCGCCACTTAGTGCCCGTCATCTACTCGTGCAGCGAGAACGAGGCACGCAACTACGCTCGCTTCCTCCACGATATCCTCCAAGACATCAACACCTGGTACCGTAGCGAGGACAAGTTCAAGAGCGAGGCGATCGGTTCGGGTCTGAGTGGCTTCGCTCGTCGACCGGCCGCGCAATTCTCGTCATCCATCAAGTTCGAGGAGTGCTTCTCCCACAAAGACTTCCAACACGTCACGGAGAAATGGACAAACCGCACCGTTTCGAGCTTCTGTGAAGGTTTCGAGTCGGGCGAATACATGCACATCAAGAACTCGATCCTCGTCTTGACCAAGATTGCACCCCACTTCCCAATCGAGTACAAGTCGGGGGTCCGACTCGAGGCGGCAATCGATGCGTTGCTCAAGACTGAACAGAGGGAGGATCTCAAGATCTTGGCTCAGGGTTACAAGGCCGTGATTACGAAACGCAAGAAGCATTGGGCAAACCAACCTGCCCCTGCCCCACCAGCTCCTGCACCAGCTCCTGTCGTCGAGATCAAGTCCCTTGCATCTTCGTCGTCAGCCCCCTCTTCGTCTCGGCCTTCGCCTGCGCCTCCAAGCGTCTCGACCAGAACGCAAGCAAGCGATGGACCGCCCACTGCACCAGCTGCTCTGCGTGCAACCGCTACCCCGTTCTCTGGATTGCCGATGCGACCCTCGTTGAGCTCCGGAGGTTCACGAGACCCCTTGCGACCTGCCCCAACTGCACCCGCTCGCGACGTGACACCCCGAGATGATCGTTTCGCCGACCCGAACAGGCCGCGAAGCGAACTAATCAGTAGGCTCAACCCGAGTAGTGGAGGTCGCTCGGACGCTCCTGCTTTCCAAGCCCCGCCTACACCCCGACGTGCCGACGAGGCCAATCGGTCACAGCCTGCTCCTCGCCCGGACAATGCCCCCGCTCCGAACGCGGCACAGTCGGTGACCATATCCAACGGAAACGAGAATACGAATGGGAACAACAATGGTCTGCCGGCGAGGCCAGGAGGTTCTTCCGAATCGGAGCTTCGCGCAAAAGCCTTGGCCTCAAGTCGCAACTCGGCGCTGATGAACCCTCCAGCATCAACTTCTTCACCCGCCGGTACGCCCCGAGCTCGTTCGCCCCTACCCACTGGACCCGCACCCTCGACGATTGCGCAACCATCGTTGCAACCAGCGAAGGATGCATCTCGTCCTCCTTCGAGACCCGCAACACCTCGCGACCAGGACCGCGGCCAAGAGCGCGACGATCATTCGAGTCGCCGCCGATCAAGTCGAGAACGAAGCGTCGAATCGACTCGGTCTTCCAACTCGAAGCGCGAGACAAGATCCTCAGCAAGAGAGGAGCCTTCTTCCAGGTTTTCCAGGAGCGATCGCGATCGCCGTGACGAGTCGCGGAGTACTCGGGAGGGGGGCCGGGATAAGAAGACGGATAGTGATCGCGAGACTATTACGAGCGATCGGGATCATAGGAATCGAGAGAGGGAGAGGGAGCGTGTTCCAAGGCGCGAACGAGAACGCGAAAGGGATGGGGACAAGCATCGTTCGCATGAGGTTTCGTCGAGGAGTTCGAGACGATCCGGGGTTGAGAATAGCGCGGCGGAGGAGGACCGGAGGAGGAGTGAGAGGAAGGAGGAGGAGAGCCGCAAGACGGAGAGTCGGCGTGTTCTTGAGAAGAAGGTTGAGGATGACAAGACGCGGGGTGAGGATAAGAAGCGAGAGTTGGATGGAAGGCGGGAAGCGCACGGTCGTGAGGAGAGGGAGACCAGACGTCGCGGCGAGGATCGTGAGAGGGAGGTTAGTCCGCCATGATTTGAGTGATGAGGTTCTTCTTGATGGCTGACGAAGGGCACGATCGACTTGACAGCGACCTGCACGAGACTCGGGCTCGACCGCACGGCAGCCATCGCCCCGTCGGTCACTGGCCGACCGTCTCAAGCCGACCTCGGCCCAACAAGTTCGAAACGAGCGGGAAGATGATCGGGACAAGGGCCAACGTGACAGCGAGCGCACCATCCGCGACGACGCCTCCTCAACCGAACCGACGCAGATGTCCGTCCGCTCGACGGCGTCGCGAGAATCGTCGAAGCCGCCGACGGCATCCTTCAGCATTCGCGGCAGCAGTGGTGGCGTTTCGAGGCTCATGAGCAATGCTGGATTGACGAGTCGTTCCGAGCTGGATTCGTCGAGGCGTTCGTCGAAGGGACCTACACGCGACGGCGAGACAGACGAGAAGCGGGACGAACCCGTTGACTCGAGGAAACGTGCAGGCGGCGAGAGGGTCGAGGAGCTCGAGGTCAAGCGAGCCAGGACTTCAGCAGCTGTCGCACCACCCATCGCTCCCGCTGATCGGGAGCGCGAGCGAGGTGGTAGAGATACTCGAGGCTCATGGGACACGAGGGATGGCTGGGACACCAACACCACTACCAACAACAATAGGGGACCACGAGGCCCACGAAACAGCGGATCAGCCGACACGCGCTTCGCGTCACAGTTTGCGCCCCAGGGAGGAAGGAGATAATTTATTACCCTACACGTGTTTCTTTGTGTGTGGGATGATTGAACTATCGCGCAATGTTGAGATGTGAACTGGATGGAGTCTTCCCTTATGCGTGACGAGGGTCCTTTTCGGGCGTAGGAGTTTTGTCGGGTTGAGAATTGTTTCCTGGGAGGGGTTCGGCCGCTGGTGCCTCTGACGCGGCGCTGACTCATGAGCGCCCGATCTCGTTGGGCAATATTGGAATGCTGGAAATGGTATCCCAAACGATAAATCTTTTAGCTCCCTCTCGAGCAAATATCAGAATTTGTCTTGGGTCGAGTCAAATGAATTGCACGCGACAGGAGTGGCACACGTGCATGGTCATTTACCATGCGCTGATCGACTCCGGATCCCCTAGTGTTGCCCTACAACGGACGGCCAGAGCCGCGGAGCTCGGCGGAGACAACGCGCAGGGGGGGCGGCGGCGGCGGCAAAAAGTCATCATTCCCCGACGTTGCTCAGGCGCCAGCCAAGCTCGTCACCATCACTCGAGTTGATGAGGTGTTTTTGTGTGCCCCGAAGACTTCGAAATTACCCAGCTAGCGAAACGCGCTGGGTGGGCCACCTGATCGACTCGAATCCAAAATCCAAGCCCTGAGGCGCTGACGTGGATTATACAGGCGCCCCTGCGTCGCACGACTAGCGGGCATCGCCTCAACCCTGCCCAAACTATGACGTAACTGCAAAAGCGCCGCCGACGTCGACGTAACCACGCCTGGCTGGCACTTTTCTTTCCCTCCTCCCTCTGCCTCCCACCTAAACGAAACCAACCTCTCGCCTTATCTATCGATCATGTCTCGCTTACTGCAGAACAAGCATGTCGGCATCAAGAAACCGACCCACGGCCACCAACTGCCCAAAGAAGGTCAGTCGCCGCTCTCCTCTCGGGCTCAGCCTGAGCGCCCTCCCCCACCCGACGACCCCGGTGGGCCGGGCCGCACATGTGACGACGACGACGGAAGTGACGAGGCGGCGATGCTGCGCTCTCATTCGCCACGTTCCCAGCCTGTTGGAGCACCTGGACTGACCAAACCCTGTTCATTACCCTGCAATCATAGGAGGATCTCTCCGATTCGACCACACCTTGATCGACCGATGCCAGCAATGGAAGCACGTCGACAAGTCGCTGCTGCATTACTTTGAGGGCCTCGCCGCGATCCAGCACACCACCGCAAAGGCGACTCTTGCGCTCCAGGAGACCATCCAAGTCCCTTTCCATGAGGGTGAGTGTTGGTGCATGACGATGATTCTTGGCGCGCCTGCGTGGCGGGGCAAGCCGATCATCTCCCGGCGAGATCGATCGTCACCCCTGGGCGCCCATGGGCGCCCCGCGTCACATAGGCCGAGACCCTTCCCTCGAGAACCGCCCGGACTTGAAGGATGAAGCAGTGCTGCGATACTTTCAAATCTTGGCTTTAGTCGTTCTGACACCCCTTCAATCGCCGTTTACTTTCACAGGCCACCAGTTCCTGGGTGAGGGCGGATGGCAAGAGATCCTGTACTCAGTTCGCGACCAGACTAAGGTCCTGGCCGAGGCCCACTCCAACTTTGGCGAGACCATCGACAAGACGGTCGTCAAGGAGCTTCAGGGCGTCCGAGCCGAAATCAAGGCTCACATCGCTGCCATCGAGAAGGAGGCGTCCCTCCTCGCCGATGACGTCGAGAAGGAGGTTAGTCGTTGCTCTGACTGTGCGAGCACTGGTGGCGCTCTGTGAATTTCAGCATTGACCCCGTTCACGTTTTCTGCCACAGCGCGCCCACTCGACCCAGCTTTTGACTCAACTGCAAACCGGCATCGAGACCTACGAGTCGTCGGACTCGCCTATGTTGCCCCAACACGACCCGTGAGTTTCGGAGGACACAGCTTCACGTGGACCTATGAGGTTGCTCATCTGTCGCCCTGTTCTTCGCACCGCAGGTACCTCACGCACTCGCTCGTGCAGACCCAATTGAAGAAGCAGATCCACAAAGAGAGTGAGTAGTACCGGGGCGATACCTATAGCTTCCACCGTTTGGCTGATTCGGGCAAGAATTGGCTTTTACAGACGACCTCCAAGCTGCTCTCATCCGCTTCCAGCAGCAACAGCCCGCGTTCGAGGAGAGCATCGCCAAGTCGATCCAGTCCGCCTGCAAGCTGTTCGACGAGGCCAAGGCCACAAAGGATGCCGAGTTTGCCGAGTTGACCAAGGCCATTAGCGAGTCGCTCCAAAAAGTCTCCCCTACAGCCGAGTACGAATTTGTGAGTTTCCATGGGCATCTTCTCCCTAATACTCGTCCTTCCAAGCATACTGAGCCGATGCCTTTATTTCGTCCGTCAGTGGTCTGCCAAGGAGGGCGCCCTCCTCGACGTCAACGCGCCCACACGCAGCGTCGACGCCATCATTTTCCCCGGTCTCAACCACGCCTCGTCGCAATCGATCAAGGAAGGACACCTCGAGCGCAAGAAGCGCTTCACCAAGTCGTACGCGGAGTCGTACTACATCCTCACTCCTTCCGGCTACTTGCATGAGCGCAAGACGAGCAGCAGGTCCGACCCCTCCGCCCCCGGTTTCTCGCTCTTCCTACCGGAGTGCGTTCTCGGCGCTCCCAGCGGCGAGAGCGACAAGTCGCACAAGTTCCACGTCGAGGGCAACAAGGCCGTCAAGTCGTCGTTCGAGTCCAAGGTCAAGAACTCGCTCCGCTTCGGTGGCAAGGAGATCGCATACACGTTCCGCGCTCGCACTCACGCCGAGATGATGGGATGGTGGAAGGAGATGGACCAGCTCACGCGCGAGACCAAGACCCAGGTTCCCAAGGCCAAGCTCGCCATCGTCACGCCCGTCGATGTCGCGGTTGCTCAGGTCGGTTTGCCCATTGAAGGCGGTGAAGACTTGACGAAACCCGTCCCTACCGCCGCCCTCCACCCGGAGGAGGACGAAGAGGAGTCTGGAGGATCGAGCGCCGAAGAGGAGGACGACGAGGCCCGAGCTATCCGTACCGCACCCACCACTCCCGCCGTCGGATCAAGCGCCACCTCGCCCTTGGACCACGCCGGCGCCGAGCACGCTACCACGGATTCGGAGTCGGGTCAGGGTAAGGCCGACACGTTGCCTACGTACGCCGGTAACACCAACAACGTCGCCGTGGCTGAGAAGGATGGCGTCAAGAGTGGTCCCCCTGCCCTCGCTGAGCCGACCGAGAACCACGCGTCGACTTCGTCCTCGTCGTAAATGCCTCGTCGCCACCCATCCGACCCCGCTCCCCTCGTCACCTTGATCATGGCAATCTTGTAATCGTGTTGTTTATCCTTTTGTCGTCTCCTTGATTATAAAATATCCGACATGTGTGCTTCTCTCTACTTCCGTCTTGCTCCCCCTCTTGTGTCTCGCTGTCGACGATTACACCGTTCCTTGTCTCTACGATAGTTCCTGTCTTGGCGTACCTCTATATCCTCAATTTAATTCACAATTGCACATACTTTCATTCACAGACGCATCCATTCATGGTGAGCCAGCTGAAAGCGAGACCGGATGAGCGATTTCCGACTTCTCTTATGATCCGCGGAAAAGCCCAGAGTCCCAGCCGGCGGCGCGCTTCGCCCGCCTTCAGTTGCTTGCAGTAGGATCGACGGTGCCCCTGTTGCCCTGGCGCCGCCTTCCACCTCCGCTCCCTCTTGTCAACAAAAGGCAATGTGAAAAAATCCATCGACCTGACTCGAGGTTGGCCCCGCACAAGGGTTGGCTCTTGATCACCTCGCCACCCTCTTTGCGTCTCCCGCCGCAACCCCCCTCGTCGTTGCACGAGCTGTAGTCGTGCCAAGCAGAATGATGATGAACCGCTGCAACCTCAAGACGGGCCAGTCGCTCCGCATGGCCGCCGCCGCCGGTTTGGGTGGAGCCTCGAGGCGATCACCGGCCGCGACCACCGCATGGCTGCACTCGGCGGCCCGCTCCGGCCCCTTGAGCGCCGCATCCGCTGCCTCCGAAGCACGAGCAGTAGGATCGTACCGTACGTTGGCGACCGAGTCGTCGTCCAAGCCGCCTACCCGCAAGGTCAACGCGCTCGTCTCGCGGGGCTCCGTCTTCGCACCGCTCGACACGTTCACGCGTCGACATGTCGGCCCCCAGCCGGCGTCGATCGAGAAGATGCTCGACACGCTCGGCTACACGTCGATGGACGCCTTCATCAACGACTGCGTCCCTTCCTCGATCCGTATCAGCGAGCAAGACGTTTCCGAGACAGGTGGTCGCGCGATTGTCGCGCTCAGCGAGCAGGAACTCTTGCGCCGTGCGACCGAGCTCGCCAAGAAGAATCGAGTGCACCGATCTTTCATTGGGTTGGGCTACCACCAAGCTGTACGTGACTTTGAGTTTGTTTTCCCACCGAAGCGCTTATCGCCTCGTCGCCTGACGCGAGCGGCCCCCCGGGTATCGTGCCCCAGACCAAGATGTGAGCTCTTATCACAGGCCTGGGCGGGCGGCTTCCCGTTGGCGAGAACCGGTTTCCCCGGGAAGGAGTGATTTCCGGAGATCGATTCCGGCGCCGAAGGAAAAAAAAGTGAACCGGGTGGGAAAGAGGCTGATCCCCTCGTTCGGCGACTTTCTTTACACAGGTTGTGCCCCCTGTCATTCTCAGGAATGTTCTGTGAGTTGCAACTTACCCTAAGTGCAAGCAAGAGCTGCTCCTCACCGTCGCGATCTACCCGTACCCCTCGCAGCGAGAACCATGGATGGTTCTCTCAGTATTCTCCCTATCAGGCCGAGATCTCCCAGGGTACGTCACAAAGGTGCACTCGAACCGGGACAATGGTGCAATTCCATTAACGCGCGCAAGTCGTGCTACAGGTCGTTTGGAGTCGCTCATCAACTTCCAGACCATGTCGACTTCGCTCACCGGCATGGATATTGCTAACGCTTCCCTCCTCGATGAGGGCACTGCTGCCGCCGAAGCCATGATTATGGCTTTCGGTCAGTTGCGCGAGAAGCGCCGCACCTTCCTCGTCGACCGAGGTGTCAACCCCCAGACCATCGCCGTCGTCAAGACCCGCGCTGAGCCCTTCGGGATCAAGATCCGCGTTGGTAAGGTCAACAAGCTGCTCCAGCAAGCTGAGGAGGACCCGGCACGCGCCAAGGACGTGATGGGTATCTTGTTGCAGTACCCCGAGATGCGCGGTGAGGTTGTGGACTGGAAGGACATTGCCGACCGAACGCACAAGATTGGGGGTCTAGTCACTTGCGCGACCGACTTTTTGGCCTTGACGATGCTCAAGCCCCCTGGCGAATGGGGGTGCGACATGGTTTTCGGCAACAGCGCTCGTTTCGGTGTGCCCATGGGCTTCGGGGGCCCCCATGCCGCCTTCTTCGCTTGCACCGATGCGCTCAAGCGACGCATGCCCGGTCGCCTTATCGGTCTGTCCAAGGATGCCGAGGGTCGTCCCGCCTACCGACTTGCGTTGCAAACGCGTGAGCAGCACATTCGCCGCGAGAAGGCGACGAGTAACATCTGCACCGCCCAAGCTCTCCTCGCCAATATCTCGGCCATGTACGCCGTTTACCACGGCCCCGAGGGTCTGCGCCAAATCGCCGAGAAGGTCCATGGCATCACGCGAGTCGTTGCCGCCGGAATCGAGACCCTCGGCCACACCGTCGTTAACGAGACGTACTTTGACACGCTCACGATCCGCCTTAATGGTGTCGCTGCCTCGTTGGTTCACGAAGCTGCCGAGCGAGAGCACATCAATTTGCGACGCGTCGACTCTGACCACGTCGCCCTCACGTTCGACGAGAGCAACTCGCTCGAGGACATCGTCGACCTGATGAACGTGTTCGTCAGCGTTCGTGGTCGCACCAAGGACGTCCCCTACACTCTCGAGACGCTCGTCGCTTACGCTGATAAGCTCGGCATCCAAGCCCCCGGCCGAACGTCGTCTGCAGAGGGCAAGGCCTCATCGGGACACAACATTCCGGCCCACGTGTCCCCCGCCATCCCTGCCGACCTTGCCCGAACATCACCTTTCTTGACCCAATCTGTTTGGAACTCGTACCACTCCGAGACCGACATCTTGCGCTACATGCACCACCTCCAGGACAAGGATCTTTCGCTCGTTCACTCGATGATCCCGTTGGGCTCGTGCACCATGAAGCTCAACTCGACTACATCGATGACCCCTTTGACCTGGGCCGAGTTCAGCAAGATGCACCCCTTAGCCCCGCCAGAACAGACGATCGGCTACCTCGAGATGATGGAAGACCTCGCTCGAGATCTTTCGACAATGACTGGCTTGCCAGGGTGCTCTCTCCAGCCCAACTCTGGTGCACAGGGAGAGTACGCCGGTCTGTCCGTCATCAGGGCGTACCATCATGCCCGAGGCGACCAACACCGAGATATCTGCCTTGTGCCTGTCTCGGCTCATGGCACGAACCCTGCTTCGGCCATCATGTCTGGTATGAAGGTCGTGCCCGTCAAGGTCCTGTCGACCGGCTACCTCGACCTTGAGGATCTCAAGTTCAAGGCCGACCAGCACCGTGACAACCTCTCCGCCTTCATGATCACGTATCCCTCGACCTACGGTGTGTTCGAGAGCGGTGTCGAAGAGGCGTGCAAGATTATCCACGAGGCTGGCGGTCAAGTCTACCTCGACGGTGCCAACTTCAACGCCATGATTGGCCTCACCTCGCCAGGTCGCGTCGGTGGTGACGTGTGCCATCTCAACTTGCACAAGACGTTTGGTATCCCCCACGGTGGAGGAGGACCCGGTATGGGCCCCATCTGCTGCGCCGAGCACCTCACCCCTTACCTCCCCTCCCACCCCGTCGTCCCGACCGGTGGCTCCGAGCCGATCGGTCCCATCTCTGCCGCCCCCTTCGGATCGGCCTCGATCTTGTCCATCTCTTGGGCTTACATCAAGATGTTGGGAGGTGACGGTCTCACCCACGCGACCAAGGTCGCTCTGCTCAACGCCAACTATGCCATGAAGCGCCTCGAGCCTTACTACCGCGTCAAGTTTGTCAACGAGCAAGGTCGCTGCGCCCACGAGTTCATCATCGACTTGGCGGAGTTCGACGACAGTGCTGGATTGAAGGTCATGGACTTTGCCAAGCGTCTCCAGGTATGTGCATAGAGTTTCTCTTCCCGCGATGACTTCCAGCTGCTGACATACACCGCTTCATCACCCCCTACAGGACTTTGGTATCCATCCCCCTACTTGCTCGTGGCCGCTCAACACTGCGATGTTGATCGAGCCTACCGAGTCCGAGGGTCTTCGGGACATCGACATGTTCTGCGACGCCATGATCAAGATCCGCCAAGAAGCCGACGAGATCGCCGCTGGCAAGCAACCTCGCGACAACAACATCATCAAGAACGCCCCCCACACGCAACAAGTCGTCATGGCGAACGAGTGGAACCGACCGTACTCTCGTGAGGACGCGGCTTACCCCGACAAGCGCTTGAGGCTAAAGAAGTTCTGGCCTGCCGTTTCGAGAGTCGACGATTCCTACGGTGACCGAAACCTCGTCTGCGAGTGCGGTACCGTCGATGAGTACGCGTCGTAGTTCGGCATCTTCTCGTCCGTCATTTCAGTTCTCCTTCGCTTTCTCCGGGGATTTCACTTTTCGCAAGGGGCTCAACTCCCCATTTTAGGCTGTTTCTTCTCTCTCTCGTACCGCATACCAAGTCGGTGTTTCTCTTTACCGTATCTTCCTACATTGTCGTAACATCGAGATTCCTCTCTCTGCAAAACCCTATCAGGCCCCGTGCGAGGTGGTTCGTGAGAATGTTTTACGGCACAAAAATAACATGTACAATTGAAAAATTGAGAGAAAAAGTGCGGAAAAGATAAGCTCCACGTGCCTAGCGTGAACTTTCAGGCGAGTTCCTCTTCAACTCTGTAGACTCGCCTTCGTGGATCTCAGGGCCTTCAATTTGTAGATCCATAATTCAGGGTTTGGCGGGCTCGAGCTCTTGTCGGCGGACGCAAAGCATGTCACTGAAGGGCCTCCGGTGTGCCTCGGACACGAAAACTCGTCGAGTCCAGCGGACGAGGCCATGCCGTAGCACCTTTGACCATACCTAGTTCTGGGGCCTGTGAAAGCTGGCGGCCACTTCAGATCCAATGACAAACGAGCCAAACCTTGCAATGCATAATTTGAAAATTTGAGAGAAAAAAGTGCGGAAAAGATAAGTTCGAGTGAGACTAGGTAATGGAAGATAGGTAGATCGACAAGTTGATGGGTAGGTGCGGAGTGTGCATTGATGGGTCAAAATTAGATCTCTGCCCGCGGGTGCGTATTTTGTATGTATCGAAGAAACGTGGCAAGAAGGAATCACCAATCCTTCTTGAGTTCGAATTGCCAAGTCGCGTCGACTGTGAGCATGTAATCTCGGGTCGAAAGTCAGCCAACGCCCTCGGTTCAAAGCTCCGAGGCAAAGCTTTCCCCATCTACAACTGACGATAAACAGCCCCATCATCATCGATAACGCGTGACCTGACGGCATACTTGCCCCTCGCCAGCATTCCACTCGGTGCTTCCTCGGTCGGTAATTTAGCGACGACGAGGTCGGGGGAAGGGCCCCACGATCCGATCATGTGTTCGAGTTTGTCCGAAAGACCCATACGTTTGGCGACGTGGATGTATTTGAGGCCGGCGACGAGAGATCTGGTGGGACGGAGGGGAAGTCGTGAGCGACCCGAGAAGATGCACAGTGAGGACATTGAAGAGCATCGGGCGCGGGGAATGACTGACTTGACGAGGAATTTGATCTCGACCGTGTACTCGGACCCTTCCTTGATCACGACGGCTACAAACAGTTCACGCCCGAATGCATCTCATCAGCTTCCCGCTTCAAGTGATTTCCTCGCCAGTATTAGCAGTCCTCCGCGGACTTACGAGCCGCGCCGGCCAAGAGTTTAGGGTCCTTCAAGTCGAGCACGATCGGTCCCGCCGGTCGGTTCGACGCGAGCGTGAGGGAGATCATCTCCACTTTGGGCCCGGCGGCTGTTTAAACCGTTCAAAGGCATTCTGTCAGCGTCGTCCTCCCCTCCCTCATCACGCGTCTAAAGTCCAAAGCGTCTCCGAATCGACTCGGCGTCGCGTTGACGGATGACGTGCAATGGTGGTGTGAGTGAGATGGAGGGATGAACGGACCTGCTGAACCACTCGCGACGGCATCCGCATCCAAGCCCAACGAGGCCTTCCACTTGGCCAACGATTCGTCCTCCTTGTCCAGCTGCGCGACATCCAACAGGCAAAGTGTCAGTTGATGTCTCTACTCCAGGCGCAGTGCCGAGCGCGTAGACACCTCGGGCGCTCCCGTCGGCGCTCGCCACGTCGAACGCCCCCCCACACGACCGAGAGGGACCAGAGAGGGCCGTGGGGGGGCTGCTGTCCATGACGACGTGACGCCGGGTGGTCTGCCGGCACATTGAAAGCGGACCCGTAGCCACTCACCTCCGCTAATTCAGCCAAAGACTTTTCAGCTCCGACCTGGAACGCGAAAAACACAACCATCTTCAGCTTTCAACGTCTAGTGCCAGCTGTAATGCGGTGAAGCACGGCGCACCTTGTAGCCGGCGGTTTGAGTCGCCGCGAGCTCGGACGCATCGATCGCGGGAACGGTGCCAGAGCTGTGGAGAGGGTTGGGAACGAAGGATCAGGAGCATGCGTCTATGTCTTTTTGCATGACCCACACACTCACGACATGATGCAGCTGTATAGAGCAAGCGGTGAAAGCGATGATGGGGAGCTTGAGGCTTGAGCTTGTGAGAGGAGACGTCGACGACGAGATGGGCTAGCAGCCAACCACCGACTCGTGCGCGAGATCTCCACGGGAAGCTGCCGCCGGCGGGACCTGGCGAGAGCACTTTCAGGAGCACGGACCTCGTGACAAGGGGGCCGCGTTTCAAAGGCCATCATGAAGCTCCAGGTGGGCCTGACTTGATCTTGAGGCCAACAAGAATGAAGAGAACACCTATTGCAACCCTCGGCAAAGCACGTGAGATTGGACAGCGTCGAGAAGAGTCGAGCATCGAGCGAATCAAATACGAGAGTTTCGAGTGAGCCATGGTGCAAAACCACCATTTCAGCGCGAAAAAAACAAATCAAAAAGGAGGGAGAGAAGACAGCAGAGTGTGCAAGTGCACCGAAACAGCAAGAGAGTGGAAAACGAGCGAGGGCTGAGGGCGTACGAGGTCTCGGCCCAAAGAGATACACATCTCGAACAATATAGCACCGGAGCGTCCCATCGGCTCTGATCAGGCGGTGATGCCCGGAGTCTGACCACGCGACTCGCCTAACGTGGCCGAGAACGAGTCGTGTTGCGAGTGTTGACCCGACGTCGCCCCCGGCCCGTACGAGTGTTCGGCCTTGCGTTGCAAAATGTCGAGCACGGGGCCGAGCAAGCGGGTGAAAGCTTTTTCGCCGAGCGTCGCGACGCGTAGCCGACCTTGCCCGGCCATTGCTCGAACGGTGGCGGCACGAGGAGCAGAGTTGAGCAGAGCAAGTTCTGAGGGAGGCGATCCGTTGATGTCAGTATCCCAGAGGTCAAAAGCTGCGCGGCGACCAGTACGATGCCCAACTCACCTCCAAAGTAATCGCCCTTGCTCAATGTACCAAGCACATCATCGTTGAACGTGCCCGAACTAGGTGACTTCCGTCGCTTGGTCACCTCGGCCTTACCACTCTCGATGATGTAGAAGTTCTTCCCGACCTCGCCCTCAACGACGACCTGTTCGCCTTCCTCGTAGACCTTCTCCTCGAGCGCGTCGGCGATCTTGGCTCGTTCCTTGGGGTTCAACGAGAGCAGGATCGGTACTTCGGCGAGGAAGCTTTCGTACATCTTGCGCTTGCGCGATGTGTGTTCCATCAGGATCGAGCGGAAGGTGACGCGATCCAAGGCCCAGACGACGGCATCGGACGTCGCCACGACCGAGGCCGCACGAGGGGCGTTGTACATCAACGCCAATTCACCGAACGCGCCTCCCGGACCGTAGCTGGCGACCTTCTTGTCCTCGCCCTGGATCATGGTCGAGCTGCCGGGTCCGTTGTAGCTGTGCGTCGGCGGGGCACGAACCCACGCCTCGAAGCTACCTTCCTCGACGACATAGAAGAAATCGCCGACGGCGCCTTGGACAATGACTGAGGTCTTATCCTGCACCTTGACCTCCTTCATTGCATTGAGTACGTCGTTGTGTTGGTCCTCGTCAAGGTTGCGGAAGAGCAAGTTGTTCGAGATGGACGCCTCGATGCGCTGGCGCTGCGACTCGGACTTGGGGATCACGGTCTTGGGCATGGGTGCCGCCGGATCGGGGTTGAGCGACTCTGCCGAGACAGAGCTACGACGACCAAGGTTGTAGTTGACGGGGATGCCGAAGGTGCCGTCGCCGGATCCGGACGAGGTGTCGCGCGGGTCGTAGACGTCATCGTCGTCCGAGTCGTTCGAGCCGACGCTGTCACGCTTCGCGGTCATGCTCGACGACAGCGCGGATGCACCGAAAGTCAAAGGAGCGGGGTGGAACGTCGATGGGGTCGACGACGATCCCGTCAACGAAGTGAGTCCCCGATCGCCGACCTTACTGTAGGGCGAAGGCGGGTTCGAGCTGGGAGCGTTGGAGTGGGACGAGCCACCTGCGCCGCGCACGACGGGAGGAATCTCGGAGAAGGGCGACGGCTTGTTATCGCCGTCGAGGTCGATACCGCGCGCACCACCGAAGGTGTAGCCTTGACCGACGAGCGAAGGCGGGGTGACCTGGCGGTTGCGCAGGGAGGCTGAAGGGGCGAGCTGACCGGACAGACGACTGGACGGCGCAGCACCACTGGAAGCACCCGACGGCATGTTCGCAGGACCGGTCGAAGAGGCGGAAGAAGAAGCCGTGGATCTAGTCGAGCTACGTTCTTGCTCGAGTCGGGTCTGGAACCAGTTGGCGCAGAACTGGACGGCGTCGGTCGGTTGGGCCCGGAGTACGTCCCGGTTCAGGTCCGAGAGGATCGACGAGTAGGATGCCGGCAAGGACATTGATAGGTGATGACTCAAGATGATGCTGTCGTCGAGAATGCTGCGATTGTATGCGATCCACCGAATGCTCGGAGGGAAAGACCGTTGGAATGGGTGGTCGGGGTGCAGGCGACGTGTGGATCGCCTGAGGACGTCGTCGGCGGTGGGGAGGCGGGCTCTCTGCTCAGCTCGGCTGGTCTGGTGGGGCGGCTGAGGTGGAGGCTGCTCTGATCGGGCTTCGGCGGTCGCACCAGACACGTAGCGAGATGCGAGCGTCAGCGGATCAGGTTTATGTTATACCTCACGATGGTTTGAAGTGGCTAACCTGTTTTCTGGTGAGAGAGACTGAAGGGGGGAAGCAAAGGGACAGTACGTTTCCAAGGTCAGCCTCACCAAGTCAGGCCACGCTCAAGCCTCGTCCGTGCCAGCCAGCAGTCAGCAGAAGCAACCGTACGACGTACAAGCACTAGCAATGTCCACGCACCAATCGATTAGGTGGTTGGTTCGTAATAAGGGGGTCGCAATCAAGTGGGTTGATGGTAGGGGAGGAGATGAGACTGGTGGGGGGGAGGGGGAGGCTGAAGGCAAGCAAGGAGGGAGCCAGTGGGTCAATGCCCGACGTAGGAAGCGCGTGGCGGGCAAGGCTGACATCCGAGTGCGCGCTCTGCCCGACACGCTGACGCGCTCACAGGCGCCAGGCCCGGCCCAGGCTCAGGCTCACCCGCTTACGATTTTGTCGATCACTTTGAACTGAGAGTGTCGATCGGCTCGGACTCGGGTCGTACCTACCTACAACCGAGCACCGGCAGTAGCATCGGGCTTAGACGATCATTTTTACCTCCAAGTTCCAGTAGAACAATCTTGGCAAAACTGCGGTACTCTCAGAACAACTCTGAGCTTTTCTGTACCCTCGACTGCCCTGGGCCTCCCACCGTCAAGTCCGGCCGACAAATTCGTAACCACCTTACTCCATCACCTGCGCTCCTTTCATTACTTAGAGCGCCGTACAAAATCACCAGAAAAGGTGGGTTCCCTTTCGCCGCACGCGCACCCGCGCCGCTCTAGGCGCGAATCGGGACTGATGCGCTGATTCAATCAGGTGTGGCTTGCAGATCCGACGTCCCCCCAAACCTTATTAAAATCGTTTCGGAGGGCGATCCCCTTCTTCATCATCGATCGAGTGCTGAGCTAGACTCAGCGTGGGATCTTCATTTGCGAAACATGCTGGGTCCCAAGTCATGCTGTATATTACCTCCGGATCAGCTCCGATTTTAAGCTCCCTCGCAACAGCGCAGCCACAATTTCACCCGGACCGTTCGCTTCCACTCGTCAGCCCACGAAGTCACAGAAGATGTTGAGTGCGTAGGAAATGACGCAGAGGAGTTCAACGATTGCACACCGTATCGATACAAGCAAAGTTGTCGGAAAAAACGTCGCGGGAGAAGGAAAGCAGACTGCAAGACGTGGGGGAGAAATTGAAATTGAAAAGGCAGCCAACCTGATCTTGTCCTGTCTAATCCGTGTCGAGGTACCGCTGTGAGAAACAGACGAGGCTGAGGATGAGGACTGGATGCGTAGTGAAGTACGATGGATCCTCAACGGACGTGTCACTCACATAATCGAATCGGAAGTCGCCTTTCCTTCGCTGACACCACGAGCCCTCCCAGTCGACTGTTCGAGAAAACACACCACACATTAGCTCAGCTCAATCCACCTTCCACTCATCACAATTCCCAAACTCACAGTACAAATAGACGCCTTGTTCATATTCATCCGTGATCTGCTGCGGCTCATTCGCGCGCTGAAACCACGTCAAGTACTGCTTGTGGAAGCGCCAACTCTGCTTCTTCAACTCGGCTGCGGCGAGGAACTGCAGGTACGTCCCCTGGCAGTAGTAAAAGATGTAGAAGAGTGTGTCGACGTCGAGCTTGGCGAACAGGGCCGGGTTCGCAAATTGCGGGAGAGGTTCTTGAGGGTAGTAGTTCGGCGTTGCGTACGGCTGTCGGGGTACGTAATACTTGGGCCTGGAATGAAAGAGTAGTCAGTCTCTGCAAGATGTTTGTATCTTAGGTTGGCAAACTCAAACTCACTTCTCAGCATCAAGAGGCTGCGGCACGTTGGAGAAGCCAGCATCGAGGATTTTGTGGATCGCTCCCAAGTCGTTGTCCCTTCGGATCGACTTTTGCTTCGCGCTCTCAAAGCTCGTCACGAGATCGGCCAAACTACTCGGCAAGCGAGGCTCGTTCGCTGATCGAGTCGGCTGCGAAGACGCTTCTTGTGAGGCGGCGCTCGAGACAGCACCCTTGTCGAATGCAAGGGCGGCAGATTCGGATGCATCGGTCGACGAGTTGGCCGAGGCTTGCGGCAGTGATGAGAACGAAGGTGCGGGCGAAGCCGAGACCGCTGCGAGCGGAGGGGCTGCTGAGGTACCATTGGC
Organism: Microbotryum scabiosae; assembly: GCA_022702605.1. NCBI lineage: Eukaryota > Fungi > Basidiomycota > Microbotryomycetes > Microbotryales > Microbotryaceae > Microbotryum > Microbotryum scabiosae. Next base: position 366,491 of record JAHWDV010000014.1, on the reverse strand, counting down.
ACCGTTGAAGGAGGCCGAACTCGGCGCAGGACTCGAGAGGGAAGCGTTGCCTGGTGCCAGCCCTGGCGCCAACATCGGCGAAGGCCCTGCCGAGGCAAGTTTGCTCGCATCGGCACCCGTAGACCGAACCGCTTCCGAGCTCGCTGTGGATTCGTTCGAAGCATCTTGACCACTCGACGTCGACGGAGCAGCAGAAGTCAGGCCTGGCGGTGGTGCGGGGGCACTGGTCACGCTCGGTGTCGAGGTAACCGAAGGCGTCGGTGCCGGTGCACTCGTGGTAACAGGTGACAACGCTGCGGTGGTGGCGGCTGCTGTTGCTGCTGCCGATGCACTCGACGCATTGGCGGCGGCGGCGGCGGCGGCGTAGCGAATCGGTGGCAAGGCGGCAGGGACCGGCCGCGGTGTCGGTACGGGTCCCGAAGTCGATCGTGTCGGCGGCGGTACGACAACAGGTCTCGGAGTGGTAGAGTCGAGTGTCGGTTTGCGAGTTGTTGCGGCGGTGGGTGCCGTTGGACTCGTGATGCCGGGTGCGGCGGCAGCTTTGCTCGCCTTGGCCGGGCTTTTGGCGGCCTCTTCGACGACGATGGCTTTCTTCGCCGGCAGTGCCGGTGCTGGTGCCGGTGATGGCTCGTCGGCGATCGAGCTCGTGTCATGCGACGACTGTAGATCGTCTCCCCCAATCTGAAACATCTCTTCCTCTTCCTCCAGATTCAGTCCGTCGTACACGCCCTCATCCTCGTCAAAGTCCTCCTCCTGTGTGCGCGTGCCAGACAGCAGTTTAGTGAACGCCCCGAGAGGGAGACAAAGCATCTCCAACGCACCGTATTGCTCTCGACAAAGTAGGCAATGTCCTCCTTGATGTCATTGACGGCATCGGTCTGCAAGTTGCCATTCTCGAGCAAGCGCAAGATCAACTCGAGCCGATTGACGTGCCACTGCCGCCGCTCGTTGAGCGTCTCGAGCTGCTCCAACCGCTCGCGGTCGCTGTCCTTCTTCTTTTTGAGCGCCTGCAACGTCTCGACCTCGGCCTCAGAGGCCTCGACCTGGCGCGAGAGCTCGTCGACCATACTCGTGATCCAGTTGCAGAGCTCGAGCTTGAGCTGTTCTTTCGGGTCGAGCTTGGCTGCGGCGGAGAGTCCTTCCTTCGAGAAGGCCTTGGTCTTCATTTCCTTCTCGCATGCTTTGAATCGTTCCATTTGCTGTGAGAGAACACAAGTGTGAGCTTCCACTGAACCGACACCGCTCCCCACACGCCAAATGCCCCAGAACTGACCGTCTCGATGAGCTTGCGGTTATCGATAAGCGGCTGCTTGTCCTTGATGTCGTTCGAGGTCATCCATGTCTTGATCTGGTCGCGGAGACGTTGCAGCTTCTTGATCTGGGACTTGAGGTCGACCTCGAGCTTCTCCTTTTGGGTCTGGTTCGTGCTCGTTTGGATCTTGTCAAAGATCTGGGGTTGGTCAAGAGGGAAGCGGCGCTGTTCAGCTGCGGCGCCTATGAGACCACTAGCTCTGTCGTATCATGACGTACGCCTTCGAATATTTCAACCTGTGATTTGAGGAATGGTGTGATGAGGTCAGCAGGTGTGAGGGAGGAAGGGAGGGAGCGTGCCCTATGCGCGCATGACCTGGACCAAAACGACGACTTACACCTTCGGACACCTTTTTCAGTGTCCGCTCAATCTCGGCTGTGGAGTGGTGATGATCGAAGAGGTCAGTCCTGGGAGGAGATGTTCGGGGGTGAAGGAGCCGTGGGGTTGGCACGACAGAGGACCGGGGTGGTGGCGCGCGTCGCACGACAGGTCGAGTCGACAAGGGGAGGTACGGGCTGCAACTCGACGCCACCACATGTGCTGCAACGAAACAGTTTCCCAGTCGACACAGCTCAAGTGCCCGCCATGCCATCGCGTCGTCGTCGTCGACCAGCTGAGCGTCGACTAGGAGACCCTCCTCCGTCTCCCATCCCAGCCCAGCTAGGCAACCCATGCCATCACAAGTATGGCTGTCGAACTCACTCTGCAGCTTTCGTGCTGCCATCTTGGTAGGTCGTTCCCTCCTGTGGTCGGTGTAGGCTGGGGTGCCAAAGGGGAGTGGTGAGTGCTCGACGGCTGGTGGTGGTGGTGGTGGGAGTCAGGTCGGGTCAGACGTCAGACGCCGCGTTGCCTCCTTGCCGACGCCAAGTGGAGCAACTGAGCGACAATTCAAGGGGTTCCTAATCCGTCTAGCCCTCGCGTTGGTAATGACCGCTTTTACCCCCCGTGCTGCCCATCATTTCGCTTCGTGTACTCTTGTGTGGTGTCCGATGCAGTACGTTACTTTGCTTTCGATTTATTTTTCTATAATAGGAAGCTACAGTTGAACAAGTCCACTTCAATACCAATCGTTATCCATAAGCCCGTTTTAAAGTATTGAGCCCCCAATTTATGACGACCGGATTCCCACCTTCATCGATCTTCAGATCGTGCTCTGACCAAACCGTCGAGTGATCATCTCCTCATCCGAATCTTCATCGGCATCGTCCAGGTCCGAATCATCATCGGCGTCGTCGCCGAGGGAAAGGAGGCGATCGTTGATCCACAAGGCTCGTGCGACGCGCTCCGATTTGAGTTGGACGACCTCGGGCGTATTGTTGTCGAGCTGGGATAGACAGTCCCTGGTCAACTCAGGTACAACAGGGAAAATCAACCCACTTCAAGATCATTGGCTCACCTCTTCAAGATCACAGTGCGTCGCCTCTAACCTCCGCAACAGGCGTTGTTCCTCCTGCTTGTTCTGACGAGCCTTCGCCGGCGTCCTCAAGAAGGAAGCGTAGGCATTCTCGAAAAGGCCCGAAGCTACATATTCCAAATAACCATCATCAGCACAGGGAGCCCACACATTTAAAACTCTGGTAACGGGTGAAACTCACCTCGAATAAAGACTTGTCTCGTCTCTCTAACCAACTCATTCTCCGGCACTTCGACCCTCTCCCCCTCCGCCAACTCCGGCTCCTTCCCCTCTTCCAAGACCGCATCCTCCATCTTCCTCCTCTGAACTGAGAACGCCTCATCCCTGCCCAAATATATCGACCCCACAGCTTCCAACATGACCCTCCCCAACGTCAACAACGCCGTCCCTTGCTTCTTCTCGAACGGAACTAAGCGTTGGATCGTGTGTTCCAGAACATGACGAACTTCGTTCCTCCTTTGGTTAGTCGTTTTAGGATCTTGGAGGATCGCTGCTGCGACTGAAGCGGCATCGACGAGTCGGTTCGCCGACATGGACGCTTCGATGAAGGTGATGTCTGCGACGTGCGTGGCCCATGCTATCCGGCGGTTCCACATTGAAGCGGACGAGGTTGAAGGGAGCAGGGTCGACATGTCCCGGATCAGTCGAGCATTGCCCATGACGGTTCCGGCTGAGGATGAGGACTCTTCGGGTGCCGAGTCCGGGTCGACTGGGGTGAACAAGGCTGAGGTGGGCAACCACGTGTGGGGAGAGACGAGTAAGGGAAGTTGCGGGAGGGGTAGCAACGGTTTTGGAGGGGTATACCGAGGTCAGCACAAGCTCAAATAGTAAACATCATCCTCTTCTCCACCCAATTCACCTTGCACATTCCTCCTACACGCCATATCCAACATATCGGCCAACTTGGCCTCCTCGACAACCTCGTTCCCGCCCGGCCTCAACAAGCTTGAGAAGCACAACGTCGCCTGCGTCCTCGCCCATTCAGCCAACATGTCCCCAACCCACCCAGGCACGGTCCCCAAATCTAAAGGCAACACGCCCTGTTTCGGCCTCGTCACGGAAGGGACTTGATCCAACGTCGGAGGGTTGGGTAATCGGAGCAATTCCGCCGCCCGACTAAACCCTTGCAAACTTCTCCCCAATTGAATCGTCAATTCCTCCGGTAAGGATGAGTCGTACTCCCCAATCCTGGAACGACACCATGCCTCGACGAACTCGCCCCTTGCTTCTTCCTCATTCGATCGTTTCGATGTCCTGCCCGTGGTGTCCTGAAGCTTGGCGCGCCAAGTCGCAGCGCATTCGAGCGTCGCTTGTAATGACTTCAACACGATCGCGGATTGAGGACCGAGGACGCCATCCTCGAGTTCTTGTTCGAGTGCGGGGTGGTTCAACGCCGAGTCGGCTTTGATACGCAGGCTCACGAGGGCGCGTAAAGGCTCGGGGAGGGTTGAGGTGGACGAGTGCGAGGCTTGCGAGATGGCGATGGGCGCGGCGCTCGAACCGGCGTTACTGCCGTTACCATTGGCGGTCGACATCGTAGATACAGGGGTATCACCGAAGCCGACCTACGAAACTGCGACGAAGAAGGAGAGACTGAAGGGGACAACGACGGGCGGCAGGTGAGGGCAAACCCAATGAGGTCCGCTGATCCGCGGGATGCCCCCCCGAGACGATGTGAGGTGCCTGTAAAGCCGATTTCAAACGCGGTGATGACAAACTTTCGGCGCGCGACTACCGATCAAGCGGGACGCGTCTACCTCGTTAGTGAGGCGAAATCACCATTTACTAATCGTGCATTGCCTCCGGATCAACGGTGCGTTGACCTCGCAGGAGTTATGCGTTTACCGATTAGGGATGGCGCGTCGTTCACGTGGGAACCCGGCAACTCGACGTTGCTCGTATAGGGTTACCGGCGTTTATACTCAGTCCCCGGCCTTCCCCGAACAGCTGTATCCTACAGCCTCATGTGCATAATCGCGATTTCAATCGGTAGAAGAAGGCGCACATTCCGTCCAACAAAAAATAAACCCCAGATACTACAACCCTCCTACTCCCCGCTCACAAGTGACTGGAAGCTAAACTCCCCGCATCATCGCCTGCCAAATTCTTCGCCGGTCTCCCCTTCCTGAGCGGATACAAATCCCTATTCCGCCTTTCCCTCGATCCGAAACTGACCCACCCCAACCGAGCCAAGAGCAACAAGATCAGCGCACCCAATACAGCCGTTACTGCGAATCCGATGAAGCCTGCTCCGACGGGGGAGAAGTGGGATTCGCTTGAGGATTGTTGGAATAGTTTTTCGTACTTGTCTGCTAGGGCCACGGTCGCGCACCCCGAGTTGAGGGTGTTGGAACAGGCGTGACACCACGCGGTCGTGTTTGGGATGAGGGACGAGGCGAGTTGGGTCTCGAAGGTCGCTAGAGGGATGTCGACGGACGAGGAACCGAACAAGGGGTAGTAGGTGAAGTCGAACTGCTCATGGAGAAATGAAAGTTCAGTTCGTGAGCCACATTCTAGTAATCGAGACGAGATGAGCACACTCACGGGAGTTGTGCCATCGAAAGAACCGTTGCGGAACCCGAAACGAACGTCGAAACCGGTCGAGTTCGTCATGGACTTGCGAAGCTCGAACGCTGCGACCGACCCGTAGTCGACCATGGCGGTGGCTCCGGCAAATCCGGTGGCGGACAGGTCGGTCATGTTGAAGATGGATAAGAAGGCTTCGCATGACCAGGGATGAAACAGTCAGGGGTCCATCGAATAGAGCAAAAGCGTAAACCAGAGGCTTCACTCACGTTTGTAAGACATTTGATAATGCGCGATCTTGACCTCTGTCCCATTGGCGAACTGGTCGAACGAAGCCAAGACCCTCGGCAAGAATGTGCGCCCCGCGATGTTCCCGATCCCACTATCCGTCGAATCGGTGAATGTGCCATACTCGTGGAAGCTGGCCAAATCGCTCATCACATTCAAGGTGTTAGGTCCATTGGCGTCGAGCAAGGCCAAGAACGTGGCGTTGTGTATGCGTTGCACGTTGATAAAGTCGTAGAGGTTGTACGCGTTGACGAGCGAGACGTTGCGGCCGCCGACGAGTCCGGCCGTTTGGAGGCTTTTGAGGAAGGGGGCTGATTCGGCAGCCTTGGCGAGGAAGACGGTCGAGTTGTAGAACTCGTTGGTTCGGTTCGTCCATGTTCCGCAGTTGACCCAGGCTGGAGAGAGCAAGCACGACTCAGACCGTCAGCAACAACGCCGAGCGGGGGAGCGCTCACGCGGGACTGACACTCAAAGTCGACATCATCGGCGGGAAGGACCGCATTGATCTGCAGCGTTTGGTAGCCGTTCAATGGCGAAGTGACGTTGGTCGCGTTGGCGAGGGTCTCGGAAGAAACGCTGCGTTTCAGGTCGAAGTGGGTAAGGTCGAATTCTTCCCATGAAATTCGAGGCGCCCCCCTCCAGGACTCACGTTGCGTTGGGAGGATAGAAACCTTGCCAAAGAGCGACCTGTTGTCATTGAAATCATATCGCCGCACACTTATGAGCCCTAGGCCTTGGCCCCCAGTTCAAAATAAGGCCCCTCGACTTACCGCCGAATCAAAAATCACACCTGGCCCCGAGCCCAGCGCCAAGCAATCCTTCGTCAGGAACACCCTACCACCCGCAACCCATCATCCCAAAACCAGACTCACCTCCTTCTCCCCCTCCATCAGCCGTCGAATTGATCTGCGCCGCATTGAGCGTCGAATTGCTCAACCCTTGAATCGCTCGATCCGAGGATGGGTTGGCGTAGATCGTTCGGAGCATGGTGCCGACTTGGTAGAGTTGTTGTTCGCCAAGAGGGGTGATGGAGGTGTTGGAGGCTGCATAGGTGTTGGGGTTCTATAGTGAGAGAAATCGGGTCAATATGGGTTGGCGCGGTGGCGTGCGTAGACATTGCGATGGGGTGGTGTGGGGCTGCTCACTTGATAGAAGCCTGCAGAGAACCGATAAGATCGCCAAATCAGCTCCGAGCCGAACGACGGGGCAAGGGGCACAACACTGTCTCACTCACCTGCTCGGTCGCCATGTCGAGCCAACAAGACCACACCGATGACAGGGTTGGTATTTGCCATTGCTTAGGATGGCGTTGCGAGCGAGGAAGCGAATGTGATTGAATGTGATCCCTAAAGACTGAGAACGGATTCCGCCCGACGGCCCGTCCGTCGCACTCGCCCAACTCCGCGTCGGAAGCCGCGGCCATCTCCCGGAGTCGGCCGGCTCCCGGCCGCGCTCGGTCATCCGCAGCCATGTGGGGCACGCTAGCCAGCCAATCAAAGACCTCGAAACAAGTTGAACAAATTCGTGATTGAACAATGATTGAACAATTGAACAATTTACCTGCATCGAACTATGAACAATTCACCTGCATCAAACTATGAACAATTCACCTGCATCAAACTATGAACAATTCACCTGCATCAAACTATGAACAATTCACCTGCATCAAACTATGAACAATTCACCTGCATCAAACTATGAACAATTCACCTGCATCAAACTATGAACAATTCACCTGCATCAAACTATGAACAATTCACCTGCATCAAACTATGAACAATTCACCTGCATCAAACTACAGAGGGAAAAGAGAAAGGGAGGAAAGCAAGAAAATCGTACGCTGGGTCCTCAGCGGTAACGCTGCGGATCCCTCATTCCATTTTGTCCCTTCACACCTCCTTAAATCTCCTCGGCTGCTCGACGCTTGAGGCCCATCTTGCATCCCAGAGGCTGGTGGGAGTGGAAAAGTCGTGTCAGCTTCTCGTCCGCAGATACCACAGACAAAGCTCTCACACTTTCCCCACTGACCTTCCTCAAGAACCCCTCGGCAACTTCCATCTGCTGATTCTCCCCCTCAGCGAGCTTGAAATCATATCGGTAGATGAACGTCGCAACGAAAATCAACATTTCCATCATTGCCACATTCCTGCCAACGCACGACCTTGGGCCAAAGGAAAATACGTTCAAGCACTTGGTCTCAAGGTCCTTGCCGCCTTCCTCGAGCCATCGCTCGGGGCGGTACTCCCATGGGTCGCCCCAGACTTCGTCGAGGTGGTGGATCGTGTATGAGGGGACGGAGAGGATCGTACCGGCTTTGAAGACCTCGCCGCAGACTTCGGTCTCTTGCGTCATGATACGAGCTAATTGTAGGGGCACGATAAATTAGCATTTTGAAACATCAACGAGATCGATCACAAAACTCACGAAGTCCCATTCCAGAAGTCGAATGCCTTCGAAGCGCCTCGTTGATGCAAGCCTGCAAGTACGGAAGCCCCTTGACATCGGCATAATCCAAGACACCGTCCATGCCACGCGCAGCGAATGCCTCATCGAGTTCGGCTTGCAGCTTTCTGTGGACGCGAGGGTTCTTGACGATGTAGTACATGATGGCGCAGGAAGAGTTTGAGGTCGTGTCCGAGCCGGCAATGAGTTGAGTCAGAGCTGCGCGTGGGACGGAAGCTTTAGCATGCCGACCGTTAAACATGTAGGCGGGAGAAGAACTGTGCGCTCACCTTCTGCTGTCAGTTCGTCGCGGGGCATCTTCTTGCCTTCACCATCTCGAGCGTCCAACAAGTGTGCAAGAATGTCCTTGCGATCACCACTGCCTTCCTCGAGGCGCTTTCCGACGCGGTGGCGAGCGATCTATGGGTACCATCGTCTTAGATGAGCTTGATGGCAACAGGAACTTTGCCTCAAGTCAAGAGGCACTTACACCGCTGAGGTTGTTAACGGAAGCGAGACCCCGTGCGAACCAAGGGTCAAAGTACTTGGTGTAGGGACGGATGAAGGGAGGGAGGGCACCTTGCGTCGCCGAATATTCACCGCGCTCGTTGAGGATCTTGACGGCGGGGGCATGGATGACGCTGCCGTCCTCGCGGGTGATGGCGACAATGTCAGCGGCGTCTCGTTCGAGCATGCCAAAGGGTGAGCCGAAAGCGAGATCCCCGATGATGCTGGGGTAGAACACACTTCGCAGGTGGTCAGCACTGGTATTGGCGAACACTTCAGGAGAAGAACTCACTCAAAGGCAAGAGCGTTGTACCAGTCCAGTGTCTCGATTCTGGTAGGTTGTTTCACCTCGGTTAATCAGGCATATCTCTCTGACTCGCCGTAATCGAGGGAATCAACATACACGGCGTAGCCCTTGAGGTCTCCTCCACTCGCTCCGTTCTTGGCGTTTTCGCACAGCTCGTCCCATTTCCTGAGCAAGAGACGAACGGTCTCGGCGATGTAAGGCTCGAACTCTTGGACGCTCTTTTGACTGAAGGTGTGGGCGACGATCTATAAGAGATCCGAGGCTGCCGAAAAGTCAGCTGGGTGAAAAGTGGGAGAGATTCTTGTGAAAAGGAGCTCGATCATCGAAGGGTGCTCACCTTGCGCTTGCGAGTGTGCTCGTGTCGATCCCGGGTGTTGAACAGACCGGTTCGGAGAGCGACGAAAGCCTGTGCCAGAGAGAAAGCGTGTCAGCCAAGACGATCTCAATCGAACGTACGCTGCTGCTCCAGACACGACACGACCAGTCGGATCGCGTAAGCTGGGTCCGTCGGATAGGCGTCGGCGCAGTACTCGTGCGCACACACGGCATGCCGTCTCGGGTGTGGGGCTCCTTCGCCTTGACGTCAACCACGTAGAGACAACTTCAGGAGAAGAGGGCGCGAATCACAAACACTCACGGAGTAAAAGTCACTCTTGAGGGATCCAGTACCGTGGCCGTAGACGATGGGGAGTGCCGCGGGGTCGGCAATCGAGACTCTGTAAGCAAGGGCAGGAGCATTGAGAGCAACAGTCAAGAGTCTGAGCGCGGCCGTCGATGTCTCCGCTTGGGTCGGTTCGAAAAGGGAGGTATCGGGTCGTGATGACGGCGTAGCCGAAGCCTAGCGTCTCGATACGAGGAACACAGTACTCGTGGATCATCCCAGTATCAACGCAGACCAAAGCGGTGTCCTTCATGTACAGAATAACCGTCTCCCAAGTCCGAGAAGCGAAGGGAGCAACTCACTCATTCGGACCAATCCTCACAAACTTGCCATGCTTCATATGCAACTTATGCACCGACACGCTCCTCACGCCGAACCGCGACTTGAGCGCCAACCATAGCCTTGAGAACTTGGCGAGGACGGGGCCGGGGTACTTGGCGAGACTCGCGTGGACGGTCAGAAAGGGGATCGCGTAGACAAGAGCGATGAGCACCAAGGAGCCCAAGGCGAGTACTTGGAGTGTGTTCTCGTCGAAGTACTTTTGGAACGAGTCCATGATGAGAGTGTGGATTGATGTCACTTGAGGGGAGGAAGGCGGAATACCGAAAGGGCGAGGTAGGAAGGGAAGGAGAAGAGCAAGGGAGGCGGATCTGGGAGGCGGATGGTGGGGAAAGAGAGCGGGGGTAAGGTGAAGGTGTGGGGTTTGATTCGGGCACGTCGCTAGGGGCAGCTCGGATACGAAATTCGCGGTCCGCTACAACTTTGACGCGAGTGCGAGAGGGGGTTCTCTTTCTCTGCACCTACCGTACGAAATGCTGCCGAGAACACGGCACACTCTCCAAATTAGCGGCAACTTAAGGCTTAGGCTCACCAACTTCCCGACAGCCTGCGATTCGGCCACTACTCGGCGTGCAGGTGACGCAGCACCGGGAACCAGTTTCCGGGCGGGCGCGACGCGCCTACACTAATCCCGCGGCTGCCGAATCGCTCTAGGCCAGCAGTCTTGTCCGATTTGCATTTCTCCAAGAGGTTTATTACAACAATGAACAAGTTCCAAGTAATCCTAACTTCGTAAGCACGAGTATATATATATCACGCCAAGTTACTACTACTCTTTCTCCGAACGGCCTCCAGCTCTTCGGCCACCCGCGCCTTGACGATCGTCGGACGGGCATCGCGTTTGACGTATAGCCAGTCCTGTCGATCGACGGCTTTGATGGTCGAAAAGTTGGGGAAGAGGTCGCAGAGCATGTGTAAGGATTCCATCGCTTCGTCTGTCAGGGTTAGGTTTGGCAAAGAGTCAGCACAAGCAAGATAAATTCGACGAGTGAGGGTTTGTGGAGGAGTAGCGACGCGCCTTCTCCGATCTTGACCAGAGGGCTATTTGCAACGGCCAAGGCAACATCATTAACCAAGCTCGGTCGACCACCGCATTTACTGCAAAGGATCCTCGGATGGGTCAGCAAGATGACCCAAACTGCCGAGACCGCATCACCATGGAATGACTCACTTGGAAAACATGGCAACCACGTCAGCGACGTTACCCAGTCGACTGATGATGGCGTTGCGTTTATAAATGTCCTTCTCGACCGACCATAATTCCTTAGCTTCACCCTTGCGTTGTCGCTTGAGGCTCTTGGACGGCGACGCGGCTTCGGCGATCGAGGACAGAAAAGCTTGATTCATCGAGGGCAGCAAAGACTCGGCGTGCTTCGCAGCGAGCTGCGGGTGAATAGCAAGCGTCAGATGTCAGCATACATGTCTGTCCAGATTACTGTAGGAGGTGACTGACCCTCTCGCGCATCATCCGGTTCCTCTCGCTCGCCTTGACCTTGGCTGCAGACGGCGGATGCTTGACCGCCGATTCTTCGAGCAGCATCAGCACCGAGCGATTCGGACCCGCAATAGGCACGGCGGGGCCAAAGACGTCGTTGAGAGGTGTCCGCGGTTTCTTCGGACTCGGCGACAATGTGCCAGGGATGGCGATCGCTGCTGCTTCGAGAGGAGGGAGGGTCGCCCGTGGGATCTCGGGGAGTTCGGATGGAAAAGGTGGCAACGAAGGGTTGTAGATGGGATTGATTCGCGCTTGTTCGGCTCGAGAGCATCGCTTGCCCCATACGCGTAGGCGTCTCTCGAGCTCGATCCGTCGAGCATTCTTGCCCTGTGTCCAAAGAGCGACAACACTCATCCCGTCGCGACCTCGGCCCAGACTGCTAGGACTCGGAGGAGCTTCGGCGGCCTTCTTTGAGCGCTGCGAAGGCGAAGTCGGAGGCAAGAGCTCGAACTTGGGTAGCTGAGGGTTGGACTTGAGCGAGACCGAAATGCCAACGCCGTACGTGTTTTCGATCTTGCCTGCTCGTCCAATGCGTGTCTTGGAGACGATGAAGCCTAGTCCGCCGGCCTCGCCTTCTCGGCGGTGCTCGACCATGAGCTCATCATCGCTCACTTCACCGTCACTGCTCGATCCCTCCGACATGTCGCACCCCTGCCATGCCCACACCAGCCGAGCGAGTTCACGCTGCCCAAACCGTCGTGCCCCGCTCTGCAGCATCTTGGTCAAATCATCGAGATCGATCAAGTTGGGGATGCGTATTGTCGAGCTACCATCCGGATGGTGCTCCGTCACTGCCGATGATGCGACCGCCCACCCCGACGTGCCGAGGTGCATGATCAAGGCGCCCTCGAGTGCGGCATGCAATGCGACGAGGTTGGCGAGTGGTGGAGGAAGCGAGCTCTGTTTCGACGACGACGGTCCGAGAGTCAAGGCCTGACTGAGAGCAGCAGAGGAGGTGGGTAGCGTCCGAGCCAAGAAGGGCGCTGGTGGAGGAGACGGTGTTCGCGCAGCCTCGTGTCTACTTCGACCTGATCGTCCTCTCGTCGGGGTCTCGGCCTGGACGGGAGATGTCGTCGAGGACAGAGCCGAGAGCGAGGATAGAGATTCGTGACGACTGAGCAGTGTCCGAGCTCGCTTCGATGGTTCGGCTTCTTTCACCGGGTCCTGGTGAGTGCCGCGTCGTCTCTTGTCCGTCGTCTCGGGAGCTTCAACGAGCATCGCTCGCTCAAGTCGCTTCCGCCGTTCGTCAGCCCGTTCGCGCTCGAGGTCGCCGACTTGCTCATCCGGTTCGCCCAAAAAGTTGGCTTCGCTCGAATATTCTACACCTTGCAGTTTGGTGTCGAGGGTGCGGAAGATCTTGCCCGCGAACTTGACGGCGATGGTCGGAGACGAGTGGGGGGAGGCGGCTCCGTTCAGGACCAACGACGGGGAAGAAGTCGGGGGTGTCGATGCACGCCTGTTCAGCCACAAGTAGCCAAAATATCAGAGTTCATTCCGAATAAAGGTTCCGGTAGAAGTGTTGTGTGTGCGGTGCTCGACATGATCGTCCGTCACACTTGAGCTTCGGAGAGCTCGCCGCGAGGTGCCGGAACGGGTGCGAAGAAGAACTCACTGTAGCCCACGTGGCTTGATCCCACTCGACCTGCTCGGCGAAGAAGACAATCCGGCTTCACTAGGTGTGATGCGCGAGGCCGAAGCCGATGAGGACGAGGTTGCTGGTGAAGACGACGAGGACGGCGACCGGCACCAAGTCGTGCCGGCACGACGTGACATCACACGCGTCGGACGGCTGCGGAGTGGGGCGAGAGCGCGAACCAAGAGGCGAGAGACCGAGAGTCCAGCTGGGCCGACGGAAGATCCAAGAAGTAAGCCAAGAAGGAAGTAGTGGAGAGTATGCGACTCTGATGAAAGAGTGACGGAGAGAGCTGAGAGCAAGTCGATCGGCGGGCACGGTCGAGCACACACGCGCGCGCCAGCTCCATGAGTGATCGAGCTCGAGCTCAGGCGCTCAGGCCCAGAAAGATTCGCGAGCTAAACGTGACAAATGCCACTCGGAGCGCGCCACAGCAACAGCTGATAGGGGCGCTGATGCCCAGATCGAGGATGTGGATCGTTAGCATGTTCTATTGAATTGTACAAGTATGCATTAGGTGGTTCGCTATGGCCAGGGTAGGAGTTCGATCTCTGACCCGGCACAGCCTGCTCCGCACGGCGCGAACGGCGGCCCGCTGCCAACTTCACGGAAAAAGGCTTCAGGCCGAATCGGAACGATGATCCAGATGACGCCAGGTTGCAGCTCAGGCTGGAGCAAAGGCAAAGGTGCTGTTCGCACGGGTTACAGCCTTGAAAGTTCTCTTTGGCAAGGAGTGGACCATTTTACAACACGGGCACCAAAGCAGAGAAAGCCCGACATCGCAGCAAACTGAAACGGCGCCGCAGCTGCTAAAAGTGGAAGTAGGCGGCGTACAGTTTCAAAAACGACTGAGCACGTCGTTAGACAGGCTTGAGGCAGAACGCGGACGCGCACTTCCCGGCGCAAGGCTTCGGAAGATTTCGACATGCAAAAATTCTCGCGCGCGCGCTGATCTGCTCGCACCTGTGCTCCTTGTTGTTCTTCCAATACCGGCCTGCCCCGGGTGACTGTGCTGACCGAAGACACTCGTCGGGTTCGGGCTTGTTCCCATCCCGTGACTCCTCTTCGGTTGCTCCTGAACCGTGTTGCAACAGCATGGCGGACCTCGCGACTCACCCAGGCTCCGCTGGCAGCCCTGCCTTGGCTGCCGGCGCCGCCCCAAGCGTGAGTGCGATGCTGGCGGATCCGTCTCGACCGCTGCTTCCGTTCGAGCGCTATGATTCTGCCGGCGATCCCGTCTCGAACGAGCGAACGTCCGAAGATGGCATCGAGGTCGTACCAGCACCGGAGGGCTTTCTGCTCAACAAGGCATCAACGTACGTGCGAGCTGGGATCCTGTCACATCTTCCTGGCCACCCACACTCACGCCGGTACACCGCCGCTTCTCGTGCTTTCGGTATGGCACAGATCCGCGTCGGTTCGACCTCGTTCTGCCGGTTTGGGCCAGCCGACATTTTCGTCGCTGCTCGCACCGTTCGGGGTCGATCTGAGGAAAAATCGCTCGCCCGGGGTCAAACTCGTGCCTGCACCGCTGCATCCTCGTTCGTCCAGCCACACTGGATTCATGAGTGAGTCGGATTTTTCAAGTGGGTGCATGTCTTGTACCTCGTCGTGACCCTACACTTGGCTGATCACGTGCGTCGGCGTTAACCGGGTCCCCCAGCACCACGACCGGCTCAACCTTACCCCGAGACCGAGAACGACCGCGCTCGCCAAGGTGAGCTAGAACTCATGCCTCTTTCCATTCTTTGCAAAGTTCGGTACCTCTGAAAAGATCTCTCGATACCGTAGGACCGCACTATGTCTACGTCCCCATGGCGCCACCACCACCCTTCCGACGGCCGGGCGCCCCTGCACCACCACCCCCTTCTGGCCCGATGCAAGATGGATCCTACTACCGAGATGGCGGTCTTGCTCCTTCTCCTGCTACGTCCGCTCCGTACTACAACTCACAGGGCAAGCTCTTAACGCCGAGCTCGATCCGATCTCAGGCGATGCTCAGGCAGGACTCCGCCGGCGCCGGCTCGAGACCGAACCACGCTGCCGAACCAACTTACTCGGCTCGGGTGGCCTCTTCGCTACCGGCTTACAACCAACCTGTCCCCGATGTATCGTACCGCGTCGTCGCTGCGTCGTCTCGAATGCCCGCCGCACCAGCAGGGAACCGAGCTCCCGTCCGAGAAAGTGGACCGATGCGCAAAGCCCCCTCGCGTGATCGACCTCTGCCGGATGTTGCCGCACCCAAAGGTGGCAGTCGTGAGCCAGTATACCTACAACGCAGGGCAAGCATCAACGCTGGAACCGAGCGCGAACGTGCCGCGTCGCCTCGCCTGGTCTACTTCAATGAGCCGATACCGGCTGCTCCCCAGGTCGGACGGGACGGGACCGTGCTCGCGCCTGTACCGCTCCCACCGCTCATCGGAGGGCCATCACCAGAGGGAGGACAGAAGTTGAAACTCGCGGGTAGGTGGGCCGATCTTGCGGATGGCACGAGTGCAGGCGAGCAGGGAGAGTACTACGATGGAGCGGGAGCGTATCTCGAGGAGTACTATGCCCAGGAGTACGACGACTATGGACAGCCGATCCCGAAGCGACAACGGCTTGGATGGGATCCGAACAACCCTGGTGGATACGGGATGGACATGTGGGATGACGACGGCGAGATCATGATGGATAGCGATGATGAGGAGTTTGCGGTCCGGCCGCGTGGTGGAGGCGGAACGAGGGGTGGCCGAGGTCGGAGCAAGGCTGGTGAGCAACTCTCTCCAACGAAGAAATCGAGTCGGACTCTGATAAAGAGCTTACAACTCCCGTACTCAGCTCGCTCTCGACCGCCACCTGCCAATGCAGCGGATGTGGGAGAACGATCGCTCGCCGGGACATACTGGACTCCGCCTTCTCTTAAACCTTTCGCGTGCCCCAACCCCGAATGCGACAAGCGCTTCAAGAACGCCAACGGTGTCAAGTACCACACACTCCACGGTACATGTCACACCGCTGCGGTCGCGCCCGACGGATCGATGGAACTAGACGAATCCAAGCCCCACGTCTGCTGGTCCCCAGATTGTGATCGCTCGTACAAGAAGTGAGTACCAGCACGCTCAAGCTTGCACGATTGGGCTTTCCTGATATCTGGTGATCCTCACAGCGCAAACGGTCTGCGGTATCATTACGCTCACTCGGGTGCTCACGGTGCTCGAGGTGCCGAGATGCTCCGCTTGGGCACGCACCCCAAGCCGCTCAAGACGGACAAGCGCAAGCGCCCTGGCCGGCCATTTGGATCGGGAGATGAAGGATCTCCAACCCCATCCGAAAGCAACGTTGGCACTCCTCGCGTTAGCTCAGGCCTCGGTCGTCATTCCTACTCGGCTGCGGTCGCGGACGAGGATGACAGCGCGGCTGCTAATTACCGTCGCAAGGCTCGAGCTTCAGGGACATCGATCAAGCTCTCGACTACTGCTCCTGCGATCGCGGCTCTTCTCGGGCTGACCCCTGGCTCTGCCGGCAAGGAGCCAAAATCCAAGCATCGACCCTCGAGCTTTGTCCCGCCTGTGTCGTCGACCGAGCAGCCCGACTCGCAGTACTCGAGCTTCGCCGCCCCTCGCGATCGCGCCATCACCGGGTCGACCGATGCCGACTCTAACGACTGGTACGGATCGGAAGCCTCATTCGCCGGCTCCCCTGCGGGACCCGCTATTGCTGGCTCGGGTGGCAAACGAGGAGCGAGCAAGAAGAAGAAGAAGGCCGTCAAGAATCGCTCGGCGCACAAGTTCACATCGTGGAAGAACAACTTCCCCAACTCTGGGACGGCGGAAGGATCGGCTTTGGGCTTTGATGCGGGTACCGATACGGGGGGTGATATTGATGCCGAGGGGGAAGTTGATGAGGGTTATTCGGATGACTATGGGATGCAAGGAGTCGTTCATGTTTGAACGACGCGTGAAAGCTCGCTTTCTTTTCCCGTTTCAACACAGCACCAAAGCAACCGGCAAGGAAGCTTGCAGAATCTTTTTTCTCTCTTTCGGCTTCGCATGATTACGTTCCGCTTGCAGCTAGCAACAGTAGGATTAGGGTTATTTTTGGTTTTGGCATCTATTGCATTCTGCCGAGAGCGGTGGAGCCCATCTCCCAACTCATGAGCTAGATCGAATCATCGTAAAGGTCAGCAGCCCGCAAGGACTGAGCCGTATGTGTGTCAGACGATCAGTATATCTCGATCTGCTCAAGTCGCGAACAGAATCTACCGGGTCCGTCCGGTCTAGTCGTCACCGATTCGGTGCTCGAGCACGACCGCTACATCCGAGCACCGCACACGTTCGGCGCTTGAGCGCTACAAGTACCGCCTCCTCGAAGAAACACGACTCTTTCTCTCTTATCTACACCATTTGAACCACATGACTTCCTCCACATGCCAAGCACACCCATGCGTTCCTCGTTGGTTTACCTCTTCGTCGGCAGCTCGAAAGGGGCCATCTTGGCCGCGCCAGCCGAGCGGGGTCCTCGAAAAGGGTACGTGTCCTGTCCAATTTCCGCCGGTCGAATAGCGTGTCGCCTTTGCTTAGTAGTTAATGTCTGATCACCTCTGCTCCGGTCTCGAATAAAGTGGTGGTAAGAGACCTTGCGAGTACGTATGCCTTTGTTGACGTCGACTATTCGACCACAGGCGGCCAAGGGGCACCTCTGAGTCGAATTCTCCCGGCCCCGCCCGAAATGCCTTCATCGCTCCTAACGGCGACTCCCTTTCTCCTCGCCTTATGATAACAGTGTCTGCTTCGGACCATGCCACGACAGGTTCGTCGAGTACCTCGCGCAGTAAGTCTTCGCCAAAAAATGCCTCCCCTTCTCCGTGCAGCGACACCGGTTCAGAGTTGAGCGATGGAGCACATGCATTCCTCGATCTTGTTGGAGAATGATCATAGTCCAGACAAGGGGTCACCATGCTTGTATGGACAACTGTACCCTTGGGCAGAAGTGTATACCACCTTAGGAGGTTGGATCAGGGTCACTTGGGCGAGGGGGGGAACTGGGACAAGTGCATCGATTTTGACGCTCGAGACTTAAAGACGGTTGATGTGAGTGAGACAGGGCCTCTACTCAGTTACACTGGTGAGCCGCTTTGTCTCTGATAATCATAAGACCGTGAGCACTTCTATAAACCGAGCCGTTCCTCCCGCCCCTGGACCATCATTCCTCCACCCGCCCCAGCCGCGCATTTTCATTATCCCTCCTCCGTTCCTCTTCCTCCTTGAACGTATCCGGTAACGGGAACTCTCTCAGCGGTAAGCAGCTGAGGAAGCCGATTCCAGCGACGATCGCATTGAGGATGAAGACGGCTCTCAACGCATCGAGATAGGATGATCGAGCCAAAGCTTGGATTGAAGGGGGTAAGGAAGGGATCGACGTGCTGACGTGTCGGATCTGATCGATGTACTGCGAGTGCAACAGTGCGAAGACCTTAGTATGCGCGACAAGCGGAAAGGCTGAATCTTAGGTTGCTACGCCTCACCTTCTCGGCATCGGGACCCGTGATCCGTCGATGCAACATCACGTTCAAAACGGCTTGAAGGAGACTGGACGATATCGCCACGCCGACGACTTGGCCGATGTAACGCGCCAGATAGGTGATACCTGTCGCTGTAGCCATATCAGACCGATCGACAGAGGCGATCAAGGCGACCAACGTCGCCGTGATGAGGGAGGCGAAGCCTGCGGGTAGGAAAACCACGCTAAGTCAGCGTGCTCCTTGGCTTCCGAGTGGAGCATAACTCACCAAAACCAGCAGGAATGATGCCGAACCAGTCGTGGAATGGTGACGAGTGCTCGTTGAGGGTCATTGTGGACACCAACGCCAGGATGGGCAGGAATGACGTGACCGCGACGAGGTTGTAGTAGCGGCCCGTGTGGCGAATGTACTGTGAAGGTGGTCGATATGTGAGTGGCTAGTCGTAGAGCGCTATCTCCTCTTTGACTTAGGACTAACCCATCCAGCAAATAGAGATCCGCATGATAACGCAATCGAATAGGGGAGCAGATGAGCGCCTGACTGCGACGCCGTCAAGCCTTTGATGACTGCGAAAAACCAACTTCGAGGTCAGTGACATGCTGCGCACGACTGAGAAGCCGCAGATGGCGCTACCTTCGAAGAAGGCGGGATACTGTAGAACATTTTCGGAAAAGTCAGTATCGCCCTCGAGCACAGGGAGGGTCCGGGACAAACTGACAAAGTAGAGGACTGAGAAGGCGACGAAGCAAATGCAGAAATTGGCAAAGGCGACCGAGAGTCCATTTCTCGTCATCAAGATCCTATCATATCACGAATGAATGCGCTCGTTAGTCTGAAACGTACGCGGTAGGATACTGAAAGACGAAAGGGCCGCACCTCAAAGGCATGACCGGTTCAAACGCCCAGTACTTCTCGACGAGAACGAAGACGATCGCAAAAACGACCGCGACCGTTAGGAGTAACCAGACGAGAGGGTGGGACCACGGAAGGGCTTGATTGTTCTTGTAAGATAACGAGAAGAGCAATGATCCAAGCTGATCGAATCGAAGACCATCGTTGGCATCAGTATGGTGACTTGTCGAGAGAGGTAGCGCCAGGTAGGCTCACAGCGATGATGAGGGTGATTGAGCCCATGTAGTCTATTCTGCGCAGCATCTCCCTCTTGCTTTTCCCCTGCCCTGGTACGCTATATCTAACTTTCCAGAACACCATCGCCAACGAGGCGATCAGTAGGGGGATTTGAGCTGTCCCATCCGAATAGAGCTGTCATGAGCTGTAGGTACTTTCCGAACACTGTCCAAGCAGCTCGAGCTCACCCAAGAAAGCGACCCTCCACCCTGCCCAATCGGATATGAAGCCACCTATCGGTCCACCTAGGCTTGAGCCGGCTCCAAAGAACAAGTTGGCGATCCCTTGGACCAGCGCTCGTTTCTTGAGCGGGACCAAGTCCGAGGCGACGATCGAAGAGACGGCCATGACTCCACCTCCTCCCATTCCGGCGACCAATCGGCCTACGATTACTGTGAAGGTGGACATTGGAAAGTTTCAGCTGGAGACATACAATCTCGATAGCGGCAGGTTACCTTACGTAGGTTCATCGTCGGAGCCAGTCCACAGAGCACGGTGCCGACGAGGAAGAGCGACAGGGCCAGCAGTGCCGAATATCTGACGAACGTCACAATTTGCGATGCTGTTGTCAGCGAGCGGTTCTCCGACATGAGAGCGATAGCTTTCAAGTCTCAAGTCTCAATGCGGGTGAAATGTCCACCTTCTGCCAATGATATCCGCCAATCTCCCGTAGAGAGGGGTAAAACACGCGGTGCTGAGGAGATAACTGGTGCCGAGCCAGCTCGCTTGATTTGACGATTCGAACGAAGCCGAAATGTCGGTGACGAGCGAGGCCACGACGGTTGTATCGACTGCTCCGAGGAAAACGCCCTGGATGATGTAGGTCAGAGGGTGTTAGACGGATTCTGAGGGTATACGGTGCCTTTCCAATCACGTGAGGGAGCGAACTATGAGCAGTCGATGACCAGAATCACAGGGCGGGGAGGAAAGAGTAAGATACACGCGCTGTATTGTCCACTTACACACCACACAGAGAGCAAGACGATATTCCTAGTGCGCGGTCTCAGCGCCTGAGGATTGGACAAATCTTCTGGAACGACGTTGCCCACGACATCCTCGCCAGCAGCGTCGGCGGTGGGGGCTGGACCATTCGGTGGGGATGAGGACAGCAATGGAGTGCGTTCCGCGGCGCCAGCAGTAGGCTTTGAAGTGGGCGACATGTTCCTCAGGCCGATGTCACGATCGATCTCGCGACGAAAAGGAGACAGGAGCAGGGAGAGACCGGAAGAGTGATCGAAGATCGGTGATCGGTGAGCTCAGTTGATCGTTCCCCCTCTTTTCCCCCGCGCGAGCGCTCCTTGCGAAAGAGCGCGGTTGCGACTGATCGCGCTTTCGTCTCTCGATACCGCGTCCCAAAACCTTCGAGCCGACACCACCCACCCACGATGATCGACCCACTCATCGGGATGACCTTCGACGTGTCGTCGATGCTGGCCAGCTCCGGTCGTCGAGGTGACGATGGCTCAGCCCCTCGAGGAGGCAACGGATCGCAAGTACTGCCCGTCGCTGACCTGCCCGACGACTTTGACGGCGTGCCCGAAGACGGCATGCAGTACCTCTTCACCGTCAGGTGGGTCCAAGCGATTGAAATGTAGTTGATTCCCGAGCTTACACATTCGGGCTCCTCGTGATACAGGCAAGAGGCTCAGAAGCGACCGAGCATCAACCGAGTGCCAAATCCTTACCAAGTCATCGAGCAAGCACCCTCTCCTCTTCAGGCCGCACCTCGAGCACGACAGGTGGGGAGACCCACCGAGGCTTGGAGATCCGCATTCGTCACTCAGTTCCTTCAACTGCGTCAGGTCAGTCACTGCTCATCGCGCGACCGCCTCTGTCTGTCCCAGCACCTGCGCTGATTCTTCTTCCCACATGTCGACTATCCAGAGGATCGCAGCGGCTCCAGCTTTATCTTCGTTCCCTCCCATGGCCCACAACCCATTACCCCA
Source organism: Microbotryum scabiosae (assembly GCA_022702605.1). NCBI lineage: Eukaryota > Fungi > Basidiomycota > Microbotryomycetes > Microbotryales > Microbotryaceae > Microbotryum > Microbotryum scabiosae. The sequence goes on along the minus strand of JAHWDV010000014.1, from coordinate 344,990 downwards.
ACCTCAAGACCAAAGTGCTTGGCACCTCTTTATACACGGACGCAAGACCGCGCAGACGAGCGATGCCGTCAAGAACTTTTCTTCCTCCTCGACGGCTTCCCTCTCGACTCGGATACCGACCGCACCACCACCCGCTAAAGCCACGCAGAGTAGCTCCACGGATGTTGACATGACATCAGCCGAGTCGGAAGCGGCAGAATCTCTTCAAGCAGCCAAATCACATCTTCTCGCCTCGCTCGAACTCGACGCCCCGTCGGCCTCGGAGTTACCCGACCGGGAAGAAGATCATACCGAGGCCCCCTCCCACCCGCCTCATTACCCAACTCCGCCTCTCCTCCTCTCTATCCCGGCATACTACATCCCCCGCCTCTTGTTCCACTTCCAATACTGGCTCGCGACCAAACAAGAAGACCACGAGATGATGATTAACTACACACCTTCCACGGTCTTTGCCCCTTCCTCTTTACGACGAAAACCCACCACAACCACTTCGACCCTACCCTCGACTATGGTACCCGTTAAAGCCTTGCCTCGACCACCGTTGATGACGGCACATGAACTGCACTGGATCTTATCCCTCTTGACGCGCCTCGACACCCTCTTGGACGGAGAAGACATATCCACCCTCCGGTCCCTCGTCCGAACCATCAAGCTCTCGAACGAGGAATCCGAGCTCGCCCGACTGCAGAGGGAAGAGGTGAGGAAGGAACCAAGGGGTATGGAGGAGAAGAGGAAGGATGAGGATGAGGCTGAACGACGTGGGTTGGGATGGATGATCGTGGCGGTGGTTTGTGGGGAGCTTTGGGGGCAGAGAGATTTGTGGGATGAGTGAAAGGGTGGACTTTTTTCTCGGTCTTGCATTCGGGAACTCGATAGGGGGATTGAGGTGCTCGTATTTAGACCTGATATTCGAGGGTATATAGAAATACAACGCACAACACTCTACTGTAGGATAGGAACAAAGTGATACACAGTGGGAGAGGTTCTACTCAAACCGCCATCCCGCGAGGCCTGAAGCTCTCCTCGGCCCTCATCTTGAGCAACTTTTCGATCGAACGACTCGAAGACGCCCTGCCACCGTCGCTGCTCCTGTACCTTCCATTCGACAAAGTCGAGCCGTACTCTTCCAAACGATCGGAACGATCCGAAGTCGACCTCGAAACAGGGGTTGACCTAGGTAGATCCTTCGGAGGGACTTGCATCACCGGTTGCGCGGACCTTTGAGGAATCGTCTGCGAGACTCCGACCTGAGGCGGTTGGACTGAATACCTTCGACATCCTTGCCTCCTCCTCATCTCATCCTCGTCAATCAACCACTCAGGAACGTCCTCGATCGTCTCTGCTCGATTGAGGTGATAATCCCTAATCACTCGCCAAAGACGACTTTCACCTTGCGCGTCCGGGATCGAGTCTTCTTCGATGAGGTCCGAGCCGTAGCTTGACGGGCTGAAGGAGTCGTTGGATATGGTTGTGGCATGCATGACGGTTGATTTGAGATTCGTGGTCAGACGATTCCAGAGACCTGAACCGGCTACAAAGGTCGGTCCTCGAGGAAGGGGTGGTAAGGGTTGTTCTTCGTAATCGATGGGGACTGTAAGCGGGAATGGGGTGGATGAGCAACTGACCATGATTGAGCACGGCAAGCCGAAAAATCGGCAGCGTACTCACTCGGCAGCTCCTTCTCCTTGGTTTGAGGTTTGGGTGAATGGCGTACAAGCGGCGAGGACCAACTATCATGTCTGACCAAGACAGGGACCGGCGCGTCGTACGGGCTGGTACTGCTGCAGTACGAATGATGACTCCCACCATATCCCGAATCGATCGAAGGATGTCTTGGATGCGGTTGGATCGCGGGGCGTCGAAGGTGCGACGAGGGGTCCAAGTCGGGTACGGAGACGAGTGTAGAGGGTTCTCGCTCAACGCAGGTGTAGGCTCGTTCGAAGGTAGGGATCAGTCGATCGGTCTGCTTAAATTTGAGAAAAGTCGTTTCACGCTGATAGGAACACTCGGTACGTGACGCCGCCGACGATGAGGAAGGTACGTTCTCATGAGGGTAGCTGAAACAATCGACATTCGAATGACCGTGGTAAGAAGCCGGTGCACGTTGAAGTCTTGGCACAGCATTGGTCGAAGATGATCGATAGGCGTCAGGGCGCCGCGATTCAGAGCCGGCGCTGCTGGTGCTGGCTCCAAGATTCGAAAACCCCTGGTCGGAAGTCGCGAAGGTCTCGTGACCGCTGTTGCTAACGGCACAGGGAGCACGCAACGATGCCCCTGATGACGATTTGGGTCGGATCTGAATACCTTGGGATAAGGTCGTCGTTCGAGGGGAAACGTATTGGGCTGCTGATTCGTTGTGGGAGTGCAAGGACGAGGGGTAGGCCGAGGTCGAGGCAGAGGGCCCAGGCCCCGAGACGACGAAATGGTAGGCCGAGGCGAACGAGGTCCGGTCGCGCAGAGGAGTCGCCGAAGTCGAAGTCCGAGGACCTCGGTCGGAACGGAACGACCGGATCGAAGGGGCACGTTGGTTTTCCGGCATCGCTTGTCTCGAGTACAACGGGATGATGGATTTTTTTGGGAGTGGTAGAAGGGCAGAAGAGGAGGGGGTGTGGAGGAACGACGAGGAGACGTCAGGATGGGGTTGATTCGCAGGCGGCGCCTTTCGGGGGGGGGGACTTGTGAGGCCAACCAAGAGCTACCTATCTGCAACCACGATCACAGACAGAACCATGGGTTTGGGGTTGCAAGAGGCTCAAGACTTCTTGGTCGACTCTCTCCCCGAGCCAGCAAGAGCACGTACATTTTGGCTAAGCCCGACGGACGAGAAACGTGTTTCATTATGGGCCCAGCCCCAGCCGCCGGGCCACAGGGATTTGACCTCACGACCTCTCACGATCTCCGCTTTCGGCAAGAAGTCATATCCGAATGCGACCGCGCCTTGCACATCACCTGGGTTCAGAGCCGTCACCAGGCACAAAGCAGGGCAACTCAGTCGTTTATTTTGTGGGTTATTGCTAAGAGTTGGTCACGGTCGATCCGAGATCGGACCAACACTCATTATGAAGCGCCTGGTTGAATTTCTAACGTCCGACAGCCGGCCAGGCCGTGCCAATCGGCGGACGTCGGCCGGCCCCGGCCCCTCTCGCGCAGTATGATCTTCTGCTCGCATTAAGAGCTCTACGAGGCGCGAATGCGAGATGATTAGGCCTATGGTCTTACATAAAAATAGAAGCCATTCTACGGAGGTGTGAATCCCGAGTGAGTCGGTGAGATCGGGCTTCGGCAGGCAAGGGCTAGGTAGGTTCAATCGCCGGCCGCAGCTGGCCGTCGGCGTTGGATCTGCGCCATCGATGATCGACGTGCAAACCACCTCCTGGCACGGTTTGCCGCCCCATTTCTGGTCGACGTCAGCAACCTGGTGAGAGAGGATTGTGAGGTTTGCCCGACGGTCGGCGTCGCACCTCACAGTCTTCATTGAAATGTCTCAGCGATGTGCAGAGCGGAAAAGCATAAATTAGGGGGCATCAGACTGTTTCGTACGGAGCATGCTCGTACATGAAGCATGATGAACTGCCTCAAGGATGACACCGAGAAAGATGAGATCTGAGGGCGCCGGGTGGCGATCAGGGCCGGGGCTCTCCGGAAGACATGACCTTTGCAGCCAGCCATGCTCATCCGTGTAGTCTAAGTCTTTGGGCCCCATAACTCGTCAGAACTCTAACTGAAACATATCGTTTGCGGACACAGGACCCATGCACAAGCTCCTCCAAAGCCCAAAGCAGCGGCGGGGCCAAAAGGGCCAGGCTCTGGCCTTCCAGGAAGCTCCTTCGAGCGCGCTTTCAAATCGGGGTGAAAGGATGCAACGCCTTCCATGCCCCAGCCATCTGTGTATTCTAGGGCCCCCACTCTACTAATAGTTTGTACTTTGCTAAGGGAAGATAGATGACCCTTCGGAGGGCAATGCTGCGCCGGATGGAAGTATCGGTAAGAAAGCCCGAGTACCGTCTTGCCCCTATGGATCGATAGTGTCGAGCCTGGGCGATCTCTAATGGATTCGGAATTCATCCATCAGTAATAAGGACTGGTAGTGCCTGGAAAATTTCTCTCTTTGGGAAAACTGATGCTTGAAAACGCTCTTGAAAGCTCGGACCTGCCTTCGGAGCTTGGAGCGTGTACGAGCAGCGGTGAGGAGCGTACGACCCATTCTCAGCGCCGGTCCGCCGAATCGACTCACCCTTGTTGCTCACTTTAGAAGAACAAGGGGATTGTCGGACGTGGGACAGGGGTGCTTGGGTAGGTCAGCCTGCTCGGCTCGGGCCGGAGAGATCGACTTCTGTGTTCACGAGAATATTTCAACGGTCTTGATCTCAACCTGCTCTCGCGGCGGCAGATAAGTTATAGCACAATGGCTCTGGATATTGATTGTAGTGGCCTTGGATCACACATAGCAGTGAGTTGCGTTTCCCGAGATCAGTGGCTTCGGGCTCAGCTGAGCCTCGCGCCTGCAAAATTTGCCTCCCTTATCGACGTACTTATAGTAAATGCGGAGGAAGCCGAGTTGCGACCCAAGTCGAAGTAGTTGTAGCTATGAGTGATATAAAATACGATTTCTAAAGTGCACTCGATGCGGTGCTCACCGCTCCCTGAAGCCTGAGCTACCGTAGAAGGTTCTGCAGTGGTTCTTCCAGTAGCCGACTGGCAAATGGCTCTGCTCATGCGAGCTCCCAGGACTGTCGCCAAGGCCTGACGCGCCCGGGACACGCACTCTCCATGCGACGATGCGCTTGCGTGGTGGCGCGTGGCGGCGCCTCTCTGTGCGGATCCAACTTTCCTTCCCTACCCGCCTCCCACATCAACTTACACAGCAGCAACTTGCACCGCTCCGTAACTTGACACCCAACTCAACTCACCTGAACGGACGCGTCTCAAGCCCCGTACTCGTCAATCTCGCTGCCCCAGTGCACCCAGAGATCCATCCGTCTCCTTTCCATACCCACCCCATCGATCGCAACTGCAAAAAAAACCCGCATCATGTCTGCTGCACCCATCACCGAGGCTATCCAAGCCAACACCGCCCAAGAAGTAGGATACAAGGTCAGCTCGTAGTCACTGAGGTGTTGGTGTTTGGGGTGTGGAGACGGTCATCGTTCGCTGGCTGGGCTCGCTCTCGGCCGACACGACCACGACGTGGCGCCCTCCACGGCTCCACCTCTACGTTTCTCGCACCCCCTATCTCCACGCCCCGCTGCTTGACGACACGCTCTCTCATTGGCGGGATGGCATACAACCCCCCACTCGTCTCGGCACGGTCATGTCCCCAAGCCAATGCTGACCCCGGCATTCCCTTCGCCAGGTCTTTGCGGGCAACTTGTCGTTCCAAACCAAGGACGCCGATCTCGAACAGGCCTTTGCGGTCCATGGCAAGGTGTAAGTTCACCCATCACAGCGGGTGGGTGATGCGGGGAGATGGTATAGGCTGATCATTTCTCTCTGGCGATCATGGCTCCCTGGGTCCGATTTCGAATTTACCGTCCCCACAGCACCGAGGCCCAAGTTATCCTGAGGGGGAACAGGTCCCGAGGGTCAGTCACCCTTGGCTACCCAACTCCATCACTACCATTCCCCATGTTCCTGACAACGACCCCCTACCCACTAGCTACGGTTTCGTCACCTTCTCGTCCGAGACCGAAGCTTCCGCCGCCGTCGCGGCCCTGGACAAGTCTGATCTCCAAGGCCGTCAGATCAACGTCGAGTTGGCCAAACCGCCTACCGAATCCAACGCCGGTCGTGCGATCCGCGAGGCCGCTCAGAAAGCCGCTGACAAGGGGCTTGGAGAGGGTGAGGACCCTGGGGAGGGTCAAGAGGGGGAGACCAAGCTTAAGAAGAGGAACGCTAGGGTAAGGAATCGAAGGTCCAGTCGTCGCCGACAATGTTCGGCGACCAGGTTCGCCACTGGCTGACGTCGGGATCTTGCGCAATTATTTTTTCCTTACAGTCCAAGAAGGGAGCACGTCGCCCACGAACCGACGCCGAGACTGAAGAGGCCGGTGACGCCCCTCTCGAAGGTGCAAGTGGCGAGAACGGTGAGCTCGTCGCCGGGACCGATGGCGCCGCCGCGTCAGGTGAACGCAAGCGAGCTTCGCGCGCTCGCAAGTCCAAGAAGAAGTCGACCACGACCACCGCCGATGGTGAAGCTACGCCTGCGACGAACGCGGATGGGTCCCCTGCCGCTGCGAACGAAGGTGATTCGACGCGTCCGGCTCGAACGCCTCGTCGCCGAGGTCCCCCGGAAGGGAACCCTTCCAAGACGTTGCTGTTCTTCTCCAACCTCAGCTTCTCGACGACCGATGAATCGCTCAAAGAAGCGCTCAAGGACTATGACGTCGTTTCGGCCGTCGTCATCAAACGACCTTATGGACCTACGGCGGGGCGTTCCAAGGGTTTTGCTTTTGTTGACTTCAAGGATGAGAAGAGTCAGCAGAGGGCTTTGGAGGAGGTGCAGGGGAAGGATATTGAGGGGAGGAACGTGACCGTCAAGGTTGCGATTCAAGAGGAGAAGGAGGAAGCTGCTCAGGCGACGACGACGGAGGAAGGTGCGGCGCCGGCTCAGGAGGCTTGAGCTGGGGTTTTTTTTTAGGGAGGGTGCTTTAATAAAATTAAAAAAAGGAAAGGGAGGGAAGGAGGTGAACCCCTTTTGGTGAGTGGGAGGAGAACTGTGTTGGGGCGGTCGATGTGACGGGAAGTTGCCCCTTTTTGCAAAAAAGAATCCGTCTTTTCTCTTGTTTTTTGCACACTCAAGGCTGATAGTGGCGCTCTACGGCGTTGGAGAGGTCTTTGAAGGTGTGGAATATGTGTTCGGCGCTCAAGCTGGGGGAATTGCAACAAATACTTCAGAGCTATACGACGAGAGATTCAACTCAACTCTTCGAAGAGGCCGTCCCCTCCTCGTCCTCTTTCTTGATCTCTTCGATCGCAGTCGCAGTCGCAGTCGCAGTCTCAGTCTCAGTCTCATGCCCATTCCCATATATTATCCGTCCCCCTTCCTGGCCATCTTCAACACCCTCTTCCACGCCCCGATCAACAACAGCTTCCATACCCCCACCCCTTCCCCTTCCCCCTTCAGCTCTGGAAGGACTAACCTGCCTCGAACTTGTCGTCGACGAGGAACCCGTCAGCGTCCTCTTCCTCCTTCCTCTAGACCACGGTTCCCTTTCTTTCTCCACACCTCCACCACCACCACCACCACTAATTATATTTCCCGTCCTCTCCCTCTCCTTCTCCACCCCAACCTGTCCACGGGAGAAACCCCCTTCCCTCTCCTTCTCCGCAACCCAACTCCAAAGCCACGGTCCCAACCAACCCTGTTTCGAATTCGCACTCGCACTCGCACTCGCAGTCAATCCCTGCGCGTCGACCCTCCTCCTCTCCCACTCATGTCGATACCTCTCGTACCCCTCCCTGAAGATGGGGGAGACCCTTGACGAAAAGATTAATTCCCCTCTCGGGTTCTGTGCGGGGGGAATAGGTGGGAGAGGTATGCCTATCGAAGGTGAGCGGCCGGAGGGGGATCGTTTGAGGGAGGTCGAGGTTGAGGAGGTCGTTGGTTGTGAAGGTAGGGTGCGGGATACGGGGTCCGAGGATGATGAGGAGGAGGAGGAGGGTGTGGGGGATCGGGATCGGGATCGGGATCGGGAACAAGGTGGGGAACGATTCGGTTTGGACGAGCGGATCGTCGCTACGCCTAAAGTTGAAGAGACCGAATTGCTTCGTGAACTCGCTCTCGATGATTTATGAGTAGGGGACTCGTTATCCGATGTCACGGGGGACAGGGAAAGTGGCCAAGTCGAAGGGGAAGGGGTCGATTCGGGCGGGGTCGCTAGGGAAGGGGGTTGAGCCACGGGTGGGGATGCGGCGATGCGGAAGAGGGAGAGGTACGTGATCCACGATCGTTTACGGGTGTTGAGGTAGATGTTGAGAGGTCGGAGGGCGCGATTCGCTTGGGGGACGAAGCTGTGGGGTAGGTACGTGGGGGGTGAGTTGGGGCGGCGCAACGGGGCTCGGGAGTCGACTGACGTACCGGTATGCGTAGGCTATCTTTTCCGAGTACATGCCCGTGACAAAGAAGAGGACGAGGGTGACGAGGGACACGAGGAGGAGTGCAACGTTCAAGTAGTGTACGAGCGAGTACTGTCGACGGTCAGGAAGGGAGAGGGAGAGGGAGAGAGAGAGAGAGCGAGGGGTCAGCTCAAGTCCACGACGGGTCGAGACGAGGGGGTCAGGTGACGTACGATCGAGGGCAGCACAAACACCTTGTAGGCAAAGTGGACGATCAAGAGGGTCAATGAGATGAGGAAGGCTGGGGGGTAAGAGGCAACAGTGTGAGCGAGTGCTGCAGTCGGACCAAGCTTCCAGGTGAGTGACCGACCCTGGTACTTGCGGCGTTGCTTTTGTAGTCTGTGCGGCGTCATGCTCCGGTCAGTGCTCAGACCTGCAGCTCGCAAGTAGACGCACCCCACGCACCGCTCTGCATTCTGCTTGAGACGTTCCTCGAATATGAGCACGTCCTTGAAGGTCTCCCTCGTCGGCGCGGGGGACCACACGTCCCTCCGACTGCAATGGGGGTGAGAGGAAGGAGCATGACCGCTTGATACGAGTGCGGTCATCTTGTCTCGTTTCGTGACCATCGGGGTCGGGTCGGATCGAGTCCGAGTACCGAGCACCGAGCACTGAGTACCGAGTACCGCGCACTGAGCACTGAGCACCGAACACCGAGCACCGGGCACGGGGATTGCAGGGTGACCAGTGCCAGCAGATAGATGCCACCCTCTCCTTTCCTCGTGGGGCGCGCGCGTGCGATCGAGACGGCCGCGGCTGGTTATTAAATTAGCACGGGGGAGCCGGGGAGCCTAATGTCCGATTCAAATGTCACCAACAAGCCCAATTCAGCTCCAATTCAGCTCCAATTCAGCTCCAATTCAGCTCCGATTCAGCTCCAGCTCGGCTCGGCTCGGCTCGGCTCTCGGCGCATCCGACGCGGGCGGGACTCACTGCTGCTACTCGGTGTCACCCGCCGTGCGCTTGTGAGCTCCACCACCGCTTCCCCCGATCACAGCCCCAGGTGCGGGTAGCGGTGTGTGACAAGTCATGGGTCAGTGCATAAAGTCGCACTCGGCCCACATTGGTCAGCTGACGCCCTGTCTGTTCGCGCAGAACGATGGACCGCCCTCCTCCCCGATCGGACCCTCGCACTCACCCGCTCCAACGCCTCCTCCCACACCCACCGTCCCAAAATCGAACTCCTAGGTCGACTGCCCGAGGAAGCGTACCTCTCGATACTGCCTCACGTGGCCTTGGCCGACTTGGCTTCGTGTGCGAGCACGTGTAGGAGGTTGGCCCAGTTGGCGAAAGACGATCGGGTGTGGCTCGTCAAGTTGCAGTCGTTGAACTACAAGGGGCCGGGCCAGATTCAGTACGGCCACCAGCAAGGGGGAAAGCAGTTACAGAATGATCTGCAGCCGCCTTCAGCTCCGAATGGGGACAAGGACAAGCCGCGACCACCGCAGCAGTCCTACCGCGATGACGACCAAGAGGAAGTGGCCGAGCAGCCCAACAAGGAGCAGCACGACGACGACGGCGACGAAGACTTTGGCGATTTCTTCCAAGGCAACAAAGCATCCGTCCCAACCACCGACTCATCGCCTATCGCTCCACCCACCACCACCGCAGACGATGGCTTTGGCGACTTTCAGCACGCCGCCCAGCTCGACGATCCCTTCAACCTCGCCACCGACGCATTCGCCCACGTCGGCCTCAACGCGCCGTCCAACACGCTCCCCAAAACATCCGACGCAGCCGATCTCATGCTCATATTCGACGACGACGACGACGACGACGACGACCAAGATGACAGCGCCGTCGCCCCACCCGCTGCCCCCTCGGCAACTTCCTCCACCCCCCCCACCCCCTCCTCCCGGAATCGACCGCTCTCCATCTCCTCCACAAACGCCACCTCGACCACCGCAGGGGAAACCCTCGACCTCTACCACGTCTTCAAGACGCACCACGCGCTCCTGCTCCCTTACTACTCGTCCCTCTTGACCCATACGACCTCGTCCCTCGTATTCACCTCCAACCTCGAACCCATGTGGCGCGCGTGTATACTCGCCTCCCTCGTACGCTTCTGCCAACCCCTCGTCGCGCCCACCCGGTCCGTCTCTCAACGCATGACCGTCTTGCGCAACACCCAATCCGCGATGGATTTCTTTGAATCGGCTCTCTTGGCCGAATTTGAGAGGGCTGACACCAGGGGTGACGAAAAGGCGATGAAGGAGAAGGCCTATGTGCTTTGGGAACTCAATCAGAGCCCGAGTGTGATCCAGGTCTTTATACAAAAAAGGGAGATCTTTTACGACCAGTCGCATAACCCGCTCAAGAATTTGACGTGGGTGTGCATTCGCATCTGTGAGCATGACTAACAGTGAAAGCTGACCAATGCATGTCCGCCCACCACAGCAAATTGACCAGTCCCGAAGGGCATGTCAGTGACGGCATCGACTTTACGGCGATGGACACCTACATGCGTTACGTGCTCAAGACTGTCGAGATGGACGGTAGTCTCCTCGCGCGCGCTTTTCCTCCCGAGGCCGACGTCCTCATCTTTTACATCGAGAGAATAGCGAATGATGTACGTCCTACTCGTTAGTTCGCTTTCCGGAAGCTCGGTAATTGATTCTTCACCCGTCACTCTCAGGTCATCTCAGACTACATCACCACATTACTATCATCCGCTCAAGACCTACCTCACCCTCTGTTCCTCCTCGCCACAGCCGCAACCTTCGGCCAAGTCTACCGCCTCGTCGAAATGACGCTCTCGATCGAACCCAAGAGTCCCCTCGTGACGAGATCGAGGGCCGAAGACGTCATTTTCAAGATGTTTGAACCGTTGATGGACGATTACCTCACGGAGGAAGGGGAATGGATCAGGGAGGTGTTGGAAGGGATTTGTTCTGAATGGGATGCCAAGGTGCGTCTAAAGGTGCCATTCCTTCGGTCTGGGATGTAGACTAACCGTGAGGTGGTCGTGCTCTTCTCACAGACCGCATCCAGTCTCGCTACTTCGGATCCGACTTTCCTCGCTTCGGCGAACCCAGCTCAGGTCAAGAAGAACGTACTCGCTGGATTCGCCAAGGTGCTTCTGCTTCCCGTAACGATCATCCCCAAGACGGCCGAATACGGTTTCCAAGCCATCACGATTGGTGCAACGGGAGCGTTCAACACCTTTGCCAATCTAGGTAGTCAATTGGGCTCTGGGTCGGGTGGGAACAAGTCGGGGACACGAACGCCGAGTGCTTCCAGCTTTGCGGCGCCTTCTTCGACGCCTGTCATTATGGATGACCCGACCGTCGTTGCACCACCTCCTTTATCCAACACCACGGCCGCACTTGAGTCGACCACTTCAGCATGGGGCGGCGACGACCCGAACTCGTCACCACTCCCTTCAATCCCGTCTCTCAAACCTTCCTTCGACCGCAACGGCACCCTAGACCCGGACTCTCGCCGATCCTCAACGACGACGCTCCCCCATTCACGCTCGACTACCGAACCTTCTCCCTCCCGCTACGACCGAATGCAACTCCTCCTCTCCCTCGACACGGCCCTCCAACTGATCCAAGCCGATCGGGACTGCCTGAAACGCATCCAAACCTTCGCCAAATACCCCGGTATATACGGCCGTAAAGTGCGCGATGCGATCGAAGAAGTCTTCATTGTCCTTCTTCAAACATTAGGAGATAAACACGTCGTTCCGGCTTTTCGACAAGCGACGAAATCGATGGGGTTGTATAGGGCTCAAGATCATGAGGGCGAAGGGAGCGTGGCTCCGTTAGTACAGTTTTTCGAATTGGTGCATATTGGGGATACGATACAGCAGATGGTCGAGGTGTATTTCGAGAAGGAGATGGTCAGTCCCTTGTCTCTCTCTCTGTGTGTGTGGGTACTGGAACGTGCCGTGGCTTGAAACTGACGGTCTTCTGGCATGCGTTCGTCCCACGCGCCAGGCGGCCTACATCGACCGAAGGGATTTCCTCAACGTCGTCATCCGCGAAAAAAAGAAATTCGAATCCTCGCTCGACGACGCCGTAGCCCAAGGCCTCAACGCCGGTGTCAACATCCTCATGCACCAAGTCGAACACATCATCACGACGCAACAAGCCCCTTCCGATTATTGTCCCTCCGGTCAAGCGGAGATGGAATTGACGTCCACCCGGGCGTGTGGGAACGCGATTGATACGTTGATGACGCATTGCGATATGTTGAGGGGGTCAACGGATAAGCAGATTTTGGAGGTGTTCCATCAGGAGGTCGGGATTAGGTTGCATGGGTGTGTTTAGTCCTCTGGGCCAGGTGCAACACGGGAAGAAGAAGAAAAAAACTCATCATCGCTTGTTCCGCTTCACAGCATCCTCCTCAAGCACCTCAAACGCTGCACCGTCTCCATCGACGGCGGCTTCACCCTCATCGCCGATCTCAACGCATTCCATTCCTTCGTACAGTCCCTCCGCCAACCCACCGTCACAGCCTATTTCGCCTCGTTGAAAATGGTAGGCGAGTTGTTCATCGTCGATTCACCCAAGGAATTGGGGGTTCTAGTGAGGGATGTGAGTCGGTATGAGGGGACGTTGAGCGCTGATGATTTGTATGAGATTGGTCAGTTGGAGCTTTGTCGCTCTTTTTGTTTTGTTTTGATGATGATGGGGTTTTCCGAACTGATGAAGGTGTTTGGGTTTTCGTGGACTAGTTCAACGCCGCGCGGATTGGAGGCAGATCGAAAGCCAGGTCGAGAAGCAACTCTTTGGGCTCAAACTCGCCGAAGATTGTATCGTCTCTTGATAACAGAGAACAACTCGGATCCAGTTCCGAGACTTCATGTATCACTACTACTCTGTGGGAAGTTGCTTTTTTTCTTTACGTTGAGACTGAGGATTGGTGTGGAAGTTGCCTTCTTTCTTTACGTTGAGAGTGAGATTGGATTTGGAAATGCATAACTTTGTGGTTTGTTTATATTGCGTGGGGGAATTTGTGATGAGAATATGTGGTAATGAATCTAATATAAATGAAAGAGAATGTGTGGGAGAAATCACCTATGCTGTAGACGCTAGGCGTTTGGACGAAACGTCATAGAACGAGAGGAATGAAACAACCCAACCAAACGATGATCCGACACGTTGCGCCTACCTCACACACTCGTCTCCTCCGGCTCGACCAAAAAAATTGGGTCCACGACATAATCGACCGAATCCTCCAAATCGATTGCGAGGATCCTCGAATACTCCAATACAAGACGATACATATACGCCGCCATATCCGCTTTCCTCCAATGCGTCGCCGCCCACATCTGTCCCGCCGCACCAATCTTTTGCGCCAAGGCGTCATGAGCACCTTTACCTTCGGGTGTGCCGACGAAGAAAGTCATAGTGTCGTAGAGGTCCGAGTAGTCGAGTTTAACGGGTACGTAGTGGACCCAGGGCTCGATACGTTCGTGGTACCATTCCGGGAAAGCCGTGGCTTTCAAAACGACCGACTGCGTCGACATGAGGCGATGGAAGCGTCCTGACCAACCATTACCGTCGACGTCCATCAAGTACTTGTATGTATTCGATTCCTCGATTCCGATCGTAGGCTTGAAGTGAAAGTTCTTCCTCAACCATTCGCATGTCTCGGGATCGCATTGCGCCGGTTGACCGGAGAAGAACGTATCCATGTACAAATGGTTCATGTCCTCGATCGTGAAGTTGGCGCGATGCATCTTGTCGTCGGTGGCCCAGAGCACTTCTTTGCTGCCCTCCATGTATTGGCTCATCATGTGTAGGCGAGCGCGTTGCGAGCTGCGCCAGGGGGTGTGCCGGTCGAATTCGGCTCCTGTCGTTGAGCCTGTGCGGTGGGAATCGTTGGAAAGCTCACGTCAGTGACAAGCGAACGAGACAAAGCTTCGATCACGGATAGCTCACCACGCCAAAGCAACTTGTTCTCGCTCTTCGCTTCCCAAGGCGGTTCATACTCCTTATAATGCTCAGACCACTGTTCCATCGGCGTCACCAAGATATCCGCCTGCATGCTCGTCTTGGCGAACGTCAATAACGGTACCAGCGGACCCGGTGGAACACCCTGTTGCATCAAATGACCATGGGCTTTGCGGCCCTCGGGGTGGATGCAAAGGTCGACGGATTTGGGGTGGTCCCAGACGAATGTCTTGCGCGTGTCGGAGGAATAGTCGTGGTAGGGTTCGCCGCGCTCGGAGCGACGGAGGGGGGAATCAGGGGCGCATGCCTGGGCGAAGTTTGAGAGATGAGAATCATCGGAAGCTACAAATTCGGAAGGGCCCCAGTCTATTTCGGGAGCGTGTTGAGTGAGTCGTGTCAAAAATACTCAGCGACCCCCCAATAATGGCTCACATTCGCCTTGCTCGGCCAACTCGACCATGCGAGAGCGTTCGCTGTACGGCAACAAGACCGCAGGGTTGTCGTCGATGATGTATGTCAGGTTGAGGGCCCTTGGAACTCGATCGGCGAAGAGGCTGAGCAAGTCTTGAATTTCTCGCGCTCGTCGCGTGTCGGCGTATTTTCCTTTGATGCCCGCCATCTTGCGACCGGGCTCGAGGACCATTGTGAAGGTGTGCCCTCGTTCTTGCATCACGCCATTGCGGTGACGACTGTCGCCCGGCTCTCTGTCCAGATGAGACGTGTTTCAGTGATCAGTTCTGGGTGGGTGAAAGCATTGCGAAATGCATGCGATAGGGGCTACTCACAGAGCTCGATGGGGGAGCAAATCTTTATCGATCTGGTCGTACTCGTCGCGCAATTGCACGTCATTCTCCTCGCAAAACTTCCACCTAACACAGCCGAGTATAGGTCAGTGATATATAAAAGTGACGAATCAAGACCAAGGCTATGCCGCCTCACCAGTCATCGAACCCTTTGGGTGGGTTGCGCCGATACCGATTCTTGTACTCGTGCACGGCTTCGCTCAACGTGCGACTTTGCTTGGCGACCTTGTCACTCCATCGTTGCTCGGCTCGTTCAATCAACGCATAGATCGGATGGTGTCCATTGTCGTTGACAAGCAGAAGACCGTTCGGATGGAAGGTGTGCTGGGACCGCAGCTTGTGCTCTTCCTCGGAGAGCTTTCGGCGCGCTTCCCCCTGGGCATCGATGGCGGCGATCTGGTAGTCGTGCCATGCCTTGACGCGCGATCCCACGGCTGGAGATATGCGATGGATCACGTTTCCTCCCTCGCGGATGATGGGCAGGAACGCGGTCGGCACCCTCGTCGTGATCATCCTCCCCTCGTCGCGAAGATCGCTCGTGCCCTTGGACGCGGCAAGAAGAAGATACCCCACCGCCAGCACGCCCAAAAGAGTAAGCGCTCGTCGTTTCCGAGGAAGTTCAACAGCACCAAGAATCCTTCTTCCCCCACCGCGTCCTCCTGCGGCAACGTGGGCCTTGGGATGATCTCCGTTTCGTTCGCTCGCCTCATTGCTCTTCGACACAATACGTGGCGACTTGTAGTCGTGCACGGAGAAAGGCAACCGTGGCGAGTGCCCGGCCGCGACACCTGTAGGTACCCTTAGACCTCTTGATGCGGAATGCACCCGGTCATCGATGTCTATCCTCGTCGTCGCGGACGAACGTCGCCTGCTGTCGCTGAACATGATCGGTCGGGATCAGATTGCTCCTGGCGCCCTCGGTTCCGGACTCCGAACTTGATCTGGAGGGAGGCGCTGCGCCTCTTCGTCCCCGTGACACCGAGGAGGGAGCTTATACCGACCTTGCCGCCTCCGTAGCTGAGTATGTGAGAGACGACTGGAAGGAGAGGAGGTGCGGTGCCTGACCTTTTGGAAGGTCGAAGGTGCCAACAACCCAAAAGTCAATGGCTCTCGCAAACGACTCGACTCGATTCGAAGCCAAGTTTGTCTGAAAGCCCCGAAGCCGGAGCACCCAGATCGCCAGCCACCGACCGCATAGCGCTTGATGAGACAGCGAAAGTTTCACGCGCACTGCGGAGTGCTGGCGCTCCTGGACCGACATGCTTTTCAAGCTGTGGGCAAGTCGAGGGAGCCTTCTCATGGGGCACAGCATCATGACGACTTCGACAAAATTACAGTACGATCAAACACTTGTCCCTAATACGCCCTCTGGACAGGAGGTCCGTGCATGACGCTTGGGCCATGGGTGTATCGTCGAGCAAAGCGTACACGACGGGGCGCGCTGGAGCACTACGATTGCAAGACCAGCCTGTGATGGTTACGCCTACATACCGAGCCATGAGGATGGGGTAAGTACTTTACTTGTGCGATCGTAGCGTTTCCTCTTGCGTCGAATCGTTCAAAATGCGAGGGCTTGATTAGAAATCGGCTCATAAAGAGCAAGCCTAACAGGACCACTCGCCCGCCGCGCGTCACCCGGTCACCGAGCGGTGGGGCCATCACGGGCTTGTGAGATGTCTGAGACATTGCGTCAACCGCAGCGGCTGGTCTGCGACATTTTCTTGGCCACTAGGCGGGGCGTGCCACTCGCGCGCGCCGGCGTGGCCTGGCGCTGAGCGGGAGCTGTTTCGTCTAGGCTGTGTTTCAGGAATGGGCGCCAGTGTGACGAAGGCGGAGGCCGTCACCTTCGCTTGTCTCGGCGATACTCCAGCTCACTTTCCTCATCAATTTGCCTGCGGCCTTCCTCCGCTTGCTGTCTTGTCACACCCTTATCCTCTTGGTCTCGTTCCAGCACATCGTCGTCCACACTCATACGGGCCCACCAACACCGTCTCCCACCATTGGCACAATCACTGATCCTCACCAGCTGTACACCTGTGCGGTCGCGATGCCTGGCTACCGACGCCCCCATGCTACGCTGAATGGCGATCCCGCGAATCCCATCGTGCAGAGCGCCGCCCGGATACGACGAGCACATCCCTCGCCGCTGCCGTCACCGCCAGGGACACCGGATTCATGCGAGGTCTTCTTCACCAGCGAGAACGAGGAAGGATCGGGATCACCGGCCAACTACTATAGCTTCCCGACCTCGTCCGCGATCGGGTTGAGCCCCTCGATCGCGCGCCCGATGTCGCCCCGCCCCTCCTACTTTGCGCTGTCCGAACCCAAAGGCGCGCCACCGCCATACTCGGCCTCAGCTCATCCGTTCAAGAGCGCTGCCCGAGCCAGCATGCTCTCTCCCCAGCTTAAGGATATCGCCGGCTCGAATTTGAAGTGGAGGATATCCGGTCAGCAGGACCCCGACTCGAAGAAGCGCCGGCCACCGACCAAGACCTGGTTCGACAACGCGAACACCCTCAAGCTGGTCGTGATCGTGCTGCTCCTCGCCTGCGCGTACCTCACCATGGTCCCTCGTGGGAGAGGTGCCGAGCTGAGAAGTATGATAACTTCGGCCAAACTTGCGAATGCTCCGGTGTTCGCACCCCTCATGAGTGTAAGTCGGTGTTCTCCACCCCGGCCCCCGCCTCCTGCGCCTCTCCCCTTGTGAGGTCCGAGCTTGGCTTCGAACTCCGAAAGGGCGGCTCGCGGCCTACGCACCTGAGCTGACTTGCGATCCGTACCTTTCCTACGTCCAAACAGGTCGCCGCGACAATAAAGACGCAATCATCCTTCCGGGACCAGCTCCGACCCGCGTCTCAGCACTTGATCAGCCCGAATGAAGGAGAACTGGGTCAGTGCGCACCATCGACCACATACGCGAGAAAATTGTCCCACCGGACTGACACCCCCGCCTTGTACCGCATACCGCACTTTATTTCTTTCTACAGCCCTCCAAGTCATCGACTTCTACCATCTCGCGCATCTCGCGATGACCAGTTCACACTCTGTCATCGTCACCCCTTTCAACCTCCCGGCCGGGACCGCTGTTGGGCCGTCGACGGTACCCTTCTCGAGCATCTTCGATCTGCGACGCTTCAAGCAGCTTACGAACGTCGATGTCATCGACTATGACGAGATTCGGCCCCACGGTACGGACTCGATAGAGCCTCTTGGGTGCTGGGTCGCCCCGCCGATCCTCGCGGATGTGAGCTCCAGGGCAAAGTCCATGATGGATAACGGCTTCGCTTCGTCCTTCTTCCCGATCCACTCGATGGGCCACGTCTTGAACTCGGAGGGTGAGGGAGACTCGATTCCGAGTAAGTAACCGGGGGCGAGCATTCCCAGAACAGCCATGGACTCTTGTGGCTAATCGTATTTCGCCTTTTTCGAACCGCTCCAGGGATTCACGACTTCCTCAACAACTTTGTCAACGACATCCCCGCTCAAACCGGCTTGTCGCAACAGGCCATCTTCTCCCAACAAGCCCAGACGGTCGTGGGATCCAAGCATACGGTTCCCGATACCCAGGTTATGTGCATCGACCCTTCTCTGTACCGACCCGATCACCCCTCGACGACTATCACGAGTGATGTGATTGAGGCAAAGGATTACACGGCCTTCTTCTCGCACGGACGTCACCTTTACTTTGCTGCCGAGCTACAAGAGACAGCGATGGACATTGCCTCTTTCGTTCTTGGGTACCGCGGCCCTTACATCGCGGTTCACATTTCTGCAGCCGCACAAAAGTCACGTTGCGAGCTCGAACAAAAGCCGGGGGATTGCGAGCCCAGGATCGCAAAGTACGTCGAAGGCGTCGAGGAGGTGCGCAACCTCGCCATGGCCGGTTCCAAGTCGGGCAAGATCCGCGAGCATCGCCACAGCACCAAGTCGCTCTCGGTCCTCGTCTCGACCGACATCTCCGACCTCGGCTTTCGCGGCGAGTTGGTCTCGCTCGGATGGACCGTACTCGAGTACGAGGATCTCGAGCTCGTTCAACGGTTTGGAGCCTGGTCCCCGAGATTATGGATGGCGTCATCCACAGTTCGGCAAAAGCTTTCGTCGGCACCAAAGGGAGTCCCAAGAGTATTGTCGGTGCGTTGAGGACACAGGCCTGGCGCCAAGGTCCGACGCGGTTCGTTTCGTAAATAGATTTTCGTCTTTCTCCCTCTCCCCGTTGTACCGTGTACGCAGACATCCACGTGTATCGTTGTATATTTTATGCATACCATACTATAGCCTTGATGTTTATACGTGATCAATGTAGTCAAATGGCATACGAATGACCCTTCAATAGTACCAGTACGATTCGGATTGAGCTCGCGATTCCAGGGTTTGATTCGTGCATATTGAGGGGCTTGGACTTGCACCAGCCCGAAAATCAGACACACCCTAGCTCAGGCTGGTAACTCTCTCAGCGAATCGCCCTTTACACATTTGGACCACTGATCACGGTTGCCAACAGTCTGGGATCCCGTCCTTTCCGGTCCGGGGAAACCAGTTAATTACCCGCTGGTCGGGGGCACAAAGAACTTCCTTTTTCGGCAGGGGAGGCGCCTGGGTCGCCTCCGCTCGTCCGTGGCTTGACCCCGCACGCCGAGTGAGCGCGGCCAAGCGTCATTACGAGGCTTGAAGTCCGTGTCTTGTGTAGGTAAGTACGTGGATCGACCGTCCAGCCCTGCTCGATCCCTGGGCTAGCGGACCCTTGTGTTCTTGCGCCGAAGGGTTTCCGTGCCAGCCGACCAGAAAAATTTCATCAAGTCTAATCTGTGAGCCCGGGGTTCGACGCTGAGATTTGGGCTTGTTGCATCGTGTCGTACTCAACATACCTCTAATTTTGATCCTAAAGACCATACGTCGTCGTTCCCCTCACCGTTCGTGCTTTATCTCATTATCTTTGTCTGGTCTTCACCCAGTGCTCCTCGACCTCGGGATTCTGCGATTCGGGGCTTCACGTGACCATGGTAGCTGGCGTGCCCGAGTTTCGGCTGGCGATTCCCTTTACGACACACGTCTCGACCCCACCTGAAAAATCCGTCACCTTCAGAAGTACCTCTAGACGGAGATGGCCGAATCCGGATGCATATCGTATGCCCAACCCTACATACATGCGACGTTCGTCGTCGCTAGATAGCATGGGGTTGGCCGCTTTCGCTTCCTCGGGCTTTCGCCACGATGCCAGCGGTTATAACACCCCTCCTGGGTCTTCTTCTCTGGCACCACAATACCGTTACCCAGGGCATCACAAAGAGCTCGAAATACCCATGGGAGAGAGTCGTTCGACGCGAGCGAAGACCCGATAAGGCGCAATTGGATCGGCCGACTCTCGTACCAAACCTGCTGTGACCCGAGCTGACTCTGCTTTCCTGACACCCACAGGCTCGAAAAGGTGTTCGGCAACCATTAAACGGGGCTTCATGTTTCAATTTCGTTCTCGGATCATCCGCTCGTTATCTTTATGGTCACCACCTTATCCTGCAGTACCGTTGTCTCTTCAGGTAAACTGTCGAACAGACTTCGCATTAATCACCTTCGTGTATTACGATAATCGGAGAGAAGTACTAAATTAGACAACACAAATGAAGACTGCAATCAAGAACGAAAACATCCCGGTACTGAGTACTCCAACTCGGGGATCCAAATCCTAATGCAGTATGGGAGTTCAAGCCACGGCGATCGGTTCGTCGACATTGACGATCCGGGCACCGAGGAATTGAGACGGGGCGATCACGCTCGAGGTCGAACTTGATCGCTCCATTTTGGGTCGATCGGCTTGCAAGAACCCAGGTTTGGGGAGGTCGAGCAAGATGGCTGACGAAGGGGTTGGCGGCCGAGGGTCATGTGATGCGTCCTCGCTGCTTCCGTTCGAAGAGAGGAGCGAAGGCACTAAGCCCGTAAACAAGGAGTCGCTGGGCAGCTCGCCACCGCCGATAACCACTTCGAGTTGGGGTCGCTTGAAGTCGTAAGGTTTATGATATGTAGATGAAGTAGGGGACAGGCTGGTCAATGGTCGCAAGTTGCCATGGATATGACCATGCGACTTGGCGCTGGTCGAGCCAGTGGTGGCGAGGTTGCTCGAATGGTCGGACGAAGAATGGAACGAGTTGTTCCGCGAAGCGACCGTCGAGTTGCGACGCGTGGGTGCTCCGGTGTTCAACACAGGAAGGCTCGAAAAGGATTGTCGCCTTGAGACTTCCGTCGGCGAGTTAGCGTACTTGGAGTCGTCTCGAGGCATCATGGACATGTCATCGTGCGACGCTATTCTTCGATGACCCACACGGTGGTCAATCGACCTCTCGTAGCCACCATTGTGACCTGTTGTGTATTCGTACTCGCTGGTGGGGCTCATCGGCGACCTCGCTCGAGCTTGCTGCTCTTGCTGTTGGTAGAACTCGTGCTGAGGCATGCGGCGCGACTGGTGGTAGGCCGCCGATGTCGGGGACTGGAGATGTGACGGCGCCGCCGAGTGATAGCTCTCCTGACTTTCGTGACCACTCGAACTCACACGCGAAACGCTTCTCCGTACTCGCGCCGCCGCGGCCGCCGATGCACTGCGCGTCAACTCGTTCGCGCGGTCGTAGTTCGCGTGGCCTCCGGTCGGGCTCGAGATGCGCCGGATCGTCGGTTGGCCTGGTTCCGACGAGAACGAGGCCGCTCGAGCATGGCAAGAATGTCTTGACCCTTCCATAGCCGCGTCGTCCGCCTCCTTCTCGCTCATCATTTCTCCCGAGTGCATGCCGACGTCGGCGTCGTCATCTTCGTCGTGATTGACGGATCGTGCCTTGATGCCGACGACTCCCTGTCCGTGCCCGTGGGGCGACCAGATGTCGTCGCCGAAATGCTCGTCGGACGAACGGAAGAATCCTTTTCTTCTTAGTGCAACCAGTATGAAGAAGGCTAATAGCAGCGCAATAATTCCGCCAACCACACCGCCGGCAACTGTGACAATGGTGATGTGCGATCGAGTGCAGCATCCGATTAGCCATTCGCTCTCTGTCGATACGGCGATGGTATGTGAGCACTCACTAGCGCCAGTATGAACCTTTTTCGATGTACCCTCCGTCGCCGAGTTGAGCGTCGGTACACCGGAGGAGGTGGTCCGAACCGACACTTGCCCGTCCGAGCCCGTCATAGTGACGAAGAGGGTCGAGAAGCTCGTGATGGTCAGTTCCTCGCCGCCGGTTGTGATGACGAAAGGGGTGGATACGACAACGGCCGATGTCGTTACCGCGGTAGCGGTGGAAGTCGTTGTTTCAGGAACAACGACCGTGGTTGTGGATCTAACCCGCGTCGTCGTCGTCGTCGTCGTCCGTGGCGCCGTGGAGGGAGCGATCGTTGGCGTGGTTGTCGGTGCCGCAGTTGTCGGTAAAACTGTGCACGAGGTGCTCACGACGCCGGGTAGGGTGCGGACATTCGAGTACACGGACGTCAAGAAGGTGGTCGAGGTCGCAACAGCACCCTGATAAAGACGAAATTATGTCCAAAACGATATGCAAACGTTGAGGCATGTAAGTCGGTGAGGGGCGATCGCGGAGCCGCAAAGATGCCAAGCCAGCCAAATGCGAGTTGAAAGGGAACGGGGCGGACCAACCGGCGTCGAGAGACGGCGACGAGGGAGCGAATCGTTGTGAGACGCGATTCATGGTGACAAGATGGAAGAAGAACGGAATTTGGCAAGAACCATTGCGTCAGTACAGTGTAGACGATTGCACGCCCGTGCTGGTCAAGCGATTTTGTCGGAGGAGTTGCCACAGTGGGTCTGAATTGGCGCGGGCACGGGGCTCGGAGGCCTCCTTCGGGCGCCGAGAGTCATTATTGTGATCGACCCTATCGAGGCATGATGCGAGCGCACAGGCCCAGCTTGGCAGAGGGCGTCACAGCCAATACAGAAGACCACTCACGGGTATAACAGTTTGTCCGGTAACGTAGGAGGTATAAGTCGAACATTGCGTGAGTGGGAGGGAGACGTTGGCGATGGCGATGGGCTGCGAGCAGGTCGAAGTTACGACAGGGGATGAGGTCGTCGAGGTCGTCGGAGGAGCGGTGATCTGGAGTCCAGTGCGCAAGATTGCACTTCAAGTCAGCAAGAGATTCACACTTGAAACAGTAGACTTGAAAAGCATGGCGCGGGTATGCCATGCACAAGGGATAGGCTGCGCCGTCGCAAAGAGGGCCGAGTGGAACGAGGGCCGATTTGAATAGGGATTCCCAGTGGGATGCGCATTGCGCCCGCCCGGCACCCACGTTCCCGCTCGGTGTAGCTAGACAGGCACCACTCACGAGCTGCTGCGAGGGAATCGTCGAAGTGGCGAAGTCGGTCGTGAGCTGGCTAGGGCCGGTGATGACCTGACAGGACGACATGGTCGATCACAAACTCCCAAGTTGAGGTCGCGGTCGAGGTTAAGTCGGGAGTCCGAGGTGGCCGCAGGGAGGTCGACCGGTCGTTCGATGATCGATTGTTGGCGCTTTCGACGCTGGCTTGACCGAGGTAGCAGCGACCGCAGGCGCTCGTGCGGAAGGACGAAGGGCTCGAATGGGTACCTATAACCTCAGTCTACGACGACGACCACTCGAGGAAGACGCAGACCTCAATGAAGGAGTGTCGTAGGCGATGCCGGAAAGTGGAGCGCAAGGGCTGTCACAGAGAGGCCAAATTTTGAACCGAGGCGGGGATAAGACAAAATCTCAGGCACGCGCGCACGGCGTCGACAGGGCAAAGAAGAGCTTAAGATTCGTCTCGATCGGTCTAACCGCCGAGTCCGATACGACCGGATCAACCTTGTAGCAAGCGATTCCGGAGCCAAGGGTATCAGTCAGGGAAGGGGAATCTGAGGTCGAAGAGGAGAGGAGGTCCGGGTAGCAAAAAGGAAGACAGGGGCAGAGCAAACCCAAGATGAAACCAAAGAAAGGTGCGGACTTCGATAATATGATGATGCTGCACTTCGAAGCCAGCAGCTTCTTGCTGGATCGGGAGCCATCACCCCGACGCTCGCTTCAGCCTGCCTGCCAGCAGCAACCTCGATTGCGCGAGCAGCCAGAGGGGACGTCCGCTTCAGCCCTCCAGCGCGGCGCCGATTCACTTTCAGGTGCGCTTCGAGTCCAGGTCGATGGCGCTCATAACACCCAGACGACTTTTTCTCTCAGGACTTCCTACCAGAGGATGGAGGTCGATTTTTCGCTTGATGTCCTTCCTCCTTTGCTTAACCGCCCCCGCCCCTGCCTCTTCAACTACAGCAAGAAATAGCCATTACACCCAATCTCGCCTCAGGCCGATGGGTCACCGTGACAGATCGGCGGCAACTGTGGGATTCGAGTCTCAAGCATACTTTTGACACTCTGCCTGTGCGCTACCTAGGCGCCGAGTCTCGACTCTCGAGTCTCCGCGCGCTGGGCACCGGATAAAGAACCCGCGGACTCCCGGCGGCGCGCTGTTTGTTTCGATTGGTTGGTTCATCGCGTCATCGACGAGAATCTCATTTCGAACGGCCGAACCGATGAACGCAGCGCGAAGCTCCAAGTTGCTCCTGTCGCTCCCAAACGAGCTTAGACTCGCATCATGACTTTCGTCCTGTTTTTTGTCCCAACTGGCTTCCTTTCGACCATTTGAAATGCCAACAACACGTCGACGCTGACGCATGGGATGCATCCCAAAACAAAGTACAGAGCAACTTGCTCCTTTGCTCTGCTTTCCATGATCGGGACCTGACAAATAAAGTATTGCCGGCGAGCTTTGCAGATCCCAATCGAGGTCGCCACGATAAGGTACCTTCCTGTCAGCCGAAGTTCATGACGGTGACGCTTGGGATTGTACCTTGGAAGGTACCTTCAACTGGACTTTGAGCTTGATGATTATGAGGCGCTGCCATTGCACCTGCCGCAAAAGGAGCTTGCACGGCAATATAAAGCAGGGTCTTCGTAGCCAAGATCAGTTACCGATCAAAATCACAATCAAGCGGCAGAGGCTCCGTAAGCTAATCTTAAATGGACAAGTAGGGACCGCCTTATCAGCTCCCATCGAACTTCGTCCCATGGAGTTGCGGTACAAACTTGTTTACCAGGTAGGTCAGTACATAACTTGGCAGCTCATTGCTTCCAGTACTCCGACCTCCGCGTATTCCGAGCACAAATGCCTTTTGTGAATGCTGGAGTGAAATTGTCCGCGATAAGAATGATTACTATCAAGATAAGACATACTAAGGACTGAAGACGAACAAACTACAAGAACATAAAATATATCGGAATACACCGCCAAAAACTGCCCTGTATGCCGGGAACCCAACCATCGACAAGAAACGAACGATCAAGCAACTTGCAAGCAACCTGAAGATCTCTCCTCCTCAGCAGCACTTCCCACCAAACACCCATGTCCGCGAAGGTCTCAGATTCGATCCCCAACTCGACACCCGCCGTAAGGATCGTTCGCCATACGAGACGCCCGAACCGGCTTTCTCGGGATCGAGTTGTCCCGATTCGATGGCGAGCAGGATCGAACGGGCGAGAAGGATAAAGGGCTGGAGTAGTACGACCGAGTAGCCTTAGTCAGTACGACCTGTAGCCTGTGATGTACGTTCCCGTCGGATGATTGATGTACCTACCTGCTCTACGTTCTCGCCCGATAAAGATGACGTTTCCATAAACATGATGCCTGCGAGCTCGAAGAGTTGTCAGCTCTGCCCGGAAAGGGCTACAGCGCATGACGATCACTGACCATGATCCTGCGCCCACCGACTGGCCTCGAGATACGGCACCTGTCGCCACTCTTCTTGATCCAGCTTGTTACCGACGAGCACGACAGCCAGATCGGGGGAAGCGAGGGCCCTCGCATCCGCCAGCCATTGGCCTAGCGACTCGAATGATTTCCGTCTGTACGAGCCCGCCCTGGGAATCAGCTACCGTATCCTTGAAGGTTCGAAAGGGTCGCACACCGCGAACGGAGGACGCACGATGTGATGTCATAGACGACAATAGCGCCACATGCGCCCCGGTAGTAATTCCGAGTGACCGAACGAAACCTCTCTTGTCCCGCCTGGCAGTTTCAATCAATCGCAAGCGTCAGCGCAAACTGAGAGAGCAAAAGCCTTGCTCAGTGTCCCTTCAGGCCAAGACTGACGGTATCCCATAGTTGTACTTTGAGCGTCTTGGAGTTGGTCGCTCGACTCCCACTTGGCCCCGCTGCGATCGGCGTTGACGACGGTAGGCGCATCAAGGTCGAACTGAACTCGACTCCGATCGTGTGAGGGGATGGATCTCGGACTGTAGAGTGTGAGAGGAAAGTATAAACGTCCGAGTTTAGCTCGGGCCCAAGCCGAAAAGGTCACGGACGCACCGGATTCGTTGAGAAAGTGGTGCATGAGGCAGGATTTGCCGACGCCCGAATCGCCTAGATAGCCGAAACAGAGCAAGCACGATGGACATCATACGCCCGTGTCAGCACTCGATCTCGTTCGACACGTACACAAGTGCTTGAGGTGTTTTTGCCCTTCGGCCTCCCCGCTCTGGTTGGTTCGGGCATGCTTGCCGGCAACTACTCATTCCGTCGGGGATCGGCTTGAATGGCTTGGTATTGTGCAGAGCTCGATACTGCCGTAGTCCCACGGTGCTGGTGCCTCCTAGTCATCTTGTACCAGTCATCCTCCATGTTTTCCTCGATGCAATACACGAATGTGGTTATTCGCCGACAGCATAGGTGATCCATGTCGCGCACTCCCGCTTTACAACACGCCGATCCAACTCGCCCACCCTACCCGTCCCCTTCAACGGCCCGACCAACTCACCTATGATGATGAACTTGAGCAAGAAATCTGTTGCTCATCAATGAGAGGGCCCGTGCTGAATCAGTCATACGGCATCGCGATTCACCATGAATCGCAGTGTGAGAGGGCCCGTGCGAATGCACAACTCGAACGGGAAGGGGCAGCTGGGGCCGGTGGGTTTCGGAGCTAGGACCGGCGGGCGGACGTGCTGACGACGAGGCATGAACAGGGAAAGGGGGTGCGAACGTACCATACAGTTCGGGGAGCGCCAAGACGTTCGAATCTGTAGGACAAGAGCGGGGTGAGTTGGGTGTGCGCGATCACCACTGGGACGACGCAGGGACGACGTACCGTTCCCACTCATGGCGACGAGCGTTGGATGTATGCACACGCGGTGAGCGACCGGTCCAGCTGAGCGACCAGGTCCGGGCCTGCAAGTGACGCCGTATGACCAGGGTAGAGGTTCGAGAGATGGACGAGAGGCTAGGATCCGGATCAGAACGCTGGACGCGAGCAAGTGAGCTTGATGGATGGTGTGTGGGCGACGAGGTAAGCGCGCCAATGGTCGAACGCCCTTTTTTGAACTTGGGCTCTGGATTAGATCGGTGATCAAAACATTGTCAGGATCCGAGAGTGAGGGTGACACAACAGCTTATGGCAAAAACAAACGGGGTAACGTCCATGGTAGCTGTCATTTTCGAACGATGGCACAAAGGCGTTCACACAAGTGTTCACTCAATTGCCTCGGCTTCGGGGAACGACGATCTCAGCCCCTTTTCCACGACGAGGGCGTCAACTATTGCTCTTGCTCAACCACGGAGCGCACTGCAAGTACTTTCCATTGAAATTCTAAACACTTTATGTGACAAAACAAACGAATACCTCGGAAACTACGAGATCCGAAACATGATTCGCCCTCTCTGGCCCCCATTCCGATCCAGCTCCCCTCCCCACACACACCTCAAATCGCTTTCAACCCACAGGCCTTCAACTCCCTAATCACATCCTCCAACACGACATTGACCCTGATTTTACTCGCCTCGGCATACGTCACCGCCCCTCTACAAGTAGGACAGGTTCTCGATTCCGGACCTCGACCGAACCAATCTCGCAAACACGCGAAACAGCCCGAATGACCACACGCCAACGTCACGGGACGAGTCATCAATTCCGTGCATGCGACGCAGGAGAGGGGTCCGTTGAGCGCTCGGATCGCTTGCGTATGCGTGCCCAACAAGAGCTTCTTCTCATCGTAGCGTTGTTGGAACGTGCTTTCTTCGTCTTTGCGGTGGGCCGAATTGTGAAAGTCGACTTGCATCGTTCTGACCGTTTTCCCGAGCCTTTCCGTCCCGTCCAGGATCTTTTGGAGATCGCGTGCATGTTGCCGCGACATGGTGCTTATTTCAAACTCGAGGTCATTGATGGTCTTTCGGAGAGTGTGGACGGTCTCGTCTGGGCCGTTGGCAGACGCTGCCGAGGTCGAGGTCGAGGTCGAGGTCGAAGGGGCGCTGGGGCCAGATGCTGGTCGGGTAGTTCTTCGAGCAGGCGAGCTGGCGTCCGATACGGACGAAGATAAGTCACGACGTACTTCCAGTTCTTTGGTGAGGAAATGACTGAGGCGACGCATGAGATCCGCACCGGCTCGGTCGACGACGTCCGTGAAAGGTGCCGTTCGGATCGACGATCGTGTCTCGGACCTTGCCACGCCGTTGACAGCGGCGAGGGGTTGTCGTGATGAAGATGAGGGTCCAGACTGGAAAGCCGTTGGGGTTCGAGTTGGCTGCGTCAGTGCTTACGCTCTTGACCTTCTCGGAAAGGGGCTAGCCGCCGCCAGTTCTGAGACAGACTCACCTCTCGCCCCAACTTGGCCTCGGTCGGGTTGAAACCCGCGCGCCTCATCTCATTATTATGATGCCTCAAGACCGAATCGAGGCATCTCTCGACAATCTCTTGTAGACCCGACTTGAAGAGGGCATGTTCGTCGGTCGGTTTGGGAGCGGGCTTGACAAAGGGCGGAGGTCGTGACGTTGCTCCTGATCCACTTTGAGACGTCGAGGCGGTCGAATTGACTTGGATACGTGATGAACTGCCATGCCCATGTCCGCTGGAGGTGGGACCTCGAAGACCGAACTGACTGGCTTGTGAGAGAAGGGACCCCGAACCAGGTCGAGTGGGCGAACCAGAACCAGACACGTTACCGCCCAGAGCAGCCATGACACGCGAGTTCTCCGCGGGCGTGGAACCGCTGGGCGATTTTGGTTGCATACTCGGACTTGAAGGAGGGGAGCAAGTGATAGGAGTCGACCTGGCGTTCTTGTTGGTGATGGTCGGGGAAGAACGATCGGGGTCGTTGCTGTTGCTGTTGCTGCCCGCCTCATTTGTGGGGGTGTTGCGCCCCGTCACCGACCTCGAAGACGACATGGTCGTGGCGACTCATTCACACAAGCAGGGCACGAGACAGAGCTGAGCCGAGGAGCGCAATCTCGACCAGGCGCGCGTGTCCCTCCGCGACCCCACATCACTCCTTTCCTTCGCGACCACCTCATTGACAGCAGGTCACGCATGTCGCCCTGCGCATACCGAGACTAGTTGTGACTGGGAAGCGTCTGGCACACACGAACAAGCGTCTACACCTCCACATCGCACACCCTTTGTCTTCCGCTGCTCCGCGACGCGTTCGGGCATCAATCACTCCGGGGTCAGTCGCGCCTTGCCAACCGATCCTCGCGAGACTGGCGAGCCCATGGCTGACAACTCGACCCTCTTTGTATAGGCCTCGACACCAAGTGCAATCCAGGGCAACAATAGTCTTGCACTTTGGCCTCCCTCTCTATCGGTGTAAAGCGACATGAGTTCGTCCAGCGTGGTGGCCGACTCTGATCCGGCGTGCGCGACCGCGCTTCCCTCCGCGTCCTACTCCGTCACGACCGTCACGACGGAAGCACCCTCGATCCTACGCGCCAAGACTGCAACTCGAACCTACGGAAGGCCTCGACCCGCCCTTGAGGACGATCTCGCAATGAGTGTTTCCGACTCGGCGGCCACGACGAGTGCGGCGACGGCGGTGCTCGAACGCGTCGACGCGCGCCTGGTCACGCGCAAGACGTCACTCGTCGTTGTGCCCGAATCCGACCTCGACCCAGGAGTAAGAGACGCCGACACATCCTCCTCGTACTCGTCGCCTCAAACTCATCGCTCGATCGAGAGCAAGAGGAGCGCGATAAGCTCTTCCTCGCCTGCAAGGCTCAGACGCGGTCACGAGTCGACGGACCCGACGTCGGAAGAAGCGAGTGGAGACCCTGACCAGACCATGCGCCAGTCCAAGGACCGCCACACCGTCGTTAACGAGGATGCCCCTGCACCTTCAACTTCTCAAACGATTCCGGGCAGCGATGATGGCAACGACGACGACGACGACCAAGGTGATGTGACCATGTTCATCAAGCAAAGCAAGTGGAAGGACGAACTCGCCAAGGTGGACCGAGATGACTACGATTTCGACGCTCTACCCAAGGTCGCCGTTGACAATAGTGCACAGCCAGCTGCGGACACCACTCTCGTCTTGTCGACCCAATCGACCATGACGACTCTTCCTACTTCGGATGGGCCAGTTGCGAATATCGATCGCGGTTCGACTTCTACTCGACCGGGCGTGGTCTCTGATGACGAAGAGGAGTCCGATCAAGGCGTGGCGCGAAGGAAGCCCAAGGCTCAGCGGAGGGTCATCGACTCGGACGAGGACTCTGACGCCGAGGTGGGCAACGCTAGACCTGCCGTGATCGCCACTTCATCGCTCGAGGACATCGACGACGTCAATGAGGACGCCGCTCCTCTCTCCAGGAAGAAGGCCAGGGTTAGTCACCGCTGTTCTTGCGAGTTCAGCCACAGCAGCTGATCTCTCGAGGAGGTGAGCTCATAGGGCGCAATCTCGAAAAATGAAGAGGACTTGATGCATCGTGAAACGGCCGCGTTACGACGAGGTAAGCAACTCACCGATTGGAGGTTTCAGTCGCTTCGCGGAGCTGACATCCTGTGTGGGAATTCCTGATGGTGACCTTTAGAACAAGATTTTCGACTTGCGCCCCAGGTCAAGAGCGCTCCCAAGATCAACGAGATCTTGAAGAAGTGAGTGTCCATGCTCAGTAGCTGAAGCCGTTCTCTCCGCTCACTTCTGACGTGTTCACTCCTCGCAGGACTCAACACAATCGACCCTTCGTCGCCCCGACGCGCAAAAGCTTCCTCGCTCCAATCCCGACCGTTCCCTCCAAGAAGGCCGAGCCCGAGCCGCTGCCCGATTCTTCCATCAAGGAAACCTCATCATCCTCGCCACGGGCTTCGAGTCCGATTGAGGACACACCGACGACAACGCGGCGTCAGGTCATTATTCCTTCGGCGGTTGCGCAATCGATTGGGTCCTTGAAATCGGTGACAACGGCACTGGTGGATGACGACGGCGATGAGGATGAGGAGCTCCCGTCGCTGGACAAGGTTTTCGAAGATCAGGCCAAAGCCGCGGAGCGACGCAAGTACCAGCAACTCAAACTTGCTGCTGCGAAACGAGCCGATGAGGAGCGCGTCAAGCGCTTGGCTTGGGTCGCTCAGGATGAAGAGGAAGATTCCGATGATCTCGAGTTCGAAGTTGTCAAGCCTAAGTCTTCAGCGAGGAGTCGGACGGATCGACATGCGACGCCGACTTCGGACGTCCACCGTGCCATCGACCACAACAGCGTCTCCCGCAGTGCACGCAAGATCCGCGACCTCGACGTCAATATCCAAGCACCGAACCATGACGATGACGACGAGACCGCAGCTCAGACTGCGTTGCTGATGCGCGGTCGAGGCAAGAAACCCAAAGGATGGGTGCCGCAATACAAACCTATTGAACCCAAGAAGAAGAAGACGACAGCCGAATTCGACTCGCTTGAGGCGTTGAACGACCGCTTGCTTGGCAAGGCCGCGATGAAGAACATTGTCGAACGAACGCGCAAGCAAGCGCAGGCGAGGCGCAAGATGGAAGGCGTGGTCAAGAATGATGGTGGCGTGGCCAAGGTCAACGTCGATCATTTGCTCAAGACGAAGGAAGAGAAAATTAAGGCCGCCCAGCAGCAGGAAGAGGAAGAGGAAGACGCGGAGGATGGGGATTGGGCCGAGGAGGAGGAGGACGATGTAGATGAACGAGGCTCAGACGCCGAGCGTGACGACGAGGCAGGGAGTGGTGATGAGGCAGGCAGCGGCGACGAGATGATCGAAGACGAGGCCGAGGACGACAGTGCCGCCGAGGACGAAGAGGAAGAAGTCTCTGCTCCGGTTGTGGTGAAGCGCCGCGTTCGGTTGCAATCCGCCAGTGACGAGGAAGACGACGACGACGAAGAGGCGATTGCCAAGAAAAACGGCGGCGCCTCCTCATCTCAAGCGATCAAGGGCGTCGAGCTCCCATCGTTCCTCGACAGCCAGCCGGATCGAGGCCTTTCACAGTTCTTCGACGACGACGTCAGCCAGGCCTTTGGAGGGGCCAACGAGGTGGGCTCACCAACGCAACGCATGGCTGCGCGTCAATTTGCTGATCATGGTTGTTCTTTCTACTTCACCAGGGCGAGGGTTTCAACCGCCGAAGTACACAAAAGCTCGCTGCCGAAGAGACCGCAAGCCAAGAGGCAGCGCGAGAACAAGGCCTGCACATCACCAAGACGCAGCGGATGGCCGACATTCAGGCTCTGGAGGAGCGAGCCGCTTTCGCTGGAGAACTTTCACCGGGCACACCGGGGCCAGGTTACGATCCGCCTCCACGTGTTTACATCAATAAAGAAGGGTGAGCTGGCTAAAGTAACGCTCGCATTGATACTTAGCGCTGACTCGTTGCTTCTCTTTGACTCTTCGCAGTCTCATGACCCAAACTCGGCCTTTGAATCTCTTTGGTGCTGCCTCAATGGAATCGCCACTGGGCTCGACGTTCTCTCCCCTCGACTCTGCCTCACGACCTCGATTCAGTCTCGACTCGAGCTCGCAACGACCAACAGGAATGACGCAGACCCAACTCGCGGCAACGCAAACCCCGACCCAAGCTTCGAAAGACCCAAATCGCCTCCGACACGCCAATGCCGTGATCGGGTACGACTCGATCTCGGAGCTTGCCGCGACTGAAGTCGAGCTCGCTTCGACCGAAGTCGAAGGCGCCGAAACGCAGGAGACGGATCAACAGGAATCGTTCCCTTCGGCGGCTCAACGAACCGCACCGAATGCGTTCGAGATCATGCGTCAAGCTGCGGCGACGCAGCAGTCCATTCTACCGGCTTTGGTGGAGGACATGCAGCGCGAGACGAGGAGGAAGGGCGCGAATGCTTTCATTGAGCAGGAAGCTGATTTGTCTGATGAGGAAGGAGGAGCGTTGGGCCGCTTGAGTGGTGATGAGGACGAGACGAACCTCGATGACGAGCTCGAGTCGCTCGTTGATCATGACGAGGTCGACGAAGAGGTGGCGGCGGAGCAGGATGCGGCGGTCAATGTTCTTCACGCGTAAGTTGACCCCTCATTCTTTCTCTTATCCGGACAATGTTCGGGAGCTGATTCTCGGCGAATGGACTTGAATCTCACCTCTCCACAGCGAGCTCGCGGCAAAGCAAGATGCCTCCGACCTTGCCAAGGCGCAAGCGATCGCCGACGGTAAGGAGCGCACACGTCGCAAAGGCCTCGACCTCGACGACGACGACTTTGACGACGATTATGGCATTTCGACCAAACGGGCCGAGAAGCGACCGCGCGTGGAGAATTTGAGCACCGCCCAACTTCGTACGTATTTCAGGAAACGAGCGGGAGCACTCCCGAGTCGGGTCGTTGCTGACGTTTCACTCATCCCGCCCCTACCTGGCAGAGGCGAACGAGGAGACGAGGCAGTTCGCGTTGAACATCACCGAAGGACTCGTGACGAGCGTTCGTCCATCCGACGTCGACTACCTTGCCGAGCCCGAGGGTGCTGAGAGTGGAAGTGACGAGGACGAGTATGACGATGATGAGGCCCGGACGAGCGATGTCGATGGGGAAGGGAATAGTAAGATCGCCCCGCCGCCACGCAAGATGTTGCTGAGGGAGGCAAACGAATTGGCTCTTGAGCGATCACGACGCAAGGTGGGTCTCGGCGGTATCACTCTTCATTTCTCGCAAGCACTGACCCTCGATGGCTACTGCTACCATAGGAAATGGGACGAAGAACGACTCCGCTACTGGAAGTCCGTCTTGGCACTGGCTCCAGCTCGCCCGTTGCACTTCCCAGGGTCAAGAACAGGGCACTCTTGCCCAAGACGGTCGTGGCCCGAGCTCGACCAAGTGACGAGTTTGCATCGCTCGATGTAAGTCACATTATCCAGCTCTTTCGTATAAGGAGCCATGACTAATCTAAACCCTTTGACGATTAGTCGCTGTACGGCCTAGTAAATACGACCGCGGTAACTCGAGTCGTTTACAAAAGCTCCGGCGATGCACGTGACGAATCCCAGGGATCAGGCAAGGGTACGACGGCGGGCAAGTACAGTGCGGTGACGAGTTTCAAGAGCACGTCTTTGACAGTCTCGTTGGGTTCGAACAAGTCGGATGGGTCGTCGATGGGTTCGAAGAAGGGCAAGGCTTTGAGCGCTAGCAGCTCGTCGCGCGCTATGTCGTTTAGGAGGAATGCGTTTGAGACGTAGGCGTGTGCATGCAGGTTTCGTTTTGTATTTTTAAGATGTTTCATTTTTTCTTGCATGTGTGTAGTGTATCTCTTGCCAATGCCAGGGAGTTGCGAGCTCAAAAGGGGCAAAGTCCGAGTCGGGGCCTCTGAATCACTAAACCTGCTGAGCTGCCGTGCTGCCGTGAGGCCTCAGGCTTCCGGGACCGTAGTGAAGCGCGTTCTGATGACGCCCAAAGTGTCAAGTACCTACTCGATCCGACACCTCTGGTCATCACTGCGCCGCCGGTTTGCCCTTTTGATCTCGGCGCTCGGCGTGTCGCTCGAAACGCCGAGCTCGCATCGGCGGTGGCTGCGGCCGAGCCGAATCCGGTCCGAGTCCTGCCGGCGGAGGATCCCGGATCGCTGATCGACGACGATCTTCGGTCTCTCTCTGTGACTCTCCTGCCTCCTCGTCCTCCCTCGATTACCCGACACGGCCCACTCATGACGGCCACAGCAGAACGGGTCAAGCATCATGCTGAGGACGAGGACCTTGCATGTAAGTCGTGCTCACGGACGGAAGTGCTCGTCTTTCGCAATCGAGCCAGGGTCGCCGGTTGCTGTCGTGGGGGTGTTCAAGACCAAGAGTGGAGAGATAATGGACTGGATGAATACGAACAGATCGACTACAGATTATGGGTGCCCGTGAAGGAGCCATCAAGGTACATTCCCCTCGTCGGTCGTCGCGACGGAGCTCAGGAGCTGATTGATCACACGACCCCTCTCCGACTATTGCAAGGGCACCCTGGTTGCGGGTACACTGATCGCATTGTGAGCATGAGTTGTAGAGCACACGATAGCACAAGCACTCGATGTTTATTGGTGGTTTCTACCGCGTCACAGGTGCAACTGGAGGTGAGCCGATGATCCGATCGACTGCTGAGCCCCACTCGGACCCACAAGCTCGCGCAGAGAGAGAGGAGGAGGAGGAACATCTTGATGGCCTGGAGCAAAGAATTCATCTGGTATCATTCGCGCTACTTCCCCAAGGTTCCCGTGGATGCGGCGACAGACACTGGCGGGCAAAGCGTTCCTCACCATGTGGTCAGTCCCCAAGACGATGCCCAACTCTCGGCCGTCATCGACGAAGCGGCCTGACCGGATCTGTCTCTTCGATTCACAGGGGAACGATCTTTGGTATGGTCACACACGCAGGTTCGTGGACCTGCAATCTATCGGCATCTCCGAGATCGTCGTCTCGCGCTCCCAAATCAGCGATCTCGGCGATATTGCGAGCACGAGCTGATCCACGCCCTTCCCACCTCGCCACCGCTCGTGAACACAGACTACTACCTCCTCAAATGGGAAGCCGAACACCGTTGCAAGGACGAAGAATGGCGTACACGAGCCCGCACCGGTGCGTAGCATCGTCCACTCCCAGCAAAGTCTGGTAACGGAGTTCACGGGCTAAAACTGACACTCGCTGCGATCCTCGAGCACGTCTTCGCCGCACAGAGTTTGCTGCGCAAGGATTGGTCCCGAGTGAGACGACGATGCGCGCGTGGAAGAAGAAGGATGACGAGAGGAAGGCCGCCGAGTGGGCTCGGAAGCAACAGGCTCAAAACCAGACAACAGCGACACCGACGACGACCGTCGATGCGCCGGTGAAGAGCAAGGTCTTGCAAGAGTTGCAGAATAGGAAAGAGGCGTAGATTGTCGTTGATATAGCTGAAAGTGGGTCCTCTTTTTTCTTCTTGTAAGATCAGACATCGGTACCTTTTCGCAACTCTCCTATCCTTCTCCGTCCGAAAGAGGAAAAAGACTTTCGATGATGATCCCGTTCACGCCATCCGGACACCACGCTCGGTGCCACCGCTTGAGCCACGAAAGAGTAAATAAACCAAAAACCAGTTACAACGATCACAACCTCCACCCCGAGTCCGTCCAGATACTACGCTTCTCTGTCGCGTTCCACCAGAGGTATCGTGCCCCTCCCTCCTGATATCCCACGTCGAGTCCGGTCGTCAACCGCAGGCGCGATCCCGTCTAATGCCCATCCTTGAACGCCTTGAGTGCCTCTGATTTTTGTTCTTGTGTAAACATCGGGGG
Source organism: Microbotryum scabiosae (assembly GCA_022702605.1). NCBI lineage: Eukaryota > Fungi > Basidiomycota > Microbotryomycetes > Microbotryales > Microbotryaceae > Microbotryum > Microbotryum scabiosae. The sequence continues at coordinate 308,632 of JAHWDV010000014.1, read as the reverse complement.
CTGCGGAGGGATGAAGCGGGTCAGTGATGTGAGTTCGGCGGCGGGAGGAGGGGTTCGATTGATCTCCCTCGTATGCACAACTCACGGGCATGTTGCGCTCCCTGGAAGAGACGATTTGAACGCCGCGGAGATTGGAAGGAATTAGTTGAAGGGTATCTCTCATGAGAGTCAGCCGCCAAAAAAGTGCGCAACTGACCATTTTGTACCGTCGGGGAACAGGGACGCTATCATAGCGACCAGGGGCGGGCGATCAAGCTACCACGCATCAGCTTCCGCTCCCAAAAACGAACCTTGCAAACACTCACGTCGATAAGGATCCGGATGACTCATGCCGTGCACCTTCTTCTCCGCCTCGTGCAACAACGCGGCCACCGCACGCGGGTCACGTACGTTGCGGTTGCGTTCAAACTGCACGCGGATCTCGATCGCCTTTTCTCGCCACAGGTCGCGGCGTACGCACCTAGAGAGAGCGTTGGGAGCGTCGGTCAGCTGGTGAGGAAGAGGGTGGAGCGAGAAGGGGTGGAGCGAAGCCTGAGCGGAGTGGAGCATTAGAGGGGGGGCATACCAGTCCAGCGCTCCTTTCAACGCTCGTCGGTAGAGGAGCTGCATTCAGGTCAAGCAAAGGTCGTATCAGTAACACTTCTTGCACAGGGGACCTACGATCGATCACTCACTGCGACATAACGACGATGCGCCTGGGACTGTAAACGACGGAGGCGTTCCATGTGCCACAACAGCCGGCAGACAAGCGTCAGTCACGAGCGGCGTGGAGAGATCCACAGGTATGACTACGTACGAAGGGCGAAACGGCCTGTGCTGTTGCTGAGGGAGGCATGATGTGGTCCGTGGATGTGGCGTGGAGGCGAGAGCAGCCGTTGAGCGAGCGACCAACCGCCGAAACTCGTTTCACGCTGGTCAATTCAGCATTGGGATTGGGCATTACCGCCCGAGTTTATCCAAGCCAGCTGGCTCATGTCTTTTAACGGCGCTTTAGCCTACTACCTAGCTATCAAACCAAACACCACCTAACCTGATTCAAAGCAATACAGCAACTATACATCACTTCCAAAGCGTCCTCCCACTTGCAAGTCAAAAACTCATCGACCTCCCCTCCCTCGTGCACCCCATCCAGAACGCCTCTGTCCACCCCTATACAAACCCTGCTCACTATCCCTCGAAGACCGAGGATGATCCCTCCGATCCCCTCCATCCCTTCCCGCCCCTTCCAACAATGCCAATCGCGAAGGATGGATTACGCCCGTGTTCGAAAGTGGAGTTGAGGGCCCCTGTGCCGTTGTCGAAGACGACGAGCCGGAAGCGGATGGATGCAGCGGGCTTTTTCCATCTCTAATGGCGTGAGCTGAGTAGCCACTTGAGTTGTAATTGCTAGTTTGGTGGTGGTTGTTTTTCCCGTTCCATTGAGGTGTCGTCGCTCCATAGGGTGACACCGATCCTAAAGGAGCCGAAGTCGTAGGTGACCAACCACCACTACCACCATTCGTGCCTCTCGTCCCATGTGGGAGGGGTGAGAATCCAGGTGGTTGGACAAAGCCGGGTGGAGGGACAAAGCCGGGCGGTGGTGGAGGAGGGAAGCAAGTTGGAGCTCCGGAAGGAGCGTTCGAGGAGGGAGGTGCGGCGCTGACGGATGCGAGCGATTGGATCAAGGACGGGTTCGAGAGGAGTGAGCTCAGAGACGCGAGCGAGGCCGCGTCGAAGGCGGGGAGGGCTGCTCCTGCCGCAGGAGTTGAAGAAGAACCGGCCGCAACAATTGCCGAAGTGGTTGTGGTCGAAGCGGTGGCAGAAGGAGGAGGAGGCAGGGGTGAACGAGAGCTCGGAGCTGGGGAGGACGTCTTGGGCGGCGACAAAGTCGAGACTGGAGGTTGCACGGTAGGCAGCGCGTCTTTCTGAATGACCAAGACGGCGAGCAACAGATCCGTTTCTCGATTCTGGGGTATGTTGCACTCATCCAACACCTGCAAAAACTCGGGCAAAGGCGTGTCCTTCCTCAACGGTACGATGTACAGATCCTTGACCAAATTCTTGACCTCTTTGGGAGGCACAACCCCAACACGATCAATGCGGAGATGGAAATCGACGACGTGTTGATGCTTGACGAGGCACTTTTCCTTCGTAGGTCGATGAGGCGACTCGGGCGTCGGTCCTTGTAGATCAGGCATGACACCCAATACGATCAGCTCGCGCTTCGACGAGCCCCAACAGTCGAGCAAGTACTTGAACGCCTGGTCCATCGAAAGTCGTCCTGCCGTCGTCCAGGGCCTTTGAGGCAGAATCTGAGCCCACGCTTTTCGATCGATCCCGAGCGGTCGTCCTCCGACTTGAACAGCGTAGGCGGGGAATCCACCTTCTTCAGGGACGAAAAAGTCGTTGTTCCAAACCGCGGACGAGGGCTCGACCATTTCGGCCACGGAGGCCGGCAGTGCCCGCCTTTGAGCCTTGCCCTTGGCCGTTGTGCCAAAGAGCTCGTCTTCAAAGTCTTCGTCATCCGCATAGGTGGGCATACCTGGTTCGGCAGAGGCCGCAGGGGTGACGGTCGCCTTCAACTCATCCAGAACCGACATGACCGCATCGTCGGTTGCAGTCTGTTCAGGCGTCTTTTCGACCTGTTCGGCATCAGATTTGGGGGATGCCTTGACCTTGTTCCAGATGCTGGCCATGTCGAAGCTCGAGCGTTGGCGTTGTCTTGGCGCTTGAGCGACGGGGAAAGGTGAGCTGTCCACGACGGTCGAGTGCGAAGGTCGTCGATCGAAGGGAGGAGGTGAGCTGGCTGGACCGAAGCTGTCTCGGCGATCCGAGATGGGTGATTGATCGCGTCCCACACCTTCTTCGAAGTTGGCCGACATGGACTCTCGTCGTGGTGGTGCTGTCGAGTCTTTTCCGGAGCGCGAAGGAGATCCGGGGTCGATGATGGGCGAAGTCTCGCGAACGATGGGGGATCGCGTCTGTGGGGGCGGTGATCCACTCCCATACCTCAAGGGTGACATGGCCCGTGCAGGCGGCGACATGCGACGTTCGATGGGAGAGATGGCCCTCGGACTCATTTGCGTCGTTCGACTAGGAACTTTCTCCGACATCGACGTCGACCGAGCTCGCTCATGTTGGACGAAAGCGTTCTCCTCCTCCTCAAGAAGCCGCTGACTCGTATCGGTCCCAATCTCTTCCTCCCCCTTATGCGTCCTCTTGGCCGTCGGAACTCCAATCACCTCCTTGACCGAATGCTTCAAACTCGCGGCCCTCACCGATTCAGCCATCTTCTTCAACTCGGGCCTCATCAAATCCTCATTCGTCATCGCCATGATCTGCATCGAACTCAACTCGTTCGCCGCGATCCGTTCACGAAAGTTCTCGTTCGTCTTGAGGTTGTAGTGCAACGAACGGAACTTGCTGCTGTATTTGGCTCGGGGACCGCGGACATGGGCTTTGAGGTCGACTTCGGCGAAGCCTTGGAACAAGTCGCCTTCGACGTCGGTCGCGAACGAGATAGCGCGATCCTCGTTCGAGTGATATTCGGGAGGGACTTCGGTCGAAGCGGTGAAGATAGAGAGGAAGATGGTGTGCAGTTGCTTGACGACGTGGGCGCGGACTCGATCGGTCGGGGGCGCGTCAGGAACTTCGATAGGGGCTTGCGCATCGACGAGGGTCACGTCCTTGGCGCTGCCGCTGGACCCGGTTGTCGCTGTTGTAGAGGGTTTCGGTTTGCTGCGCGAAATTTTGCGAATATTCGAAGGTGCGGCGGCGCGCTTGTGGCCGTCGATAGCCTCATCGTCGCCGACGACAAATTCTTCATCATCCTTCTCGACTCGACGACGGGGAGCGCGCTTCTTCGCAGTCTGTCGTTCACATACATGGGGTACCTTCATAGTCAGCACTTAGTCACATATGTTGAGATGTGAAACCTCGTGTCACTTACCTGTGCTGACGTCCCGTCCAATTTGACCTTCTTCCTCTCCCGACTCCCCGGAGCCTGCACCGCAACTTCTTTCACCTTCATCCTCTTGCCGACCGAAACGACATATTCGTCATCCTCCTCATTCCCCTCCTCACCCTCCTCTTGATTCTCGTCCTGTGATTCAGGAGTTTTCGATCGATCGAGATCAGGTCCATTCCCACTGGTGCGGAACACGTCGTCGTTTTCCTCTTCGGAATCGGAAGCGGCCTCAAAGGCGCCGACGCGGTCTTGCAACTCCGCGGTCGAGTAACCTGCGTAAACGCGGAGAGGGGACGGGGTGGTTGGGAGAGAGAGAGCGGAAGGGAAGAGCAGGTAGGATGGGGAATGTGATCAGTTTTCCATAAATCGACTGGAACGAAGAAAAAGGAGCACTGTGGCATTGTATGCATGGAGGACTACAACTGCAGAACCCCAACGCAGCCAAGTGTCTGGCCTGCGAGGCTTCGCAGACGCGACGCTGCGCTGCGTCGGCCGCACCCCCTCCTTGGCGATGTACATCACACACATCCCTCCAGCCCCGTCCTTAGGCCCTGAACGTCCTTTGAACGCATGACTATGTATCGCACGTGCCGCATCCATGCACCCTCGCGTCCTCGTTCTCGCCGCGTCTCTACCCCGCGACTGGGGACCCTGGGGCCACGGCCCCTCGGGTGAGGTGAGCGGTGCGTCCCAGTCGAGGAGGTAGTGAACGAGAATGAGGGCAGGACTATCGATGGGTGAAAGCTACAGTGTGATACTTGAGTCCATCCTTTGCCATCCTTTCCCCCGGCATCGTCTTGGCCATGCACATCTAGCCTGCAGTCAAGGCTGCGAACGGGATGTGGGGTCTCTCCAAGTGGGACCACGATCGTTCTTGAACTTCCATGGGACGACCATAACGAGGGGGTCTTGAGCGACACGGCAACGTTTCATTGGAGCACCACTCAACACTAGAAAGAGCCTTCAGGTGCGACATCCAAGTGGGGGGCGGCCCAAGCCGACGGGACTCCCAACAGCCGCTGATGAGACTGGTGGTAGGCACCGCGAGTTGCACCGTGCCACACGTATGGAGGAAAACCACCGCAAGCCCAGATAAAAAAACGCGGTACGACCGCGACCGTGGTTCGAGCTGTCCGAGTGAAGAGCCAAGTTGCGCCGCGCCGCAAAAGAGAGAGAAAAATGGTACTCACATGTCACACCTTTGCCCATGCCCGCACAAATGTCACAACAATAAGACTCGATCATGGCCGCCGTGTCATCGTTTATCCCGACGCAAGAGAAGTGGAACCTGGGCGTGACATATTCAGGAGGTAAGCGGAACGTTCGGCAAAGAGGAGCCACGGGCGACGCGGCCAGTCCGTCAGCAACGCACCAGTTGCTGCATTGATCGCATTGGATCATGGGCTGTTCACCCGCGAGCCCCAAGCAGATACAGTCTGTGTCGTGACATCGCAAGCAGTCGAATGCCGGGCACCGAGTCAGCATTCGGAAACAGGAGGCGGAGCTAGCACCCAGCGGTGGCTTGTGCGGAGACGTACAGAGAGTGAAGTCGGGTTCTTTGCTATTGGACATTCCCATGTGATCGTCGTACGCATCGTCTCGATCATCGTCATCCTCGTTCTCGTCTGCGTCGACGTTCATTCCGTGCGGCTCCCCGTCGTCACTTGCGGCATCCTCTTCGTGGTCCTCGTCGTCGTCATCGTCGTCGCGTCCCTTGTCGGGTGCGTCCTCACCATCCTCTGTTGCGGCTGTGTTGATGCCTTTCCCTCTCCCCCTAGCGCTCTTTCTCGTCGCAGCCGCCGTGAAGGAGGACGCGGTCGCACTCGCCGCCGTGCGGGAGCGCGAGCCCGTCGAGGTCGATGTCGACGCTGTAGCCTTGGAAGTCGACGCAACAGGGTCTGACGAGGACGATGCTTCCCCAGCTGCTTCCCTTGCTTTGGCGCTCGGTTGTCGTACGCGGCTTGAAGGCATGGTCGCACCACTGGCAACAACGCTTCGGGATGATCGTTTGCGTGCGGGTGTGGGTTGCGACCTCTCGCTCGTGTGGTGTGGCAGAGCGAAAAAGCAAGCCGAGGCGGCGCGAGCAACGGCGTGATAAGCACGCGAGCATCGATCTTCTCACGCCATTAGTAATCGTCGAGGGCTTGCTGATGCCGACCAACGTGAAGGGTGTAGGTTTCTTAAGGGCCAAGAAGGGTAGGGCCTTTTGTGTTATATGATTGCACAACATAAAGAAAGATGCGACCACAAAGGGTAGACATTTGCACCAAGGCAGTTCTACCACTTCCGAGTCGCAGGATCAACCGCCGTGCCGACGCTCCAGTCTCTCCCGATGCCCTTGACCCTTCGTTCAACCTTCGAAAATGAGCAAGTGCCCGATGATCAGTAATCAAAATCCTTCGCGGGACGGGAAGGAGGCTTCCACTCACTCGTAAAGCATGATATTTCCCCAGAGGTAACTTCCCGGGATCGCGAGCGGGTGCAACAGGTCGCGGAACAACTGTCCCTGCCCCAACATCAAACGACCCGAGTCGTCGAGCCGCAACCTCTCCCCGAAGTTCAGATCAACGTCGTGGTATCCATGATCCGCATCCATGGGGGATGTGACATCGTTCTGAAGATCGAGAACGACTTTTCTCGCGAGGTTGTCGAGGGCGAAAACTCGCTACGAACGCTCGAATCGAAGGGATTAGTCACGCTCCACTCCTAGACTTCCGACTCAGTCAACCCGGGCCTGCATTATAAGAAGCGTTATTATGCCTCGGAGGATGATGCAAAGTCCTCCAAAGGATCGTCGGCCCAGTCACTGCAGTCCCATCAGGTCCTTTGAAAGCCTTCGCGGCGAAGCGGATCGCTTTCCTCGCTTCCTTCTCCCAAACGACTTCTCGCTCAGGTTGGAGGTTCTGGTATGGGGTCGATGAGTCTTCCTGGTATGGTCTTGTCTTCAATCCTGCTGCGACAATGTCCTCTGTTCGAAAGAGACGAGCGAGAGTGTCAGATACACGGGGCGCGAGACAAAACGCTGCGCACCTTCAGTGTATTTCCGCAGATCTCACTGAGCTCCACCAGATCCGGATATCTGATTTGTGGTCGGTTAAAGTGACGAGCGAGGTTGTCTCAAAGAGGTAGGGTGATTGCTTCCAAGCGGTCAGTCCACATAGCTGGCAGTGAAAGTTCAGGGTACAGAATCAGTTCCGCTCGTCTCATCACATAAGGAGCAGATCCAGATCAGCAAGCTTACCAGGAGGATGATACCATCGTTCAGTCTCGAGGACCTCCTCGGCGCCTTCTAATACCCATGTAAAGACATTGATGAGGGTGAAGTTGTACCCTTTGACCTCACACACCCAAGGATTGGTCAAGATGTGTCCTTCGGTCGGTCGCTTTCCCCAAAACGCTTCCTTCTCCTTTCGGCGAATACGACCCTCTTCCGACACCCCAGGAGGGGTGCTCAGTGAGGAGGTGGGGATATGGGATGTTTGGGGCCGATCAAAGTCAATTCGCCTTTAACGAGCTCGCAAAAAAAAATTGAGGTGGAAGCGGTCGATTGAATCGCCGTGGATGAGAACCGTTCGATTGATGAGCCAAGGGAGCCAGCGTCGAGCTGCACCTGGTCCATCTCCTATCTCGATCGCTGAAGCTGGTCTGGGCGTGAAGGGCACGTTGTCTCGCAGTGAGTGACTGCTCCGTGGTGCTCGTGCAGCCGGCGAGATAGAGTTGAGATTTCAACGAGGCCGAAATCCAAGGAAACAGCAAGATCAGCTGGTTGCAGCTTGATCCTGAGCGCCTTGATCCCTTCAAGTCTATTCTGGCTTTTGGAATAGGACAGAGTTTAAAGGTGAAAGAGGAGACGAGACGAGGGAGAGCGTGGCACGATTGCAGCCAAAGTCAAAGTCAAAAGTGGGGGTCGATCGCGAGTTGAACCGGAGCGCAAGCCACACAAGAGACACATAAAACTCGCGAGCGACCGGCAGAAATGATTTCCGCGCGCGTGGCCCGAACGCCGAGCAGCGGCGCGGCCAATCCAACGTCCCGCAGCCGAGAATACTCTTCGCGTTTCCGACATCCACCAAACCCTGGAACTTATCGCACAGCAGCTTCAACATGACTCGCACAGTCAACGTCGGTGTTCTCGGTGCCACTGGAACGGTTGGGCAAAGGTCAGTCTACCCCCATTCCTGAGGCGACATCCCCTCTGATGAGCCGGCAACGAGTCTCGCGGGCGTTGACTCACGCGACTGACCTCCGTACGGTGCATGCCTCGCTGTGTCGCTTCGCCCCGACTGCTCACAGGTTCATCGTCCTGCTCTCTTCCCACCCCTACTTCAAAATCCACGCCCTCGGTGCCTCTTCGCGCTCAGCGGGCCAGAAGTACCGCGAGGCAACGCGGTGGAAGCAGCCGGTGCCTATCCCCGACTCGGTCAGCGACGTCATTGTACGCGAGTGCAAGGCCAGCGAGTTCGAGGGGTGTGATATTGTCTTCTCCGGATTGGATTCCGATGTTGCGGGAGAGATTGGTACGTCTTGCTCGATCGATGCCCAGATCTCGGTCTTCCTTAGGAAACGCCGCCGCCGAGAGAACAAAGATTCGCGAAGCTGACCCCTCCACTTCCTCCCCGCGCTACAGAGAACGCCTTCCGAGCAGCCGAATTGGCTGTCTTCTCCAACGCCGGCAACTACCGACGGGATCCTACCGTACCCCTCTGCGTCCCTCTCGTGAACCCATCGCACCTCGACATCCTGCCCCACCAACGCTCCTTGCAATCCCCTCCCCTCAAAAAAGGCTGCATCGTCACCAACGCCAACTGCTCCACGACCGGTCTCTCGATCCCTCTCCACGCGCTCGAAACGGCGTTTGGCCCCCTCGAAACGGTCATGGTCACGACGATGCAAGCCATTTCCGGTGCGGGATACCCCGGCGTTTCCTCCCTCGACATCCTCGACAACGTCGTACCCCTAATCGGCGGGGAAGAAGAAAAGATGGAGTGGGAACTGTCCAAAATTCTCGGCGGTTACTCGTCCGAAAGCAAGGAATTCGACCTCCACACCCAATCGCCCATGAAAGTATCGGCCATGTGTAACCGAGTCCCCGTATTGGACGGCCATCTCGAATGCGCTTCCGTTCGATTCGTCCAACAACCCCCTCCCTCGATCGAAGAGATCAAAAAAGCGCTTTCATCTTTCACCTGTGAAGCCCAAGAGCTCGGGTGTCCCTCGGCTCCCAAACAGGCGATTTACGTACACGAGGAACCGGATCGTCCTCAACCGAGGTTGGATCGATACTTCCAGAATGGGTCGGGTGTTAATGTTGGTCGTATTCGCCCTTGCCCCGTTTTGGACGTCAAGTTTGTGGTCTTGGTGAACAATGTTAGCATTGGAGCTGCGACGAGTTCCATCATCAACGTGAGTGTATTGTTATTGTTGTTCGAGACCCGCTGTGGGGTCACGTGGCGTCGGAGCCCGAAGCTGACGGCCATTTATTTATACTGCTGCTACATCACAGGCCGAATACGCCGTCGCAAAGAACATCATCTGATCTTTCTAGGGAGTGCGTACGTCCGTACGTCATGCAATCTTAGACGGTCCACTCTCCTTCAGCCCGCTTCTCAACCTGGCTCGACAGATCGAGAGGACACGGGTAATTCTTGACATGCATTGCGATACTGGGCGAGGGGGGCTGATATAAACGCCCTACACTGGAGATTCGACCACGAACCCAGAGAAGGTTCGACTGCTGATCAGTTTAAACTCCGCCATTCAAGCCACCGAGGCTTCTTTGGCTTTGTCCTTGGCGAGCAGTTTCCTTTTGAGCCCCACCCAAAACGTATAGATAGTGTCAGCTTGAGACCTAAGATAGAAAGAGTTCTTACGACTCACCTCCTCGCCTCCAAGACCATCCTCTCCTTCCTCTCCCTCAAGCTCTTCTCCCTCGCCTGCGCACTCGTCTCCCATACCGGAGGCGCAATCTTGATCTTCTCCGTCGATCCCCCCAAGAACGTCGCATCGTCATCCTCCACCGCCTTTCCTTTACCTTGTCCTCCATCATTTGACCCTGAGGGTGAATCGGGGGATTCGATGCGATCTTGTAAACGAAGCCTTTGGATCAGGGAAGGACTAGGGGTGGCGGAGGTCGAAGCTTGGGTCGACGGGGTCGTTGGCGCAGGGGTCTGTGGAGCGGGTGTGGTCGGTCGTTGAGGGGTCGTAGATGCATTCTCGGACGAGAGGTCCGCGAAGAAACTTGCGGGTGGCTACTCTCGCATAAAAAGTTCCCGTCGACTCATCAGCTTTCCCTATCATTCCCCCCCCCCCCCCTCCCCAAACCGACCGAACGTACCTCGGGCAATCTCCCCTGACTGAGACATCTCTCGACCGTCGCCTCGACGTTGTTCCTCGTTCGTTCGAGTTCGTACCTTATCGACGCTCGGGGGATGTTGGGGAACATGTTGGCGACGGTATCGATGGACGCTGGGGGACGACGTAGCGCCTTCGGGAGGAAGCATTCGAGGAGCCGGAGGAGGAGGCTGGTGATGAGCGAGGGGGAAGAAGAGGTGAGTGGGTGAACGAAGGATGTATGTGCTTATCATTGGGGTTGGCCTCACTGACCAAAGAAGTAGCGGTAGGTGAAGTAGATGAAAGAGAGAGCGACGAGCCAGCCGACGGCGTCATCCTGTTTCGGCATCCAGCTCCAAGTCAGCAAGGTCCTCGAGCGAGCACATTCACGACAGTGGAGCTCATGCCCATGACCTATGTACTGACCATGTTGGGTTGAGCTGTGGAAGGAGTGATGTACAGTGGGACGAGGGCGAGTGAGGTGCAGGAACCGAGAAGTGAGCGCGCGCAATCAAGGTCGTGTGAATGGGTGGGGCCCGAGTGCGCCAAGACGGGGACGGGTGATTGATAATTCCGGGCCATGAAAGTAATGTAGGTGACACTCGTCATTTTCAAGATCAACAGGTTGAATTGAAGAGCAAGGTCAAACAATGTCTACACGTATAACCAGCTGGTGTCGCTGCAGTGAGTGCCGATCGCTCAAGAAGCACCGCCATCGCTTGGCAAGAGATTTCGCATCGCCCGGGTCTCATGCAGATCATTTCGAGCTTGAACGCAGCGGCTTTTTTTCCCGTTTCTTTGAAAGATACTACAGATAGTCTATGCTTCCCCCAAAACGCCCTACTACCTAGGTGAAATCTGGATAATTTATCATGTGATCCGAGAGTGGGGTCCGTGCGACCATTGACGGCGTCCTTCGCGTTTCGGTCATTTACCTTCTCCAGGAAGGCAACCCATTCTTCTTCAGAATCTCGGTATAGGGGATCCGGGAAGAATATGACTAAGCTCAACCATTCTCCCGTTTTGATTTCATCTTCCAGTCTTGCAACCTTTTCGAGCCGGAGTTTCGATTTTCTAACTCCGAGTCTTCTTAGCCGAACGACACTGATTCGAGTCTCGGACACTGTAGTCGAGGAACCTGTATTGCGGTTCTGACGCTCTTTACCCACCAGACCTGTGACTACGTCATCGACCTTTACCCTTTCCTCCTAGTCAGCCCCTCAGGAGCCCCTCCGACTCTCCGAGGCACGGCCCTGCGCCGATGCGACGACCCGCAGGCCATTCGCGCTCGCAGTCAAAGCGGGCAGTGACTACGAACGCCGACAGTGCTCGTGCGATGGCCGAGGCTGTATTAAGACCGCCGGGCCTGTACCGAATTTGCCCGCTATGATTGCTAAAGTATTATTACAGAAGTGGGTCTTACAAATGGGACTGCTTGAAGAGGTGGTGGCCGGAGAAGAGTCAGTGCTAGCCCACGAACCTGAGGTTTTTGCCCGCGACCAAATCACGATGCACCGGAGGTTGACATCCGCGTTCGCACTGATAGACGCGTACTAGTCGCGGGTTCGCGGAGTGCTCTATGCTTCCCTTCTTGTTCAGTCTGGAGAGGGTCGGCAACGAAGGAGAGCAACGTCGGTGATTAGGAATCAGCAAACATAGACTCGACTCGGCCCTGTTCGAGCGCGTTCGAACCTCGGAGACTGACCGGGAACGGCGGCCGTGCTCGTCCCTTCTGTCTTGGTTGCTGCATAGCGACGACGTCAAGCTCTCATCAATGTAGTAGACCAGGATGTGAAGGACGATGCGCTTCAGGCGCTCGATCTCGGCGACGAGAGCCCGCACGAAAACGTTGGTGCGGTGGGTTGCGTGAACCAAACCACGACTTGAGCTACCCACGACGATGCAGAAGATGAAGAGGCGTGGCTCCGACGACAGGATGTCGTCTCGAGCGCCAGCTCGGGCGAGCGCAGGTTGTCGAGGCCCTGCCGCTTACGAGTGCCATTCATAGCTCGTTCTGAACGAGGAAGGGAAAAATCAGAAGATAAGAGAGAAAACCCCACCGTCCGGGCCAGAGTCACGCAGTGGGGGGGGGGGGGGGCACGCCACCGGAAGCTCGACCGGCGCCGAGAAGGCTCCTGATGACAACTTGATGCACTCACGGACGATGCGCTGGATGGTCGCTTTGGCGTGGAGTTTAGACTTGTGGACTGCTGCCTGGCGTTCTGGCTCGGACTGAAGCCACTCTGCCAAAGGTGCCGCGTCGTCCGATGGGTGAGCCTGCGACGGATCGATAGCCGCTGTTGCAAGGGTGGTACTCTTCCGTCACCGAGCCGGCTTGACGCTCAAGAGCGATCTCACTGTTTGGAATGAACGAGGCATCAACCTCCAGCTGCACACGGTCTTCAAGCCATGTCCCACCTCGGTCGACAAGGTTCTCTTTTCCTTTGTTGCTTTCGGATTGGTTTCACGTCAGAACTCTGCGTTGGCGGTGCTCGGTCTTGTGTGGCAGGTGACTCGTCCACGATCAGCCTGGCCAGATCCGAGTCCTACACTTAGCCGCCCTCGTGAACTCTTTTCTCGTTTCCCTAGTGTTTCCCTATCTGCTTTGTAGTTTCGAGGCGCATGCACCACGGATTGAAATTCGAAGGTGGCGTCGAAGCTAGGCTCCGCTGAGATTTCCGGACGTGTACCATCCAGAGACTCCAAGAGCACCGGTCTTAACGGTTTGACCGAAGAACACGGTCGATCACTTTTCCCGATCACTTCATAGACCAGGCGGTTTCGACCATCGAAGGATCTCGAGGACTTTTTGGACTTTGGACAGCGGGCGTGCCTTGCTGAGGGCGTCGGCAATTTCAGGAGCAGGCAGCAATATGAGCTTGGCAGGTCCAAAGTCCGAAACGCCATCAACGTTTTCAGTCGGCTCTGCCTCAAGAAGGAATGGTAACAATGCATAGGAAGATGCTTTCCTCAGGTGTAAGTAGGTTACTTCTAAGGTAGGTGCCTTGCCCAGATACTTTTGCAATCGCTTCGACACGCTTTTGCGCCGTCGCCGACGTCTCGGATTGCAGGAACTTACACACACTCGGAGAACTCTGAGCAGAGTGAGCAGGGACGAGCACGTACCTATCTCATGGCAGGGGTGTGCCTAACTAAACCTCTAGTTACTTACTTCGGTATCAGAAACCTGATCCGTCGCATTCACGTGAAATCTGTTTTTCAAGCGAGGTAGGTAACCACCGCACAACAGACGGCTGCGCACATTTTAGCACCAAGGATCCGAGTTGCTTACAGCTGCACAAACCGCGAAACCTACCCAGATCCTAATACGGAACATCTTCAGCGGTTTGTTACGATGAGACACCTACACTAATAGCTAGGTACCTACCTAGGTACACAACTACCTGATACCTAGTTTGGTCTACACCCACCGTTTCTGCCGGCATGGTGGGCAGACTCGCCGCGAAAGAATTCACGGTAGTTCAGCAAAGGGTCACGTGGATTTGACAGACTCGCCTAGTGACGTCGTCGCGATCGGGCTGCCATCTCAGGACGATCGGGCAACGGCGTACTCGGAAATCATGAAAGCGGCCAACTCGGTACCTTACGCTATAATGTGCAGATTCCAATCGCCCGAATCGATTCTTCTTGGGTCGTGCTACCTATTAGGTAGGTATGGCCGGCAACCCAGATCCATGCTGGCGCGTTCTCATAATCAAGCCGGAAAACGATGGTCGTGGTCGATCGTCGACTGGTCGGTATCTCAAAATCGGTCGGCCAACCTCTTGCCGAACTATCGTGCGTCTGTGCCTTGTGATTGCCAAGCAAAATTTTATATTTGCCTGGGTTAAATGCGCACATCCGACGACACCTTGCTTCGTGCCCATGATCCGAGTCCGACGAGTCGTGCGCGAGTCCTCTGGCAGGGGTTCTAGGCTCGCCAACGACCGGCGCTCGGTCCGGCCTTTTCTGGCACCCCGTCCCTGGAAGAGGCATCCGTGGGAACCAAACCCTGTCAGGCTGCCTAGTTCCGGGTAGGTACCTACCTAGGTAACTATACCTGCACCCAGGAATTATGCCTCGCAGTCCTCTCGCGAATCAAAGGACGGTGGTGGTGCCCCGGCTTGCGCAGGGCTGATCTTTCTTCGACCGGCGGTCTCGGGTGCCTGTTAGGTTTTCCGTTGGCCGCGCGCCGTGGGCCTGCACTGATCTGTCATCCGAACACATCCATAAACCAGCTGCAGCTGCAAGGCGTGCACAATGTCCGACGATACATAAAAAATCACGGCGACGCCAACCCTCACCCAGGTGACCACCTCGTTTTCACTGCAGGGGCCATTAAACATGAGCTCAACACGGGGGCTGTTCTGCTCTGCCAGCGTTTGTAGGTAACTTTAGTTAAGACGAGGGACGTAACACTTCATGAGTCATCACGGTAGATGCCTAGTACCTAGCGACCTTTGGTGCTGCTAAAACGACCTAGTAATTATAACGTGCACATGGCTAGACTATCGCGCAGCCGTCACATGAGTTCTGCTCCCGCGTTCAGGCACCTCCCACCTGGCGGGGTTTTGATTTGAATTGAAGCAAACGACTCGTCTCCTCGCCCCGTCCAGCTCCTGTTGCTTTCCCGCTCGGTGTGGGATTCATTAACAATCTTCGGTAAAGGTACCTACCGTACGTTTCAGCTGCCCACCTGTCGTTGGTACATATAAAAACACTGATCAGTTTCAATAAATTAGGTAGTTCAAACCTACGCGTGGATTACCTAGGTAATTATGAACTATGCGAATCCGTCACACTTAGTACTTAAAGACTTAGGTACCTAGAAATTCGACCGCGGCTCGAGGAAACTCCGAGTCCAAGACTTCTGATCTTCGGCATCTCGGACAACCTGTATTAAGGATGGTTCTGCCCGAGTCGCAACTTTCCAGCAAGTGCTGTGCCTGAGTTGGATAGGACGGGCTTGGCGGGCGCGATTGGCCACGCGTTTTAGTCGCCGGCCTGACCAGCGGTCGCGCAGCCCTTCCCCGTTCTGCGCAGTGCGGCGCCGTGTCTCGCCTCATCAGCCCCAGAACTCGAAACGAGGTCCAAAGCGGCCTGAGGCTGCTGTGCCTGCCTTCTTCGGATTTCACCTCTGGCTCACCGACGCCGTGACCACCGTCACCCACGACTGGGCCAGTCAGTGCACCGTAGATAATTAAGCTGTGTGGGTACCTTAAAAAGATCCGATTCCCTACATAGGCAGGCATAGGTACCCAAGGTGAAGGCTCGCTCTTCCTTAGTGATCGAAGCGGTCTCGGACTTGGGCTGACTCAACTCAGGGGGCGATATCCACCGTAGCGCACGCGTCGGATCAAACGGTCCGACACCTGATCATCATCGCCGTCCGCTGCTTGACGACCTCCTCCTCTGACCTATTTCACCCCACACGTCGCCGCCACCATGTCACCTTCCATGTCGTCCCGCTCAAGCTCGACACGACGACCACCTGATTTTGTCAGGAAGCTGTACTTGTAAGGGGTCTGCCCTCTTGCTTTCGTCTCCTGGTCATGGCTGCGCAGCTGATCCACGTCACCTCTGCTGCTCGGCGACTCGACAGCGCTCTCGAGGCGGCTCAGCAAACTGACGAACCTGACCTTCGATGGGTCTCTCCGGGCGAGTTCGAGATCACAGGAGATCAGAAACGTGCACTCGAGGTCTTGCAGCGGTATCAGCTCGATTTCAACCTGTGAGTACCTCTGCGTTCCGTACGCATTCCCTCGCGAGTCACCGACTTCCGTGTTGCGACGGCCTGGTCGTCGAGCCGCCGGGTCCCATTATTTCCGCGGTCCGATCGATCATTTCCGCCTCACGGACTTGCGAGTCTCGACGGGCGCCGACACCGAACGACCCCACTCGGGCACAATCCCGACTTTCCGATCAAACTTTGCCACTTGGTAACTGAAACTAACTACCGGAATTTTGTGTTTCCCATGACGCTAATACAGATTCTCGTCGTTTGTACGACAGCTATCCTACTACAAGTGAGTACCTCCCGTAGTGACGACGGACTCGGATCCTTTTGCGCGCCTGGCAATTTCACTTGTCCGAACAAGGCTGGGAGGCACCGAACTGAAACCGTTGCTCCGTGATTCACCTTGTCCCAGCTTCAAACGCCTCAGCGATCGACGGCGCAATGATGCACGGGGAAAGTCTGCTGCCAAGGAAAACATCCACTTTGGGTCAGTTTTTTTTGTTTCGTTTCGTTACATCAGAGATGTTCAAGGGTAGAAAAGCTGTTGAGGATGCTGACGAATTCCTCCACTCTTACTGCCCCTCGTCCTCCCCCGGTCGGACACGGCTGATCCACGCTCAGGCACCCCGCGCGTGATTTCTGGACAGGCAATGCCGACAAAGCCTTCGCGGTGATGATTCGCAAGAGCCGCAAGCGAAAGGACAGGGCCAGCGCCACCTCCAACTACAGCACCTCCTACTCTGACAACCCCGACGATGACGCCATGACCCCGGCCCACTCCTCCTCTGGCGACTCGGACCGCCGCGGCTCGGTCGCTTCGATCGACTCGCACGGCCGACATTCGAAGGGCAGCGACAACAGCACACTACAAACGTCCCTCGCTGCATATAATCAATTCCCGTCTAACCCGCAGAAGCCATCGTTCATCAACCTCAACGCGTCGGTTCACGAGCAAGCCTTCTCGACCCGGCTCGTGTACCCCTCGCCGCTCTCGCCCTCCGCCGCGACTCCTTACTGGACGGACGAACACTCGCCCCTGCTCCAGTGCTCCCCCTACGCAACGATGCCGGTCGGCTCAGACCGCATGCCGCCGGGAGAGAACGTTTTCTCCTACACGTTCGGTGCCGCGACGCGAGAAATGACGCCTCCCATGTCGACCTATTACTACCCGAACGAGGGCAAGCACGCCTCTCCGTCGAATCACCACGCAGGATCGTACTACCCATCTCAACACGAGCGCTACATGGCCGCCGACGCCGTGCGATGGGGACGGGTCGACTCTGGGTCCACCCTCTCTTCGGCCGCACTGCCTACCCCACCGGATTACTATCTCCCTGCGTACAACCGATAGAGTTCGAACTCGCCCGATCGCTCGTCAGGCCTCGTCCATGCCGGTCATTACCTACTCCATGCCCAGCTGGCGACGTCGACCCATTACAACCCCAACTGATCCCTCCCTACCACCGCCCTACGCATCCGTTCTTTTCTTGGTTTTCAAGAGGCTCAGCCTTGCATTCGCCTTGTTCCTGTACCACTCTACTTCATTCGGGAAGGCTTTCAGTTTTCTGGTCCCTCAAGGTCCTTCCTCAGAAAGAGAATTCGGCCAGCTAGCTCACCAGTTTTTCGTCTGTGCGCTTCTTCGTGCCCTTTTTTGCTTCGTGTTTTCTTGGGATTTGTAGTTTCTTTTTAGAAAAAACCCTTATCATCTCCATATCAATATCATCATCAATTTCTCCGCTCTTCGGCTTTGGCATAATGAACCGACTTCCTTGACTTGTCGTAAGGCTGTCGCACTCTCAAGCCTTTGACGGCTCGGATCATCGAAGGTCGTAGGAAGCGTGATCATTTTCGGGTACTACGTTCGATAAGCTACAGGTGATGAACAGACCTCAGCATTCACCGGAGAGAACGCATGGAGGCGGTGTTCAACACGTATCGCTAAGGGAAGAGACAAAGCGGGTGGAAAGTGTCTATGCGGAGAGAAAATTAGCAAATTCCTTCGACTCAAAAGAAGCGGTCGTCTAGGCATACAACAGTGAGAAAGAAGGGAGACAGTACCAATGATTGGGCGTATGTACTTCTTAGAAAGAAAAGTCCTCGCACACCAGACTGATCTGGGCCCTTGCGTCCCCCTTGAGCAACTTCTTGATCTCGATGCGCGACGACACGAGGTGCCTAACGAGGGTGTTGAGCCCGTTCGGACCACAACAAGCGACCATCGTCTTCCCCCTGAAAGTGTTGACTTCGGCATCCAAGATCTCCGCCAACTTGGGGTAGCCTGGTCTGGCGAATTCGGCGACGATGTCGAGATCGGCTTGGTCCTCGGCGGAGACGTCGAGCAAACCATCCTCGTCGGCTGCGGCGGTGGGTCGGAACGAGCTGCGCCTCGAATCGACGAGTCGATGCAAGCTCGTCGACTTGCTTTGACTTGGTCCGAGGCGGTACAAGTCCTCCTCGTCGACTTCGAACGACTGGTCAGGCGTGTCGTCGAACGCGCGCTTGAATGCCGGCGAGCCCGATCGATCAAGGTGTTTTCTGTCCGCGCCCAAGGCAACCTCCGAGTACGTACGATCGTATTCAGGTGCAGTGAAGGGATCGCGCGCCTCACTGCGGTAAGGCGAAGGCGCCGTGGCGCCGGTGTACGGCGTTGTCGGTTCCGTCGGTTTCGACCTGTCCCTCCTCGACAAGGCTCGGCGGATCTTGCCGATCTTCTTGACCTTGCTCGACATCTCAGCTTCACCGAACCCTTGGTAGTCATCCTCGCCATCGAAGAGAACGAGGTCGGTGACGGACTCGACCGCTTCGCCGTAAATCGCGGTCGGGTACGCGCGCTGGAATGACCGGGTTCGCACCGACCCTTCCTCCTCGAAATCGTTCTCGTCCCCACTGTCGCGGCGACCTGGGGACGCCGCTCGGTGTGAGCGAGCGAACGGTGCGCTCGGGGGCGCGAACTCTTCGTCCTCACCCGGCAAGTAGGTCGTCGAAGGTTGTTGGGACTTGAGCAACGGAGGATCACGACTCACAAATACCTCGACTTGCAGTTGAGAAGGATCGACCATGTCGAGGCACCGACGCAGCGTAGGCGCGACCCACGTAAGATGCGCAAACTCGCGCAGGATCCACACGAAGCGCACGCGGCTCGTCTTGTACTTGCGATCGTTGGCATCGCGTCGCGCGAGGCGTCGGCAGGTATACTCGAGCACGCTGATCCCGAACGTGACGCCCGTACCACCGCAGATGATCAAGAGATTCTCGTACTGTCCCCACGCCGTGCGGCACGATGATCCGAGGGGCCAGCCGATCAGCGCTCGCAACTCGACGCCCTTGACGCATTCAGCAGCGGGCAGACCCGAAGCCTCCTTGTCCTTGCGCTCCTTGACGACGTGCTCCCACAAGATCTTGGAGAATCCACGCTGGGCTCGGATGAGAATGGTGATCTCGCTGCCTTCGATCGTCGACGCGCCTCCGATCGGTGCGATGCCCTTGGCCCTCTCGTCGCAACATGCAATCGTGTACGGGTGCGCTTGGAACAGACGCAGCGTCGGCAGCGTGAGCAGAACGTGTTGTCCCGGCTGCCATCGCACAGGTCGAGGCGTGTGGATCGTCAAACGGATCGTCCGGCCGGGGAGGATCTGCGCCGATGCGAAACCGGGGGGAGGGAGCTGACGCGCGCGGGCGTTGGGTGTGCTGTGGTTGTGGTCTGAATAGCTCGGGGCCGGGCTAGGGAGGTAGGGCGGGTGCTGGGATTGAGAGGGTGGGTAGAAGTGGTGGTTCGTCGTCGAAGCATGCAATACACCCGAGTTGGCCAGAGGCACGCTCGCTTCGTCCACGGCGCCTGGTCCAAACAGCAGTCCCTTGCCGTCGGTATAGCCATCGATCTTTTCAGCCCCTATAACCGAAAAGCTCGAGGTGCTCGTCTGGGAGGGTTTGGGCCGAAGTCCGATGCCTTTTGTAACCCCATTGACGTGGAGTTGCACGAGGAGGCGGCACAGCCGTTCGGCACCCCACACGATCGCGGCGACGATGGGCCACCACATCAGAGGTCGATGATGGATGATGCACGTCGCGAGGAGCATGAAGACCATGACGATATGGGACCAGTAGAAGAGCTCGTAGTGACGATTGCGGATCGGTCGGAACGAGACGAGGGTCAAGAGCGTCAACAAGCCATAGCCAACGATGCCGGCGAGGAAACGCCAGTAGCCGAGCAGCGAGATGAGCACCGGTCGTCCAAAGGGGTCTTTGTCAACTACGGACTGGTAAAACCAGGCTGCAACATGACCGGATGTGAAGAGCCAGATGATTCGTCCCGACCAGCGATGCAAGATGGCCGTCTGTACAGAGGAACAGCGCCAGATATCAGCCTCGTGCGCTATACTGCCCGAATTACCGCAGTTGCCCACCTTGTCGTAGTGGTAATTCGTCAGAAAAGGCGTAGCCCAGATGTTGAATGGCCACTGTACGATTGAAGAGACGATCGTCAGATTAGGAACGATGATCTGTCCGAAGCTCCACCGACGGCGCACTCACCTGCTTCAATGCGAGCGTAACACAGAGCGGGAGTAGGGCGAAAGCGATGAGACCCAATCGAGCGGCCGATGTCCACCAATTCTTGTCAATGTCAGTGTTCGAAGCCGAGAGGAGAGGATCCGTGTATGCCACCCAACCTAGGAGTGGGGGATTAGTTTTTCGTCGACGAGGACCGAGCTCAAGGGTCAGCTTTCCACTCGGACCCCGAGAGCAGAAAGGACTTCTTCGCATGCGGTGGGACTAACCTCCTGGATTCGAGGTCGAGGCACGACGCAACATCCTCGGTGGCAGCTGCGAATAGGCGCTCTGGTACGGGCACGTGCCTCCAAAGGTGCACGTGCGAGGACTGATGTAGCTCACGCCGAGGAAGCTGAGGCAACACGACAAGGCGACCAGGGCAAGCAGGACGACGATCTGGGCATAGGTCGGTGAAGCGAGCCTGACTCGACTCCTCGACACGACGGGTAATGTTCTGGCCTCTTCCTCTGTCCCCCTTTTGGCCTTTTTCGGTTTCTTGGTCTGGATGATGAAGCGCTTGATCGAGTACTTGCGAAAGAGCGCACTGAGCGCGGACCCTTTGCTCGCCCCGCTCAGTTGGTACACGAGCGACCACAGGATGAGCACACCGGCGATCGCGAACCAGAGGATGTAGGCGTAGCGCCAGGTCGGGACCGAGAGGGAGTGCGCATCGATGTAGGGCTGTGTGGAAAGGGGGATGCGATCGATCACCAGTCAGTCTCTCTCGGCGCGTCATGAACATCTCCGATGCTGGTCGGTTGCACGACAAGCGCCGCGATGCAATTACCGACCCTGCTAGCGATGCGCCTGCAGAGGACCGCTACACACCTTGGTGAAATACTCCAACAACGACGTCGAGTCGATCCCGCCATCGGTGCTGATGATGGATGTATGCGTCGGCTTGGCCGCCGCGCCCGACGCCGTGGCCGTGGCCGTACCCGTTGCGATCTTGGCGAACGAGATGCTCGTCGAGCCTGCTGAGCCGGCGGCCGAGGAGGCGCTCGCACCGCCATGACGGGCCGTCGTTTGGGCGAAGGGGGGCACGTAGTCGGACCCGACCGAAGCCATGATCGACGACATGGTGGTGGGCTTGGGTCCGGTGAAAGGACCGACAACAGAAGGAAAAACACAACAGGTGGACGAAGAGAGCGAGGGCGAAAAGAGAGCCTGTCTTTGCCGCTCTGCGGCGCCGCCGCTTCTCACTCACTAAGCCGCGGCCGAGCTCGGGGGCGCGAGGGCAATCGCGGCGGGGGCCGTGGGACGCGCTGCAACCCAGCAACGCGGTGCGCGCCCGCCAGGGGGCCAAAAGGAAAGCTCGTCGGGCAAGACGACGGGTAGCCTGCGCGCGACGTCATTTTCTGGGGAAGAGATGCGTGATTGAACATGCCTCCTTTTTTATGAGGTGCGTCACCACAACGGACTTTTTTTCATCGGTCCTGTCACCTGCAAAACATCATCATGGTCCCACGATGAGAACCTTGCAGAGTGAGGAGCGCAAGTCGAGAAGCAACACACACAAGAATTCACCACACATAGGCCATGGGCGACCTCACCGAAATTCGCCTTCATCGCCCCAATTTCGGAGCGAAAAAAGCTCGCCGACCTCTCCCGAATCTCGACCCGAGCCAACGGTAGGTACACGATACGCTGCGAAATGCGAAATGATTCGGCACTTACTTGCCTGCCCAGTCCTCGACGAAGCGTCGCGATGCCTTAATGCTTGTACAGAGCGCTCCCTCCTTTCATGTATGAATTGTGACCTGCGAGCCAGGCCCTAAAACTTGGAGCGAATGACCAAACACGCCCTGCTGATACCATTACATTCTCACAAACCACAAATCAACCTATCCGGATCATTGCTTCAGATCCTTATCGACATGATCGAACAGATCGTCCCCATCCTTGAGGGCCTTTCGAACGCGGTTTAACAACCTCTCGATTGCGTCCAGACCTCGATCGATCTCTTTTAAGGGCGGGCCGTACGAGAGTCGGACTGCAGGGTGAAAACACGAAAACACGAGACCTTAACATTAATAAATCTGACTGTAACTGTTGAGAGAACTTACCGAAATGATGACAAGGTGAATCGTGGAGGTTTCGTCGTACGGCCGGGTTGAGGTCGAAGAAGATCCCTGGAGTGACGATGACGCGCTCCTTGAGGCACTCTTCAAAGAACACCAGACCACCGTCCAATGGTTTGGGGAGGTTGGAGAGGTCGAGCCAGATCTACAGCAAAACAATGGACACATGGGTAAGTCTCTTCGCTAAACTTTAGTCGCGGAGGGGACGACTCACGTAGAACGTCGATGTCGGCTTGTGTTTGACCGGCAAGCCCATACGCTCGAGCCGGTCGAGCACATGATCCCTCTTGGCTTTGAAATGTCTTTGTAGGGCCAAACGATCTTGTTCGACACGCGAAGGCTCCATCAATGGGATCGCGGCCATTTGCAAAACGTGGTTCGCTCCACCGTCGAGGTAGCCTCCGACTGAACCGAGGGCGGTGACGAGCGCTTTGGGTCCGATGACCCAGGCGACACGCCATCCGGGAAGACGCCAGTTCTTGGTGAGACCGTCGATCTGTGCATCCAGGAGCTTCAAGAATCAAACTTGGAGCGCTCGCTAGAGCCGTGAGCTAGTAGGCACGCACAATGACAACCGAGTCTTTTTCGATGTCCTCGACGTATTTGGCGGCCGAGACGACGGCACCTTCCCCCAACTCGTACTGGTACATTGAGTAGAACTGCGGATCCGACGCAAAATAAAACTTAGTCATTCCCCTGTTAATGGGTTACAGGCGTCTCTCCCTCCGTCAGATCCACCTCATCAAGAATGATCGTCGTCCCTTGGCGTCCAAGGTCAACGAGCTGTTCAAGCTCCTCGCCATGAATGACCTGCCCCGTCGGGTTGCGCGGGTTCGAAGCAACGACGACGCTCAAGCCTTGGTTCTTGATGTTCTTCTTGAGCTTTTCGATGTCTGCGCATCATAGAGGTGCAAAGTCGTCGAGAGTCAGCTCAAGTCTCGGAGGTTAGCGCCTGCCGGGGCTCACTAAGATGGTAAGCATCTTCTTCATCGAGCATGCTCGGGATAGGTACGAGTTTGCGGAACGACGACAGCATTTGATCGTACGCAGTGTACTCGGGGACCTCTGTAAAAAGCCAGCACTGGTGGTCAGTTTACCTGCACAAACCAATCTTTGTGCCTCTTCTAGTAACCTCATCTTTGTGCCTCTTTATCTCGAATGTGCCTCTTCTAGTAACTCACGGTAAGAGACGTAAACCTCTCCAATGATACTAGCGACGCGGGTTAATCCTGCTCGACCACCGGGTACGATTGCGACGTTGTCGGCAGTGTACTGGCTTGTTCTACCTTTTCGGTGCGTCTCGTTGTAAAGGTGAGCGACGGCGGCGCGCAGTTCTCGCACACCGGTCGTAGGCGCGTATTCGTGGACGTCGGCTCCCTGGCGGTGTCAAGATTTACAGTTTGGTTAGGTCTAGCAGTTCAGCTAGGTCTTATGGATGTGGTGGCCTGTCCGTCGTGGAGGTGAAAGACTCGCCATCTTGGACATGTCAATGACCTGTGGTCGGGGAGGGGCGCCAGGCAACTCTCCGACTTCGGGAGCTCCTTGGCCCTGGAAGAATTCGACCGAAAGCGTGGTCAGTGAGTGCACCTTGGTATGCTGGAACAACCTTTGGATGTATTTGACTGACAAAATTGGCCCACTTGGAACGTTATAGGTATCCCAGCCCTAAAGTGTCAGCTCCTCCGTCCCCGATTCTTCGTAGTCGTGGACAATTGCCTTGTACTCACACCTTCATTCAAGGGAGACCATCCATTAGCAGCGGCACGTTCCGAGACGTACATGACCCCGGTCGAGGCGGGTGCGACGACGCCATTGACCGGATGACGGTCGTCGGATCGAGCGGAGTCGGTTTGCACCGCTCCATGACGTGGTTCGTGGCCTGCGCCACGGAAGCCGGAGGGGCGGAGAGGCGGAGGGCGGAAGGCACAGGAGAGAGAGGGAGGGGGAGAATGGAGATGAGTACAATTAAGTGGGATGAGATATACCGTTGATGTCAATGAAAGGTTGAACTGACCTGGCACAGCACGGTACAAGCGATGGGCCTCGGAGGCGGATTCGTCTAATTCGGGACAATGATGCTCGGGAAAGTCAGCGTCGGGGTTGGCCAGTAGTCTCTTGAGTGGGGTGTTGGGGGATCAAGACCGACCTTGGCTCATTTGATCCTTTTTCCTTTGTAGACTCATGCTTCGAGGATGGGTTAGCGTTGACGGGACTGGGAGAAGAGAATGCGAGGCGGAGCGGGTGAAGGGGTATGAGGCGGGAGGCATCCCCCACCCACCGAGACTGCGTAAGTGGGGCGGCGCTTCCAGTCCGTAGTCTTCACTGCCCCCGGCACGGGCACCTGGTTGCCTCCGCTGCATCAGCAAGAGCGCTGGGTGGCAGCTGGTGGCATATCCGGGAAGTCCAAAACAAGCGAAAAAGTAAAGCTTTTCGGAACTGTTGCTACAGTCCGGAAATAACCGTGCTTCCTTTGTGTAATTGACCTGGAGCGAAAACAAAAGTCGGGTCAGGCCCAACGCAAAAAGTGGCGAATGGGAGTCGAACCCATGATCTGACGCTCTGCAGGCGCCCGCGGTACCGTCCCGCCCCCGCCACTGCCACTGCCGCTGCCACTACGCAACGCATCCTAGCAGCCACCAAAATGTGTACCAATATATACTGACTGACAAAATCTGGCCGCTTCATCACTTTCACTTTCACTTTCACCGAAATCGCCCCGCAACCGCTCTTTCGAAGTGATACACCAACAAGTGATACACCACCATGCCCACCGGAGACCCCGGGGCCCCTCCCAGGGCACCGCCACCACCGGCGTCCGCCCCGTCGGCCACCCCGAACGGGAACACGCAAGTCACGAGCCCCGCCGCCGCCAAACCTAACTACGCCGCGGCGACCTCTCAGACGTTGAAGCAGACCCCTGAACAACAAGAGCAAAGAAACATGCGCTACAGGGCCTTGCCCGGCATCATGGCCGCGATACAGGCTGTACCCGGCAATCGCCCGGACCGCTGGGTGCAAGCCATCTTTGCCGCCCAAGACTACCCTACCACAATGGCTACATCGCTGAAGTACTCGGCGTTGCATGCCACTCGAAACATCTTCACAGCCTTCAACCATGCCGTCGAAGTCACGCTATCTCACAAGAGCTCGATCAGGGCCTCGGCTAAGGACAAGGAGGACCTCGTTGCACGCGTCCGCAGCCTGCTGTCCCCAGACACTCCAATCTGCTTCGACACCGGCGTCCCCTTCCCCGAGGGATTCGAAGCTTTTATGCCTCAGATCATCGGTCTACAACACTCGAACAATCTGCGCGCCGGTGTCAGCCACCATCGCATTACGGTTGGGTTCGCATCGGCCGCCGCATGTGACGCGGCGCTTGCGACGCCCCCCGCGCTCACCTGGCGCTCGGCCAAGGCACGTTTCGCCAAAACGCACCAATTCCACCGCAACATGGTCGAGTTGAGGACCAATGTCGGTGTCTCCGGGGCGCCTTCTAAGGAGGAAATCGTGGCCGCTTTTCAATCCGTGGTCCAAGACCTGCGCAGCATGGGTTACATGTGCCAGCTCGTGCAGGTTTTGCGAGTCATTGCCGTCGACAACACCACCGCCTACGCCCACACCGTCGGTGACTTCTCGGCCTTTGTTCATTTTGATGACGCATCTTTGTTTCAACAACCCACCACTACCCTCAGGGACATTCTACCGTCGAGGATGAACCTGCGCACGCGCGGCATCGACGTCACCGCCATCCGCCACGACTACGAAAAGGAGGCGGCCTGCGTGCGATGCCATTTTGTGGGTCATGTGGAGAAGTGCCCCGTGGTGCAGGAGAGGAAGCGAAAGGAGGTCGAGGCATTGGTGAGGAAAGGAGTGAAGGAAGGTGCAGGAGTGGGAGCGGAACAAGGACAGACTGGGGCGGAAGAAGCCAACAACACCAACACCAACAAGAACAACACCACCAACACCACCACCGAGGCCGTGGCCCCTAGCCGCTCTCTCGGGACTGACATGCCCGAATCACGGAACCGTTTCGCGGGCCTCGAGGTTGAGGATGGACAGGGGGACGAGGTTGCGGGACAGAAAGATGAAGACACGGAACAGGAGAACGGGGGACAGGGGGAAGGAGCGGAGGAGGATGATGGGGCCAAGGCGGACGATAAGGTTCCAACGGAGGTGGACGAGGAAACGGCGACGGAAGTGGAAGAGGCGGCAGAGCAGGAGCCTGCTCAGGCCCTCGAGGACGACGACACGATCAGCGGAGTCGAGGCACAGCTGGAGCAACAGCAGAACGTGCCGCCGCCGGAGCCTTCGGATCTGTCGGATCTGATGGACCGCGGAGCGGAGGGGAACAAGGAGGAACACACGAAGACGAGTGACGCGGAGGAAGGGGGGTCGCAGTCGGCCGCGACGGGCTCTGTGCTTGAGATCGCTTCGTCGACTCCTGAACACACCCCTGAGCCGACTCAGACCCGATCGACGAGCCACCATCAGTTCGATATGGACGGCCTTCCAGACGACTGGATGAACCGTGTGTCGGATCGCGAGCGCAAACAGGATGCCGGTCTATACGATGAGATCACCGAGTTTGACCGAACTCCGTCTGTGCCTCTGCGGATTCCTTCGCCGTCTCCCGGTCCAGCGTCCGATTCCGAGCCCGAGCTCAAGCAGGAGGTGGACGAAGGAAGTTCCCGGGGTCTTCGCCGGTCCGAGCGTATCCAGCGCCTCACCAGCGTCGCGCGCACATCGGACTGGTACGAATCGATCGCGACGGACCCTCTCCCCTCACCCACCTTCGGACCTATGTTGTCCATCAAGGGAGCTGCTGCTGCAACGAAGGCGCGATCGCAATGATTGAGTTCATCATCATAACCTGGAACGTCAACAGGGGTTTCAATACCCCTGAACGGCGTCGTCTGCTTCTTTCGTATCTCACTTCGCTCACACCTCCCCCTTCTGCTATCCTTCTTCAGGAACATAATGTTCCTAAATCGCGACAACCCCACATTCGCAACGAATACGCCCAGTCCCACCAGGGCGAGGCTTATTTCTCTCAACACTGCCTCACTTTGGTTCCTCCCTCCTCCCCCCTTCTTGGTGGTCATCGTCGGACGCGCAAGTCTCACGGCGGGCGCTTACTCGTGACCACCTTTGATGTGCGGGGTTCGACGGACATCGTCGAGCTCAACAACATCTACGCTCCGGTTCAACCCGCCGAGCGTCTTCCCTTCTTCAATTCCCTTCGTTTCCAAGCTACTCTCTCCTCCCACATTCGGTTCATCGCGGGCGATCTCAACGATTGCCCGCTCCCCGCCGTGGACCGAGCCCGCCAGGTGGAACGCCCCGGCTCACACCATTGGCCCGTACTCATGTCTCGGCTCGACGGGGTGTACACTGATGCCATTCGGCTCAAGCACCCCCTGTCGCCGGCGACCACGCGCCCTCATCTCAGCAAGGACGGCCGGCTCATTTCGCGCTCGCGCATTGACTTTGTTCTGGTGCAGCGGCGACACGAGCGACGGATTGTTTCTGCTTCCACTCTGTACAATATCTCTCGATCCATGTCGGATCATAGACCGGTCACGGTCACTTTTCGGCTTCGGGCAAGTGGTGTCGAGGTCGAAGAGGAGCTCTGCCTTCCCCAGGCGTCTCATTTTCTGACCCGCATCAACTCGTCGACCTTCAAACACGCCGAGTTTAAGGAGTTCGTCACTCCTCTTCTCGAGCAAGCGCCGTCTGGGGATTCGGTTGCCGACCTTCAGCGTGTGCTCTCGGAGTCTCGGGTCCAAGCTCTCGAGTTATCTCGGCGTCTGTTTCGGGAGCGCAATGCGCTCGAGATGATGCTGGTATCTCGACTGCAGGACATTGAGTCTCGTCGGGTGATGAGCCCCTTCGATATCATCGACTGGACGAACACCCACAACGCGCTTTCCAAGCTCATCGCCGAGCGAGCGAGGCTGTCTCGGATCCGGGCCCACGTGCCCGAGATCGCATCCGAGGAGCGTCTCAGTCGTCCGGTGCATGCCAAACTGGCCGCTCGCTCCAATGACACCAAGTTTCAGAAAATCCGGCTCGCTGATGGCGAGCTTACCACTGACATAGAGCTCGCGCTCGAGCATACCCGTTCTCACTTCCAGCAGCACTACCTTGTCGAAGCGAAGGATCCGGAACAGGTCGAGAGGATGCGGGATGAACTTTTGGGACCCATCCGATCAGCCAGAGCTTGTGACGACCCGCTTTCCGACACTCGCTTCCTTCGGCGCTTCTCGAACGCGCATGCTGAGATTCTCGCCGAGCCCATCGGCGAGGCCGAGGTGCTGGCAGCGATTCGAACGACACACGAGGGCCGATCTCCGGGCCCCTCAGGGGTCCCCTATGAGATGTATCGAGCTTGCCCCGTTCTTTGGGCCCCTCTCCTGACTCGAGCCTACAACGAGCTGATTACTCGCGGCTCTCTCACTCCACAACAGAGCCAGGCCAATGTGCGCCTCTTGTTCAAACACAACAAGCCTGGTGCAGCGCGGTGCGACCTCCAGTCGTATCGTCCGATCACCTTGCGGGAATGCGACTACAAGATCTTCACCAAGGTCTATGTGGCTCGTCTGAACCGGATCCTCCCCGATGTTCTTCCGGCCGGACAGCATGGGTTCGTCAAGGGGCGAAGACCGGCGGACGCGGCTTTGCATCTGCGGCTCCTGATCGACGAGATTAGGGGTCGGGGGGCAGAGCTCCCGTCAGCAGCGCTCCTCTCCCTTGATCAGAGCTCGGCTTACGACATGGTCGAGCACGATTGGGTCTTTGCGGTGTTTGAGGCTCTCGGCGCGCCGGAACCATTCCAACGCGTCCTTCGGATGCTCTATAATGGCGAGACGTCCACAGCGCGGTACATCGTCAACGGCTTCCTCACCGAAGCCGTGCGACTCCTGTGCGGTCTCGGCCAGGGCGATCCTCTCTCTTCCTCTGTCTGGGATGTGGTGTTCCAACCCTTTCTTGATTCTTTGAGTCGACGCAACATTGCGCTGATTCTCACCCTTCCGGAGCTAGCTCCTCGTTTGCAGGCTCGATGCATCACTGCTTTGGCGTTCGCGGATGACGCCGTCGTCGCTGTCGCTGGACCGGACGCCATCGACTCGCTCGATGTGCTGGCTCGAGACTGGCGGCTCGCAACAAACGGTCGTCTGAACACCGACAAAACTGTGGTGATGCCATTGGGTGCAACGCTGTGGGATTGCGCGGACTTGTCCAAGCTATCAATGCTGGAACCGTACGAGTCTCTCCCCTGGATCGGTCTCCAGTTTGCGCCTGACGGGCACAACAGACTTGGATTCCACGATCTCGAGCGAAAAGTCGATCGGGTGATTCTATCGGTGCGCGACCGATGGACGACACATCATACCCGGGCTTTCTACCTCAACCGCTACGGTATCTCGAAGGTGCTGCACTCTCTTTCCGCCGACATACCACCATCCGACGTGATCGAAGCGATCGAGCGCAAGCTCGCCGACTTTGTGAAGGGAGGACCGCGACGCAAGGACTACAGGCAACGGGTCGTCTTTACGGCCCGGGCGCGAGGTGGTCTTAACGTCGTGAGCATTCAAGATGTGGTGGACTCTGTCTCGGTTCGTGTCTGGGACGTGCTGGCCGGCGGGTCGACCGCAATTTGGGGTGATCTTGCTCGGGTTTCGATCCGGCGAGCGCTTCCGACCTTCGACTTTGCGGCGGATCTGTGGACATGGAAGGACGCCGACGCACCTCGGGAGCTACACTGTCGCTGGCGCGCGGTGCTCTCGGTCGCTGAACGCTACCCCGCCGTTGTCGATCCTGCCAAGCTTTCGGTTTCCAATCTCCTCTCCCTCTCTCCTCTCCAACCCGGTCTGCATGACTTGCGGCCGTTCTCGGAGCAGGATAAGCGCTTGGTGAAGCATTTCGTTTACGAACGCACCATCGCTGACATCTATGCTCGAGCTCAATACCCCGCAGCTCCAACGGTGCCCTGGACCCCTGACAAGAATCCCCGTGGCGACGGATCGGAATCATCCAAGCTGTCGCAGTGGAAACGCAATCAGGTCCTGGCGTGGATTCAGGTCGCAGGCGATCGCTTCATCCCGCCGCAACTGCCTCCTGATCCCGTCCTCGCGCGTCGACCACCGGTTGTTCGTGTCGTAGGAGCACTGCGAGCTCGGCCTGGTGGTCCTCTCGAGCACATCCTGCCCAGAGCGACTCCAGTCGGCATGCCCGATCAAAAACTTCCCCTCCCCTCCGCCCCCTTGCGTGCTGATCAGTGGAGAATGTTAGGCTTGGACAGACCTTACACCATTGCGCGACTTCGACGCGTCATCAACCATCGACGCTTCGACGACACGGAACGTCCTGGCTCACTCGCCACACCCAAAGAAAGGCGACTCTTTTGGGCGTGGTTCAACACCGGGCCCGCGACGGCCCGCGAGCGCGAGGTGCACTTCAAGCTGGCGTACCACTTCACGCCCACGCGGAAGCGCCAGTTTGTGCAGCGGCATGGCGACTCAGTCTGCTGCCTTGTGCAGGCATGCAGCCTGGCAGGGGTGGAGGATGACTTTACTCACTTTTGGCATGATTGCCCTGACTCCTCTCATTTTTGGCAAGCAGCTAAGGCCATTCTCTGCGACGCGCTGGGGGCCGTGTCGATCCTCGACCTCGACTACACGGCACTCCAGATCGAGCACGGCCTCCCTCGACTGCGCGCTCGCCTTCCGGCATCGAAGAAGCGCCCCATCCGCGCTTTCATCGCGCTGGCGCTCGACACTCTCAGCAATCGACGCTGGGATCTCCATCGCTACACAAAAGCGATGTCGAGCATGGACAAGGAGATGGCGGGTCTGAAGGAGAGGCTGGAGCTCAGATTGACACGATGAAGTAGACGGCGCTCCCCTCCCTCCCCAAGCAAAACCAATCACAAGTCCCTTTCCCTCTTTCTCAATCTCTCCAATATCCCCAAAACCGCCAGAATACTGAACCTGTTCTCTCTCGCTCTTTTTACCATGCCTCCTCATAGGCTTCCGTACTCTTCAGGAGCCTCGGGTTCTTTGCGCCGGTGAGCATCGTCGCTCTTGGTTCGAGCTTCTGCCAGATCACGATGACACACAGCGAAAGCGGATCCCCTCGACCCTCTCCTGGAGTCCGCCGTGAGTTTTCCACTCCTCTCAAGGGCCGGGTCTGTTTCCCTCTCTTTCGGTCGAGCGACTCCGTGATCTCCTGTTCGAGGCCGGCACAAACCGCCTGCGTGGCTCGCCTCTCCTTGCTTTCCTGCTCGATCGGAGTCGCGGTCACGTGGCGGGTGACTCGGGTACCGAACCGCCATACACATCCACACTCGAGCGGGGTCCCACCCAATGACATCACCGTCGTGGGCCTCATGCTCCCCAGTATCTGCGGTGATTGGGCCCACCTGCACTTACAACGGGACTCGAGTGTGTGTTCCGAGATTGGGAGTACGCCGCAGGGAAGCGAGGCCCCTGCGGAAGGTATACCCCGCCTCCTGTCTCCAGCCGCGCGCCGGTGTTGACGGCCACCCGCCGCGCTGCAGACCGAGGCGTGTCCAATAGACTGTCACTCGCTCCGTGACTTTCCCCGGAAATCTCTGGATTGTGTGTTTTTGCGCGAAGTAGGCCTGTCTCTCAGTTGCGGTCATTGAACGGGGGTGATCTGAAGTCGTGCGGTCGTGAGGGGGGGGGGGACTTTGGTAACCGAAAAGGGGTTTGGATCCATGGCGTACGTCCAGCGCAGTGGGGTACAAGGGGTATGTGATTGCTGCGGTCGCAGGGGGTTACATTCCCCTTCGGACCACGTGAATCTTTCGGACTGAGCGGGATGTTCGTGCCATCGGAGGCCATGTTCAACGCGTGTCAAAGAATTAAGGGGCTTCAAGGAGCATGGAGGTCTCAGGGGGGTCTGAAGTCAAAAGATCGAAGAAGGTTCAATTGTACAACTAATCGGATCCGCCTGTACAACACGTGTACCACCACCAACATTCTCCCCATCATCTTCCGACTCCTCATGTATTATTTTCAAACTTCCTTCATTTCGTCTCTGGGAGGGAGCAACCGTGGGCGGGGGGGACTTGAACTCGGATGTGTCGGGTTGGTCTGTTCTGCTAGTTACAACGCATCAAGCGGCGGTTGTGGTCATCATCGTGCATGCTGGGTAGCATCTCCTTTAGTTCCGTAGGGGGTTTTCTCGTCTTGCAAATTAGCGATGAGTTTCATACAAAAAAAAATTATTCATACAAAAAAAAAAAAAAATTCATACAAAAATTGCACCTCCAGTCGTATCGTCCGATCACCTTGCGGGAATGCGACTACAAGATCTTCACCAAGGTCTATGTGGCTCGTCTGAACCGGATCCTCCCCGATGTTCTTCCGGCCGGACAGCATGGGTTCGTCAAGGGGCGAAGACCGGCGGACGCGGCTTTGCATCTGCGGCTCCTGATCGACGAGATTAGGGGTCGGGGGGCAGAGCTCCCGTCAGCAGCGCTCCTCTCCCTTGATCAGAGCTCGGCTTACGACATGGTCGAGCACGATTGGGTCTTTGCGGTGTTTGAGGCTCTCGGCGCGCCGGAACCATTCCAACGCGTCCTTCGGATGCTCTATAATGGCGAGACGTCCACAGCGCGGTACATTGTCAACGGCTTCCTCACCGAAGCCGTGCGACTCCTGTGCGGTCTCGGCCAGGGCGATCCTCTCTCTTCCTCTGTCTGGGATGTGGTGTTCCAACCCTTTCTTGATTCTTTGAGTCGACGCAACATTGCGCTGATTCTCACCCTTCCGGAGCTAGCTCCTCGTTTGCAGGCTCGATGCATCACTGCTTTGGCGTTCGCGGATGACGCCGTCGTCGCTGTCGCTGGACCGGACGCCATCGACTCGCTCGATGTGCTGGCTCGAGACTGGCGGCTCGCAACAAACGGTCGTCTGAACACCGACAAAACTGTGGTGATGCCATTGGGTGCAACGCTGTGGGATCGCGCGGACTTGTCCAAGCTATCAATGCTGGAACCGTACGAGTCTCTCCCCTGGATCGGTCTCCAGTTTGCGCCTGACGGGCACAACAGACTTGGATTCCACGATCTCGAGCGAAAAGTCGATCGGGTGATCCTATCGGTGCGCGACCGATGGACGACACATCATACCCGGGCTTTCTACCTCAACCGCTACGGTATCTCGAAGGTGCTGCACTCTCTTTCCGCCGACATACCACCATCCGACGTGATCGAAGCGATCGAGCGCAAGCTCGCCGACTTTGTGAAGGGAGGACCGCGACGCAAGGACTACAGGCAACGGGTCGTCTTTACGGCCCGGGCGCGAGGTGGTCTTAACGTCGTGAGCATTCAAGATGTGGTGGACTCTGTCTCGGTTCGTGTCTGGGACGTGCTGGCCGGCGGGTCGACCGCAATTTGGGGTGATCTTGCTCGGGTTTCGATCCGGCGAGCGCTTCCGACCTTCGACTTTGCGGCGGATCTGTGGACATGGAAGGACGCCGACGCACCTCGGGAGCTACACTGTCGCTGGCGCGCGGTGCTCTCGGTCGCTGAACGCTACCCCGCCGTTGTCGATCCTGCCAAGCTTTCGGTTTCCAATCTCCTCTCCCTCTCTCCTCTCCAACCCGGTCTGCATGACTTGCGGCCGTTCTCGGAGCAGGATAAGCGCTTGGTGAAGCATTTCGTTTACGAACGCACCATCGCTGACATCTATGCTCGAGCTCAATACCCCGCAGCTCCAACGGTGCCCTGGACCCCTGACAAAAATCCCCGTGGCGACGGATCGGAATCATCCAAGCTGTCGCAGTGGAAACGCAATCAGGTCCTGGCGTGGATTCAGGTCGCAGGCGATCGCTTCATCCCGCCGCAACTGCCTCCTGATCCCGTCCTCGCGCGTCGACCACCGGTTGTTCGTGTCGTAGGAGCACTGCGAGCTCGGCCTGGTGGTCCTCTCGAGCACATCCTGCCCAGAGCGACTCCAGTCGGCATGCCCGATCAAAAACTTCCCCTCCCCTCCGCCCCCTTGCGTGCTGATCAGTGGAGAATGTTAGGCTTGGACAGACCTTACACCATTGCGCGACTTCGACGCGTCATCAACCATCGACGCTTCGACGACACGGAACGTCCTGGCTCACTCGCCACACCCAAAGAAAGGCGACTCTTTTGGGCGTGGTTCAACACCGGGCCCGCCACGGCCCGCGAGCGCGAGGTGCACTTCAAGCTGGCGTACCACTTCACGCCCACGCGGAAGCGCCAGTTTGTGCAGCGGCATGGCGACTCAGTCTGCTGCCTTGTGCAGGCATGCAGCCTGGCAGGGGTGGAGGATGACTTTACTCACTTTTGGCATGATTGCCCTGACTCCTCTCATTTTTGGCAAGCAGCTAAGGCCATTCTCTGCGACGCGCTGGGGGCCGTGTCGATCCTCGACCTCGACTACACGGCACTCCAGATCGAGCACGGCCTCCCTCGACTGCGCGCTCGCCTTCCGGCATCGAAGAAGCGCCCCATCCGCGCTTTCATCGCGCTGGCGCTCGACACTCTCAGCAATCGACGCTGGGATCTCCATCGCTACACAAAAGCGATGTCGAGCATGGACAAGGAGATGGCGGGTCTGAAGGAGAGGCTGGAGCTCAGATTGACACGATGAAGTAGACGGCGCTGCCCTCCCTCCCCAAGCAAAACCAATCACAAGTCCCTTTCCCTCTTTCTCAATCTCTCCAATATCCCCAAAACCGCCAGAATACTGAACCTGTTCTCTCTCGCTCTTTTTACCATGCCTCTCCTCATAGGCTTCCGTACTCTTCAGGAGCCTCGGGTTCTTTGCGCCGGTGAGCATCGTCGCTCTTGGTTCGAGCTTCTGCCAGATCACGATGACACACAGCGAAAGCGGATCCCCTCGACCCTCTCCTGGAGTCCGCCGTGAGTTTTCCACTCCTCTCAAGGGCCGGGTCTGTTTCCCTCTCTTTCGGTCGAGCGACTCCGTGATCTCCTGTTCGAGGCCGGCACAAACCGCCTGCGTGGCTCGCCTCTCCTTGCTTTCCTGCTCGCTCGGAGTCGCGGTCACGTGGCGGGTGACTCGGGTACCGAACCGCCATACACATCCACACTCGAGCGGGGTCCCACCCAATGACATCACCGTCGTGGGCCTCATGCTCCCCAGTATCTGCGGTGATTGGGCCCACCTGCACGTACAACGGGACTCGAGTGTGTGTTCCGAGATTGGGAGTACGCCGCAGGGAAGCGAGGCCCCTGCGGAAGGTATACCCCGCCTCCTGTCTCCAGCCGCGCGCCGGTGTTGACGGCCACCCGCCGCGCTGCAGACCGAGGCGTGTCCAATAGACTGTCACTCGCTCCGTGACTTTCCCCGGAAATCTCTGGATTGTGTGTTTTTGCGCGAAGTAGGCCTGTCTCTCAGTTGCGGTCATTGAATGGGAGTGATCTGAAGTCGTGCGGTCGTGAGAGGGGGGGGGCGGACTTTGGTAACCGAAAAGGGGTTTGGATCCATGGCGTACGTCCAGCGCAGTGGGGTACAAGGGGTATGTGATTGCTGCGGTCGCAGGGGGTTACATTCCCCTTCGGACCACGTGAATCATTCGGACTGAGCGGGATGTTCGTGCCATCGGAGGCCATGTTCAACGCGTGTCAAAGAATTAAGGGGCTTCAAGGAGCATGGAGGTCTCAGGGGGGTCTGAAGTCAAAAGATCGAAGAAGGTTCAATTGTACAACTAATCGGATCCGCCTGTACAACACGTGTACCACCACCAACATTCTCCCCATCATCTTCCGACTCATGTATTATTTTCAAACTTCCTTCATTTCGTCTCTGGGAGGGAGCAACCGTGGGCGGGGGGGACTTGAACTCGGATGTGTCGGGTTGGTCTGTTCTGCTAGTTACAACGCATCAAGCGGCGGTTGTGGTCATCATCGTGCATGCTGGGTAGCATCTCCTTTAGTTCCGTAGGGGGTTTTCTCGTCTTGCAAATTAGCGATGAGTTTCATACAAAAAAAATTGCACACACACACACACACACACACACACACACACACACACACACACACACATACACAAGTGCGTTTCGTTGTGCACCGTGTGTAGTCGCCCACCAGCTACCTAAAGGGTTGCAGGACGACACAAACAAGCGATGCCGGATCCGCCCGGCCCAACCCCGCCCCCGCCCGACGCCCCGTTGGGTGGTAGCGGCGCGAGTGACGAATCACTCAACACGCAAACGCGTGAAACCGTCGCTGGAGGAACGGCCAATCCTCCAGCCTGGTCCATCGAGGCCGCTCAGGCCAAAAAAAAGCACGAGATGACCGTCCAAGTTGGCCTCAAAGCACTTGGGATCATCCCCTCGAGCAAGTCTACCCGTCGACTGATGGTCATGACGCATGACGCCTCGACGCCGCCTTCGCAGGCGCCAGCTCTCGCACGGGCTGCCCAACGAGTGGTGCGAAACGACGCCACTCCGGCGTCAAACACCATTCGAGTCATCATGAATGACCCCACCTCCCCCCGCTGGGCTGTACAGACCGCGATCCGTAAGCACTTCGGGATGGCCGAGACGCCGTTCATGTTCGCGCGCCCCGAGGGTGTCGTGCTTGACCCCGAGGTCGAGAAGCTCTTCTCGAAATGTGTCAAGCTGAACTTCATTGTGACGAAAGCCACCAAGAAGTTCCCGATCTCTCGACACATGTACGAGCTCGTTTTCGAATCGGACCAGGCTTGTCTCGAAGCCGCTGCAGCGGGTCCGTTCCGCTACCACGGAAAGGAGATGGTCACCGAGCTCCCGAGCGCTTCCCCCTTAAAGCACATCGTTCAGGTGCGCTTCACCTTGCCGTCCACCTCCCCCCCTTCCATTCCCGCTTCCGTTCTCCGAAAATCCGTTCATGACGCAGTCTCTGCTTCGCTCGGTCGCGCTGGTCGCACGCAGGGTTATACCTTGATGCAATTACAGCGGGGCCTCGCGACCGATTCGACCGATCCGTTCGCCCTCACCGAAGACGGGTTCCACTGCGCTTACCTCCGCTTACCAGCTGACCTCTTCCAAGGATCGGCCGAGGCGCAAAAGGCGGCCCTCAACGCCGCGCTACCGCACGAAATCGAGGTACTCGGCTGCAAGGTCGGCTTGCGGCACGAGTACGAGACGCACTACTGCGCTCTGTGTGATCGGGCAGGTCACCAGTGGGGCACCTGCAGGAAGCCGGCTCCGACATCGGCCCCCGCCACCGCCGCCTCTGTTCCTGGGACTTCGACCTCGACTACGACGGCCGGTTTCCGAGTCGCCGGAAAGAACGGAAAGCACGGTGGGGCTGCGGCTCTGACCTCGCGTGCTTCCGGCACGAACACAATCCAGTTGAGACCTCGTGCTAACCCTGCTGACCTAGAGACCGGCAACAAGGACGATGCGGACGATGACCGCGACGATGCATCGATTGCTTCGACCGAACCGGAGGGGGACGACACCGGAGGCGCCACCTCTACGCACGCCACCGCTGGATCGGAGAACGGGACGCAGACCACGGCGGCGGCGGCGGCGGCGCCCGTTACAACCCCGACTTCGACCTCGGCTTCGACCTCGACCCCGACCTCGACCTCGGCCGCGGGATCGACGCCGTCTTCGCCTTTGTCCGGTGGCACGTCGGGAACTTCGAAAATTGCGACCTCGACGAGTCCTCGACGCCCGGCGACAGTTCGTTCGATCTCGGCACCCGGCAACCGACGTGTCACCCGGGCGGGATCCGCCATGATCCACGGTTCCTCAGGGGGTGACGGCTCAGGGGGCGACAGTTCAGGGGGTTCCAGGTCCGGGGCTGGCAACCCCGAGGGGGGCGGCGCTGATCTAACTTCATCATGATTGAGTCTCTCACCGTGTTGACGTTCAACGTCCGATCGATCAAGAACGCAGTCGATCAAGTTAAAATCATCCGCTACCTCAAATCCTTACGGCCGGCTCCTGCGGCCATCCTCCTTCAAGAGCACCATCTCAGCTTCAACGCGTTGCGCGAAGGCTTCGAGAGTGCTTGGCCAGGGGGTTGTATTCGTTTCACTTCTCATGTCCTTACCCTGATACCCGATGGCTCACCTCTGGCGGGCCGTCTCCTTTCCTCTACCCCGGTCGTCTTTGCAGGAGCCCCTCATTTCGACGGTCGGATCCTGCGCTCGGTGTTTCGTCTTGAGGAGCTCGATGTCGAGATCATCAACATGTACGCGCCGGTCAAAGGGGACGAACGTCGCGATTTCTACGGGCTTCTGCACTTCAACGCTCCGAGGCCCAAGACTCTTCGGATCTTGGCCGGCGATCTCAACGATTGTCCGGATGTATCGGTCGACCGGGTGGCCATTACCGATCGCGCTTGGACTCCTGTAACGCACTGGCAGACTTTGCTGTCAAAGATCGCGTTCAAGCCACTCGACACGATCCGACATGTCCATCCTTGCACCTCCGCATTCACTCGCCCTCACTACCGAGGTAGGGGGGTCAAGCGA
This sequence comes from Microbotryum scabiosae, assembly GCA_022702605.1. NCBI lineage: Eukaryota > Fungi > Basidiomycota > Microbotryomycetes > Microbotryales > Microbotryaceae > Microbotryum > Microbotryum scabiosae. Next base: position 269,497 of record JAHWDV010000014.1, on the reverse strand, counting down.
AAGATTCGCTCGTGGTCGCGGATCGACTATATTCTCGTCCAATGCAGTTGGGCGAACCGGTTGTTGGGCGCTTCGACGCTCTTCGACGCGCCCTGCTCGGACCACAGACCTGTAGTTGCGACGTTCGCGTTGCCTACATCGAACGCTGATGCCGAACCCCTACCTTCTCTTCCTTCCACGAGCGAATTCATTTCGAGGCTCAACCCAACGGTCTTCAACGATCAAGACTTTGTCGAATCGATTCCCGGGGTCGTCGACGAGGTCTATCGAAGACTGGAGGGGACCGCTCCGCTCGGCGACGTCTTCGACGCCGCTTTGCGGGCGGTTGCAGTCGCTGGCCACGCACGATACCGCTCGACTCGTGCCGACATGCGCAGACTTCGTGCCGAGAGCCAATCCGTCATGGAGGCGTTGGAGGCACGCGGTGAGCACATGAATGAGGCCGAGCGCGATGCGTATGCTCTTGCCAAGTCGCGGTTGGACCAGTTGGCGGTGAAGGAGGCGCAGTGGCTGCGCATTCGTGCGCATGTGCCGTCAGTCGACTCGAGGGAAGGTCAATCGGCGAGCATCCGCACGCGTCTCAATCGTCGGAGTCGCCAGTTGAGCATCGTCTCCCTGGAGGACGCTGATGGTAACGAGACCGTCGACATGCAGGAGGCGCTCGGCATCGCTTCACGGCATGCGCAGTCGCTCTTCACACCGGACCCAGCTCGCGGCGACACGACGAACGCACGCCGTTCCCTGCTCGACCCTATTCGCGCAGCGAGCTGCTACGATGACGACCGCTCGGACCCTACGTTCGGTCGTCGGCTGCCCCATCAAGCGAGTATGGCGCTTGACGAGCCCTTCACCCTCCTCGAGGTCGAAGCGGCGTTGAAGAAGACGGATTCGGGGAGATCACCGGGGCCTTCGGGCATCCCGTACGAGCTTTTCAAGGCGCTGCCGACCTACTTCGCTCCCAAGCTGTTGGACTTGTTCAACTCAATTTGGGAGGGCGGCAAAATGACAGCGTCCTTGGCAGAGGGGCTGGTGCGCCTCTTGCCCAAGAACAAACCGGGGGCCAATCTGAAATCACTGGGGGCGTACCGACCGATCACACTGCGTGAGACGACCTACAAGGTGCTCAGCAAGGTCTTGGTGGCCCGACTCAATGGGGTGCTCGGCGAGCTTTTGCCGCCGGCGCAACACGGGTTCATGCCATCAAGACGCTCAGCGGACGCGGGAAGTCATCTCACCCTCCTTCTCGAAAAACTCAGATCGTTAGGCACTGATGTTTTCCCAGAGGGCGCCCTCTTGTCTTTGGATCAGCAGAGCGCGTACGATCGGGTCGATCACGCTTGGATCTTCGAGGTCTTTGAGGCCTTTGGCTTTGGTGAGCGTTTCATCGGCCTGCTGCGCGCTCTCTACGATCCCGAGACTCTGGGGGTGCGCTACCTCGTCAATGGGTTCCCCACGGAGTTGGTGCGGTTGCTGTGTGGTCTCGGTCAGGGGGATCCTCTCTCGTGCCCGGTCTGGAACATCACGTTCCAGCCCTTCCTCGACGCCCTCGTGCGGCGCGGGATCGCGCTCGACCTGCAGAAGGTGTGGCCTGAAGGTCCGCGCGCGCAGCTTACGCATCTTGCGTTTGCCGACGATGCTGTGGTGGTCGTGGAGTCACCGGCGGCATTGTCAAAGTTGCAAACGCTGTCGCAGACGTGGTACGAGGCAACCAATGGGAAGACCAACACGGACAAGACGCTTGTGCTTCCTCTCGGTCCGAACTGGCTTCGGGACGAGGCTGCGCAGGCGCTGCCAACGGTGCAGGAGGGGGAGAGCTTCAAGTGGTGCGGCTATGCCTTCTTTCGCTATGGTGACTCGAAACTGTTTTGGACCCATGTGCTTGACAGGATCAAGGCCAAGACCCGCGCCGCTCGGGACCGGACGCTTTCGCCGAGTGGGAAGGTGTTCTATGCAAATGCTCACATCACCTCGACGGTCCTGCACGTGCTGTCCTTCGACATACCGCCTCAATGGTTCATTAAGGCGGCGGAGACGGCACTGACGGACTTTGTGTGGGGTGGAGCAGGGCGGAATACCGTCGCTCGCGATTACGTGTTCCAGGCTCGGGACGACGGTGGCTTGGGCTTGATTTCGATCGGCGACATCGTTCATTCGGTGGCGCTTCGATTTTGGGATGCTGTGGCGGGCTCGGACGAGGCGACCTGGGCGCCCCTGGCTCGCGAGAGCTGGAGGTCCCTCGTTGCTGCGACCCACGATTTCAGTCCGTGGGGGTTCTTCAGCAGCACGGCTCGGGTCGAGAAGCTGTATCGCGACTCGACGCGCTGGGGGGCCGTCATTGAAGCGGCCAGGGTCACAGTCCCAACCATCAAGTCTGAACTCCTTACGCTCCCCGAACTGCTGTCGCTTCCGCCTCGCCTCCCTTCACTCTATGCCGAAAATGTCAAGTACGCATATGACGATGCGGACGCCGTCGCGAAGTTTGCGCAGATCGCGGACCTGTACTGGAGGGACAAGGGGAACGGATGGGCTCTCGTTGGTCATCGACGCGGGTTCTGGCAGCACTCTAAGGAACCCGCCCGGCAGCACGAGCACGTGTGGTCGCGAGTGGGTCAGAAGCTCAAGGCAAAAGCCTTGCTGCCGAAGACCGCGGTGCGACCGGCTCGGATACCTCTCAAGGAGGCTCCCCATCCTCGGTGCTTCAACTTCTTTGGGCTCACCCGGCCTTTCACTATTCGCAAGCTTCGTCGGCTTGTGAACGTGGTTCGGTTCCCGGGGAAGGAGGACCGTGTCCAGCGTCTCCCGGTTGGGACTTCTCAGAGCGATAGGCAGCGCTTCTGGAGATGGCTTCATGACCGGTTCGCGTCTGCGGTGGAGCAGGATACGCACTGGCGACTCATGTACGATGTGACCCCGACGCGCAAGAGGCAGCACACTCAGGGTCATGCTTCTTCGCCGTCGTGTCTGTTCTGTGGCAACGATGCAGCCGTCATCGAGACGGTGTCGCACTACTTTTTTGGGTGCGCGTACTCGGCCAGCTTCTGGGGTGGGGTGCTCCGCATTCTTTTCGACAAGCTCGGCATCGAGGATACCGACGTCGATCCGTCGACGTTCACCCAGGAGCAGCTGACTATGGGGCTCCCCCTTTTGCGGGGTCGTGGGAGAACGACCTCGAAGTGGATGTGGGTTCGATTGGCTTGTGCGATCGGCTTCCAGCGGTTGCACCTGCTCCGCTGGCGCGTTCATCAGTCGTTCCAGAGGGATGGCATCGTGGCCCCTCCCTCGATTCTCAGTGCGCTCAGAGCGTTCGAGCGAGATTTTCTCTCTCGGGCGGGCTTTGTTCCTGGGGCTCGAGATTGGGAGCTATGAAGACCGGCTTAATGGAAGGCTGCGCATGCCCCTCCTTTTCTTTGTCTCCTCCAGTTTCCTTGTTTTATGGAGCCGCAAACAGGGCAAACGCCCAGGAATGTTTGAATGCCCTGTTAAGCCTCCCCTTTTCTCGTTTTCCTCTCTCTCTCCTCCTTGCTGGCGTCGTGGCTCGGACGTTGACTGCCTCTGAGCCACATGCCCCCCTTTTAGTTTTCCTTTTCTTTTGGCCCCGAGTTGGTCGCGTCGGATGGATCAGCAACATGGGTCGCCCAATTTTGGTCAAGATTTTCGCGTCATGGCGAGGCTCGTTTGGTTTTGGATCGTTCGCTCGAATCGACGGCTCAATAGCCAGCGCTCGAGACTCAGCCAGGGGAGAACTTCAGGCGCTGTCGGGGTGACGAGTAGCTGGGGCTTGGCTGCGGCCTGTTAGTCCCTGGGGACCTCTATCCCTGGCTTCGACCCCCTCCCTTGGTCCCTCGGGTGTGTCCCCCCCCTCCTTTCTTCCTCTCCTCCCCTTTGTTTTAGTATTTCCGTCTCTCCTTCTTTCTGGTCGTGGCCTTTTGTATATCTTCCCCTTCTTTCTAGGTGCTCCTTGGTTATCGCGTATCTTCGCTCCCGATCTTGGGACGTGAAGCGGCAGCAGACTCACCGCTCGTTGGAGTCCGAGTTAGGTGCTCGGCGGGTTTTGATCTGCGCAGCGCTCTTTGCGCGCAGGGGTTTGATTTTCACCCATCTGCTTGTCGTCATTACTTAGAACCACTTTTTAGCTCTTTTTGTAGCGGTCCCAGCCAACCCGAAGGATTGCAATTTATGAGCCCCGGTAAAACAAAAAAAAAAGCGCTCTTTGCGCGCAGGGGTTTGATTTTCACCCATCTGCTTGTCGTCATTACTTAGAACCACTTTTTAGCTCTTTTTGTAGCGGTCCCAGCCAACCCGAAGGATTGCAATTTATGAGCCCCGGTAAAACAAAAAAAAAAATCGCGACACGTTCCAGCCCTTCCTCGACGCTGTATCGCGACTCGACGCGCTGGGGGGCCGTCATTGAAGCGGCCAGGGTCACAGTCCCAACCATCAAGTCCGAACTCCTTACGCTCCCCGAACTGCTGTCGCTTCCGCCTCGCCTCCCTTCACTCTATGCCGAAAATGTCAAGTATGCATATGACGATGCGGACGCCGTCGCGAAGTTTGCGCAGATCGCGGACCTGTACTGGAGGGACAAGGGGAACGGATGGGCTCTCGTTGGTCATCGACGCGGGTTCTGGCAGCACTCTAAGGAACCCGCCCGGCAGCACGAGCACGTGTGGTCGCGAGTGGGTCAGAAGCTCAAGGCAAAAGCCTTGCTGCCGAAGACCGCGGTGCGACCGGCTCGGATACCTCTCAAGGAGGCTCCCCATCCTCGGTGCTTCAACTTCTTTGGGCTCACCCGGCCTTTCACTATTCGCAAGCTTCGTCGGCTTGTGAACGTGGTTCGGTTCCCGGGGAAGGAGGACCGTGTCCAGCGTCTCCCGGTTGGGACTTCTCAGAGCGATAGGCAGCGCTTCTGGAGATGGCTTCATGACCGGTTCGCGTCTGCGGTGGAGCAGGATACGCACTGGCGACTCATGTACGATGTGACCCCGACGCGCAAGAGGCAGCACACTCAGGGTCATGCTTCTTCGCCGTCGTGTCTGTTCTGTGGCAACGATGCAGCCGTCATCGAGACGGTGTCGCACTACTTTTTTGGGTGCGCGTACTCGGCCAGCTTCTGGGGTGGGGTGCTCCGCATTCTGTTCGACAAGCTCGGCATCGAGGATACCGACGTCGATCCGTCGACGTTCACCCAGGAGCAGCTGACTATGGGGCTCCCCCTTTTGCGGGGTCGTGGGAGAACGACCTCGAAGTGGATGTGGGTTCGATTGGCTTGTGCGATCGGCTTCCAGCGGTTGCACCTGCTCCGCTGGCGCGTTCATCAGCGGTTCCAGAGGGATGGCATCGTGGCCCCTCCCTCGATTCTCAGTGCGCTCAGAGCGTTCGAGCGAGATTTTCTCTCTCGGGCGGGCTTTGTTCCAGGGGCTCGAGATTGGGAGCTGTGAAGACCGAGTTAAGTCCTTCCTTACTTTTCCTCTCCCCTCCTTTCCTTTCTTTCCCCTCGAGTGCTTCTTCGGAAGTTGACTTGTGTCGAAACTTGTTGCGCAGTGGAAGGCTGCGCATGCCCCTCCTTTTCTTTGTCTCCTGCAGTTTCCTTGTTTTATGGAGCGGCAAGCAGGGCAAACGCCCAGGAATGTTTGAATGCCCTGTTAAGCCTCCCCTTTTCTCGTTTTCCTCTCTCTCTCCTCCTTGCTGGCGTCGTGGCTCGGACGTTGACTGCCTCTGAGCCACATGCCCCCCTTTTAGTTTTCCTTTTCTTTTGGCCCCGAGTTGGTCGCGTCGGATGGATCAGCAACATGGGTCGCCCAATTTTGGTCAAGATTTTCGCGTCATGGCGAGGCTCGTTTGGTTTTGGATCGTTCGCTCGAATCGACGGCTCAATAGCCAGCGCTCGAGACTCAGCCAAGGGAGAACTTCAGGCGCTGTCGGGGTGACGAGTAGCTGGGGCTTGGCTGCGGCCTGTTAGTCCCTGGGGACCTCTATCCCTGGCTTCGACCCCTCCCTTGGTCCCTCGGGTGTGTCCCCCCCCCTCCTTTCTTCCTCTCCTCCCCTTTGTTTTAGTATTTCCGTCTCTCCTTCTTTCTGGTCGTGGCCTTTTGTATATCTTCCCCTTCTTTCTAGGTGCTCCTTGGTTATCGCGTATCTTCGCTCCCGATCTTGGGACGTGAAGCGGCAGCAGACTCACCGCTCGTTGGAGTCCGAGTTAGGTGCTCGGCGGGTTTTGATCTGCGCAGCGCTCTTTGCGCGCAGGGGTTTGATTTTCACCCATCTGCTTGTCGTCATTACTTAGAATCACTTTTTAGCTCTTTTTGTAGCGGTCCCAGCCAACCCGAAGGATTGCAATTTATGAGCCCCGGTAAAAAAAAAAAAAAAAAAGATTCATCTTTCATCTTTCATCGCTCATCGCTCATCGCTCATCGCCACAACTTTCATCGTTCATCGTTGGTTCATCGTTCGCTCGTCGTTCGATGTCCAATCAGGCCCCGCCTGAGCGGGGACGCGGTCCCCCCGAGCCTCCAGCTACGGGACAACCATCCGCGAGCGCGGTGGTGGAAGCCGGCACCGCCCCCGAGGCCAACGCCGGCCTCGCGCTGTACCAGCGCAAAATTGATGAGGTTAGAAAGAGAAACGAAGATATGGCGACGATCATGAAGATGATCAGTGTCGAGGACGGCACCCGCCAGAACACTCGCATCCTCGTCCTCAAAGACGCACCCGGCTTCGGCAAGGATCGGGCGACCTCCCTGCGCTTTAGCGCACTCAACGCTCTCAAACCCGTCGAGAACACGTCTGGCGCTGTTCTTGAAATCACCCTTCATCACAAGGGTGTGGCCAATGAGCGCGAAAAGGCGGAGGTGTACTCCAAGGTGCTCCGCACTTTATCACCCGACACGTCGCTCTGTTTCAACCTTCCCACTGGCGTCATCCTCCCACCCGAGCTCGCCAAATACACTCCCATCATTCATGGTGTAACGCCGGAAGCGATTCAGCTCAACGGAAATACCCGGTTCAAGTTCGTCGTGCGATGCGCCAGCGTGGAGGCTCTCGACAAGGTGCCTGAAGCGGCGACCAAGATCGAGTGGCAGCGCTCGCCTGCCCAAGTCCGCAAACGCCTGGCATTCATAAAGAATGTCGTCGAGTTGCGATTCGTCATCAGTCCCGATGTCGAATACACGAACGACGACCTTTGGGCGAAGCTGGAAAACGTCGTCGCCAAACTCACAAACGAGGGCCACAGCTGCACCTTGCTGCAACTTCAGCAACCCTTGCTGGTTGCCCAGGGGTCGTACTTGGTTGCTCGAAGCAACTACTCGGCCATCGTCAAGTTCGACAATGACGACCTCTTTAAGGACAAGGGGGCTCGACTCCGAGAAATCCTCCCGACGAGGATCGACCTCCGGGGACGACTCGCCCAAGTCACGCCACTTCGACACGACTTCGAGGCCGAAGCCTCCTGCCGCCGATGCGGTTTCGTAGGCCACGTCGACAACTGCGTCCAAATGTCGACCCAACGTCAGCAAGCTGCCCACAACAACAAGAACCACCAAAGGCCCCAAGCCGAAGCCCAAAGCAACGTTGAGCAAGCCTCGACCGCCCAAAAACAACGCAGAGGTGATGTAGCCTCTCCCTCTCTCCCAAAGTCTCCTGTCGCTTCGAAGCGTTCAAAGAAGAACCCTTCTCCCTCAAGGGACATTAACAACTCACGAGTCCAACCGACTCCTCCACAAAGCTCTACACCCACAGCATCCGCCCCCTATGGCATCACCACCGCTGCGAACCCATTCTCAAGCTTGGCAAGCGACGTGGCCGAGGCGGCGCACGAGGCGCCTGCTCAGGCCCTCGAGGACGACGACGCGATCAGCGGAGCCGAGGCACAGCTGGAGCAACAGCAGAACGTGCCGCCGCCGGAGCCTTCGGATCTGTCGGATCTGATGGACCGCGGAGCGGAGGGGAACAAGGAGGAACACACGGAGACGAGTGACGCGGAGGAAGGGGGGTCGCAGTCGGCCGCGACGGGCTCTGTGCTTGAGATCGCTTCGTCGACTCCTGAACACACCCCTGAGCCGACTCAGACCCGATCGACGAGCCACCATCAGTTCGATATGGACGGCCTTCTAGACGACTGGATGAACCGTGTGTCGGATCGCGAGCGCAAACAGGATGCCGGTCTATACGATGAGATCACCGAGTTTGACCGAACTCCGTCTGTGCCTCTGCGGATTCCTTCGCCGTCTCCCGGTCCAGCGTCCGATTCCGAGCCCGAGCTCAAGCAGGAGGTGGACGAAGGAAGTTCCCGGGGTCTTCGCCGGTCCGAGCGTATCCAGCGCCTCACCAGCGTCGCGCGCACATCGGACTGGTACGAATCGATCGCGACGGACCCTCTCCCCTCACCCACCTTCGGACCTATGTTGTCCATCAAGGGAGCTGCTGCTGCAACGAAGGCGCGATCGCAATGATTGAGTTCATCATCATAACCTGGAACGTCAACAGGGGTTTCAATACCCCTGAACGGCGTCGTCTGCTTCTTTCGTATCTCACTTCGCTCACACCTCCCCCTTCTGCTATCCTTCTTCAGGAACATAATGTTCCTAAATCGCGACAACCCCACATTCGCAACGAATACGCCCAGTCCCACCAGGGCGAGGCTTATTTCTCTCAACACTGCCTCACTTTGGTTCCTCCCTCCTCCCCCCTTCTTGGTGGTCATCGTCGGACGCGCAAGTCTCACGGCGGGCGCTTACTCGTGACCACCTTTGATGTGCGGGGTTCGACGGACATCGTCGAGCTCAACAACATCTACGCTCCGGTTCAACCTGCCGAGCGTCTTCCCTTCTTCAATTCCCTTCGTTTCCAAGCTACTCTCTCCTCCCACATTCGGTTCATCGCGGGCGATCTCAACGATTGCCCGCTCCCCGCCGTGGACCGAGCCCGCCAGGTGGAACGCCCCGGCTCACACCATTGGCCCGTACTCATGTCTCGGCTCGACGGGGTGTACACTGATGCCATTCGGCTCAAGCACCCCCTGTCGCCGGCGACCACGCGCCCTCATCTCAGCAAGGACGGCCGGCTCATTTCGCGCTCGCGCATTGACTTTGTTCTGGTGCAGCGGCGACACGAGCGACGGATTGTTTCTGCTTCCACTCTGTACAATATCTCTCGATCCATGTCGGATCATAGACCGGTCACGGTCACTTTTCGGCTTCGGGCAAGTGGTGTCGAGGTCGAAGAGGAGCTCTGCCTTCCCCAGGCGTCTCATTTTCTGACCCGCATCAACTCGTCGACCTTCAAACACGCCGAGTTTAAGGAGTTCGTCACTCCTCTTCTCGAGCAAGCGCCGTCTGGGGATTCGGTTGCCGACCTTCAGGGTGTGCTCTCGGAGTCTCGGGTCCAAGCTCTCGAGTTATCTCGGCGTCTGTTTCGGGAGCGCAATGCGCTCGAGATGATGCTGGTATCTCGACTGCAGGACATTGAGTCTCGTCGGGTGATGAGCCCCTTCGATATCATCGACTGGACGAACACCCACGACGCGCTTTCCAAGCTCGTCGCCGAGCGAGCGAGGCTGTCTCGGATCCGGGCCCACGTGCCCGAGATCGCATCCGAGGAGCGTCTCAGTCGTCCGGTGCATGCCAAACTGGCCGCTCGCTCCAATGACACCAAGTTTCAGAAAATTCGGCTCGCTGATGGCGAGCTTACCACTGACATAGAGCTCGCGCTCGAGCATACCCGTTCTCACTTCCAGCAGCACTACCTTGTCGAAGCGAAGGATCCGGAACAGGTCGAGAGGATGCGGGATGAACTTTTGGGACCCATCCGATCAGCCAGAGCTTGTGACGATCCGCTTTCCGACACTCGCTTCCTTCGGCGCTTCTCGAACGCGCATGCTGAGATTCTCGCCGAGCCCATCGGCGAGGCCGAGGTGCTGGCAGCGATTCGAACGACACACGAGGGCCGATCTTCGGGCCCCTCAGGGGTCCCCTATGAGATGTATCGAGCTTGCCCCGTTCTTTGGGCCCTTCTCCTGACTCGAGCCTACAACGAGCTGATTACTCGCGGCTCTCTCACTCCACAACAGAGCCAGGCCAATGTGCGCCTCTTGTTCAAACACAACAAGCCTGGTGCAGCGCGGTGCGACCTCCAGTCGTATCGTCCGATCACCTTGCGGGAATGCGACTACAAGATCTTCACCAAGGTCTATGTGGCTCGTCTGAACCGGATCCTCCCCGATGTTCTTCCGGCCGGACAGCATGGGTTCGTCAAGGGGCGAAGACCGGCGGACGCGGCTTTGCATCTGCGGCTCCTGATCGACGAGATTAGGGGTCGGGGGGCAGAGCTCCCGTCAGCAGCGCTCCTCTCCCTTGATCAGAGCTCGGCTTACGACATGGTCGAGCACGATTGGGTCTTTGCGGTGTTTGAGGCTCTCGGCGCGCCGGAACCATTCCAACGCGTCCTTCGGATGCTCTATAATGGCGAGACGTCCACAGCGCGGTACATCGTCAACGGCTTCCTCACCGAAGCCGTGCGACTCCTGTGCGGTCTCGGCCAGGGCGATCCTCTCTCTTCCTCTGTCTGGGATGTGGTGTTCCAACCCTTTCTTGATTCTTTGAGTCGACGCAACATTGCGCTGACTCTCACCCTTCCGGAGCTAGCTCCTCGTTTGCAGGCTCGATGCATCACTGCTTTGGCGTTCGCGGATGACGCCGTCGTCGCTGTCGCTGGACCGGACGCCATCGACTCGCTCGATGTGCTGGCTCGAGACTGGCGGCTCGCAACAAACGGTCGTCTGAACACCGACAAAACTGTGGTGATGCCATTGGGTGCAACGCTGTGGGATCGCGCGGACTTGTCCAAGCCTCGGGAGCTACACTGTCGCTGGCGCGCGGTGCTCTCGGTCGCTGAACGCTACCCCGCCGTTGTCGATCCTGCCAAGCTTTCGGTTTCCAATCTCCTCTCCCTCTCTCCTCTCCAACCCGGTCTGCATGACTTGCGGCCGTTCTCGGAGCAGGATAAGCGCTTGGTGAAGCATTTCGTTTACGAACGCACCATCGCTGACATCTATGCTCGAGCTCAATACCCCGCAGCTCCAACGGTGCCCTGGACCCCTGACAAAAATCCCCGTGACGACGGATCGGAATCATCCAAGCTGTCGCAGTGGAAACGCAATCAGGTCCTGGCGTGGATTCAGGTCGCAGGCGATCGCTTCATCCCGCCGCAACTGCCTCCTGATCCCGTCCTCGCGCGTCGACCACCGTGTCGTAGGAGCACTGCGAGCCCGGCCTGGTGGTCCTCTCGAGCACATCCTGCCCAGAGCGACTCCAGTCGGCATGCCCGATCAAAAACTTCCCCTCCCCTCCGCCCCCTTGCGTGCTGATCAGTGGAGAATGTTAGGCTTGGACAGACCTTACACCATTGCGCGACTTCGACGCGTCATCAACCATCGACGCTTCGACGACACGGAACGTCCTGGCTCACTCGCCACACCCAAAGAAAGGCGACTCTTTTGGGCGTGGTTCAACACCGGGCCCGCGACGGCCCGCGAGCGCGAGGTGCACTTCAAGCTGGCGTACCACTTCACGCCCACGCGGAAGCGCCAGTTTGTGCAGCGGCATGGCGACTCAGTCTGCTGCCTTGTGCAGGCATGCAGCCTGGCAGGGGTGGAGGATGACTTTACTCACTTTTGGCATGATTGCCCTGACTCCTCTCATTTTTGGCAAGCAGCTAAGGCCATTCTCTGCGACGCGCTGGGGGCCGTGTCGATCCTCGACCTCGACTACACGGCACTCCAGATCGAGCACGGCCTCCCTCGACTGCGCGCTCGCCTTCCGGCATCGAAGAAGCGTCCCATCCGCGCTTTCATCGCGCTGGCGCTCGACACTCTCAGCAATCGACGCTGGGATCTCCATCGCTACACAAAAGCGATGTCGAGCATGGACAAGGAGATGGCGGGTCTGAAGGAGAGGCTGGAGCTCAGATTGACACGATGAAGTAGACGGCGCTCCCCTCCCTCCCCAAGCAAAACCAATCACAAGTCCCTTTCCCTCTTTCTCAATCTCTCCAATATCCCCAAAACCGCCAGAATACTGAACCTGTTCTCTCTCGCTCCTTTTACCATGCCTCCTCATAGGCTTCCGTACTCTTCAGGAGCCTCGGGTTCTTTGCGCCGGTGAGCATCGTCGCTCTTGGTTCGAGCTTCTGCCAGATCACGATGACACACAGCGAAAGCGGATCCCCTCGACCCTCTCCTGGAGTCCGCCGTGAGTTTTCCACTCCTCTCAAGGGCCGGGTCTGTTTTCCCTCTCTTTCGGTCGAGCGACTCCGTGATCTCCTGTTCGAGGCCGGCACAAACCGCCTGCGTGGCTCGCCTCTCCTTGCTTTCCTGCTCGCTCGGAGTCGCGGTCACGTGGCGGGTGACTCGGGTACCGAACCGCCATACACATCCACACTCGAGCGGGGTCCCACCCAATGACATCACCGTCGTGGGCCTCATGCTCCCCAGTATCTGCGGTGATTGGGCCCACCTGCACGTACAACGGGACTCGAGTGTGTGTTCCGAGATTGGGAGTACGCCGCAGGGAAGCGAGGCCCCTGCGGAAGGTATACCCCGCCTCCTGTCTCCAGCCGCGCGCCGGTGTTGACGGCCACCCGCCGCGCTGCAGACCGAGGCGTGTCCAATAGACTGTCACTCGCTCCGTGACTTTCCCCGGAAATCTCTGGATTGTGTGTTTTTGCGCGAAGTAGGCCTGTCTCTCAGTTGCGGTCATTGAATGGGAGTGATCTGAAGTCGTGCGGTCGTGAGAGGGGGGGGGCGGACTTTGGTAACCGAAAAGGGGTTTGGATCCATGGCGTACGTCCAGCGCAGTGGGGTACAAGGGGTATGTGATTGCTGCGGTCGCAGGGGGTTACATTCCCCTTCGGACCACGTGAATCATTCGAACTGAGCGGGATGTTCGTGCCATCGGAGGCCATGTTCAACGCGTGTCAAAGAATTAAGGGGCTTCAAGGAGCATGGAGGTCTCAGGGGGGTCTGAAGTCAAAAGATCGAAGAAGGTTCAATTGTACAACTAATCGGATCCGCCTGTACAACACCTGTACCACCACCAACATTCTCCCCATCATCTTCCGACTCATGTATTATTTTCAAACTTCCTTCATTTCGTCTCTGGGAGGGAGCAACCGTGGGCGGGGGGGACTTGAACTCGGATGTGTCGGGTTGGTCTGTTCTGCTAGTTACAACGCATCAAGCGGCGGTTGTGGTCATCATCGTGCATGCTGGGTAGCATCTCCTTTAGTTCCGTAGGGGGTTTTCTCGTCTTGCAAATTAGCGATGAGTTTCATACAAAAAGAGGGTTAAAAAACCCCTCGGTTTTTGATCTGCACAGCGCTCTTTGCGCGCAGTGATTTGACTTTCACCCATCTGGGATGTGCGTGTCGTCATTTCTTAAAACCTGTTTAAGCTCTTTTTGTTGCGGTCCCGGCCAACCCGAAGGATTGCAATTCAGGAACCCCGGAAAAGAAAATAAAAGAAAAGAAGAAAACTCTCGAAAAAGGTGTATAGACGTGGTTTGCGCTGTTGGCTGACAGTTGGGCGCTGCGGAGCATGGTTCTACCAAACAAAAAAAGTTTGGTGTGCTAGCAAGGTAAACGGGGCGACACTATGCCCGATCCGTCCTGTTGATCCCGCCCTCGCCCTAATCCCTTTTGGCCGGTAACGACCGGCTATCACTGCCACACGAGCCAGGGACTGCAGTCAGTGCATTGAGACATCTGAAGCAAGCTAAGATGTACCATTAGCCCTAGAGTCGCCAGGTAGAGAAAGCCTTAGGTCACGAGATGTTTTAATGAATGCTCCAGAGATGGCGGATCAAGCTCGTGGAGGAGAAGGAAGAGAAATGTCGCACACTGTATCTGCAGCAGCCACTAGTGCCCTCACGTCATCGCCAACTTCTGCAAATGAGTCAAAACGAGTGCCCGAATGGAACACTTCAAGAGGAAGACTAGCTGTGGTTTTGTCTATTTCCCATTCCCCCACTCACCGCACGGCGGTTGATTCGAGCTCGACCAACTGGTCGTAGCGCTTCCGAAGGGGAGCACGGGGGTCAGGTTTGCTAAATTTAATGGCAAGAATGCGATGGATTGAAGAGTTCTGTCTGGTACTGGACCCGCTGCTGGATTGCCGGCACCTGTTGGACTCATTTTGGCGCTATCATCGCCGCATGGTGGGCCCCACACGTGTTTTTTCGAGGCGACCGGTGCTTGGCCCGTGCGACTGCTAGTCGACTGCTGACATCTGACATGCTGACAGCTGCTGACTCGGCGCGTGCCAGTCGCTTCGGAGGAAAGCTCATGGATTCAGAATTATATCTTGCGACGGTTTAGCCTAGGTAAACTATACGCAAGGGTTTGTCATAATTTCCACCCTGAATGGCAATTTTTTGGGTAGGTCCTGCATCCGGTCAGGGCGACTGAGGGATGGCTTGGGCCCTCGGGCTTGTCGTGGTGGTGACGGTCTCGACCCTTTCTTCCTTTCCTGAAAGCTACGCACTTGCGCCGCGCCCACCTCAACAAAACCCCACGGGTATGGGTGGTCCATCTCGACAAACGCAGCTCAACATCCAAGACGACTATACGGTCTCCTACACCGCCCCCACCCAACCGGGTACTCGCAACGGCACCACTGGTCCCCCCTCCTCTTCCTTCTCCTTCTCACGCCGCCCCTTCGACCCCTTTGGCACAAGCAAGCATCCTTCGACGCAGACTGGACGACAGATTGCTTCTCGTATCGTCTATCGAGATGCTAGGCATCTAGTCGAGGGTACGGATATCGTGGCGTCGAGAACGGCAGAGAGCGTTAGCCCTTCCACGAGCGACGATGAAGGGCCAAAGCTCCTGAGGGGAAGGGAGAGTGACGAAGAGTCGGATGACAGCGAGGTGGATACTGCGAGATCAAGGAAGAAGGGTGAGGGTAGGGCAGAGGTACGTCGTGATTCGGGAATGGCTGAAGCGATGAGCATCCAGGGGCTCATATCCTGACTCGCCTCGAAGTAGACTCCACCGTCCAACTCGAGTCCACAACGTCGGAAACGAGTCATCGAATCATCATCTGACGACGACGACGAATCAGATCCACTTTCTCACCCTTCGACAACGAAACGACCGCCCAGCTCCTCCCGAAAAACCGGCCGCGTTGCGAGTAGTAGAGGCCGATCCCGAAGCATTTCCCTCTTTGACTGCGTGTGGGTCGACAATACTCGCTTCTTGTCGCCGACCAAGAAAGCCAGTACTGCATCGTCACCCCCAAAAGCGCCAAGATCGGTCACGTTCTCACCGAGCAGAATAGGTCCGCCGGTCGCGACTCTGGTGCTGTCGAGTTCGGGCTCGGGTACTGACGAGCCGGAACAAGACGATGACGGCGACGATGAAGATGAAGAGCAAGACGACCAGAGTCGATCCCGATCCAAACGTAATGCGTACGTCTTTGACTCTGAGGCCGAGGAAGCGAGCGACAGTTCTTCCGGAAGCTCGGAAGCGGTGCTCAAGAGTCGACCTACGGCCCAAGCTCGTTCGCAGTCGTTGTCAGACAAGAAGAGGGTCGTCCAATACGACTCGGACACTGAATCGGAAACGGAGGAAGAGGATGTCTTGCCCCGATCTTCGACCAAAAGTGCCCGTCGTACTCAAACCAAGGCTACGGTCTGGTCTCGCAAACGCCGGGCGTCGACGAGCTCGTCAGAGATCAGTGAACAGTCCGTGGGTCATCGACGCGCCATCACCTCGGTCCCTCAACCCAAGAAGCCGAAAGTGTCCTCTACTAGACCTCGTCGTCGTCGGCAGATTCCTTCGACTACTCCACCCTCGAAACGCAGGAGCGTCAAGGAGGTGGCCAAGAAGAGGGAGAGGAAGCGTTCCGACGACGAAGAGAGTGAGAATGAGAGTGACGAGGCGTTCATTGTCGATGACGACAAACCTGAGCGGTCTTCGTCTCGGAGGAAGCATGGTCGAAGTTTTCCAAAGAAGAAAAAGCCGAAAAAGGGCAAGACACGATCCCCGACCCCTTCATCCGGTTCTGAGAGTGAATCGGAGGCCGAGGCGGACGACGGCTCACAGAAACATGACGACGATGGAACCAACTCCGAGGACGAGGACGATCTCGAGCTCAGTGGCGAAGAAACGGTGCTTCCGGACGACGCACGACGAGGAAGTAGCAAGATCAGCAAGTTTGCCAAGTTGAGAGCGGAGCGAGAGCGTGAGTCCTCCAGGATGCTGTTTTCGAGATCACCTAACTGACCGCTAACGTTGAATTGACAACAGAAAAACGGTATGAGAGTGTGCGACGAAAGCGCACGGTCGTCGACTCGGACAATGACGAGCCCGCGTCCACGCATTCTGCGGCACGATCCTACCTGGGAGCTTCCGAGGAGGAAGATGCTCAAGATGAAGACGGAGACACGAACGAAGACGAGGATGGATCTACTCAGACTGGTCAGACGACGGATCTGGATGCGGATGTCCCCGGCTTCATCGTCGACGAAGACGAGGATGACCAGAGTGAAACGGAACGAGCGCTCGTGCAAGACATTCGAAGCCGAACGCTCGGCAAGTCCCAGGGTCCGATGTTTCATTTCAAGGTGGGTCCAAACTTAATAGGATGTGGGGTCCGTTGTTTGATCGAGCTGATCCGCCCGAGCCCGATATGCTCACAAAGATCTTTCTGTCATGGATCGTGCGATCCATCATCGCCCCCGACATCGATTGGCTCGCTGACGAGGAGATGCTCGAGGCGCACACCACAGTGCACGACATTTATCGAGCTCACCTCAACTCCCTTCTCGGGTCCTCGGCATGGACCCCCGTTTTCTGTGCAGCGATCAAGATTCGCCCCACCTTCATCCTGCACGAGATTGACGATGCTCTACGAGGTACGTCTTGCGACGCTTGTGTGATGGGTCGTCATCGCGCATCCATCTTCCATGCCGAACTCTCAGGTCAAGCCTACGACCACAAAACACTGTCCCCCTTGACGCGGAAAGCGCGTAAACAGCTAGTGCACCAGCTCTCATTGGAAGACGACAACCACAGCGAAAAAGCCCTCAAGTTGCTCGTCGATGCTTCGGAAACGCTCGATTTCAACCTGGGCAAGTTTTGCGCCTCAAGGTCGCAGACGTATCACGAGTTACATCATAGGCCGTATTCGGCGAAGAAGGAGTTGGAGGATGCTTTGAGGGAGGTGAGGAGGGAGGTGGAGGGGGTTGGAGAAGGGGATGGGGGGAATGAGAGAAGACGGAAGGATGAGTGGGAGCGGAGGATTGGGAGAGAGGCGGAGAGGTGCGTACAGGTGTTGGAGGAACGGAAGGTCACGACTAAGGTGAGTGCATGGGTTTTTCTGGGTTTAGGGGTGGGGTGGGCAAGGAGTCGCTGACTGAACTTCGTTTGCTACCGATAGCTTGCCAAGTCGATGCAGGACGAACTGGCAACGGCGACAAGACTCTTTGCTACGTCAGGCTAGGACGAGGAGTAGTTTTCTTGTCTGATTCACATACATGGATGAACGACGACGTGTGATATATAATAGTTTGGCGATGTACAGGATCGTCTTTTTGGGCTGACAAATCTTCTTCAGTGCGGTGCTTGGCGGAGGAGGCTAGTTGGAGATGTCTCTTGTCGTAGTTTTTATGCATCTATGTGCGATCAATGCCATTTGTGATCAACAATTTGGCTCAAAATCGAGCTGAAGTATTTCCGTTGCCTTCAGAATACTCGTCACTGCCAGATCCGGGGTAGAAATGCTGCGAGCCCGGCGGCGCAACGCTTGGCGACACGGCGCTCGCGCTCGCAAGTTGCCAGGTTCATTTTCGGAGGACGTCTGATTTTTTTGCCACTACAAATTTGAGCGGTGCGTTCATCCTGGATCAACGAAACAACGTGCTTCTGAGCATTAGGAGATCGGCGGAGCAGCAGCAAAGTCGTGGGACATCACGAGCCACTTTGATGTACTAAAATTGGGCCCGACTTGGCGCTGGCGTGGCAGCAGTCGGTAGCTGTCGCGTATTTCGGGTCTCATTTCAAGCCTCGACCCACTCTTGCATCAATCAGCAAGACACAGTCCGGTCGCACGGAGGCGACACGTCGACGCTTCTTGGCTGTTGGGGACGACAGCAGACTCAGGATCTCAAGCTCTCGCACGATGGCGCAGGTGGCCAGCTCGATTGATCTGCAGCAACTCGGACCCGGCTCAGCATTGACGACGACGACGACGACCATGGCCCGCTCCGACTCGTTAGCGATCGCTTCGAGCCCCAGCGCGGCGCCGGCGGTGGTCATGGGCGCGGGCGGGGGCGTGGCACACGGTCCGACCACGCACGGCCACCCCGCAGCGAGTCGTGATCGTGATAATTCCGGCGGGGACTTTGACTTTGTCCCGCCTGCTTCGCCGACACCGAGTGGTGGGTCGTGGATGAAGATCCGACGCAAGCTCAGTCGGAAACCGTCGGCCATCTCGACCGGGATGAATGGTGCGGCGCCGAATAGCAGCAGCATGCCCCAATCGCCCCAGTCGCCCCAGCAGCACCACGTCGTCGGCCTGGCCGGCGGCGCTCAGGGCCATTCTCAGGGCGGCAGCTCTCAGGGCAGCAGCCGCAGCAGCACGGGCCATGATCCCCACCCATTCGACTCGCCCAGCTCACCGTCGCACGCCTCGCTCGGCTCACACCACCAGCAGCATCATGCGATGTACTCCCCCTCGGCGCTTTCGATCGTCTCGGGCCCTACGACCCCGCTCAGGTCGGGCTCGCTCGGCCATTCGCAGCGTTCCGAAGACAGCGGCTACTTTGCTCATTCGACGCGCGCCGCCATCACCACCGCCACCGCAGCCGGTACGAGTTTGGGATCGGGTGCGGAGAACAGTCTGGGCACAGCCACCTACGCCAACTACGACACGGCCCCATTGAACGACATCTCGCCCGCATCGAGCAGCAAGAGTGCGAGCTTCAGGAACGACCACCCCAACTCGTCGTCGTCGTCGTCGCTGAACCGCCGCCCACCGATCGGCAAGGAGAATCTGCGCGGATTGAACCGGTCCAAGAATGGACTTTCGACCTCGGCCAAGCAAGCTGCTGCAGCCCAGTCACCCGTGCTGGCTTCCTCGTCCTCCCCGTCATCGCCGATGCCTTCGACTTCGGCCATCATCAGGGGCTCGGACGGCACTTCCGCTCGCTCGGCCAAATCCTCGCGCCCTTCCAAGTCCTCGCGATCCCACACGGTCACGACTTCTCCGCCCCAGAAAGCACCGCAGCGTGAAGCTTCTCCTGCTTCTGGCTCGTCGGCGGCACGCTTTCTGCGGCGCGTTGCTTCAGCCCCCAACGCCAAAGCCCTCTTCAATGGTTCGCTTTTCTCCTCCTCAAAATCCAACTACCTCTCGCCGATCACACCGGTACCACCACTTCCGACAGGTGTCATCCCCGTCGGCGACGTGCACGACTCGGGCGTGTCGCTGAGCACCGGGCTCGGTTCGAGTAACGGAGGCAAGCGATCAAAGTCGTCCCTCTCGGATGCGACAAAGTCGTCGTCCTCGGCCCGATCCTCTTCGAACGGCGGCGCAACAGCCCTTTCCAACAGCTTCCACGTCTCATCTCCCTCTCCATCCCCTACTCGATCACGTTCTTCGCCCGCGATCGCGACCTCGCCTTCCATGTCGTCATCGGCCCTCCTGGCCCCACCTTCACCCAGCCCTTCGATTTCGCCCGGCTCGCCCCGTGCCGTTTTCCGACGGACCTATTCGTCCTCTTCGATCCGCAACCGAAGTGCCGAGATCGGGCCTAGCAGTTTCCACAAGATCAAGCTGTTGGGTAAAGGCGACGTCGGCAAGGTGTACCTCGTCCGGGAGAAGAAGACGGACAAGCTGTTCGCGATGAAGGTCTTGAGCAAGAAGGAGATGATCAAGAGGAACAAGGTCAAGCGTGCGCTGGCCGAGCAGGTAAGGAAAGGTTTCTTTCAAGCGGTTTGGTGACCGAGAACTGACTCGAAGCCCTTTGCCGTACTCTCATAGGAAATCCTTGCTGGCTCGAATCACCCCTTTATCGTCACCCTCTACCATTCTTTCCAATCGGACGATTACCTCTATCTCTGTACGCAGTTTCGCAGAAGCCACGTTGAGTCCTCGCTCCGACGCTCATGCTTCGTTTGCTTCCTCAGGCATGGAGTACTGTTCAGGCGGAGAGTTCTTCCGCGCTTTGCAGACCCGCCCTGGCAAGTGCCTCGCCGAGGGTGACGCCAAGTTCTATGCCGCCGAGGTCGTCGCCGCTCTCGAATACCTACATCTGATGGGCTTCATCTACCGGGATCTCAAGCCCGAAAGTACGTTCTACGACCTGCGCCTTCTTTGAGGCTTCGTCTGCTGATTCTTCTTTTCTTGCAGACATTCTGCTGCACTCGAGCGGTCACATCATGTTGTCCGACTTTGACCTGTCCAAGCAATCCGATGTTGGAAGTGTCACCCCAGCTGGGATCCGACATACTCAAAATGGTGCTCCCTTGATCGACACCAAAGCCTGCGTCGCCGATTTTAGGACCAACTCGTGAGTCGCCAGAGGGACTCTTTACCGACCAGGAAGTGTGCTGATCTGGTGGAACGCTTCCTGGGGGCGCACAGTTTCGTGGGAACAGAGGAGTAGTGAGGCACACAAACGGTCTGCTTGTCTTGACGAGAGTCGGGCATTAACTGTTGTCGCCGCTGTTTCACAGCATCGCCCCCGAAGTCATCAAAGGGTGTGGTCATTCCATGGCCGTCGACTGGTGGTGCCTCTCCGTTCTCTCTTACGAAATGGTGAGTGGCAAACGTCAGCCGCCGGATCAGAATGTGCAAGGGATCAGGGGCTGATCCCCGTGCTCCAGTTGTTCGGCTACACGCCCTTCAAAGGCACGAACCGCCACGCGACCTTTTCCAACATCCTTCGCAACGAGGTCGTCTTCCCCGATAGCCCCGCCACGACGACGCACTGCCGAAGCTTCATCAAGAAGGGCCTGCTCAAAGACGAACACAAGCGTTTGGGCAGTCAGAGTGGAGCGAGCGAGGTCAAGCAGGCGAAGTGGTTTGCTTCGATCAACTGGGGTCTCTTGAGGCATCAGAAGCCGCCCATCATCCCGATCGTCTCGTGAGTCTACTCTCGGTAGACGCCTGTTTTCCCTCTACCGCATGTTGATCGATGTATGGTTGCTTCTTGTGCACAGCAACGGCCACGACGCCATCAACTTCCGGCAGATGCGGGATTCCAAGTCGCTCGATCTCGAGGGCCAGGGCCAAGCTTGGCTTCCTTGGCCCGAGTCAGCTTCAGAAGGCTTTTCTCCGAGCGGTACGGTCACGCCTTTGGTCGAGGAGGTCCCGGGGCATTAGTTCTTACCCTGCCTTGTCACACGAGCTGCCTCAGCTTCTCGGCATCTGTCTCATCTTCAAAGTTCTGGCATCTTGTTTTCGCTCTCTCTTCTCATTACACTTCCTTAACGAGCATATCGCAACACGCATCTACTCACTCTTAGTTCATCTATCCCGCTCGCATACATCATTCGTTCATTCTCGCCTTCTCCTGTAGAGCCCTCGCAGGATGTGCACCGTCAAGGTTCTTCGTCTTACCTTGACAGCCTCCCTGCTTTTCTTATTCGTTTCGCAGCCTTTCTGTTCCCCTTTCGTCACTTGTTGGGTACCAAACTATTTCCACTTTTTCTTTGTTCTTTGCAATCACGATATTCTTGCCGTTCTCGTCACTCCTCTGTCGCAATTGGGGAGCTCGCCTCCACCGGCGCGGGAGGACGACAGCCCGGTTGCCGCGCTCTCCTGCGCTTGCCGATCAAGTTGAGCCCCTCATGGTAACGTCTCCGCGGCTCTTCACTCTGATCCCTCATCCGCTACTCCCTATGCCCTTCACCATTCGCTCAGACGACAGGATGTTGACAGGCCAAGACGTGCTCAAGCATGCGCAGGCCGATGATTTGTGGATGATCATTAATGGCAAAGGCAAGTCTCGCGTGGCCCGGCCGTGTCGCCCGCTGACGGGGAGTGCTGACGTACATGTAGTCTTGCTTGCCAACAGTGTACGACTTGACCGAATTTGCTCCCAATCATCCTGGTACGCTCAACGATGCTTTGACCAGTCCACAAGACTTTACGTGGTCATTCCACACCGGTCATTCGTGTCGCTGCCCCGCGTGCCAATGGCCTCGGCCGATCGGGCGAGCGCTTCAAGACTCGCACGTGACGCGGCCCCATGAGCGATTGGCGAACTTTCTGACTTGGTTTTCGGGGAATGTGTGCAGGTGGAATGCGCATCTTGCTCAAGTACGCGGGGAAGGATGCGACGGAAGAATATGTCAGTCCACCACGACCCTTACTATACCTCCTGGAGTCGTTTGAAAGATTTGCTCAACCACTCGGACCGACTCTGTGATTCGCCACGCAGGAACCGATCCATCCACCGGGTAAGCTAATGTAGAAGCGGGAGGTGAAATGCAACTGGCTCCAGGACATATCTCTCATGCTTCATTCATTGGTTCCCCAGGTACGATCGAGGACACACTCTCCCCTGACAAGCACCTCGGTCCCGTGGACATGTCGACGGTCGAAGAAGTTCTTGTTCAGATCGCCGCTGCGTTCGATCCGACAAAGCAATTGATGTCATTGGGGGAGTGTCTCAATCTCTTTGATATTGAGGTGAGTAAATCAGTTAGGTCGTGTTTGGCTCTGAGCGGCTTTTGACTGCGGTCTGAGTCTTCGGTTGGGACCTTCGGCACAGCGAGCCGCCGAGGCCAAGTTGAAGGCGAAAGCGTTCGGTGAGAACAAGTCGCTTCTCAATTCTCGTGGCATCGGATATTTTATTCTGACCGGCTTGTTACAGCGTACTATGCCAGTGCCGCGGATGACGAGCGGACCAAAGTCTGGAACCATGAAGCTTTCAGTGCGTTTATCCGGACCGTCAAATTCGGCCCATAAACAGCCCACTTACGCGTGTTCCTTCCCTGCCCTTGCTCAACAGCTCAAATCAGGATGCGACCCAGAACCTTACGCAACGTGACTGACATCGACCCAACCACAACCATGCTCGGCCACCCCATCTCCTTACCCATTTTCATCGCCCCAGCCGCCATGGGTCGCCTCGCGCATCCCGAAGGCGAACGGTTGCTTGTCAAAGTCGCGGGTATCTACAAGATCCCTTATATGGTCTCTGCGAACGCGTCCGTTTCGTTCGAAGAGATTGCTAGCCTCAAGGTGCCGGGCCAGTTGTTGATTTACCAGGTGCGTCATTTTGCCACACTGCGAGCGCCATTGAAGCAGGCGAGAAATTGTTCTCGAGATCGGTCTGCAAACTTCCCGCACGACTAACCTTGGCCCCGCTTCCGAATTCTTTCTGCCTTCAGTTATACGTTCACAAAGATCGTCAACGTACCGAAGAGACACTACGCAAAGTCGTCGCAGCAGGCTACTCCGCCATCTGTCTGACCGTCGACACCCCAGTGCCAGGCAAACGCGAGCGGGACGAACGAGCGATCCTCGATGCCGAATCCGCCGCCGATGCCGCTTCCTCCAAACAAGGTGTCGCACCATTCTCACCCAACAAGGGTCCTTCGACGGGGCTCGGGCAGATCCTGACGAGTACTTTTGATGCCGATTTGGTTTGGCCCGATTTAGCATGGATCAAGCGCGTCACAGGGGGTTTAGCCCTGATTGTCAAAGGGATTCAATCGGCCGAAGATGCAGCGCTGTGCGTCCAACATGGTGTCGATGCGATTTACCTCAGTAATCACGGTGGAAGACAATTGGAAGGTTCTCCTGCGGGGGTTGAGACTTTGTTGGAGATCAGGGCGCATGAACCGCACGTTTTGGACCAGTGCGAGGTGTATTTGGATGGTGGGGTTAAGCGAGGGACCGATGTATTGAAGGCTTTGGCGTTGGGGGCCAAGGCGTGTGGGGTCGGACGACCTTGTGAGCTTCTCCCAACCGTTGGAACGACTTTGGGCGGCAGCTGATCCTAGAGGTCTGCACAACCCAGTCCTCTTCTCCCTCGCCTTCGGCGAATTGGGCGTCGAAAAAGTCGTCACCATCTTGCGCGACGAGATCATCTTGAACATGCGCCTCTTGGGTGCGATCAGAATCGACGAGATCATTCCTTCCATGGTCAACGCAAGGGCATTGGAAATGGACGTGATCCCCAAGGAGGAATATGCGTCTCCCTCGGGGATGGCCTCCTCAACCGAACTCGGTTTCGTCGCGAGTGCGAAGGGTTTGCTTCAGAGTGTGGTATCGAAAGCTAGGTTGTAGACTCCTCCAGCTTGGCGTCAACGCAGCCATTCCCATGTATCTCTCTAGCAAAGCAATGTCAGGGAAGAGAGAGAGAGAATACAACGGCCCGCCCTACGCGCAAATAGCGCACGAAGGGATAGGGGCTTTCAGCTTTAGATTTGTCAGGTGGTGGGGAAAAAGACCCAGAGGAAGGCACAAGAAAAGAGGAGAGCAATCTTTTTCCGACAACTAGATCACGAGGGAAAGGGAAAAGGGAAAGGGGGGTTATGACAAAGTGAACGCAGTGTGATCAGGATGAGAATTCCTTTTTGGTCATGACGATGTGTATTTAGGCGTTCATGTAGGTCGACGCGTCGATCGTTTCGGGCAGCTCGCTGATCTCGACCTCGAACCTCGATTGGATCGCCTTGAGCACTTCCTCGTTGTCGTCGTTTGAGACAAAGGTGATGGCGAGACCTTTGGTTCCGAAACGACCGGCACGTCCGACTCGGTGGAGGTACGAGTCGGCTTCTCCGGGGGTGTCGTAGTTGATGACGACTGTGCGTCACTCGTATTTACCACGGTCAGTACTCTGGTATCGTTAATGACTCTATGACTGCCGAAATGTACGCACTGTTGACTCGCTCGACATCGATACCTCGACCAAAGACATCAGTGGCGACGAGGACACGCTTCTCGAACGCCTTGAACTGCTGGTAGAGCTTGATGCGCTCCTCTTGCTTCAAGCCCGAGTGGATCGCGATTGAAGGGAAGTTACACTCGCGCAACAATCGGTCGAGCTCGATCGCACGCGAGACGGACTTGACGAAGATGCAGACCTGCGCGGTTGCCACGTGGATCAGTTATCGATAGGCAGCCCGTCTTCCCGGGCCGAAAGGGCAACGTACCTGATTGAACTCGAGCGAGTCAAGCAAGTCGTTGAGCTTGCGGTTCTTGGCCGACTCCTCAAGTCGGACGTAGTGTTGTTGAAGACCGTGGAGCGTGAGCTTCTTCTCGTCGTCGACGTAGATCTCCAGGGGCTGTTGATGTGCGCGCGTTGAGGAAGAGGCTCGACCATGAGTTGGTGTGTTCAACATCAGCGGAGGAAGAATGACACCCAACTTACGCTCTGCATGAACTTCTTGCACGTCGGTCGGATATCCTTGCTGAGCGTGGCGGAGAACATCATCACCTGCTTGTGGTGAGGGGTCGTCTTGAAGATCTCTTGAACATCTCGTCGCATATCTGTTTCGGGTCGGAAGGCGGAAGGGGAAGGGGAAGGGGAAGGGGAAGGGGAAGGGGAAGGGGAAGGGGAAGGGGAAGGGGAAGGGGAAGGGGAAGGGGGAGGGAAGGGCAAGGGGAAGGGAAGGGGCGAACGAATACCAAGATCGTGGCATCGAGCGTACAGTGGACGAAAACGCGTTTGTGAACGCAGCCATGAATCGGACACGATCGACACGGAGGAACGCAATCGGCATCGGCATCGGCATCGGAACAAGCGCGGGAAAGGGAGAAGGGGTCGAAAGAGGGAGGGAGGAAAAAAGAAGAATGAGGAGATGGGCGGTAAGTGACTCGGTCTCGCTCGGCTCGGATGGTTCTGTATGTTCGCCACTGGACACGGGTGCCGGGGACGGCTTGCATCTTCCATCCACGTTAGTGAACTTTTCCGGGGGCGCCTCTTTCTCTCTGCGTCATTGTCGAGACCGATGATGGCGAGATGTAGGTGTGGCGTAAGGCGGGTTGCGCTCTGTATCGTTGAAAGCTGGAAATCTTTGCAATCCGTCGAGTCGGGATTTCGAAGGCGAACGTCGGAGCCCTCAAGAGGTCGGTCGAATGATGGTCAAATCACGCGAGGATCCGTCTTGATCGGCCGTTCGATCACGCGTCGGTCCGTCATCCTCTTTTTGTGCGGTCCACGTCGTCGCGGTACAGTGGGCTTTGCCGGTTTGGCCGAGAGGGCGGACGATATCGATGGATGAGGCGCGCCCGCAGAGAGAGAGAGGCAGAAGCACCACGCCGACGAGCCACTGAGTGCTTTGGATGCGCACCCTCCCCAACACCCGGACTCCGAAATTGGACTTCCAGGTATCTCCGCTCGACTCGCTCCATCGATCAGCGAGGTGCTTGGCAGCATCGCCTTGAGGTGCGCTCCCGTAGCACAGGGCGGCGATCGTGCATGCGCGCGTGTATGGACGAACGGTGGGATCCGAGGGAGGGGAATCGTCAAAAAAACTGACCAACAGCTTCCAACATCTTGTCGCACTCGTCGAGCACAAAGTGCCTGACGCTGGCGCACTTCAAGCTCTTGTCGCGCACGAGCGCGTTGATACGCCCGGGGGTGCCGACGACGATGTGGGGACACTTTTCCTTGTTCTTGAGCAGCTCCGAGTCGACCTTGGGGTTCGTTCCGCCGTAAAAGACGCCGGTGCGCACGTCGGGCATGTACTTTGAGAAGCGAGCGTACTCGTTCTTGATCTGGTAAGCGAGTTCTCGGGTGTGGCACAGCACGATGACGGACACCTCGCCGGCGACGGGCTCAATCTGTTGAAGAGTGGCCGACACGAACACGGCGGTTTTACCTGGGGTATGCGGGTGTGGTGGGTGTCAGTGATGGAGCCCGGTGGTGGTGTGGTCAGGCAGGGGGACAAAGACGCACCCATTCCGGACTTTGCCTGACAGAGCACGTCCATGCCGAGGATGGCTTGGGGAATGCATTCCTGTTGGACTGTGGCGGTAAATGACGCGTGATAGGTACAAGAGTCAGCATTGCGTGCGTAGTGTCCCCGTGCACGTGGGCCAAGGGCGAGGAGCCGAGGGTGTGACGGGCAACGGGCAATGGGCGGCGCGGGCGGAGGACATACCTTCGGAGGGGTGCTCGAAACCGAGATCCGAGATGGCACGCAGCAGTTCCGGCTTGAGCAAGAAGTCACGGAAGCCGGTCGAGTGCACGCCGACGTAGGAACCTTTTTGGTCCTTGGTCTCTGCAGCCGAGTCGGTCACGCTCGCCGCAACGGGGGCCTCGATCGGGTCTTCCTCGTAGTCTGGGAGAGCATACAACCGCCGTGATGAGCATCCACAGGTCACGCCCAGCAGATTGGATGCCATGAACGTACCAATCAAGTCCTCGGTAGGGTTGGACCTGCGGTGGGGTGGGGAAAGGGGAGGGTTGTGGTGTGGTGTGCGGTGCGACCAAGTCAGGAACGAGAACGACAGCGATCGACGGCCCAACTCGAGTCGCCACACGGCCGAGCGTAGATGGTGGAAGGTAGTATCGACAGCTCACATGGTGGTATAGGTGTATGCGGTGGTGTGGGGTGGGGACGGTGACTAGGGGTGGACGGGAGGGTGAGCGGAGCGGAGGAGAGGAGAGCGAGGTGGTGGGACAGAATGAGGATTAGAATTTGAAGTTCAGCTAGCCTACAAAAAGCGACATCCCTAATCGAGCGCTGGACCACATTCTTGAGGCAATCGCCTCTGACCTCACGAAGACTTACACCTGTTCCCCCTTGCCCCAGGCCATCCATCACCCCTTCCTTCCCCCCCCCCCTTCTCCTCTTTTCCTATAGCCTACGCTCCTCCTTTGGGTAGATGCACTCTATCCCTCCCTTCCACCTTGACTCTCACTGTCTCCTCCTCCGGGTCGTCGCCCACGCTTTTTCGCGATCACCCCATATCCTTGCTGTGCCTTTAATCAGTTCATGATGCCAGCTCTGCAGTCCTTTCGCCCTTAGGAGTTCTGGAATCACCTCCATGGCTAATGTCGGTGCCGGAGTGAAGCTCACTCCATACCACCATCCATGTTGCGGTACGTATTTTGCGCGAATCGGACTAATTTCTCCCGTTCCCCTTCGCCCACGTCGTCGGCTGTAGCCTTGATAAAACCGATGGTGGTTATTTTCAGGTTTGAATGGGGTTGGACTCGGATTCTCACCGAGTTTTGGCATGTGAGAAAAACGTGCTCCTTCCACTAGGTTCTTCTGGCGAGCGTGAAAAAATCATTGTGTCGTCCATAACAGACACCATTGTGAGGTTTACTTCTGCCTTATCGCCCTCGTGATGTATGTAACCTTTTCTGGCGTTCCCTGACTTCTGAATGAGCGGTGTTGCATGGTTTTCTTCCTTGGCTTTCTTGTCCTGCTCCGCCTTGCTTAGGTAGTAGGCCCCCATTGCCATGCTGAGTGCAAATCTTAGGGGGTTCGGCGGATCTCCTTGCTTCATTTGTCCGTCGGCAGGCAATGGTTCCGTTGGCCCCTAAGGGGTCTTGACTAAAAATCGGACTTGTGCTAGGCGGGCGCGATGAAGCTTCCACTGCCTTGGGCAGCCCGAAGAAGTCGTAAGGATCGTATCCCGCTTTCGCTGACAGTAAATCGAAGCCCTTCTTTTGATCTCGTACAAGGGCGTAGATAGTTTCCTCGTGGCGGTATACCCATGCTTGTACTTGTGAGAGTTAACTTGTGAGATCGCGTTGCTGAGTCCCGCTTTGTATTGCGGTCTGGGTCTCTGGAATGTGGTGACGCCTCATTGCATACATCGATGCGAGTCTCCTATCTAGAAGTCGGGGAAGCTACTAGTGTTCTTCCTCCGCTTGCATCAGCCCGTCAAGATAGTTATTCTTGAGTGCATGCGTTAACTGGTGCAGCTGTTTCCAGTCGCCCAAGACTCGGCGGTACTGTGCTGACCCTAGCCATTTTTTTACTGGCCCTTTTGATCCCAATGGCAGTAGATCTTTCTGGCAGTAGTGTTGATCCGCTCCATCCCTGGTGATCTGAAATTTTCCTCCCATTTGGAGGTAGGTATGGTCGAAGGATTTCGTTCGTCCTTAGGCTGGTGGAGATTGTGGCTCTGAAAGGGGGTTTAACCGCATCTCCTTTCTTTGCTAGTCGGACCCGCCTGGGGCTTGCATTGTTCACCTGCTCATCCGGTGGTTTACATCCTTCGAAGGCGATGCGAAATACTATCGGCTTACGGTCTGAGCCAGTTGGAGTTTCTCCCCCAATCGTTTCGATATCGATATTCCCAGTTGCGACCGAACTGGCTGCGCGATCCAGGATCGCTTTTGTTTCATGCGCCATCGATTGGCGTGTCCGAGGTTCCCATGCATCTCATGGGCAGCTTTCCCAGGATCGCTCGAGTGTCAAAAGTGCACCGTCCTCCAAGCTTGTTAGATCGAATCGCGGTCATTTTGGGATACATAATATCGAAACACGCGGGTTTTAACTCCCGGTACATGTTGTGTTTGTCCCTGAGGCCCATCGTGGACGGTATAAGCGGGTGCAGCGTGCGAAGCCTCGTCCAAGCGAGCAGCAAGCGACGCTGCAGGGCGTCCATAGCATGGGCGGCTTACTCCAGTCGTCATTCGGACGAACAAGTTGCCTTGTCCATCGTTTTGGGCCGCGAGGTCGAATTCCGTTTCAATGAGCCCCAGCGGTTGAGACCACGGCCCAGACGACGGTGCGGAGGACATCAAGACAGAGTCGACGTCGGCGGACCGCAGTCCGTTTGTAGAAGCGAGTAACGGGTCTTTCTTCAGCTGTGAAATATGAAAAGGTTCCTTGAAACATCAGTGATTGGGGTTGTACCCGGGCCATGTGGACCACATCGCTGCCGCAGCTCGATGCTTCGGGTCATGTGGGGTGGGGTTGAGCTGAGCTGACCTGCCCGCGGACGACTGGCGCGACAGTTTGGACCGACACGGTGCGAGCGCAAGCTCAAGCTCAGACTCAAGTCCGTGATGTCCGAGTAGGCTGGCAGGGCGGTGTCGATCCTGGACGCCTTTACAGGAATTCCTGTTCTTCGATGGTCCGAGCTCATTCTTCCCTTTCAAAATGTTGACTACTAGGCATCATGCGTGAGAATACAAACCCCTTGTACCCCCTGTGGCACTGCAGTGCTGGCCGGAACGGCGCTATAGACTGCACAGTGCAGGACTTGATTTCCGAGATGTGGAGGTCAGTTTGCGCGGGGAATACGGACGAGTCGGCGACCCTTTCGACGCGCGGCAGCGGCGCGGCCGGACGCTTCGGGCGAAATTGTCCCACCAAGTCAGTGTTAGTCTTCGTGATCTGATCGGCGTCGCACCTTTTAGACTCGTGACTTGAGCTTCCATCCCCGTTTGCGCGTGCACCCACCTGTTTTGACTGCGATCGGCCACGTTCCGGAGACTTCAAACAACAGTAACCTACCCTGTCTACCCCTTGCTTGGCCTCAAGACTACATCCTACCTCGTTTCAGCCTCGAATGATGCAAGCAAGCACGCCATCAGCCGGCCCAGCTGCACCGTCCCCGTCTACTGAGCAACGGAGCGACGACACTGCACAAAATTCCGCTCCGACCATGGTCCCCACGACCGCCGTGACGACCAAGGAGAACAATGGTCAGGATCAGGACTCCAATACGTCGACCGCGATCGACGAGCCAAAAACCGAAGTCGGCGGAGCTCCAGTCATGCGCTCCCTCTCGGCGCACCCCCTATTGTCGCCTCGCGCCAGAGGGCTCAAAATCAGGATCATGCGCTTTACACCGAGTTGGTTCTCTGTAACCATGGTCAGTCAATAAATATGAACATTCCACTCTGTGATATGGTCTGACGATGTGCCGAATCCGCATCGTCGCCTCCCTTCCCTCCCAGGGTACGGGCATCGTCAATACTCTGCTCTTCGACCTACCATGGGACGAGACCCATGCCGCATTCCGAGCGATCGGTGCCGCCTTCCTTGCGTTGGATATCATCCTCTGGGTCTTCTTTGCGTTCCTCACCGTCGCGCGCTACATCATGTACCCGAGGTTCTTCACCGCCATGGTCACCCACGAAACCCATTCGCTCTTTCTCGGCACAATTCCCATGGGGCTCGTCACGATCGCAAGTGGGATCGCTAGGACAGGGTCCGAGTATGGGATTGCGCATTCGCTCAACATTGGCATCGTTTTATGGTGGATTGCGAATGGTCAGTGAAAAATAGCCGTATGGTCCTGAGCAATCAACTCACCCATTCTCCCGTTCCTCTCGCAGTTATGAGCGTTGCTACGGCCTTTGGTGTACCATGCAAGTCCTACTCAACTTCACACACTCAACAGAGCGATAAAACTGATGCGTTGTATTCCAATACCACAGGGGTCATGTTCACGAAGCAAAGGCACGCAACAGAGACCTTGACCGCCGCATGGCTACTGCCCGTTGTGCCGACAATTACCCAAGGTGCCGTGGGCTCGTCGCTGTGCAGCCTCCTCTTGGAAGACAACCGTCTCGACTATGCCTTCACAATATGGATCATCTCGTACATCATGACCGGGATTGGAACGCTCTTGGCGATGGGATTGCTGGTCTTGTACTTGCAGCGCTTGGTGCTGCATCGGCTGCCGCCGAGGGAGGTCATCATTTCGACCTTCTTGCCGCTGGGACCTTGTGGACAAGCGGGGTTCGCTCTGATTGAGTTGGTAAGCTCCATTATTACGGTGCCTTTTCCATACATATCTGGCCACTGACTCTTGGTCACGCCTTCCTTCAGGGTCGAGATGCGGTCGACCTGCTCCCTAGAATAGCGAGCATGTACCCGGATCGGGAGGGACTACAACAGCTCGCGCTGCTGGGAGCGCCGCTGCTCGGTGCCGGGCTGTTGACGGCGCTCGTCTTGTGGGGGTGAGTCTCAACTCACACAAAAGAACAAATCCTAGAGTCTCTCTCCGGAACTGACATGATTTGATCTGTTTTGTTTCTGATGCAGTCTTGGCATTTGGTGGACGTTCAATGCTTTTACCAGCGTCGGCATCGATTTGTTCAAGCGACGGATAGCATTCAACATGGGCTTCTGGTGGGTAAACAATTACTAACGCAGGGGATTCCAGAGTGTTTTACTGATGTTGAATCGTGTTGCGCAGGGGTTTGACTTTCCCACTGGGTTCGATGACGCTGGCGACCTTTTCATTGGCGAGGCTCTTTGACTCGGGTTTCTTCTCGTGAGTCTCGGGTCAGCAAGTCGCATGAGCAATGACTGACCCCAAAATATAACATTCGGAATAAATAAAGTGTGCTCTCGGCCATCATGACCTTTGCGGTCACATGCTTGTAAGCCGACCTTGCCTTAGCTCGCTTTTCGGAGTGGACCCTTTCCGAAGGTCGTCCTCCTGTTTCTCCCGAGCCTCCCTCGAGAAACGTTCCCAGTTTGACCCTAATCGATCCGAACACTCGGAGGCTACGGGCCGAAACAATTGCCGAAGAGGTACCTAGGCAATCGCTGACTTACTATTTTGGAACTTGCCTTCACTGTGCACGCAGCTGGACATCCGTCTTTATTCCTACCTTGTTCGGGGCCGTTCGGGGCACGCTGTTCAATGCCCCTTGCTTGACGACTTTGCCATCCGAGATGTTGGAGAAATATGCGGCTAGGAAATTACGGCCAGCTGAGTGTAGTAAAGTGTGATGAAAATGTGGAAGGATCATTGTTGTAATACTATTAATGATCACGACCATGTCCGGCTCGGCCGTACACACCTCGGTATTGAGTCAAAGCAATTGCTCGACGGCCTAAATTGGAGTCGCGGTAGGTACATAATTCGGCCGCGGCTTCGGCTGATGCCGGCCCAACTGTCGGCGGTCGGCGGTCGGCGGTCGACGAGGGGTCGCCCGTCAATCAATCAATCCGGACCCTGCTTGCTCTTCTACAACCAAGTACCGACCGATTCCCGTGGTTGACCTTCTCCAAAACATGAAGGAACACGAGGCGTTCGATGACCCAGAAAAGGCCTTGTCCTCACCCTCGTCCTCACCTTCACCACGACCTCTCATAGGTGCCCCCCCACAAATATTCTCAACGCCCACAGCGACGGCTGCAACCGGCACCGGCGGAGGCGGCGGCGCCACAAGGACGGCTGCTGCCCCGGCCGCGCGCTTCACGTCATTGACGGGCTGGATATCGCGCGCTTCACGACACGAACCACCACGGATCACGATCACTGATCAAGAATGGGATCAGAGGTATGTGTCTGGAGAACATACGTCTTGTGTATGGCCATGTCTCTCTACGGGGCCATGGGTCGACGTAGACGCAGCTGACGCCCGAGCTGTCCCCTAACTCCCATCCCGAACTTGCGCCGTTTCGTCCGCCTCTCCGTTCTCTTCGTGTCGGGTTCTTCGTAACATCGCAGACCCGAGAACCCCCGCAACTGGACCCAATCCCGAAAGATCAAAAACACCGTCATCATCTCCCTCACCGGATTCCTCGCCACCTTCGCCTCTTCAATTCTCGTCGCCTCCTCCTCGATCCTTCGCGAGCAATTCGGCAAGTCCCGCGAGGTCGTCACCCTGACTACCTCCATCTACGTCGCCGGTTTGGGATGCGGTCCTTTCCTCTTTGCTCCCATTTCTGAGTTGTACGGTCGACAAATCGCGTTTAGCTCGTCCATGATTTTGTTCACGATCTTCAACCTCGTCCTTTGCTTCGCACCGAGCTTTTCGTCGATTCTCGTGTTGAGGCTTCTAACTGGCATCTTTGGATCGTCCGGTCCTTCGTTGGGTGTGGCGACACTGTCGGATCTGTTCGCGCCTAAAGGAAGGGGGAAGCCGCTGTCCTAGTCAGTACTGCCTCCTGATGTCTAGTTTCGTTCCGATAACTCTGATGGCTGAAGATTCTGACCTTTTCAACAGCTACGCTCTCGGACCCATGGCCGGTCCCACGTTGGGAGGTGTGGTGGGCAGTTATTTGGTTCTCGTCGATGTAACTTGTATCCGACATTTGGGCTGGTTTTGACATGGACGCCAACGCTCACACATATTCGATCGCCGGGACAGTGGAGGTGGTGCTTCCGGTTGCTCGCCATTCTTGTCGGAATCAACACACTCGCCATCATCTTCGTGATGGACGAGACGTATGCGCCGTAAGTTCAACTTTATCCTGGATTGCATTCGTTCTCCATCGATTGCACCTAATCTAGCCCGTCCCTCTTTCTCCGCTTCTTGCCCCCGCTAGCGTCCTTCGCAAAACGCTCGAAGAAGAAGATGGGATTGCCATCTCTCGTTCCGCTCGTCTAAGACAACTTCTCCGACCCAAACCCGAAGCCAAAGCCATCATGATCCGCATCTTCACCCGACCGCCGCGGATGCTTCTCAACCCAGCCTGCGGCCTATTCGTCGTCTACTACGCATACGTCTACTCCATCATTTACGTCTTCCTCGTTTCCCTACCTCTACTTTACGCCCGCCATAACCCACCCGAGGCCCTGTTCACGTACAATTGGAAGCCGACTGTTACTGGGTTGAGTTACTTTGGGTTGGGATCTGGGTACTTCGCGTCCGCATTCACGGCGGCGAGTTTGCAGGATCGCATTTACGGGTACTGCTCGAGACGGTACAAGAATGATGGACAGCCCGAATATAGGCTTTGTATTACGCAGGTGAGTGATGATACATCAGATACGTTTGCCTTCAGAGCTGACTTTGTGAACTCATTCGACCAAAGGTTGGAATGATCATCTTCCCCGTTGGACTGCTGATCTGGGGATGGACCTCCCAAGCCCAAACGCATTGGATAGGGCCCATCATCGGCAGCTTTATCGTCGCTTACGGCCTAATGATGTGTTTCAAGTACGTTTTCTCGATCTCTACTTCGTGTGAGGGGGTTCATGGGCTGATATCGCAGGATCTTCCTCCGTTTTCTCGCAGTTCGATCCAAAATTGGATCGTCGATGCTTTCGTGAGTACAGCGGTATTCACCCTCGTTACTTCCAAAACACCAATGACTAATGCATCACAATCCTCCATAACATAGTCACCTTACAGCGCCGCTGCCATGGCCGCAGCGACGATCGTACGCTCTATCAGTGGTGCGATCCTGCCCATCTTCAGTGACTCGCTCTTCATCAGCCTCGGCTACGGATGGGGTGGGACGTTGCTCGCTTTGGTTTCACTCGTTAGTGTCTAATAGACATGAGATTTCTGTTTGTCAACAACGACTGATCGGATTGTTCGATCATTCCCTTACAGCCCGCTGTGCCTGCTCCTTTCGTTCTGTTCATGTACGGTCAGCAACTTAGGGAACGCTACAAGTTCCAGCCTTGAACGAGCGATGGAGATGATACGCGATAAGAGTTTACTTATTTCAAGGAAATGTCGTTGTACTTGTGTGTGTGTAATGGAAATGTTCGCCTTGTTACAACCCTTTTAATCGATCCGCACCGCACCGTACCGCACGAAAGGACTGGAGGCTGCCCAGAGGTTTGTCAGGAAAACTTAACGAGCGAGCGAACTGCTCGGTTCCCCACCGTCAGCAGCAAGACACCGAGATGGAGGTAAGATCGCCGCACGCAGGCGTGAGAATCGGTGTGATGCTGTCAAAGGGGCACCAACGCGTCCCAATCGGCCCAACAGGATCCGAGCCAAAAACACGTATGCGGATGGATGTGAGGGCATACCACCCGGTCCAGCGCGACCCGGGGCCAAGCACGCACGCGGACGTGGAGGGCACTCGGCCAGGGCACAGGGCCCGCAGGCGAATTCGCTCATGAACCCGACCCCCCCCCCCCCCCCCCTGAAACGAGCAAAGCCGCTGGGCTTGCAGCACATGATAGCTTGAATCCGGCAGCGAAGCTGAGGTCGGACTCAAGGCAAGGTCGAGAGCGAAACTGAGATCCAAGTTGCCGCCGAGGTCCTCGGAGGAGCCGGATGGCGCGGGCGAGACTTGTTGGCAAGCGGAAATTGCTGATACAGGTATTCGGATCCATGAGGTAGGTAGCATAGTCCATCACCGCATCGTTGCCGCTAGCTACGACTAGCGGTGAAGCATCAAGTGTTTACAGAGCGAACGGCTGCCTTTTGCTGAGTTCGCTCATCGGTTCTTGCAACCAATTTCAAGTGGCTGAGGGATCGAAGAACGGGCGGGGTGGTGGTACAGAAATGTCGAAGGTGTTGGTACAGAGGTCGTACTTAGCGAGGTCAAAGGAACCCTTGGCTTTGCTCCCCTTCGGCGTCGCTTCCTCCAGGGCTCTGATACGCGTCGCGGCGTCGAGAGTCTTTCGCTGGGTGTGAGCACACGACAGCGCCCATGATGTCTCATGCTCAGCCGCGCCGTGGCGGACTGGCATAAACTGGCAGCGACCCGCGCCATGATTCCTTGATCGAAGGGCCCGAAGACGGAACAGTCCCCGGTCTTGAAGCTCGTCCACCACAACGCCCGGATCGCTTGGTCATACTTGCGCATTATGAACCAGTTCGTGCCGAACGCAGCACTAAGCATCCCGCGCGGCATGTCATTCCTGATTGAGGAGCGTCCTTGACGAGAACCTCCTGCATATCCGTCTCGAACGGCGCTGACGAGTTGCATCGGGGCGAGTTGCTAGCCGCCGCTGGGCCAGTGCTAGGCTGTCCCGTCGTCTCGTCCGAGTGCGAAGTACTCCTCACTTGTCGAGGCAGTAGTACGAAAAGAAAAGATTTCGCGAGTGTAGGCATCCAATTATTTTACTATAGTGATAACTCAATTTCGAATCCAATTTTATCCGGCAAAACATAAAATACAATTTAAACAGTGAGCACGACTGCTGTTCGAGCGAAACGAATAAGGATCGCTTCTGGGAACTCGGAGGGGGCGGCCCACCCGTGCCCACGAGCGGACCGCCACGCAGACCGCCCACGCAGACAGCCAAGCCCTCCGCTGGGCAGCGTCATCGAGATCCCTGCAGGCTGTTGTCAATTTATACTTGCCCGTTTGCCCCTCGGTCTCCCGCTCCTACACCCTGGCGCTCGCTACATCACTACACCACACCACTCACTTTCTGTGCGACCAGAACGGCGTCAACTCTGGTACGTGTCGTTTCTGGTGCTCGGGCTCTCTCCGCCTCGGCCTCGCAATCTGAGCCCGCCTGCCCGCGTGCCCGTCTGCCCGTCTGCCCGTCTGCCCGTCTGCAGGCTGCAGCTGCTGTGGTGGGGCAGCATCAGTTAGTTCAAGTGAGCGCGCGACCGTGGCCGACCGTTCTTCACAGCCGTGCGAGACATGGCCCGAACTTCCCTCCGACACCCTCCGACACAACCGGGGACAATGTACCGAACCTGACCCAACCTTGGTTCCTGTTCGCAGATCCGCTCCCTCTCTCCCCACCCCCCTCTCTCCCCACCATGTCGCCGTCGTACCTGCTCCCCCTCTGCCAAGATGCCGGAGATGTACCCGAAATGCACCACCAAGCCCTGGCCGAACTCGAGCAACAGTTCGACCTCCCGACCGACAAACTCCAGGCGATCGTCAAGCAGATGCTGTGGGAGTTTGAACAGGGTCTGACCCAGTTCGCGACCGCCGAGAACAAGGATACGTTCATGTGCGTTCCGGACAGCACGAGAGAGGGCCGATCATCTTTGAATTGGCTCCTCACTCTTTCCGAGCAGTTCTTCCGGAACACGCTTAGAGGTAAAGAAAGCTGACAACCCCGCGCGCTGTGCCACAGGCCCATGATCCCGTCCTACATCCAATCGATCCCCTCGGGCAAAGAGCAAGGCACTTTCCTCGCGCTCGACCTCGGCGGCACCAACCTGCGCGTATGCGAGGTCAACCTCCTAGGTGATTCCAAATGGACCATGCGCCAACAAAAGTACAAGGTCTCGGACGCGCTCAAGACGGGCGAGGTCTCGCATTTGTTTGATTACATCGCGACCAGTGTCGATCAGTTCTTGACCGAGATTGGCACGAGTGGAGCCCAGGACGAGAAGCTCTACTTGGGGTTCACCTTTAGTTTCCCCGTTGCTCAGACAGCTCTCGCCAAGGGGACACTCATCAACTGGACCAAGGTAAGCAACCCATTGTGCGCGCCTTCAGGTTGGCATGGAATCTGCGAGCTGAAGCGATCGCCGACCCCGCTTTGGACAGGGATTCGAATGCAAGAACGCCGTCGGCAAGGACGTCGCCCAACTACTTCAAGACGCTCTCGATCGCAAGCACATCCACGTCAGAGTATCCGCGCTCGTCAACGACACCTGTGGCACACTCATGGCCGCCGCTTACGAGAGGGGTCATTGCCTCTGTGGTGGCATCTTCGGTACGGGTACGAACGGCGCCTACGTCGAGGAGATGGAGAAGATCACAAAGATGAAGCACAGTAAAAAGGATATCGAGGACGCGAAAAAGACGGGCCTGCACCAGATGGTCGTCAACACCGAATGTGAGCACGGCTAAAACTGGTCAAGACTCATCAGCTCGGAGCGACTGCGGCTGAGATCTACCTCTTTTCGGCTCCGTCCTTTCTCTAGGGGGAGCTTTCGACAACGAGGTGAGCTCAGTTCTGGCCGAGTTCAAAAGCGCGCATAGTCGACCGACCCTACCCTGCCCCTCATTGCATTAGCGTACCGTCATGCCGTTCACGGTCTTTGATAGCCGAGTGGATCGCATCTCGATCAACCCGCGGAAACAGGCCTTTGAGAAGGTCAGTGCTGGCTCGACACCGCGACAGATGGGCACAGATAGCTAAAATTCTGAATACCATTCGACTTTTCAGATGATTTCGGGAATGTGTGAGCAGCGCGACAGACGAAGGATTCTGCGGTCATGATCTCCCCGCTCACCACCAATTTGTTTTCGCGCATCTGACAGATCTCGGTGAGGTCACCCGCAACGTCGTACTTCATCTCGTCGACTCGCAAATCATCTTCAAGGGTTTTTCTTCCAAAAACCTCAACGCCCACTACGGTCTCGACACCGCCATCATGTCGGCACTGGAGGCACCGTCACTCGGCGGCGATGCGGCCAAGGATACCCTCGGCACGATCCGCCAGTGCCTGACCAAAGACCTCGGGATCGAGAATTCGCTCGTTAGCGACGCCGACTGCATCGCAGTAGCTCGAGTGTCGGAGATTGTTGGGACGAGGGGAGCGCGGTTATCAGCTTGTGCAATTGCCGCCGTCGTCAAGCAAACGGGGTACGACCAGTCGAGTAGTTCGGAGAAGGCGAGGTTCGGGCTGGATGGGTCGCTGGTCGAGTTCTACCCGAGGTTCGAGCAGCGTGTGAGGCAGGCACTGAAGGAGTTGCTCGGTGATGATGTAGAGAAGCGTGTGGCGATCGATCTCGCCAAGGATGGGAGTGGTGTCGGCGCTGCTTTGTGTGCTCAGGCAGCCAAGGCGATGGAGGACAAGGCCAAGCAAGCCTAATCTCTCTTAACGTCTTATGTAGCTTCTGCGTCTCTGATCATAATATCGAACAATGCACCAGACTGGGACATTGGAACTGAAAAATGCAAAAGAACACAAAGAAGAGGACACAGCGCAAGCTCTACCCGCCGATTCATGACCTGCCTTCTACGGACCGAATCTTGCCCTTGCTCGCCGACCGCATCGGTTTCCGCATCCGTGTTCTTCCACTCTCCTGCTCGCCTTCCAACTCCTCCTGGATCCTTTCGGGTCCAGAACTCGTCTCCATCCCCGCACCGAACGAAGCTTTGGCCTTGCGCTCCTTCTCGATCTTGTGCTTCTTCTCCTTCTTCTCGCTCAGTTGCTCCTCTTTGGTCTTGGCATGAGGGATGAAGGACATCTCCATACCGCCACCCGGGGCGGAACGAATGACCTCGAACGAATCGTCGCGAGGTGTAGAGACGTCTCGTCCATTACCAGTGGCCTTGGAGAGTTCCTCCCGTGCGCGCTGGCCGAATGTCCGGGATTGTTTGGCCCGATGGGACGACAAGGATTGGAGACCCGATCGAGTCGATCGGGAGGTTATCTCGTCGTCCGACCCATCGGCCACGACGAGGGAGGGTTTCGATTGCGTCTCGCGCATCCCTCTCCGTACGGGTTGAATGTCCTTGGTCGAGACACGCGAAGCGGGGAGAGCTTTGGTTCCTCTCCGCTGGGCGTCGAATCCAAGATCACCTTCTTCACTGCTGTCGGAATCGCCGTCCTCACTGTTGTCGTCATCGTCATCATCCGCCTCACCGTCGTCATCGTCGTCCTCGTCTTCGTCATCCTCTTGTCCTCGTACGGTAGGTTTGGTCGACGGATTGAGTAGAGCGAACTCGCGCGATTGCTCATCAATTTCAAAGTCGGGATTGACAAAGAGATCACCGAATCGATCGTCCTTGAGCAGACTCGGCGTCTCAGCCTGAACCTTCTTCTTCTTCTTCCTCCTCATCTCACCATCCTCCATCTCGACGTCTTCACCCTCCGCAAAGGGCTCGCGATTCCTCTCGGCCTCTTGTGCCTTCTTGGCCAAAGCCTTGTTGACCTTGACGCTAGAAGGCAAACTGCCAGCTCCGCCATTCGCACCCGAGCCCTTCTTGGCCCCACGGATACGCGATTCTTGTTCCTGCTCGAGTCGTTCTCGAACGAGTCGATCGCGATGCTCGGCGTAAGCGAACGGGTTCGCTATCGCCTTGGCTTTGGTGTAGAGACGCAAGTCGAGGAAGTAACCGTGCATATAAGGTTTGAGTTGGTTCGAACCGATAAGATGGGAGAGGTTGAGCGCGTCGAGTTCTTGTCGATCGACGAACTTGTAGTCGTCGTAGAGGAGCGCTTCTTGGTCCTGCTCCATCTCCTCGGTCATGTTGTCCAAGAAGCGGCACCACTTCGGTGCGGGACCCAATTGAGGGATGTAGTAGCCCGTCATGGGACTGGTTTCGTTCGCGAGGAAGACGAGACCACTGGAAGGGTAGACGTGCATGTCGTTAATGGGCACAGGGGGGTTGATCGAGATCAGGTTGGTCCCCGTTTCGCGACCCCAGATCTTGACGACTTTTTCATCAACCGAAGCGACGTAGCCTCCTTCGGCTTCCCCTCGTCCTACACCCCCGTCAACCCATTGTGCCTTTTTGATTGGTAATCCATAACCTTGATCCTTCATCGTGTATTCACGCTGGGCTCGAAGATCGTACAACAAGATGTGACCCGTCGACGTCCCGACGGCGAGGTTGAGTCCATCGGATTTGCTCGACAAGGCCGTAACGGCGACACCTCGTCTCCCACCCGTGGTCGGATCGTCGACCCCAGGTAAAGCAGGCTGCAACAGCGCTGCACTCGATCCCGAAGCAGCCATCAATTTGGCGTACGGCAAGCGCAGGATCCCCGCCCTTGCCCTCGATCGAGGATCCCACATTTCGACCGTGCCTCGCCCCAACTCGGTCTCGGTTCCGAACGAGAGCAATTGGTGCGCAGGGTTGATGTCGATCGCATTGACGCCGAGCACGGTATCCAACCCGTCTCCCGAGACACCCCCTTCGCCACCGTCGAGCTCGGAGGTACATCCTTCCAATCCGTACGGCTTCATGAAGCGTCCGACCTCGAGGTTCACTCGCCAGACCTGGCTCCCTTGTCCACCGACTAAGGCGTCGCAAGAGGGGAAATGATAGGCGACAGCTCGACCGTGTTTGGGCATGCGTACGCGGTAGTGGGACGAGGCTTGGGTGTGTAGGTCCAAGGATCGGTCGGCTTGGAGGTGAAGGGTTTTGGTCCAGTCCGAGGAAAGGATCTGCGGGGCCGAGAGACAGCCATTAACTTCGGACGAGGCATGATTGAGAGGACATCAAATGCGGAACCCACACAAAAGTCGACATTCTCACTGTCGGTAACTCGTTCGGTCTTGAGCGACAGTTCCTGCAGGTCAAAAACCTTCATCCGGGGCTTGTAGGTGCCCGTCGCGACGACGTATTGGCCGTCGCTCGTCGTCTTGATCTTGTTGGACGCTTCAGGGAATTCGAAGTCCTGCAGTAGGAATCGTGTGTGTGTATGTGAGTCTTGTACACATCTGATGTGCTACACAGCTGGCCACTGCCTGCTCACCTGGATCAATCGGATCTCGCCTTCGCCTCCCGTCCCACCTTGACCCCCTTGCTTCCTCCGTTTTCCGGCATTCTGCTTCCCGATCTTGGCCTCCAACCATGCGGCTGCGTTCTTGCTGTTGTAGCCACTGCCGTTGATGCAGTAGACACGCGCGGCACCGCCGGCCGAAGCGAGGGAGACGACCATGACTCGGATCCGACGACCGCGACCGCGAGCTGAGCTGGATCAGGCGCCGCTTTGCGAGTACAGCGCGGGAGGACGTTGGCAGGGAAAGACCTCGACGTGTGTGGGTGGCGTGGATGGGAATACCTGGTTTAAGGTGCGTTAGGATGTTGCAAGACCTAGGCTCGAATGGCGCGGCGCAAGTGTCACTCCTACCGATCGTCCGGCTCTCCCGCAAGTCCAGCTTCGCAGCGGGCTGGTTCGCGCTGGCTCACGCGCGTGCGGAGCTTCAAAGTGGATTACTAATCAGCCTGCAGGCTCCTCGGGCACTTGGACAGGCGCGACGCATACACGCACCTCGTTCTCTTCCTCCCCTCCGCAACGTGCGATCACAAGATGGCTCAGATAGGCTTCTTCGTCGCGTTGTCGCAGTCAGTCGGGATGTTTGCTTTATGTGTGCTTCGGTCTACACCCCCGCTCCTGCATCGCTCCTGCGAGTGCTCCTGAATCACGCCTTCCGGGGTGGGGCCCACGCGGTGACGCCATCGCTGACCGCACGTAGCTGCAACTTCGCCTGCACGCCTGTGCTGACACCCATATCGCCCTTGTTATATCGCACAGTACACTGGGGTGGATCTACGCCTTTGCCTGGTCCGCCTCCTTCTACCCTCAATTCCTCTTGAATCTCAAACGGCGCAGCATTCAAGGCCTCTCGATCGACTTCCTTGCCTTGAACCCCCTAGGTTTCGCCTCATACGCGACCTACAACATCGTCCTCTTCTCCTCCAAGACCGTCCAGGAGCAATACCGACAACGCCATGATGGTCACAAGCCGTTGATCCGACCGAATGATGTCGCCTTCGCGGTCCATGCGCTCGTGATTTCCTCGGCGACTTTGTTGCAGGCTTTCATTTATAGAGTAAGTCCGTATCGATGCATGCACTTGCACCGGAGGTGAGCTGAACAAGACAGTCTTTTTCCTTCAGAAAACGACCACTCAAACCACCTCGACCTACAATCGAACCTTCATCGGGCTCGCTCTGAGCTCGATCCTTGTCCTTACCCTGCTCGCGGCCACGACAAGCTCCTCGATCGCTTGGCTCGATGTACTGTATTTCCTCTCTTATATCAAACTATACATCAGCAGCGCCAAATACATCCCTCAGGTACGACCCACGAGTATCAGCGGTCGAGTTGCTGGGTCTCGGTATGGAATCGCTGATCTCCGAATCTGTGTCGACCGGAAAACCCTTTCCGCCCGCCCAATTACCGCTCCAGGCCTATCTCAACTATAAACGCAAGTCGACGGTCGGATGGTCGATCGAGAATATTCTGCTTGATTTTACTGGTGGAGTTTTGTCTTTGTAAGCTGCCGAGAAGTCGGTGCAATCTGGATTCAACCGCAGAGTTAGCTGACACCACCTGCGAATATATTTCGTGCGCAGAGCCCAAATTGTACTTGACTCGTGGCTCGATTCGGACTGGCGAGCCATCACTGGTAATCCTGGAAAGCTGTATGTCTCACTCGTATCTCTTCGGTCTGCGGTACGACTGAATCCCACCGCTAACATCACGCGCTCACTCGTCTCGATCCAGGGGCTTGAGCTTCCTCTCGATCGGATTCGACATCCTTTTTCTCCTGCAGCACTACTTATGGTACCGGCACTCGGCACAATCGCTCTTGGATGCCAGAACGAGTGATGCGAATGACGTCGAGGGTCTCGATAGGGAAGATCCCAGGAACGATTCTGCCGGTGATGGCAGCACGGAAAGGAGTCGGTTGTTAGCTTGATTCCTGACCAGCGTCGCCGAGTGATGTCCCTTCTTCTTTCAATCTTACCAACGACCGTAGGCTGGTCTAAGTGTGATCATCGGATAAGCTCGAGGGATAGAAATTGGGCCTGGCAACTTCGCCAGGTCTTGTTCTAGTTGCGGCGATCATCAATCGTGGGGTCGCCGACTCCTCATGCGAAGCCTATTTTCGTCGGTGAGCGCCGACCGCCCCGCCGATGTGAAACAATGATCAGCGACTCGAGACATTTCCCCTTGCGAAGATCGCAGCAGGTGGCCGAATTGACATGATTCCCAACGAAGGCCTCGAGCAAGTGCCTTACTAAGGTCTTGCAAACCATGCAGCAGAGTGGCAAAGGATTGCTTCCAGGAACGAGGCTGTTGCTCCTGAGTCGATTGCTTTTGGGGTGAGAAGAACCCGGTTGCCACGCCTACTAGCGGCGCTTGTGCGGCCGGCCAGATCGTGATGATTAGATCGACGGCCGGGGTTGGAAAACGTCAACATCATCAGCAACTGGTGCCATTTGAAATTCAGGTCTGCGCGAAAGAACCCCCCC
The DNA here is from genome assembly GCA_022702605.1 of Microbotryum scabiosae. NCBI lineage: Eukaryota > Fungi > Basidiomycota > Microbotryomycetes > Microbotryales > Microbotryaceae > Microbotryum > Microbotryum scabiosae. Next base: position 225,003 of record JAHWDV010000014.1, on the reverse strand, counting down.
GGCTGTCATCGATTGAGAAACTCGTTTTATATTTTTTGTTTGTTTGAATGAAACCCAGATTATAATTACCGCACCCAAACCTCCACGCGTGAGCGTTTTGCAGGGGGCGTGCAAGCGGCGCTCGAGGCCGCGGTGGCGCAGTGGGTTCGATTTCACAGCTGGACCGTCATCTCGATGGGCCTGCAGGTTCAACCAGATTTCTCCGACGGTGTTTGAAGAACGTGTGTTCGCAGGCTTTGGTGCTGAACGGTTTTCTTCTACACTGCCGATTCGTTCAGGAAGACGTGTTGGAGTTCTTTGAGCATTGGCTGCCGCTCTGTTGAATGACGTTCCATCGTGGGAGACTACTGAGACCCTCAGCGGAAACATGACTCCTTTTCGACACACCGCCGCGGCGCGATTGTGGGCCCTTCCTTGTTGAGCGAGCTTCGCGCCGCTGCTCGGCCGACGGGCTATGTCCGATTTGCGGAAGAGGAGTGACGGTGCATGCGGGGGAGAAGAAAAATCTACTCAATTGGATCACATCGTGTAGCCTATCCCGCGGGGCTTGTGATCATCACCTTTGGAAGTCGGGCAGATGGATAGCGGTAGGTTGGCAAGGACTGTGAGTCGGAATGATCGAGGGACTCGTGGACTTGGTGTTGGTCGCGGGTGGTCGAGAGCAAGCTCCGCGCGCCGGGTCAGCCGCTCTCTTGCTTGTCCTTTCTCTCCTCTCTTTGACCCTCTCACACCGTCTTTGACACACGCTTACCTTTCCCACGTATCATCTTCCAACACCACTCTCCGAAAACGTTTGAACCATGTCTGGATCCTTGAAAGCTCTCATTCTCGTCGGCGGTGAGTCTCGCATTTCGCGCGTGCTCTCGGTCTGGACCCGGCGGTCGGTCGCGGTCGGGCCGTTCGTTGTCGTTGCGGCGCGCGCCCTCGTTCAGCCACGCAGGCCCGACCACACCACGAAGCTCAACGACGACGGGCAAGAGGTCCTGCCTGCATGCCTTCGAATGAACGCGTCAACTCGGAGGTCTCCACCACCAGGTCGTCCTACTGGGTGTGCCCACCAACCGAGCATGCTGTCTGCCAACGCGGGGCCCCAGAATGCGCGCCGCTGCCACCCACTCGCTCGCTCCTGGCTGGCTGGCCTCGCACCGGCCAGCCACTGCACGGCTCTGGTGGTGGTTGAGATACCCGTAGAGGCAACGCGTGCGGCGACGGCACGAAGAGAGAACACGATCGGTGTAACCGCGACACTCACGCATCCGAGCGCGTTTCCGTCGGGATGAGATATTCAACATCATCCCTTACTCTTTGTGGGATCACACGATGGAAGCTGAATTGGTGCCACCTCTCTGTCGTGCCTCGATGCGTGTCCGATGAGCAGGTTTCGGTACGCGCTTGCGCCCCTTGACGTTGACGCTCCCCAAGCCTTTGGTCGAGTTCGTAAGTACCGCGCATCCCGAGCACGACTCCAATCTGTCTGAACTAACCGCCCCACCTCTTTCGACCCTCTCGATGCCAAACAGGCCAACAAGGTAAGGCTCACTCACTTGAGCGCGGCCCCCAAGGAGCTCGGACATTGACGACCGCAATCGTGCGCATCCTCTCCCACTAGCCGATGATCTTGCACCAAATCGAGGCCTTGGTCGCATGCGGTGTCAAGCACATCGTTCTCGCTGTCAGTTCACTCGAATTTCCACGCTTCGATTCCACTCTACACTTATTCTGACCCTCGACTCATCTCGATTTCCGCTCTGCACAGGTCAACTAGCAAGTCCTCTTCTCATCGCGGTGGCCGCAGCTTCGTCCACGCTCGCATCGCACTGCGCTGACCGCCGTTTGCACCCGTTTGCGTTCACCATCACACAGCCGCCCCGAAGTCATGGTCGCCTTGTTGAGCAAGTGCGAGGAGCAGTACGGCATCAAGATCACCTTCTCGGTCGAGACCGAGCCCCTCGGAACGGGTCAGTCGATCACTTTTCTTCTGCGCGTGCCCGCGTCCCCTTCACGTGACGCGAACCCGAACGCTGCGCTGACCCTCTTTACGTTGCTGTCCATCAGCTGGACCTCTTGCGCTCGCGAGCCACATCCTCGGCCAGGATGACGCTCCTTTCTTCGTGTTGAACTCTGACTGCATTTGCGAATTCCCCTTCAAGGAGTGAGTCCGAGATTCTACATTCTCACCGTGTTTCGACGCGCCGGGTTCTCTACAGCATAGACTGACCAAATCCCATCCTACGCCGCCCATCGCGACAGATTGCACTCGTTCCACGTCGCCCACGGTGGAGAAGGTACGATCATGGTCACCAAAGTCGAGGAGCCGTCCAAGTACGGTGTCGTGCTTTCGGTCCCGGGGACGAGCCGCATCGACCGCTTCGTCGAGAAGCCCAAGGAGTACGTCGGCAACCGTATCAATGCCGGTATCTATATGTTCAACCCCTCCATCCTCAAGCGCATCGAGGTAAGCAATTTTGTTACTTTCGAGAGGTCGTGGCTCTCTCGACTGACGCTGATTACGATCCCGACGCCCCTTTCTTTGGCCACAGCCCAAGCCCACTTCGATCGAGAGCGAAATTTTCCCCCGAATGGTCAACGACGCACAACTGCATTTGATGGACCTCCCTGGCTTCTGGATGGATGTGGGACAGCCCAAGGGTGAGTTTTTGGCCTGGTAGACATATGCACCTCAGCTCCTGTTCAAGTAGACTGACCCGCCGACATTCATCGCTTCCGCAGACTACCTGATCGGCATGTGCTTGTACCTCACCTACTTGACCTTGCAAAAGTCCAAGTTGCTCTCGTACTCGACCGAGAACAAGTGGGTCAACTCAGGCAACGTGCTCGTCGACCCCTCGGCCAAGATCGACCCGACCGCCGTCATCGGACCCAACGTCGTCGTCGGCCCTGGGTGTGTGATCGGCGCCGGTGCCAGGCTGCAACGATGTGTCATCATGGAGGTGCATCCTTCTCGATATCCTGTGTTTCAGAGACTAGTCGTGGACAGCAGGCTGATCTCCACATTGTATTTTTGCGAACATCCTCCCTCCACAGAACGCGATCGTCAAAGAGCACGCCTTCATTCGATCGTCCATCATCGGGTGGAACAGCACTTGCGGTCGATGGACTCGCATTGACAACTGCACTGGTGAGTCTTCATCGAGATTTCTGGACTCAGCGCGACTTGCAAGAGTCTGACCCTCTCCGTTCGTCATCTTTCCCTCAGTCCTCGGTGACGATGTCAACGTCAAAGACGAGCTTTTGGTCAAGTGAGTGGTTATAGACGCACTCCGCATGATGCGGTTGAGCTCTCCTTGCTGATTGTGTTCCTGGCTACCTCACAGCGGCGCTTCGGTCCTTCCTCACAAGAGCATCAGCGCTTCCATCACGGAGCCTTCGATTGTCATGGTCAGTCTCTGATCGCCACTCCTCAACCCGGCGGGCCTTGATCTGATACACGACATTTCTTTACCACAGTAAATCGTCGACTTGTTCAAAATGGAGGAAGGGCACCGCATTTTTCGCCCATCTCACCCCCTCCCCAACGCCTCTATAACTCTCGCTTTTCACTCGCAAACTCGAAACAAGCCTCTTTCTTCAATAAAGTCCGGCGTCGATTACCCATTCACCACAATTTTTGGGAACCTTCCTTTGGGTAATAACTCCTCGTGTACCCTTTCAACCTCGCCGGCCCCTTTTCACCCGCCACTCATTTCGTCTATTCTGTCCCTATCGCACTGCTGCCGTCGTTCCGTCGTCGTTGTTCTTCTTCCCCCAGACACTTTTGCACTTTTTTCTTCTCCCTACCTCACCATGAACTAGAGAAACTCCCCGTCTCTCATCGATGGGGGTTGTTCAGTCGTCATAGACCCCGACCCGAAAAAGCCGTTTCAGCAATACACTTTCCATTCTTTTTCTCTTTCCTTTCTTTTTGTAGACACCCCTTCTTTCTTGCTTTCGGGCTTCCTCTTACACCCACGGATCCCCCACAGCTTGTGTACATTGCCTTTTTTCACCTGATCCGATCCTCGAACACTCGAAGCATTTCTTCTTCCCTCATGGTCGGCCGACCTTCGCGGAGGCTCGGCTGACGGCTCAGCTCAGCAAGGGTCTCGAACCTTTTTGCCCATTTGGCGGTGCGAGGCGTTCGCCGGCGTGCTCACTCTCTTGAATCACCCACGCATCCCACCCGAACTCATCCCCCCCCCCCCTTCTCTCTCAACTATGCGCTCTTCTACTTTTACCCATGAATTCACATGGTCAGTGCATAGCCACCGGTCACAGGGAATGAGAGCGGGGATGGAAGGCCCAGGGAAAGCGGGTTGTGGGTCTCGTTTGGGAAACGACCCCATCGCCGGCAAGGGGGGGGACTGACACGATCGAATAGGTGCTAACATTCTCAACACTGTCTGTGCTGACACTCTCGACACCGTCTTGCTACTTATCTCAGGTCCGGTGAGGCTGGACATGTCATCGTAAGTGATTGTTAGTGCGGTGATGGTGCAGGGTGAGAAACATTAGGATCGCTGATTGGATTACGCTCCCCTGCTTGGATGCGCGGTTCACGGCTGACCCAGGCGACCGGATCTTTCGACGACGTCAGTACAGCCACTCATTGCGATGGTATGCTCTGTGTGACGCAAGACTGACTTTTGTCTGTGCTCTCTACATCCTTGCAACAGTGGAAATCGTAAGCCTCCTCATCCTCTGGCAGATTGAACGCGATCGAACCGAAACACAGGCGCGCCAGTTCATCCATGCTCGAGTAGATCCCACCTCAGGGGTCTCCTCTCCGGTGTCCGAAGCCTGGGGCGGGATGCATTTCGCTTCTCCCCTACGCTCGCTTGCTTACTAAACTGCTCACCGGTCAATCGTTTCATCCAGCACCCTTCCCCTCACAAAAGGTGCCGATGGCAAACAATCCGCTACTGTCCAGATCCCTTACGGGGAGAAGATCACGTTCAAGGTGAGCAAATACTTTCGTTCTTGATCGTCGATTGCGCGAGTCCACGGCTTACGAGACTTGGGTATCTCTTCTTGGCTTCGTTTTCTCTTGACCCGCGCGTATTGCAGTACGTCGTTGATGGCACCTGGCAAATCAACCCCAACGAGCCCCACGAGACCGATGCCTCGGGTAACGTCAACAACGTCTTCACCGGTCAGTGGCTTCACTCGGTACCTCCCATCCCTCGAAGCCAGATCTTGATGCTCACCCCAGTTTGAACCTCATCAGCTCCCGCCGCACCGGCTGTCGTCGAGACCCCTGCGGCAGCACAAACCGAGGCCGTGGTGATCCCGCTCAACGAAGTCAGCCAGCAACAACCCGTCTTGCCCGTCCCCGTTTCCGTCACCGAGACGACCTCAACTGTCGACTCTGTCGCTCAACCCACCCCCGTTGCCGCTGCCGCCGTTGAGACCGCTTCCGCCGCCCCTGCTGCCACCGAGGAGTCCAAGAAGACGGAGGAGAAGCCTGATTTGGCTTCGGCTGTTAGTGAGTCCGAGTGGGGCGCCGCCGAAGTGGGGAATGCTGATGCCCGATAGAGAGTCTCTTCTGACCGTGTCTTCGATTACACTCTTTCCAGCCGCTGGTGTGGCCGCGATCGCTCTCGGTGCCGCTGGATTGGCCGGTGCCGCCATTCACAAAGTCACTGGCTCGGACCCCGTCGGAATCGACCCCACCCCTAACCAAACCCTCGCGACCAAGATTGAGGTCCCCGCTGAACCCACCCACACCCCTGCGACCGCTCCTCCTACCGCGAGCTTGCCGAGCGTCCCTAGCGCCGCGACCGTTTCGGCCGCGGTCGAGAACAACGAGCACGCCAAGGCCGAGTCGGATATCAAGCCCGTTGTGGCCGTTGCCGGTGTGGGAGCTGCCGCAGCTGCGGGTGCTGGAACGGCCGCTTTGGCGACCAACGCCGGCGAGACGGCCGGTGCCCACACCGCCGAATCGTCAACTTTCCAACAGGGCGAGAAGTACTTGAGTGAGTCATTTTGGTCTCTACAACCGGGGTCTTCAAGGGGCGGCAAACTAATTAAGCATCTTCCATTTCGGTCCCTCACAGAGAGCTTCGCTGCCAAACACGGCAAGGAGAAGGAGCTGCACGACATCGCTGTCAAGGCCGATGGATACCTCGCCCAGGCCAAGGCCGAAGGCAGCAAGCGATTCACCGAAGGCGAGAAGATGGCTGGTGATGCTTACGAGAAGGTCGCGGCGACGTCTTTCGGCGCTTCGACGATGCACGCCCTCGGACTCGACAAGAAGGCCTCGACGCCTTCGACGACGATCCCTCCCGCGGCTTTGCCCAAGGTCGAGGCCATTCCGGACCCCGCTGCTCCCGGCAACAAGCCGCTGAACCAGGCCCTTGGCTCCACGACGGCCGTCACCGACCCCGCTGCTTCCAAGGTCGCGGCCGCACCGACACCCGTCCCTACCGCCGCTTCGCTTCCCCCTGCGAGCCCCGCCGCCAAAACCGATGGGTATTCGACCGCCCCTTCGACCCCGCTCAAGTCCGCCCCCGCTACCCCGTCCAAAGGCCAATCTGGATTGGGCCACGGTGATGCCCCCGGTACGCCTTCCTCGACGGTGTCCAAGACGCGCAAGCCGAGTTTCTTGAAGAGGTTGTTGGGCGGGTCCAAGTCGTCGCCCAAGGCCGACAAGTGAACGGTCATCTTTGAAGTACTGAAACAGCCCCATATCCCCGCCATCTCGTAAAAATGAAATATCCCTATTTCCGTCACAGGATGCCCCCCTTTTTCCTCCCCGTGTCCACAGAACTTTGCCGATTCTCCCGCTCGAATCTCCCTTCCGAGCCGAAGATGTGTGCTTTTCTCCTCCTTCCTCTCGCCTTTCTGTTCGCCTTCACTGTTCCTGTTCGCCCTATGGTTTTCTCTTTATTTGTGTGTTTCTTTTCTCTCTGGCCCTCCTTGTCTCGTATCCTGGAAATGGCTCCATACCAACCTTAATCGCGTCTACTAGCATTCCGAGTCAGGCGTACATGCACGTAGGCCCGAGAGCACGGTCGAGGCCGGAACATAGGACCAGCGTTTAAGAAGAATCGAGGCCGTGGGGGTTTCGGCAATGCCATCGATGTCTTCGGTACGAAATTGGCGCTGCTCCTCGCTGCTCGGTCTCACGAATAGCTGGCGTGTAGCCGACACCTGCTCATTCTCTCTCCACTTTTCTTCTCGTCTCTGCCTAGTCACACTAGTGGGTTTATTCATCTGACTGGAAAGCAGGGTCTGGAGCCTTCATTGCCAAATCTTTTTGTCACACTACAGCCCAAAACCGAAACCACCGATCGCGCGATTGTTTCGTTTACTGCGAGTGGGACAACTTGGAGAAGGTCAGCTTCGATGCGCTAGTTACTCGACCCAAGAAGGTGTAGATCTCGAACTGACAGCCTTCATCTCAACGTCCTCCTCCTTCTTCTCGCCGGCCTTGCGGTCCTTGCGCTGCAGCAAGTTCTTGCGGTCCTTGTCGAGCTTGAGGTTGGTGATGACGCATTTCGAAGGGTTGACGCCGATGGGGACCGTCGCTCCCGAACCCTTCTCGCGGTGGATGCCGTTGACGTGGATGACCCACTTCTTGCGGTACACCTGCGCGACCTTGCCCTCACGCCCCTTGTAGGTACCTCGGACGATCATGACCTCGTCGTCCTTGCGAACGGGGATCGAGCGGGTCTGTTGTGCAGCGATTGAGCATAGTTGACGGTGCGAGGACGAAGAGGAAAGAATGAGTTTATGTGCTTGGCATCCGCAGGTGACGCTGTCTGTGTAATGAGACTGACGTTGTACTTTGCGCGCAACTCCTTGCTCAACGAGGTGGACATGATCGTCCGTCGGCTGCATCGATCAAAAGAGCATCATCATCAGTCGATGTGACGGGTGAAAGTGGAATCGATGCGAGGAGGATGTACTCACACCGACGAAGGCGCATCGAGCTGGGCCTTTCGGAGCGTGCGGCGCGATCGGGAAACGTCTGCAATACACAGCAAGCACCTGGTCAGCCCTCTTGGTCCCACTGTCGATATCGGTGATATTTAGATCAATTCGTCGGGTCTTGGGTTCATGTCGTCTCCCCCACTGTGCACTGCTGTACGCCGACCCAAAAAGTCCGGCTCTTCCCCTACGCCGGAGCGCAAGCCCAGGCCCAATTGCGTCCTCGCAGCCATCGCCGGCCAGCAGCCACGCCCACCGTCAATTCCCCCCCGTCAGACCCGGCTGTTCCGCCCCCTCTGAGACCGCAAGTACCGTCCAATTCATTACATCGAGCCCATTCCGCCCCATCACACCGGGTTCGATTCCGTCGTCCAGCATGTGTAGACCCCCGCCGAATGGAGGCGAGGCAAAAGCCGTGCCCGTAGCCCCCGTCGTTCGCTGTGTCGTTTACCTCCCTTTGCGACGACGAATTGGCCCACACACACGCGCGCTTCCCCCGCCTGACCCGCCCGGCTCAGAAAACGACGATGACAACCACGGCCTTCGCCCAGAGCGCTTCGTTGGAACGTACCACCAATAGCCATTGTAGAGAGACTGAAGAAGGGAGCGGTGGATCGTCAGTGCTAGGTTCAAGGGAACTTGTGCCTCGTAGCTGCGCTGGCGTCGAGCACTCACGATTTGATGGAGGTGGGTGTATCGAAAGCCAAGGCCGCGCTCGTCGAAAACGGTCGCGCCCGTTTGGATTTCGCTCGCGCGCGCCAGCCATGGGGAGTCGGGACTTGGGAAAAAGATTGCTAAGCAGCAACCGAACGTCGAAGTAATTAGGCTTTCCTAATCGTCAAATTGAACACGGGGTCCGTGCGTTTTGGAGTTTCAACTGTGGTCGTTGGCAACACTCGGGGAAGAGCTACAGCTAACAGAACAGGCGTCTTCACTGAGTGCAACTCATCAGAGATTTTACAGCAGGAGTGAGAAGCCTTCCCTGCTACCTACCCTCTGTTGGAGGATTAGCCGCTGGCATTTTAGTATTTTCGTCCTTAGAATCCGTATTGCCCGACTGAGCCCATTCTCTGTGCACCTCGATCCGCTAGGCTTCAAACTCACACGCCCCGAGCTCCAAAGAATGAACAAAATCTCAATGTTATTACATGTATCAAAATTTCACGATAGAGGAAAACACATGGGATCCGACACTGGTCTCGGAAAACAGGGGAAAGAAGCACACGGGACGGAGAAACTGGAGAAATGCAATGAGTAGCGTCGTGCAAGAAAAGGCAAAATCCGGTCTAGTCGAATTCTTCGTTTTTGTTTTTCTGTTCTTCGTCGCTGGGCGTCATAGTCTTCCGATCCCTCTAGTGACCGTTGGCAGCGACCTTGTTCTTCGCCGGCGAGTCCTCGGCATCGGACGAGACCTCGCTCTTGTGCTCGGCCAACAACTCGTCAAACACCTGCGGTTGCCTCAACTTGAGCGTTCCGGAAGTGACGGCTCGGTGGTACACGCGCAAGACGGTGTCGACGTCGTCCATTGACTGTGTTCGCACGTCAGCCAGTTCCTTGATCTTGGCCGTCACGTCCTTAACTTGGTCGTCCGAAAGCACCAATCCGAGTTGTTCGACACGGCTCTTGACCGCGTTCCAGCCCGTCAATCGAGACCCAATGTCGATGTATCGCGACATGCCGAAGTCCTCGGGCTTGAGGATCTCGTACGTCGACGGGTTCGCGAGGATCGCCTTGGCGTGGATACCGGCCTTGTGCGTAAACGCGCAGAACCCAGTGATGGGGTTGTTGAAAGGAACCGAGATTTGCACGGCGTCGGCGACGAGGTTCTCGACCTCTCGCAACATCGGCAAGTTGTACTTGTTCTTGACGTATTCGGGGTCGACGACGTACATGCGCGCGATAAGGCCACCGAGGGTCTAATTCGCAGGAGAAATCCAGTGAAGATCGTCAGTTCGCCTCATCCGAGGATCGTACATTGGCTTGTGCGATGCAAACTCACGGTGATACCGTTTCGCTCTCCGATACCGAGAACGGATGTGTCGATGTGGGTCGCACCAGCCTCGAGCGCGCAGAAGGCATTGGCAACAGCTATGAGGACGAAATCCGGATTTGGCCAGTTAGTCAAACCACATCCACTTGCACGAAACAGATGGTTCTTTTCATACTCACCGCATCCCGAGTCATCGTGGAAGTGGCACTCGATGTCGCACGAGACTACGCCACGGAGCGTTCGGACGAGGTCGTAGACCTGGCGAGGATTGGCGCACCCGACCGTATCGGCGATACCGACACGGTTGACACCGATCTTGTCGACGGCGCGGTAGATGGATAGGAGGTCGACGAGGTCGGAGCGGAACGAGTCCTCGGACGAGAAGCGCACCTCGATGCCCTTGCTCTTAACGAACTCAATCACCTCGATCGCGGACTTGATGATGTAGGTGATGTCCTTGCCGTGCGAGTACTTGCGCAAGAAGGACGAAGTACCAATGACGACATCGACACCATCAACACCTGAGGGGGGCTCACGGTACACTGTCAGCAGGTTGCTCCTGCTTCTTGGTGAAGAGGCTCCTGTAGGAAGCGGGCGGCGGCTCACCCGTCTCGACGGCGATTCGGGCATCATCCATGTGGCATCGGATGTGGGTGAGGATCTTGGACTTGAGCCCCATCTGGCAGATCTTAACGCAGTCGGCGCGCGACTGTTCGGACGCGGCGGGGGAGGTGATCTCGATGTACTCGACACCAAAGTCGGACAGGGCCTGTGCGATCTTCATCTTGGTCTCGGTGTCAAAGAAGGCGTTGGCGAACTGTTCACCCTCTGTGGGAACGCGGACAGGAGGTGTACGGAGTAAGCTGCCAGGTCAAAATTCCGACTAATAGTGATGCTCCAGCGATCCCGATGTCGTAGTGCGATTGGCCGCGTTGACTCGGTTGATAGAGGACGTCTGTCGCCGTTATCGCCGCCGCCGTCGTCGTCGTGTGAGAACCACGCCTCGCAGCTCGGAAACGCGTGCTCACCTCGCAATGTCGACTCGATAATCTTCCAGTTGGACGTCTGCGCGATGCACGGAAAAGAGTGTACGTCAGTCATGTGCTCGTTCAACAGAACCGCAGCGTTCCCCCTCCGATTACTCCGCCGCGGCCTGTCGTCAGATCCCAATGCTCAATGCTCGCGTGCACTGCGACACCGGCACGCTCTAAACGACGCCCTATGTCCGTCCAGTCCGGAACAGGACCCTATCCCCTCGTCCCGGGGGAGAGGAAAAACGCAATCCAACGACAACAAGCCAACCCAAGGACCAGCCCGTGGACTGACGTTGGACAAAAAGTCGGCGTAGCGACTCGAGTAAGGGTTCTTGATCTCGATCCCGGCCGCGGCGGCTTGGCCATTGGTAGCTTGGGCTTGCTGTCGCTTCTCGGCGACTTCGGGCGCGGAAGGCGCGTGGGCGTCGACGGCCTGGAAGTTGGAAGGGGCCTCGCCCGTCGTCGTAGGCACGGCGGGAGGGTCGGAAGAAGCGGCTGCGGAGGGGCACATGGTTGAGGTGTATCGTGGAGGGGAGCGGGGTAGGAAGGGAAGCGGAGCAGGAGCAGCAGGAGTGACCCCGTCTCTACTGCTGTCCCCCTCTCACCCCCGTCAGTTATCTCCCGTGGACGGATTTCGCGCGCCTCGGGCCTGGCCAGGCGCGGCCGAGTGCCCAACTTTTTTTTTTCGCTTGCTTTGACTCACCAAACGAAATGTTAGGTTTTCTAAGTCAACTGCGGCGGCGCACTACAAACTCCCGCTCTTGACTCACGCTTGGCCTCTGACGGGGCCATTCTTTTGCCACCGTGGCAGTACTGGCACCCATGACGTGAACGAATTTTCCAGCTTCCTCACTCTCGGTCTCAATAAACGGCTCGACGTCTTCGGTGATCAGCTTAGATCACAACTTGGGGTCTTACATTCCTGCAACAAGAAGATGCGAATTTGCTGTGCCGCATGCCATTGACAAGCCTCTTCGCACGTATCGGAGATTATAAATCCACGATCGCACGGGCCTAACGGGCACATCGCGGGGTTCGGGGTACCCAGAACCTCTCCTTGCGAGCGACTTGTAAGTAAGGTAGGTAGTTTCCAGGGTAAGGGCTTTGGACTTGAAAAAAAAACACGAAAAAGCCCCAGGTGGATTTTCGACATCTACGTTTCAAGAAGTTTCGGTTCACTTTGACCCGTCGATCCCTTCCTTGGGCCAGGTCCAGTCAAACTTGTCCGGTATCGTACCACTTTGAATACCCGTCAATTCCGAGAGGACTGTAACAAAGTTGTTGCGAAGAAAGTGGGGTCAGATTCATTTTCCTTTCTTCACTGGGAGTACTGCTGGGACTTACTGGAGAGGAAGCGAGGTCCGGCGTTGACACCATCGCCGATCGAGCTGAACAGAGAAAAGGCAAAGTAGGTGTTCCGAGTCAGGTGCTGGGTGGTCAATGTGACCAACACATAATGCCTTGATATACTTACATCTTTTGCGTCGTCTCGGGCGTATCGTGGTAAGTGATGGACCGGATAGGCGTGAGCTGTGTGAGGACCAAACCCTCCGAAAGTCCGCAATCAATTCCGCCTCGCCCATCCACGACAATGGTGCACGACTCACAGCCGCCGCAGTTCCACACGCCGCAACTTCCTCGAAATCACCCTCAACAACCTCGGAGAACTTGACGATGCGTCGTTCGACGGTCCATCCGAACGATTCGGCGATTCCAATGATGGCCTTGGTCGTGACGGATTTCAAGATCGATTCCGAGGTAGGCACGACCAAGGTGACCTTGTCGTCGTCCGAGGAAGAGCGTTTCTTGATGGCGAGGAAGTTGGAGGTGGAGAACTCGTCGATTTGCTGTTGATGAGACGAGAGGGAGCGCGGCGAATTCAGCGTGGATCTCCTCCTTTCTGGACCTGACCGAGGAGGAACTTACCGTTCGAGTGGCCGAATCAAGATGAAGGGTAATCGCATAACCAGCTTGCTTCGCAGCTGCAGCATGTCGGAAAGTAGGTCTGTGGATCGACATGATCTCAGAAGCTCAATTTCCCTCTCGCAAGCTTCCATCGCCCTACCCCGACTCACGCGTAGTTACCAGCCAACTTTGCATGCCCGACACCTCGAGGAGCGGCTCGGTCAAAGGTCTCGAGCACGAAGGCGTCGATGGCGGGGGCCTTGAGTCCGGCGGTACCGTACAGACTTCCGGTCGGGGTGACGTAGACGATAAATTGGAACTCGGAGGGGGGCGCGAGGATCAAGTTTTCACCCGAGGCGAAGGCCAAGGGACGAACGTACTGTGGAACGCGTACAGGATGCTTGAGATTAGATGGACGTAGCTTGAACTTGTAGAGGAGATAAGAGCGTTGCGAACGTACCATCGAGCCTGAAGCGCCATGTGGGGCATGAGGGGGCACGAGCTCCAAGTTGCGACCGACGGCGAGGGAGACAGCCTCGAGGAAGAGTTCCTCGGGGACGGGAGGCATCGAGACAACTTCGGCAGAGTGCTATCGCGGTAGACGAGGAGAACATGTCAGCGTTCGGGTCAAGGAAACGATCTCGCTGGACCCCAAACCGCGACGAGCTGGCTCCGAACGAACCTGGATCCGAGCGGCGTTGTCCTTGGGTCGGAAGAGGCGGACCTACGAAGGATGTTGTAGTGCTTAGCTCGGTATCTCTAAGAGGAGGTAAGGGTTCCGGAATGAAGCGCCTATTGGTCGTGCTCGGCTCGGACATCCGTCTCATCTCGCTCAGTGGAGAACGAAGAAAACTCACCTGCCCGTCGGGGTGACGGAACGCCTTGAGTCCTTCAAAGGTCGAAGCACCATAGTTGAGAGCGACTGTGGGAGGGGGGATTGCGGGAGTCAGCAAGCGGTGAACAAGCCCAAGTTCGGGGCAACAGATAATGTGGTGTGGCGCCGGCCGGTCAGAGGCCGAGACCAGCGAGCAGAAAGATGAGGGGTGATCGACGCAAGAGGAAGACTGACCACTTCCGACGTGGAGCTTGAGGTAGGGTTCGCTGAACCACTCTGCTTTACCCCACGCGCCATCCTTGTAGGTGTAGCTGACGTAGCCCGAGGTCGGGTACAGCGCAAACGCGAGCTTGTCCCACGCGAACGTTTCGGATGGAGGAACGACCGCGGGCTGCACGAGTGGACGAGCGAGGAGGGGGGATGTGGGCCCCGGGGTGTTCTGCATTGTCAGCTGGGGTGCGGGAAGGAACTAGGCTGAGTGTGAGGTGTGACCGACCATTCTGACGGGATGAGATGGGAGAGAAAAGAGGTAGAGCAGGAGAGGAGAGCAAAGCGGAGGAGTCGGGACAGGAGGAGGAACGATTGACTCAAAAGCCCAGCTGAATGGTTCGGGCGTCAGCCGCCCGCAAACGCCGTGCCCGTAACCGTCTACGACACTGGTCCGAGCTCAGCTCCAACAGTTACATATATTAACTTCTCAATTGTACATGAAATGCTGTGAAAAATGTGGGGGCGGGCCTAGATATCTCGGGTGTGCTGCCCAGCCACGGAGCGCGGGGACTTACCCATCACCGCGGGCGGAGCGGGATGGAGAGGTGGAGAAGGAGCCTCCGCCTTCCCCCACCCCCCACTCCCCACCCCCCACCTTCCCCTCTCGCCCCACCGTACTCGTCCCTGCACAAGATGGAAAGTGCACCGGAATCGTATCAAAGACTATCCTTCAGCTGACCTATGCATCTGAAACCCAATCCAGTCCGTTCATGATGCATCTTTCCTTGGCTGGACCCGAGGCATCGCCGCCGTCGGCTTGGGTCTCACCGCCGGATACATGTCCTCCATCGTCAGTTCTAGCTGCTTGCGGTGGGTGACGATCAGCCATCTAACTCACTTTACTCTTCTTACACAGTCCATCTCGTCGATGAAGAACATCTACCGCGTCCCGACGCTCAGCCCACGTGATCGACTCGTACGTTGTCCACTTGCCGCCCCCACAAGCCTTCAAAGGGGCAACAAGCTGAGACTAACCACACTGTAACCATCCTCTCGACCCCACCTTGATTCCCTCTCCTTGCAGCACCTCTGGAGCTTGACCTTTGACAGTGGAGCGGTCTTGATGAAGCCTTTGATCCCCTTGCTCACCACTCTGCTCGCGACGTCGGCCTACTACGCGACCAAGCCCCCTCTCTACGTGCCTCACAACTGGATCGCCTCCCACCGCCAGGTACATCCACATATTTACGCTTGGCTCAGATCACGATTGCCTGCTCACTGGCATGGTGCTCGTCATTCTTCTCCTGTCGTTATGCCAAACCCTTGGATCGTTCACCGTGACGGCCATTTTGTTTATTAAACTCACTCACAGGCCGTCCTCGGCATCAGTGCCGGATTGACGCTCTTCATCTTCCCCTGGACAATCCTCACCATCATCCCCATCGTCAAGAAGCTCAAGATAGTTGAGGCCAAGATCGTCAAAGGTCAGTCGTCGGACGGGATGGACAGGAGCTTGCGGCGATTTGCAACGACTGGTTTATCATTCGATGATTCTCCTGCAGAGAGCAAGGACGGCGATGCGATCAGCACCGGCGACAGTAAGTCTTTCTCAACTTGACTATCCCTCCTCTGCCTTGCTCGTGGGGCTGAGCTAACAACAAGCCCTTCTCGCCCTTCCGCTGCCCTCTCTTCTCAGCCGATTACGACATTCAAACCTGGACCAAGTTGCACCACGTGCGCTCGGTTGCGGTCACGTTGGCCTTCACCTTGTCCGTGCTCGAACTCGTCTCGGCTTGAAAAAATTGCTTTTTGCTTCCTGTTCACAATAGCATCGTTCGAAGCTCAACGGTAGCTCCTCGTCCGGAGTGGGGTCGACCTTCCCTCCCAATTTTCCGATGATAAGGTAGTCAGTCCCATCGTACTACGATAATTCAATGAATTGGTAAAGGCCAAGAAGTGGCAAACACATACCCTTCCTTCTGTACGCAACCGAATTCGCCCATTTGCGTTCCAAGTAGTCCATTCGAGATGTCGATCACAAAAAAGGGCGGTGGGGTGTAAATTAAGTCCCTCACCGATGCGCAGTCACCACCTTTCATTGCGTAGACGCGAGAGAATGGCGTCGTCGGGTCGGGTCTCAACGCGGCGTTCTTGACACATTCGTCGTCGGTCCAGAATACTACAAAAGGACTGTGGTCTGCGACTACGGACCATGCAACTTACTTTGTACTCCCTTGTACTCTCCCGATACAGCTTATTGCGTTCACAAAGAACATTTACCGGGTCGTTAGGCGCAGCCCACGTGATCGACTGGTGCGCACCCACTTGCGCCTTGCCAGCTGAGCTCAAAGTCCGGACTGCGAAGATGGTTCCAATTTCAAAAGCTCTCCAGGTAAGACTCCATCATCTGTTGACCTATCCCCCCCTATGCTTAATCTTTACAGCATCTGCAAATATAAGGTTCGGCAGTGGAGCGGCCTTGATGATGCCTTTGATCCCCGTCCTAGGCGTATCCGACTCATCCTCATCCCAATTGGACCTCGCTCTCAGGTGTCTAATGACAAGGTATCCCCATCATATTACAACAAGTTACATCCGGAAACAAGTAAAAACACATTCCCCCTTCCCTCCGTCTATCCAGCAAACGCCTCCTCATCCAACTCGACCCCAAACTCATCCTTGGCCATCTTACTGATCTGCCTCTGCAACAGATCCTCAAAACCCTCGTTATCCTTCTTCATCACCACCTTGAGGAACCATTGTCTCGCTTGCGTCAACGCAAACCCGACATCGACGAAGAGGAGAACGACGCGGAAGAGAAGCGAACGGAAGGTTTCGACAGTGTAGGTTTTGAGATCGAAGTTTGGGAGGGTGTGCAAGGGTCCGGGGGATTTGGAGGTGGTGTATTCGAGGCCTGCTGAGGCCCAGTGGGCGAGAGAGTTGATGCGGTTCGAGGGGGAGCCGAGTTGTTCTGAGGTTGGGGCATGTAGACGAAAGTTTCGTTAGTTGGTGCGAGGGTTGAAACCCCCGTCGGTGTGACGACTTACGGTTGTTGGCTTGCATCATTCGCGCCGTTCGCCCCAAGAAGATCAACTGCGAAGCGTACAAACCCTTTTGGATCAGCTACATCATACCTTTCCGTTTATTCAAACGCCCCAATTTACCTCTTTGGGAATTTTTTCCTGGTTCTGCAACATATCCCTCAACCTCTCCTTCAACCCATTCTGCTGCTCATACTTGCTCAATTCCTTCGGCTTATCCGTCCCCCCCCACTCTTCCTTCCTCTTCTCCCCCAGCTTCCTCTCCTTCAAACCCCCATCGACTTTCTCCGCGCCTGCGCCTTTCTCCTTGTTCAATCGATGAGGTCTCAAGAGTGTCATGGAAGCGAACATCCCGGAATGCTCTTTCGCGATCCCCCAGGATTGGACGATGCCTTCGATCGTTTTGGTGTCCCCGACGAAGAGCGATCGCCAGAGGAGACAGTATTGGAGACGGAATTCCTCGGTCAAGGGGATGTAGAGCCCGTGGTCAATGAGGATGAGTTGAGGTTTGCGTGGGTTCGAAGGGTGAGGTCGGACGAGCAAGTTGCCCGGGTGCTGAAAAGAAGTTAACGCGTGAGATGGGCAAACATCAGCGAGCGTCACGCCACGATCTACGACTAGAGTTCACTCACCGGATCGCAGTGCACCCAGCCGAACTTGAACATCTGCGCTCCAAGAAGTCCGTTGGCGATATCCATTACAGCTCTGGAGATGAAGATAAGGGTTAGTCCGGCCGATCGTCCGGCGCGAGTGCGCAGTTAAAAGAGGACCCTCTCGCGCTCACCTCGGGGACAGGTTCCATTGTTCCAATTGCTTCTTGTCAGTCAGTTGGCAGCCATTAAAGAAACTGTGTAATTGAGATGGAACGGACATCATGTCAGTTCAGTGTAACCAACAGCGATCGATGAAGACTCGGGAAGCACTCACTCGGCCGTCATCACCGCCTCGCTCGTCCAATCCCAGTCAACCTTGGGTACGAGAACTTTATCCTTCAAGCTATTCTCCTTTTCGAGGTACGCCGCCGTCTTCTCAGCATTCCGGGCCTCATTTGCCAAGTCGACTTCGAGGCGCATCCGGGCGGTCACTTCGCGGGAGACGAAGGATACGGGCATGTCGAAGAGCTTTTCGTAAGTCCAGAGTAGGGCGCGGTATGCCATGAGGTCCCTGTGGAACAATGACCGTGAAGGTTGAGCACTTTTGTCCGCTTATTTCCTGAGCTCTACTGAACGCACCACTCGACTTGGATCGGCACACTTGGTTTCCTAATCTTGACCGCGACCCAACCCTCTCCTTCCTTCCAAGGCTGCTCTCCAGGCTTGCGCTTGGTGCGAGCACGGTGAACTTGGGCGATCGAAGCCGAAGCGATGGGATCACGGGAGAAATCGTCAAAGGCGTCGTCTGGGTGGGTCCCGTTGAAGTCTTTCCTGAAGATCTGTTGATGAGGAGAAAAGGCATCAGTCAAGGCGAGAGAGCTCCGGAGAAAATCTTGACCCCCAACTGACCTTGACGACCTCATCGAATCCGACACGCGGAGCTTGATCAAACACATTCGCAAACGCGTCTCGATAAGGCTTAGGTAAGATGGCGGCCTGAATCGCCAAGGACTGTGCGAGCTTGATGTAGAGTCCGCCGTTGGTGACGCAAAGGTTGTTGATGCGGTGGGCGACTCGTTCGTGCAGGGCGTCGATCGCGGTTGCGTCGTCGGGGTTGAAGTTGAGTTTGAAATCCAGGGCCATGACGGCTCTGAGAAGAGAGGAAAATTGGAAAGTGAGCGAAAGGTGGCTCATGCCGATGCTTTCCTCCGCTGATCCCCATGTCCGATGTCCTAACATGGGTGACGTCCCGAAAAGCGGATCCCGGTACTGCCTGGTGTTCCGTCGATAAAAGTCGCCAACGAGGAACAGATGACTGACCCTACATAAGCGGTCCTGGCTGTCCTGATCAGAGCCGAGGCGTGGAAAGTGCTATCCCACGCGTAGACGACGACTCCGACTCCCACGACGATAGCCGAGTTGCGAGCTCGTTTAGGCCATTTCGAAGACCGCGGGGGGTCCTTGGGTGCTGAGGAGGAGGGGGACGAATAGAATCGGTGGCTACAGCGATAAGCTCGGGTGGAACATGTGTGCGGTGGAGTGCGTGTTGACCGCGGGCAAGGAGACGAGATGGCCGTGAGCGATGACGACAGCGACGGGGACGACGGTCGACTGCAGACCACTCCCGCGGAGAACTGCACACGGCTCGAGGGTGGAGGGAGGCTATGCACGAGGGGACGACATGTCGCCCGAGCTCGTTGAAGCATGCAAGGGGTGTCGACTGTGTTGCGCGAGTACGCGGGTACTCGGTCGATGAGGCGGGAAAGGAAGCGGTATCGGCGTTCGGGCTCGTTGATGAGTCTGCCGCTGCGCCGGTTGTAAGCTGCGAATCGATCGGCCGCCAGCTGCAGCGGCCAGCGCGCGCGCGTGGGGGACGGACTGACTGGGTCGTGTGCCGGTCGGTAGTCGTGCCCCAGCTGCCGGACGCGCCAAACTCCGAAGCCGAGCGCACCAGGACGCACTGCAGTCGGTGTTGCCCCTTGCTGCCAAGGCACACCATCTATCGACCAAAGACCGCCGCCCGCCGCACACAAAACCCCACCCAGCTCGGCCGAGACATGGCCTCCACCTCGAGACCGTTGCTCGTCGCCTCGAGTCTGTGTCGTACCTTGCTGCGGACCCACATGAGCTCGATGCTCAGAGGCGGTGCTGCTGCCCGCTCGAGCACGTCGCTGCTGTCTCGAGCGATCGGTTGCTCGTGTGCATCCACCTCCAGCACCTGGCTACCCTCACCACTGCTCGGTCGACGCAATGCATCTTCCAAAGCATCCAGCCCCTCTGCCCCGACCCGGATTGCTTCCCTTCTTCCTGCGGTCAGTCCCAGTCCCCGTCTCGCAGCCATCGTCGTCGTCGTCGAGAATCGGAGCTCGCATCGTGCTGACTACTCCCTCGTCATCCCCGGTCTCGATCCCAACAGCAGCAGGCTACACCAGGGATAGCTTCGTCACCGTGGACAGCCCTCAAAGCCCGCATCACCTCTCCACGCTGGCCACTCACCACCGCCACGTACGATCCCTCCACCTCTTCCACCCCAACTCTGCCCAAGGGGACTACGACACAGACCGCACCCGATCCACCCGAGATCGCACTCACGACCCCGGTCGTATCAAAGTACCTCTTCCTCATCGCAGGCATGGTCTTCTGCATCGTCGTCGTCGGAGGCATGACCCGATTGACCGAGTCGGGCCTTTCCATCACCGAGTGGAACGTCGTCAGTGGCATCATGCCGCCCTTGGAAGCCGTCGATTGGGAATCCGAATTTGCAAAGTACCGTGCTACACCCGAATTCAGGCTGTGAGCCGACCTCATCGGATGCGGACCTTTCAAAAAAATGATTTTGATCCGGTTGACGTTTCCTCACTCAGGCAGAACGCACACATCACCATCGACGAGTTCAAGAGCATCTACTACTGGGAATGGGCACACCGCATCCTCGGTCGCGTTATCGGCCTGACCTTCCTCCTCCCCATTCCCTACTTTTACATGCGACGCAAGGTCTCGCCCCGCATCGCTCTGTCCCTGCTCGGCATCGGCACCCTCATCGGCGGTCAGGGCGCTCTGGGGTGGTACATGGTCAAATCCGGACTCGACGAAAGAAGTGTCCAGGATCTCGGTGGTGTCGCCCGCGTTAGTCAATACCGACTCGCCGCTCATCTCGGGATGGCCTTTGCCGTCTACGCGAGCTGCGTCAGGCTCGCCTGGGGGATCGCCCGCGACTGGAAGCTCGCCAGTTTGGGCAAAGGTCTCGGCGGATGGGTGACGCCCGAGCAGACGATCCAAGGCCTGCAGAGCAAGACCGTCGGTCGAGTACGAGCGATGGTCACCGTCGTTTCGGCGCTCGTTTTCGTCACCGCGCTTTCGGGTGCTTTCGTCGCCGGTCTGGACGCCGGTCTCGTTTACAACGAGTTCCCTCTGATGGGAGGTCGATTGGTGCCTGCTACGAAAGAGCTGATCGATGATCACTATGCGCGCAAGTCGGACAAGTCGGACATGTGGCGCAACATGTTTGAGAACCCGACGACGGTCCAGTTCGATCATCGTCTTTTGGTATGTCTTCATCTCGCAGTGAGCCGAGACGGTTCTTTATGTGATTCTGATGCACTCGTTTGATTTATAAAAGGCCACAACGACGTTCACCGCGATCGTTGCGCTCTTCCTCTACGCGCGACGCCCCTCGATCCGAGCGCACCTCCCACCCACGACTCTCCGTCTGATCAAGGGGACGATGCACATGTCGATACTCCAAGTCACTTTGGGAATCTCAACCCTCATCTACCTTGTCCCTATCCATCTCGCCGCGACGCACCAAGCGGGTAGTCTTGTCTTGCTCACGATGGCGTTGGCGAGCGGGGCCAGTTTGAGGAGACCTTCGAAGGTCGCGAGGGAGTTGATGAAGATCAAGAAGATGGGGCAGTTTACGAGCTTTTGAGAGGAGGTACAGAACTTGGAATGGTACCTAATCTCTTGATGAGAATTTTCTTCGCCGCTCAAAAACTGTGGCCCCAAGGTTGGCTTGAGAGACTGAGAGCGTTTTTGCCCATCAGCCGAGGAGATAGCTTGGACACCCCGAGGGAATAGAGACATGGTATCAGAGCATCACGATGTTTGAGGGCAGCGTCTCAGTTGTGGTAACGCACTAAGTAGATACTCATGTTACTCGGAGGTTACCCACTGCACAGCTCGGGGCTTGGCTCGGTCTCGAGACTGAGAGCGTTCGCGCCATCAGGAGCCTTTTGCGGAAAGGAGGTGCGAGAAGATGTGGGGGTGACGCGATGACGCCAAGCGTGAGGCTTGTGATACCGAAGCCGGCGGTTGCCGCGCTGATATTCCTCCCACTCGATCCCCCCGCACTCGAGAGGTCATCACTCCTCCACGGCTCCTTACGAGCCTATTCCCCCTTCTTTTCCAGCTGAATTGCAGGATCGTCTGCTCTTGCTCTGACTTGTACGACCCAATCTCCTCCCCACCTGTCCAGCACCGAAGTGATCCTCTGCCATGAGTGGATGGGGCCAATCTGATGCTTCCACCCATTCCTTCGGCGACTGGGGGCACAGTGAACGCGACTCGTCTTCCTCCGAGCAGAAACGAACATCCTCTTCCTCCACGTACGCTGCTCGCGCTGGTGGTACGACGGCGCCCTCGATCGCCTCGAGGCGCCAGCAGGCTCCCCACAACCAAGCCGCTCGATCGGCCCGCGGCAATCTCCCTCGCGGCTCGTCTTCGTCCTCGAGTTCCCCGATGGATGGTGTCCCTCTTTCACTCAAGAACGATCGCTCTCGTTATGATGTGGGAGATTCCGCTGGCACTGGCAGTGGTGGAGGGATGCCTGCGCCGAGCTCGTCCGAGCTTCCCGCGGCGGCCCCTGCGTTTGATCAGCGCGCGCAACAGGATCAGTGGAGCGCCTCGGAGCGAGGTGGTACCGCCGACAAGAATGTGTTCGACAACTCTACAAGAGCCTCATGGTTGATTAATCAACCCAATCCCCTTCTCGAACGTTCCACTCAGAACTCAGGTGGTAGTGGGGGGTGGTTCGCCTCGCAGTTCGAGCAACGTCCTCCCGCCAATCTCAAGCCCACCACTGGCGCTCGCGAGACCACCTCGGGCTTGGGCTCGCTCCGTCCCGATGCCACGCTTTACGAACACCTCGACTCGGTGACAGCCCCAACCAAGACTTCGATGGCTGAATCGACTCGTCGTCGCAACGTTCAACAAGGTGAGTCTCTCTCCGATGCCGTGTGCCCCTCATCGGCGTCGCCACTAACCTCGATGGCCACTCACGCCTGACAGCGTCCAAGATTTCGCCGAAAGAGGCAGACTCCTCGTCAACCGCCTCGATCGAGACCGAATCATGGAACAATGGGGTATCTCCCAACACCTACTCCCGCTGGGCGCCCGAAGGGTACGTGCCTCCTCCCGTCAAGTACCCGATGAAGGTCCTCCGCAAAGTCTCGGGCGGTACCAGTTCTAGTCCTCTTGCTCTTGCGTCGACCGCCGGTGGCAACACCCCGCCCAAAGCAGCTTCCTCGCCTTCGGAGGGCAAGGACCCCTCAGCCCAAATTGGGGTCAGTTCACCTCCTCCCTCCCCAAGTCTGTCCAAGCTCCGCAACGAGATGTTCAAGCCGAGCGATGCGGACACGACTCGCCCTCGTTCCGACCAAGCGACGAGAGACATGTTCACCGCCGCGATGTTGGAGCACAATTCGCGCGTCATGGCCTCACTTCAAGGTGATCTTTCCGAGTCGGACCTTCCTGAGCGGGAGTACGAGATCAAGTTCGATCACCCTGAGAAGATGTTCTGGCCAGCGTCATTTCTCGACATCCCCCCGCACTTAAAGAACAAGCCCCCCGCCCTGTCAACCCCTGCTGCGCGCGGCGGTGCCGGCACGAGTCGTGGTGATCGCTCCGACGTGCGTCAGAGGTCTTCAATCGGTCAAGAGTCTCCTTCTGCTTCTACTCGAGCTAATAGTCCGACGACGCAAAGGAGTGCCAGTCTCGGTCTCGTCGAGTCGCCTAAGTCTCTCGAAGCCAGTGCCTCGAGTCGTAGCCCTACGGGCGGCATTCACGGATCACCTGCATCCCCCAATACGACGCCTACCAAAGTAGGGTCGCTCGGAGTCGGCAACTCTTCGTCGAGTTCGGCATTGCACGGCATGAAAGGCTTGATGGACCATCTTCGCGAGATGTACGCCGAGAAGCTCGAGCTTCAAAGCACGGTGCGCTCGCTCGAACGAGACCTCACGGCCCAACACCAACGCACGTCCATCGCCGAAGTCCAGGCTCGTGTGCACCAACACAAAGCCCATGATTTCGAGATCAGGTTACTCGAAGCATTCGACAAGCGCGCTCTACTCGACTCGGAGATTGACGACCTTCAAAGGCAAAACCAAGAACTACGTCAACGCAACGCCGAGCTCGTCACCGCTGCTGAGAAACGAGCCACGGCGGAGACAGTGAACAAGTCCGCGACGACTTCGAGAGATTCCGAGTTTGACAAGCACTGCAAGGAGCTCGAGGCGGCCAAAACGGCGCTGGAGAAGGATAAGATCGCCTTGTTGGCCGATCGCTCGAATCTCGTCATTCGCCTGAACGCGTCAGAGTTGGATCGCGCTTCGTTGACGGGGCATCTGTTGGTTGCGCAGCAGGACGCGATGGAGATGGGTAACCAGCTCGCGCTTGAACAACGTGAGACCGCGCGCAGTCAGAAACTCGAAGCCGCCATGGTTCTCGAAGACAAGTCCCAATCGACCGAGAAGGAAGAGGAGCCGACCCTCGAAGCTGCTCATTGGTCCCCGCGCCAAGAAGATCGAGTGTCGAGGATGTACTCACCAGGCGAACTGCTCGAACTGCGCACGAGCCCATTAATCGAGCAGCACGACTCGCAGTTTTCAGCCGCGACTCAGGAGTCGAGGGAGGTGCTCGCGTCGGCAGTTCCGGAGCGTACTACTCTTTCGAGTTCGGACAAGTATCCAGAAGCTCAAGGTTTGTCCGCACTCTCACCAGGGTTATACCATGCGAGTCATCGGACTAACTCGCGCGACCACTTCTACTGCAGAACCGTCCTCCACGGATACGACCTCACGCAGCGAAGATGAGTCTCAGCAATGCAGCACTGAATTTCAGACGGCACAGAACACCCCTTTCGAACACGTCGCACTGGTCCAGAAAGACGAGCAACCGCAAGTTTCCGTAGCGCACAGTCGTGATACGAGTTGCAGCTCGACAGGAAGGTGGAACCTGTCGTCGTCGTTCTCGTCGGACAGTTCTACCAGCGGTTCGAATCAGAACAACACCGGCTCGAGCACCCAGGGCTCTTTCTAGGGATTGTATGAATTGTGTATGAAGAAAGGGGAGGGTGAGAATCGTCAGGCAGGTCCGACGGGGCATCTCGACAAAGTTCGTGTTTCATAGATTTTGTGTACCGTGGACGTGGGTGTTTTGAATCGCTTGTCAGGATATGAAAAAACTTTGTTACGGATTAGGGGGGGTATTCATTGCATGTAGAGAGTCCTCAATCACACGATCCACCGAGGGGATGGTGATGACTAGGTCGAAGTTGATGAAGCGCTCGCTTCAAGTTCCTGGTCCAAAATAGTCCATCGATGCCCGGTCCGATGCTAAGCGACAAGAAAAGGGCACAGTTCAGCTTCCCTAGGTCAAAAGGGATAAACACCTTCCCACTCACCGCTGCATCTCTCCCACTCCAACGCCAACCTGAACACGTAAGCCTCCATATCGGCGTATCGCCAATGCGTCTGCGCAAACTCTTGCCCCTGACGAGCGATGGTTTGGGACAAGTCGTCGTGGGCGTTCTCGCCGCGGAGATCGCCGGCGAAGAAGGCCAAGACGTCGAAGAGGTCCGTGTAATCGACTTTGACGGGGATGTAGCTGTGGGGAGCAGGAGATAACAACGGTCTACGGGTCATGAGACGACAGCTGAGTGGAATAGGGAAGAGGAGCTTACTGCACCCAGGGTTGGATCCAAGACGAGTACCTGTGCGGAGGAAGAAAGTCAGTCACCGCAGTGTAGTAGCTCGGTCAAAAATCCGCTTACTCACCACTCGGGGAAGATGGTACTTTTCAAGATCGCCTGATTCGCAGAGAGCAAGCGATGGAATCGACCCGACCAAGCATTGCCATCCAAATCCAACTGGTACTTGTACTCGTTCACCTCGTTCCACCCGAAACCTCGCTGGAAATCGAACAGTTTCCGAACGGCTTCGCAGGATCCGTCTTCCTCGGTACATTTTCCTGCCTTGCCCGTGAAGGCAAAGTCTAGATATCGATCCACGAGAGCCTTGGTCGAGACATCGCGTTCGACGATCGAAGGGACGCCACGAGGGGTCGCCGATCCTTGCCCATCGAATCTCACCCGATGGGTCCCGGTGGTATCCTTGGATTTGAACCATAATCGCACGCGTTGGCTGTTCCGCCACCACGTGCTGCGGTCGAACCACACGCCCGTTGTTGTGCCGCGCCACACGACTTTGTTGTGCAGCTTTTTCTCCCACGCCGGGTCCCAGGGCTCGTGATCCCAGTATTGCTCGAGCGGGGGCAAGAGGATGTCGGAATGCATCGAAGTTTTGGAGAAGGAAAAAATGGGTTCGAGGATCCCGGGACGGAGGCCGGGCCATGCCGTAAAGCCTATGAAAGGGTCAATGGATGAGAACAAGACTTTCGAATGCGGCCCCTCAGTACTACCCACTGACCATGCATGTAACGCCATTCCGGATTTTCACACAGGTCCATGGCCTGAATATGATCCGAAATGTAGCTCGGCCCCAGAGGAAGCATCGCCGTTTCGAGGCCCTCACCCATCCTGCGCAAGCGAGAGTTGTTGGAACAAGCGAGCTCAAAGCCCCAGAGCCTGCGGCGAGAGAATCCATAGGATAAGTAGACGAACTTGGGTTCTCGTTATCGGAGACAGACCATACCCAGCGTCATCATCGACATGATCCAGCTCCCATTCGCCCAAATCTGCCAGAACCGAGAACGACAACCTCTTTAGCTGACGAGAGGGGCAGGGAGAAACCGACCTTGTACTCACAGACACCTTTCTTCGAGGCTTCCAGATGCTTCATCTTGGTTGTATAGTCCATGATCATGCTCGGCCCATCGTGCGCACTCATCGTGATGTTGACCTCGTCGACAAATTTGGCCCATCGCTTCATCAAGCCAGCTTGGTCTCTTGCTCGACCATTTTTGGCGTGCGCTCCGATGATGTCGAGTTCGCCTCCCTTGATCTGCATCGTAAAGGTCCACGTCTCGTTCTGCAGGAGCATTGCTCGTTGGTGCAGCACCCGCGGCGGTAAAGCGTAGAACGGAAGAATGTCGGTGAGCGTTTGGTCAAATTCGTCAATCAATTTGACGTTGTTCTCGCGTGCAAATTGATACCTGTGAACGTTTGCGAGTCAGGTCGTTGGTTTCCGACGGAATGGGGCCAATCCATGGTAGAAATGGTGACATACCATCGATCGAACCCTCTCGGCGGATTCCGCCCGTGCCTTCTCTTGTACTCTTTCACCGCCCCATAGAGGCTGGTACTCTGACGTGCCAGTTTGGCTTCCCACTTCCGCGTCGCGTTTTGGATGAGGTCATGAATCGGATGACGTTGTCCATGCAGTCGTTTAGGTATCTGCTCCGGTGACAGGCTCGAGCTGACGGAGGACGGATCGAGAGCCGAAGGATGGAGGAAGACGAGTCCCGAGGGATGCTCACTGAATCGAGGTGGAGGAGTCTGAGAGCAGGCATTCCAAGACTTTGGTCAGCCCACGATTATCGTCTTACAATTTTTTAGGAACCATAAACACTCGCTTTTCCCCAGCTCCCCCTTCCCATACTGATCATGTTGGGTCCGAATGTCCCCATCATCGACAGTAAGATGCCGAACAAACACGCCGGCAGCAGGAGTGTCGGCGGTATTCGTGGCCCAAAGTCTGCTCCCAACCATTTCGCCCATTTTGACCCCGTGTTTCTCCTATTATGTCCAAGATGAGGTGTACCGAAGGTGCTCGTCACTCTTTCCCCATCCAACAGTAGCGGTATACTCAGCGCGCCTCCACCGTTTCGCTCGGGCGTTGGAGAATGCTGTGTGCGGCGGCTAGAACCGAATAAATTGGCCTGCGTTCTCGACTGGTTTGGCTCGCAATCCGGGGTTGCGGAAAAGCTCTGGTCGTGGGTCGACCCATCGTTGAGGACCTGCATTATTGACTCGGTCGAAGAAGCTCGCCGAAGCGCCGATGGCCCGCGCGCCCGCGACCGGCTCGGAGACGGGGGTATATTGAATGGCTGCTTGTAGGTCAAAGACTGCCCCAAAAAGGGCAAAACTTTGTCGACGACCTTCCCTTCTCGATTGATGACGAATGTCGGTGTTTCCGGGCCCTGCGCTGTCGGGTTTCGTCGATGTTGCAGCGGATTTGCAGGGATGGAGATGAGACTCGGTGGTTCTGTAGGAAGTGGAGGAGGTTCGGTCGCTCTCGGGGGTGTCTTCGGGTTATTTGTTGGGTGTGATCTTGGAGCAGAAAAAGCAGAATGGTCTTCGAATGTACTATCGACCGAGAAGGGGAGCACGGGCTGCATGCGACTCGATAGACCGGTCGTTATGGAAGAGTCTCTCCGATGCGAATTGGGGTCGGCGGATGACGGGGAGAGCATCGGAGACGACGATCCGGGATGGCGCTCCGAATCACGTCCACCAGCACTCTTCCAGCTCGCAACAAAGGCAGCATTCGAAGCCGAAGTGGAGCTGGACAACGTTGAGCGATGCCGTGCTTGGCTCATCCCGGCCGTCCCGGCCGTAGCCATTTTGCAAGGCGGGCCCGGCCTCCCGAATTGTCTCGACGACAGCCGACTCGCGAGACGTGATTAGCTCACGGCGTCTCCGATTGGGAGGCTGCCGAGGCAAGGTCCAGCGGTCCTACACCGAGATAGCTTCGACCTATAGAAGGCACTCGAGTCGATGGGTTGATCGGTTGACTCTGGGGAGACTGATGGCCCAGAGGGTTGTCGGTGTCGGCCGTTAACCAGCGTAAGCAAGGAACAGCCTCACGCGAGTCTGGCTGTGCCCCACGATGCGCCCCAAGTCGGACTCCATCACCGTCAACCCCGATCAGGGCATCGCCGGCGCGGCCCGCTGGGCATGGTAATTGGCCACATACTTCTCTTTCACTTTTCGACTCAAAAATAATTTTTGATGAAACTTGGGAGTGAACTCGAGACCCCTTGAAGTTTTCGCGAACAAAGCATCACCCTCACGTTGTCGCGGAAGCAGCTTCGGGGCCGGCGATTCATTATGCTAGCGCTGCTGACGGGCACCACTAATGAAAGCACCTCGGACATAACAGCGCTAATCGGGGCACTTTGGTCTCACGTGATGTGCCTCCCGAACGCGCCCGAGCGTCGGCTGGTCGAGCTGCGCATTCCCTTCTTCCATTTGATCTGGAAGCTTTCCCGCCGCCGCCAATTCTCGTCGGAACCTTTGGAATCGATCACCGAAACGGCTTTCGAGGACCTCCGGGCGTCTCTATCCAGGCGTCCAAGGGTCGCGTCATGTCTGTGTGACACCACCCAAGGGGGTTTTAGTGGGTATGGTCGATTCTGTTGTAGGTCGACGAGTCCTACGCTACTGGCCTAGCCAGTGTGCCTAAATGCATCTCCTCCGACTTTTCCGAAGACTTCTAGGCCTTAATACAATCATACTGATATTGTTATTGAAATCTATTTGAAAAAGGGCCTCACTTTTGACTTGAGCTCCTACATGCAATGCAGCCGAGGTTGATGTCACGTGACTCTTCACAGGGCGTCTCCACTGATGGCGACCTCCGAGTCGTTTGCCAGCCAATGATCGGGATCGGTGTAGCTCGTTCAGATGTGACCGAAGTCCAGTCAACTGATCATTGAAAAATAGCCCGGAATTATATTTCTTCCGTTTTCCCTCGAAACGCACAATCTGCTTTACTGCCGCGGCGCCGGATCGGTTCGAAATCACACCGACGCTGGTCTCCTAAACCCCACTCGCACTACAGGGAGCTGAAGTCCGGTTCTGTTAATCTCGCACGTAAATGGGTTCAAATTATATATTAGACATTGTTGCAACCGCCTCTAGGGGCATTGGAATGCAGGCGGAACGAAGACAAGAAGTTGGAGCTTGATCCGGACTCGTCGGGCTCGCGGCGCAGGGTCACGTGAGAGCACACTAGGCTGTATTGCCTGTAGGAGCTCAAGCTGCTTATGGGTCGAACTTTGGACCTAGTAAAGCAGTGATGGGAAAGATTCATGAGGTATTGTAGCCAATATAGCCATTCACAGGACAAAGTCCCCTCCGACGTGGGTTCAAAGTCGCCTCCGATGTGTCCCAAAGTTCCATCGAACGTGACTCCCATCGCACGTGGGACCAAAAGCCAGCCGACGGGGGCGCAAAGTGCCCTGCCATTCGCACGATTAACCTAATTCTGCTAATGAAATGATGAAATTGCCGCTTATCTCCCAGGACGTTCTTCAGTACTCAAAATCTTGTCGGGGCATGCTCCTTCAAATCCGACGCTGTGCATCACTCGGTGTCTTTTGGTCTTACAACCATTCTATCGTATATAATGCGGAGTACTATGCTGAATCTGAAACCACTCGACACTGCTCTTTGTAGAAACAAGAGGCTGAGGGCCCGGGCTAACGTCATCCCTGATCACCAAGCCAGCTTAGCCAAGCGGCCTCCCGGGTACCTCCTGTTGATGGCTTTTCGTACCTCGTCGAACATGAGCAGCCCGACTCCGTAAGCGAGAGGCAAACCGTAGAACTCGATGCCGACGGTCGTGGTGCCAAAGATCTTTTGGAACCAAGGGATATAGGAGAAGGCGATCGCGAACAGGAGCGCAGCGACCATGGCGGGGAACAGGCGGTAGTTGCGGGTTCGGGGCGAGCCCAACGGGTTCTGAGCGACGATGGACAAGCGACGCGTGCGCGTCGAGAGCAGGTTGAACCACTGCATCAGGACCAAGTTGAAAAAGTAGATTGATTGCGCCTTGCTGAGGAGGTCGGCATCCACGATGGACGAATAGTTGAGCCACAACGACGAGAAGGGGACGCCGTGGCGGTGGAAACCGAAGTAAAAGGCACCCGTCATGGCCGTCAACGTCTCGGGGACACCCAGGAAAAAGTAGGCGTGACCGAGGAGCTTGGCATCCGCCAGTCGTTCCTTCTTACGGTCACGAGGCTTGCGAAGGAGCAAGTCGGCTTCGGGCTTCTCGAAACACAGGGAAAGGGCGGGAAGGACACTGCGGAGACGGGGCGAGCGATCAACGTACGATTCATGCGAATTCGGAGGATGCACTTTCAACTCACTCGGTGACGGCACAAATCAAGATCATCTGAATGTTGGAGAGGACTTGAGGAAGGCCGAAAAAGACGTTGATCAAGACGGGCATCAACTCGGAAAACGATCCGGCAGGCAAGAGGTAGAGAATGGATTTGCGCAAATTCTCGAAGCAGAGTCGGCCTGATTCGATACCGACGACGATGGCGCTAAAGTTGTCGAGCAAGATCAAGTCCGCAGCTTCTATGGCGACCTCAGAACCACCAGCGACGGCCACACCCACGTCGGCTTGCTTCAAGGCGGGCGCATCGTTGCAGCCGTCACCCGTGACGGCGACGGTGCAACCCGTGGCCTGGTACGACTTGACAATCTGGAGCTTTTGTTGGGGTGACGTGCGAGCGAAGACGACCTCGTCGAAGGTCATGACCTGGGACCATTGGGAGGCGGTCATGGTGGTGAGCTCGGGACCACTGAGCGCAATCGAGCGAAGAGGGGTATCGAGGGTTTTGTTGACGTCGTAGGGGGCGATCGAATCCTCAGGCAGATCACGGGGCAAGTCGGCGAGCCCGTGAACCTTGGAGGTCGTGATGATGCCGGCGGATCGAGCAATCGAGACGGCCGTAACGGACATGTCGCCAGTGACCTGGGGGAACAATCACATCCGTCCCGGTCAGCAAGAAATATAAAGAAAGAGCTGGCTACCGAAGAACTCACCATCATGAAGCGGATTCCAGCACCACGGCAAATTCGAACGGTCTCGGCAGTATCGTCCCTCAGAGGGTCGACGAGCGCAGCCAATCCCACAATCGTCAGATCCTTGTTGAGTTCGAGTAGCGCATCTTCGTCGTCGAGGTTGCTCGCATTGACCTGATCTCTGCGGATGACCTTGCGGGCGAGGAGCAAAACCCGCTTGCCCTGTTCCGCCAATTCGATCTGACGACTCGAGATGGAAGCGATGGCCGCGTCGTCGAGAGGGAGGATGTGACCCTCAATATCCATGTGGGTCGAGCAGCGCTTGATGAGGACGTCCGGAGCGCCTTTGACGAGCATCAAACAGTCATCGGGGTGATAGTCGTCTGACTTGAGCAGAGGGGGCAGGGTAGGATCATGCTTCTCGGTATCGAACGGAGCAAAGACCTTGATCGTAAACTTATTATTGCTGTTGAAAGCGAGCTTGCCGACCTCCTTCCAGCGTGCTCGGAGCTCGGCGACACGGGACATGTCTTCGGCGAATCGGAAAAGTCCCGTATCGGTGGCGTCACCGATGACTTTGCGTTCCTGGGTCGGCAGGTTGGTTTCGGCGGAGCCGAACGCTGCGTCGTTGCAAAGACCAGCGATGGAGGACAACGTCATGACCGTTCGACCACTGGAACTGAGTTTATCTCTGCCGGCGGCCAGTGCCTGCGCCTCCTTGATCAAGACGATCTTGTCCCCAACGACGATGTCGACGACGGTCATGCGGTTCTGGGTTAGCGTCCCGGTCTTGTCGGAGCAGATGACAGAGACGCATCCGAGGGACTCGACGGTAGCCAGAGTCTTGCACATGATGTTCTTCTTCTTCATCGAGCCGGCTATGACCGTCAAACTGAGCGTGACGCAGACGGGCAGGCCTTCGGGGATGAAGGCGATCGCGACGGAAACGCAGTCGATGAGGAGCGTTGGAACGTTGATGAAGCCGGGGTGCTTGCGGCGCAAGAAGCTGGCCCAGAAGATGACGACGAGCAACGCCACATTGAACGCGAGCGAACCGATGATGAGGACGAAACGACTGATCTCGACTTCGAGCGAGGTCTTGACGGGTCGTTCGCCCGTCGCGTCCTTTGCGATCCGACCAAAGACGGTGCTGTCGCCTAGACCGACGCAAACGCCGATACCACTTCCGGAAAGGCACAAAGTGCCTTGCAGAGCAATGTTGCGCGACTCCATGCTGTTGGCACAAAAATTTAGGCGAACATCAGGTCAGCAACGTGGATCGAAGGACAGGAATTGGATACCGATGCAGTCGAAAGATTGGTACTCACAAGTTGGCATCGGTGGTCTGGGTCGTACCGGATATGGGGTTCGATTCACCGGTAAGGATCGAACGATCAAAGCGCAAGTCGGCCGAGCACTCGATCAAACGAAGATCGGCCGGCACCTTGGAGCCGAGGGTGACTCTGACGATGTCGCCAGCCACGAGATCCGAGGCCGGGATCGTGAACGTGTTGCCATCTCGGCACACAAGCACGTCAGACGGGAGCATGCCGGAGATGGAAGCCATCGTACGGCCGGTCGAATAGTCTTGCCATGCGTTGAAAATTGCCTGCAACGCAATCACAATGAGGAGGACGACGGCCAGGACCAGGTTCGAGGTCTGCGGGTCGGGATTGCCCAGCGGCTTCCTGAAGCATGCGGACGCCACCTCAGTCCGGAGGCAACAATCGAGGAGCAGCCCATCGAGACGAACCATGAAAGGAAGCAGATGATTGTACCACCCACGAGAAGTGACCCGAATCCACCAAAGATGTAGAAGAAAATCTGGAGTCGTTGCACAGGTGGGGCGAGGTTTGAGGGATTTTCCAAGAAAGGGAGCACGGGGCCAGAAGAACAGGATGCAAGGTCAGCGATCATCCACTACGCACTGATTGCCCTACTTATAATTTACGTACCTTTCTGGGCAAGTTACGAGGAGGGGGCGAGATCACGTTCTTGCCGTTCTTGGCGAGCCTGCGTTGAGCGACCTGCGTGTCGAGTCCGACGACGGGGGAAACGCCTAACCGTGTGCAGACTTCTTCGGTGGGCAAGGTGTGCCATTCGAGCGACGCAAGTTCTTGGATGGCCTTCTTCTTGTATGTCTCGCGCCCTTGGCGTGTTTCGGTGACTTGGATGCTGAGCGTGCGGTAGACGACGGGCAACCTGTGGTGAGGATTCGCGCGTACGGGTCCGCTGGTGAGCGAGATTGAGTTGGTGCGAGAGAAGGTACGATGGTTTTGTCGCGACAAGGGGTTGGCGCCAAAATGGGTCGAACGAGCGACGGGGATCGTGGGCATAGAGTTCAAGGTCGCGAATGTGCGAGGCGGTCGAGCATTTTTCTCGGCGTCGGCGGCCTCGTAGGCGTCGGCGAGGTTGCCCGTCTCCGTGAACGAGTCGGCGTCGCCGGCGGAGCTGAAGGTCTGCCACGAGGGACTCATGGTGTCGAACTAGATGGCGCGAACTCTGAAGTGAAGAGGGAAGCGAATGGAGACCAGCAGATAGTGGGAGGAGGTCAAAAGGTGAAGAGGCGACTCGGAACCCCACTTGACGTGGCTCTGGCGACCTCGTGTGTCCGAAAATTGTTGCACTGTGGTTAGGAAAAGGGGCACGGCACGGGGCGGTGTGTACTCGCCCAGGACGCGCGCCGAACGCGCAGCTTCAGGCCGAAGCTCAAGATCACGTTTATTCTCTCCGAGAGCTTGGCAATTCGCTGGATCGTGTTGAGGGTGTTTCGCTTCCTGGGCCCTAAATTAAGCTGGGGTGTCATTGGTCAATCAAGTTGCACATGTAAGCGCACTGACTGTGGCGCCGGGTAGGCTGTTTCGCTGAGGGCGTTTCGCCTTGCGCCGGCTTTTAGCCCTGACAAAGGTCGACCGCGATCGATCGGGACGCCAGCGCCTCGCCCAAATAAGGACTGAGGTATTTTCTCGATCCCACAGGAAACTCGACCACCAAACGGTTCCCATTTGTTGATCCAAAACCCTTTCTTTTTTCCAAGAAGAGTGCTCACGCTCGTTAAGGTCAACTACAAACTGTGGCCCACTACATGAAGCCTCTTCTCCGAAGCCAGAGACGTGGGCAAGCAGCGGCCGCCCGCGGTTGAGGGGATTTGGCTGGGAGCACGTGAAACGAGCGGCCGACAGACCCGCCCCTGTTCAGAGGCGCTGCCGAGGGCAGCGGCGGAGACTCGCCGCTGGACCCAAGGTGCTTGGCCCACTTCGGCATGGTGTGTATTAGTTTGGTGAGGTATTTTTCTCATAGACATGGACGTAGTTGATCACGTTTGGTGGTCGTGCACTGCGGCTGGGATCGGCGGGCCGGCGGCCGTGGGCGGGCTTCGCTGTCGAGGCGACGCTGCCGCGCTCGGACAATTCGATGCGCAAAATTTATAGTTCAGTCGAAATCCGTCGGGCGATCTGCACCCAGGCAGTGAAAGCGACGTGTGTCAAATCCCAACACTCCTTGAAGCCGCCTGTTGGCGACAGGGCTGCACGGCCTGAATAATTCCATCGGCGATTTCGCCCCACTGTAGCAACGAGATGTTGCCGAGGTAATCCCGAGTTGCCAGGTTAAGGAAGGAAATGTCCACCGGTCGCTGCGCTCACGGCCGCCCCCACTCGTCCTCCCGCACACCCTCCTCACCCACACCCACACCACCACCTCTCGACACCTCTCAGCTTGAACATGGAAGGTGAGCACCCCAAACTGGCATTCAGGAGTGGCCCATCACAGACCCCACCAGCTGATAAGCCACGTCTTTGACACTGCCCATCTTGTAGTCGCTTTCGGCATCACGGGCAAGGACTACGTGCTGTTCGCGTCGGATACGTCAGCGAACCGCTCGATCGTGCGCATGAAGGCCGACGAGGACAAGCAAAAAGTCATTGGCAAGCATCTCGTCATGGCGTGTAAGTGATCACCGTTTATGTCCCTGTCATATCCTGCTGCTGCTTAGCGTGTGTGGGAGCAGAGAGCTGACGAGGACAACGACTTGACGGGGGGATGACGACGCGTGCCGACTTGCGAATGCCGATACACCTCCCGCAGACATGGGCGAGCCGGGAGATACAGTACAATTCGCAGAATACGTCGAGCGCAACCTGAGGCTGTACCAGATACGGTACGTTGCCCCAACCCAGGCATTTCTGCTGACACTGTCAGCCAGCAACGGGAGCGCTGACGACACCACCCCCTCCCGCACCTGACCCGCTGGCTCCTCCTCTTGTTATCTTTGTCACGTTCAATCGATAATCTGTTTGCGCATACAGAAATCACATTCCCTTACGACCCGCATCCGCCGCATCATGGACGCGCAACCAACTCGCGGCCTCGATCCGCTCGCGCAAGCCGTACGCGGTCCAATTGTTACTCGGCGGCTTTGACCCAACGACCAAATCGCCCGAACTCTTCTGGATCGATCTGTACGGCACGCTCGGAACAGTCCCCTACGCTGCGCACGGGTATGGTGCCTACTTTTCGTTGTCGACGATGGATCGGTGGCATTCGCCCGACATGGACTTGGCGCAAGGGTTGGACCTGTTGAGGAAATGCGTTGACGAATTGGAGAAGAGGTTCATCGTCAATCTCGGCACTTTTACCGTTCGAGGTCAGTACTCGTTCTTCCACGTCGCTCGCTATACGTCGTCTCCCTCGCGAGGTGGGGGGACCGCGCGAGAGTCTCAGCCGGCTGAACCCATTTCGAAATCCTCTTTCGCTTCAACAGTGGCCGACAAGGATGGGGTGCGCCAGGTTGATCTCAAGACAGGAGAAACGATCGAGAAGATCTAAAGCCGTCTTTCTACCACTATTCTGACCGTTGCGAACCAACGAGCATGATCATGAAATTCGATGTAAATTGTACGACCCACATCGGGGCATAGGCGAGCGACAACCCGGCGGCTGGGGTCTGTTGCCTCGATTCGGAAATTCATGGGTGTTAGGATGCACTTGCAACTTTCAGTCGAGTTTCTCTACATGACGTCAAGATTGACCCCGGAGTGCGCGGCATCATTTGGCCGCTTGAAGACGCCACAAAAAAGCATACTATTCACAATGCATCGGGTAACAAAAGCGTTCTAAGGAGGTGCAGTGAACATGCCTATAATGAAGTCAGAGAGGAACAACATATCACGAAGACCAACGAGATCGAGCAGCAGGCATGAGACTCCTCGTCAAATCGAGCAGGACGGCTCCACCGTGCTCCCACAACCCTTCCCCCACCTCGGTGTAGCATCGATCGAATTCGGGGTCGGCTGAGACGAGCTCAAAATACTCGAGCGTGAAGGCTTTGACGGCTTCGTAGACTTCGGGCCAGAGGTAGTTCGAGAGCAGCATGGGGAACGCTGTGCGCGGGGTGAGAGTGTTGACGATCTGCTTCAACGCAAGCTTTTGCAACGACGGGTGGCAGTAACGATGCGCGATGCGATACATGGACAAAGCAGAAGCTGAGAGAAGGGAAGCACATTCAATCAGCTTTCGAGGACTCGTAAACGTGAGCTACCTATCTGGTGACGGACCGGGTTCTTGTACACCAGCAGAGTGCGGATGAGGGTCCGTCGGCTCGAGCACGTCGCGAGAACCTGAGGTAGACTCGGTCGCAGTTGAATGCGATCCCACCCCAATGGATTTCAGACTTGTCAAAGGCCTCGAGCTCGAAGGTGGGGTGCGACCGGGGGGGGCGAAGAGAGGGGAGATGCGTCCCGCCGCCGACATGGCTCGAGGAGGGGACGGCGCGCCGATCGCCTCGTCCGACCCGGCGCTGACAGGGGGCTTGGGACATACGGCGGAGATCCCCAGGACGAGGCGGCCCTTGGCTTGGGTTTTGGACGGCAGAGGAGACGCGGTCTTGCTCGATCCGGGGCTTTCGGTGGTCTCTGGAATATCACTCAAGGGTCGGTCGTCTCTACCAGGAGTCTCAGCTATGGAGATGTGGCCCGACGAGGCCCAACCTTCCGCTTCTTCCACCGTGAACGAAGCCCAGTGCAGGCGCTCGGGGTGGGGACCAAGCCAGCCCAAGGGCAGCTCGTTGGACAAGCGCAAACGCACGTCCTCGACGTCTTGGAATGTGATCTCATCGGTGTACAGGTAGTGCAGGAGCGAGTAGACGGTGTTGAAGTCAAAGTCTTCCATCTTGAGGACGCTGCGCCTGCGCGTGCCCGGCGTCTGGATCGCGCTCGTTTCGGCCCATCCTTCGGTGAGGAGGCTGTCAAAGTAGGAGCAGTGTGCTTTGAGGATCGCACTGTGCGCATAGATAACCCTTTTGCGAAACTTTGTAGACTTAGCAGCAACCGCCGAGCTGTCAACGGTAGGGGTAGCAGTGATGGAATGCGTTTCGTCGGCACTGCTGGCTGCGCGCATCACGACGGGAAGACACTCTGCGACATAGATCATGACATCCCCCGTCACTTCATCGTCGACCAAGTTCTTGACGCCCGCTAGAAGCGACGTCGGCACCGGGTGCGCGTCACGGATCTGCGGCGCGAAGGATCCGACTGGCGAGCCGATTTGCACCGTCAGCACGAACGCGTCAAGCTCGCGGATCCGGGCACTTTTGTCCAGCAGCAACTGCAGGGACGGAAGCTCGGTCGTCTCGTAGAACTCGTTATCGTGAGAGAACTGAAACTCATCAACCCAGTGACGCCAGAGGTAGTTTTCCGAGCCACCCCGCTTCGACGCTTGCTGCCTTGGCTCGCGAATTCCCAGCATCAATTGAGTGGGGATCACGTCAGGCGAGTACGACGTTTCGAGGAGATGGCACGAGAGGTACAGAGCGAGCTCGGAGGAGATGTTGGGACTCTGTCGACGCAAAAACTCGACCCTCCAACGCTCGCCACCAAAGTTGGCGCCCAGCAGTTCAACTCCCATCGAGCCCGGGACGGTACCGTGATCGGCCTGACGGTCCCGACTGGCCGAGCCGGCGCTGTTGGACTCTGTCTCTGCGGAGATCATAGTGGCTTCTGCGTGGGCGGCGACGTCGGTGATCGTAAATTCCACGCCCTGCGGGTTCAAAGCGGGGTCCTTTATCCTCAGCTGACACCCTCCACGAAGCCTTGTGCGTAGGTGTTTGCACTTACGAAGAAGGTCCACTCTTTCACGGCGGCCTCCGCCTCGCCTAAGTTATTTGAGAAGTCGGTCCCTCTCCGAGACTGGACATACGTCCTCGATATAGAGCCACCCGTAACTCCGGATTGAGCGGTCTGCACAGAGTTTCGTCGTCGAGGATTCGCTCCAGATCCTGAAGCCTGTATGGTCGTGCGATTGGTAAAACCGCCCAAAAGTGCCGACGGTGTACGGCGATCGGCGGGACGAGGGGAAGATCTTGCCGAGACGTTCGACGCCGGTGGTGGCGAGGCACCAAGTGGTAGTAACGGGGAGCCGACGGGGGTGGTCGATTGTGGGCGAGTCTGATTCGGGATCGACATGGAGGATGTGGCTGTGGAGACGGGGAGGGGAGTTCCCAAAGCTGGAAACCCGCGTCCGAATCTTGGAGGGTGTGCTTGACCTGCGGATGCCGACGTGCCGGTGCCGGTGCCGGTCGGAACGCCTCGAGCACGATTCCCTGAATCCGGGATTGAGTAGGCATAGGACGGTACGATGCGACCTCCAACGCCAGTCGCGGCTGTCCACGGGTACTGTTGTTGGGATCTATCGACTGCGGGAGTGCCAGTGGGATCTGGTGCCGCCGAGCTGGTGAAGGCTGACATGGGCTTGGCGCGACGGTCGGTGGGGCCGATGTGGGGGGTGATCGAGCTCCGATTGAGCTGGAACCAGTGCACCAAGTCACACAGCCTGCATAGGGACGTGCACGGCGAGGATCAGGTCTAAAGCGAGTCGAAATAAAGTTGACCAGACAAGGGATGGCCGTGCAGGTGGGGGTGGCCGGATTGTGATGGCGTGATACGAGCACTGCACCCTGAAGGGGACACTGACTGGGGGTCCCGCCACGCGAGGCTGTGAGGCCGAACTGCTTGAGTGAGTCACACGAGACGCGCTGTAGCCAGCCACGTCACCGAGTATGCCACAAGTTGAGGACGTGAGCCTACCTTCAAAATCGTCTGTACGGCCGGTGTAGGGTGCCTTGTTGCTGACGGGGGGGCGACACACCGAGTTGACGCACGAGCCGTGTCAAGTGCGCGTGGAACGCTGGGGGGCTGAGAGCGGTCCGGTCGGCACGCCTTCATCATCACGTGAGTCGGTCTTCAAGAAGGGGGTGCCACCTTGCTTTCACTAGTGGAAAAAAGGATGCTCATTGCTTGGTTGAAACAAGGCATAAATCCAGAAAAATCCGAAAAAAATAGCGTTGGGTCTCCCGAGTGCTCCCCACATGCCGATGGCGGCGGGCTGAGATGACGCGTCATCTCGATCACCGGCAGCGAGAAAGAACGGTCGCGCGATGTCAATTTCGGCACACCTCCTACCCTTCTCTCATCACCGTTTCAAACACCACTCGCTTCTGCACCAGTTTCTCAGCATCATGGCCTCGATTATCAAACGCTTTTCGCAAGCGTACGCGCACTGGGACGTGCCGACGCTCGTCGGGCGCCACTACTTCATAACCGGTGGCACCAACGGCATCGGCCTGTCCATCTCGCGCACCCTCTACAGCCGAGGAGCGCATATTCACCTCTTTTCGAGCTCCCACTCGGTTGCGGACAAGGCGATCGAGTACATCAAGACCGGGGACCTCAAGGTCGCCCCTGAGGAATTTGTCGCCGGTTTCGGAGGCCAACAGGACCTCAGTGGGGGTGGACCGGAGGACAAGCTCAAGGCCGGTGAGATCGAGTGGGACCAAGTCGACTTCAAGGATCTCCACAAGGTCGCAAGCAAGACCAAAGAGTGGGCTTCGCACTTGCCGAGGCTCGATGGATGCTTCCTGCTCGCCGGGATCGGCGTCAACGAATTCCAACCGACCGCCGAAGGCTACGATGCCCACTTGACGATCAACAATCTCTCGCACCACATCATACTCTCCCACTTGTTGCCCGTCATGATCAAGACCTCTCGCATGTCCGACACTGACGTGCGCATCCTCACCATGTCGTCCGAGAACCACCGCTTCACCTTTGGAGGTCCGAGCTCGACGTTCGGTGGCTCGCGTTTCACCGACGAAGAAGAGTTCAAGAAGGACATTGGACCGAGCAACCTGTACGCGAGAACCAAGCTCGGCAACATCTTGTTCACGAAGGTCAGTTCTCTCGTGCCTTAAAGGGAGTGCTCATTTGAACGAATGAAGGGCTTCAGCTGATCCGCACGAAAAAATCATGCCCTGGATGCCACAGGCCCTCGTCCAACGCTACCTCCAAGAGACGTCGATCCTCGCCTTTGCGACCCACCCCGGCGCGGTCGCGACGGGTCAGCAGAACCAGTTCAAGGACGCGTACGACCAGCTCCTCGGCACGGCGCTCAAGGTCGTCACCCGCCCTTCGATGAGTCGACCTGACCAAGGGGCCATCTCGATGTTATGGGCCGGGATGAGCCCCTCACTGCGTGAGGAGGGCAAGTACGAGAATGGGAGTTACTTCAACGAGGCCAAGAATGAAGGTGGCGAGACGAACGAGGCGCAGGATCAGGAGGTGAGTTTTGACCGTTAGGAGTTCACCGTTTGTCGGCGACGGGACGCTCATTTCGCCCGTGTTCATTTCTTCTCCAGTTGATCGACAACTTTTACAATCTGAGCGAGCGAGTCGTCAAAAAGGTCGTCGGTAAAGAAGGGCTCGGCCCCTGGACGCCTTGATCCTCCATCGTCATTCACCAGCAGGTCTCCTTTCCGCATGTCGTCTGTTTCTCGCATTGGTGTCGATTACAAAGACTCTGCATTCGTATAACGCAAAATTTCCCACTCACCTCCACAAGTAGATCACACTCAACCTCAGCCAGGCCCAAATGATCCCCACACTGCAATAAAGACTCGTCAAC
This sequence comes from Microbotryum scabiosae, assembly GCA_022702605.1. Taxonomy (NCBI): domain Eukaryota; kingdom Fungi; phylum Basidiomycota; class Microbotryomycetes; order Microbotryales; family Microbotryaceae; genus Microbotryum; species Microbotryum scabiosae. The sequence goes on along the minus strand of JAHWDV010000014.1, from coordinate 183,516 downwards.
ATCAAGGGCAGGAACTCCATCGTTGATTCGGCCGCGGTTTTGGCGAGTGGTTCGGCGGCGCAAGTGGGACCTCCTGGGGTTCCGCATAGGATCGCCGTGCCGTTCACGATGTGGGCCGGGAGGGAAGTGACAGCTTGGGTGGCGGTAGAAGAGGCGGAAGGAGCGCTGAAGAGAATGCCGTGAAGGACCTCGACGTCTGGGGAGAGGTCAACGGTCAGCTAGGCTCCTTTCAGCTCAAGATAGAAACAGTGGCAGGTAACGCACAAAGATGAAGCACAGCAAAGCCAGCGAGGTACAGCAACTCGCCATAGTTGATCAAGACGGACGCGAGGTTGGGCAGGGGTCGGTAGACGACTTTGCGGACGACGGGGAAGACAATTGCGGCCCAGAGCAAAGAGTAAAGAATCTTGACGGGCGTTTCGTTGGCTTTGATTAGGAGCGGGAATAGGGAGTAGATGCCGGCTGTGGTCGCAACGATGAAGGTTCGCAAATGGTGTTCGTCCTCGGCCGCGGTCAAGCTGCGAAAGGCAGATTTTCGGATCAATTTTTCGGGGTGAAAGGCGTTATGAAACGAGCTGAAACACCCACCTCAAGGGAACCAGGAACAACAGCACAGCCTTTTCATGCACATGCCATCCCCACAAGAAGCTCGTAAACGCCGACAGCACGAGCGAGTCCAAGAAGCGCTTGTAGGTCGGATCGACCCATAGCTTGGTCAAGTAGATCATCGAGAAACTCAAAGTGATCGTGAAGCAAAGGCCTGGCGTCACCGTGGGCAGGACACCAAACGTCGTCTCGCCTACAATACCTCGAGAAGCCGACGCGATCGCGTCGGGTGAAATGGGCCAGCCCCTTTTCAACAAGTACTTGACGAGCACCCGATCGACGGCCGAGACGATCGCCCAAACGTTTCCTGCCCAGTAGGCGTGGTTCAAGCCGCGTTGGAAGGGGAACAGTCGAGAGAGGATTTGTCGGATGGCGGAAGGACCTCCTGCGAGGAGGAACGGGCCAAACGAGACGGCAAAGACGAGAGTGACGAGAGCGCCCAGTTCGACCAGTCGATCAGAGAGGAACCCTGTGAAAATCCAGTGTTGGGGGTCAGTCCTTTTGGAGAAATCGTATAGCGGAGACTGGGAGGCGACTCACGGCCAGTCGAGAAGCAATGTCTCCGCAGCAGGAACACAAAGTAAGGAGGGGCGAGGTAGATGAAGATGTGCTTGAAGTTGAGCAGCGCAGCAAAAAGAGCTGCAGAGAGGTACAGCTTGTCCTGTTGCAAGACCGATACCGAGATCGAGACCGTGAAGAATTGTGTTACGCATACTTGAGCAAGTCGTCGCACGCGTCGAAGGATGGGGCAAGTGGGGCTCCAGAACTGACCTCGCGAGCTGCCACAACACTCCACAAAAGGATCCCGAGCAAAAAGCCGTTGTACTGAGCAAGCGGAAGATATTCTTGGTCAGCTGTTGTACATACACCCTCTTCCTCAGTCGGTCCTATGTACCTGGAAGTGGATGTGGTCGACGATGATCAACCCCGGGTGGAGGAGGACCGAAGCTGCGATGAGGAACGCGGTCGTATGATCGGGCTTTTTGGACCTTCTCGACCACCTGTATACGGAAGCAAGCTATTAATACCAGTCGCATTCGCGTAGCCGGCGAGAGAGCCACCTACGTGAGCAAAGCGGTGGCGAGGACGAGCTCGGAAAGCACGACGGTCGTTCGCTGGAACGCGACGGCGGACCACGCGGCGTACTCGAGATTGTCGAGCCGTAATATCTGGGGGTCAACGATGAAGGCGAAGAAGGCGAGGAAGCGCTCAAAGTAGGCGAAAAAGGGGGGATAGTCGAGCGTCCAGATCGAGGTGGTCTGAAGTGGGGGGAGGGCAGTAGTCGTCAGCGTGTGCACGTCGATCGCGTCGAATCACGGGTCATGCGACGACGTACATCGTAATACCATTTTGAAAGTGGGAGAGAATGTGTAATCGCTAGCCTGTGAAGATGAATCGTGTCGTGAGCCTCGGATGGCAGACGTCGACGCGACGAGCTGGCGGGCAGTTATGCTCACCAGTTGCGATGCACTTCAAAGTCCGTCGACCGGCTAAAGATGAGCCTCGTGTAAGTGAGCAGCAGCCTCGATCCTCCTCTGTCTGGGCTTGAACTCACTAGGCGGGGAAGAGGAGCAGCTTGACGAGCAAACTGACGAACAGCACGTCCCGTTCCGACGACGACAATCTCCACCACGCATTCCCCGGCGGCGGCGGCGACTTGGATCCATTCATACGGGTCCCAGTATTCGACTCGACCTCGAACTGCGACGGTGTTGTGGGTAGCGGCGGCGGCAGGTCACGTGGCGCTCGACTCGTGCGCGATCGCGTCGACATGATCGTGCTGGATTGCCCTCTGAGCTCCACGGCCGGAAGGGAGACCAACACCGTGCTGGGCCGGGCAGGGATATCCGGCCCGAACTAGTCGCCCGAACCGGCATTGTTGATGACATCAGGTAATTTCTTACTCTTTTTTTACCCCCCCCCCCCCCCCCCCCCCCGAAACCCTTCTAGAAAGAGCCACTCCAACCACGTCCGAATCTTCAGGATGTTTCTGAACATGTTCGACGCACTGCACACCCGGCCAAGTCGGAGAATTTCCACTTGCCCCTGTGCTTCCGATCGAACGAAGCGAGGAGGAGTGAAAATCAAACTCGGCCGCATTGGTAGGGGCAGGACAGGTGGGTCAAGCTCTCAAGCAATTAGCGATCGCACATAGATGATAGTCAAAGAAAAAGTATGACCTTTTGCGCGGTGGAATCCTCTGAAAGCTCAGGCCGGTCAGGCTATGTATGCCATGATGGTGCGCGCCCGATCGAGACTCCTCAGCGGCCTGAACTCGAGCGACCCACCTCAGGTCCTTCTTCGTCAGTTTACACCACCCACCATGTCTGACAGAATCGAACCGACTACGCCAGATCGTACCAACCGAGTGGCCGACCTCAGCAACTCGTATTCTGATGCTGACCAGCATCCTCGCCAGCAACCCTCAGCGGCGAGCATCTCCTAACCAGTTCGTCGCACCACGCCGTACGACCGACCACCCCCACCGTGACCGACGTGAGTGCACCTTCCCTCAGGCCTCGAGACGTTGTACCCTGAAGTTTTCCACCTTTTAAGCCCTCCTGTTCTGTTCAGTCGAGCCCGACGCCCAACACTCCCTCCACGAATGAGCAGCCTTCCCCCCGTCACCAGCCCGCGACGACCAGTCCGCCCAAAGTGCGCCGCACCACTCGAACCGCAGGTGAGCACCCGACTGTTCGCAATGCGATCCATAGGCTACGGGTGTGAAGGAGGTTGAGGAGATTTGAAATTACATTCGTCATGAGAGGCATGTCGCAACGCGAGGCTTGGATATCAACATCTACGGTCAAGGCGAGGCCACCACCTATAAGCCTGTCGTAGCCGACACTCCGTTGACGATCAAGCTTGCCGATCATTTCGTTTATTATTTCCGTGCAGACAGCGAGTGGGTCCGTTTGGGTTTGGGATATCCCCTCGGACGGATTGATTTCGATCGGGCTGTCGTGGGTTTCGGCTTCAGCGTCAAGCGTGGGCTCTCGCGGTGAACAGGAATGAGGAAGCGATCGACGCTGTCGACTACGACAGCGAGATTCCCGCACGGTGGCGTAGCGCACGATGACCGAGATGGAGCAATGATACTGCGACTCACGGTTTGATTGGCTTGAGATTGAGCGGTATACGAATGGTGTTCAGGCTGCTGGTCAGGTGAAGCAGGTCGCACACACGGTTGGGGTCACGTCGGTCGCACGGGATAAGAGGGCGAAAGGAGCCTAGGCGGACACGCGGCCGCCCACGAAAGCATGATTGTGAACGAAAGTGCCCCTTTAGTTCCAAATGCAGACTAACACACTCCGCAGATCAACTAACACATACAGAACGACAAAAACATACATGCACCGACTCTACAACTCCTTGAACGATAAAATGCGCGAAAACTACCCGCTTAGATGTCCAAGCTGACCACTTCCTCCTCCCGCCGCGCTTCGCCTCCACGCCTCCAAACGTTGCCTATATCATGGCCCAAATTGCAGAGAAGCAACTGACACTCTTGGGTGCCTCCAACTGCTGTCCTGTCTTCGCATCTCTCCAAATGCCGTCGGTGTCGACTTTGCCGTACTTGCCCGTCGTTTGGTTCGTTTCGAGCTGATCCATCCAATCCCCAACGATCGTGGCGTCGTCAATCATGATGTTAGCTTCTTGGGAGTGCATAAAGCTTTGAGAGTCCAGATTCCCATTTCCCATTACGGAAACAATTCCATCAATCGACATGAATTTGATCTGTGGGCGAGCTCGTTCGCGTAAGCGTCGAACTCCCCGAGCACCCTCCCGGGTGGACTCACGTGGCAGTTTCGCGACTTGTGTATGGCATTTAAGGGCTTGATCTGATCCTTGCCGCAGTACCAGTAGATTTGTAGGTTGTGTTCCTTCTTGACCCTGCGCAGCGCCTTGTACAGCCGCGCCGTGACCTCCTACGGATTGATCGGACAGGGGCGCTAGGATCAGTACCTCGCTCAATCACACACCTCGAGGGCTCACGCACCTCGTTCGTTCCACCTTGAAATGGTACACTCTCTCCCTTGTCGTTGAACCCGAGTCCGAGGTAGACCGTGACGGGGATGCCTTGCTTGTCCTTGCCACCCCTTAAGCACGCCTCGATGACGGCCCGGACCATAGGGGCGGCGTTGAGCGTGGGCGTTTGGCTGTGATGGAGCAACAGATCAGCTATCGTGCATTTTCACACGCCTTCCAAATATTAGACCCACATGAACACGTTCTTTTCCGCATACCGAAGCGCGGCCAGCCAAGCCGCATCTTGGGGGACACGAATGTCCTGGTGGCCTGGCGCGCCGTGCGGTCGACGATTGACCATGGCGATCGGGAACGGCGCATGCGCCTTGTGCAGCATATGGGGCTTAAAGTCATCGATGAGCGACTCGTCGTCGAAAGCGGCCTCGATCTTTTTGACCGCTCCTGCGTTGAGCGATTTGGACAGCGCTCGCAGGCGAGATTTGACGGCTCCCGGCATCGCCGTACCAGGGGTCGACGAGTCGTTGCCGTTGTTGTAAAACGATCCTTTGGGCGATTCGGTTCCGTCGCTTCGAACGGAGAGTTCTGGAGAGGAAGAAGGTGCAGGATTTGGAAAGCTCGGGAGGGCTAGACTCGGTGACCGCGGCGGGACCGCCGCCATGTTCTGCATCTCCACCGTTCGTGCCGCTCCTCCCTCCTCGGCCTCGTCGACGGGCGCAGCCGGGGTGACCAGCACGTGACCTTCCGGAGTCGCGATCGTGGTTGTGGCATTGCATGTGTCACTCGTCGATGAGCCGACCATCGAATCGCCGAGTTTGGACTCGTTTCCCGCTTCGTCCACGGTTCCCTCCTCCGACACACTCGGCATGGGGGGTCGATTCGCCGCGGGCACATAGATTTCGCCCCTGGCCTTCGCCGCTTCCTCTCGCGCGCGCTCGATCAGCGTGTTGACCAAGTTTGCGAACCCGCCCAAAGGTTGGTGCGCCGCGGTCCTCGATCCGAGCTCATGCGGCTTGCCAGTCTGCCACCACTGTGGAGGCGCAGTGCTTGACAGCACGTCCGTGTGTTTGACCTGCTGGGCCAAGAGCTTGCGCGCTGCTTTGGCCGCTTTGGCGATGTCGATGTGTTCGAGGTACGGGTTCTCATCGGCAAAGCTGTGGTGCCAGGGGTGGGAAGGGTCGGAGTTTGGCGACGGCGATTCGAGGCACGGCAAGGGAGGATCCAGCTTCTCGTGCCAGGAAAGCAGGAGACAGTCGTAAATCGAATCGACGATCGGGCCTTCGAGGTGGACCATCATCTGCACACAAGCAAGATGGATCCGTCAACATTCGAACCTGGAGGGAAGAAGGATACGAACCGACACTTACCTCGACGTTGGGCCGGTCCTGGATGTTGTTGCTGTTGATGAGGGCGATTTTTCGGTCGACGACAAGCGCTTTTTGGTGGAACGTTCCGAGTGGGGGGCGATGGAAGTTGATGATCTGGATCGACAAATTGGGTACTTCGGAAGGATGTGGTACGCCGAGGGGGACGTAGTTCGATGGACCAACAGAGACATGGTTCCTGCCACAATAAGTTCGTAAGCTCGCGAGTACAGGAATGTGTTGCTTCTCCGGGAGGTCTGGATTCGACTCACTTCCACAACTGCTGAATAGCACCACGGTCCCACATGATCTTGACGACAATCTTTGCGCCTTTCCTCTTGCTCACTCTTGCGTCGAGTTCTTTTAACGCACTTGAAATGGTTTTAACCGAATCCGATGGTCTGGCGGAGTAAGGGCGAAAAGCTCAGCGGCGGCAGTCCCATCTGGGCAGCTAGCTCGATGAGGGCGGCACTCTGCTCACTGCCAGTAGTCTACCAAAAAAGACAATTTTCGCATGAGTCAACGACCGCCAAACGAATAGATGCCAGTTCACCGATGACTAGTGACTCACTTGTAACGAGAAAGACCTCCTTTTCGGCTAGAACAACTGTGTGAAACCGGCCGAGGTGGGCGAGACGGACGAGTCAGCGAAGCTCCCCGGACGGCAAAGTGGGGCGGCGCCTCGACTGCGTCAAACTTAGCGCCTCCCTCTGCGCAATTTCTTGGGGGATTTGGGCCGCTCGCAACCCCCAAGGACCCTGGAGATAGCTACTCACTGCAGTCGTAATAGTGTTGCATGATGTCCGGGATAGTCGAGACGATTGAGAGAGGGATCGTCCCCGAGGAGCCGATAAGCGCGGGTGAGACATTCCCTGCGAGGCTGTCTCGCGTCAAGCAGAGCAGGACGTCGGCGTACATCTGCATGCAGCAAAGAAGGCGTTAGGTAAACCAGATACCAGGGCACGCTTACGGTCGTATTGCATACACTCACCTTGAGGAACAAGTCACTGGGCCGCCGCGGAAAGTCACCTCGTTTGGCGGCTTCGTCGAGCTCGTCCTGGGTCCAGTCACGACCCTGTTCCGGAGAAGCCTCAAATTTAGTTTCCTCACTGTGTTACGGAAGTAGACTTCATGGTTCCATACGTACATGTTGCAAGTCGTGCTTGATAAAGAATCGTCGGTAGAAGCGCGTTCCAAAAAAGGGCTTCGGAAACAGCTTGCGCGCTGCTTTCTTGGGAGGCCACGAAGGGTTGTCGTGTAGAGCTTGAGATACGGTGAGTTGCTTGTTAGTGAAGAGGTCGAGGGGCGGGAACGGTGGCGGGGCGAACGGGGCCGGGACAAACGCCGAGGAGGTGGGACGGCCATGACGTTGCGCGTGTGAGACCGGTTGCGCCGTCAAGTTCCTCTCCTGCGACAGCGATGTTCTTGGTTCGCCGACGGGGGAGGCCGAAACTTCCTGGTTAGACATGACTTTTGCGGGCGGTATCCGAGCCGAAATTTCAAGTGAAGGGAGCGGACGCGGGGGCATGAAAGGAGAGGAGGAGGCGATGCTGGCTCCGGCTCCCATCGCCCCGCCCTCTTCGGGCCGGAAGACGGGTGGACTCAGTGACACGCAAGCGGCGGCCACAAATCAGGCACACCTCTAAATTTGACTTGCTCGATGTATGCGCTGCAAGTTGCTCTGCGCACGAGTGCGACCTTTATCGACCTGAAAGTTGTATTTAGGCAGCAACAATTGGTTTCACAGCTTTAGCAAAAAACAACTACATTTTTGAGGTGCTCCATGAAATACGCCGGCATGCGGGTGCCGCCCACTTGATCAACCGAACGCGCAGCGCATGACGCACAACCTGCCGCCAGCGATGATAGACTGGCCCCTAAACGGACGTGGCCCGAAGAATGTTCCGGCACGCAAGCGCCTCGCGGGGATGAAAGCCAGTGCTTGAAAAAGTGTAGTGATTATAGCAAAGAAGACCAGTAGGGCCCAAGTCGTTCAGAAGACTACCAGAGTATTCGGTACATCCCATCCTAGCTCCGCCAACCCAGGTTTGACAATGTCGTTGATCATCGGGTCGGGGCCACAGATCAACACCAAGGAATCGGGTCCCGGTGGGGGAAGGTGGTCCATCAACATCTGCTTGTTGATGCGACCTTTGGAGTGGGCCCAGTCGGCGGAACCTTTGGAGAGCACGAGGTGTTGGCGACACCGCGAAGGACCGACGAGCTTGCCGAGCTCCTCGAGTTCGGCTCGCAAGAGGATATCGGCCTCGGTCTTGTTCGCGTTCAAGACCCAAACGTTCGTCTCGATATCTTCCGAGTCGTGGATGATGCCTCGCATGACCTGGATGATGGGCGTGATGCCTGGAAAGACAGGAAAGATTGGGTTTGCTCAGTGGCCTGCGCCAATCAAAGCCAGGAAGGGCACGACCGAAAGGGGAGCTTACCTGAACCACCACAGATCATCCCGACGTTCCGTGCCTTCCTCTCAACGCCTCTCCAGTTGCACATACCCTTCCCGAGCCATCGGAAACTTCCCAGAGGACCCTTGAACTCAACCTTGTCGCCGACGTGAAGTTCCTCGAACCCGAGGGTCATCTTGCCGCCTTCGGGGAAGTTGGGCGTGCGGAAGTAAATCTTGATCAAAAGGTCCAAGAACCCTTGAGCAGTGTTCGATGACACCGGTGTGTAGGCACGTTGCACGAGCTCGCCTTCGACGATCGGGTCACCACCCTTGTCCTCGGCATCGCCAGGCGAGACCTTCCGGCGCAAGCGGGCGTAAACGTGCTGCCCCGTGGGCAAGCCGAGCTGCTGTTCAGGGTACTCGAGCGCAAAGCGGTAGTTACGCGAGTCATGATTTAGCTTTTCAATCGAGATCAGGGTGGCAGCTTTCCACTTGGACTTGTTCAGGAAGACAGGATCGGGGAGGGTAGGTGTTGTGGGCACGACCGCGGAGGGGGCTTCCTCGATGACGAGTGTACCAATGTGATAGTCGGCAAGTTGTGCTTTCGCGTCCTGTGAGATCATACTATCTGCATTAGCGCACATCTACCAGATATTCTATCTCGCGACGACTTACAATGGAATGGATGGCCATGAAGTCTTCAGTGGCATCCTCGCCGGCGACGAGGGTGATAGATTCCGCACCACCCGGGTGCTTGGCAAGGAAGTCAGTGCCATCGTACACCTCGCCCTTGACAACAAACCAAGGTTCGCTCTCCTTGTTGTGAGCCTGCACCTCGGCCATCGTGATCTTGCGGGTGACGCCGTCCTTAGTCATGACGACGGTCGATTTCTTCAGCTTGGCCGACTCCTTTGACTGCAAGAGAATTTCTTTCTCTTCTCCTGTGGGGACGACACCAAATTGGGGTCGGAGAATATCCTCGCCGTTATCTTTCATTCGCTCCATCCATCCTCCGGGTTGCAAGCCCGGCATGGTCGGGTGCTCGAATCGAAGAACTGTTTCGCCGGTCTCAGAAATCGAAGAGTGAATCACGACCCTGAACCAGCAGTTGTTCTATAATCCAAGGAGATAGATGCGTCAGTCTGAGAAATCAGTGGGACACCACCCTCTGGACTTACCATCATACCCGTGGGGCTGGTGAGTTTAAGACGAGAGAGGGGACGAGGTCAGTATTCACCAGTATGAACACCTCCAAAACCATCCGACTCACTTCCAGTACATCGTCTTCCCTTGCAAGTTTAAACCCTCATCCATACCTCGGATAGCCATCGAGGTGGCGTCCTTGAGCTTCTCAATGGGGATCTTGATTTTCCAGAAAGCCCAGCAGAAGCATTCATCCCGATCAGTGATGTCCAACGTGCCCCAGACAGGGGCCGAGAAGGGCATTTGACGGTAGTCGTCCTCGGGGTACCGAATGTCGCAAAGATACCAGTTATCGCCGTCGTCGAGCGTAATCTCCATGCGGGTGACGCGGCGTCCACCGCCTGCGTAGGCGTAGCCCTGGACGGTGTAAGTCGGAGAGGGGTTCGCCTCGGTTGGAACTGGAACGACGAGCTGCTCATCATGGGCCGGGCACGCCACCGCCGAGTTGGTGTTGAGGTCATTGATGATGTATCTGGGGGATCGGGGCTGGGTCAGCGACTGTTTGCGATCTCCTGTATGTAGAGCATGCGGCGCCAGTCACTCACCGAGGATCATACCACCACTGTCGTTCACTTCTCGCTTGCTCGGGCATCAAGGTGGTGGGTAAGACCTTGTTGTCCCAATAATGCAAGTGATGATCGCTCTCCTTGTCGCTAACGATGATTTTTTTGAGCCACTTGACACTGCGACCCCCGATTTGGCCCGGCACAACGAGTCGAAGCGGGTAGCCATGATCAGGCTCGAGTGCCTAACGTGAGAACATGACAACATCGGTGAGTATTGAATCGAAACGGGTGGGATCAAGATTTCTAAGTCCATTGTGAAAGACCCACCTCTCCGTTCATCGCCCATGCCAACATCATCCCCTTCTCCCGGAGTCTTGCCCACCTCAGACGCTGCGACGTTCCGTATTTGCCATTCGGCAGGTCCTCGGCTCCCTCGAAGATGACGTGCTCGGCGCGCTTGAAGCCAGGTTGGCCAATCTTGCCTTCGTTTTGGGGACAGACGTAGTCAAGTACATCCGCCAGGTAGACACCGGTGAAAAGCGCCGTCGAGAGGCCAGCCGCCCCCCAGGAGAAGCCGAGCGACTTGCGAACAATGTTCTGCTCCTTGCGTCGGTTGCCGGCGCAGACCAGCGTCACAGGAAGGGTCACGGCGTTGAAACGAGAGGCATCGAGCAAGTCAGCGAGAGACAATGTGCATGGGCACTTGACGAGGCTGTATCGTGCGCGACAAGAAGAAATTGTGTCCGAAGCCCCTGTCAGCCTTCGGTCCGTACCGCGTCATTCCGACGCAAAGGTCCAAGAGTTCCGGCTTACCCTCCGATATCGAACGTCCACGATTCAGCATCTTGCCTCGAGACTCTGGGCACCACTCCGTGGTTGCGGACGTAGAACAGCCTTGTCGGTGTCAAAAACCCCTGCGAGTATGCACCAACGGTTTCAAAGAGGTCAGCGAAGTGAATGAGCCTATCGGCGAGTCCTCGCCCTAGTCGTCGCGAAGGTCAGGTCACACCTAGATTTCCGGAAACTTACCGAGTTCCATAGATCAGGCAAAGGAGGTTCGCAGTTGAAGGGCCACTTGCCCGTCAATCGCACCAGCTTCTCGTCACGCACGATCCACTCGTCCGGCGTTCCCTTGTCGGTTTCGCAGGGTTGCTCCGGTCTCGTCGTTGCCGGCAACGCAGGGTACTCTAAAGGCAAAGCGGGGAGATGCTCCTGCTTCTCCTCGGCCAAAAGAAGTGATGCCGGGTAAAAGGGGGATGGGAGCGAGTTGAAGTGGTCCGGCTCCTTTGGTGCTGATGTGCGGTACTCGGTGAAGCTGAGGGCATTGGAGCTCTGCTTGGGCGACGATGGCGCGGGTGTGGCAGCCAGACTCGTCGGCGCGGTCGAGGCCGCCGATTGAAGGTCCTCGCTCGAGGAAAGGGAAGCCAAACTCGCCGAGCTCATCTTGCAGCTAGTTCAAACGAGTCAATTCCTTGAGCCGTTGTTGTGGGTAGGTACGGGATCCGACTGTTAAAGAAGGGGTGCCAGGTGGGAACAGGATCACGTCGTCACGATCGACCGAGACGTGAGGCTATTGGGAGGTGATAAAGGCGATGTGCGAATCTATTGTCAGATCTATTCTTCCAAATCAACACTTTGCAAACGCTGTTTCTGAAAGAAAGAAAAAGCCCGTGGCGGAGCCCTTTCGACAGCGCGGCCTGCCGGCCGGATGATCGAGGATCACAACTCCGTTTCGGAGCTCGACGCAATCAGCGCTATCGTGGAATTGATAAGGCGGCGTCCGGGCCTCGATCGCCTCGCCGTCGCCGAGCCTAAAAAGTTCCGGCACGGTCTTGCGGGCGCTCTATAATGGATCCGCCCCCTAGCGAATCAGATCTCGACCAAAACATCACATTAGCCCCATCGACAGGTCTCGCCCGCCTGTGTCGGCTCTATCGCTTCCCCGGGTCGTAGCTTGGCCAAGCACGCCGAGGCTATCGCTACACTGTCGCCCCGACCTCTCCTCTCGTCCTTCACTCACTGCAACAATTTGCAACTCATCAAGCCACGAAACTGCGCCATACTTCGGACCGTGCTTGCTTCCCTTCGTTCCGAACGCATCGACGACTCGAAATCTCGGACCAGTACCCCGACTCCCTCCTGCCGCACAGACCTCTTTGGTGATAAGCACGCACGGTCAGGGCCGAGCAACTCCGAACGATCAGCAACCGACCTCTTACTAGCTCGCTCGAATCAAGATGGTCCCTATCGCAAGCTCCACGATCAATGTCCCCAAGACGGACAGGATACAGATCTTTGTGGTCGGACTCGGCATGGTCGGCATTGGTACGTCGCACCAGCACCTCCTGTCCCTCCACCCCGTCCAAGGCCTCGAAAGTCGCCGAGTGAGAGTGAATTCCCGGTCACATCTCGGCAACGGTTCAAATCAAAAAGATGTGTGGTTCGGAATTGCTGGACTGAAGAGTGGCCTGTGCTGACTCTCTTGCACACTTTTTTTTACAGCCTTCATCGAAAAAGTGCTCAATCTCGATCAAGACAAGCGCTACTTCATCCGGACCTGTGGCGAGGAGAAGCACTTGGCCTACAACCGAGTCGGCCTGACTGAGTACTTCCAACACCGCAACGTCGAAGATCTGTACTTGAACGACCCCAAATGGTACGCGGAACAAGAACCCGATCGATTCGCCTTCCACGTTGGGGAACAAGTCACTTTGATCGACTCAAAGTCCAAGACGGTTAGCACGTCCAAGGGTAACACCTTCTCGTACGACATCCTCGTCCTCGCCACCGGCTCTGGAGCAGGCCTCCCACCATACGTCTCGCTCGAGCAAGCCGAGAAGACGGCCGGTGTGTTCGTCTACCGCAACATCGCCGACCTCGAGTCGATCATGGACTACGCCGAGTTGCCCCACATCAGTCGGGCCTCGGTCATCGGAGGTGGTCTACTCGGTCTCGAAGCCGCCAAGGCAGTGTACGATATGCCCGGTATTCCCGACGTCTCCATCTTGATCCGCCAGAACTACCCTTTGAATCGTCAGCTCGATCCATCTGCGGGCGAGTTGGTGCTGCGCAAGATCGAAAACATGGGGGTCAAAGTCCTGACACAGTGCGAACCTCAAGCGATCACGACCCGGACCGACGAGAATGGTCAAGAGGTCTTCACTGGTTTCACCACAAGTGATGGCGATCACATTGAGAGCGATTTGACCATCTTTGCGATCGGAATCAAGCCGCGGGACGACCTTGCCGCCGCGAGCGGCATTCGGTGCGCACGAAGAGGAGGTATCGACGTTGGCGACAACTTGATGACCAGCGAGCAAGACATCTACGCTATCGGTGAATGCGCCAGCTGGCGAGGCAATGTGAGTGACATTCTGGATAGTTTTCGACTTGAACTATGTGACTTGGTGCTGACATCTCCCCCTGTTTGTAGACTTACGGGTTGATCGCCCCCGGGGTGGAGATGGCCGATATTCTGGCATTCAACCTTGTAAGCTCCTTTCGGAGACACGACTGTAGTTAAGGTTGCTCACCAAAATTCGGTTCAACAGACTCAAACAGCTGGCCATGCGCCTCGAAAGATGAACGATCCCGATCTGTCCACAAAGCTCAAGCTAATGGGTGTCGACGTCGCTTCTTTCGGTGACTACTTTGCGGACGAGCGCATGGTCAAGGACATCGAGGCTGCTGAGAAGAAGAAGGTCGAGGAGGGTGTCGCAATCGCCTTGAGCAAGCCTAGTCGACAAAAGAAGGGGCCTCGAGACACCAAGAACGATCCCATCAAATGCTTGACCTACCACGATCCCTTCTCGTCGACGTACAAGAAGTACATTTTCACGGCCGATGGCACCCATCTCCTCGGCGGGATCATGATTGGCGACGTCGCTTCCTTTACCAAGATGGTCTCGATTGTCAAGAAGAAGAAGAAACTCGATTGCCCTCCGTCCGAGTTCATCATGGGCGCCAAGAAGGCAGATGAGGATGACGGCGCCGATCTGGACGATGATGCGCAAATCTGCTCCTGCCATGTCAGTACCTAAGCGATATTAGCTAACCAGACAGAAGTTGGGCTGACGTATTTTTATTTGCAGAACGTGCTCAAGGGTGCTATCGGAGCTTGCATCGAGAACGGGTGCACTGACTTTGCGACGCTGAAGTTAAAGACCAAGGTGGGCGCGGGCTGCGGTGGCTGCGTCCCCCTTGCGACGAGCATTTTCAAGGCCGAAATGAAGAAAGCCGGCCACGCGACCAACAACGACCTCTGCGCCCACTTCAAGATGAGCCGTATCGATCTGTTCCAAGTGGTCAAGATCAAGCAGCTGCGCGACTTTGCCACCATCGTCGCAACGGTCGGTGCGGGCAAGGATCGCCAGGGGTGCGAGATTTGCAAGCCCGCCGTCGCTTCGATCCTGTCTTCGCTCTACAACGAACACGTCATGCTGCCGCAACATCACGGTCTCCAGGATACCAACGATCGTTTCCTGGCCAACATCCAACGCAACGGTACCTTCTCCGTCGTGCCGCGCATGGCCGGTGGCGAAGTGACGCCCGAGAAATTGATCGCCTTGGGTCAGGTTGCCAAGGAGTATGGACTGTACACCAAAATCACCGGTGGTCAGCGTATCGATCTCTTCGGTGCGCAGAAGCGCGATCTGCCCGACATCTGGGAGAAGCTGATCGCCGCTGGGTTTGAGTCGGGTCACGCGTACGGTAAATCCTTGCGAACGGTCAAGTCGTGTGTGGGAAGCACCTGGTGCCGTTATGGTGTCGGGGATTCAGTCGGACTTGCGATCGACCTTGAGAACCGCTACCGAGGCGTGCGATCGCCCCACAAGTTCAAGGGAGGAGTCAGTGGATGTGTGCGAGAGTGCGCCGAGGCCCAGTCAAAGGACTTTGGCCTCATCGCAACCGACAAAGGATGGAATGGTGAGTTACCCGGTTTGTCCTGACGATGTTTTCACCTTACTGAAATCTAGGCCACCGAACTATACAGTCTTCATTGGTGGCAATGGTGGAGCCAACCCTCGCCATGCCCATCTGTTCGCCAAGGATGTCCCGCCGACTAAAGTCGTTCGCATCATCGATCGGTTTCTCATGTTCTACATCCGTACCGCCGATCGTTTGGTGCGCACTGCACCCTGGGTCGAGAACTTTGACGGCGGTATCGAAAAACTCAAGAAGATTATCCTCGACGATGAGCTCGGCATCTGCGGTGATTTGGACCGAGAGATGGACGCGCTCATCGGCACTTACAAGGACGAATGGGCCGCGGCTGTCACGGACCCCGAACTGCGCAAGTCCTTCAAGCAATTTGCCAACACCGACGAGAGGCGCGTCGGGATTGAGCCGATCACCGAGCGTGGTCAGAACCGACCCGCTGACTGGCCCAAGAACTTCCCCGCCAAGCGGTTCGAGGACGACGAGGTGCCGACCTCTCGCTCGGAATGGGAGTGGGTAAATCTTGCTACCACGGAGGACCTCATGCCCACAGAGGCCAACACAACGTGAGTGAACGTACCTACGCGGTCCACTTCTGGAGCGGAAATCTATCCCATGTCTCAAACTTATGTGATTCTCGGCTTCGGCTTTGTGACTCCGAACAGGAGCGCCGCAGTTCGATATGGGCAGGACACCCAGCTCGCCATTTTCCACGTCCCCAAACGAGGTTATTTCGCTACACAGCAAATGTGCCCTCACAAGCGTGCTTTTGTACTCGATCACGGTATCATCGGAGATGGTGAGTCGTCGGATTCGTTACTCGTGCTATGCTAACATGGCGAATGGTGGCTGATCGGAAGTCTTCCTCGGATGCTAGACGCCGATGGCAACCTCTACGTGTCGTGCCCGCTGCACAAGCGCAACTTCCGCCTGGACACGGGAGAATGCACGAACGACGAAGAGTACAAGGTGCTCGCTTTCGAGGTCAAGGAAGAAGGCGAGGATCTGTTCGTCAAATTGCCCCCCCCGAGGAGCTTGACGCCCTGATCGGCTCGACCAAATGGATGGTCCGCAAGGCGACGGCCGAGGCGCTCGGACGGAACTCGGCGACGGCGATCGAGATCGTGGGACCTTCAGGAGAGGTGGACGAGGAAGGATTAGCGGCTAGTAATGATTGTGCGACCAAGCACGAGAACGGTAGTGGGTGTGGCTCACACAAGTTGGAGTGGTGAACGAGCGTGTAAGGAGCTCAGATTACTCAGCGGTAGAGGTATGTAAAGGCGGGTTCCTCGGTAGTACTCTCGAAGGTGCTTGACGAATAGATAGTCCCAAAACCATTCGATTGTCAACAGTCAAGAGTGGGGTCCAGGGAAGGATGAGGAAAGAGAGAAGAGAGCTACGGATCGCTATTTAAGGAGATCGGGAGATAATAAAGGGAGACATGTAGGCAATGTGGTTTATTGTGAGAAAGTAGGACAATAAAGACAGATAGAACAAATAGGAAGGATGACAAAGGGATGCACAATGGGTGTCCGTCAAAGGCAGGTAAATGAAAGGGAAGTCAGGCAATTCGGTGACGCTGGACTCACTGGGTGGCTGCCGAACCTTACAGAGCGGCGCAGACTCTTTCAATACAGACATAAATTCCGGCTTCATCTGTGTGTTTGTGCTTGTACTTCTTCCTCGGGTTACGATTTAAGTGTGTTCAGACCCTTTTTTCCACATGCTGTGTCGTGAAATTGCAGTGCCTACCCCCTTACCTAGTAGCGAAACTTTTGGCCTCCTGTCCCGTCTGTGTGCCATTTCAAATTGCGCAACTGCTCGTCTGTTCAATGTGGGGCGAGCTGCGGGCTGCCACGCTAGAAGACTAAGAGTCTACGCCAAGCCCACTCACCCGGCGCTGTTGGTGCTTCCAGTGACCGAATCCGACTTGTGCCGTCATCGTGCTAGGTCGTGCCGACTCGTCGTTTGCCCACCTTCCTGAGACATCTGCGCTCCCTTGCGCTCCCGGCGGAGTTGCTTCCCGAGTCCTGACCCCGTGACCCCGTCCGCGGTCAAAGTTGCCCCCTAACTAGGTCGCTCAAGCAAGCACCTGCACCAGGCTCGACTCCCTAGCTGCTGCGGTTGTTGATCGCGACTCGAGCCGTGCGTTGTCGTGGCCTTCTGGTCGACGTCTGACCATGGAGTTTGGACTACCACCGGCCTCGGGCTCGAATGCGACGTCGGCCGCGTCGGTGCTCGCGTCGCCGGCGAATGAGTCGCTCCACAGCCCACCCGGCTCAGGATCAGGCTCAGCAGCAGCCATCAGCAAGTCAGACAAGCGCTCCAAGACGCACATGTCCTGTCGGGAATGCCGCAGGTGCGTTCCTCGCAGCGGTGGCCCTTCTTGCGAGCTTATCGTCGGCTTCGGTTCTGGCAGCGCGTGTGGACCACCTCAGAGGGGCTATGCATTTCCCCTCCTTTCGTCCCTAGTTGAAGTTGAACCCCCTTTCCACTTTGGTTGATCCAGGCTCAAGCTCAAGTGCGACCGGGTGTGGCCGTGCAACCAATGCCGCAAGCGTGGGCGGGCAGATCTATGCCCGTAAGTCAGCTGCTGGCAGCCCGTCACGCACTACCGCGTATATCCGAGTTCACATGTCCGCCGAGCCTGGAGTTGGGCCACCAAGGCTCGATCGAGCTTTGGCGCTTGTGTTTGCAGCAGTGGACACCACTATGGCTGATTCTTTATTTTTCCGTACAGTCACGGCGTCTCCAAGCCACCGGGGCGGGCAATCCGACTCAACGCCGAGATGAACGCTTTGCTCAAGCGGTGCGAGGACCTCGAGGCGGCTCTCGGCGACGTCGGGGCCACAGACCGGATCCCTCCTCCGCTCACACTCGAGTTCACTGGAAGGAATCCGAATAGGAATCCGACAGCGACCGAAGCCGATGGCGAAAGGGACGACGCGATGGAAGATTTTGGCAGCCCGAAGGCATCCGAAGTACATGTCGAGGCGGCAGGGGTCGAGGCCATATTGCAAGGCGTTGGCTCGTTGTCGATTCGGGAGGACGATGGCCGAGTGAGATACTTGGGAACGTCTGCCGGTCCTGCGTACTACTTCGAGGTGAGTGCCTATCAGTCCGGGATGCCCACATTCTTCGGCTTTGGGCGCCGCGGCACCCACCAAACTCACCCTTTCCTTCGGTCCACTCTGAAACAGGACGATGGCGGCAGCTCGGATGAGTCGGTCAGCGCATCGTCACCCGAACGTTCTTCGGAAGAGGTTCGAGCACCCTTCATCCAGCTCCACGCCTACTACTCACGGACCCACGAGCTCGAGCGATTGAGAACGTTCCTTCCAGCTGCGGCCGAACTCAAGCGACTTGTGAAGAACTACTACGAGTTCCTCTCTTTCCAGTTCGAGCCCGTTGACGAGGAGGCATTCTTCAACGACTATCTCCCCGCCGCATTGACCATGGGGAACTCGGCTGGCACAAAGCTCGCCTTCGTCTTCGTTGTGCTCTCCCTCGGCTCCCTGATGGATCCACGTGCCCCGTCGACCCCGAACGCGCTAGCCCATCACTACTTCCAGCTGTCGCAGTCCACACTTTCGGCTTCCAAGTTTCTGAGCAACAATACCCTCGCCGGCGTGCAAACACTGCAACTCACGGCCTCGTTCCTGTTGAATACACACGATCTGCAGGAGGGCGGGGAGACGTTCTTCCCGCTGCTCGGGATGGCTCTTCGGATGCTCGTCGCCATGGGCCTTCATCGCGATGGGAGTCAATGGGGGATGGACGGGGCAGAGCTTGACAAGAGAAGGTGAGTCGTACTGGTATCTGCCATGTGATCACTGTGTGGGCTCGACCGACCGGAGTGTTCATCATGTCGCAGAATGACCTTCTACGAGCTCATAACCCTTGAGCGGATGCAGGCCTTCATCAGCGGGCGGCCATATATGATGTCACCGAACCATTTCGACACCAAGTTCCCCTCTTCGGCTGAACCGTACCATGTCGACAAGTGGCGCACGGGAAACTTTATTGCGAGGGTCATCGACGAATGCTTCTCTGTCCTCAGCCCGGCATACTCAACCGTGCTGGCATTGGACCAGGAATTGCGTAAGATGTTTGAAGAGTCGCCCAAAGACCTACGCTCCGGTGTTTTGCCGATGGACGCTTTCGTCGTTCGGCCGAGCGACCCTCCCGAATTGCCTGATCCTGTAGCTTCGTCTGCACCGCTCAAGACTCGCATGCGGCAACACACGCTCGACATGATCTACTCGCAGATCTTCTTCTATCTCCATCTGCCGGCGCTACGTCAAGCCTTGAAGTTGTTCCCGGATGAGCCCTTGTTGTCCCCGTGGGCCGAATCGGTCGCTGTCGTCGCCCTTGAGACTGGAGTCTACATGCTGGCCATCGCCCGAGCGTGGGTCAATCTCCACCCGGCTCTGGCTCCTCGTTGGTGGCATCCGACCTTTCATGTGAGTGAACCACAAGGGGAAGGCTGCACGGCGATTTGGTGCTGACCGCATCTGCTAAATTCTCGCAGGCATTTGCAGCGGCCTGTGCCCAATCCTCGATCGTGATCCAATCGCCCAACTCCAAACTGGCTCGACATTCGTGGACGCAACTCATGATTGCGATTGACGTCTTTGAGATGGCTGCGGGCGGGGGTGCTCCCGTGGCGATGTTCGTCCCTCGTCTTCACGCTCTGCGGGACGCCGCCTTTGAGAGTCTGCAGGCCGCCCACTCGGTCCCGGCCGGTATTCCTCGGACTCAAGTCAGCGACTACCTCGCAAAAGGAAAACGGACGGACGCGGAGTTGTCGATTCTGGGTACGACGACTCGACTAAATCGCAAGTCCAAGCGTCGAGCGGGGGCTTCGGCGGCGGGAACTCCGTCCCCTACGGCGAGTCAACCGAGTCATCCGACGCACGCCAATCAACTGCCACGGGTGAACGCCTCGGTCCTG
Organism: Microbotryum scabiosae; assembly: GCA_022702605.1. Taxonomy (NCBI): domain Eukaryota; kingdom Fungi; phylum Basidiomycota; class Microbotryomycetes; order Microbotryales; family Microbotryaceae; genus Microbotryum; species Microbotryum scabiosae. The sequence continues at coordinate 163,557 of JAHWDV010000014.1, read as the reverse complement.
CCCCCTCCATCCCCCCCACTCACGATACTCCAAGACGACCGTGTGGCCAGCACAACGAAAGAGATCTACACCCCGTTTGACTCGCCGGTCCTCGTACCTACAACTCAACCCACCTACCCCGTCGAGATGTCGTACGAAGCCATGTTCGAAGCCTCTCTCAGGCCGCCTGCGCCATTCTCGTCATCAACGACTCCACCATCATCCGCTTCTGCAGCTTTCGCGCCCTCGCCTTTGGCGTTCACAGATCATCACCTCCAACAGCCTCAGTCGAACGATCCCATACCGCTCCCCAACACGATGCATCAGGTCTTTAATCCGTCCATGTTTATGATGGGTGCGGCTAATAACGGTGTACCGCCGCCCGCGACGTTCACGAACTTTGCGACCGGTGGCTTCCATCCCGCTGCTTGGGTGTCGATGATGCCCTTCGATCTCAATCTTCATGCGTCTAGTCAGCAGCCCAAAACTGAATCAAATCCTGAGGGTATGTACGGCGTGCCGCGTGGGGGAAACATTGGCGGTGGTGATGGCAGCGGTGGTGCCGGAGGTCCGATTTGGGGTTGGAGAGGGTGATGGGGCTTTCTTCGCTGGTATCACGCCAATCATTTTCGGGTACTTTCATGGGGCTTGTAGCTTATAGTAGACAGTGCTGTTGTGTACTGCATGACGTGGACAAGATCTCATGCCTTGCGCTTGTTGTAACCAAGATGGCAGCTTTCGGAATCTGCATAATCTTATCGCGTGATCTCGGAGGAGTCCAATGACTTTCTTGAGTACGTCAAATTACCAACTCTAACTCTCGTCTGCCCACTACTTGGGTACGAGCCTCGTTCAAGCAAACTGCTTGAACTTGCCCTCTCCGATCTTGGCCTCGACCTTCTTCGCCCAGCTCGTAATGACACCCTTGATCTTCTCCGGCGAAGATTGGGCCTCGGCCTCGGTGCGCAACTCGGCCACCTGTTCGGCATCGAGGGCACCGTAGAGCAAGTCGAGCTCGGTGAGTTGACCTTCGACGATGGCGGGGGAGGGGGAAGAGGCGACGAAGTAGTTGTTAGAGGTGACAAGCGCCGAGATGGCCTTTTGCGCCTTCTTGACGTTCTTCTGGGCACTGTGAAGCAGAGAATACCATAAGAGATGAGGAAGGGGACTCAAAATCGCATCAACGCGTAGAAACACGATGGGACTTACGCAGCCTTGGCCTTCTTGGCGGCGTCTCGCGAAACCTTGTCATCCGCGGCCCTTTGTGCTTCCTCAGCGGCCCTCTTGGCCTCATCCTCCTTGGCTTTCTGCTCTTCCTCTTGCTTCTTCTTCAAGTCAGCGGGGCCGACACCGGCGACACCGCCCTTCTTGGCCGCGCGCGCTGCCTTCTCCTCGGCCTTGAACTGCTTGATCCTAGGGTCGAGCGAGAGGGCTCGATCGGTGAGCTCACGAACTCGGGCAATGTCCTCCTTCTTTTTGCGTGCTCGCTCGGCTTTGTTCTTCTTTTCTTGATGGCGCTTCTCGTCACGACTGTGAACCTCACGCCAGAAGAATGTTAGTGCCACATCGACTCCAATGATCCCCCACTGACACGCAAAAACTGACGAGTCAGTACCCTCGGGCGAATCCTTGTCAAGATACTCGAACGACCTCCAACTGTCAATGTTGTAAAAAAAGTCGTACAAGGCCTCGACATCCTTTCTCGGCGTGTCCTTGTCGCCCAGGCTAGGGACCGGCTGTGCCTTGGAGAAACGACCCTCGCGTTCAAAGACGGGGCCCCAAAGCTCGTAGAAGTTCTCGGCGGTGGTCTCCTTCACCTCGGGGACGTCGTCGGGGATGGCCTCATCGACGGAATCAAATTGACGACGCTTTTCGGGGTTGGAGAGTTGTTCCATGGCTGTTGTGCGGAAGTCCGTGGAGTGATCAGTGACCATCTCGGATTCCGGCTCTCTTCCTTCGTGAACTTACCCTTGGCAATGCATTTGAAAAACGAGTCGTCGTTGGCCAAACCACCGGCCGAAGCCTTCTTGTCGGGGTGATGACGCAATACCTTGCGGCGGTCTGGAGACCAAGATGACAAGAGTAAGGACACGGCTCGGCAGGAACGATGCCACAAGCCCGTTCAACTCACGAGCCTTCTTGATCTGCTCATCGGTGGCCTTGTAGCGCAGGCTCTGGAGACCGAGGACCTCGTAGTGGTCCTGCGACTTCCACTGCTTGGGGTCGGACTGGAGGATCTCCTTGTCCTCCTTTTCGTTGCCGAGGTGGGCATCGACGTCGTCCTCCTCCTCCTCGACCTGCTTGCCGTTCTTAGCCGCTTCGGCAGAGAGCGCGGCGTCGTCGTCATCGAACGAGTACTGGTTCAAGGCTCGACGCACATGGGCGTTGAAAGCAGGTCCGGCGGGGAAGATCTTGGTCGAGGTAGAGGCAGCTGCATGATGGGAGAACGTGCGTGAGTGCGGAGGCAAAGCGCGAGGAAAAGAGGGGCTCATGTGAAGCCAACCTTTCGAGGGGGGAGGGGGCGTACCTGACAAAGGCTTGAATGCGGGGGACTTGTAGCCCTTGGGTGCGGCACCGAGGGTGATGGGGAGCGAGATGACGGTCGACATGGTTGCAGCAGGTGGGTAGTTGTGGTGTGGAGGCAGGACCAAACTCGGGTCGACGCCGCGTGCGCACCTTTCGCAACTTTTGGCGGAGGTTTGAGCTCGGACCTCCTCGTCGCTCTTGCTCCTCCTGGCCCGCGGCGATTCAACCCAATCATTCGGTCACTCTGCACCTTGATTTTATTTGAAAGCTGGTGAAAGCTGGTGCAATCATCTCAAGTGATGTACCCGCCTTGTCAGAGACTCCTATGGTAATGACCGAGAATCAGCGACGATGTCGATCAGTTGCTAACTCCGAGCCCAGGAGGCGGGGACGGCCCGACGAGTACTACCGGCAACGATCCACCCGTCTTATGGTTCGTAAAGTTGCAACTATATTATTCGGAAATGACGAGAATGGTTCTTACGGTGTGGGTGCTGCTTGTAGGCTCGCCGCGTTAGTTTCGTCGCACGTGCATTCTCCTTCCCAAAGTGGAAAGAGTGTCTCGTTCAAGTCCGAATCCAGACTCGAGCTCGAGCGATCGAGCTCGCCCGAGCCGGGCGGGAAGCACGAAGTGGCAGGCAGTGGAACTCGCGGTTCGGGGCGCTGCTGCTCTTGGCTATTGTCCTCCCCCTGTCCTCCCCTCTATCCTCTTGTTATCCCCAGCAACTCGTGCGATCTTCTATGCCATGTCGTCCGCAGCCAACAGCCATGCCTCGTCGGTGCACCGCGTGCAGCGCCACGCGTTCCCCGTCCTGAGCGAGTCGTTCCTTGTCGACAGCACCTACGAGTTCGTCAAGGAATTGGGCCAGGGTAAGCTTCATCTTTGGAAAGTATGCCGGCGCTTCTTGGGCTGCAAGAACTTCGGAAGACTGAGGACTGCCAAGCTACGTACGACACGTCTCGAGTCACGTTGAGGACGAGAAGCGGGGCGAGAGGCAATGCCTCGTGCATCCGGCTTGCCAGCCGAGCCCCGCCTTGCCCAGGATCGCACTTGCCGAATCGCACCTAGAAGTAAATACCGCCATATTGACCATGATGCCCAACCGATTCACAGGTGCTTACGGTGTCGTCTGCTCGGCCAAGAGCACCGTGACAGGCGAGTCCGTCGCCATCAAAAAGGTCAGCTCTCAACCCGCTCGTCTGGATCAGACAAATAGGGGCTGTGCGTGCGGCAACCAGTTCCCGGAACTCACCCGCGCCTCTCTGTACATCGATACATTAGGTCACCAAAGTCTTCCAGAAGAAAATCCTTACCAAGCGCGCTTTGCGAGAGTTGAAGTTAGTTCCCGCAAGTTCCGAGATCCGCTCGAGTCGAGCCATTGCGCAAAGGGGCTGATATTCTGCCATCACGGTCCCCAACCAACAGGCTCCTGCATCACTTCCGAGGACACAAGAACGTGAGTCAAAGATGCAGTCGTCTGCGTATTGGCCGAGGTACCGTAAGCTGACTGTGGCCGCCCTTCCGTTTTTAGATCACGTGTCTCTACGACATGGATCTCGTCGACCCCGTCGGCTTCGACTCGGTGTAGGTTGATGGAAGCCGAAACATATCGCAGAGTTCGATCTCCTAATCACTCTTGCCCTCTGGTATCACAGTTACTTGTACGAGGAGTTGATGGAAGCCGATCTGCACGCCATCGTGAGTCTCACACTAAGAGATGTCCAACTGCGCGGCAATCTGAGGACTGACTGGCTTCTGTCATGGTCTCTAGATTCGTTCGGGACAACCCCTGTCAGATGCTCACTTCCAGAGTTTTATCTACCAGACCCTCTGCGGTCTCAAGGTGCGTCGCGTTGTATGCCTTCAGCAGGAAGTCTCTGACACAGAGTTGATCAATGTTACCTCTCTACCCTTCACTAGTACATCCACTCGGCGCACGTCTTGCACCGTGATCTCAAGCCCGGAAACCTTCTCGTAAGTCGAGCACAATACAATCCATCCTGCCGCACCACTGAGCAGTGCCTCCTCATCCCTCCACAGGTCAATGCCGACTGCGAGCTCAAGATTTGCGATTTCGGTTTGGCCCGTGGTTTCGAGACCGACCCCGAGTTGGCTGCGCAAGGTGCCGCTGGGTTTATGACCGAGTGAGTGATGGCATCTGATGACGTGATAATAACGTCGGATGTACACTGACGTCGTGGTGCCCTCCGCACAGGTATGTTGCTACGCGTTGGTACCGTGCGCCCGAGATTATGCTCTCGTTCGCCAACTACACCACAGCCAGTTGAGTCTACACTTCAGTCTCTTGAACCCATGCAGCTTTATTTCTGTGTCCTGACGGTGTCTGGTGGTCACCATCTGTGCAGTCGATGTCTGGAGTATCGGTTGCGTGCTCGCCGAGCTTCTCGGCGGCCGCCCCATCTTCAAGGGCAAGGACTACATCGATCAACTCAATATTGTCCTCCATTTCCTCGGAACCCCGAGTGACCGCACTCTCCGCCGAGTCGGAAGTCCCAGGGTACGAGCCGTCTTCCTGTCTGAGACCAGCCTTTCCGTGTTCTCCGAGATTGACCCCAGGCTCTTACACCTCACACCCACTCACAGGCGCAAGACTACATCCGCTCTTTGCCTTACAAGAACGGTGTCCCATTCGAGCAGCTTTTCCCCGATGCCAACCCCTTGGCACTCGACATGCTCTCCAAGTTGCTGGCCTTCGACCCGACCGAGCGCATCTCGTGCGAGGACGCCCTGCGTCACCCTTACCTCGCCGTTTGGCACGAACCGAGCGACGAGCCCGTGTGCCCGCAAAAGTTCGACTTTGGTTTCGAGAAGGAGGACTCGGTCGATGGTATGCGGGCCTTGATTGTCGAGGAGGTCGAGAACTTTAGGCGGATGGTGAGTTTCGAAGCCTGGGCCGACTTTCATCTGAAGACCTCGCTGCATCCGAGACATCCCGAGTCCACCGTGCACTTGGCTGACTTCTTATTCCAACCAACCCTTGCATCCAGGTTCGTCCCTCTGCTCAACCGACCATTCGCACCGAAGGTGCCGCTCCCCGTCGACAGGACAGTGCGACCTTGCCCGTTCCTTCGCGTGAGGAGATCCTCCAATCCCCCGGAGGCGCCGAGGCGGTCCAATCCTACCGACCCTTCTCGCACGATGAGGAAGTGCCCAAAAACGACTTGGAGCGCGATTTGATGTTCGGCTCTGAAGCGACGAGATAAATTGAGGAGGATCCGCGAGACGGAGACATCAAAGCAGTGCTGGCTGGCGAGGGCGCTAGGGAGCTTGATCTAGCGGGAAACTGTCGAAACATTCGCTGTGTAACTTGGCTTTCAGACTCGGGTTGCATTCTTTCTTGCTCTTCCTTGTTCAATTTAACATAGCTGTTCAAAATCTGCCCAAGAAATCGCCAACTTCGCCTGCACCGCCGGCCAGACGCCGGCTGAGAGTGGTCGAGACCGCATCGAATTTTACCCATGGAGTAAGTGGAGGAACCGGCTGGCCCTTACCTATAGGTATCATCGCGATCAAGAAGACCTTATCTTTCTGCAGGGTCCTCCGTTTCGGTATGACCTGGCACCACTGAGCATCGGGCCCGTTTCCGTGGCGGCATCCCTCGTCGAGCAACTCCGTGTCGGACTTTGCTTCGCGCGCGCGCGCCTGATAAAGGCCGGGCTGCGCTGGCACAGGCCCCCTTCGACTGGATGCCTCCGGAGTCCGTGTCAGCTCGACCCAAATGATAGAAACGTGATAGGACTGAATCTGGACCACTCAGGATCGGTGCGCATCACTGAAAAGCCCACTAGTAGCCGGGCCAATCACCGCGATCGATCGGTAAAAGGGACGCGGTATCTTTATCACCCAGGGCTGGCCTGGCCCACCCGACCTATCCTGATCGCGATAGCGACGTATCACTCACTCACTGCTGGCTCTATCAGTTCGATCAGTTCGCGACTGTGGCCTGTCCTGTCGCTTGATCCCTAACCAATCCCGTTCAACGTCGACCTTACACTGCTCTACACTCTCTTTCCCGTCCCTTCCTTTTCCTCACATCAACTTGTTCCAACACCGGTTGTGGCAGTCGACTGTATCCCTTACTACCCAGAAGATTTGCCATGATGACGACCATCGCTCGAGAAAAGGACGTCTCGTCGTCCGCGTCGAGCGCGCACTTTGACAGCCAGGGCGTCGTCGAGGCGGCCAAAGGCGTCAACTCCCACAACGCGACGCTCAACTACAACGAACCTCCCTCGTTCAGGATCGCTTCTTTGTGGGAGAAACCTGTCGTGAGTAGTTGCCTGGCCTCTCCCATTCTCTGCGACGTGGCCACGTCGACACGTCGTCGGCTGTCGTTTCAGAGCCGCGGCCACGCACGGGCCTCGAGTTCGGAGTTACGCGGAAGGAAATGGCCTCCTACGGTCCTACGGGATCCAGTGCTCAGCATCCGAATCACGCGCGCTCATTTTTCCAATCACTACCTCTCCAGGTCAACCCTCTGAATGGCAAATCTCAGACCCTTCCCATGTTCAGTAGGTCGTTTTGCGCTGACACGTTAGCCGCATGAATCGAGCACTGACTTGGGAAAATGGGCTCCGCCGCGCAGACCTCGCGAACCCCTACACGCGCAACTTCCATCTCTCTTGGCTGGGCTTCTTCGTCGCCTTCTTGTCCTGGTTCGCCTTCCCGCCTCTGATCCCCGAAGTAAGCATTCAAAACTTGGTTGAAGTTCATTTGATGCGCCTCCATTGCTGACTACTTTCACCCCCTATTCGATCACACAGGCCATCAAAACCGATCTCAAGCTCACGACGGCCCAGATCGGCAATTCCAACATCACCGCTCTCGCCTCCACGCTCGGTGAGTTAATGAAGCCATGATTCCATTGTGGACCACCAAGCTCATTGTGTCCCTTTGTATCTCGCTCAGGTGTTCGATTGATCATGGGACCTTTCGTCGATCGATTTGGACCCCGAAAAGTCATGGCCGCTCTCCTCCTACTCGGTGCGATCCCCTCGGGTCTTGCCGGTACCATCACCAACTACAAGGGTCTTTACATCATCCGCTTCTTCATCGGTATTCTTGGTGCCACGTTCGTGCCGTGTCAAGCCTGGACAACGGCGATGTTCGACAAGAACATCGTTGGCACAGCGAACGCTCTCACCGGTGGTTGGGGTCAGTACATAACGCCCTCGAACGCCAACATGGTTGATCACACAGTGTACTGATATTTTCTTCGCTGCAACAGGTAACCTCGGTGGTGGTGTCACCTTTGTGGTCCAAGTGGCTCTCTTCCAGGCCCTCCTCAACGACGGTCTCTCGTCACACTCGGCGTGGCGCGCAGCCTTCGCGATCGTTCCCTGCCCGATCCTCATCTTCGTTGCCATCCTCTGCCTCGTGTTTGGCACTGATTGCCCTGCCGGCAACTGGTCCGAGCGTCACACCATGCCCGCAAGCTCGATCGCCATGTCTCGCGGCCACCTCACCACACTCGATGCGAGTCAACGACGCATCGCCGAGCAAAAGATGTCCGATAAGGAGGCCGGAAAGGTGACCGTCCAGGAAGCCGTCGATGACGATGTCGCCGAGCAACTACATGATATTGACGTTGCCGTCGCGGAAAAGCCCTCCATCGCCGGTACGCTCAAGATTGCGACGACCCCTTACACTTGGCTGCCTTCTATCATGTACATGACGACGTTCGGGTTCGAACTCGCCGTCGATGCCAACCTGGCCAACGTCCTGTACGCCGTTCACAAGGCTCCTAACTTTGGTCAACTCAAGGCCGGGTACTACGCGTCGATCTTTGGCTTCTTCAACATCTGGACACGACCTCTCGGTGGTATCCTCGGTGACATGATCGGCAAACGATGGGGCCCCAAGGGGAAGAAGTACGCGACCTTGACGTGCGGTTTCCTCCAAGGTGTCGTCTCGCTCGCCTACGGTCTTCACACTCTCCGCACCTTCACCCACGGCCACCGAAAGGGCCCTTCTTTGGGTTTTCAGCTCGGTCTGATCGTCGTGATGGCTATCTTTAACGAAATGGCCAACGGCCTCAACTTTAGTTTGGTCCCTCACTGCGTCCCCTATTCGAACGGCATCATCACTGGTGTCGTCGGCGCGGCCGGCAACTTGGGCGGCATCATCTACGCGTTGATGTTCCGCTTCCGCCCCCAACATGGCTACGCCGCGGCATGGTGGATCTCGGGTATCTTTGCGATGGTCGTCAACCTTTTGGTGATTGCGATCCCGCCGCCGAAGCACTAGAAGCCCCTCGGCATCACGTCCACGATCACGACCAGGTCGCATAGGGGGCGGCTGGTTTCCTCTTGTTACAATTCGACTCTTATCATATGTTGTGGCTTGCCCCTATTCCTTGCCCCTTTTTAGACACCATTAGCACCTCATAGATTATTGCAGTAGATTTCACATTGCACGACCATAAACCCGAGAGAGCCCCCGCCGGCAAGCAGTCTTTACGTTGAAATCGCCGATCATCCTGCAATCGACTGTAGCGGATCAAAAGGGAGGGAGGTGGTCAAGGATCGCAACACGCTTGAAAGCATTGCTGCAGCATCTGCAACGCGATGTGTTGGCCAACGATGGCCACCGAGCCCAGTAAAACGTAAGTCTTCAAGGGAGATTGGACATGACACGATAGACGAGACAGCATCAACTAAACGCGGGAATACGTCTCTACTAGACGATACAAGAATTACAACCAGGGCTGCGTTTGGTACACCATGCCCAGGGACCTTCGTCATGAGCGGGAGGTGCGCAAGAAGTCGATCTAGCGGTGACCGGTGCCAAACACACGGCGCACGCATTCAAGTAGAGGCAGCGGATGAAGGTGGTCATAGCCTGATAGCTAAGTGAATTATTCTCGGAATGGAGCTGAGAGATAATGATGCACCTCAGTGAAGGGTAACAACTCTATTTTCTCATTAGGCGCAATGTCGACCCCAGAATGGGGATAGAGACCCCTGATGATCGATTGAGACTCGATGCCCCGAGCCACCGAAGGATCGCTGATGGAGAAATGTGGATCGAGAATTATCAGCACTGATCCAAATCCTCAATGAAGAACGTAAGAAGACAGGGTAACCACCAAGCCCAGAGCATGGGGCTCTCTTGCAGAGAGAGGCGACGCCTCGTCGAGCTCGGACCTCGGCATTTTCTTGCTCGTCGCCACGCGTAGAGCCGACGGCATGCCAGGCACCATCTTCACAGTGCTTTTCGGCACGCTCACCATTAAAGGCGATGCTAGGTGCCTACAAGGAATTGGGACTAGAACTATCTTCACTCTAGTAGGTGGGTAGTTCATAACCTACCTGACAATTCTCGACACCAACCGTCGGCACCCATCTCCAACGGACCAATCACAGCGAGTTCCGCTCGATCGACAACGTCATCCACCTGGCACCCTCCCCCAGGCTGGACTATTTAGCGCCTTGCGCTGCGGTTTGGCCCACCCACAGGCTTCTCACCAACATGATTAAAACTGCAGCGCAAGGCCCTAAATTCAAGGAAACGAAAGGAGGAAAAGTCACAAGAGTTGCAAGCTTCGTGCAACGTGTCGAACGCACTTGTCATTTTCTTCTCCCCTCCCACCTCCCCACAACCGCCACATCTCACCAATCTTGGTTCCAGCTCGTGAGTACTGTGAGAGCATACATTATTTTAAACGACCACCTGTTGTGAAACCACCTGTTGTGAAACCACCTGTTGTGAATCACTGACTCAAGCCTCCCCTTCATCACCCATGTTATTGCACTGCGACGTTTGTCGTCATCGTCAAAATGTTCGCCGGCTCCACCTTTTGAGTCCACACTAGTACTTTTTACTACAACCGCAAAGCGCTCTCAACTCCAACCCCAAGATGACACTCGTTGACTCTCTCAAAGACGCCGTCAACTCTTTGGCTCGTAAGTCACCATACACGACACTTCATTGCTCCATCTATCCCAAAAGATCGGATCGGGCGGTCGGGATGATGATGACGTTCTGCCCGTCGCCTCGTGTAGGGCAGGTGGCGGAGGGTCATTTCGAGATCGAGCCCCCCGTCTGGAGCCTGTGGAACTGATCGAGCTTGATGTCGTGTACCCTTCTCCACCACATTTGCGTTTGATCATCACATATTTGCATCGATTCTACTCCATATCCTCGCTTGTTCCTACGTCACCACCGCGACACCCGCCGCCGCGAATCGATCGTCGCTGTCAACTTTGCGTCGGCGCACCTCTTTCCCCTTCCCCGGGTCCGTTCAACGCCACCATCGCAACCCACCACAGACCCCGGTCAATCGGCCGAGACACGACCCCTCGAGCACCCGGCCCACCACGGTGCCTCTTCAGCCCAACACCACGAGACGGACACCCCGATCCTACAAAAGTTGTGGTCGCCGGACACGACGCTGCAAGTCAAGGCCAACGCCAACAACGGCGTCGGGATGGAGGAAGGTCTCCGCGCCAAGGCGATCCAACAGCAGGAGAACGTCGCTGAGCGATCGAGGTTGAGGAAGGAGGGTTTGTTCGAGGAACACATGACCCATGAGGGAATGACTAACTTGTCCCAGGAGCATCGCGATGTGGCTGATGGCTCCAAGGTCGAGCTCTGAATGAAGGCTTTCACCTAGTGGGACGATTATGTATATACATGTTTGATATCAAGTACGAGCTGTACGTTCTCTTGCTGTGCTGATTGAAAATGATCAGAGCTTTGCAAAAAGTCTATCTATGCTATCCGTGGCTCGGAATGACTGCGACAAGGCAACTGTCCCCACCTAGAGACCAAGACCATCCCGGCCCATTGTCCCGGCCCGCTTCCATACTTCAGAGCTTAACCCCCGTGTGAATGGCCGCGATACCGAAGGTCAAATCCTCCCACGGTTCCCTCCGCGGGACTGTGAACCCGGCCTCCTCGATCATCTTGGAGAATCTCGCCTGGGGCGGGAAGCGTTCGATCGACTCGACGAGGTACTGGTACGAGTCTCGGTCCGAGGCGATGATGTGACCCAAGGTTGGGATCACTTGGAAGGAATAGAGTTCGTAGGCTCTGCAAGGATGGATACGTGCTCAGCTTTGCGGAAATGGTTTCTCCAGTATGCGGAGAGCTCACTTTGCCAATAGAGGGTTCGAGACCTTGCTGAACTCGAGGCAGGAAAATATTCCACCGGGTTTAAGCACTCGGTAGGCTTGTTCGAGTACTCGGTCGATGTGGGTGCAGTTGCGGATCCCGAAGGCAATCGTATAGAGATCAATCGAGCTGTCGGGGATCGTTGAGAGTTCTTCGGCGTTACCGAGTGTGAAAGAGACTTGGGGGCCTGAGACGAAGCGCAAAAACAGAATGAGACCTCGTAAAGCCTCACATTCTGACGAAAACCACTAGAGCAAACTCACCTCCATGGTACATGCTCTTGGCAAACCTCTTCCTCCCCTCGTCGAGCATCTCGGGGTTGATATCAAGGACATGAACGTGCACCTCCCGATCGGCGTACTTGGTTCTCGCATGGTCCAACAAGCGCATTGCAATGTCACCCGTGCCCCCGGCGACATCGAGGCATCGCATGCCGTTGCGTGGGTCCATCTTGGCGACGTAGTGGTCCTTCCACAGGCGATGGATGCCGAGCGACATGGCGTCGTTCATGACGTCGTACGAGGATGCGACGGACGAAAAGACGCCCTTGACTGTGTGCAGGCCCTAAATGATCAGAGTCGTCTCGTCACAAGCCGTGGTGGAAGCATCGCTTACCGAGTGACTCTTTGAGCTGTTCGGGCACATCCTTGAAGCCAAAGTGGGTCGACGCTGAGGGAGGTGCTTGCGAACGGTGGTCCTGGCCAGTCTGACTGGTCGAAGCGGTCGGCGGTGTGTGCGAGTCAAAAGGGGATGTGTACTGTGTCGCGGGTGCTGGTGGTGAGCGTGAGGGTGCCACGGGCGCCGCGTGAGGATGGGAAGAGATGGGAGAATGCGCCGCGTCGATGGGAGGATCAAGGGGCTTGGTTGGGTGCGTTGCACAGCGCGACGACGACGACAGGCACCTTGCGAACGAGCGCCCGAGCTGGTGGTTGGATCGCAGCAGGGACATCGTCGGCGGGGGACGCGGGTGAGGTGGGGAGCGTAGTGTCTCTGTGGAATCCGGCCCGGGTCGGACTGGCCGCTCCGCCAGATCGCTGGTGCTCGCGGGTGTGCGTGCGCTGGTGTCCGCGGGTGCTCTTTTTTTTTGTATCAAGCCTGATTAGATTTCACATATTCGGTTATCTACGCAAAATCAATGTTTCTTGAAAAGGGGGGTTGAACTAATGTAAAGTGATAGCCACTAGATCCATGCAGCCCCCACACTCCTGAACCACCAAAAGTGTGATTCCAATCATGTGAGCACCAACCACCCTTCCTGTTCCATATGACTTTACATAAGTGGTGCTCGATTGACCCGCGTTCGGCGGATCCGCGCGCGCGCCAGTCGCTACTCGTCGTCTCTGGCGTCGTCGCAGCCGGGAAACTCTTCGCTACGGGACTGCTTTCGCTGCGCCCCCATCATCCACCATGTCACGGCCAGCTGCCTCGAGGACACTGCACCAAATCACATGTCCATGCACACGCCCAGGTCAGTACACCCCCCACTCGCAACTCTCTTGTACACTCGGTCTTTTCCCACTTCGCGCCTCTCCCGTGTCGTGTTGCCCATCCATCAGCTGTGATCGTCATTGACACGCCTCCCGTGGTCCTACAGTCCAACTCCAAACCCGACTAGCCTCAACTTCTGCCAAGGCCTCTGCCTCTGCAACATCCACCTCCTCCTCGACCGGAGCGGCTTCGACTTCCTCCTCCGCTTCCACTCCCTCGTCTTCCTCTTCGACCTCGTCGTCGTCACCGCGCATAGTCGCCGCAGCGCTCATCTCCCGGCCACCCCTGCTCCTCCCTTCCCTGACTCCCTTTGAACGAACCTACTACGCCTACCAACGCCGCATCGCGCGGGCCCTTGCCAAACCCGTCTCCGTCTCGACCTCGTGGTTCTTCAAGCCCAACTCGACGACCGAAAAGTCCTTCTCCGCCTACGACCAAGCCACGACCGCGGTCGACACCGGTCTCGAGGACCCGATGAGGGATTTCGAACTCGCGGGAGAACAGGTCGAGGGAGCGGCCGAGTTGGTTCCGAGGCAGACTGAAGCGGATGAGAAGGGTGATCTCCAGAGTTTGGAGAGAAAGGGCGACCGGACTTTGTACATGCTGCTCAAGAAGAACCGAAAGACCCATGAATGGCAGTTCCGTGAGTGATGACGACAATCCTTTCATTGAAATGCGGACACGGCGTGCGTACTGACCCTGCGTTCGCTCCAACAGCCCAAGGCGGTGTCGAAGGCGACGAATCTCTGCTCGAAGCCGCGCAGAGGGAATTGATCGAAGAGACAGGACCCAACATGGACGTATGGCCCATCGGCAAAGTACCTGCCGGGGCGTACTCGTACCCGTTCTCCAAGGAACAACTCAAAATGAAGCCGGAGCATACTGAGGCTAGGGTTAGAAGTCGATCGAATTCCGAACGCTATCATTCGCTCGATGGGCTGACTTCGAGCCGGTCCCTTGTTTCCAGGTCTTCTTCCTCCCCATGAGGATCGTGCGAGGGCAAGCTGTACCGAACAAGAAGGAGGGGCTGGTTGATTTCGCTTGGTTGACCAAGGAGGAGATTCGGGAAAAGGTCTCCAAAGGATATTGGGAAGCGATTGAGCCCATGTTGTCGGATGTCTAGAGGGGAATCAAGGGGTTGAAATATTGATCTAACGTTAAAGCAAGTGATTGAACGCGCTTATTCGACTCGGTGGCGATCAAGCCGTGAACCATTAACAGAATGTAGTGGCTCGCTCACGCGAATTGAGAGAGCAAAGGCACGCGCGCCTCGACCTCTTTGGGATGGGACGTTCCTCACCCCACACCCCGATCGACACCAACATGTCAACCCTTCTCAGCATCCCCTTGCCATGCAAACTTGAACACCTTGTAGGGGAACAGACTCTCGCTTTGGGTGAAACAGGTCCCTTAACTCTCGTCGCCCCACCACCAGTACCTGGTGCAGCATCCTCCACCTCGACCTCGATCGACGAATCGGCTTCAGGCGACATCGGCGCGGTGAGTAATGCAACGTCGACGACGAAGGGGGACGAGGCTGCAGTCGTCTTGAAAGTAGGGGAATTGGCTTTCCCGTTGTCCAAGAGTGAGTTGAACCCTAGATTCACGTGGGCTGATGGATCGCACCGGCATCGCGTCGGGAATGTCCGACCAGCAGCCGTCGGAGGAGCCTCGACAACGACGTCATGATCGGATCCAGCGGCGGCTCAGCGTCTCGGGCCTGTAGGCATTAGGGGCGCCCCACATTGGAGCGTTGCTAGCGCGGTCCATGGGTGGACCGAGAGAGCTGAGACGAGCACAACTGATACAGTTTCCGTACTACAGACACCACCTTTGGAACGACGAACAACCCCTACTCGTACCTCTTCAAGCCCTCACTGGCCGGAGCCGAGGCAGACACCTCGGCGCCGGGCTGGATTCGACTCACCCTCCCATCAACGACCGTCCAAGCTTTCTCAAATTACGGGATTCGTTCGAGCAGGCGCTCGTCGAGTTGGGTCTCTTGACCGATTCGATGGTGCTCTCAGCCGCCGATGACATAGGCCAGTCAACGCGTGCGAGTTTGGGTGGGGTGGCTCAATCCATTGATGAAACAGCCCGAGCACGGATGGATGCTTCTGAAGCTGTCAAGCCGGGGGAGGAGGTCCAGCTGGACGAACGGACGAATAGTTTTGTGGGAGGCGTCGAGGGTGCTAGTCAGGGAGTCAGGGATGTCAGCAACAAGTTGACAGAATACGTACAGCAGGGAACTGTTTGGGCCGGGGAGCAAGTTGGCAAGAGAATACCTGTCGGTAGGAAGACGGAGATGGAGAGGGAAGAGGGAACCGAAGGGAGGTCTGACATGTCGGCCTGGGGAAGACGAAATGGCTGTGGGGTCGATTGCTGGTGGGATCGCCAGACGGCTGAGCTCGAACACACATCTCATGCATCCATACATTCAACAATACTGATTGGACACGACCTGGTCAGGTCCACTACTCTCGCATCCCACACATCCCAAACCGCGCAAGATGTCGTCACTCACTCGAAGGACCGACGCGGGAGAGGTCGTCGAGAAGGCGAGCCAGACCGCAGCCAACGTTGGCGGGACTGCTTCGGATGTCGTCGTCAAAACCTCAGTTGCTCTGTTGGGGGGCATGGCCGTCAAGGCCGCTGTTGAGGCTGATCGAGGTGGGGGCGGGGGTGGGGAAGAGCGGGTTGAGGAGGAGGTGAGGATGGCGTACAAACCTTAATCGCGCTGAGACGCCGTTTCTTGTCGCATCACAAGCTGTGCGATAGGTAGGTTAGTGCATGTTCAAAAATAGAGCAAGGTTGTTTTCTTACGAATATCTCAATGTACTCAATGCAGGGGCCTCGGAGCGTCCCAGATAGGTGCCTATAAGCCCGACTGCGCAGCCCTATGATCTCGCAGGGGTTGCTCGGGTCGTCACGTTCGCGCAGTCGACGCGCCGACGGCGGGTCTCGGAAAGGGCTAAGTTTGGACTCATCGAAGCAGACTCCTTCGTTGTTTCGCCTGCTGGCACGGATTGGGAACGAAGAAAGCTACACGAAAACTGGTATGTGAAATTGTGAATTAATTCAAAGGGCAGGCACAACCAAGGAGAGTAGTCCTGGGATAGGGGCCAGCAGGGTCTACGGGCGAAATTCGGCACCTCGTCGAAGGTGGAACAGTCTGCTCTCAGTGCTCTGGCTCTGGCCCTTGAATATCTCAGGTTCGGTTCCGTTCAGGATCGCAAGACTACGCAACTCTGGGAAGGTGTGATCTGCGACGGATGCTGAGGTGACTCTTGAGAAGACTGAAGTGGTTGGCTCTCATTCTCGCACCCGTCGTGCGACGTGACCTTGTGGTGGGTCGGCGGGCGTGGCTCGAGCCAGATTTATAGCGCGACAAGGCGCGGCGCACTGCGGCGCACGTCGCGTGCGGTCTCCGCGACGGCGCTTCGTCGCATACCGAACCCCCCCGGCCAGTTTATGTTGCTCCCTCTCCTTCGTCTTAGTTCCGTGCTCGCCCCGTGGCCAGGTATCCGACTTTGTACAGGGGTTTCGCTTCTATTTTATCCTCCCCCTCCGACTCACTCCTTTACCAACTCTCGTCCGCTACACTCGTTTTTGCGCCGTCGCTCGTTGTTCCTTCAACAACGGCCCCGCGACTTCGCGGTCACCCTCGACCTTGTTCAGTCGCGTCGCGGCGCGCATCCGACAAAGTCGATCAAACCCTTCCGGATCCCGATCATCGATACCACCTCTTCTTCAGAGTTTCGAATTTCCCTGAGTTCTTGGTTGTCTTTCATATTGACGCACCATGTTCTCCAGCGACTCCAAGATTGTGTCGATGGCGCTCGCCACCGCGGTCGTGTGCTCGCTCGCCTCCGTCACCTCGGCATTCAAGTTGATCGAAGGCTCCGGAGCCCAGATCATCCCCGGTCGATTCATCGTCGCCGTCTCGAGTTCGAGTAGCAGCTCGCTCGGGAAACGTTCGGATGAGGTCAGTGACTTTTTGCTTGTGTTGCTGCTCTCACAAAGGTCGAGACGGCGCTCGCTCGAGCCTGGAGACCATCGCGGGATCCGGACCCCGATCGCGAGGAATGGGTGGACTGAGCCCGTGCTCGGCGCGCGGCTTGATTATCTCGGAGGCTGATCGTGTACCCCTTGTTCCTAATGGCCAACAGGTCATTGCGGGTGTCATCAACAAGATCAACGATGTCGGAATCGACGCCAAGACCAGAAAGACGTACCAGTCGCCCGGCCTGCTCACGGGAGCCAGTATCGTCGTGCCGGAGAAAACCACCGCCGCTGATCTATTGGCCGTCCCCGGGGTCACCGTGAGTTCGGATGTTGTGAAAGATCATCGGGGCATCTGCAACGACATAGTATGGTCTCTAAGCAAGAGATTGTGATGATCTCCCCCTTCACAGAAAGTTTGGCCCGTCCGAAGTATCCCTCGACCCATCACCTACACCACCAGTGAAGCCAAGGGCAAAACGAGTCGCGGCACTTCGGCGACCGACACCTCGGCTCGAGGCAAGGTGCTCAGTCGTCGCACGAACGCATACAAGGACGACACATGGTCCCCCCACCAAATGACGGGCGTCGATGTTATGCACGACAAGGGCTTCCTCGGCTCCGGTATCAGAGTCGCCATCTTGGACACGGGTGTCGACTATAAGAACCCCATTTTGGGCGGCTGCTTCGGTAAAGGCTGCAAGGTCGCCTTTGGGTATGCTCTCGTCGGCGATTATGACGATACGACGACTGGACCGGACCCGTACACCAACTGCTCCGACCATGGTACCCATGGTCAGTCACCAGCTGCCCAATACACTGGCCAGATTAGGCTGACTTTTCCACGCGCAACGCCATCCGCCACCTAGTGACGGGCATCATCGGCGCCAACGCCAACTCGTACGGCTTCACCGGTGTCGCACCCGAGGCAACGATTGGCATGTACCGAGTTTTCAGTTGCTCTGGCGACACGGGCGAGGATACGATCGTCGAAGCATTGCTCAAGGCCGCCGAAGACAGGGCCGATGTTATCAACATGAGTCTCGGCGGACCCGTCGGGTGGCTCGATGGCTCGCCGACGCAAGCTCTAGTCGAAAAGCTCAACGCCAAGGGCATCGTGACGATGAGTGCGGCCGGTAACGAACAAGCCGAGGGCATGTTCTTTGCCGAGTTCCCCGCCGCTTCGAGGACCGGAGTAGCCGTTGCTTCGGTCGATGTCGCCAACTTGCCGGCGTACGACATGGTCTTCGAAACGGGAGGCTACCCCAAGATGCCTTACCTCTCCGCCAACGCGTTCAGCACCTCGTCGACGCTTGAAATCTACTTCACTTCAACTGATTCGACTATTCTCGACGATGCGTGCAGCCCTCTGCCCTCGTCGACGCCGAATCTGCGCAATCGTCTCGTCATCATGCAGCGAGGAACCTGCGACTTTGCGACCAAGATGGGGTACGCCGCCGACAAGGGGGCTCGCTTTGCTATGATCTACAACTCTGCGACCGGCGCGACGCTGCCTTACTTTGGTGCCGCAAACACGGGCCTGACCGCCATCGCCGGTCTGCGACGCGAGGATGGTCTTTTGCTGCTCAAGTACTACCTCGCTCGAAAGAAGAAGGGCCCCAACGTCGCCTTCCCGCGCGACAGCAAACTCGTGCCGGGCGCTGCCGACACCCAGACCGGTGGCCAGATCAGCGCCTTTAGCAACTTTGGGCCGACCAACGACATGTACGGCCAGCCGAGCTTCGCCGCACCCGGTGGCAACATTCTCAGCACGTTCCCCATCGCTCTGGGCACGGTCGGCGTTCTGAGTGGGACCTCGATGGCGACCCCTTTCGCCGCCGGATCGGCAGCACTGCTCCTGTCGGCTCGCAAGTCCGACAAGCTCACGCCTGAGCAAATTCGCTTCTTGTTCGCCTCGACTGCCAACGTGGTCCCCGTTAGCCGCAAGCGATCGCAACCTCTGACGACCACGCTCCTGCAAGGAGGAGGTTTGATCCAGGTCGACCAGGCGTACGCCGCCAAGTCGTTCGTCTCACCTTTCGAGCTCATGCTCAACGACACCGCCCACTTCAACAACACGCAAACGATCACGATCACCAACAAGAACTCCAAAGCCGTCACGTATCGATACGTCAACACACCCGCACAAATCCGCGCCACGTACGACACCGCTCGGTCGAACCTCCCTTCGTTGAGCCCTGCTGCGATTACGGATGAGACAGAGGCTGGTGTCTCGTTCCGACCGGGTCGCATCACGATCCCCGCGGGGCAGACGTCGACCGTTCGCATCACGTTCCAGGCACCCAAGTTCGTACAGCGATACTTGTCCTTGTATCCAATGTACAGTGGTTTCATCACCATCACCGCCGACGATCCTGCAAAGCAAAAATTCCAGGTTCCGTACTTTGGCATGGCCGGCAACATGAGCGACATGCAGATCCTCGACAAGACGTCGACTTACGCCACCAATTACCAGTCTGGCCTCAAGTACCCCTTCATTACCGACGGTAATGAGGCTCAAACAGCGAACAAGGTCAAGGATTACCCTATCGCCAACGGTCTGACCCTTTACTTCCGACTTGCTCGTAAGTATTTTTTGACGTGCCGTCGTAACAAGCTCTTGCTGACAATTTGTTCACGCGCCACCCTGCAGAGGCGACCCGAGCCTACAATGTCGACCTGGTCTTTGCCAACACGACGTTTAAACCGACGGTCTTGCCCAGCAACAATGCGAACCTCAAGCGCCGATCGCTCTCGAACGACTATGCGCAAGAGTTCGAGTCGCTCGAGGTCGACGCGTCCGAAGACAGCCACATCCTCGCTCGCTCGGGCTTGGTCACGCGAGCTGTGCAGTCCTATGCATCGACCTTGATCGTCGGTCGTGTCAGCAGTGGTCAGAACCAGCCCCGAGATTGGGCCACCGAGTCGGGGGTTGGACTTGGGTTCTCCGACCAGCAAATTGGCTTCACGGGCGAGTATCAGACGACACCGACCAGTGGCGTTTTTGCCGAGGCCGATACCGCCACCCCGTACAGGCTTTTGCTTCGGTAAGCTTTTTACTTGAACCGAAGAGGATGATCAGAGACCAACTCGGAATCCCTTCTTCTCATTTCGTAGCACGCTCAAGACGACAGCCGACCCGACAGCCGAGTCGAGCTGGGAGAGTTGGCTCAGTCCTCCGTTCACATTCAGCAGTTGATTGGGTTCTCTTGGTTGGGTTGGAACATCCGGACACTTTTATTGTTGGTCGTGAGAAACAAAGACAATCACGAATAACGAAATACATCTTATGCAACACCCAAAAGACAAGTCCTCCGATGTCCGGGCGGCTTCCCCGCGCGCCGACAAAGGCGCAGTGTGCAATTCCGCTGGGCAGCGATCGTCTTAGCCCGCGGAGATCCGCATTCCGGAGCAAGCCCGCGAGCTGCCCTTCGATCACAGTCAGGTCGTAACACCATTTCAGCCATGTCCAAGTTTTTATGTGACACGTTTCAAGCGACGACCTCCGTCGATCTATCCCTAGCTAGAGAGATATCTTCCAGGGCTTGGCGGTCGGCCTGTCCTCACTCCAGGGACATCATTGATGTAATAGGCAGCCGCGCCGACAAGGCGCAACGCCTTGACGCGAATTTGTCCAATAGGTCCAATGCCGATCACGACCCTCCCGGCCTCAAGGCGGAAAGGCCGGGTGACGCTCAGCCCTACCTACGCTCATGCGCGTGTGCGCCAGGCTTCGATCGAAAATTCTCCCTCATCATTCTGAATTTGCTTGTAACCACTCTTCCTATCGAAATACCGTACTTATCTGTACTGCCATCACCCCGACCTAGGTACCTACTTGTTCTACTTGTTGAATCGAACCTGATCTCAAACCCTAATTCGCACTCCAGAGGGTCCGACTGTAAGGCGCGCGCCTTACTACGGGCCACAGGCGTTAGAAATAGAGATTGCGCGCACCTGGCTTCTTCAGTTCCTTCCTCATCGGGCTGACACCAGAAACTAGGTGAGTAGTGGCGTTCCGTCTCTCAGTACTCTTGTAGATGATCGGGCTGACACCAGAAGCTAGGTGTAATCCATATAATTGCACCTGTCAGCCTAGGTCACCAGTGAGGCTCGAGAGCGATCTCGCGGCTTTCACTGACCTTGATCGGCCGATCGAGAGGTCGCGGCATACAAGGCTGAAAGGCGGCTCAGGAGTGATCTCGCAGAATCCTTATCTCTCGAGTCAGTATATTTCGCCCACAGTATGACCTGTATTTGTGAATATTCTTCATAAGAAGCTAACAAGCTCTACAATTCTGATCCGGCACGACACTTGCCAGCATGATGCCAACTTGAACTTAGCGCGGGTGTCGAGAGGCTACCATGACAAGCACCCCGACTCGACGGAGCGACAAAACCCCGAAAGCTGAGACGACGAATCGACCTTATCCGTCTTCGTGAGGCTTCACTCATCAATCTGCATTGGTGCAATGCCGTTGCTGCGCGAGTCGGAGTCGTCGACGACCAAAGCTCAGTCCAAGTCCACGCCGTCGGCTCGAGCGAGCTTGCTCGGTTCCGAGTTGCTGCCGGTGGTGGGCATGTCCTTGCAGGGGGTCTTCGAACCCGAAGTGCCGCTTGCCTCAATTCTCCAGGATAAGTCGGTTTTGCTTGTCACCGTCGCTGAATGCGACCTCCCTTTCTTTGATCGATCCTCCGTGAACGCACGCGGCGAGGGTGTCGTTGGTGATGACGGGGACGGGGCGGGGACAGGGGTCGACCCATCGCGAGGCTGTTGCTGCTGGTGACGATCTTGGCGACCGAGCACGGTCTCCTCTTTGAGCTTGGGACGAAGTATGGGATAGTCGAATACCACCACGACTTGAATTCGCCTTGCCATTGCGGTAATGACTTCCTCCAGGTGTCGGACGATCGCCCCGAGGAGCAACCGGCCTCGCTTTGGCTCGTTGTTCTTGGCACGCTCCGTCGCGGCTTTGTATAGATTTTTGAAGCCGGTAGAGCCGTCGATGATAGGAACTGAGTAGGGTGAAGTGATGGACGTGACAGAGAGTCAGCTAGGTTTTGCTTCTCAGAGTAGTTACGGGGCGCGAAGGGGCACAGAGGCTCTGGGAAAGTGACTTGCCGTCGATCTTGCCGAGGAGGGAAACCAAAGCGCTGCGCAGGTTCGTCCCCCGAGAGAGAAGGGCGTCTGGGACGACTTCTAAAATGTCTCCGAGGCAGTGGTGGCCGTTCTTGACTGTCATCGAGGGAGGAATGAAGTGCATAGGTGCGTATGTGCGTAGGTGCAAGGTACAGGCGCAGAACCGAGGGTGGTTGAGGAGGTTCGCCCTGCCCACTAGCTCGCTCCGAACCGAAAAGCAAACGAGGGCAAGCCAAGCAAGGGGTCGATAGAGCTCAGAGTAGTGCGGGAAGATGCATCATGCACGTATCGAGATTCCCATGCACCAGGGATTTGAGATTCGAGCGGGTGATTTGTGAATGTTAATGCGTAATCCGTAAAGCCGATAGTACTCAGCGCCCAGCATTCCCTTGTTATGACGGTCCTCGCGGCTAGAGAGAGATCTAGGCTCGAGCTAGACTTTCGGGGACGAGGTGCGAGGGAGTTCTCGGAGGATCAGGTCAGGACTGCGAAGCAACTGAAGCAGGACTTGCACTGCAGGGGTTCTCGAGAATGGTAAGGAGTGTGAGAGCAAGGAGTAAGGACAGTGATGTAAAGGACTGTGTGGTATATGAGTATGAATATGAGTAAGGGTTGAGTTGTTGCTTGTAGGAAGCAAAGGAGAAACTATCAGGGGCCGGCTTTTATAGTAAAAGCCATGGAATGTTATGCAAGATTGTGGAAGGTTTTCTACAAGGGAGAAGTCTCGATGCCCGATGTCCGGGTTACTAAATGGAATGTCATAGAAGGAGATGGAAAGCGACGGCGCGAGACTAGCGTCGGGCTTCGACGTGCTGTCTCGAAAAGGAAAAAGGAAGGCGAGAGGATCGGAGTTAGTCGCGCTTGATCTTTGAACCGGGCCGGGGTTGGGCTTTGGCTCCTCACTAAGACCGACACTTGTGACCTACCTAAATAGCTACCTACCCGGCGAAAACCTAGGTAGGCAATTTTAAGTATCTAGTAGGGTGGGTAACCACGTACTAGCACGGGTAAGCAGAACTTAGGTAGGCAGGTATGTCTAGCTACCAGGGTCAGCTCTCCAGAACTCAGCTCACCGTTTCTGTACTGCGGGACCCTCCGGTCTGCAAGAGGGACCGGAAGCTCTCAATATTTTGTATGTAAAGAGGTTAGGTAAATTAGGTAGGATGCTTAGTCATGTGTTTTGGTATAAGGTGATTCCATAGTCTGGGAAAAGATGCTTTCCAACATTGGCAAATCGGGTCCAGATGCCGTGGTTTCCGCTTTGTTCGGTTAGATCGTCGATTCCCCGACCCACCGCCGGCTTTCCTTGCCACGACCGCATTAGCATTATTTTTAGTCTTGGCCAAATCAGCCCGCGCCACAGCGCGCTGTAGGCATCACAGGACGTGCGGGCAATCTTCCTCTAGCAATAGCTTTCGGCTTGCCATCGGCCTTGCGGCGGCTTGGACCTCGTTTGGTTGTTGTCCTCTTGCACATCATTCGTGTCGGCGTGCCTGCTCGCACTCCGCTACTTGCCAGTCACCGTCGCTATTTCCCTTTCTACAACCCCGTTGTCCTCTGTAAGCTCGACCTAAGCCCCGCAGGCGTTCCGACCCCCGCACCTTCGGCATCGGCCTCCGCCTTCGCATCAGGAGCGCGCAATTAGACCCTCCCTCAACATGGCTTGGTCCGCGTGGCTCGTCTTAGCTGTGTTGTCCAACTCGCTCACGCTCACCCATGCATTCCCCCGGGCGCCCAAGAACAATGAAGCGTCCTATGTGCCCAACTCGTTCATTGTCGAACTCGAACCTTCGGCGACGCTCTCCAAACGGGCCATTTCCGTCGAATCGGTGAGTGTCGTGGTCCATTGGCGGTCCCACTCCACCTCCAGGGCTTGAGAGCGTCGCAAACACTCTTTCGGGATCGCCACCGGTCATCGGCATTGTTCGCCCAAGATGGATTCCAGATCTTTACCGGTAGTAGTCTCAAACTGACAACAATCGATTACCCTTTCCTCATCGACCCCACAGGTTTTGACCTCCGTGCTGGGACAGCTCTCGGGCCAGGGTATCGATGCCGAGGTCTATAAAAAGTACTCCGGCCCTACTTTTAGCGGAGCGGCGATTACCGTCGGCGATGGCGTACAGCAGGAAGATATTCTGGCTCTGAGGCAGGTCAAGGTATGTCAGAAGCGCTCGTGCATGCGTGATGCCCAAAGGAAACGTGAGCTCATGCTTCGTCGCGCCCCTATCGATGCAGCGCGTCTTCCGAAACCGGATTTACCGCCTCGCTCCCACCAGTGCCGACTCATGGGACTCGGAGGGGCAGGAGTTCCTCAAGCTAGCAGATGGCTTCCTGAATGCGCTGCTTGCAAAGCTCCGATCCTTCTGGCCCGGCCGATCCCCCTACGCCAACGACAACTATGGCCCGCACGTCCAGACGGGTGTCGACAAGCTTCACAACTCGGGCAGCCTTGGCCAAGGCGTCAGGGTTTGCGTCATCGATGGAGGTTTGGATTACAAGAACCCGATCTTGGGTGGCTGCTTCGGGCCGGGTTGCCAGACGTCGTTTGGATACGACTTTGTCGGCGACAATTTCAATGTCACGTTGAACAACGCCGTCCAGAGCCCCAACCCTTACTCCAGTTGCAATGATCATGGATCGCACGTCCAGGGCATCATCTCGGCGTTGGCGAACCAGTACGGGTTTACGGGTGTGGCGCCCAAGGCCGACTTTGGTCACTACCGCATCTTTGGCTGCCTGTCCGACGAGACGACCGACGACCTCATCCTTTCAGCGCTCCTTCGCGCCCAGAGCGATGGCTGTCAGGTCATCAACCTGTCCGTCTTTGGATCGGTCGGTTGGGAGAGCGTCACGCCTTCAGAGATCGTTCTTGATGGCCTCGTGAATGCAGGGATTCACGTCGCCGTCTGTGCCGGCAATTCCGGGGACGAAGGTAAGTTGCTAAGCAAAGCTTCCGCGTGTGCCAACCCGAGCCCGTACTGATTCGACTCGAATTCGATCACAAAGGACTTTTCCAGGCAGCGTACCCTAGTTCAGCTCTCAACAGCGTTTCCGTCGGCTCGACGTGAGTTGTCCGTGTGATGCCTTCCGTGTCCGAGTTTGGATCTGACCTTGACGCACTCGAACCCCAGGGACGCCACGACACTTCCGACGTACCAAGCTCAACTCAACGGAGGACGGCCTCCAATTGCCTACATGAGCCCGTTTCCTCTTCCTCTGAACGGAAGCTACCCGGTCGTCTTCACCGATCCCACGGGGGCGTCGACCACCGACGCGTGCAGCGCTCTTCCTGCCAATAGTCTCGCCGGCAAAGTCGCTGTCGTTCAACGTGGCGGGTGTGGATTCGTCAATAAGATCAACATTACGGCAGCGGCGGGTGCCGTCGTCACGCTTATCTACAACACCGCGACCGACTTCATGATCCCCCAGCTGACCGTCGGTACATCGGGCTCTCAGGGTGTAGGCGGCCTCACGAACGAAGCTGGAGTCCAAGTGAGTACCTTAAGTCACGTGACACATCCCTGTTTGGGTTCTGACGTGGCATGACTTGTTCGCAGCTCCTGTCGTACTCTATCGCCAACCCGACTGGCTTGCAAATGTCCTTCCCTGCCGGGTCGCTCTTGCCCGCCGGCTCCAACGTGGTCGGCGTCCACGAC
Organism: Microbotryum scabiosae; assembly: GCA_022702605.1. NCBI lineage: Eukaryota > Fungi > Basidiomycota > Microbotryomycetes > Microbotryales > Microbotryaceae > Microbotryum > Microbotryum scabiosae. The sequence goes on along the minus strand of JAHWDV010000014.1, from coordinate 137,627 downwards.
AAATACTCGGGTGGGCTCATCTCCTCATTCTCCAGCTACACGCCTACATTTGATATGTTTGGGCAGCCCTCTGTGTCGGCGCCGGGCTCAAACATCCTGTCGACCGTCACTATGGCCAGCGGTGGCGTTGGGATCTTGCGTGGTACCAGTCAAGCCTCGCCACTCGTCGGTGAGTCAAGCCGTCGATGGAATGTTCAGAGAACCTGTCCTCGCATATAACTGACTCCATTTGACTCTGTTGTGCCATGGTGAGCGCAGCTGGTGCCATGGCGTTGATCGTCTCGACGCGCGCTTCGGAGCAACTGACTCCTTTCCAGGTCCGCAGTCTGCTGGCTACGACGGCGAATCGCGTACCGACGACAATGGGTGGCTCAACTCCCAACAACGTCGTCCTTCAGGGGGGTGGTAAGTCCATAAAAGGCCACTTCTTTCACTCTTTTAGCGACAACATCTCGCTCATCTTTGCTTGTGGATCTCCTAGGATCCATCAACGTCGCCCGCGCCGCCTCGGCGAAGACATTGCTTAGCCCTTACCAATTCGCCTTGAACGACACGGCGTGCCCCAACTACGCCGTCACGTTGACGATCGAAAATAGGAACTGGTATCCGGTCCAATATAGCTTGGCATCCATTGCCTCGCAGGCATTGGCCCATTATGCGAATGTAGGTCGCACGCTGCCACTGCCACACGTGACAACACGTGCCCTTTCCTTCGTAGCTGACGTTCCTCTGACTCCATTCATCAACCAGTCCGCTGCTCAAGACATCATTCCTTTGACCGACCCCGCGAGTGTCACCGCTACGGCAAGTGCCTCCTTCAATAAGAAAACCTTGCTACTCTTCGGCTACCAGACTTCGACCGTCTCCATCACGTTTACCCCTCCTTCGTTGTCGGCCGACCAAGCCGCCCGCTTCCCTCTCTTTTCCGGATTTGTCACCGTCGACGGTCGACCGTTTGGTCTTTCTTGGCTCGGTACCGATTCGTATACGGTTCCGTACTTTGGCCTCGCTGCCAAGATGATCGACATGCCGAGTAAGCTCGCCTACCCACTGCTGGAGGAGTGTTTTTGCCAGCTCGAAACTGACCTCTTCTTGCACCCCTCCATACTCTAGTTCTTGACACGACAAATAAGGCTATCGGTGCTTTCTACCCCTTCCTCGGTCTTGCAGACGGTAACATCGCGCAAGGCGGTGAGGCCATCTCGATGGCCGACGGTGTGACCATCCTGTTCCGCCTGGCTGGAGGCACGCGATCCGTCACCGTCGATCTTGTCACGGCTGACACCGCGGTCAATACCACGGTCCCGTCGATTACCAACCCCATGCGTCGCCTCGTCCGTCTGCGCTCGAAGCGTACTGCATTCAATGCAGTCACAGCTGGGCCAGTCATGCTGAAGAGGGATTCGAGCACGCTATACTCAGCCATCCCGACCGTGGGACGAATCTATACCAACCTCGAGGTTCCTCGCGACACATTTGTCAGTCTGACCGACACTGAATACCTTTGGAACGGTGCGTACAGCGACGTGAACAATGCCACGCAGACCGCCGCCGTCAACACGCCGTACCGAGTCTTACTCCGAGCGCTGCGCATCACCGCCGACCCGACGCTGGAATCGTCCTACGAGTCTTGGCTCAGTCCCGAATTCACAATGACGGCATAACACCACATATTCGGAAACATCGGAACAGTCTTTTTTTGTCGATTAATTTTATGGTCGATTAAGTGTATGGTAGAGTTGTCTTGGCAGTACATCATTCATCTTTCAGTGCGGATATCCACTAGCTCGACCCGTATACCGGTCGGCTACCTTCTTGGAAGGCACGGGCCTTGGACTGCAATCAATTGCTCCTCTATGTCACAAATATATTCGTCTTTGCTGCTCTGAACTTGTTAAAGTAGCTGTCATACGCGAGCAGAATTCTATCTCTCCTCGAGGGCTGTACCTGCTGCGAGCGCCCGATGGAGCCAGATAGGGGGTGAGAGTTGCTAGTACATCCTCCTCGAACGTCACGCGGCGAGTGATGGGTCAAGCAAATGCCGCGAAAGAGACGATTTACTGCTCGGTACAGATTACAAAATACGTACGCCCAGCTAGTGAACACTGAACCACTGAGCGCTGCTATCGAATGAATCAATCTGTCGTGATGCTTACAATCTCGTGATAATGTAGTAATGAGAGGCAAGGGAGAGGCTATCGAGGGTGAATCTATTGTTCTAGAGTGTTCGATTCCTTCATGGGTGGAACCCAGATCTAAGGGAGCGGCGTTCGCTGTGCATCACCCCGCGCCAAAGCTCGTACAGCATCACATCCGCCCACAGGTACCCGCCGGGGAGTGGGTCACCGTGGATCCTGTCGAGTTGATGAGCTGCGTGACCCTTAAGCATCGTGCCCCATTCGTTGAGCCGGAAATCGGGGTGGGGGGCTTCCAAACTGAGATCTCCAACCTCAGTCGGTAAGACAAGCGAGCGAACGGCTTCGTCGAGTTGGTTGATGCGGGTGTGAGAAAAGAAAGGAGGCTCGGGAAGTGCAGACGAGTTCCTTTGTCGAGGACCGATTTTCTCCTGTAGTGACGGCGGGGGAGGGAGAGGATGTCAGTTCTCCATCATGGTGTACCTCAGGTGGCGCTAGGGGTCTGATATGACTCACGAAAAAGTACTCCCGTTCGGCTTGCGCATCGAGGGGGTAGTGAAGCGTTCGCCATGTCTTGGCCTTGGCGTCGGGGAACATTTTGCGAACCTTCTCCAGAGCCTGACCCATTCGGAACCGGTACCACGTGACTCGGTCTTTGGCCAGAGGCCCGGCCGTGTCTTGCTGCGCGGTAATGTCCTGCTGGGCCCAACGGGCGAGATCCCATACGCCGGAGGAGACTTCAACAAAGTCCGGCGCCGATGCGCGGCCGTCGGCTCGGAGTGCCCTGACGACGGGTTCCACGACGTCGGTCAAGCGATGCTCAAACATCCCAGGCGCAGCGTATTGAGGCGCTTCCGAGTCGCGCCAAAAGTCTTCTTGGTCGAGGCCAAAGTGGAAGATGGACACGAGCTGTAAGGCCAGGCGAAGGAAAACCGGGTCAGAACGGCGAGTGGGATCTTTTAATTAGAGGAGGAGGAGACATACCATGAAATCGTACTGGGGGATGTAGCACATGCGGGGCCGACTGGTGTCCCGGAGCGAGCGGCCGGGGCTCTTGATTGCTGCGATTCGGCTGGGTCGCTCACTCAAGTGCTGCGCTTTTGCTGGCATTCGGAAGGTTGCGCTTCCAGGGCTGTACTTGTGGCCTTCTCGAATGACCTCGCTCTCCTCGCCCATCAAGGTGCAAAAGTTTTCGACGTGCTCTCGCGAGATCTGGTCTCCGATGATGAGCGCTGTTCGGTTCCTGAGCCAGGAGAAGTCGGCGGTGGTCTGGTCGTTGCGCAGCCTGCTGAGGAAGTTGGGTGCCTGGCACTTCTCATCGAAGGGAATCCACCGGTTCGCATCCGGGTCATGGGTGTCGGCGTACAGCGCACCGAATGCGGAATATGGGTCGCACTTGGTGCACTTCCGAAAGAAAAGCGCTGAGGCGGTGGAACCCATGGTGTAAGGGGTGCTGTCAAACGAAAGGATTGAAAAGGCCATCAGATTAGTTCACGGTGGATCATGCCTACAACAAAACTCAGCGGGGGAAGACTAGGCAAGTATTTCCATAGCCACATGCGCGGGCACCCGGGGGTCCGATCGGGGAGGATGACGTACGAAGAAGGGACCAGGTAAGTCAGAAGGACCACCAAAGAAAGAGTGACGCTGATAAGAGCCATGACAGAGAGCCATGGTCTCGGCAGTTGGAATGGTCGCCCCTTTGGCGGTGACGCTCGCCGTCGTGTGCCGTAAGCATGGAGGTGGAATCGGGAGCTAGTCGGTGACGATTTCTCGTCCAAGGACCCGGAACTCGACCTTTTCCGCCATGACGACAAAGTTGGCGGCGAGCAAGGGAAGCCGATTTCACCGCTCTTCTCATCGTAGATCAACTGGGAGGTAAAGGGCTGTCGGAGCGAAGTTTGAGGGGTCGGAGCGGTATGGGCGGCGATCGGGGGAGATCTCGGCGGAGACGATCCCATGCTGGCTGGCTGCTGAGCCGGCGTCGAGACGAGTAGGCTGGCGACCGAGCTTCGACGACGGAAATGGAGAGAGGGAGAAATGGTTACTCTGGGTGATTCGCCAAGCACATAAGGGAGCGGCATGTCGACAGAAGATGGTGAACAAAAGGCCAGAAGCGTTGCGACCCCTAAGGAAGGAAGGAAGTGGCTCGGCTGGCTCAAAGATCTCTTCGGAGCCGGATGAAGGCGTAACGCTCCACTCGGGAAGAGCAAATCGGTCGATGATGATGGTAGGATGGAGAAGTGTTGTAGTGGTACGACCCTGCACGAAAAGTTGGCAGAGAAACGGGGGAGGTGCGAAAGAGAAGAACAGCACTCAGCACATTTGGGAATCGGATCGGCCCTGCGGAGCGAGATCGTCGGGTCAAACAAGATGCTGCTTTCAGCGCCTAGTAGCGGGTCTCGGCCACACAGTCTGGTCCGAACGGATCGGCGCGCACTTCTGCGGCGGTAACTGAGACATTGTCTGCCCCTCGGCGGCGAGGCGCGCCGACGCCCGTGCGCCTGCCTGCGCGTGACGCGCTCTCGCTTTGTCCGGATTGGGAACGAGCCATCCCCCCCGACCACGTTGACTTTATGGATCCGCCCGATTCGTCAAAAACTGGCTTCACAAACCTGGGGATAGCGCCGAAAGGCTTTAATCGTACGGGGTGATGGGTAAGTTTTATAGTGCTAGGTAGACAGAGGCGAGCGTCGGGCTCGACTAGTACGTGCTAGTCCTGTGGGGAAAGCTATGCATCCATTCGCGGCCGGTCCTCAGGGGACGGACATTTTCACAACCACGTTCAGCTCGCGCCGGTCTTCCTGGCTGGGTCTACCCTCATGGGACTCGAAATAGACATTAAGTTGTACCCACCTCCTCCACTCGTGGGTCTTTGATTTGCCAGAAGTCGAAACTACCTCAGATCTGTTCCGAGTCTCAAGATCACTCCGAGTGATCGGCGCCGCTTACCCCAGCTCAGACGAACATCCCTCGCACTCCACAAGTGTATATTCAACGAGGTCCCCTAAATTCCCGGCTATTCCCGGCTTTACAACTAGATTGACCGTTCATTCAGATGACATGAACGGTTTTAATTGCGTGAATTGACACTGCCTCAGAGCTGGCTTTTGATTCAGAAGCTGAAATGGAATGGACTGACTACGGGGGATCGGGCCCGCGGAGTAGAGCAGCGCTGTAAATGCCAAACTTCAACCCTGGCGCGCTACACTTAACCTGGCAGGTGCGCCAAACAATTGATTTCAGCTTTATTTCACTGTGAGCCGCCATCGCGTGCCGTAGATATCGCTGTCGGCGGCAGCCGGCTTGCAACTGCCCGATTGGGAAGGTGAGGAGGCAGAGCCGACTCAGGAGTCGTGATTGCGCCTGGGAAGTCCGAGACCCTCATGTCAGATCGGAAGTGTCCTGTGAATTTCTTACCACTTTGGCCGGGTGCTCATTCTGTGGTCGTTTTGTCGTACAAGGCTTTGAAAACGAGAAGATGTAGGTGAACCTCAGTCAGGGGACTGGCTAGTGCTAGTCGAAAAGTTGGCGCAATGCATACTTGCATCAATGCGCGCGAGCCCCCTGTAATCTCATCCGAAACCGAGTAGAATTCACCTCCCTCACCTGGGCGCGGGCGCGGGGAGCCGTCGAGCATGTCTCGGCAGTGCCGCCTTGAAGCTCGAAGCGCCTGAAACCCTACGAAGACAAGTTCCAGTCGATCCAGGCCGATTCAGGCCGATTCAGGCGGATTTGGTGCAAATTCAGGGTGGTTCGGGTGAGGCCTGAAGTCGACTTGTAGAGGTTTTTGCGTTCTGGCAGAATTTATCGGATTCGGGCCGCATTCAAAGAGCTCGAAACGCGGAAACTTGTTGTTTCGGACTTCGAGATTTCGAAGACCGATCAAGCTTGATCTTCCGAAACTTGCTCGACCTCGACGGCAATCGGGTCAATGTCACGAAATGCCCATTATCACTCTGATATAATGTAATTAAGGTACTTGAAATATAGCTCGATCGATCTGGAGAGCCGCCGGCTCAGCGTGGCTTCGCTACCTCACACCATGTCGGTACTCGATGCTTCTCGCACCATGCCGTCTTCAGCAGATGTTCATGTACTGGTTGACTAGGGTGTTGATCGTTGTACAGCTCAGCGTCCTGTCGGTGTACGGTGAGTGGATCATGTCATCGTGTGAACAGTCATCGCACCGTGACCGAGCTGGCCCCTCTTGAGTTCGAAGACGTCGGCCCCACTCGCATCGTCAGCTGATTCAACCGGGCTCATTCACACGCAACATAGTATTATTGGTTGCATGGCATGCTCCCACCAGCCTGATTGAAGGGTAAGTCATACACTGCGTCATCCTTTGATGGATGTTGTTCTTGTTCCCTTCATCGTCGAGCTGGTGCGTGCCTGCGCCACCCCCACTTCGCACATGTTGCCCTGACATCACCGGGCGTCGCTCTCGGCGCACGTTCAGCTCGCGTCGACGACTCGACCTCGATCACACACCAGCATCAACCTCAGTACATCTCCATTCGATCCCTCGCAGTGTCGTTCACTCTCCTCCATTGTCATGTCTATGAATCACTCACTGACCACTCGTTTCTTTGGGATGTCGCAGGTGCTTCCTCCGGGCAGCAGTGCCAGAACGCCGAGTTCGAGGTGTGTCGCATCAGTGTCGCATGACCTCGGGTATCCTCTATTCGGTCACTGACCTCTACCTCCCTTATAGACTTTTTATCGACTTGATTGGTGAGTTGAACGAACCTTTCAAAATGCTGCCCTAGGTTTGCTCGACGACTGACATCGTGGCTTAGCGTTGACGCGCAGGTTATTCGATCGTTCGCGCCCGAGCCGAAACTCCCCGCAAGTCCACAACTCGGACAGTGTCAAGCGTCTGACAACAGTTTCAGAGTTGATGTGCATGGTACACCAGGCATGTACTTGGTCAATTCTCGTAAGTAGCTGGTTCGAGTGTCCTGTGCGCCCACGCCCGTGCTGTAGATCTGGTCGACTTCACCAAATTTGAGCTGGCAATACAAAATGTGATGTTGATTGGTAGGGAGTAGTAGGAATCAGTAGGAATTAGTAGCGTGGTAAGAGGAAAAACGGGAGCCTGGATAATTTCCGCCAATTTCCGCCTGGATTTCGGCCCAATTCTGTGGAAATTGTGCTTTGCCTAAATTCCGTCGGATTTCGACTGCATATTCCCGACTCCATCGAAACCGATTCGGCCGGAATTCATGCGAATTGGCGAGATTCAGGCGAACTTCAGGCCGATGCCGGTTTCCTAGTTCGACGTCGACAGTGATTGGCGCGGGACCAAATCCGCCTGAATCCGCCTGAATCAGCCGGGTCTTTTTTTCGTAGGGCTTGAAAACCCAGCCGGCAGTTCCTGCGCAGTGCCAGGCTGCGCGCTCGTTCGCAGGGTCAACGAGGAGACACTACCATCGAAACAACCGAAGGTATGATGATTAGAATGGAACGAGCCGTCTTAGACATTGCGGGCGGCAGCAGAGTGTGAGACCTTTTCATTTTCAATCGATGATGCGACGCGCGCCGCCTGTCGGCCCGCGCTGGAAGATGAGCCGATTCGAAACCCGTGTCTTAGATTCGCCAAAGCAGCAATTCGGTGCTCCTTCTGACTTCTCTGACTGAGACGTCGGTTTGAGTCGATGTTTTGGTTCAGTTTGAAGGGGGTCTGAGAGGAAGAAGTTCATGGTAGTGAGAGCATCGTGCACCAAAACTGCCCCACGACTTCACAAGGCTTTATGCCTGGCAACGTGTGATGAGTCCGGGGAAGTGAAGAAACTCCTCGAAAAGAGCGAAGGGCCAATAATTTTCCAGATAATGCTTATCAGGGATGGCAAGGAATCGTGCGAACACGAAAAGCTCGTCTACCTACCTACTCGAGGACAAGATTTCAAATTCCGTGCATGCATTCAAGTAAGCCGAAGTACCTCGGTGATCCTGCGTGTGTTGTGCGCGCAATCACCCTCAGTGTCGGCGTCCGGGGTCGACACATTATCCGGGTCTCTGAACTTGTGCACGAGCTGCAGCGTTTCACGTGTCGAAAGATCATCCTCCGGCGGCCTACAGGAACCGTCGCTTTGCGGCCATACAAGGAGCTAGTTAGGTTCTGCCATGGGACATGATTCCCCGCAGTTGACCGGAGTTGACGTCCGCTCAAATGTGCAACGAGGCGATTGAATCACGGGCGGAACCTCCGAGAACTTTCCTAGCTGTCCTCTGGCGCCGCTGGCGGCTGCGACCACATGGACGCGCCCCCGTCGCGACCACATCGAGCAAGCCTTGTCGATTCTCTTTGCAAGATGGCATGCTACAGAATGACGGTCTATATTCAATCACAACTCTAAATACTGCTGAACTATGTATGATATCCCTAAATCCAAGAATAATCAGAGACCGAATTCGTCGAACCGACCGAAAAGGAAAGTGGTTTTCAAAGCTTCTCAAGGACCCGCCATTGTAACGAGAAGAATGACGAAGTGTACTACCGCTTGAAGCGGGACCTTTCGAGCATCCTCAACGGTAGATACACGATCGCTGCTGCCAATGCACCTAACCACAAGCCGACATCACCCCCGTACGCCGCACTTCCAGCAATCTTGACCGCGATCGGACCCCTCCACCACACTTGGTCCATCGAGACGACGACAAGCGCGGCGCCGACCACCGACGACACGATCGCCGCGATACCAGGCGGCAAGAGAGAGCGCGAGTCCCAGATCGAGATATCGTACAATGAGAAACGACCTTTGCGGAAGTACAAGTGCTCGATCACGAAGATGATGGCAAAGATGGCGGACCAGTATCCGAGCAGGCCGAGGAAGTTGGACAGAGCGGCAGCAAAGTGGTCTGCTGCAACGATGGCGATGGGGAGGTAGATCGCTGTGGCCACGATCGGGAAAAGGAAGCGGGGGAACTTGGACAGGAAGGGGAAGACGATTTGCATCGAGAGCGAAAAGGCATAGCAGGTTGGTGCGATGTTAGTGATCATGCCGAGCGCGAAGAAGACGAGCAAGACCTTGCCAAAGCCGTGCAGTGGTTCAAGTGCAACGGCAATCAGACCACCTGTGCTGCCTGTAACGAATGCATTCTCCCATGTTGTGACGAGCCCCGATAGAGCGGCGGCAGAGAAGGCGGCACCCATCATTTGCAGTAAGGCGCAGGGCAGGTACAAGCCGACGAAGGTGTAAACGAAGACTTTGGTGCTCGAGACCGTCGAACGTTGGTACGTGTTGAAGTCGGCCGCGCAGCCGCACCAAGAAAGAGAGAATCCGATAATGAGGGACGAAAAGGAAAGGATCGCGCCGGCGGTCGCTGGGACACCGACGAGATAGGAGGTCGCTGCCCCGAGGTGTCGACCTCCGAACCCGGCAAGCAGGATAAAGGCAAGCAGTATAGGTGCCCACACCCATCGTTCAAAGATGTGCAAGACACTGTACCCGCAGAATGAAAGCACGAGCGAGATGGCGGCGATGATGATGATGCCGACGCGGATCGAGACGGTGCCGGGGTTGACGCTCGCGAGCACCTGACCGCCGAGGAGGGCGTTGAGCGCGTTGAAGCCGACGAAGGAGATGAGGTTGAAAGTTGCAGGTACGGTGGCGCCTAGCCAGCCGTAGGAGTAGCGGGCGACGGCCATCTGCCTCATGCCAAGCCTGAACACGAAGGAGAGTCTCTGGTCAGCGCCGGCTACGAGCGGTGACAAATACGCGGATTGGCGGCAACAGCATCGAAGCTCACCTTGGCCCGAACACAGCGAAATAGGACGGCACGGCACAGGATAAGATGTTGAAGAAGACAATAATAAGGAACGAGCTCTGCATATAGATAGTAGATGCAGAACTTTGATTTAGCTCGCATGCCCGAACGCCTAAATTTCTCTGGCCGACGGAGGCTTCAACTGGGTGAGCCGACCAAGTGTTCCGGTGGAGGGGGAATGCCCGCACCTTCATCGACAATGCAAACAGAAGGGGTCCCAGTGTTCCGGTAGAGAAGCAAGCGATAGTAGCATTCATTGTGAGCCTGTTGTTGGTACCAGTGGATGGTGTGTGTATCAGTATAACGGCAACGCCGGAGACAGTCCGTGCGATCTCGGCAAACTCCGGCGGCAGCGGCGCCGATGACATGCCCCACCGCGGCGGTCGTCTGCGGACTCGGACTCGAAAGTCCAACCGTCAACTGACCACATGGTGAACGAGTCGAGAAAGTTGGAGTCGGCGCGTTGTTCCTCGCTCAAGGGTGCGACACCGTGGGACTCGATCGAGAGGTCATCGTTGATCCTACGCCACAGCTTGCCGAGCGTGGACGTGGACGTGGGCTGCTGCTGCTGCTGCTGGTGGTGGTCGTCGCCCTTGTTCAGCGACGCGATGGGCGAACCAGAGTGCGTGCCGGTGGCGAGGTCGTGGCCAGTCCCTCCCAGCGAGCTCGCGCTCGACTCCAGCTTGCTCGGCGACGGCGGGGCCTCGACATCGTTCATCGCCGCCTAGGACAGAGCAGCGGGGAGGAAAGTGAAGGGAAAGGAGGAGGGAATGGGCGGAAGTGAAAGCGTGCGAATGTGGTGCAGAGAGGGGTAAAGATGAGAGCTTGTCTGGGAACGAGAGCTCGAGTCCGGCGGTCGATCTGGCGCGATCGACGCTTGTAGGCGACGGTCGAGGACGGCGACAAGCGAGGACCAGCTCGCGAGTCGATCACCGACTCAGTCAGTGTACGCTGCCTTCAATCGCTTCACGTTGCCCCAACCCAGATTGTCAGATTCTGAGTTTGCCGATTTTGATCAGGACAACCTAGTGCGTACAGTAACATTTTAAATCTCCTGAACTCCATCGATCGGTACTCAGGACAAACGCCGAGGGCAAAAGATCCATCGGCGAGCAATGGTCCGTGCCAAAGTCACCTGGTCCGTGCGCGAGGATCGCCGGTTCGCAACGATTCAATATTCAATCGCGCAAGTCCAGAGTTCGGGAGTTCCGTCTCAGCCTCTGTACTGGTCGCAAACTTTCGCTTCGTCTCCGGAACCTGATTCCTCGAAACTTATAACCCTTCTTTCTCTTCCGCCCGCCCGCGACAGTATGGCCGACGCCTCCGCCAAAGCGGCGGTCTTTGTCGCGAGCGAAGCCTACGACGGCACTCGCATCCAAGGACCCGACTTCAACCAGGCCCACGACCTCGAACAACTGCTGCGGTCGTACCAGACGATTGGGTTTCAAGCTCATGGACTTTCGAGGGCGATCGAATTGATCAACAAGATGGTGCGTACCCTCACAATGGGACGCCATGCGTTCGGTGCGAGTCGCGAGGGAGCCCATACAGCTGCGCAGCGGGTATTGGGGGGCATGACTGATCCAACGGACTGTGTTTCACATTTTGACACAGAGGGCATGGCGACTTTCGGACGAAAAGATGAATCCAATGGAGGAACTGGACCCTGAGATTCGCGCCGCGACAAAGTGTCAAATCTTCCTCGGCTACACCTCCAACCTCGTCTCGTCCGGTCTGCGCGAGATCATCCGCTTCTTGGTTCAACACAAGATGGTCACATGTCTCGTAACGACCGCGGGAGGGATAGAAGAGGATCTGATCAAGTGTCTTGGTCCGACGTTCGTCACCCCCGGTGGGGAGTTCAATCTCGATGGAGCAGGGTTGAGGAGGAGGGGACTGAACAGGATCGGCAATCTGCTGGTTCCGAATGACAATTATTGCAAGTTCGAGGACTGGGTCGTCCCGATATTGGACACGATGGTCACGGAGCAACAGGCCGGCCAAACGTGGACACCGAGCAAAGTGATCAACCGGCTAGGCAAAGAGATTGACGACGAGTCGAGCATCCTCTATTGGGCTCACAAGGTGAGTGAAGCCTAACAATGTGTCTTTGGTCTTTACTTACAACGTTCTTCATTGCTCAATCAGAACGACATCCCCGTCTTTTGCCCTGCTCTTACGGACGGATCATTAGGGGACATGATGTACTTCCACTCGTGTACGTGCGCCATTCCTACACAACCCTGACCCCTACTGTGCTAACTTCGTCTCGTGTCCTCCACCCATACCAGACAAGACTGAGATCCCCCTCGTTATCGATATCGTCGGTGACATCCGACGCCTCAACGATCTCTCGGTCAAGTCCAAGAAGGCAGGCATGATCATCCTCGGTGGCGGTGTGTGCAAGCACCAGATCGCGAATTCGATGCTCTTCGTACGTAGCCTAACTGGGCCATTCCCCTCGCACTTTTATGCTGATGGGAGATTGTATTTCGTATTAAGCGAAATGGAGCCGATTACTCCGTTTACATCAACACGGGACAAGAGTTTGACGGGTCTGATTCGGGCGCCAGACCGGACGAGGCTGTCAGTTGGGGCAAGATCAAAATCGACGGCGAGAGCGTCAAAGTGTGAGCCCCCTTCGTCTTCGGGAAGGATGTCCCGAGCTCGATGCTGAAATTGACATGTTTTGACATGTGCTTCAGATACGCCGACGCGACCCTCGTCTTCCCCCTGATCGTCGCCGCGACGTTCGGCAAAGCGCACTGGGACGTCCAACGACAAGCCTGATCCTCGACTCCATAGGCATGCCAGTAGTAACTCTCTATTCCCCTTTCAGTATTTGCCATATCCAATGCATGACCAGTTCTTCTATCAAGAAACCAACACCCGATAACTCTACTCGCCCTTCTCGGACCCGGCGCTGTACAGCGATCCTGGTCGGTTGGGCTTGAACTCGCGGATCTCCTCCAATTGGCGTTGCGCGCCCTTGAAGATCTCGTCGCCTTCGATGGGCAACAAGCTGTCCCAAGATCGAAAAAGAAAAGAGTGCACCGTCAGCTCTCCCTTCTCGTTCTACTCTCGCTCAAGAATGAGGAACCTTTTTTTGCACTTTGCACTCACCCCTCCAACTTGGTCGTCGATTTCTTGATCTGCTTCGCCTCGGCCTTGGCCGAATGTCTCCCCAGCGTCTCGATAGCGACGTCGAGATCCAAATAGTCCGTCAAGGCTCTACGGGGTTGGACTTGGAGCGCATGTTTGGCATCCAGACTTGCGTCGAGGACGGCGGAATGCGCGCCTTCGGAGAGGGACACGCGCACGGAGAGCTCTTTCGTCTCCTCTTTGGTACGTTCGTACACTTCGAAACTGTAGGGAGACAAGTAAAGAGGCGGTCAGTTGGGGAAACTCAAGTTTGCAAATTGTGAAGGTACGCACGCAATATACGACATGTAATCCAGTTCGGGTACTTGAGGCATCACGATGGGCAGCTCGGAAAGCGTGACCAAGTTGACCAGCGTGTGGCTGTAATAACAAAGCGCATCGATACACAACGTCAGCATCAAAATACTTCCTTACAGAGCACCATGCCATCTTCCAAACACTCACATGTGCGACTCCTTTGTAAAGTAGAAATTGGCCGACGCGTGCGTCTCCTCCCTCGCGGACTTGAGGTTCTTGATCAACTGCTCCAATAGCGGCAAACTCGTCAAGAGGCCAATTTCCTCCTTCTCGCTCTTCTCGATACCGTATTCCTGCGGAGCGATGAGGTCGAACAACAGCTTGGCGCGTTTGTACAACTCCCTCAACTTCTTCGGAGGCCCAGATTGGTCCTCCTTGTCCGAGGAGCGGATGTCGAGGGAGAGGGAGGAAGCACGCGAGGTTAAGCCGTTGCCGAAGATGGTCTCGAGGAAGACGCGATTGTGCAAGGCGTCGTATTTGAGCGAGTCGTAAAGTTCCGACACGCGCGAAGGGTCAAACTTCTCCAGCTCGACATCGCACCAGTCGGCGAACAGGGCTTCCCATCGCTCTGTCGATTACACGGATGGCTACAATGAGTTTGTGCCTCCGGAACAACTAATTGATCGGTTCGCATGACCGACCTCGGAACAAGTAGGGGTATTCTCCGCAGCACCAGCGGATCTGAATCTTCTCGACGGCCAGCGACTCCCAGTTGCGATGCATGACTGCTCGATGATGACGCATCAGCTCGATCGTCTCCTTGACCACCTATCAAGACCAGAATAGATGGTGGGTGAGCATTCTACGGTGCGTCAAATTCCATGCACGAACGGGGACTCACCTCGAATGGGGTCTGATCAGCCAAAGGCCAAGCGAACTCGGGCCTCGCCTGCGCTCCAGGGCGGCACAAGATTTTGAGGCGTTTCTTGACTTTCTCCATCTGGACCAAACATTCATCCGTGACAAATTTTAGTGAGTACTCAGAGTTCAAACTAGGTCTGATTATTCTCTCACCTCGTCCTTGGCAGCATTCGAGTCGTCCAGTAGATCTTTGCGGATGATAAGACGCTGGGTGTCGGGTGTAGCTTCCTTGTCGTCCATGAAAGCACTGTGAAAGCACAGGTATACACTGCATCTGCTCAGTTTCTTCTTCGCTAGTGCAATGTATAGTGCGATATCGCACTTACGTGGTAAAAATCTCGGCCGTTGCCACCACACGACGTCTGTGGGAGTGCCAACAGAAGGATAATCTCGTTAAACAAGCTCAGGAACCGATTTGCGAGAAAACAGCTCACTCTGAACTACTGTAGACGTTGGTGTGATCGAACAGGGCTTTGTTCATGATCAAGAAGTCTGTGAAAGAAGATAGCTTAGCTCCAACCCGCTACGACGGAGATTCGGTCTGGGGCTCTCACCTTTGCGCATGTTCTCAGCGATGTCCCTCGCTTGGTAACGAGCCGCATGGGTGAACTGATAAGACAAACAACTGCCGATGAGCACAGCGGTTACCAAAGCACAACACGCTCTGACTCACTTCTCCGCCCCATTTGACGACCACCGCGACCTTCTCGCATATCCCATCCTCCTTGAAAGCCGGCTTCAACTGCGCCTTGGTCCCGTTCGCATTCTTCTTCTTTTCAATGATCTTCCTCAACTGCTCGAGCTGTTCCTTATCCGCGCCTTCCAGCCCACTCGCCTCCTCGGCCGCATCAGCAATGTACTGCAATTGATCCGGTTCGCGAAGGATGATCTCGTTCGTTCGGCCTTGCAACAAGGTGATGAAGGGTTGCGTCCAAGGGTGCGAGCCCTTGAAGGTGAATTTGAGCTTGCACTTGGGCGTGCGGTCGCCGTGGCGTCCGACGCAGATGGTCGATTTGAGCACCCACGACTTCTCGCGCGGCGTTTCGGTTCCAGGGGAGAGGGATTTGGGTACGGAGGGCATCTTGCGTTCGCAAAACTTGGACAGGATTTCGGCGCACTTGTCGCTGTGAGCAGTCAAGTCCGCGGCTCAGTTAATATATATGCTCTTCGGCGTTCGGTCGAACGAATGCACAGGCTTTGGGCTCACTAGTAAAAATCGTTCCCTTTGACGAAACTCCAGCCGTTGACATCGATGACGTAGCTCTTTCCACCGGCCCTCAACAAGTCGAAGCCACAAATGTTCTGTTTGAACGCGACCGCGATGTCCCTCGCCATCTTCTTCTCCGCGTCCGTCAATTGACAGATGAAGCGAATTTCCTTGCCCTCGGTGTTGCGTCGCACGAGCCCATCGACGACGGGCGATTTGCGCGTTTCGGCATGGACAAAGTTGGGGCCGAGGGTGTAGACTTTGATGTCTTCGGCATTCTCGACGTCGACGAATTGCTCGTAGACGTAGGAACCGTCCATGCGTACTTGGGTCAAGGTCGGTTCAAAGGCCGAGGATTGGTTACCAACCTGTGCGCTCGGTCGCGCAAAGCGATCAGCATCGTCGAGCGGATTATCTCTATTCCGATCTTCGCTCACCTTCCTAAACAACCTCCTCGCTCCTCCGCCCTTCTTCTTGGCAAAGTAGATGTTGACGTTGTGGTTCTCGCCACTGACGGGTTTTTCGACAAACGGCTTGGTCATGGTCTTGCCATCGACGACGATCGTGTCGTCGTCCTTCATGGCGACCTCGCTCTTGGGCCGCGGCTTGTCGACGCGCACGCCGATGTTTTGCTGGATCGTATCGGCGATTGAGCGGTCCAGTTGGGGTCCTCCGTCGCGGTTGCACTCGAGGCGTTTCGGGGTCGGGACGCCGATGCGGTCGAGGATCTGCAGGACAACACGGCGGTCCCAAAACACTTTTTGGAGAGGGAGGTCGTTGACGCAGACGGGTTTGCGCAGTTCCACGTATCCAACTGCGGGGCGGTACAGGGGGACGAGTCAGCTCGAGAAGAGCCTTTATTGTTTCGTAGTGGAGAAGAACTGGCTGGCTTTATCGATCGGGAATCCGTCACTGAAAAAGGAGATCAAGAAGTCGCACACGGGCCAGTTCTCGATGGCTGTGGTATGAGAAACCTCGTCAGAACCGGCATCGATCGACGTGACCGATGTACCGACGCACCTTCATCCAGGATGACTTTGTCGCCAAAGACGGTGATCTCGAAGCGCTGGGTCGCGAGCAGGCGAGAGAGGATGTTGCGCATCGGCCTCGAACGGGCCTTGCGATCCATGGCTGCTACGCCTATTGTGAGGAGGAGAATACCGTTCAAGAGTCAGCGATGGTTACCGCGCAGTCTGGCCGAGGAAATAATCTGCGCCGAACGAGTGGGGGTGATGGGCTCTCGCGAGGCGAACGTACCCAATCGGATCAAGGGTTCGCTCGAAGCTGAAGCCGACGTGGTGGTGGGGGACTCGGTGGAGGGGGACGATGGGCTGGGACTGGACGGTGCATTGCCGCTGAAGGACTGGGCCTGTGCGACGGTCGGGCTCGTCGGCGTCGAGCTGGCCATGGCTGCTGGCTGGCTGCTGGCTGGCTGCTGGCTGCGCCGCTCGATCGGGGCCGTCGAGGGCCGAGTGTCGGTCGCCCGTGCAAGACAAGTGAGCGAGCGGAGTGGAGGAGTGTCGAGTCGAGAGACACCAAGAGCGTCGGTGGGGTGCTATCAAGCGAGGCTACGGGCGAGGTACAGTGTCGGGTGCTACACGGAGGTGAGTCACCACCAGCACCAGCACCGTCGGGCGTTCAGGGATGGTTTCGGGACGAAAGAGCTCCGAGCGGCCACCGACGGCCAACCGCCCCGGCGTCGCGCTCTTGCAGGCTATTGCGGCCATCATAGTGCGATTGCTAATTGGCAATTAGAAGAGTCGGCTCGGGATGAGGGTCTCCTTTCCGCAGTCAGTCGCACCGCACATCCACAGCACCCTCCGCAGCACCCCATCCCGTCCTACCACTTGATCCTGCAGAGCTTGCAATTGGCCCACAGCCAGTCGACTGCGGTCGACCTTGTCGAACGCGCTCCCCCCACCCGCGGTGTCTCCCTCGTACGACGTTGCATCCGACCCACCCCACACCCAGCAGGCAGACCCCTGGCCCGACCCTCCCACCACCTATCACTATGACCACACCAGCAGCGTCCCCGACCTCGTTGCGTATCCTGTCAATCGCGATCCTCGGCAAGCACGGCAACCCACTACTGCTACGCTCCTACTCCTCCCCACCTGTCCGCACAGGGGCTCACCACCAGCACCAGCACCATAACCTCAAGTGGGAGTACGCCGCGCATACCTCGTTGGACTTTTTCGAGGAGAGAGGTGCGTACATCGCGGTTTCTGCTGCAGAACCAAGACGGCTGAACAGCGCGATCCTCTCTCCTCTCTCCTCTCCCACTCTAGAATCTCCCGCGGCCAAGACGATCGACTGCTACCTTGGTCTGCTGTACACCATGGAAGATTACGCCGTGTATGCCTTCGTAACTTGGCCTCAGTGTTCGCGGTCACTTGCTAAACCTGTGTCAATCTCCCGACCCGGTCAGCTATGGCTACCAAACCAACACTCGCGTCAAGTTCGTTCTCGTCCTGGCCATGGCCGATGCCGTCGTAAGAGACATCGATGTCAAGACCGTATGTGCACTTTGATTTATCTCCGTCAAGACTTCACCTTCGTTCGAGATGAGTGAGCCTCACGCGTGGTTGACTCTCCCTTTCCCCGAACGAAAAAAATTCCCTCCTCTAGATCTTCCGAGCGATCCACAACACCTACATTGCATATCTGTCCAACCCCTTCAACCCGTGCGAGACGGAAAACTTTAACCAACTCGCCGCACCGATACGAAGTCGCAAGTTCACGAATAGGATCGACCTGATCGCCGGACAGGGACAGCGACAGCGACAAGGACAGGACGAAGCACCAGCGCGGTAACGAGTTCAGTAGGTAGGGTCGTATAATGCCAGCTCGCTCATGTTCTATCACTTGGACGACTCGGGTACCTTGGAGAGGAGAGGACTGGATGGTCAGGGTAACATCGACTCTGAACGTTTTCGTTCTTGCTCGATCCTTTCTCCCCCTCCCCCTTTGCCCCCACATCCCCCCACACGTCGATCAGACTCCCCACCCTTCACCGGGTGAGTCCCAAGGTCACAAAGTGCAAGTGGTCCCACCGCTTCCCTCCACACTTTGGGTCCCTACTTCCGAGTCCTCCCACCTTTGAACGATCGACGAAGATTCAACTCCCAGTCTTTCTCATCACCCACCTGTTTCCGTTCCGGAGCCGTGTGGGGGAATGACCTTCCAGGCCGTATGATGACGACTCCCTTTGTGGCATTCATCTTTCTTGTCCCTTCTGGGATGACAGAGGACCTCCACCTTCTAGACTACAGGAGATGTCGACAGATACGCGGCCTAAATTACCCCTTACCCTCCCTCATTTCCCAAGATTCAACACCCCTCCCTTCTTCTCTGACGAGGGACTCGGCCCGCCCTTCTTCTTCTTCCGGCGTTGCTTCTTCTTCTTTTTGTTGTTCTTCGCTCCTCCATTAGGTGATCCTTCACCGTACCCAAACGGCCCTTCGTCGTCCTCATCTCCATTACTCGAGGCTTCCTCAACTCCCTCGAGGACCTTCCCATTCTTCACCGCGGATACCTCGTCCATCTTGGTCTTCTTCTTCCCCTCCGCGACGCCCTCCTCCATTGCATCTTCGACGTTCAGAATCCCCCTCTTCTTCCCATTCCCTCCTTCTTCGACCTCGGCTCTTTGACTCTCCCTGATCGCCTGCAATTTCAACAGCCGTGCCTTCTCGCGGTCCCTCTCCTTCTTCCTCTGGTTCTTGGTCAACTTGGCGCCGTTTCTATCCGGCGGCGGTGACGTCGCTGTTGCAGAGGGTTTGTGCGTAGTAAGGGCTGAAGTAGAAGCGAAAGTTGGGTGGGAATCGTAGAATGAAGTCGAAAGAATCGAGTTTGTTTCGAGAGATGCCGAAGAAGCGAGGAAAGAGTTGGGCATGTGGGTCGTCGGTGATGGGGAGGATGGTTTTGTTGTTTGACTCGTCGTCGTCGTCAATGGATTCCCCTTCGTCTTCACGTTCCCCAAAGCGCTCGCCTTCGTCGACGTCAAAGCCCTCGATCGAATCGCCCCACTCCTCGAATCCTCTTCCTCCTGATCGTCCTCATCGTTCCCACCCACCCGACTCCCTTTCAACATCGATCCCTTGTCGACGTCCTCTTTCGGTTGGGTATGCGCCTTGGTATGCCTCAGCAGTTGGGTTCGCAGCTTCTGGTCTTGAGCTTGTTGTTGGTGCAGTACCGTCGCGGAGGCACCGAGACCTAATCTGTACATACGTTGGGAAAAATAATAATCAATGCGATCACTCACGGGATATATATAGCACACTAGTATCCTCCCTCCCCAGTAGCATCCTGGCCCCAACCACTCACCTCCCGGGCCGACTCGACCGACTCCTCAGCTGTGCCAACGCCTTTGCCCCTCCATTCTCATCCCTCGTCGTAGTCCCCCATTCCGTATCGACCCTCGAAGGCACCCATGACCTGACCAAAGCTTGGGCGAACGCCAAGGAGTCGTCCAGATCGAGTTGGAACGACGCGAGGTCCACTTTGGCCTCTGCAGCGGTAGTCGATGGCGAAGCTTTGAGCGGCATGTGGGGGTCTGTTGAGCTGGATCGGAGAACAGGACGGCCTTTGGGTGGGAGTGATGATGGGGGCAAGTGGCCTAAGCCGGGAGCCTGGGTTCAAAGCGCTCTGGCGGACCGAAAGGGAAGAGCGGAAAGAGCCAACTCGAGTCTCGCAGCGCAGAGCTCGAGCCTGCACGTGACAAGCTTCGGGGACGGGTTGATATCCGCAGTTCGGAAGCATGGACACCGAGCCTCGCAAGTCAGTTCATTCTACAGATTGGAGCCCTGAAAGCACCTAGTCAGATAACCGTAGGTAGAGTCAGGGAACCGTATGCTTGCTCACTGGTGGATAAAATCGCCGCAGTCGGCGCCGGTCCCCGTGACGCATGACTGCGCATTGGTTCGTTCGCCGAAAGACTCCTCCCTCTCAGTGCGCAACTGCAGCAAGAGCTGCCTCATGTTCTCGTCTCCAATCCGGCGCTGGGTTGGTCGAACGGAAGGCATCTCTACCTCGTATTTAAAGACAGGCCATCTACGCAGCCCAACTAAGTTGTCTCGGTCGATCGAACACGATACTGTCCGAAGATCCCGACCTGTTGCACTCTATGCGATCTCCCGATTTCAGAACACTCTATGCGATCATCCCTCACGTTCCGTGTGATATACTAGTACAAGAGACTTCTGCATGCATGAGTGGTGAATTCTCTTCCTCCCCCTAGTTCGCCCACTCTAAGGCCCGCTCAGTCTTGTTGTTGCAGGAAGCCGACGCCGGCGGCTTTGATCTTTTCGACGAAACGGCTGCACGTCGAACAATCCGAGATGGAAAGATCAGAAGCTGTCCCAAGCATCAGTTCCTCATCTTGGTGTGTGACGAGACGTCCTGACGAGCTACTCACGTATACCACTTTTCCACGACGCCGAGCTGGACCGCGTACGTCGTCGTCCCCGGGACCTGTTGCGCGAACCCCGCGATGGCATTGTACATGTTCTTGGCGACCAGCATCGCCAACGTCGTTGGGTTGGTCATGGGATCCTTGACGACCAGTGCACCCGCTCCGACGTTCGAGTTGGCGCTTGAGGTGGGGAGTTGAGCTAGGTGGGCTTGCACGGCTGGGAGCGGTTCGCAGAGAATGCCGAGGGTTGCTGAGGTGGTCGAGGTTGGGGTGGTGAAGGTGGGGGTGGAGAGAGTCGAGGAGGAGGTGGAAGGGATGAGGTTGCCTCGGAGGCGGAAGATGGCCGAGGGTTTGTCGTTCGTCAGACTGGCGACAGGGTCGGATGTGGGGGGGTTAAACGGGGGGGTCTTTGAGCGCCGAACCCGGGGTCACCGTAAATGTGAATGGGCCGGGCAGAGTCACGGACTTACCCTCCTAACAGAGACCATCCTGTTCCTCTGTAGGAGAATCAAAAGGGAGAGGATCCTAGCGTGAGTAGGCATGTCCACCAAGAGCTCACGTGCCTCATTTGGGCGACCTCGGTGCAAGAAAAAAAACAGCATCTTGTGGTGACTTACTTGCCCGGATCAAAGTGCAAGGTACACCCATACCCTTCCGGTAAAGGAGCTGGTGACATCGAATAGGTGTTGAAGGAGCACGAACTCTTGTATAGCATCCGAGAGTTGTTTCGACTGACCTGTTTGGAACACGCAGATGTGGTTGAGCGCGTCGGCGTTGTCGAGGCTGATGGCGAATTGACCCGGGGTGTCGGGTACGGCGACCGCCTGCTGTGCTGCTCGACCGGGGACGACAATGGCGAACCTGTGGCGTCGAGGAGCAGGGAGGGCAATTCAGTAGGAAGTCGAGGACCCAAGCGAGTCTTGGCTGGTTCAGGCCGGTCGATGATTCGGCGCGCGGGCGACTGACGGGTGCACGATCACATGACGCCGTGGACGTCATCGGCGCTTTGCTTGTGTGTACGCTGGTTACGCTGGGGCGCAGCAGAGCATAGGAGTCACTTACATGGTGATGGAAGGCGTAGGCGGCTTGGCTTAGGCCAGGGGTGGTGGTCGAGGTGGAGAATACGAGGAGTAGAACACACCGGAAGGCGACGGAAGCCAAGAGAGCCGGGATTCCCAGAGTCCCGTCCCCCTTCGCTTTGCCCTTCGCCCTCCTTTCCCCTCCCGTGCCGTCCCGTCTCTACCCGTCTTGTGCCTCTCTCGTGGTCACCCTCCCTTCAACCCACCGATGGGTCCGCCACCTGCCTCAGATGCGACGCCTTCGGACCCCGGCTCATCCCTGTCGTCGCTGGACCGCCATGCGACATCCACCTCGACGGCGACGCTGCCCCGTCTCATGAGGGGGTTGACCGACTCGTCGCCACGACGACAGCGCACGACGATCGCCTCCACTTCGACCTCAGCCTCGACCACCACCTCGACCTCGTCCGACTGGACCGATTCGATCACCTCGGGGGCAAGTGGCAACGACACTCCCAGTCCTCGCAAGTTGAGGAGGGCCAAATCGTCATTCCTCACACCCACGGCCTCGACGACGAGGACGGCGACGACGGCGCTGGGCGATACTCCCTACGAACACGTGGACCAGGGACCGAAACCAGAGGAGGAGGATGGGTATCAGGAAGGTGATTCGGACTCGTCGGGGTTCGCCAACATCCTGTCCCGCGTGAAGGGAGCGACGACCAAGCCGAGCACCAAGCGCGAGCCCCACCGTCTCACCCCACATGCCATCACGCCTTCGAGGCACCGTAGGATCGTCTCGGCACCCGTGCATCCCACTGAAGCTCACGGGGGTGACGACATCTCCGACGACGAAGAAGGACAGAACGCGCACGACGACTCGGATACGGGAGGGTTGGGCGTGCCGACCCAGCAGACCATACATGCCGCGAGACTGGCCGCAGAGAATTCGAGGAGGTCCGAGGAGGAACAGATACTGGCCGTCGCCGACGACGATGACGACGACAGTCAACAGGATGGGAATCGTTCCGACATCTCGGATGAGGACCGACACTCGAAAGGTTCGGGCTTCAGTGAGGACGACGAAGACGACGACGACGATGAAGAGGAACAGCTCGTCACGCGTGCTCAGGGGCACACCGACCCGAGGGAGATGCTCCGGGCACAGCTGAGGAGGAACGAGACTGGGCCGAGCACGACCGTCCGTAGGAATAGGAGCGAGTACACCGAGAGTGATAAGGGTTAGCATAAGATCTATGAATGAAGCAGTGCATAAGAAAAAGGGCTAGACGTTGACGACAAGACCACACAGCTTCGACCGAGCAAGAGGCGATCGAGCTGACTCCACGAAGATACTTCATCCTCTCTTCGGCGGGCAAACTCATCTTCACCACGTGCGTAAGGGGTCAGTACTAGGAGGACAAAACGTGTACTTATTGTGTTTCATCGTGCAGTGAACCCGATGACGAAGAGGCGACGGGCTACGTCGGCGTAATGCAAGCCATCATCTCCATATTTGCGGACGAGGGCGACAAGCTCAGGTGAGTCGAGGTGTGGTGTCTGCTGGTGGATGACCGTTCAACTCTGAAGGTGTTCAACGCGTCGCGGGCAGATACGTTGACGCGGGCAAGATGAAGATTGCCTTTGTCCTCAAGTCACCCCTGTACCTCCTGTGCATTTCCGATTGGGGCGAACCTGAATCCGTCGTATGTTCCTGGTGAGCTCGGGATCTCTGCCCCTTCGCCATCCCTGACGACCGACACCACATTTCTTCTCAGCTCCGCACCCACCTCGACTACCTCTACCTCCAAGTCCTCAGTATCGTGACGCACTCCCAACTCTCCGGCATTTTCTCCAAGCGCTCCAACTTTGACCTTCGCCGCTTGATGCAAGGCACCGAGCCTTTCTTCCACCACCTCGTCAAGACACTGCAGACCTCGTTCGCGATCTTGACCAGCTCCTTGGAGGTGTATCGAATTGGTCAGGGGACGAGGGAGGAAGTGGCCAAAGCGTTGTTACCGAGCAAGCACAAGGTGGGTCTAATCTCCACCGTCGATTACCAACCGTCGCTGAGCGGCCTTCTGCACCCCGTAGTCCCAAGCGCACAGCCTCGGTCTCCTCTACGCGTTCGTCATTTCGTCGGGTCGGATCGTCACCCTCCTTCGTCCTGCACGCCACACGATCCACCCTACCGATCTCCACCTCCTCCTCTCGACCATCTCGTCCTCGACGACGTTCCAAGCCCCCGACTCGGAATCGTGGATCCCCGTCTGCCTCCCGCGCTTCAACAACAAAGGCTTCCTGCACGCCTACATCTCTTACCTCACCCAAAACACGGGGATCGTGCTCGTTAGCGCCGAAAGGGACGCGTTCGAAGGCGTCAAAGCGTGGGGGGAGGAAGTCAAACGGACGCTCAAGGCTAAGAACTTGTTAGACAAGATCGAAGAGCCCAAGGTCCAGAGGATGCAAGAGTACTCGTTGATGGACCTGGCCGTGCCTGGGTTGAGGCACTTTTTGTACAAGGCTAGAGAGTACGTCCAGATCACGAATCCGGTGTGGGAGGGCGAGTACGAGACGGGTCGGAATCGAGTCAGGTGCGTCGGACAAGCCCTAGTTGAGGAGCTCCTGCCTATGGCTGAGGGGACCGGCCCTCCCGCCCTCTTCTTCCTTTACAGGCTCATCACGCTGTATCAACGTCTTTACGACGCGTTGCACGTCCGTTCTGCGTATGCTGGGGGTGTGAATCGCCCCCCGGCCAAGCTTATGTACCTTCGCACCGAACACGAGGCCGTCTTGGGTTGGGTGAGCCGTCGGTGCTGCCAGGTTTTCGCCGCTCAACTCATTTCTGACTCGCACCCCTTTTCTTCCCCAGACGACCTCGAGCTTTGAGCTCTATCTGGCGGTCTCGCCATTGTTGCCCAAGACGGCGGTCGTGTCGGCTGCTCGGGCTGTGATCAAATGGATCAAAGTGGAGGAGACTCGGTTGTTCCTGACGAGTGCGCCGTCGTTCTGACGTTGGAGCGGGCGAGTGAGAGGGCAGACGAGGGAATATATGCCAGGGATTCAGGGATCAAAGTCGGGCGCGTTTGGACATACATGTGTGATTGTGTTTTTGGTGTTGTTTTATGTTGTATTTATTACGCATCGCGTGTTGCCCGTGTTATTCAGTCGTAAATGCCGGCTTGGAGGAACGGCATCGGCGGCGCGCCGCGGTTTGTTTTCCCCACATCCACACGCGAAGACTGGACGAGGACGGCGACAGACGCGGACAGACCCGACGGACAAGAGTAGGAGACGGGCACAATCAGTGGCAAGCGGACAGTGTCGAGTATCTGTTCCCCAGCCCAGCCAAGAATATCATATATGACCGCTCCAGCACAAGCGGTTCGGTAGCGAGCTCGAACCTTTCAAGTTTGGCCCACGAGTCAGTCGCGTCCTGCCTCGATCCACCTCTGTGAACAGTGCAACTGATCCTGTATACACTCAAAAAGTGCCCAGATACGCGTCAACGAGTCGGGCACCGTTCCGCAAGGTGTTGTACCTGCGCCAGGACTATCCGAGCAACTATGTCGACTCGTCCTTTCTCTCGGACCTGCAGAGGAATGGTACGTCGTGCCCATAGACAGTCAACACCGCGTTACTGTATAAGATTATTCAGGGCTATATATCGCTGTCGCAGTCAACGTCCACCCAGCGTCCCTGCCAGTGCTTTTAGCGCAGACGTTGCCCATCACCCAACACCTCGCGTCGACCTTCATTTTTGTGTCTATATTCGTGCGGCTCTCAAAAGGATATTTGCAACCTTCGACGTTGCTGGTCTACTGTGGCATCCTTGCTGTCGCTTTGCGTGTCGCGTTGCTCGTCATCGCCTGGACCTGCGACGAGCCGAGGACCAACAAGACTCCGGCGACGGCTGCTCCTGCGAGAGCTGACGACGACGAAGAGCCACGTACAGCCCCCGCTTCAACACTACCCACTCCTCACCCAACACCATCTGCCAACGCGACAATACCCATCATCCCCCTCTTCTCTCTCTACCTGCTCTCTCCGGCTTTGAAAACCCTCACTCGCGCGACGACTTCGGACTCGATCTGGGCTCTCGCTGGCACGCTCTTCGCCCTCAACGTCTTCGTCGGGGACTATCGCTCGATCCCACTTCGCACAACATGTTCGCTGGGCAAGACCTCGTCAAGCCTGCCCCTCACCGCAGCCTTATCGGGCTCGACGGTCCTCGCATCGAGGCTAGCATCCAACCTCGCCGTTTTCAGTCTACTCCTCTTCGCGACGATCTGGTTCGGGCCCTTACCGGGCCTACGCTCCCATCTCTCCATCCGGCCCACCCTCATCTTGACCCTCGTCTTGTGTCTAGGCGCGATAGGGAGTCTGAGAGGGCTCGGAGGAGGTGTGTACAAGATGGCAATGATGCTCTTGTTCGCGAGCGCGGTCTTGGTCCCGCTGTTGAGGGGGTGGCTGATGTTGAGGTACAAGGACAGGGTCAGGGGACCTTGGGATCAGGCCGTGCCGAGGGTAGGGCCTGCAATTTCGTAGGAATCGTTTGTCTTGTTGGTGTAGAGCAGTTTTATCAGTGAAATGTAAGAATAGGGGGCTTGATCGCTCGTGTCCTTGTCTAGGGCATTGTGCGCGGTCGTTCAAGCCAAGCTCAAGGTCATGAAGACGAGCATGATGTAAACGATGGTCTCGTAATGACTTATAGTGCAGGTGCGGGGAGAAACGTTGAGTCGTCCTTCCTTCTTATCCAGCGGAAAGCACAGCGTCAGGTGTCGCGCGCAGTGCATCGTTCGTGATCCGATGGCATAAGGACCTCCATGTATACTCGGTGAGACACTGAAGAGCGTTTTTTGAGCGACAAAGAGTCAACTGAAAGTATGTGACCGAAGGTGGGGGATGACTCGGTCTCAGTCGGTAACAAATTACGCCCTTGCTTCTGTCGCAGCACAACAGTAACACCGCTTCTCTGCTGCGTTGATCTGGTACAATATTAGGCTCGCTCTTGAAAATGATTGATGATCATCAAGCTGACTGCATTTCACGCGTTTCGACTCGAGACAAATGGCCTCAATAGTACTACCTCTTTGGCTATAGGCCCGGCCGATCTCTTCCCAGCAGCTTCGTGCCAAACGCCCCTCGTGTCCAACCCGCTCGATCACCCTTCTACAAGTTGAAATTTGGCGGAGGTAGTTCCATCCGGACGTAGTTGAGGGCTCGGTTGCAACTCGCGACCAAATTTAACGCCTCCTTTTGGCTAAAGACTCCCAAGGTTTTGAAGCCGGACAGTGGGGTTGGCGAAGTTTGCGTCGCGTCAGATTTCTACCGCACCGCAGGATCCCGAGGAAGAGCGATCTGACTCACGCTTGCGGTCGGCGCTCGCTTATCCGAAAGCAAGAGTTGAGAGCGTCGAGTGAATATCCAAAGACGCCGCATGAGATAGGGGAGGCAGAGTTCAGAGAACGTTGAAAATCCTGTGTGATGCATTCGAATCGGTCCTGGAACTTGGAACTTGTGGAGAAGTTTTGGTGGGGTTCGGAATCGGTCAGAGCCTACAGCGCGTAGAAGAAACGATGGCTCTGTGCGGACTCACTGTCTTTGGAGGCACTGGTTGACACAAGCTGAGGTGATGGATGCGGACTGACAAGGGCTGCGGGATTTCTTGTCGCATGTGCTACAGCACGAAGACCCGCTCAAGTTGGGCTGCTGACATACTATTCAATGCTAAGAGAGAGCCACTCACTTGCACCGAGGACGGCGGTCGTCGAGCCTGCATTTTTGGCTTCGGCGACACCGACACGACGTGAGCGCGGCGCTTACGGTGGCCCTTCGCGGAGAGGACGTAGCGTCGGATCGAACGGGATGATGTGGCATGTGAGTCATCTAATAGTATGGAGAGAAGACATGATTTATTGCGCTCACTCGTTTTGTTCCAGGGTCCGTTGCGCCGCAGTCAAGGAGGAGCCCATGATGACGAACGCCACGACGAACGCCACGACGAACACCAACCTCATCCTGAAGCCGATCACTGGTCGTGGTGGACTTGCTGCAATGGGTGAGAAGGAGGCGCCGAAGATGCTGACAGGGAAGAAGGAATGTGTGATCTGGGGGGATATATGTTTATAGGTGGACGGGGTGGTCAGAGATAGACTGCACCAGCTGCCACTGCACTGTGAATGCACGCTGCGACATCGTAAAAGGAGACCTCTCGGCGGCGCCCCCTGTTCAACGTTCAGCAGGCGCGAGCGCAGCGGCGTTCACTCGATCGACGATCCTCGATGGTCGATCTAGCCAAACGGGAATCATGTGGGCGAATCATGCCGTATATGCTGGCGCCGACTGATCAGACAGGCGACACTTTCATTCCGAAGTTAGTACATGTTTTCCACCCATGTGCAGCAAACCGCTGGCTGTACCAGTGCGTCCAGAACTCGGTCTCAGGTGGGGCATACGGCGTACGGCACGCGACTATAGGCTTTGTATTGCCGGCGCTCAAATGGAGTTCTTGACCTGTCTCGATCGGCGACGGCGTGGGGGAGGCCAATGATCCTCTCACGCCGCACCGCTCGATTGGCAGGTACCCCGCACAAGCACACCATTCTGCACCCGCAGTTTTACCTGGCCTTCCATTTCAAGTGTTCAAAAGACACGCTGTAGCAGCACCTTCGGCCGTCAAATTCGATCACTGTCGTGGTGAAACTCGGAGATCGACGTCATCGTCTAGCAGCAAACGCCGATTGCCGTTCACATCGCCCTCAACGCCATGAGCTCTGCTGCGAAACAAAGCAATGTCGGGCTTGACTTGGCGGGAAAGAACGTCGCCGTCGCAGGTGGCACACAGGTACGTCGAATGGCTCTCCATCCGACGCTGCTCGATCGGACGCGCTGACCCGGTCGGGTTCGCATGTGGGGGAACACCTCTCACCACGACTCCACCGCTCTCCAGGGGATCGGAGCTGCCACTGCCATTCGATTCGCCCAAGCTGGTGCCGAATCGGTCTACATTGTCGGCAGGAACAAGGAAAAGGCGGATGAGGTCGTGCGAGAGTTGAAGCGAGCTGGAGCAGGTGCGAGCGCGACCAAGAAGACGTACGAGTTCATTCAGGCCGACCTCTCGTCAGTTGTTCTACCACTTGCTACTTCGCCCCTTAGGATCGATACAGCTCATCTTGATTACAGCATGGTAATTGAATATTCTGCGCTGATACCACTTGCACCACTTGTAGACTCGTCAGCAACGTTCAAAAGGTCGTCGAGGAGCTCAAGACCAAGGTCGGAGACAAGGGGATCCACTACCTCATCACGACACAAGGTCCATCCTGGGTTGTTTCCCTCATCCCTACAGTGCCGAGAGATGAGGGCTGACCCGCTGTGTTCTCCAACAACATAAAGGTGGTCCACCAAATGGCAGTTACTCCCTCACGTCAGAAGACCACGAGAAGCGATTCGCGATCCAACACATCTCGCGCTTTGGTCTCGCGTACCTTTTGGCAGAGTCAAAGACTTTGAAAGAAGCTTGGATCACTGTCTGCGCTCCTTCCGGGGCCAATTCGGCTGCACCAGATTTGGAAGATCTGGAGCTGAAGAACCCTGGAATGGGCTGGGTCAAGAGATTCATGAAACAGGCCAAGCAGGACGGCGCGGTCGAGGATGGACTGGTCTCGGTGAGTCTCGTCACCGCCTTGAAGTCCTTACCCCCCATTTCCACGTCACGACTTGGGGATGGCGGAACTAATTTTCCTCTTCACAACCCTCCACTACAGGCCTTTTCTAAAAGATACCCTCATCTTCGAGCCGTCCACCTCTTCCCAGGCTACGTCCACACGTGAGCAAAATCGTCTCGCCCGAGCCGATTCCAAGTCTCTTGCCCAAGATCGACCACTGACACGTTTCCTATGTCACCCTTCCTCCTCGTCCAGCCAAGCCGCGGCGAACCAAGGCTTCCCCTACCACATCACGTTGGCACAATCTATCTTTGGCCCTCTGCTCACCTATACCCCGCTCGGCAACACTCCTCAGTCTTTCGCCGACATTCCCGTATACCTAGCCGCGAACCCCAACGCGCCGACTAGTCAAGTAGGAAAAAGCTACTTTTTAAATCAAGGGATGAAAAATGTGGGTGAACCGAAGTGGTGTGAGGCCGAGGGCGGAAGGGATAGGGAGAGGTTGTGGGAGACTTTCAAAGGGTTTTACGAGTGAACATCCGGATGTGTGAGAAGGACCGTCTGAGTTTTCTGTTCTTTCCTCGCGTCACCCGATACATTTTCTTTGCGATGCAGTACAATCTCACCCGAAAAAAAGGAGTTTATCCCACGTGATCTAGGCCTTGATAGGTCGTGAGGCTATCAGCCCCAGAGAGCATCACTTCGACCGATTTAGGGGAAGTGAGCGACACCATCAATATTCCGGTGATCTCACCGTTCGTGTGCCCGTCTTCAGTGTACCATCATCTCCGTCGATCCAAGATGAATATTCCATGGTGCACAGACAGAATGATCATTGCAAACGAAAGGCAGCAGAGGGGACACGGTTTGATCCGCCTCCGATCCAGACTAGGAAACAGAAAGAAAAAGTCACAAGCGCAGAGCACGAAAAACATGCTTGGCCATCACCTCCTTTTACGTCCTCATTCATTCTCTCTCAACAGAAACGAAGCTTCTCACTCTTTACTTGAGCTTGGCGGTCAACAACTCCTTGAGCACGTCAGCGTCCTCGGCGAACTTTCGGATGCCCTCGTGCAACTTCTCGAACGCCATCTGGTCCTTCAACAGGGCCCAGCGGAACGCCGGCTCATTGTCGACGTAGGTGACTTTCTCCATCGGCTCGTTCTTGGCAGCTGCAGGGGAGCGAAGGCGGGCAAGTGGGTCAGCAAAAGCGAGGCTGGGGGATTGCTGATTGGGAGGCGCAGATGAGCTTACCCAATTCGGGGGAGATGATGCGCTCGATCTTCTCGTTCGAGTCCTGGAGCTCCTTGAGAAGGGCCGGTGAGATGGTGAGGAAGTCGCACCCAGCAAGGTTGATAATCTCGCCGGTCTATGGAGGGGGAGCACGCTCGTGGAGTCAGCATGGGCTCGCTGACCTGGTCAAAGGGCTCGCGAGCTGCTTACGTTGCGGAACGAGGCACCCATGACGATGGTCTTGTAGCCGTGCTGCTTGTAGTAGTTGTAGATCTTTTGCACGGACTGCACTCCCGGGTCGTTGGCGCCGTCGTACTTGCCGTCCGGCTTGGCCTTCTTGTACCAGTCGAGGATGCGGCCGACGAAAGGCGAGATCAAGGTGACGCCGGCCTCGGCGCATGCGACGGCCTGGCCGAAGCCGAACAAAAGGGTCAGGTTGCAGTGGATGCCCGAGTCACGCTCGAGTTCTCGGGCGGCTTGGATTCCCTCCCAGGTCGAAGCGATCTTGATCAAGATGCGGTCCTTGGGAATGCCGACGGATTCGTAGAGCTTGATCAAAGTGTGGGCCTTTTTTGAGATCGCAGAAAGGGCCATGGGTTAGATGCAATTCTCTGTAACAGAATGCTGGGAGCCCCATCTCGATGAACTGACCTTGGCCTTTGTGGCCTCCTTGTCGAACGAGAGGGAAGCATCAACCTCGGTCGAGACACGGCCGGGGACGATGTTGAGGATCTCTTTGCCGAACTCGACGAGCTGAGGTGGGGTAGTAGGCAGGCAAGGCCGATTCAGTACGATCGTGATATGGTCGCGACGGCGTGAGGATCTCGTGAGCCCAGCGCAAGCCGATGCTCCGCTCGCCTGCTCGCACACGAAACAACTTACGAGTCGATCCGTGCAGTTGGACACCTGGGTGTCGAGGTCACTGCGGGTGGGGCATGCTTTGTGGATCAGCATGCGTGAGCGACGGTGGTTACATCTCACATCATGTGCCAGCGTATCCAGTCGAGTCTGCACCCCTCTGCGCCCCTCGCCCTCCCTCGGTGTCGTCGGTCTGGCCTCCACTGCAACTGAAGCTGAGATTGGGGACTGACCCTCCTTGCTGCTTGGCATACTCGACCGCGACGTCGATCGTCTTGGCGTACTCGGCCTTCTTGACGGCGGCGAGGATCAGCGAAGGGTTCGTGGTCGCGTCCTGGGGCTTGTACGCCTTGATCGAGTCGAACTCGCCCGAGTCCGAGACGATGGTCGTGAACTGCTTGATCTGGTCCAGCGCGGAAGACTGTCGCGTACCAAGGGGGGATGGATCCAGCGCAAAGCATGTCAGGACACCGGTGCGGTAGCAGTGGCGTTTCGAGAGCTTACCATGGTGGTGGTTGTGCGGAGTGAGGTGGTGAGGTGGTGGGGATGCGGCAACGTGGGTGGCGAAGCGAGCGACCAAGTGAGCCAGGCCGAGCTGAGTTGGGCGCAATCGCTTCGAGCGCCGCTTTCGGCCGCCATTAGTCATGCCCCGTTGGGCTCGGACCATGTCGAATCTCCTCGCCCAATTGCGATCACTCCTGCCACGGTATGAACTCATGCGCTGCGGCCTTGAGCTCGGAAACACAGAATGCCACGAGATGTGAATAATCAATTCGACCTGTCCATCAGCGGTACCACACTATAGAAACAATCATCCACCTCTCCTGTGCCCACGTCCCAGAGTCAGGGTAAGTGATACGTAACTGTAAAAATGCTGTGAGCGTACAGATAAGGGCTCTGGTTGAAGAGAGCCAAACAGATATGCGCATAAGATCCGCAATGACAGGAGCTCTGGCCGTGCTCGTGGCCATGAGTTCTGCACGAGTGCTGGCCCCTCTGGTCGCCCAAGAGTCGAGGATTGCTTCGAAATTTGACGGAGCCGTCCATCGCCGGCGCCGTCCTGCGACGGGAAGGTTCCACCAATTCAGGGGAGTAATGCTCTTCCCGCTGCTGTGGGGTGCGCCGACTTTCGGACTATGTCTCACGCTTATTGCGCGTAGCTGAACAAGTCCGCTCCTAGCCATTCCCGCTGGCACGTCAAGATGCAGCCCATGTTTGCCATTTCATCATGGCTACATCGACCATAATTATCCATGTACTTCCTGCAAGATCCATATAATTTGAAACACAAAGATTTTATCAGGACGATCGGCTGTTTCATAATCTTAGGCGTCAAGACCGTCGCGGTTGAAGGTCGTGCCCGTTCGACTTGCAACTCACTTGCCTTGGAGGCTCAAGCGGAATGAGCCACCAGAGTGCTCCTTGCAGTTGCAAGCGTCACGAGCCTTGAGATACGCAAGCTCGGTCTTATCGGAAGACAGCGGGAAAAAGTGGCGGAGGTGATCAATGGCAGGACCCAGTCTGTAAGCGGCCGACCCCACTGGCCGCAGCCGAACAAGCTCATCACCTCTGTGGAATTTCGTGTAGGCGTTGAGCAAGGATCGCTGTCGCCAAGAGCCCGCGGGAGAGGAAGCCGATAAACTTCATGCAGTGCGCCAGTTCGTGCGACAATCTTGACCTTGACCATGATGCGCCATCCTCTCGACCCAAGGGCAATCGCTGCGAGCAACGTTCCTTTGATTTTGATGGCAAGAGGCAGTAGCCGATCCGATCGCAAGAAGAACACTACAAAACAAAAGAAGGAGGAGGGAGGAAAGGGAAATGGGAAAGAGGGAAAAAATGCCGGCTGCTTCATGGACCGAGTCACCTCATCACCGCGCATCCCCAAAGGAGGTAGAAGCCCGATTCAGTGCCTGGTGAGTTGAGAGACCATCGCTTTTGCTTCCAACTGGGATGGATGAAGAAAGGGGAAACGGAGGACGACATCTGACCCCGTTGCGAGACAAGGGTCGTCGCCCCCGCCCCTCTCTACAAATGGATGGGCGTACCGAACGTTCGTAGGGAGTAGAAAACGTTTGGCCGATCCTTTTTGAAAGCGGGTGTGGTGGGCGGAAGGGGGGCGTGGAAAGGGAGAAAGTGTCTGTCCTGTTTTCTTGCAGGGGGGTTGGGTAGAAGGGAATGAGTGTTTAGCGGGTATGCGGACCAACGGACGGAATCACTCTCCCACCCTCTCTCTGCGTCCTGCTCGACAACGCAATCGTCAGTAGGGATAACCTCAGTTGCTCTTACATTCCAAGGTGGGCACCCATGTCTACCTCTCGTTCTTGTCGGCCTTGAAGCCCTGATAACTCTCCTCGACCTTCCTCCAATCGACCTGGCCCCACCAGTTCTTGACATACTCCTCCCTCCCCCAGACGCCGTAATCGTGGAGGTAGCAATGTACATGGGTCGAGATGCAACACAAGGGGTGGATCGTCTTGCCGATTTGACCCTGGCTGATCGAGGCCGTGTAAGCGCCCGCGGTCAACAAGTTCGACGTCGCGTTCAAACTCGAGCGCGGCTTTTTCGAAGGTGGGATCGTACTCCATGCCGAATTGGGCACGGAAGACGTCGATGAAGTCGAAGAGGACGACGATCCGTCGGAGTTGAGTTCGGGCAAAGCTTCACCGAGCACTCGCGGTCCTTCGATCCGCCCGACTTGGGATCGCTGGTGGACCAAGGGCGTTCCTCCGGCGTAGGTGCCGACGACGCCCAGATTGCCCGAGGCGTCGGTGACGAGCCAGACGTAGGACCCGGACGAAGGGTGCAGTCCGGCGACGTGGGCCGAGAAGTGGGAGATGAGGCCGGCCATGTCGCGCAGCGGGGTCGACGCGAGCGAGAGGGAAAAGGAGGAAGAAGGAGAAGGCGGTGTCGGGTTCCGGGTCTAGAAGGGGCCGGGAAGGGGATGAGACAGTCAGTAACGTTGGAGAAGACGAGGAATCTGGGACGTTGGAGAAGATGAGGAATGTTGGGGGACTTGAGGAACCGACCAAGGTGGATAGGAAAAAGCTGTTGTTGAGCGCTTCAGAGGCATAGTTGAAAGCGAGGACCTGTTCCGGGTTGGCGGCTGTTTGCTTGACCGTTTGTAGCACTGTCTGGTTCTCTACGGGTGTGCCTGTGGTGTGGCGATTGGAAGGGTGAGGCGAGAGGATGGAGGATGGAGAGCGAGAGGAGACGAGATGCGCGCTCAGCCGGCAGCGAATCGAGACAACGACTCGCTCGATCGTGGATGGGTGCGACTGACCTCGCACGAGCTCATTCAGACGGGTCAACACGCCCTGCTGCCAGTCGACGGCGATCGTCTTGAGTGCGGTCGGGGAGAGGAACGGTTCGAGGCCCTGTTCGAGTTGGTACGGCAGGGGGACGCGCTGGTGCAGGTTGCGACGTCGGATCGAGACCGTCGACGCCGCGGCGGCTGCTGTTGCTGCAGAACAGCATGTCAGCTGCGAGGAAGATGCGGTCGAGGAGGAAGAGGTCGATGAGACAATGTGTCGCAACGCCGAGGTGGATGCTGTCCGCAGCGAGGCCATCCTGAGTGAGTTGAGGGTGCGTGGGTGTGGCCGCGGGCGAAGATGGGAGGGAAACTTTTGGTGCACACACAAGTCGATCGAGCCGGCACGAGCAGCGCGCGGCGTACGGCGCACAACTACCCATTAGAAAACAGGGCTAAGGGAGTGAATTGCAATTCGAGCGCGCGTGCTCTGCAGCTTGGGACGGCGGCGGCGCGTACTTCCGAGGCACGTGACGTCGGGGAGCCTGAGGCCTCGGCACATGGCGATTGTGGCAGTGTTGGGTGGCATGGGAAGTTTCGTTGCACGCGGGAGCGAAAAGGAAGTCCTTCCGGACATGGGAGCCCGATCGACAGAAGACGCAGTGGTGCTTGCCACCGGCAATCTTCAGCGAGATCCGCTCCGTGACCCCCGAGTCGCCTCACAAAAATCTTCGTGCTTCCCTTCCCTTTCCTGGACCAAGTCTCCGACGTCACGCTCTGTCTGGGCGACTCAAAAGCCCAGGGTGTATCAATATACGCACCCTCCCCCGACAAGCCAGACAAAACTTACTTCCTCTCTCACCTCAGCACCGTCCTCCGACGACTGACGGGCGAAGACCCCTCGCTGCTTGCGCTCCACGTCGGGGGGGACTGGAACTGTGTGAACTCCGATTCGGAAAACCAGAATGGTACGAATTGCGGGGGTCAGGAGAGTGTCCTACACTACTGGCCTAGCCAGTGTGCTTTAATGCATCTCCTCCGACTTTTCCGAAGGTTTCTAGGCCTTAATACGATTATGCTGTTATTGAAATCTATTAGATAAAATAAAATGAATGCTTGGCATCTCGCGACTCTCGGTGACGGATCAACCCGCCAGTGCGACCGCCGTTTCGCCTTACATCAACCCTTGGGTGCCCCTCCTTCCTCGAGATCCAGGAGCCCAAGACGCGTCTGCCCTCTTTACCGAGCTCAGCCAGTGTAGGCAATCCTGTACGCCCACCAGTGACTCAGTGTTTTTAGTCGCTGCGACGCTGATCGTCACCGCCATTGAGGTCGAGGTTGACACGCCTCAGCTGAGCTAAGCCACGCCCCAGAACCACCCGTGTACGCACGGCTCGGCTCTCACCACGCCCTATTCGACACTCACTAGCCATCACTCGAGGAGACCCTCTTGGACCAGCTCATCATGGTACGTGTCACGCTTTCTTGAACACGCCCGCAACTCTGCAGCATCAGCCAAAGCCGGCGTATCTCCCTCGCACGTCACGCACGTTACGGCCCACACCCAGGGGAACCGAAACGCGCCCACGAGCAACACCCACTGACCATCAACCCACACCCTCGCGTACATCTTACTGAACTTCGTGTGTACGAATCTCCACCACAGGGCGTCTCGTTTAGCATGCTCTTCAACAAGCTCTGGTCGCGCCAGACCGAAGTGCGGATATTGATGTTGGGCCTCGACTCTGCGTACGTGGGCTGCGGGGCTGTGTGCTTCTACGGTCATCGCTCATGTTCATGCCACTGACGAGAATCCATATCTTCTGTCAATCCTACTCTCACAAACACCGTGGAATCCTTCGTCGTCGCCTGTTTCCCTCGGCACGACCCACAGCGGCAAGACAACAATTCTCTACCGGATGCAGATCGGCGAGGTCGTCACCACCATCCCGACCATTGGATTCAACGTCGAGACAGTGCAATACAAAAATATCAAGTTCCAGGTGCGTGCCGGTGCCTACCCCTCCGAAGCGCGTCCTGGACGCTGACCTTGCATGGGCAACGCGTAGGTGTGGGATCTGGGGGGACAGACGTCGATTCGGCCGTATTGGAGATGTTACTACGCCGACACCAAGGCCGTCGTCTACGTCGTCGACTCGTCCGATCGGGAACGGCTCGGCATCAACAAGGCTGAGCTGCTGGCCATGTTGGCCGAGGACGAGCTGGCCGATGCCAAACTGCTCGTCTTTGCTAACAAGCAGGTCAGTCCGCTCTTTCAACCAGCGGGTTCTTCAAGTGTGCATGCGGATCTGACCCGAGCTTGAATCGGCCAACCCAGGACCAGCCGGACGCGTTAACACCCGCCGAGGTCTCGGAAGGGTTAGGACTGGACACGCTCAAGGATCGGCAATGGAGCATACACAAGAGTTGCGCAATCAAGGGCGAAGGCTTAGAGGAAGGCCTCGACTGGTGAGCACCTGCGCTCAAGCTAGAGGGATCTCGATTTGTGAAGACTCACTCGTGGTTATTCCCCCCTGATAGGCTCGCCACGGCGCTCTCCTCAAAATGATGGACCGGTGGCTGTCTAGACCCCCCTCGACTCGCCGCACTTTGTTCATATCCCGTCTTGGCGCATCCACTCCACTGTTTCTTCTCTTCTTTCCGCACACACTCGTCCCCGCCGAACCCAAGCTCGTCGACGACGCTCGAGCTCAAATTCGAACCTCTTTTTCTTTCCTTGGCGCAACCTCGCAGGCCTACTCTCGAATCTATCTCGTTTCTTTGCCCGTTGTGATCGTTTTCTTGGCGTCTTTCCTTCTTCCCCTTTAAAACTCTTTTTGATGTATTAATCACACCTTTTTACCTGCTCTTCTTCCTCTGACATGCGAGCTTGAGTAAGCAAGCCGACTGCGTATCCGACCGAGCGGCTGATGAGCAGCGACGAGTGGGGGCGGCTGGGATCAGCTCGAGGCGGTCCGTGCGACTGAGAGCGCTGGCGGTGGTGACGCGTCGCCTCCCTCATGGCCAGCGTCGATCGCCTGTCTTGCGCTGCTCACCCTCACTACTCACCGCTCACCCCGTACACCTACCTCCCTGCGACCACACGCCCGTCGACCTAGATCCCACCTGCGCTCCTGCCCTATTCCAACCAGGCCAGAGCTTGTCGTCTCCTCAGTGAACACCTCGACCGACAGCTCTCGACCGCCAACTTGCTGGTGCCCGTGCTCCTACATCCGACCTCTGCTCCTCCCTTTGACCTGAAACGATGGACGAAATTGGACTCGACCTTGAACGAGAGGTAAGACACCTGCACTGCTGCGACGTGAGAGCCCACACCCGAGCCGACCGCCTCCCCTCACCTCGCAGGACCCTACGTTCAGTTCGGTCGTCGAAGAGAAGGCCTCTCTGCTCTCGTCCCTGCCTCAACAAGACCTGTACCTCAAACTCAAGAAGCTCGACCAACACCTCGAGTTCCTGTCGCTGCAGGAAGAGTACATCAAGGACGAGCAAAAGAACCTCAAGCGCGAACTGCTGCGAGCTCAGGAGGAGGTCAAGCGCATCCAATCCGTCCCTTTGGTCATTGGTCAATTCCTCGAACCGATCGACCAACACACCGGCATCGTGGGTAGTACGACGGGAAGCAACTATGTCGTCCGGATCTTGTCGACGATCGATCGCGAGCTGTTGAAGCCGAGTAGCTCGGTCGCGTTGCATCGTCACTCGAACGCGTTGGTCGACGTCTTGCCCCCCGAAGCCGATAGCTCGATCGCCATGTTGGGTAAGGACGAGAAACCCGATGTGTAAGCTACACTTCATTTGATGTGCGAGTTGGATTGGCTATGGTCGGAGCAAGTAGACTGGGCGGGGGCCGCACCGGCGATGACGACACCCGCGCCAGGGGCAACGCAGTGCAGAGTAACACGGACTGACACCGACGACTCTTATCCCTGCAGCACCTATGCCGACATTGGTGGGATGGACATTCAGAAGCAAGAGATCCGCGAGGCCGTCGAGTTGCCGCTCACACAATTCGACCTCTATCGACAAATCGGTATCGACCCACCTCGCGGCGTGTTGCTATATGGACCACCAGGTGCGTTATGTTCGGTAGAGCTGGTTCAATACTGGTAGCTGACGAGTTGAATTCGTTGCTGCATCTGCTCGTCGTCGCTTTGGCAGGAACGGGCAAAACGATGTTGGTCAAGGCCGTCGCGCACCACACAACCGCGTCCTTCATCCGCGTCGTCGGGTCCGAGTTCGTGCAAAAGTACCTAGGCGAAGGGCCGCGCATGGTCCGCGACGTGTTCCGCATGGCGAGGGAGAATGCGCCCGCGATCATTTTCATCGACGAGATCGACGCGATCGCGACCAAGCGGTTCGATGCGCAGACCGGAGCCGATCGCGAGGTGCAGAGGATCTTGCTCGAGCTGTTGAACCAGATGGATGGGTTCGATCAAGGCTCGAACGTCAAGGTGATCATGGCGACGAACAGGGCGGATACACTGGTGAGTTATCCTTGATGCGGCCGGGAACGACGTGGAGCTAATCCGAATTGAGGGCATGTGCTTGTTGCGTAAATTTAGGATCCGGCTTTGCTACGACCGGGTCGTTTGGATCGCAAGATCGAGTTCCCCAACCCGTCCCGACGAGAAAAGCGCCTCATCTTCCAGACTATCACGAGCAAGATGAGCTTGGGTGCCGATGTCGATTTGGAGGATTGTTCGTCGTCGACCTCGTTCTCTTCCGGATCTGCAACTGACCAGTGCATTATTGCTTTTCCTCAAATGCAGACGTTTCACGACCGGACAAGTTGTCGTCGGCCGAGATCTCGTCCATCTGTCAAGCTGCGGGGTTGCAAGCCGTGCGCAAAAACCGGTCAGTTGACCAACTCCACCGTGCTCGCTTTGGATAGCGCGACGACGGTCAATGGTCACCAATGGTCTTGTTGCTCATGCGATGGCCATCCTCTACAGATATGTCATCCTGCCAGCCGATTTCGAGGAGGCGTGGAAGCAGATTGTCAAGCGAACGGACGAGACGCTCGATTTCTGTAAGTCGCACGCTCGAGTGCTCTTTCTTCCTCTCGCACGAGGTGGTGATGCTGATGCATTCATTCTCCTCGGTCATTATCTTGTCTTCAGACCGGTGATAGGTTCTTGCTCTGTCCCGAGTCACCTCTTTATGTTTTTCTTTTGTGCTAGTGATAGCAAATCCGCAAATCCGCTCAGAGTTGTTTTGGTCTCGACATGATAATGAATTGCAAAGAATTGAATCGAGTCGGTTTAGGGTGCGACATCGTGGTTTGAGAGCTCTGCAGAGCCAAGAGCGCGACGCGCTGCACGATGAAATGGACTGAGCTTGACTTTTTTTCGCCCATTTTCGCTGGCTGGCGCGGGACAGGCGGAAATTCGCGTGAAGCGGGCATGTGGCGCGGAGGCTTGGGAGGCTCGGGAGGCTCGCAATTCGAGCGAGCGGCCTCACTCGACGGCGCTCGCTTTCGTTGCCCTCTGCTTCCTCCGCGTGCAACCATGGGCAAGTCGACTCTACCTGACTGGTGCTGCGTCTGTGTGCTGTGACCGTCTCGACCCCGACCTGGTCACCATCGACGCTCCCCTATCGACGCCATGACATGGATTACGACGTGCGGACGAGCAGTCGGTCGTTGGTCGTGCGACGGGTTTTGAGCGCTAGGGCGACGGGTTGGCGCTGGCGCTGCGGGGCTGAGGCGAAGCGGGTGGTCGATGGCCCAGCGCAGCGGCGGGACTGCCACGGGTGGGCCGCGCAGGGCAAATTTCAGCGTGGGAGCATTGCAGCCCCATCGCTCCCTGTGCCGCCTGGGTTGCATGGATTGTTGGAGTGATGCGAGGGTCCAGGTGGAATGATGGTGATGATTGCCTGGTGGCGGTGGGACATGGGTGGTGGTGGTGGTCGGACTTTTTGCCCCCTTCGCCCCTCCGCTCCCCCGCCTGCCCGTCGTCGCAATCGCGCGGACTCGCTTCGAGGACGCGCGCGCGCACCGCCCACAGTCGCCAATACGCCGCCCTACGCCAACCAACACTCGCCCTCGAACCGCGCCATACATCGCTTGATCCACGTGTATGGTGGGACACTGGACTAACCATGTTCGTTTGGGTCGTCCACAGCTGTCGGAAAGAACAAGCGATTGTCAAAGGGCAAGAAGGGCATCAAGAAGCGTGTTGTCGACCCCTTCACTCGCAAGGGTCAGTCTGCCATCTTTCGCGTTGGTGTAGGACTCGCCCAGCTGACTGTTACCACTTGATCATTCAGACTGGTACGACATCAAGGCTCCTTCCATCTTCGACACCCGGAATGCCGGGAAGACCTTGGTTAACCGCTCGTCTGGATTGAGTGCGTTCCCCCGCCCGCGCCTTCGCTCTCCGCTCGCACTGCCTTGCCTTCACGGGCTAGCTTGCGCGACCGTGGTGGACAAGTTTCTTGCTGCAACACGTCGAACTGACACTACGCCTTCCAACCCGATCGTGCGCCGCAGAGAACGCCAATGACTCGCTCAAAGACCGCATCGTCGAGCTCTCCCTCGCCGACCTCAACAAGGACGACGAGAACACGTTCCGCAAGATCAAGCTGCGCGTTGATGAGGTCCAGGGCAAGAACTGCCTCACCAACTTCCACGGAATGGACTTCACCTCGGACAAGCTTCGCTCGCTCGTGCGCAAGTGGCAGACCTTGATCGAGGCCAACGTCGACGTCAAGACGACCGACGGGTACCTCGTGCGCCTATTCTCGATCGCCTTCACCAAGAAGAGGCCCAACCAGGTCAAGAAGACGACGTACGCCAAGTCGTCACAGGTGCGCGAGATCCGCAAGAAGATGCTCGAGATCATGGTCCGCGAGGCGTCGTCGTGCGACCTCAAGCAGCTCGTGCACAAGCTCGTGCCCGAGGTCATTGGCCGAGAGATTGAGAAGGCCTCGCAAGGGATCTACCCCATTCAGAACTGCTACATCCGCAAGGTGCGTTCTTCACAGTCGAGAACTGCCTGCCCGCCCCAGCGCGGCGACCATGAGCTGACCAATGCCCCTCTTTCTCCTCGCCTCATTAGGTCAAGATTTTGAAGACCCCCCGATTCGACTTGTCCAAGCTTTTGGAGCTCCACGGTGGTGATGTGGCCGAGGATGTCGGAGCGTCGGTCAAGAAGGACACGGTCGAGATCCCCGTCCTGACCTCGGTGTAAACAAAAGCCCATTTTTTACGACGGATTCGACTCGAGCCGGAACGGGAAGATGGTGGCGAGAAATGAAGGACATGAGAGGGACGACGATTGTTCGCAGCTGTAGACGTTGGAGGAGACGA
This sequence comes from Microbotryum scabiosae, assembly GCA_022702605.1. Taxonomy (NCBI): domain Eukaryota; kingdom Fungi; phylum Basidiomycota; class Microbotryomycetes; order Microbotryales; family Microbotryaceae; genus Microbotryum; species Microbotryum scabiosae. Next base: position 95,422 of record JAHWDV010000014.1, on the reverse strand, counting down.
CGCAACTCTTGTAGCTCTCTCTGTTGGGGACTCGAGGGCGTCGCTCTGTTCCTTGGCGTGTGTAGTCTGGCCCAGCTCTCTTTGTCCTAGGTCTGTTTATGGCTCCTTCTCCCTTTCTTTCTTTCTTGTTTGGGTAGGGTTCGGAATGAGCAATTTCTGTTTTCTGGGTATGCGCATGTTTGTGCGAGAGCAGAGAGTGCAACCTTTGACTTGGTTCTTCTCGCTAAATCATTGCGGCGCTGCCTGGGCGACGAAAGAGGACCGTGCGAGTGCGAGCCGGCGAGCTCGCACCCACGGACAAGCCTGGGCTTTCGCGCGGAGCTGCACGGAGGCGGCCGGAACAAGGTCGCCTGCGCGCTGAGCCGGGATCAAACCCCCTCTCCTGCCCACCACACCAACCCACCCCACCTCACGAAACATGGCCGCGTGAGTCGAGTCAAGCGGTAGCACAGTAAGGATGTGGGACTGACGAAGCGACGATCGACTTGTCTCCCCTGTCGTGCAGCGCTGTTGTTGATTGGGGTCGCATCACGACCAAGCTCGGTCTGCACAAAGGTCAGTACTGACTGGGATGATCGTGCCACTTATTTTCGAGACTTCATCCTGCTCTACACCCTCCTGACCCTCTTCTCTACGCATCCCCCATTGCCTCGATAGACACCTTGTCGGCGCTGTCCGCCTTCCGCCAACGGGCCGCTACGGCGCGCACGGCGCATACGACCTACTCGGCCCAGGCGCGCACGATCGACTTTGAGCACTACCGCTCCGTGCTCAAGAACAAGGAGATCGTCGCCGAGGGCGAGAAGCTGTTCAAGAGCTTCAAGCCGGTCGACTACGACGTCCAGGCGCAGTTGAAGGCGATCGCCGCGTTCGAGACCAAGGCTGTGAGTTTGGGGGCGGGCGCGGGGGGCAATGGTCGTGGTGGGAGGGTCGGCGATCACAGAGAGGATTAGATGGTTGGGACGCAGTGGGATTTGGTGGAGGGATCGGAAGAGATGTGGATCATAGGGTTCTTACGGGACGGACGACGCCGAGCTTGAAGGTCGGGGATGGTGGTGGCTCCTACGCGCCAGCCAGCCCAGCCCAAACTTGGAGGACGCACCCCGCCCGACCGAGCACCGGCGGCCCCGAGAGCGACTGAATTTGCGAACCCAGTCGAGTGAGGCGCAAGAGCTGACCACCTCTCTATTCTGATCGTCAGGTTGCTTCGGCCAAGGAGACTTCCCACAAGATCGACTCCGAGTTGGGTAACCTCAAATCGACGCTCAAGAACATCGAGGACGCACGTCCGTTCGATGAGTTGACGGTGAGCATTCTTCTCATTCTCTCCGGGGTGCTTTGGCGTTGGTGTGCGAGTCGAATAGCGTCAGCTGATGATGTGTTGAACGGTGTGTGTGTGCGTTGCTAGCTCGATGACGTTGCCAAGGCACGACCCGAGATCACCAAGGCCGTCGAGACGATGCTCAAGAAGGGCAAGTGGACCGTCCCCGGTTACACCGAGAGTGAGTTCTTTCCTCCTTCGAAGCATTTCACCGTCTCCCGCAACGTCTGACCGTCTGACTGATGTTCTCATACTCACTCTTATCCATAGAGTTCGGAGTGAGTAGATCGTTGCAAGACGCGAGAGGCTACTCGATAATGTTCACTGACCTCGTCGCTGTGCTCCTCCTGCTTCTGTCGCGTGCGACCCTCACAGAACTTGAGTGAGTAGGCTCGACCATAACAGCGAATGGGATATCTCCGTGCTGACTCATGTCTACGTATCGTTGTATTCAGGCGCTTTCTAAACTTTGACAATATCAAAAAGGAGCATACTCGTCGTCGTGATGGCTGGTGTAGTCGGAGGTTGATTAGAATGGCCGGGGGGAGCTCTCTTGCCAATGCAGCAGCCGTGTGTTATTTTGTCGAATTCCTCTTTGTGGTGAGGTGGACTCCGTTGGATTCGCGAGGGGTGTGCTACGTAGGAGGGCCGCTGTTCAATCGAGCGCTGGCGGCTGCGCTCGGTTCGATCGACTCCGACTGAGCCGGCGCTGCTGTCCGGCGACTCCCTTGTTCTCGCTCTGCCACGTCCACCGCACACCGACGTCCATCTTCGGCCCACAGCATAGAAAGAGGTGCACCTCCTTGCCCCGCCTCGTACACCACCTTCCTTAGCCCACGTCGCCTCTCGCCTCTTCCCGAGCTGGACTGGTGCGCTCACTTGCCCATTGTCAGTGGTACGACGTCGCACCGTCCCCGCCGCGCACCAGCTCGCTCGAACAGTCGCACCGAGTGTGCACCGAGTGTGTTCCCCACCTTCGTTCAAGCCGGGCCTCCCTTTTCCCCCTCGCTCGCCTCACCCTACCGCCCCTGGGACGCCCAGCTTGCCGATCCAGAGCGGCGTGGAAGCAATGGCGAGCACGGGACAGGACAGCAAGCTGTTTGTGCGCAACAAGCTGGCCGAGTACGTCGCGGGGGCGGCGGCGCATGGGACGTGGGGACGGTAGCACGATGGGAGGGGACGCTGACGGTGTGGCCTTTCCTTTCGCATGGACTGCACTTGTCTTTTCTTGGCCCGTCTGTTCAGCTTGAGGGCCGAGTTGCAAGCCGACAAGAAGGACAAGGAGTTCAAGAAGAGGAAGGTCGTGCTCAAGCGCGTCGTGGCGAGTATGACGATGGGTCAAGTCAGTCGTACCTCGTCTCCAACCACGCGCTGGGCTTCCAGAGAGCTGACGTTGGACAACGTGCTGTGTGCAAAAGGACATGTCCCCCTTGTATCCCGAGGTGATCGCCTGCCTCTCGATCGAGATGCTCGACATCAAAAAGATGGTCTACCTCTACTTGATCAACTATGTGCGCGTACGACCCGAGATGGTCAGCCATGCCCTGCCCGGCTTGTTGGCTGTAGGTTGACATGGCTTATGTCCGAAACATGGGTCCTTCTGACCGCTTCCTACTTTCCATCTCATACAGGACGCCGGCGACCGCAACGCCCTTATCCGAGCTCTGGCCATTCGAACTATGTCGTATCTCGCCGTACCCGAGGTGCTCAAGGCCCTCGTCGACCCGCTCCACGCCTGTCTCCGCGATCGGGATCCATATGTCCGTAAAACAGCGGCCATCTGCGTCGCCAAGCTCTACATGCACGATCGGCGCTTGGTCGACAAGGAGGGGTTCGTCAACCAGCTCAAGAATCTTTTGGGCGACCCGAACCCGACCGTCGTCGCGAACGCTGTGGCCGCTTTGACGGAAATCAGTGAACGAAGTGAGAGCATACACCTGAGACTGAATACGACGGTTGCGAGTCGGTTGGTCAGCGCCATGGGAGAATGTTCAGAGTGAGTGTTCACCTTGCGCCGAGGTAAAAAATCTGTGCGCTAAGGTCTTGCGCCGGCTGCTGACCCCGCCATTGCTTCATCCCCTGAAGGTGGGGGCAAACCTACATCCTCGAATCGTTGATGTACTACGTTCCAGAAGAACACGCCGACGCCGAGTTACTGGCCGAGCGGATAGCGATCCGCTTGCAACATTCAAACTCGGCAGTCGTGCTGACGACCGTCAAGGTCATCTTATACCTCATGAACTATATGGGTAGCCGGGAGATCGTCGACAACATGTGTCGCAAACTTTCACCGCCATTAGGTGAGCCGTCGAGGAGTAGCAGGACGGGCTGTTGAACTTTTTGTCTCATCACCTCTCTCGCGGACACGCAGTTACCTTGCTGTCGTCAGGCTACGAGGTTCAATACGTCGCTCTGCGCAACATCCACCTCATCATCCAGCGTCGACCTTCAGTACTCAAAAACGACGTCAGGGTCTTCTTTTGCAAGTACAACGACCCCATTTACGTCAAGTTGGCCAAACTCGAAATTATCTACAGGCTCGCAAACGAAAACAACGTCGAGCAGGTCTTGGCGGAACTTAAGGAGTGAGTGACTAGACCTGGTACTCGAATCCCGAGGTCACTTCAACAGTGACTGATTCAGTGCAAATGCAAATGTATGGCAGATACGCTTCGGAAGTCGACGTCGAATTCGTCCGCAAGGCCGTGCGCTCGATCGGCCGACTCGCCATCAAAATCGCCTCGGCTGCCGACCTCTGCATTACCGCCCTCCTGGCCTTGGTCAAGACCAAAGTCAATTACCTCGTACAAGAGGCCATCGTGGTCATCAAGGACATCTTTCGGCGCTACCCCAACCAGTACGAGGGGATCATCGGAACGCTGTGCGAGAATCTGGACGCGCTCGACACACCGGACGCCAAGGCCGCGATGATCTGGATCTTGGGCGAGTACGCCGATCGGATCGAAAATTCTGATGAGCTGCTCGACGAGTTCTTGTTATCGTTCGCGGAGGAGCCGGTGGAGGTGAGTTCTCGGAGAGACTTGTCCTCGCGCTTTGGGCCGAAGTTATTTCAGCAAGGTCTCGAGACTTGTCGATCAGCGCGAAGAGCGTGCGCTGATAAAAAGCTCTGTAATCTATAATACAGGTCCAACTCGCACTACTGACAGCTACTGTCAAGCTCTTCATCAAGCGACCAACAGCAGGTCAAGAGCTCGTCCCCAAAGTTCTAAAGTGGGCGACCGAGGACGTCGACAATCCGGATCTGCGGGATCGCGGCTTTATATATTGGCGGTTGCTCTCGACCAACCCCGGGGCGGCAAGCGAAATCGTCTTTGCGGACAAGCCCCAGATCTCGACCGAATCGGAAGCCATGGACCGGGGCGTGCTCGATCGACTGCTGTTGCATACGGGAACGCTCGCGTCGCTCTATATGAAGGAACCGCAGACGTTTGTTCGAGGTGCACGGGCAAAGTATCTGCAAGAATCTCCCGCGCTGGACCCCTTAGCTAAGCAGTCGCAGCTCGATTCGATCCCGGTCGTGCGTGCACCGACGGCGACGAGCAGCGCGAGTGGCTCGCGACCCGTCCCTGCTCCGCCGACAACGGGTTCTGCACCACCCGCTCTCCCGCTTCGACTGACAAGGAAGGAGAGCGCCGTTGATGATTTGTCGGCGCATCATCGGGAGGAACTGCTGGACGATGACGACTCTGAGGATGAAGACGTCGCGTTGAACCCCTCCGCGAACGGTGGGGGAGCATCATCCAAACCTACCACGGCATTGACCACGAACGAGAACAATGGCTCCACCGCACTTCCTTCCCCACTCCCAATCGATGACGATTTGGATCCTTATGCCAGTCTGGCACGCATGTCGTTCGAACAATCGGGGCATGCCGGGATGAGCGCGTTCAGTCAATACGGGTACGAGCCTGACCAGCCCCGACGCGCTGGCGTGCACGATCAGGATTTGTTGTAAAGTGTGCAGAGCGCAAACACGTTGCGTGTAATTACGATGGTTTGGCGATCCCAGAGATGGTTGCTATTACGGCTGGGTTTTTGCTCCTTTCACCTTGGGAGACTGTCGAAAATCGGATTTCATTCAAGGGAAAGCATCCACGATCATCTTTTCATTGGTATGCTTGGTGAAAGTTATGTAGGCAACTCAATCACCTCTACCACTCCTCGAGCGATTGCAACAGTCGCAGCAGTAGCACCGCCACTGCTCCCTCCGATGTCCACCTTGTTATAGACTATTAGTAACGAGGTTGCCGAATTGGACATGATGGCCGGTCAAAGGTTAACTCTGAGAGTGGGAAAGAGGGAGTGACAAGGGCCCCACGGGCTTGGGAGGAGCGTCTTGTCTTGGCCCGCGCGCGAGCGACTTATCTAGCGCCACGAGTCGAAAGTGTCACAGTTAGTGGTTAAGAGTCTGAAGAGTTTCTATTCTGATTAGGTTTTATCTCCTGATTATATTTCTGATATGTCAAACGGAAGATATTCTTGCTTTATAAATCTTGCCCTGGCCTTACAAGTAATTAGCTTGTTAGTATGTTTAGTGCGCCTGGGTGACACTTTACTTCTTAGTCTCTTCCCCGTTCGCTCTCGCAACGGTTCTAACTGAAGTGGCATTCAGTGCGAGATACATAGCGTCCCAAATCCATAATAGAAAGCACGTACCAGCGCGGAGGTGCTGTCTCCTGACGAGTCTCGCGCGCCGGAACAAGGAAGCTCAAACTCAAGCCCTCAAGACCCTCCCTCCCCTCCCCCACTCGCTTCACCAGCTACACACCTATACAACCTTCCCTCTCTTCCCAGAATGCAAAACTTGGCGTCCGATGACTTCTCCGTGACTGACTTCATCCTCCCACAAGACGAATAATGACTCTCTTTGATCATCCTGACGGATAGACCAGAGTAAATGGCAACACTGATACCTCGATGGACATGTTGGTGATAGACTCGTGCCATGCCGTGGGTGCCGCGCTGCTTCGCTACCTCACACCATGTCGGTACTCGATGCTTCTCGCACCATGCCGTCTTCAGCAGATGTTCATGTACTGGTTGACTAGGGTGTTGATCGTTGTACAGCTCAGCGTCCTGTCGGTGTACGGTGAGTGGATCATGTCATCGTGTGAACAGTCATCGCACCGTGACCGAGCTGGCCCCTCTTGAGTTCGAAGACGTCGGCCCCACTCGCATCGTCAGCTGATTCAACCGGGCTCATTCACACGCAACATAGTATCATTGGTTGCATGGCATGCTCCCACCAGCCTGATTGAAGGGTAAGTCATACACTGCGTCATCCTTTGATGGCTGTTGTACTTGTACCCTTCATCGTCGAGCTGGTGCGTGCCGCGCCACCCCCACTTCGCAGATGTTGCCCTGACATCACCCGGCGTCGCTCTCGGCGCACGTTCAGCTCGCGTCGACGACTCGACCTCGATCACACACCAGCATCAACCTCAGTACATCTCCATTCGATCCCTCGCAGTGTCGTTCACTCTCCTCCATTGTCATGTCTATGAATCACTCACTGACCACTCGTTTCTTTGGGATGTCGCAGGTGCTTCCTCCGGGCAGCAGTGCCAGAACGCAGAGTTCGAGGTGTGTCGCATCAGTGTCGCATGACCTCGGGTATCCTCTATTCGGTCACTGACCTCTACCTCCCTTATAGACTTTTTATCGACTTGATTGGTGAGTTGAACGAACCTTTCAAAATGCTGCCCTAGGCTTGCTCGACGACTGACATCGTGGCTTAGCGTTGACGCGTAGGTTATTCGATCGTTCGCGCCCGAGCCGAAACTCCCCGCAAGTCCACAACTCGGACAGTGTCAAGCGTCTGACAACAGTTTCAGAGTTGATGTGCATGGTACACCAGGCATGTACTTGGTCAATTCTCGTAAGTAGCTGGTTCGAGTGTGCTGTGCGCCCACGCCCGTGCTGTAAATCTGGTCGACTTCACCAAAGTTGAAGTGGCAATACAAAATGCAATATTCATTAGTAGCAACTAGTACCGATTTGAAGCCTGGGAAGAGGAAAACGAGAGCCTGATTCAGCCTGAATTCCGGGCAAATTCCGTAAAAATCTGTCTTACCTGAATTCCGTCGGAATTCGACTGCATGTTCCCGAAACCATCAAAACCGATTCGGCCTTAAGTCCGCCCATTGCCGCGGGAACGAATCTGCCTAAGTTAACACCGTTCGCGAGGCCCATTTCTGGTCAACGCATCCAGCCCCCTCACATCAGCCATTTCTAGCTTCCGATCAAGAGCTGAGCCTGGCGATTATTCACATCTGAAGAAGCTCCCTTCTCTCCGGAGTAGGCCATTCAGCCAAATTTCGGTTGCGGTAGCCACTAAAAATAGGCACACCAAACCAGCCCAAACCCGACCAAACAGTTTTTTGCAGATGCCCCGGCCATCACTAACCCAGTGTTTCCAGGCAGTATCTCAAGAGGTAGTAGATGTTTCGATTAGTTTTCGACCCTATACCAAATTTGACGATCGATTTACACGTCAGGACTGTTTTTTATATATCTAACAGTACGAGCCTCCACCAGATTTTCCTCTTGCGTCACCCTATTCAAAAATCGTTTTTTTGTTCGTTTTTTCATATATCTAATAAACTTCAATAACAGCATGATTGTATTAAGGCTTCGAAATCTTCGGAAAAGTCGGAGGAGATGCATTTAACCCCACTGGCTAGGCCAGTAATGTAAGACACGATCTTTCGGGTGCTCTTACTCAAATCCATCTTAGAAATTCCAGATCGGTCGATGGTGCACCTTGCGGATCCCCCCTACATTTACTTTCATTACGGATCCGGGTATAACACCCAGACACTCGCAAACATGTTAGACTCCTTAGTCCGTGTTTCAAGACGGGTCGTTCAAAGCCATTCCGCCAGCATCCTAAGTACGAAAGACTCTGGAATCTTGCAAAAACGGCCGGAACTATTTTTCGTAGGGTCTGCCCCCTCACCCCCCCGCGCACTCCGCGCTTCCAATAATCGACCGCCGACCGAATCGCGGCTGCCCATGATTTCATTGTCGCGGGTGGCAGCACAATGGCGCTTCTTTCTTCTTCCGCTCTTTCGTCCCAGCGCTGAGTAGAAGGTCGTTCACAGTAGTGCGATCTGGTCACTTGCCCTGTCAGAGCCAGTCTGCCCAGCTTCTGCCTTGGGTAAACACGGCCCCTCTCCGCCTGGCGACCCGCGACGACCGCTTGAGGCGGTCGCTCATTCGTAGTAAGCACCCCCGCCGGCGCCCACATTTTGCCCGTCGCGGCCAGGGTTATCTTGGTTTTCCGTACCATCGCCGTATTCGCTTCCAGAGATAGTCTCTTGACGCGAGTTACAGCCCGCACTCGACGTCACTCACCTCGAGCATCAAGTGCATTGCATCCAGACCACGCCTCCGACTCGCGACGACTTCGTTATATCGAGACGCCAAGTGCTCCAGTCGCTCCTAGTCCTTACCATCAACCGCTGCGAGGCCAGTGTCGGTTGGTCTGCATGGCTACCCACAGCGAACTCGCCGCCGTTGGCCGTGAGTCCTTTTCATTCGCGCACGGGTCTCAGTTTCAGCTTCTCTTTCCAAGGTGTTCTTTAATCTCGTTTCTCGCCCCCGCGGCATCGTGCCTCGAAGATGAGCACACGTTCCGGTCGGGTGCCCCGTCCACCAATCACCGACTCCATCGAGCCGGCGTCCCACGCCAGGCTTCAGGCTTGGTCGTAGCGTTGCGCAACCGGTTTCGGGCGAATGAGACAACTGTCTACTTGACAAAGTCGGGTTCTGCAGGGTGCACGTGATGTCTTTTTTCCAAGCTTTCGAGTTGCTGGAGTTCGTGCATGGCCGGCTGTGCTTGGCCAATGGCCACGACATCAGGGTTCAGAGCCTTTGGGACTGATCGCCATTTTTAATCTATCGCCCCCGCCCCGGAACCGGGCACTGTTCCGAAATGATTCTCCGAGCGACGGAGCACGAACTCTGGCGATCGAAAGGAAATTTCGTCCATGTTCTAGATGCTACCAGACGACTGAAGCATTACCGTATGGTTCCTTCTCAAGCAGATTCCTACTTTGGTACAATCACTACGGTCCAGGAGGCGCAAGTGATCTTGGAGGCGAGCAAGCAAGGTGTAAGCAGCTCGCGGCGACCGAGTCGGGAAACCTGATCCGGTCCACGCTAGACCGCCAAACTAACCACAGTGTGTACCCCAACAGCTTATTCCTCGGGTTACAAGACGTTTGACTGACGATGAACGTGAGTCCACATCTTGGGCCGAGCGTGCGTCCCCTGGCTGGCAGCAACTCAACCCTCTCCCGGCTTTGCAGGCATCCAATTCGTCAAACCCGGGGCGTGTTTCTGCTGGGAAGAAGAGGAAGCGGGGATACGCAGGTGGACAGATCATATCAAATGGACCCGTGAGTATTTTGAACTTCGAGGTACCACCATTGGACCTTGTTGTCGTAGCGCCGATCAACGTTCGACCCCATGCGACTCAGGTGCTCACCGACTCGTTCCCTCTTGTGCTCGCACAGCTTCTCGCGTGTCAGGAGCATTTTTAACTTATCTAGAGGTACCTTCACGCGGCGATGAGACCATCATCAAGCAATCCTTCTCCTCCATCGACCCTCAGACAAATTGCAAGATGCACCTCATCGCGTACAATTCCAAAGCCGCCCAGCAATCCCGCACCCTCCGAAGCCCCCTCCACAACCCGATATTGCAGGCCATCTTCCAGGCGAATTTTCCATCCTCACGCGAGGGTAGTCACGCCACTAGCGATCTGCCTCGGCGGCCACCATCTGCGTCATCCTCCTCCTCGTCTTCTTCAGCGGATGCTCGGTCACCGCCCGTTGCTCCGGCCACCCTGCCGAGTCGCTTTGGCCGCCACCCCTCCTTCTCCGCGGCCAAACTCTCACACCGACGAAGCCACTCCAACCTCCAAGAAGCCCGATCGAAAGCTCACAGTGCCACGGATGCCGGCCGAGATTGGCATACGCGTGATCGTCGGAGCGCGGTCAATTTGGACGGCGATCGACCGCCACTCCTCTCCTCGCAATCGTTCGACGCCGCTCGCTTCAGCAGGGGCTCGGGCTCCGTCGATCAAACCTCCGGCAGCTCGAATAAATCGACGTCGCCTATTTCGATGTTGTCGAACGTCTCAGCGCACGGCTCCACTGAGTGGCCATTTGCATATCCGGGCATTTCCTCGACGGCTTCCTCATCGAGTGGAGAGCCGAGAAGGGATGGTTGGGATCATCACGGCGCCCACAAATCCGCCTCGACGTCTTCGCTCCCGATCCCGAGCCGACATTCCGTCTCGTCAGAACCGCAAGAGATCTCCCCTACCCTTTTGACCCATGGCCGATCACGATCCTCAACCTCTTCGATGACCTCGCTAACGCAGCCCTCCCCTCTGTGGAAGGATTCGTTCCACGGTTCGTCGCAGCCGCCCCAGATGCCTACTCCGCCAGGATTGGCAGGGACCTCTCGACAGCTCGCTCCCTATAATGAATTGACCACGGGGATGACGAGTACGGCCTCGCCGCCGTCGATGACCTCGCTTATCTCACCGCTGCGAGGGACCTTCCTCGACGACGACGATGAGCACGAGGGGTGGAGTCCGGACGACCCCGACTCGGAAGGCGGATCCCGGTTGCCAGATCAGCATCGCGGATCCGAGGACGAGCGACAACTCAGGTTGTTGGATTGTCGCATCTAAAAGAAATCTTGGGAAGCGGAAGATCAGCCGTTGTCGTCCATGGCCGTTGTGATTGGAGGTTTAGGGTGAGCCGGTCCTCATTCTCTCCCCGCTCAAGTCAAACCGAACCCACCTTCGAGGACGGGAGGCCCGGCGACCTACACCCACCTACCTATTCCCTTTCATTACACGAGACACTCCTCCCCTGGGCTTGTCGATGTCATTTCAGTTCTATATCCCGCATTCTCCCCTTGTATTCTGCATAGAACACCCCTTGCACATTGTACCTCTCGGAAACGACTCCGGACAGACGATCGCGGAGTATCCTACCCGCCTCGCCTTCGACTTATCACAAAATTGAAGACCGCAGTCTCGCGTAGTTTGTTCCAGCTGCCCTTTACCCTTTACCTACCTACCTAGTAGACCACCGCGCAGCACACCACCCAACGGATGAGAATTAGATATGCCGATTTTCGATTTTCAAATCCGAGCCGTCGCCGCCGGCCAGTCTGCACACGCGCGCGCTCCGATCGCGAAGGACGAAGGCCAAAGAAAACGCAACTTCGCCAGAAACAGCGTCCACCGCCCACCAGGTTATCGTGTACGAGAATAGGTCACATCAATTTTGTTGTTTATGAAATTGTGGGGGAATGTATAAACAACGCAGGAACCTAGAGTTCGATCCCAAACTCTCACCTAAGAATCGACGATCCTATTTGGAACACCCTCGATCCTGTAGTTCTACCACGTTTACAAAAACAAGTTTCGGCCTCCGCGGACTAAGGGCTCCCGGTGTGCATTTAGGCGAGGTTAGCGACCTCGGTAAGATATTCGCCGAGCAAGATGGACCCTTGCACAAAGTTCGACCGATCGAGCTTCTCGTTGATCTGGAAACCAAGAACGCCCAACACACACATCGAATGACAAAGCACGGTAGAACGAAAGGGGAAAGAACAAATCATGTCAGTGAAGGTGACCGTATGAAAACGGACTAATTGTTGTTTTCATTTACCGAGTGGGCTCCGTCGTCGCCTCGTCCCATAGGCAAGAGCATGACGTTCACGCCGAGCGCGTCGGCAAAGGTCAAGGTGATGGGGATCGATCCACCTTCACGCGTGTAGTCGGGCGTCTTACCGTACACGGTCTCTGTTGCCTTTGTACCGGCTCGGAAGTTCCAGTGGTCGACTATTTTGATGAAAAAGAACAAACAACGTCAGCCCGTGTCCACGAGGGAATCGCACGATTAAGTTTGCGCGTGGGTAACTAATCACCGCACGGAAGGATGGTGCGCGAATCGAGAAGTGAGGCGCACTGTCGGCCAGATTGCGCAAACCAAGAGTAAGAGATCGTTCAGACTTACTCGAGGCGACCCAGGGCATACCGCCGGACAGCATCTCGACCTTGAACGTGTTCTTGGAGCCGAGCTTAGCGAACTCCTCATGGAGGTAGGTTTGGACGAGCTTCTCGACGTCCTGAGGGGTCAGGTCGGGCACGAGGCGGATCGAGAACTTGCCTCGCACGGACGAAGGAATGACCGTCTTGGCACCGGCGGCTGAGAAGGCACCTTCGATACCGTGGATTGAGAGCGAGGGGTAACGCATGCGAGCCATCAAGACGGTGGCCTTATCCTGACTGATCGTCACCTCGGCACCGGCGGCTTGCTCAAAGTCGGAGACCTGCGCAGCGAGGACAATGGTCAGCAACGGGTTGTGCAGACTCTGAGTCCAATCTCTGCAGATCCTGTCAACTAACCTTGACGTCGATGATTTCGTAGCGCTTCTTCTCCTCGGGGGTTAAAGGTGCAACCTTGTCGGCGATGCCGGGGACGAGGATCTCACCCTGGGGGGTGACGAGCTTGGAGAAGACGGCGAACAAGTCGGTCATGGGCTCATGGACCATACCACCGAAGACGCCGGAGTGCAAGTCGGCACCGGGTCCGGAGACGGAGACGGAGAAGTAGGCCAGGCCTCGGAGACCGTAGGTGAGGCAAGGCGAAGTGGTGCCGAGCCAGTAGTTGTCCTGTCAAAGCGGCAGTCCTTTCAATAGGGTCAGTCTCGCTCAGCCAAGTGGTACTGCAGGTGCAAACTCACGGAGATGCAGACGGCGTCGACATCCTTGAAGGTCTTCTTGGCCTCGGCGACAACGACTTCCTCGAGGCCGTTGGATCCGGACTCCTCCATACCCTCGAAGCACATTCGCAGGTTGACGGGCATCTCGGTGTTGGTCTTTTGGTGAGCCTCGATGACCTGTGCGATTTATATCACTCATTTGTCAGTGTCTCGTTAGGGTAGATCTCTTTGCATGGCCCTCACAGAGAACGCACGTTCAACCACCCAAGAATGGGTCCCTTGTCATCGGACGATCCTCGACCGTAGAAGCGGCCGGTGGCCTTGTCCTCCTTAAGTTCGAAGGGCTCCGTCTCCCAGCCGTCGGATTTAAGCGCCTGTTTGTGTTTTAGTTTTCCGTGGGGTGCGCGGGGTAGGGAAGAACAGGAGAGACCGTCAGCGTGGGGGTCCGAGGCCGGACATGAGTGGGGTAGGGACAGGAATTTATGCGTATGACGTACGGGCTGGACATCGTAGTGACCATAAATAAGGATGGTCTTCTTCCTGGGGTCGGAGCCGTACTTGCCTGTGTGGGAAGGTCAGGGGTTGAGCCTTGCTCAAGTACGACTGTCCTCGACTGGGCCGTCACGGCGACAACTGACCGAGCAAGACGGGGGGGAGTTGCACCTCCTGGCCTTCAAGCGTCTGAGGACCGAGGGGAACGGACTCGACCCTGTGGACGAGGTGGCGAGTGGCGGTCAATGACCCGATTGGCGATAGAGCTGCGGCGGTTGTGGGTGACCGGCGACGGGCGACGGTGACAGGACTGATGACGTTGAGGTCGTGTCCTCTCCACCTGAGGCGGGCTCCTCTCCGCCTGAGGCCGGCTGAGCCTTTGGGAGCGAGCTTATCTCGCGGCGCACCACCGCCCAACGAAATGAAAGATCACCTCCCCCAACACGCCACCCACACCACAGAAGCCGCCACAGAAGCAGCCAAGGTGCAACCACTCACTCGACGCCCAACTTGACGAGCTCGTCCTGGAGCCACTTGCCCATGCGGTGCACCTCGGGTCGGTACGAAGGGTCGCCTGAGACGGAGGCGATCGCGACCGACGCAGCGAGGCGCTCGATCAACGCATCCTGGTTGTCCTCGATGTACTTGGCGAAAGGGGCGGAAGAAGGCATGCTGGAGTTGAGGGGTGAGGTTGAGAGTTTAGAGTGGGAGAGGGAAAGGTGTGGGGATGAAGAAAGCCGACAAAGGCGAGGCGGAGCGCAGGCGCAGGCGGGAAGGTCCAGAAACGAGCCAAGTGCGCACGGACCAGGGGGGCAGTGGAAGACCGCGCTTGTCAACTGGCAGCTAGTAGGTACAGCCGATTGATGCCTGACGCAGTGATTGAGGCACTCACACTGTATAATAAATAAATAAAAATTGTGCTTGGGAGGATGAGAAGCAGAAGAGAGGAGAGGTGACGGACTGCCAAGGCGCATACAGCGAAAAATTATTTCATCTCGGCTTTGTGTGGGGGTTCGCCGATGCCCACCCGCGGCAAACGGCAAAGGCTGACGGATCCCGACGGCTCCAGTCACCCATCATTTCTTTCACGTTGTACAAGTAGATTTGAGGTTCAACGCGGCAAAGTACAAGAAACGGATGTTACAGGGTGAATTAGATGCACAAAATGATAATAAACCAGGTGCTAGAGTGCTAGATGCCAAGAGCCACCTCCTCACCCACGACTCGGACTCGCATCCCGACGGCGTCGCTTCTTCCTCTCCAAATAGGCTCGGGCCTGCTCCCCTAACTCGATCAACGTGTTCAAACCCGTCGCTCCTCCGACGTCCCAAGCTGTACGAACGATCTGGTCGACCGGTCCGGCCAACAGGCCTAGAAGCGAGTCCTTGAACCCTCTTGTAGGCGAAGAGGTAGGTGAGCCCACAGCCGAATAAACTACGGCTCCGTCTCGGGCGGCCGGAGATTTGGACGAGGAAGCAATCAGTGAAGACGAAACCACGTCACCATCCGCTTCATTGTGCGAGACCTCTCGCTTTTTGCCTTCCGAGCGAGCCGACTTGCGGCGAGGAGGCTGGTACGGTTCAATCTCGAGCGAGAACGTCGACGACGAGTGTCGACGTTTGAGCGAGCGAGCAGGACTCAGTTTGACATCTTCCGATCCGGCAGGCTCAGAAGAAGTGAAATGAGCGAGCGAAGTCGATCGATGGACCTCATCTGCGACGGAAGCAGGTCGACCACCTGGTTTCTTCGATCCCGCGCTCGAAGAAGCTTGCGACGATCGCTTCGAAACGAGCGCAGAGATAAGCATCCCGTCGTCGCTGTCTTCGATGATGGTCGAGTCTGAAGTACGGGGGCGTGCGATGGGTCCGAAAGAGGGAACGTAAGCGGGCATCGACACCTGCCGGACTGGCTCGTCGAAGGGCGCGTCGTTGGCGGACGACGGAACGACCTCTTCCGTGACCTTGATCTCGGCCTCGATCGACTCCTCCTCGGCGACGACGTCTGTTTGCGCCATGGCGGCTGAGGCGTCCAGAATCGAGCTCTGAATACGCTTAAGCTCGAGCTCAAGCGGCGTCTCCTCGAGCACGCTGACGGAGCTCTCAGGCGAAGGCTGTCGGAGCGAGGCCGGGATACCTTCGTAGACTCGTTCGTGACCAAGCGAAGACGAAATGGGAGCAAGGGGTCGTTCGCGGGCTGGTGAGTCTTCTTCGAGCGAGGACTCGAGGCTTCCGTCTTCTGGAATCGGTGCTGAGGCGTCGCCTTGGTATGCAGAGGTCGGCAAAGGAGCGATGAAGCCTGAAACGGTCGAATTGGTCGTAGGAGGCTCGCTTTCGAGCGTCCGAAGAGGCTGAGCCGGTGCGGGAACAGTCAGGGCTGAAGTGACGATGGGGTCGACCTCGGCACTTGCCACAGCATCGACTTCCATAGGATTCCCCAAGGGCGTCTTGGCACCTTCGTCCACGACCATCGTTTCGACAACTTGCGAAGCCGACGCGGTGGGCTGAGTCGCGATGTCCTCAAAGTCCATCAGAAGCGCAACGATCGTCTCAATCTCGGGAGAGAGCTCGAGATGTGGGCGCCACGCAAACCTGGAGGTCCACAGATTGCGAGTGGCGACGATGATGCGCACACTTTGCTCGGCAAATTGGTGCTGCGAGTCGTGTTCCATGATGTCGAGCACGCGTTGCACCTGGAGCAGGATGGGACTGAACCTGCTCAAGGAAGCGGTCGACGAGTCCAACGTTGGCGCGAGCTCGGTGAGAGCGAACGAGCAGAGGGAGAGGAACTGTGCAGGGAAGAATAGTCAGCATCTGGATCACCCGCGCTCCGGGACAGGCTTCATGATTTTGACTCACTTCCTCGTCGGGAGCATTGCCGAGGATCGTATTCACTT
Organism: Microbotryum scabiosae; assembly: GCA_022702605.1. NCBI lineage: Eukaryota > Fungi > Basidiomycota > Microbotryomycetes > Microbotryales > Microbotryaceae > Microbotryum > Microbotryum scabiosae. The sequence goes on along the minus strand of JAHWDV010000014.1, from coordinate 78,941 downwards.
CGGCTGGTGCTTCGCCAATCGAGGCCTCGAGGACCGCCCGAAGTGCCGCATTGAAGGACTCAATGTGCACGCGAGCGAAGAGGGGCCTCGAGCCGACAAGAGTCGCCACGAGGTGCCCGAGGGCGTTCTTGCCATCCGCAGATGCGGGAAGGGAGTGCAGTCGATCACTCATCGAATTGACGAAGGAAGGCAAGAGTCGAAGGGCCAAAGTTGTGGCCGACATGCCTTGAGTGGGCACGTGCTTGCTTTTCAAGAGCCCGTGGAGCCAATTGGCGACCTTCAATAGCGCAGCGGTCGGTTCGGGCCGCTCTTCGAAGCAAGCGAGGATGTTGAGCCACACGGGTAAGACACCTATCTGCGGACCGAACAACACACGGATCAGTCAAAAAGTCGCGCAAACGAACGAGGAAAACTCACCTCGAAGACGGTCGTCTCGACACCACGAGCGGTATCAAGTCGACCCTCAGCCGCGTCCCACATTTGCGCTCCACTGAGAATGATCTCAAGGATGAAATCGATCCTCTCCGTCGTCCACGTCGAGCCCCAGGCTTTGATCTTGCTGGGATCGCCCGTCGAGTCAATGGCCAGACGCGTCAATTCGAGCGTACGCCGAGCGTCTTTGCCGAGCTCGAGAATCCTCGGGTTCATGAATACGTCCAATACCATCGACTGATCCAAGCACTGCTCTTGGATGACCTTGGGCACCTTCTTTTCCTCCAGTTTAGAGGGACGAACGATCGCGGCCAACGTGTCCCATCCTACGCGTTGCGTCTCTTCGAAAGACGAGGTCATGACCGAGACGAGGTGCTTAGGTGCAACCATCTCAAAGAGCTGGCTGAACTGCCGTCGGGCGCGTGCGCTCGTCGATCCGCCACAGCTGCCAAGTACGGCCTCGCCCAGTCCGCCGATCAGCGAGGTGACCAATCGAGCCAAAGCCTCGGTGTGCAGTTTGTGGGACGTGCGTCGAGGAGGGCTTGCGGGACCTTGAACATCAGTAGTGGCACCGGCAACAGTCGATGTCGATCGTGCGCCTTCAACCACAGCAGTGGTATCGTAAGTGGCGGAAGCGGGCGCGAAGGTCGGGCTGGGAGCTGGAGGCGGTGAAGCAGGGAAGGTCCAAGAGAGCTGGTTGCGATGGTTGAGCATGCTCAGCAGCACATTGATGGGTTTCCCATCCGGTCTCATCACCCAAAGGTCGTCCGGGTCGTTGGCCCCAGGAATGATGGCGAAAGCATGTGCAACGTGGGACCATGCCAAGGCCGACAGGGGTCGCAGGGAGGCCGGGGCGGGGGCGACTTCGAGGTGACGGAAGAGGTCACAGTAAGGTCGAATACCTTTTTGTTCGATCTTGTGGAAGGAAGGGCCCATCAAGATGGGGAGGACGCCGAGGAACTGGATGAGCCACAAATAGGGCGTCTCGTCGATCCTCGCTTGAGGTCCTTGAGCGGCCGGAGCACCCGGCAAGGAGGCGTTGATCTGGCCGATCAGGACAGCGAGACCACTGACCCGGGCTTGGCCTTGCGTTCGTATCTCCGTCATCAGAGACTGTAAAGTTCATAACATGATTCGTTAGTACATGCACCAGAACCACTCCGCGTTAAAGAAGATCGCTGACTCACCAACATCTGAACGGCTACCCGCCGTCGAAGCGCACTCTTGTGCTCAGCCCAAGCCGCATCTTCAGCCTGATCATGCTTGACGAACTCGCGAGCGAGCTTGGTCAAGACCGTCAACGCGCGATTCCGGACGGTCGCACCACGCTTGGCCGTATCCCACAATCCTCGAGCAGAGAGGATGAACCAGTCATCGACGGATTCGAGAAGCGCTCGAGGGTGGGTCTCGAAGAGAGCCGACAGGGTCGAAAGCGATTCGCCGAGGTTGACGCGGTTCTTGTCATTTTGGTTGAGGGTCATCGACAGCGTTCGGATGAGCGAAGGGAAGTGTCGATCGATCGTCGCCGAGGGCAACCGCTGCATGCGCAGAAAGAAAGAGATGAAGGGGAAGATGTCCTTGCAGACGAGGGGTGCCAGGCCGTGTTGGTAAGGAACGGAGAGCATCGTTGTGAGGATCGCATCGATGTCGGCCGCTGCGTAGTGATTAAAGCGAGCTCGCGGTCAGACTCAAGGCTCATGATGCCTCGCAATCAGCCAAAGTGAAATCACTCACGTTTAAGCAACAAGCTAAACACCTCTGAACGAACGATGGAGCTAAAGCACTTGATCGCGGCCTGTGCGACCCCAACCTCGTCGCGCAATCGGTTCATCTCTTGTTCGGAATAACTCGACTTTTTCGGGCCCGTCGTCGGTTTCGGAGAAGGGGCCTTGCGCGTCGGCGAACTCGAGACGAGATCATCACTGCTATCGATGCGCATTGCATCATCATCGTGTCCAGCTCGTCGCGATCGAAGCTCTTCGTCCAACTTGGCCTGCTGTCGAGTCTCTTCGACCCAGGCAGGGAACGAGGGGATATTGGCCAGGTCGCGGACGAGGCACATCTTGAGCGTGACCCTGAAGTTGACCAAAGGCGCGAGCGTCTTGGCCCGATCGACGATGGTCTCGGGATGCAAGCGGGTAAGGGCCCACGTCAATCGAACGTAGGCGTCTTCGACGTTGTAGAGTTCGAGCGGAATGGCCCAGGGCGACGGATGATCGGCTTCGAGAGGCTCGTCGTTGGGTTTAGGCACGATGGGTCGGATAAACGGATGCGCGATCTCTCGAAGAGACCCGCGGAGAGCTTGCAGAGGACCAAGCAACCAACAGGGATCTTCCGGGTTCAGCTCCTTGGCCGCAGGCTTGGCCGTTGACTCTTGGCCAGTGGTAGCTGCCGCCGGTCGTCGCTTTTGCTCATCCTCGTCGTCGCCATCGTCCTGACTGTTGGTCTTCGCCGAGGTGTGTCCAGCTCGCGTCGAAGTCGAAGTAGAGGGACCTTTGCCCTTCTTCGACGCAGAACCTGAACCCCGTTGTTCCCTTGTCACGCTCGATCCCTCGTGGCGTTCGCCTCCCATCGTGCCCGAGCAGGTCGACCAAAGCACAGGAGGGGTGAGCAAAGCCTCGTCGTTCTTAGCCGCGTCGAGGTCAAAGCGCAGCGGGTGGTGTCGTCGGCCGTTCTTTCGCTTGCCCTCTTCGGCGCACTTGGTGGACTCGCCTACACCAGCCGTGCCTTGATTGAACGGCTTGAGGATGCCTTTGATGTGGGACCCGACGTGCGTGCACGAGGACGACGGGGGTTGCTGATCCGAATCGGACGAAGGTGGGGGTGTCGGTAACCCGAGGATGGAGGGGAAAGGGGAAGGTGCAGCCAAGCCTAGTTTGGCTGGCGAGTTGATGAGCAAGAGTTGTTCGATCGCCTCTTCTTCGTCCTCGTCGTCGTACTCTTCATCGTCGTCCTCGCCTTGATCGGCCCTGGTGTTGCTCGTCGAACCGACGCCATGGGCGCCGACTCGTCGCTGCGAAGGCGGAGGTGACGGCAGCAGGAACGAAGGCGCGCCCAAGCTGGTCCCTGCTTTAGATGCGGTGAAGTGCTGGTGAAGGTGACGGTGACGTTGAGGGTAGTGGTGGTGCTGCAGGAACCTCAGCGAAGGCGAGGGCGCGTCTCCATCCGGTACTTCGTCGTCGTGATGAGCGGCGGCGAGGACCGAGGGGGGGACTGGTCCGAATAGATGCGCCGCCGACGTTGTTGCTGCTTCCTCGAGTCCGATGAGGATGAGTCCGATGATGAAGGAGAAGCGGCGTGGTATAATCCGGGTGCACGGATGGCGGCGGCAAAGGAGAGCGAGGCTGAGGCTGAGGCTGATGCTGCGGTGGTCGCGGAGATGGTCGCGGCCGCACGCGCTGACGTGCTGCTGCTCCCGGTCGGCGACGCGTGGAGACTGGGCAAAGGTCTCGACGCAAACATGACGCGACGTCGCTTGCACGAACTCGAATTCGAAGGCGTGTCGGGTGTCGAGCTCGACAGGAGCGACGATGTAATAGGTCGCGAGGTGAAGTAGTCGGTCGCACCGTTTTCCTTGGACCGACTACGGCGACGTGACCAGCTCGACGATGAGCTTGACCCCGCCGCCGACGACAGCGAAGAGTCGACGAGCGCATCAAACAGACCCATCGAAGACGAAAAGGTAGAGCAAGATGCAGGGCTCGAATTGGAACTCTTGGACAACAAGGACCGTCGACCAGCCGTGGTGGGAGTCGGTCGATCCGGTTTGGTCGGCGACGACGAAGGCGGGTCCATCTCGCTGAGGCCGCTGCTGCTCGGCACACTCGGAGTTGAAAATGAGGTCCGCGTCGAGGTGACAGCACCCGGCGAGGAGGGCGCTCGGGCAGGCATCGCAGTTGCAGCCATCTCGAATCGAGAGGGGGGGGCACACGCAAGGCAGAGGAAAGCGACGAGTGTGGGTGTGGATCGGTGGCAAGCTGGAAAGCAAGATGCCAATCATGACCATGCCGGCGGGCCGCCGCGATCACACCTATTTCCACGCATCACATGTCGTATCCAGATCGGCTGCATGAGATATGTCATCGACTTGATCTGATATTACTTCGTAACGTTTGATTGGCAATATTCGTCGACCAGCACAATTTTCTCGTCTCGGCCAGTAACGCGACGCGACGCGTTTCATTAGGGGTGTGCTTTCTGGGTCGAGGCCCACATCACGTGACCAGTAGTGACTCCGCTTTTGGCAACTCACACAATCTCCTTTGCCAACACAAGTTCCATACATTCAAGGTACCAATAGACTTTTCCCTTCTTCCAAAGTAGGTCCTAGGCCAGTGGACCCTTGTGCACCAGTCCACCCGCTCCCGACTGGCACTTGGGAAAGATAAGCACATCCGCGATGTTGACGTGAGCTGTATGATCCAGACAAGTTTGCATTCATCAGCGCTGATCGACGACAGCGCCATATCTCGCATCACCTCGACAGCCATTGACTCACCTGGCCTTGAAGCGGCCCAAACGATTTCCTCGGCAATGTCCTGAGCGACCAGCGGTTCCTTGCCCTCGTAAACCTGATCGGCCGCGGACTTGTCCCCTCGGAATCGGGTGACGGAGAACTGCGTTTCGACCATACCGGGGCAGATGAGCGTCACGCGAATGCGGGTCGACATCAGTTCCTTCATCAACGAGGTGGTGAAGGCGTGGACGGCGAATTTGGTCGCGCAGTAGATCGCGCCTCCTGAGTAAGCCTCCTTGCCGGCTGGATGGAGAACAGTGTGATCGAGCGAATAAGAAATCTGAAATGAGACACAAGCATTTGTTGAACTGACCGATGGATCCGAGGTTGATGATGTGACCACTCGTGGGCGAGCGGCTCTTCATCTCCTTGACCATTATCTGGGTCAAAGTGATCAAACCTCGCACGTTTGTGTCGATCATGGTGTCGATGTCATCATCCAAGATGTCGCCAATCTTTTCCGTTCCGTGGACCAAGCCAGCGCTAGAGTTGAGATCAAGTAGAATGGTCAGACGTACGGAAGGAGGCAAGGGAACGAGCTTCAGGAAACGCGCGAGCAAGACTCACTTGTTGACCAACACATCGACATGCCTCAGCTTCTCCGGGATCCTCTCCAAAATACCTTTGACGGCCTTGCGATCCTGCATGTCCAAGGTCAAGCATTCGACCTGTCCACCTTGACCGGTGCCCCCCTGCGCGTTGGCTTCTTTGGCCAACTTGGCGACTTCCTCCAATTGTGGTTGTCGACGAGCGGTGAGGACCAAGTTGGCACCACATCGAGCGAACAGGATTGCCGTCTCGGCTCCGATACCACCTAGGTTCCATTGATAATGATGATGGACGAGTGGAGGAAGCGTGGAGGGCGGGAGGCAGGAGGAGGCACGAGGTGGGGGTTGTCGATGACAACAGTGAGCGACTGCAAGGCTGCTGCAGCCATCATAGCACGAGAAGGGGACTGACCTGATGCACCAGTGATGAGCACCGTCTTGCCGGCCAGGCGAGGGAACATGATCGACATTGTGAGAGTGATTGGTGAGATTGGGCGGGTCGAAGGAGTCGAACGAGTGAAGAGTGTTCAGCCGTGCCGACATCGCTCCCAGGATGGCTAATGGCAACTTTGGGGAGGTAGGTCTCCCAGTCTCCCCAAAGTCATTCCGCTGCCAGTGCCTGGACTTGGCGTGGTATTCGAGTCATCGAACCAGGTCCCAAGGGATCATCGATCAAAGCGATCATCGAGCTCCACATCTACCCCTTTGCATCTTCCATCCTCTGAACCCATTTTGTGGGGGTACCCACCCTCCCCTTGCTTCAGCAAGTACGCTGACTCTTCACTCTTGCAGCCCCCACCCCCACTCGGTGCGAGCCGCCGTCGCTGGTAGCCGTCCGAGCTCTGTCGCGCCTGCATACGTGTGCATACGTGTGCATGCACGTGCACATCATTGTATAATAATGCCTACTCGCTTATATCTCGGTCAAAGGTTTCTGCACGACATTGCACAGATATGCACCCTTGTCCACGCTCGGATCGAATCGACGTCCCGCGAGCTTCTTCGTTGCGAAACTGTGGCTCAGGCTCCCCGGGCGAAAAAGCACCCTTCGGAGCAGGCTGAGATGAAGTCGGATTCGGTCCATACTCGTGTAGAGCCCTAATCAGCACTCTGAAATGGTACGTGTGCACACCGTAGGCACCGCCGTGCAGTCTCGGCGCCTCGGCCGCGAAACATTCGAACCGCCGTGGATCAAGCGGCGATTCCCAGCGCGTGCACCACTGTGCATGGCAGTGCATAACAGTGCGTGAGAGTGCACAGCCGTTCACATCAATGATATGACCCTTGAATCCCACACGCACAGTCTTGCATGCCAATGTACAAGCATGATGTACTCGTGAAAGAATCAAGTCACTTTTGCAGCCCGTGACCGATTTTCTCCCAAGCAGCCGAAGTACCTCTGAAGCTGAAGGTGTCTACTCGATCTAGATTCCAGTTATTGGAGTGCTCAGGAATTCCTCTTCATTTTTCGTCCGTTGACTCGCCCCGTCGGAGCTCTCGACTCGGAGTTACGGTGAACCGCGCACCCCAACCTAGCTCCGTGTCGTGTCGGACTTCGCGGTAAATCGCAGTCGAAGCGAGGTTTCCCCAGCTCGAACAAAGCTGCTGAAGCATTAACCACTGTATCGATGGCGACGATCTCAACTCTGGGGTAATAATTAGAGCTAAAACTACTTTCTGAGACTTGAACGAGCTTGATCGACCAGATATTCGGTCTTTCCGAGGGGTGGATTGTTGACCTCGATGTACTGTGCACGGTCCCCTGTCCGCGATTTCGCTTCAGACCCGCGCCGCGCAAAGGTGGAGAAGAACGGAAGCAGTGGCGTCATCGATATGTTACTTGTACCCTCAGGCACGCGCTTGGTCCACCCCCATGTCGGCGACGACCTTGCACACCTCTCTCTCTCTCTCTTCTTTCTTCTCGTCGGCTTCGATCTGCACACATGGACCGTGCACACGCGAATATCTGTGACCCCATAGACACATTTCGATTTGCGAGGGGGTTTAACCATACCGGCATCCTCCCGACTCGTGAGTGCTTTCCCTTCTCATCACTTGCTCGCTTGTTCTTGTTCGATTGTCGTCAATCGGGTGAGACCGACCCCCCACTTCGAGCCGTCTCTGCTAGTGGTGCTCGGACTCATGCGGACCCCAAGCCCACCACTGCATGGTCACCCTCACCTTCCACAGCCTCGTGAAGGAACTTATCTCTTCATCCCTAATGATACCAACTGCAACCTCACTCATGCAACCTACTGCTCAAGAACGGTGAGTCAGCCTGTCGTGCGACGTTGCTGCCCGCACCGGTCGATCGGTCGCACAGCAGGCCGTCGCACAGAGGAGGTCGCCTCGAGCTCTCTGATCTGAGGTGCTCACCTTGCCACTCGGCGACCCTGGTGACTGACATCGCCCCATGGTCGTTACTCTGTACTAGAACGACATGGACCCATCTCCCATCGAGAAACGCCACGACTGTTTTCCCCTTTCGAACGGGGACCTGCACGTGGTTGGGTGGAGTAAGTAATCAGAAACCTCGACAAGCCTTCCAAGCTTGCAAGCCTTGGCTGACCCGCTTCGCGCTCTCGGACTGTGTTTAGATTTGGACCAGGTGATGATGACTTTGGAGTGTCACTTGTGGATGACAGAAGTGTAGGGTTCTTTGCAGGTGAAGCTCACACGACCAAGACCTCGAAGTATGGTAAGTCAGCTAGTGCGACGTTCCCCTCTCGCCCTCGGTCGGTCGCACAGGGGGCGTCCCGAGTCGACTCGGGACTCATCATCATCATCATTATCATCCAGGGAATAGCTCAAGGCTACACCGAATAGGAGGTTTAGAATAACCAACCATTGCACCCAGGAACGCGTGCACTCTATCAAGTACTGTTATGATTTTCAATTGAGATATCCACCCTTGCCTGCTTCGAGGACACCGCCTCACAAGATCCAAGCCAAAGCAGCCGCGAGGAGGCCCGAAGCGGGGATCACCAACTTCTCGGCCCCCGACGACTTGGCGGTGGTCGAAGCACCCGCGGTGCTGCCGGTGGCGGTACCACGAGCCGAAGAGGAGGGGTTGGTGGCGTTCGCCGCCGGGACGAGGACCAACTTCCCGGACGAGTAGTCGAAGCCGGGGTCGAGCGATTGAGGGGTCGAGGTACCGAGCGCGGTCAAGTTGATAGGGGTGAACGAGGTGAGCGATCGGTCGACGGACGAATCGACAAAGATGGCGCCGCCCGTGGGGGAGGTCGCGTTCAAGAAAGCAGGCGCAAGCACGGGGGTCCATTGGTCGCTGTTGAGAGGGCCGGGGAAGACCCCCGTCAAGTTGGTCATGGGCAAAGTGCTGTTGCCGGTGAGGCCGTTCAGCGAGACGTTGGTCGCGTTCGCCACCCAGCTGTAAACGTTGTTCATCGTCTTGTTGGCATCACCACGACCGAGTGTGCCGAGACCCCAGTTGGCCTCGACGGTGCTGAGGCTCGAGTAGTGGGTGTAGTAGTTGTCATCGGTCTGGTTCATAAGTCTCGAGGGGAGCGCACCGCCGAGAGCGAGCGTCCAGACCTGGTTCCCGATCGTGTAGGTCTCGTTCTCGTCAAAAGTGAGCAAGATCAACGTGCGGTTGTCATTGAAGTTCGGGTTCTGGAGCAGAGGCACGAGGAAGTACTCGAGCCACGCCGAGGTGAAGTCGATGTTGGTGTCGTGGGCATCGTCGACGAGGTTGGGCGTGATGAACACCCACTGGGGAACCTTGCCGGCGTTGATATCCACGGCAAGGTCGTTGAAGTTGCGGTGGCGGAGGCCCCTCGACTCGACACCAGCGACCGAGTTGCAAATAATCGTAGGGTTGTGCCTGGGGGAAAAAGATACAGCAAGTTCGTCACGGGCGCGTCAGCGTACATCAAGATATTGCAGGCTGAGCGTCGCCGGAGCATGAGGCTGGCAAGCCAGGTCACCAAACTTACTTGCGGACGTAGTATGTGTATTTCTGCGAAGCGTTGCCCGTGAGGTAGTTGTTTTGGGTGTAGTTGTAGCCGGTGAACCCATCATAGGGCATGCTCTCTTGGTAGGACGCCCACGAGATATTCTTGGCCTCGAGCAAGTCGACGATTGACGACACGTTTTGGGGAAGAGCCCTGAAGTCATCGTTGGCGAGACCAAAGAAGTCGCCGGTCGCAGCGCTGAAAACGAAGTATGAACACGACGAGCACGGTGAGCGTGGTGCTGGCAGGGAGCAAACACTTTGCGCAGTCGAGCTGAACGCTCACAGCAAAGATGTAGACTTACGAGAGGTAATTGGGCTGCGAAGGGTGAGTGATAGCGTAGTATGAAGTCAAGGTAACACCCTGAGTGGCCAACTTTTGGAAGGTGGGGGAAGACGCAGCTGGAGGTAGACAAGATGGCGCGGGTGAAACTCTGCTGTCAGCGCAGCAGCTCTCGACGGGTTAGGGCGTGTGTAGGCACCAGTCTCAATGAGAGACTGTGCTTGTCTCCTTGCCCGATTCGTGTCCGAATGTCACAAGGGTGTGGCGGAGAAAAACTCACCGGTGGCGAAGTCGGTGTTCTCGAGCCAGATCTGGATGAAGCTGTTGAAAGGCAAGCAAAAAGTTCATCAGCGCATGCGCAGATATGGAGATGTTCACGGTACGACGAGGTTTCTTACCGATCAAAAGATTTTCCCCCGACCACGGGGCCGTTGGTCAAGGTGCCGTTCGAGGCGCCCGTGTAGTTCGTGGATTGCGACGTCGGAGACGTGCTCGGGGGTGAAAAGGGTGTCGAAATCTCGGCCGCAACGAGCTGGGCGGCGGCGGCGAGGGAGGCGAAGGACAATACGGCGGATCGCATTTTGGGTATCGATACTGCTCGTTGACTTGTTAAATCAGGTATCTGAGGAATCTCTGGGGTGACAGAAGAGAGTAAGAAGGGAAGAGGGATGGGTGCGCCGGATAAGTTGAAGTGTGAGTGCTGACCGCAGGGAGTCCACAGGTCTCCTCCGCGACAGATCTCCGCGACCGGCGGGAGAGTGTGGCACACTGCACACCGCTTCACCGCTGCAGTGACCACCGACCGCACTACGTCTATTGAGACACACGGCGGGGGTTTCGTTGATTCTAAAAATGTCAGCCAATCACGCTTGAATTAAATCCTACAGAGAACCGCTCTGCCGCAACGTGGCACTAAAGTTGGGAGTTTTGATTTCCAACCCGGTGAGGGCGATCTCAGTGCTTCGACTTCGGCGCTCCGGCCGGCGCCCGGCAGCAGAGCGCATGTACTTGACCATTCGGAAGCCAAAGCGGCAGCAGGTCTGGCGCAAGGATTTCAAGATGAACGTGCTCGGAAAAGTCGCTAACGGCGATTCGATTGGTACCTAGGTTGAAGCACTTCGACGAAGCTGACGACGACCTGCTTTGCTGCCGGATCTCTTGTGAAATCATTCATTCTTCACTGCCCAGTGCCCATCCCACCCTCGTCTGCAGAGCGGTAGGTAGTAAAAGTAGGACACCTACCTACATGAAATGTTCCAGAAAATCACGAAGTGCTCGCGCAAACCCTGCCTGCCTACCTGCATAGATGAATAGCTTGTATATGGACCGAGGTTGGATGTTCGCGCACGTTGCCCGAACGTCACAGTCGAGTTGGTAACGTAGCTGCTGTCAGCAGAGGAACAGAGGTCAGCAGAGTCGAACGTGCGCTCGACACCCAAAGGCGCGCTCTATTCTTGGAACTTCCTCCCGCTTGTTCGCTTTGGCGAGATGTGCTCGGTGTTCAACTTGCGCCGAGAGATGGTCCATTGTCATTCGTCGGTCCCTCGAGCTAGAGGCGTGCCTGGGCATAGACTCACGTTCGAGGGTGGGTGTATGATGAAACCATTCGTCATGATGATCTGAGTGGCGAAATAGACCTACCTACCGACTCAGGTATCTACCTACCGAGCCGTCGTCAATTATCGACTTTCGCCTGCCTCTGGACTCTTCCATCAATCTTCGCAACTTGAAGAGTCGAATTGTAAGTGTAGGAGCGTGTGAAGCTCCAGGCCGTGCTGGTCGTCGCACTTCCGACGCCCTGGCATATGACGAATTGGCTGACCAACATCTTGGTAACAGAACCAACTGTATAATCATGCGGAACCACTACGAGAACGTGAACGAGTCGGACAAGAAACACGGCGAGTCGGATGGCGGACCTGAGGCGGTCGCCGGTACCAAGTCGTCCGGCCGGCGTGGCGGTCTGGTCGTCGTATCAGTGGCAGCCTTGGTGGTGTTTGCTGTCGCGTTGGGACTCGGGCTGGGACTTGGTCTGAGGCAGCATCACCACTCCGATTCCACTTCGACCAGCCCCACTGCATCGACCTCGGCGTTGTCGACGGTGGTGCAACAGCCGTCCAGTAACTTCGTTCTGCGCGGTGCCGCCGCGATGAGGTCGGAACCGGCGCAAACTCGAACCTACCAGTTCGTTGTCGAAGAGCGAATGGGCTCACCGGACGGCTTCTCGAAGAAGATGCTCGTTGTCAACGGCATGTTCCCCGGCCCCATCATCGAAGCAAACCAAGGCGATCGCATTGTCGTCAATGTCACGAACAATCTCCCGAACGCCACCTCCATTCATTGGTGAGATCTTTTGTGCTTGCAGGGTTCCAGTGTTCAAGGAGAGAACTGATGCCGATACCTTGTCACCTTCATCGCTGATAGGCATGGTCTCTTCCAACCCTCGACCCCTTTCTTTGACGGTACCGCAGCCATCACTCAGGTCAGTCTAGCCGCTCTCCTGGCGATCACACTGTCGACCGCTACTGTTCTGACCGCGCCAAACCCTACGCGGATGTTGATCCGGCCTATCTGATACTATGTCGCCTCTTACAGTGTGGAATCCCGCCGGGAGAGTTCTTGATCTATAACTTCACGCTTGGGGCCTTTTTCGGCACGACGTGGTGGCATTCTCATTACTCGACGCAGTACACAGACGGCATCGCCGGCGCGCTCGTCATTCACGGCACGAACGAGACAGTACCGCCGTCCGACGTAGAAGTGGCGGTGCAGATGAGCGACCTTTGTGAGACTAGTCCGGACCCGGGGATTCGCATGATTCACTTTCAAAGACTGACTTGGAGCGTACCGATAGACCACACCTTCTCGACCGCCTTATTGAAGCTGTACCTTTCGCCCGCTGGCATCACAGGCGAAGGCGACACGGGTGCGGCGCAGGGAGACGAGCCCGTTCCTGACTCCGGAACCATCAACGGCGTCGGGCAGTGGGGTTCGACCAACGCCTCGTATGCGAACTATACCCTCGTCCCGGGAAAGACGTACCGACTCCGTTTGATCAACTCGGGGTCCTTCTCCGCAGTCAGATTTTCCGTCGACGACCATGTTCTAACGGTCATCGAAGCCGATGGCACCCCTATCACCCCCTACAATGTTTCCGGACTCGACATTGAAGTTGCACAGAGATACTCTGTCCTTTTAACGACGAATAGAGCTCCTGGCGCCTACTGGATGCGATCACTGGTCTCACAAGATTCCTACACGGTGAGTTGTGATGAACTGCGAAGAATTGTCTAGGGCTTGCTTCTCACCGCTGATGGCAACATCACATTCGCACCTGACAGTACGTTCAACCCGGCGGTCAATACAATCAGCTCGCCGTGATTCGCTATGGTGCGGCGGACGATGCGCTGCCCAACCCTGCTTTAATCAATGTCGATCCCGGACCCGGTACGAATTCGACCTCGGACATGAACGTCACGTCTCTCGTACCTGCGGTATATGTGACCGCTCCCAATGCTACCGTTAGCTATGTCGTCAGCGTTTCGATGCAAGAGACGCCGAACGGTGTCTGGCGATCGTTCATCAACTCGACTTCTTGGTCGGCTTTGCAAGGCCAAGCAAGCTTGTTCTCCGGTCTCGGCTTCACGGCCTCGGGCGCCCAAACCTACAACGACTCGCAGCTCATCGTCACGGTCCCAGAGTTGGGCACGGGAGCGAACCAGCCGGCACAGGTCGTCGACATCATCATCAACAACTACGACGATGGCGATCATCCCTTCCATCTCCACGGCAATAAGTTCTGGATTGTCGGCTCCGGCAACGGCCGGTACCAGGGTCAAACCTTGAACAGCGCCAACCCGTTGTACCGCGATACGACCCTTCTGAGCGCTTACACATGGACGGTCCTTCGTTTCGTGGCAGACAACCCGGGAATGTGGATATTCCATTGCCATCTGTCGTGGCATATGGCTGCAGGACTGGCTATGCAATGGCTCGTCCAGCCCAGCCAGATCCCGAGCCCTCCCCAAGTCATGCTCGATCAATGCGCAACGATAAGAGGTCTTGCCTCCGCAGGGAGTGCCTAGTAGTTGACACGTCAGAAGGGATTTTGGCTCTGTATCCAGTCTGTAATAAACATGCGATATGTATCGTATGGGTTTCTCACGAGTCAGGCTGCAGAGCTTGAGAGACCCGCCGTCGGCACATCCTCTAATTATCCCGACTGTCGTCAAATCCAACCGAGAACTGACTGACGCAAACAGTCTACGTTGGATGTCATTCCGGGGACAGAGATCACACAAGCAGAAACGTATTTGGTGTTTTGTTCTGCACTTCTGCAACTTACCCGTCTCCGTTCTAAATTCGACGTCGCGCTCCTCCTGACAATGCCCTAGGCGTCGACTCTGACCGAACAATCTTTTCAATTGCTGGTAGCCGCTCTATGCTGACGGTAGACTTGTTCGCTGTCTCTAGAGGAGCGATGACCCCTCATTCGGCGCCCCCGAACTGCGTAGCGGCTCGCACTCTCAACGCAGCGACCCTACCGAATCGGGCCGCAAACACGACGTGCCGCAGATCAAGGCTATCATTCTCAAGGTGTGCCACTATCACACCGAGAGAAGATATAACGAATGGGAAGAAAGAGAGCGCCATCCTTCATGCGCAAGGCGACGGTTGCCCAGAGATCGCGCGCCTCCGAACGGCCGAGAAAGACTTAGGAGCTACATCGAAGCGAAGAGGCGCGACCTGGGCCGCCCTCGGCAACGTCGGCTTACAAAGTTACAATCTGCTGACACTAGCAGCATGGCCCCATTCTACCATATTTCTGAAGTCCCTCAACTGTCGCTTCGATCAGGTGAAAGTCTGACACACCAGATGATTCGCGGGATCTAGAGAGACATGGAAGGGGCGCTTGCCTTATGATCTGCCATTCCAAAAATACACCTTCACATCGCCTCCCTCATCAATCTCTATTGTTTCTTCCTCTCTTCTGCCGACACCTCCTTCACCTCCTCCCCTTCCGCGGCATCCCCCTCCTCCTTCTTCTCCTCCAACAACCTCTTGACTTCCTCCTCGGTTAGTTTTTGACCGTACTCGTTTGCTCGGGTCGGGTCGACGCGGTAGATGTACATTTGGTACTGCGGTGGTTCAGACGGGGGTGCGGTGCGTGTCAGAACAAAAGAAACCGCGAAGACAGAGCAGGATCATATAACTTTCGTGGCTTTGAACTTACGAGGAGGACGAGGAAGACGACGTCGTCTCGGAAGACGGCGAGGCGGTGGAACTGAATGGGTGCAGAGTGGATCAGTGGGCATTGAAGCCAAGCCTCCCAGTCCGCCCTTGCCCACCACCAACTCACCAAAGGTTGCTTAACGACGAACGCAGCCAAATCGTCAATAATGGTCCCAAAGAACTTGTACGCCATCGACTTCATCGGCAAATGCGCGACGCTCTTCAACTTGTAATTGATGATCAACTGCGGCACCAACTGCACAAATCCGAACGCATAGACGAACGATACGGCCGTGGTGATGCAGAACGAGTACCATCCTTTGTGCTCGTTGTAGTAGAGCGAGTAGAACGTGTACGCGACGAGGCAAGGTACAGTCGCGTACCCTACGATGCGGAATGCGAGGCGATCGTATTCCTGCGTGCGCTTCTCTTTCTCCGAGAGAACGTGCTTGTCCTTGATGAGGAGTTTGTAAGGCAAGAGACCACCGGCGGTTTGAGGGACGACGGAGATGTCAACGGCTTTAGTGATCTTCCATGCTTCGACGGCCAGACCCAACCCTTGAGTCAAGAGGATGACGTTCGAGGTGTCCTCGTTGTGGTCCATGAGGTATAGGAGGATGATGAGTTGCACAATGACGTTAGTGATGATGGTGTTGACCGACGCGCCGACGAGATCCTTCTTGGAGCGCCAGTGCTTGACGTCCGAGGTGAAGGCCAGGAACTCGAAGACCATGTGTAGGATCGAGCACACGATCGTCGCAATCAGCATGTATGGGTTGCCCTCGACTACAAACGAGACACCGTACTGTTAGACGTTCTGTTCTTGTCATCATCCTAACCGCTCGAGTTGTCACTTACCGAAGATTCTCTTGATGACATCAAACGCATCGCCGGTCCCCGGCGCGGCGGATTGACTTGATTTGGCCATCGAGTCTTCCAACGTAGCAAAGATTGTCCACTTGAAATGACTGATCGGCTTGAACTCGATGCGAATAGGGAGTCGACTGAGCAAAGCGGCGCACGGAGCAAAGTCAGCACTGATCCCCCCACGCTTCGCAGATGGGCCGTCCCATTCTTATACACTGACCTCGTCGTCTCATTGATCGGCTGCATATGCTCTTTCATTAACCAGAAATCATTTACCCACAGAATAGGGTACATGTACCCATTCCCCGCCTCATTCTTGCTCTCGCCAGCCTTCTTGACGTGCACCTTCAAAGGATCAGGCAGGCTCGTGTACGCGACGTTGCCCGAACCCGTGACGAGCTCCAAAGTGACGTTGGGATGGTAGTAAGAGACGATGGGTTTGACCTCGTTCTTCTCGCGTTCGACTTCGATCGCTTCGATCGCCAATTCCTCTTGGGTCGGTTTCGATGACCCGATCAGCTTTTTGGCGTGGCGCACTTTGCGGAGCGGCATGTAACGTGTAAGGACTGAGAGGGATGGAGTTGGAATAAGTGATATAATCGATCTCACCTCTTCGACCTGTCCACGGAGAGCACTCACGTTTCCGGACATGCAACCTCTGCTCTCCATCCATCCCCGCATCGGCCCGAGTGACGAATACATCCAAATAGAGCGAGGCATTATGTTGCACACTCTACTCGAGCCCTCCCTATCCAATCAGCAACGCACATCAGGTACCTTGCGAATGAGCTTGGGTCGTACGACGTACCTTGGGCACATCGAACTCTGTTTCAAAGACCTTGGTCTCCCATCCTGAAACGTACGGGATTCCGCCCCATTTGACCTCGGGCAAGACCGCTCCATCGGTCGATGCTTCACCGTCCAGAGAGGTCGATAACCGAGCGATGACGTCCTATAGGAAGAGAACGAGAGAGATGAGCTACACCCGCGCAGCCTCGAATGCGCCCTACATCTGAAGTACAAACTGACCAGCAAAGTCCCTTCTTCCCATACCGCCACCAGCGTCTCCAAAGGTCTCCCTGCACCCACCACAGCCCCTTTCGGCGTCGAGGCGACGGAGCCTTGCTCCCCGACGTTGACGGGATTGGATCGAGCACCACCGCCACCTCCGGGCACCAAGGAAGCTGCGCTTCCTGAGGCTGGAGCTGGCAAGGGGTTTATCCCGTTCGCGGTAGCATGTTGACTTGTTCCGGGGAGGTATCGTACTGCAATCATGAAGGTGAAGCAGAGCAAGGCATCAGCATCCCTCCCTTCTCCTGCGATAGGCCACAACGCTAGGCTGCAACTCACAACCCCAATTCACGACGATGTAAACCATATACGCCTGCGCCAACGACCTGACGATCGGATTATCAAAGAACCCCGGTGCTTCGGCTTGTTCGCGTCGTCTTGTACCGGCTGCTGTGGCTCCGACCGCACCTGTTGCTGCTGCTGCTCCGGCTGAGGCTGGAGCTCCACCTCCGCCGCTGGCGGCGGGTGGGGATGAGTCGGCCATCGGGTCTTTTAGTGTGGGAGGTTTGGGATACGTCCTCGTCTGTTACGCTGTGCACTCTTGGGGGAGGCAGGTCGGAAGAGTGGGGTGAAAGGGGTAATATAAGCGCCGGGCAGACGACCTCGAAGATCGACCTCGTGGTGCTTCGAGCTGCTCTGGCGAGGGTGCGCACAAACGTGCCGCCGCCGGAAGACAAAATCGATTTACGATCAAAATGGTTCGAAAGAAGAGGCTGGGTGATATGGAAACAGCTTGAAGCGAACACGCATCTTCTAAAATAACGATCACAACAAAAGCAGACGCTCTTTCGAGCAGAGTTGCCGTCGTCCTAGTCTCCTCTTTACCTTGACGTAACTCGATCCTAATGCTCGGAGACGGAGAAGATCAACGCTCGATGTCAATCATACAACCCGCGATTCAGCCCATTAAGCCCAAGCAGTCCCACTCTTTCTATCTGAACCGCCTCCTGACCAAAGCAAACCACATCAACCCCGCCAGTACGCCCCCAACATGCCCCGCCGAATCAGTCGTGCCCCCTCTCCTCCCCAAAGCGCCATACAAATCCCATCCCAGAATACCAGCGACGCAAGCCCAAGCCGGGACGGGGACGACGAAGAAGAGGAGGAAGGTTGTTCGGGGGTACGCGGCGGCGAAGAGGGATAGACAGCCATAGATGGCTCCGGATGCACCGTGGGCTGAGTAGGCGAACGATTGCGATTGAGGAAAGGTGAGACGGGAGAAGAGGAGCGAGGTCAGGGAGGCGATGGCGCCCTACGAGTCGGATAGGGAGATTTGGGTCTCAGAGTCAGTGGTGGAGTATACGACGGATGTGTAAGAGAAAAGGAAACTTACGGAGAATAGGTACAAGGAAAGGAATCCGGCGTTGCCGAGCATCATCATCACCGGGGGTCCCATAAAGTAGAGGCTGCAGAGGCAGGGTTTTCAAGTGGGGTCAGAATTTCTCCAGCTGTACGATAGTTGACGACCTCAACATACGAAAGGAGGTTCATTAAGATATGCCCTGATGATCGATATCCAAAAGTGGTCAGTGTTGTCTACCACCCGGTATCTGATCTTAGCCACCGACCTGTGCCCTCATGACTGAAACAACTGGTAAGCAAACACCATACCCTGCCCTGGGTAATGTTCCTCCAGCTGGTGGTGAAGTTGTTTTGCAAGTTTCTGAGCAAGGAAGGATCGCGGTACTGCTGGTAGACCTGGTGGGCGTACTGCCAGGCGAGGAAGACGGCGACGTTGAGCGCGAGCAAGGCGTAGAGAATCGTGTTGGGCGAGAACGAGTTGAGCCGCGCTACGAGCGAGGACGAGCGAGGTTGGGAGCGAACTGATTGCGAGGAAGGGTAGTAGGATCGTGGGCCGTGCGAGGGGCGGGACGAGTGCAGCAGCCGACGCAGGATCGGGGACGAGGCCGATGACGGCGAAGCATGTGGGGGTGACGTCGACGGAGCGCATGGCGATGACGACGGCCGCTGGAACGCAGCCCGTAGCCTGGCAAAGGCATGCCCTGTTGTATTGGGTGCGAAACGTGTCGACCCAGTCGCCCATTGCGATGAGGGAACCCATCCGGTGCTACTTGGGGACGAGGTGGAGGCGTGACGATGACACTGGTCCTGGACGATCGCGAGTCGAGTCCGGGTGGGATTGCCACGGAAGGCGAACGATGTTGCTTGTGTGCGACAGGAGCTCCACAGTTGGGGTGCGGCAATCAGCTTTCGCGACATGTCGGGCTTCCGCGACGTGAGACGAAGCGGGTACCGTGGAGTCAGGTCGAGGAGTGCAGGCAGCTGCAGGAAGAGGAGAGAGAAGCCCCGCGCCTCGATGGAGCGTCGGTGGCCTGTTGCCTCGTCCCTTTCACTAGCTTTCACTTCCCTGCCTATCACCCAATACGCGACTTGTAGCTTCCCGACGCCCACATCATCAGACGCTGTCCGTTTCCGGATGGCGACCCCGTCCCTTCCCCAGGTCGCTGAAGCCTCCCCTCAACCCCCGCCGAGCTCGTCCATGCACTCGCTCACTCCGACCCCTACCCCGATCCTGCTCGAGCTCGCCGAATCACCCCTGGCCAAGGGCCTCACCCCCACATCCACCTTCTCCCCTTCCTACCCCATGTCCCACCACATCCCCCTGCCCCAGTCCAGGCCGAAGGACCGCCCGTGCGAGTCTCGGTTCGTCAGGTCCGGCCGTCGGGGAGGGTGCTCATACCTCCGCCCAATTTCGGCATGGTCGAGGATTCCCTTTATAGATCTGGTCAGCCATCATATCAATTTGGGATTTTGGGTTGAGAGAGGAGACTAAATCAGATTTCTACGCCTTAGGTCAACCCTCCGAGTTGAACTTCCCTTTCTTGGAAAAACTCGCTCTCAAGTCTATCATTTGGTTGGCGCCCGAGGATCCGAATCCGAGATTGCGAGTACATCGACACCGATAAGTACATTACCCGGCCAGCTAATTAGTATTCCTTGCATCCCCAACAGCCTGACCTTTCTCGACGACCAAGGCATCAAGCTGTACCACCTAGGCGTCGAGAACGCGGTCAACTACGACCCCATTACCGAAGAGGTCGTCCTCCAAGCGCTCGACCTCGTTCTCAACCCTGCGAACGCCCCCTTGATGGTCATGTGCAACTTGGGCAGGCATAGGACCGGAACGGTCTGTTGATTTTTTTTTTTTTTTTCGCAAAGAGGTCACGACGCTGATGTCTGGAATCGCTCGGCCGGACAGGTCGTGGGGATTTTCAGGAAATTGCAGAGGTGGAACCTGGCTAGTATATTGGAGGAGTACCGAAGGTGGGTCTTGTGCCCTTCACCATTGCAGAAGTAGAAAACAAGCCCGCTCACCGTACAGGGATCTCTTCATAGATTCGCGGGTCCCAAAGTCCGAGTGCTGAACGAGCAGGTGAGACAAAAATCCGCCGTGTTCGCAGGAGGAGAAACAGCCAAGCTGACAGTCTCTCCGCTCCGCACCATTCCTCCATCATCTCTCAGTTCATCGAATTATTCGTGAGTTGATCAAAGCCGTATCGGAAGTGAAAATATAGCATTAACCCTTCTTCCTCTCCTTGTGCAGGACGGCGATCTCGTTTCGGTCCCTTTGCCGCCTTGAGCTCGAGTGGCCTCGTTCGGCCGTGATTGACAAGAGTCTATCGGCTCAGGTAGAATGGTTCATCGTCATGCTTGTTGTAATCGTACACTTCTCACATCCCGTGCACTTCTACTCGACGTTGCCTGTTCGGGAATTATGGCGGCATGCGCCGCTGTCGAAGGCGGTCCGAAATGAGATGAGGTGCATGTGAGGGCGCCGCTACACTAAAAGCAGCTGGCTACTCAGAGCGCACGTGTGAACTTGTTCTATAGGCATCCCCTGACAGCAGACCTCACCGACCAACGGAACAAGCAGCCGTGCAAGTTAGGAGGCAACGCCGTCACCGCGGAGGAAAAGGAGAGGCCCCGTTCGGATTCGGCTCGTGCCACGTATCAGTCGCACCGTCCGGTCTCCTGTGGCGTGCTCCCACCTTTAAACTAAGCTTACTTATCTTCACGATCCCTGTGTCACTCCGGATCTCAACCCGTACTGTACCTTCATCTGGGCACCGTGTCCGTATTGCGTTCGTGCAACCTCTTCGTCACAGTCCGAGACATTGACCGCCACAAGAGCATTGCGTCGTACCGTCGTACCAGTTTGGATCAGTCGCACGAGCAGCTGAACCCCACCATCAAACCGATTTCCCCAAACCGGTATGACCCAGTCATTCCATCTGTCGGATTCAGTACCTCCACGACCATCGTCATCATCATTGCCGCCACCACATCCACCGGCCACGACAGCCTCTTCGGCGTCAACACTGAATACAAGCGCCGGTGATCCTCGTGCGACGAACTCGCTCGAAGAGCTGTACATCAATATCAGCAACCCAGAGTGGGAAGATGAATTACAACTCTTGTCGTACCAATCCTCGACTCCACCCGAATCGCTCCTCAATTGCCTCCGTCACGGTTTGGCCGGTCGCTTGACGCCGATCCTGTGCGCTCACCCTGTCATGACGTACTGTGGGGTGTGTTTGCTCGCGTTGTGCTTTGCGGTCGTCGTTCGTTGGTTAGGGTGATGGTGGGAATCGCTCGGATTAGTAAGGAGATTGGTTGGCTTCTGTCAGAGCGCCCGGGCAGAGGTGGGGGTGACGCCGACACCCAGAACTCGGGCAGTCGATGGCACGCTGAGGCCTGAAAAGGACGGTGAGGCTCTCGCTCAGCAGCCCGATGTCGGTCATCCTACAATTAGCCTCTGCCGACGGCCGGGCGCAACCGGTGGTGCGCGCCTACGTGAGCGTGACGACTGCCGGACGTCCGTTCAAAAACAGGCGGGCACACCGGGCGTTTCTCTTTTGAACCTGACCCGACGAGCTAAGCATGCCCCCGTCGCATCTGCGCAATCGATCTAAAGATTCCATGTCGAAGCATTGGGACCAACAGCAAGACTCGACGACAATACACCTCAGTGAACATCACCCAGCTGGGGTCGATGGTACTCCCTCGACATTCCGTCAAGCGCGTTTGTTCAATATGGCATCGTCCGATCCGTCGTCCATGCCCCCGGCTCGGGGGGCGCGGTCTCCGCCCTGGGCGTTCACGACGCTCTCACCATGGCTAGGCAAAGATGCGGGTGCTGTGGTGAGCATGTTGCATCGGAGGTCGGCGTCGATGGCGATCTCGAGCAAGTCGACGTCGAGGCGGGCCAAGACATGGCTCGCTTTGGCCGTGGTTGTGGGGTTGTGCATCTGGTCACGCTCTTTTGACGCGCCCGCGACATTCGGCACATTCTCGTCGCCGGCACCCGAAGCCGTGTTCGACGCATCCTCCTCCCTTGCGGCGAACGTTGCTTCCCCACCACCCGTGGTATCCGTTGAAGAACGACCACCACCACCCTACATTCCCATCGAAGCAGAAGGACCATCCGTTGACGAGGTACTGCGGGCAGAGGCTTCGTTTGTCTCCAAGCTCCCTCCACAAGACCAACAAGCCCCTTCGCCCCCGTCCTCGCACGCCTCGCACGCCCCTCCGCCCACCGACGAGATCGACGACGAGAGCACCGATGAGAGCGCTGACATGGATACGAACACCGACACCGACACCGACACGAGCGCCGAAACCCCTCCAAACCCGTCAGAACAGCTCGAACAAGATCCACCCGCCATCAATGACTCTATCAAGCTCGTCGATCGTCCTGCCGTTACCGTCAGCCAGGCCACGCCTTGGGTCCTCGAGGAATCTACCGAGAGGCTGCCCCGCTGCCGCAAGATGCTTTTGTTCCAATTCACCCCTTGGTGGGGTTTCGCTTCGGAATGGCTTCTGTATTTGAGAGCCGCGTCGTTGGCCGATGAGCTTGGGTATACAATGGTGGAAGATGATCGAGCGTGGTAAGTCCCCACGCCTTGGCGCACAGGGTTTGTGGCTGCCCTGGGTGAGTCTTCCTCGGCAATGGGCTGCTGATGCTGCGACCTTCACTCTCATAGGAACTATGGCCGTCTTTCCAACTACTTCTCGCAACGCAAGCTCAACTGCGCCCCTCCGAGGGACTGGGCCGATGCGCAGCTCGCGACCGAGATCGGCTTCCCCGGTTGGAAGAACGAACCCCGCCTCGTTTGGTCTCGCCTACGGATCCAACAGATGGACGACTGGACGCGCGAGACCTACCTTGACCCAATGGTGATGCAGAAACTGCACAACACCAACGTGGCTTTTGCCCGCAATCGATCGCGGAACATCCTGGCTGAAGGCGACACGATGCCTCAAGGGCTCGAAGAAGCCTTCAAGGACCATGTCAAGGCGGCGAGGTTCTTGTGGATGCCGATAGACTCAATCAAAACCGAGATCGAAGCGGCAAGGACTGAGCTCAAGATGGGACCGCAACATATCACAGTGGCGACTCACATTCGACTAGGCGATAAAGGTCCCGAGTACGAACTCGAGGCCAAGGCGATGGGCATTACGAACAAGTTCGGCAACTTGACCGTCTACCTCCAAGCTGCTCACGACGCAATGATAAGGATTCTACCTGGCGGAACGCCCTACACCGAAGAGATTCCGTCCCCAAACGGCCTCGATCTCGACTCGGCTCGATCACCCTCACTGGTCGTCATGACCGCCGAAGCGAACGTCATCTCCCGCTTGGCGAAAGACCCTTTGCTCAGACCGTTTACACTGGCTCAGCCGCCTGCCCTTGGGATTGCGAGTCTCAAGCATGTGGCACATACTGAGCCTCAGCCCGGCAAACCCCAGGTCGACATCCTGGAATGGGTCAAGGGGACTCAGGCCAATGCCCCGTCAACGTACGAAAAACGTGCCAACGTCAAGGAACACGAAGAGGACACAGCGTCATCGACGCCCAAGCCCAAGGAGGAGAAGAAAAAACCGAGACCCGGTCTCGCCAGTGGGTTTAGTCAACAAGAATTCAACCGTCTCCCCATGCTCGAACGAGTCCTCCACACGCGTACCTTTATCCGCGATCTCACCCTCTTTTCACGTGACGCGGACGCCTTCATTGTCTCCGGCTCGTCCAATATCGGCCGCTTAGCGATGTTGATTGGCGGTTATGAGGCAACAGTCGGACCGAAGGATGACGAAGGTCGCAGCTTGGGTGGTCGAATTCGATCGATTGATGCGCACTGGTTCCCTACAGCTTATTCCGAAGCATTGTACCACACCGTCATGGATCAACCTCAAACTGCAGCGGTGCCTGCGATACCTCTATCTGATTGGAGGAAAGGCAAAGGCAGGCTTGCCAAGGACAAGCCGTCGTCTTCCATGCCCAAGGGGAGCTCCCCCTCTGCCCTACCCAAAGTCAGCTCGCTTCCCTCCGTGCGCAAGGGCAGCTCGCCATCCCTTATGCGCAAGGGCAGCTCGCCGCCTTCCGCGCCCGAGGACGGCCTGCAATGAGCGAGTAACTATCAGGCGTGTTCACATATTTCCGTACATTCTCAGTAGCTTCGATTAAGTGTTGTAAGGTACCGAAGGTTGCCCCTCCCTCCTTCCTGCTCTTGTGCCGCCCGCTTTGACCTCTTTTACACGCGGCCTCAGTCACGGATTGCGACTGCTCCGCAGTCGGTGCTCGTGCTCTGTGTTTCGCTTATAGACGTCATCAGACGATAAGAAGAGAATGCGATCACAGCAGAACCTCTCGGACGCGAAGGTAGGGGAGCCGTATGCTGCCGGTAGCGAACGCACGTTAAGGCTCGGCTTGGAGGTGGATCATCGCCGGGGGGGTTCGCTCCTGTCTCACTTTGAAGGTCTTGAGCGATCGCCGTCGGCACCCTCTTTCACTCTCGATGACCCGGCTCTTATTCTTCCCTTGACCACTCCTCGAGGACTTGAAACGGCGGGTGTCGAATCTCGACTCTGCTGTCTCGAGTATTCCCGCGCGATTGGTCTCGGGTATTTGGCGTCTGCGCTATGACTGGCCTGCGATCACTATTCGCCGAGGGGAACGTCGCATTTTTTGGAGGGCCGCGCGGGCCTATCGAATGGTCAGTACGCATCTGGCTGTAGCCACCATTGCGCTTGAGTCTTGACATGTCTCTGTCCACTTGCCCAGCGGCACCACGATCGTGGCCATCCTCAGCGTGCTGGCTCTCTTGCTCCACCCTGTCTTTCCGGCCCGGCTGTCCCGTTTCGCACGCCTCATCCTCACTCCCTTGGGTCTCTACTATTGTTCGCTATTTATTCGGCTAGGCGGCTTCGGGCTTCGTCAGACTTCGGTCGTATTGGAACAGATTGCGGCATTCTTTGGTCGTTTTGCAGCACTGCGAGGTGAGACGGTCGCGACGTGTGCGAACAGGCGGCGTCGGCTCCGCGCTCAGCTTGGGCCGCTGCTGTTTCCGCGACCGCCTTGGAGGTAGAGCTGACCTTGCAATGACGTCAACGGCGGTGAGCAGTACTCGAGTGGGGCCTCGCATCCGATACGAGACCTTATACCTGGGTTGGGTTCGACACTGAGGGACATACGCGAATGTTTGTCGCGACCGGAGAAAAATTCCTCGGTGTGCCAGAACCTGCTGAGGAGCTGACCCCCAAGTTGACGAAGGAGAACTCGTCGCTCGTGACGAAGAAAGGGATGGAGGACATTCGGGCTCGAATGGCGGCGAACGACAGCAACATTCGCATCTTCCTGTCAACAGTGCATCTGATTCTCTCACCGCGAGGTATCGGGTACGCGTTCGCGCCTCCTCCGCGCTCCCTCGCCCCCCCACTTCACCTCTCCTTCGACCCGAATCAACCTGGCCCATTCATCGCGTCTTCGTTGCTCTCCATCTTCCTTGCGATAGCATCTGCTTCGAGTGGAGTTGCCCTGACGCGATGGACTCCTAAAAAGTTCGAAGCCGACTTGCTACGCTGGTACCCCAACATCCCTTCGCTCGTCCTCGACTATTTCGCTGTCTGGCCGGTTGGTGTCGGCGCCTTTCTCCTCATCATCGGGCTCTCCAATTTGAGCTTGCAGGTCGTCGCCTACTCCGATCTCGCTCTACGTGAAGCTTCTCGACGACTACCCGGAATCCCCAAATCGTTCAGATTGGCGCCCTTCGACCCTCGCGAATACCCGCCGATGTTCCAGATGCGGTTAGCGACGAGCGTCTCGCAAGCCTGGTCCGAGTGCTGGCATCAAGTTGTGGCGCGACCTTTCCGAGCCCTAGCTCTCGACCCCGTCATTCGGGTCATGAAACCGGTCGCAGGCAGGGATTTTGCCCGAGCGATAGGCTTGTTCGCATCGTTTGCCTTGTCGGCGTGGCTGCACGAAGACTACATCCCTCGAACGGATGCGACGTTCTGGGCCCGTTACGGCTCCTGGATTTACTTTGCCTTACAAGCAGTGGCTATTATCGCCGAGCAGATGTTTACTAAATGCACAGGAAGGAAGGTTCGAGGGTGGGTGGGCGTGCTCTGGACGGTGTTGTTCAGCATTCTTTCAGGCGCA
This sequence comes from Microbotryum scabiosae, assembly GCA_022702605.1. Taxonomy (NCBI): domain Eukaryota; kingdom Fungi; phylum Basidiomycota; class Microbotryomycetes; order Microbotryales; family Microbotryaceae; genus Microbotryum; species Microbotryum scabiosae. Next base: position 52,562 of record JAHWDV010000014.1, on the reverse strand, counting down.
TTGAGGCTCCGAGCAGCCTCTGTTCTGTAAGGCATGTTTTCGTAGCAGATTGTTTTGGTAAATATTATCAAGTACATATTGCACAATAACAACTTGAACCTACAAAGTTTGATCATATACGGGCTTGATTGGTGCTCAGGGGAACTCAGACATATTTCAGGGGCACGGACGCCAGCCCCTGTCCACATAGCGTGCAATCGAGGTGGTCCGGGATGGTTGGCGCTATGACTCTTCTCCACCAATCTGCAACTCAGCTTCCTTTGACCGTTGGGTAAGACCCATAAGCAGTTGATCCGCAGTTCGATGCGAGCCAGTATCATCCTTCCCCTCTGCCTCAGTTTTCTCTCCTGTTGTACGAGTGCGACCCCGCCTCCCTCGGGCCTCACCTATCAGATCCCGCCACCCAAACGTATCGCTCAATTCGCGCAACCCTATCTCATTAACCCGGCCATGTATTCCAAGACGGTCTACTATCGCCATGGACCTCGAGACGACGTGTCGAGCTACGTCATGTACGCATTCCAGAGCACGACGGGCACGGGGAAATGGGCTAGTGCTGTTCGTGCCGCCCTCTCGCAGCCCTGAATACATCATGTGAGGTTTCAAGACAATTTATCAACATTCTTGACCTTTCAGGTGGTTCGACATACCTACGGCCACCCCAAAAAGGCATCCGACTTCGAGCCTACGACAACAGACATCGCCCTGTCGCTCGAACACATGGTCCCCGAGCCTATACCCGAAGGAGAAGGGCAACCTGTCCAGGTCATGCGATACGTCAGGAATCAAAACTTGTACCGGAAGGTGTTCTTGTGGAATCAACCCAGGAGCGCAGTACGTGGCATCAGTGACTGTTGTGATGTCGAACTATGTTGGGTCTCATCTCCGGCTTGAACGATCCTCGCAGGTCCTCGGCCTCGAGGAGAAACTGCGATTGGGGACTTTGATCGACTTGAGCAAGATTGATCCCAAATCTCAACCTGTTCTGTAAGTGTCCGAACCCATATCGACTTCAGTAGAGGGATGAATTCTGATCTTGTTGGAGGCGACTGGTCAGGCGAGAATATTCGGAAGAGATGGAGAAAGACCTGGGGGAAGGCTGTCCGTAAGTGTGGAAGCAGGTATCGTTTGGTCGAATGTGTCGATGTCCAATTCTTTTTCCCGTCCTGCATCTCCAACAGATTGTCGGATGCCATGTTCGAGCGGCATATGAGGGGCGCGCTGACGTATCAGTGAAGGCGGGAGATAAACGATGATGGAAGAGAGTCTTGCATTAACACTGAACGACAGATTTGCAACTTGACCAAATGTGGAAGAACCAAAGGGAAACAGCGAGTACAGTTGATGTACGACAAGATGAGCATGCGCTAAAAAAGGAAAAAGTCGAATAAACGCAAGACGCCATCCGGAGAAAACCTGTTGCAAGGCCCATCTCAATGTTGCGATGCAAGAGTGAAGGAAGAAGGGGAATAGTTGATCACCAAGAGCGAATACAGGCGAGACACCCGGGTCATGTCGCTCTTTGTGATCGAATCAAGGACAAGAACTCGGCCCTCGTTTTGTCAGATCTTCGAAACGCGCCTAGCATTGCCGAGGTGATTGTCGCTGCTCCAGGTTTTTGGACGCCCCTCATCGTCATACATTGATGTCTATGTAAAAGAACGACAAGAGGAGTGTCAGCTGCGTGATGAGTCCGGTCCGTTTCGGGCGGAAGATGTGAGGCGGGGGTCCCACTCACGTCGCCTCGATCACAACAGCGACACCCATCGGCCTGATCGCTTCATCAATAGCCATGGCGATCTGCTTCGTCAACCGCTCTTGCACTTGAAGCCTTCTCGAGAAGGTCTCTGCGATTCGAGCCAGCTTGGAGAGGCCGAGAACGAATTTGTTGGGAATGTAGCCGATCGAGACCTGAGCAAGGATGGGAATCAGTCAGCGAACGAGACCTCGTGCGACCACATCAGTCTCTGAGCTTACCTTGCCAACAAAGGGAACCATGTGGTGCTCGCAGAGGGAGTAGACGTCGATGTCTCGCACGATGACCATTTCTTCGTGATCCTCAGCGAAGATCGCATTTCCGATCACGTCTGAGCGCGAAGAAGGGTGCACAACCCAAATCAGTCTCCATTATCATTTATACTAGACATTGTTGATGTATCGACTCGCCAGGAAGTCGTTCGGCATAGCCTTTGGTCATCCACAGGAGTGCTTTGGCGTACCGCTCAGGGGTCTTTTTCAGCCCCTCCCGGTCGGGATCCTCGCCGATGCACTCGAGCAAGGTCCTGACGGCATCAGCGAGTTTCTGCTCCCTTGCCAGTGTCTCGGCAGGGGTTGAGTTGATGCGAGCCAGTGTGCCTTTGCCTGGAGGAGCGAGGAGTACCCCGTAAGAGAGCCCCACGTGCGCCAGATTTTGAACGAGTACAAGGTATGCATTCCGAGGCAGACATGAGAATGTCAGCGGCGTTTCAAAAACCAAAAAAAAAGTACATTGGTTACACTGACCTGGCCATCCTAGACCGTTAGTATCAGGAATCGGACTGCCGACCCTGGACCCGACGAACGGCTCGAATGCCGCCCCGCCGCCTACAGCTCCAGCAGCCGAAGATGACCTGCCTCCAAGATGAGTCTGATGCATCTGATCGATGAGTGCCTGCTGTCGGTACCGCTCGAGCTCGGCCATCTCCTCTTGCTCTTGCGGAGACGACGACATGAGCGACGACATGAGCGACGACATGAGCGACGACGGCGACGACGACACTTGCGCCGACAGCGGGGAAGGGCGATGCACGGTCGAGGACGAAGAAGCTACAGCCTGGAGTGAGGACGATCCGATCGGTGTTGGGTTGGCCATGATTACAATATTGAACTGGATGGTGGTGGGCCGTTACGGGAAACGTTTTAAGCACAAGGAACCTTCCTCGAGCTCGACTTCGGCGGATCACCGTCCGGCCGTTGCGAAGCGCGGAGACGAGTAGTGCCTTTGCTGTTGCGCGGCGACGGGCTTACGTAACCAAGCATTATAACGACTCGGAACCTGACTTGGTTAGTAGTGGCCTCCCCCAGCCCGGGGCTCAAGATCTTGTGAGACACCGACTTCAAATATTTGCAAATGACAACGCAGCCAGCTGATGCACGGTCTCTGGCAATTTAGGCACCGTACCATCGCAGTAACGATCACTGAGGCTATTTATTTGTTGAAGTTCGGATGAACAGGTCGGTGCTGGCGCTCCCAGCCGAGGCATATTAATAATAGGAGTGTTGACGCCTACCCGCCTAATTCCGTTTTATTGCCCGGTTATAAAAGGAAAAAAAAAGAGAAAGGGTCCCGATCAAGCTTCCGAGCGAGCGAGCGATTTACCCAAAAAGGAGACATCCCGAGCGCGCGCGGCCGATTCTCATAAATGTTCCCAAAACGGCGAGCGCTGGTGGCTGGCACCTGCCGAATCAGCGGGCGATCGCGCAGCCGTCTCGCAATTGTGAATAAGGCTTTCAGAATTGAGGTGTCCAACCTGCTGCCGTGGTTCGGCAAGCACAATCACGGACGGCCGCTTTACGATTGGATGCCCTTTCGACGCACGGGAGGGTCCCGTCGGTCCGTCCTCGCACCGATCCTGATGACGATGTCGACTCGGATGCGATCAGCAACAACTCCCTCTTGCTTTCTCCTTTATCTCCAACAGGCCATCAATTAGCTGGACATGTCACCGCAGGCTGGGATCGAATTCGGGAGTCCGTCAATCCGATCAAGGGAAGAAGACACCGATGTCGAGTCCAAGATCGATATCGGCTCGGAAAAGCTGCAACTTCACAAAGGTGAGCGAGCGTTGGCGACGGTCAGTCACGACCCCTGTCAAATGAAATACTAATATTTATACCGTCCCCATTCACGCTCAAAGTCCACTCGATTGCGCTGGAAGGACATGCAGCGACGGATATTCACGGACATTCGTTGATTGCCACTGATGACAAGGCGGAAGCGGCACTTCGGTGGAAGCTTGATCTGCACATCCTACCGGTCGTGGCCATCCATTACTTGCTTTGGTGAGTCCCCGAGAACACCGATAAGCTTCTCTTTAGTCTCTGATCTTCTATTAAAACAATGCTGCACAGCGTCATCGATCGAACAAACGTTGGCAAGTGAGTGTGGATTGCTCAAGGGCTTTGAGATCCTAGGTCACGCCTCGGTACTCACATCTTTCGGTCTCTCGTTATAAAGTGCGCGCCTCGCTGGTCTCGAGGCCGACCTCAACATGACCGGAACATACGACTACAATATCTTTCTGAGCTCGATCTACATGGCCTTTGTGATATTCAGTCTCCCCTCCAACTACTTATGCAAGATCGTCGGACCGGCCACCTTCATCCCCATCCTCTCACTCCTTTTTGGCCTGTTTTCGCTGGCCATGGCCTTCGTCCAGACCTTCCCCGCTGGTATCGCGATGCGATTTCTCCTTGGAGTTGCTGAAGTAGGCTGCTTTCCAGGTCAGTCCACTGAAGGAATTGGGCAGTTCTTAGATGAGATTGCTGAACGGATTTGATACCTGAAGGTATTGCGTACTATCTCTCGCGATGGTACCGCAAGGACGAGCTGGGCTTCCGTCTGGCCATGTACGTCGTATGCACCCCTCTGGCGGGTGCTTTCGGAGGACTGCTCGCCTCGGGCTTGTTGCGAGTTCCGAGCTTTGGTCCGATCCATACATGGAGGATGAGTGAGTTTCAAGGCTACGACCGAACACTCTCTATCACGGCGTCGAGCTAATTCCGTGCCTTATGCCTTCCCGATAGTCTTCTTTGCTGTACGTCAATTTGGCTCAACAGAACAGAGCCGTCGATCGACAAGCTGATGCGTTTTGCTTCGCCTGAGACTAACAGGAAGGCCTCATGACCGTCGTAATCGCTGCGGGATCTTTCTTCTTCCTCGCTGATCGACCCGAGACGGCCAAGGTCAGTAGTTTCCATTTGAAACGCAATCCAACCTTCGGACACGGCAACTGATGCCTACTCAGTCGATTATGTAGTGGTTGACAGCGGAGGAACAAGCACTCTGCGCCGCTCGGACCAAGAGTGAAAACGTCGGCGCTCTGGTCGTGGTCGACGAACTCAAGAGCAAGGTCTTCGTTGAGGGAATGTTCAATCCGAGTGAGTCTCTGGGAACTTCATGACTGCCTAGGTCAAACAGCTGACCTTAGTTTTTTCTGACGCGAAAGCTTCAATTATCGGAGGACTCCTATTCATGTTCGACAACCTCATCGTCCAAGGGCTCGGGTTCTACCTCCCTTCAATCGTCAAAGAGATCTTCCCCGAGAAGTCGACCGTAGGTCATCAGATCCGAACGGTGCCACCTTACTTGGTCGGAGTTGCGACCGCGGTCTTCTTGCCTTACCTTTCATGGAAGACGAAAAAGCGAGCGCTGTGGATGTCCTTGACGATTCCTGTGATGATCATCGGTGAGTGACGGCGTGTATCACGATCGGAACAAGACCGCATCACTGAACAAGAACTTTTCGATGGCTCAGGTTACACACTCTTCGTCGTCAGCGACAACGCTTCAATCCGCTACGGTGCATGCTTTCTCATCGCCTCGGGCTGCTTCGCCCTCGTCAGCAGTTGCAACACGTGGTCGGCGATCAATACAACCTCCGATACCGCCCGAGCAGGAGCTATTGCCATGACGGTACTGGGGGGCAACATGGGTGGTCTCTTGTCGACATGGACATATCTGCCTCAGTGAGTCCAACGCCAGCGCCCGACTCCTATGCCTCGCACACCCCGGCAGCTGATCACCTCTGCTCATCCATCGTCGAACACTCACACAGATACGTCCCTCATCAACTCCCCGGCAATATCATAAACCTAAGCGTATCATGCCTTCTCTTGATCCTCACCCTCGTACTGTGGGGTTGGCAACATCGCCAAAACGCTGCACGCGACAGGGGTCACATGGACCATGTTCTGGACGGCAAATCGCCGGAGGAGATCGCCATGTTGGGCACACGGCACCCGGGCTTTAGGTACCGCCATTGATTATCAATGAACCATTCTAGCATCTGAAACACGCACGTATAATTTGGGTATCATGCGGAAACAGGCTCAGGCTGGCATAGAGCACAGCGTTGTTCGCCAGAAACTTGGCGTACTCGACTGACATTGAGGCAAACAAAGCGCAATCCTGATAAAAAATTCAGCAGTACGGTAACAGCCTTCTATTCCGGTTCGAGAGTGACGAGGGTACGGGCAGGTATGCATGTGGCTTGTATCGCATGCGGAAAATGGTCTATATTGGTCCACCGTCTTGGGATCGAGGGTATGGCTTGCGCAATATAATATGTGACGGTGGAACACGAGTCGCCAGCTCATAAGAGTGAGGCGATGGAGATGGAAAGGAAGATGGAAGCAATGACGAGAGTTATGGCGTGAAGGGGCATGAAAGTCGACACGGAAGCCGTCCTGAGCACAAACGATGCGAAAGTCAGATCAAGTTCTCTTGCGCAGGGATTCCGGAGGCGGGAAAGTACTCACGACCCACTCTTGACACTGACATTTTCGGAGCCATTGCTTGTGACTTTGACCGTCAATATAGCGACGTTGCCGTCGGTCTTTATGTCGTGATTGATGTTTGTGCTCGAGTCGGCCGGAAGGAACTGGATCAGTTGACTAATTGCCGAAAAGGTGCGGTTCGTCGCAGGCGAGAGGGTGCCGTTGCTCATCGTCGCGTTCCCGACAACTTCGTCTCGGGCCAGGTCGTAGCCGTTGGGCTTGATAAGATGTCCCATCGCCGCAGGGTACTCGACCGAGGCAGCGACGAACCATGCTCCCGAGTTCGCGGTCGGGCCGTTCTGGTTCCAGATTCGTACGTGCGATCCACCGTTGACCGACTCGTGCAGGGTGCCGTAAACGGTATCGAAATAGTTGTATCTCAGAAGCTGGCTTTGATTTTCTGTGCAAGGTGGAATCGCAAGGAAGCATCAGCCCACCGATTGGTCCAAATGCGGGTATGGTCGGGTTCGAGTTCTGGCCCTCCGAGCCAGCGAGGATTTGAATCCCTTTCGGAATCACGACTTACGCCGCCCGTTCCCATCGCCGAGATCCGCCTTCTGCTTGTTTCCGAGAGATATGTTGAGAAACTCGGCGCCATACTGAATCGAAAGGAACCAGTCGTTGAGGCCGGCCTTGGTCATGATGAGGGGATCCGAATCCGCCGAGACGACGACGTTGATCGGTTCACCCAACAAAGTGTTATCAACGGCGTACTGGGGGAATCAACAACAACGAGTCAGCTTACGTTTCTTGCTCGAAACGTTGGTGCGCCAGCGTGGGTGTCTTTTTGGAGCCGAATCTCCCGCCTGTGCGAGGTCCGTAGGAGCTCGGCGATGGTTTTCGCATGCTCGGTCAGGCGCGGCAGGGGCGCCTTGGCCTTGGCCGTGGTGACGATGACGAAGGCAATGCGATGACCGAATTAGGCAACTGTAGACTCACCGTCAGCCATCTACCGCCTCCAGGGGTGACATTGTAGAATGCCGGATGTGGATCAGAAGTCGTCGTTCTGGCGGTAGCGGCCGTATCCGCGGTGCTGTTGGTCGCTGCATCTGGAATCGCCGCGGCGTTAACGACGGTGACCGGTACGATCGTCGCGAGTCCGAGCAGCAGCAGCGCCAAGCGACCAATGGCGGCGAGCGTTGCTAAGCCAGACTGACGCCGAGTTCGACTCGCATCAATGGCTGCAAGCATTGAGGTTAGGTGCTGATGACAGTGTCGCGGGTGATGGCGTGGAGGCGGGGTGTGGAGCCAGGAGGCGAGGGGTTCAGCTCTAGTTGGAAGTGCGCTCGGCTCTCGTGCTGCGGAGGCGCAAACGCGCCGAGCCGAACTCGCTCCCGGGGCCCTGACGCAGCTCCAAACTTCCGCCGCGGGCCCGGCGCCGTGACTTTGATCTCACTGCAATCAGTACGGCCGGCTCATGCGTTGCCACGCCAATACAAAGTTGACTCGGAATCAACTTCTGACAGACTGATAGTGTGGCGCACAATACCGATTGCATTCACGGTGTAGGGCGACAGATCAGAAGAGTGGATATCCACAACGGTCGCCTATTGATATAGGCATAACATGAAACCAAAAAGAGGTAGCATAAACTAGTATGCAGAATTTGCACGCTATCCTTCGAGTAGAAGGAGTGTACAAACACGCACGAAGTTGCAAATACTGATCAAACGACTAATCTTTGATCCGAACCTCTTAGTATGCCGCCCAGGGACCGCCTTTCTTCTTGGGCTTCTTGATGATGGGTCGCTCTTGATGCTTACTCTTGCCAACGACCTTGACCGTCACGACGGCGACTCTCCCATCCCTCGGGACACCGTCGTCGAGATCACGGCCGGAATCCGGCTCTAGGTATTGCACCGATGGAGCTGACGCCGAGAAGTGCCGGCTCGTCCTCGGGGACGCGGTCCCATTTCTTGCCGTTGCATTGCCGACAAGCCGGTTTCGGGCGTCATGGTATCCATTGGGAGAAACTCCAAAATCACCTGATTTCCCTTCCCTGACCATAGAAGCAAGAAAGCAAGTGCCCAAATTCGCCAACGGGCCATATTGACGTCAGTACCGCGGGGCGAGGCGCGGCGTTGGCTAATAGCGGGCCCGAGCTGACGAGCGCAACAAGGGCCGAGAGGAGGGGCATCGCACGTAACCGGCTGTTGAGCGCCATGTCCCTGTCGAATTCAAAGAATTTGATAACCATATGGTGATGCAACTGGTTGTAGTGTAAGAAACTGGCTGAAGGAAAGAAGTGGTAGGAGGGAGAAATGCCTACTCCGAATGACACGATGATGTATAATCGGGTCTAGCGTGAAACGGAGATTGGGCTACTGCGGTACTAAAAGACGATAAAAACGATGCAAAGCAGATACGGATAAAAAGGAAACCCACGATGCCGACGCCTATACTGAAGCAATATAATCGAAACGTGTGTCGGTCGGATACTCTTTACTCGAGACTCGTCCGTACTCGAGCACCAAGCGCAGGAAGTCTGCCGGCCGCATCTTGAGATGGTCAGTGAACCCACTCTTCGAACTTTTGGGCTGTTATTGAAGCGAGGGGAAGGTAGAACTTACAAGCTTGCATGTCCTCGTACCGCCAATACATTTCGGTCCACAGCCGGCCCCGTGTAGCTATCCGCTCCGCCAAGTAATCGTGCGCCCCACGTCCCTCGAGGTCGCCCATAAAGAAGGCCATGATTGGAATGAGGTCGGTATAGTCGATTTTGACAGGAACGTAGCTTTAAAGGAATGAAATCAATCCAATCAGTGCCCGGCCTCTCCGCAGAGACAGGAGTCAAGACACTCACTGCAGCCACGGTTGAATCCGATCGGTAAACCTGTGCGAATCGCAAAGCGAAGGGATCGCCCCGATCATCCGATGAGATCAGTGATCGCCTTCTATATAACGAAAGAGCAAAGCACCGTGTCAGGGCTACTTACCACTCGGGGAAAATCGTACTTTTGAGTACCATGGTGTTGCTCCTCATCAGGCGATGGAACCTCCCACTCCATCCGTTGCCATCCACATCGATCACGTATTTATACTTGTTCTGCTCCTCCGTGTACATAATCTCCTTGAACTCGTTATCTTGGGCCATTTTCTTGCACGCCTCTTCCTGGCATTGGATTGGCCTGCCCGTGAAGGAGAAGTCGAAGTACTTGTTCACAAGCATGGAGATCGACTCGTTTACCATTGTGATGGGTCCTGGACCGTCGTCGGTGTCGGACCGTGCAAGCATGAGCGAGATATTGCCCGTTTGCCGAGTCACTGATGAAAGTATAGGAAATGACCTTAATTCAGCTCAGGACTGTCACGCTTGCTCGTGTCTTGGTATGCATACGTACAGTGCGTCAATCGGAACCGTTGCGAATACTTCGTGGTGTGATCATCGCCGTCCGTCCCTGTCGTCGAGCCCCTCCACAGAACCTTGTTGTGTTCTTTGTGGTACCAAGATGGATCAGGCCCTACGCTCCAGTCGAACTGATCAACTGTCGGAATCAACAGATCGTGGTGCATCGCCATGACGGAGCAAGAAAACACGGGGCGCAGAAGCTCGGGGCTAGGGTACACCCGGAAACTCGATCCATGCAGGGCCTCGTTCGCCGGCCAATCGCAGAATGACATACTCGCGCGATGTTCTTCGATGAAAGACGTGGGCTGCGTCAAGTCGGGGACAAAGTCAATCTTGTCCCATCGACCGGCGGTGCGGATGGCCGATCCGGGCGGGCACGCTTCCATGTAACCGTTGACTTCGCCCGTAATGAGGAGTGCTCTCTCCTCTTCTTCCGGCATGACTGCGGGCAGCGACATGGGACGGAAGAGACATGAGACAGATGAGCAATACCGTTGCCAGGTCATTCCGAGGTCGTGCATTCATTCGACTCAAGACTCACATTCATGGGCGAGCGCATGCTCCACATGGCGTTGGAACGCTTCTCCTCGGACCAAAACCTTGGGCTCGTCTTGACCTGCGTACGAGGAAGAGGTATATAGAGCGAATCAGAAAGCCGGTCCCAGAGGATGTAAGAGCACGGTAGGTTGCTTACCATTGACGGTCATAGTGAGGTCGAAAGGAATGAGTTCCCGGACGTCCCTGAGCATGTCGACGTTAAACCTTAGCATCGGTCCGCGAACCTCGAACGACTTCCCATCCTTTTCGATATCGATGGCGAACCAATTATCGTGGAGAATCGGGCCTTGTTCGTCTTGCATCTCCTTCGCCCTCGCACGTATCGTCTCTCCGCTCAGTGAATGGAAGGGCAAGATGCGTCGGTGAATGGAGTCGTACTCGTCCAAGAGCTGACAGTCGTGCTGGGTCGCCCATTCGAACCACTTGTCAAAGCCCAGAGGAGGGTTCATATCGTATCGTCGCTTGTATTCTTCGACCGCGTCCTCGAGCGTCTTGGACTGCACGGCGACTTTGTGATCCCACTTCTCACGCGCTTCGGCCAAGAGCAGGTGGATCGGGTGGGGCTGATCTTGAGGTATTTTGGACGAGCCCCGTTGTCTAGCCGGGAACATGAGCAGGCCATGGCTGGTTGGGAACTCGAGATTCCGGAACGCTGCGAGCATCAACCCCGGCTTCTGCTCATGATCTCGCTTTGTTATCATCCAAAGAAGCACTGTGATGAGGGTGATCGCGAGCCCGAGCACCGTAGCGATTCTGAACCACTGTGTCGCATGTGATGGTCGCCCAAAATAGTTTCTTGAGCCGGGTTGTCTTGACGTGAGATCAAAAAAGGCGTCGGGGAGGCGTATCCCGAAGCGCGAGCCCCGCCAGGGCCGAGGACGTGGCGCGGCGTAGACCCAGTCGTCCTCTTCGTACTCCGTTTCCGGTGACCTTAGCAGCGGTGCTGCACTGTCCTTCCTATAGGCTCGATCATCATTCGAGACGTGTACGAGTTCGCAGGGGCTCCTGTCCTCCTTTTCGACGGTGATTGCGACCGCATGCGGTGGAGAGGCCGACATCTTGGTGCGAGCCCCGCTACACGCGCCAGACCCCGAAACGCCTCTGTAAATCTCTCTGTACGGTCTTTAAAGCTGCGCGAGCGAACTGTGGGCGGGCGAACGCACCCGAGGCAAGACACGCGACTAGAGCGATGATAAGGGACTGAGAGTTGCTGCGAAGATGGCGTTGGTAATGAGAAGCACGCGTGCAAGGGTGGATGTGGGAGCCAAGAGAAGAGGCATTCGCGTGCGCGAGCCGCCGGAATCTTGAGCGAACGTGCCTCGTCGGCGCAGGTCGGCGGTCACGCCTTGGCGCCGAGCTGTGCTGTCAGGTCCAGCGAGCGGTTACACCGTGTTACCAAGATAACCAACCGGTCACAAATCCGTCACAAATTTGATAAGTCACAAATCCGTAACAAATTTGTTAATGTTATGGAGGGGTCCAACATTTGCTTGTCCGTATTATTATTACTATTATTTCTATCTAATAGATTTCAATAACAACATAATTGTATTAAGGCCTAAAAGTCTTCGGAAAATTCGGAGGAGATGCATTCAAGCACACTGGCTAGGCCAGTAGTGTAGAACTCGTCGACCCTGCAACAGAATCGACCACTAAAACCCCCTTGGGTGGTTTTCCAAAGGCATGAGGCGACCCTTGGACGCCTGGATAGACGCCCGGAGGTCCTCGACAGCCGTTTCGGTGCCACGAGCCCGAGCTCACTGAGGCGTCCGACCAAGGCTTTCGTATCCCCGGAGCGGCCATGATCTGCGTTTGCTTTATGCAACGCAGATCATGGCCTAGTAGAGGAAAGCTCATCGTTAGGTAGGTATAGGAGCCTAGGGATAACCTTAAGGCAGCACCCGCTACTCGGAGAATGAAGAAGTTGCAAATGACGATTTTGCCTCCGAAAACTGATCTACGGCAGTGCCAGTGCAATGGCTGTGGTGCCTTTGTTGGAGGTCGACGAAATTTCGTATGAGAGATTGAGGCGATATGAAACCACTGAAGGTCACCACCTACATACTCTGTGATGATGGAGTAGGTGAAGATCGGTACTTAAGTTCTGGATTTTGAACAAGTTGAGCGCGACCGAAGCTGAGATCTGAGATCCGAGAGGCACGTCTTCAATTGTCATAGTGCAACCGCCTCCTCCCTTCCGCCGCGGCCCCCACTTGCGGTCTGCTCGGGGTTCAACTTACGAAGATGAGCTCCCTACACGGCACAGGGCAGGATACTCGTGCACATGTACGTGGTGAATCGATCGCGTACCAACGCCGACCGAATACAGCTGGTTCAACCGCGGTACACGTCCAGACGACCGCTTCAGGCGACAGCACGTCCTCGTCCAACTACCACGGTCCCCCGCCGTCAAAATTCTCGCGAGACGCTTGGAACAGGAGGGACAGTCGCAGCAGTAGGTCTTCGCAAACTTGATTTGTCGATGGCACAGACCGTCCTCAGGTGCTCAACTAGAACACTACGCTTCTCAGCCACGGCGGATGCCTTCAGTGTCCACGCAACCCGTCGTAGGAATCGCTTCCTGCTGCGTCTTGTCCTCGGCCTCGCAGCTCTATACGCCGTGGGGCACTATCTCAGCTCATGGCAGTACCAACGCCGTGTCGTCATAATGGGACGCAAGAGGAAGACGCTCATGGCAGGCGCCGGCGAATCGCACGTCCTGCCGAAACGGTGGAGGGAAGCTGACGAACGCCCATCCACCACCGGCAGCGAAACTCTGCCCAACTGCAAGAGAGTGATGCTTTTCAAATTTACGAAGTACGCCTCTTCTACTCGGAATACGCGTGAGACTGAAGAACTGCTGACGAACGACAAACTCTGCTAAAGCACCGAGGGGTTGGCGTCCGAGATGTTGGCCTACGTCCGAGCCGGTGTCATTGCCAACAAGTTGGGCTATACCTTGCTTGCGGATGATGTCGAGTGGAACTACGGCTCGTTACGAGGTGAGTATTTATTAGATGTTGACGCTGCAGCGCGGAGAAGGATTTTTGCTCGTTCCATTCTAATCGATCAACTCGATCTTTCTGCCTCTCGACGACTCATACGCGCAGGCTACTTCGTTCCTCGTTCAATTCACTGTCGACCCCCCAGCGACTGGTTCATGACCGAACCTGCGACGGCTTTGGGATCGCGAAGATGGCAAAGCCAGGACCGAATTTGGTTCTCGAGGCAGCACATGAAGCACGCCGATCACTGGATCCGGTAAGCTTCACTCGACCTGTGATTCTGCGCCTTCGCCAATACCAAGAGAAGCTGATATCGTTGGGAAAAAACAGTGAGGAGACTTTGGATCCTGAGGCAATGGACGAGATGCGTAATCGCCAGCTCGGCCCCGTCCTCCCCGAGGGAGAGACCTTGCCCGCCCCATTGGAAGAAGTCTTTGCCGACGCGTCCGCCGTATTGCGTGAGCTTTGGAAACCTCACGAACATCTCGCCACGATGGTGCGAAGGCAAAGGATGGAGCTTGGTCTCGGAGACGGTGCTATCCGGGGGCGCAAAAATTCGCCGATCTGGGGAGGGGCCAAGCGAAGTCCCGAGGAGTCGAGAAACACGGGTCGAGCTGATGCCGAACAGGTCGACGAGGATGTGAGGGATTATGATCAGCAATCAGGTGCTGAAAGGAACGACCGAGGGCCGGTGATCGGTGTGCACGTCCCGCTCTTGGCGGAACGGCTGCCTGTCGCCGAGCTGCGGCTGATTGGCGTGCAAAGGGCACAGACCGATGATCGATTCGGGCTCGTGATGCAAGGCGTCAACGACGCGCTTCGTCGGCTGTCCAAGAACTCGGTCGCGGAACCCTCCTACTCGCGCAACCGTCCCACCTTGTTCCCGAGCAGTGCTAAGGCCCATGTCGTGGTTGTCTCGGGTGAGAAGGACGCGGATGTTCTGGCCAAGCTGGCACAGAGTGATTTGGCACAAAACATGGATATAAAGAGAACCTCGGCCCCTCCTGCGGACGAGTTGAGGCAGTGGAGCGACTTGGTTGATGTCGAGAATGCTAGAAGCGACACGACCAAGATCGTGACCGAGTTTGATCAAAAGACGTTCAACGCGTTGCCCAAGTCGCTGAGGGTGCATCTCACGAAGGTAAGTCTAAAGGTCTACATGGATTAAGATCCAGTCTCGGGCCAGATAATTGAGGGATGCGTGTTGCGGATGCAGTACCTACTCCGCGATCTGACCACGCTCGCGCTCTACGCCGACGCCTTTGTCGTTCACGGTGAGTCGCCAAATGACCTCATCCTTTGCGTTAAACTCAGACCTCCAATGCCGATATTTCTCTGAACAGGTACATCGAGCGTTGGTCGACTTGCGCTCCTGCTCGCTGGGGAGTTTGCCGTTGTAGGTCCTCGTGAGATCTCGGGTCACGGCTTGGGCGGTCGCGTGCGCAGTGTGGACGGGTGGTGGTTCCCGAGCAGCCAGGTCTCGGCACTGTGGGATCAAATCTGACTGCATCGTTTTGATGTCAACTCTATCTATATCCTACATGAGCAAATGATGCCTTCGTAGTGTGCAGTTGCAGCTTGAAACTATGAGCATACCATTTTCTTCATTGAACATCTCACAGCGTAGGTTTCGATATCTGAGACAGTTTTCGGTGAAGGCTCGATCGCCAAAGCTGCCACTTTCGGAATCGCGAGGCTAGCGACGGCGCGGGCAAGAGGATCAGTGTTCGGTTGCTACCCTCTCATCTCAGCCCAGTACAACTGGCACAGCGCTTGTTCGGGAAGGACATTGAAGCCGACTATGGAGCCACAGGCTACATTGGGTCGTCGACCTTCGGCCACCACAGGTGAGCACCCAGTGACTGGCCAGCAGTTGAGCGAGTGGATCATCGTCGCCCGCCCTTGCTGGCACTCATGCTTCCGGCCGCCGCGGACTTCGGCCGAAGCTAACTCGCGATCAGTCGCAATCCTCCGTTCTGCTGACACTGACACTTTGTCTTTTTGGATTTCTACTCTCCCAGTCAATATCTCGCCAGCTCCTCAGCAACACGACCCCATCGGTTTATCGCACAGCTCCGCGCGGTCGTCCTTCTCACTTCACCCGGCCAGCCAGCACGACTCGGCCCGGATTGGGACGGGCGCATTCTCGCAGGGGCAACACCTCCGAAAGGATTCTTTCCCGAGTCCTTTCTCTGATCGACCAGGTGCATCAAGAAGATCGGTCCCGACCTTGTTCGGCAGCTCGCATATCTCGAATGGCGCGGGCGCCAGAGGCTCCACATCGAGCGGGCCTCGGACCCCACACAACCTGAATGCGGATGCGAATGCGAACGCGAGCGCAGTCCCTTCGTACGGCGGCGCACGGAGAGCGTTCTACAACACGAAAAGTAAACCTGGATGGCAACGCACCTTACAACTTGTTCGAGACGTAGTACTGCGACCGATCTACCTCGTCGGGAGAAGGGGTCCCCTCATCCCGATCTTGCTAGTGCTGATCAGCTTCGGCTTGTTCCTGACATATTCGACCTCGCCTTCGTCGCAAACAGTCAAGCTGAGGATGCAAGGCGCGGTTGGACCCTACATACCCCAAAGGGCGGCCGAGGCGATGAGTTGGCGTAATCGAGCTTCGGAAGAGGCCGAAAGCGGAGGGGGCCTCGATGACGAGGAATCGGACTACACACCACCGGGGTCCAAGAAGCCGACGGAGGCTACCAAGGGGCGAAAGGCCAAGCTCCCCAAGGTAAAGAGTACGCTGTCGAGTGCGATCGAACTACCCGCTGCGAGGAAGGATGGACGGTTGTTGCTCAAGGAAGGGGAGGTGCATCCGATCCCGGCGATGATGGCGAGGGCGAAGAAGCAGTGGAAGGAACTAAAGGCGCGACAAAGCAAGACATTCAAGGAGGCAGTTGAAGAGTACGAGAAGCGGTACGGACGCAAGCCGCCAACAGGTTTCGATCGATGGTAAGATCTAGTCATTCCCCATCTCCAGAGATGGTGACACATGATAGCTGACTTGAACGTATTCTCGCGCACAGGTATGCTTTCGCCAAAGCACACAAGGTCGTTCTGATCGACGAGTTCGACTTGATCGACAAGGATATGCTTATGTACCGCGCCTTTGACCCTGCTCATTTCCGCAATCGCGTCAAGTACATACCTACGTACCTCGACATGCTGTGGAACATGACCGTTACCAATGGTGTGATCTCTCGGGCGGGCCAACTCAAAAATCACGACCGAGCGAGAGGAGTCGAGTACTTGGCGTCGAGATTCGCACATTTGCTTCCCGATATGACGATCATGTACAACGGGCATGATGGAGCGAGGATCGCGGTGGCTGCCGAGGAACGGGCTCGACTAGAAGATTTGGCCAAGAAAGGAGAATGTGAGCCGCTGATCCGGTCTCAGTGCGCTGCCCTCCGATCACTTCCGTACTGACGGCAAGAGCCTGTGTGGTTGCTTTTCACAGATGAACCTGATGGAGGAGCCCCTTATCCACCCAAAGAGCTGGGACCTTGGCCTCACCACTCGATGCCCGCCTTTTGCCCGAATGGAACTGCGGTCCGAGGGAAGGATTTCGAATATGGCTGGGCAAGCATGGACTCGACGGGATACGAAATGCCCGACCCCGTTCCCAGATCTATTGGCAGCCTGGTCGATGACTTCAAGCAGTACATGGATGTCTGCGACTCGCCGCAGTATCGACACTTCCACGCGACGACGTCATGGGTCTACACCCACCACCCGACGCCGGTCGTCCCGCTTTTTACCCCCGGAGTGCAAACGACTTTTGGCGATGTGCACTCTCTGATCGTCGAACAACTCGAGCTCGAAGCCAAGCATGATCCGACGTGGGAGGAGAGGCCCTTCTCGACACTACAATGGCGCGGGCAGACGAGTGGACCGCTGTGGGAGAAGACATCGCCGTGGCGCACGACTCAGCGGGCTCGTCTGCACCTCCTGTCGCATCAAGAGTCGGGAACGCGCAACATCACCTTGACGGACGAGGACGACAAGATGCGCGTCGTCGAGGTGCCGAACTTCAAGTTGAATCCGTTGTTCTTGGATGCTGGGATGGTCGGTCCGGCCGTGCAGTGCGTCAAGGAGGATGGGACGTGCGATGAGATGCAGGAAGTTTTCCAAGGGTACGACAGGCGCATCTCGTTTGACCGAGCCGCGCTGTACAAATACGTACTGGGTGAGTGCCACCAACGTCGCGAGCTTTCCTGGCGGTGTTCTTTGCTAACGGACCAAATTCAATCGACAGACATCGATGGGAATAGTTGGTCCGGTCGTTTCCGCCGATTGATGCTGTCCAACGCGGCGGTCGTCAAATCGACAATCTTCCCCGAGTTTTGGACGGACTGGGCCATCCCGTGGCTGCATTTCATCCCTATGCAAGTCGACTACAGCGACATGTGGGATATTCTCGCCTTCTTCCGAGGCGGGATCAACGGCGAAGGCGCGCACGACGCTCTGGGGAAGCAGATTGCCATGGCCGGTAAGGAGTGGGTCAAGACGTGTTACCGGTGGGCCGATTTGGAGGCGTACCAGTTCAGGTTGATGCTCGAGTATGGGAGGTTGTACAATGACGAGATCGAGCAGGGTTCCAAGGACTTTAAGGGTGATACGTGAGTGATTTTTTCACTGGTCTATCGATCTCGACGAACATCAGGAACTGACCACACGAGCCTGTACAGATCGATCGAACCTATATGGACAGGAGAAGTCAAATTGGAGTAGTAGACATCACATTTGTGGTGGCCTCTGGAGCCTGCTCGACGCTGGATAGCGGTGAAAACTCTGGCGCATCGCGGCATCGATGCTAAGAGTGTTGGGCGGGCTCTTTTCTTAGCACACCCATCTTGTATACCACATATTTGTGCATTGCGGTGTCTTTTCTCGTTGCGAATGCACTGCCCCAAAGGGCGTGGATGGCATAAACTCATAGAGAGATCCCGCTCCACCTCCCCTGCCGGCGCGGTGGTGCTCCTCCTGCAGGCGTTATTACCGCCGGAAGAATTCGGACAAATGCACTGCGCCGCCCGCGCCGCCGCAAGTTCCGTCATCGCTCTCCTTTCCACCGCAAACACACCTCCCCCCAAAGTGAGTACTGTCCCACCCGCCCTCATCACAAGAGCGTGTGCAATGCTGATGCTTGCCCTTGGTGCGCCTGCAGTTATTATGATCTCCCCCGTCGCCACCCGCGCCCTCGGCCGTCGTGCCTTCTCGACTTCGCGCTCTGCCGCTACCAAGGTCGCCGTTCTCGGTGCTGCTGGTCAGTATTGACCTAGCATCACTCACTACCGGTGATCACATGTCCTAAGCTCTTGGTCGCATCATGCAGGTGGTATCGGCCAACCGCTGTCGTTGCTGTTGAAGCTGAACCCGCGTGTGACCGAGCTGTCGTTGTATGACATCCGAGGCTGCCCCGGCGTCGCCGCCGACCTGTCGCACGTCAACACCCTTTCCCCCGTGAGTAACCCATGATTGAAATAAGCTCGTCAGGTTGTTCGGTCGGCACCGAGGAGAGTTCTGCGACGATCGGGAGGAGCAGCGACGAGCGCCGGTTGTTTCCCCCCCATCGATCTGCGACGGTGCCGAGTGCCGACCGAGTGCGAGCGGGCCAAGCCGCGGGTGAAGGCATGCTCGCACTCGAGAGGTGCTAAAGAACCCCTCTACGGCGTGGCTTCGTGCATGGTGGGCAAGGGGAACTCTTGGGTCAACTTGGGCTTCTTGCATGTGTTATTTTGTGGTAGCACGGACGGACGGGAAAGGAGCACGGTTTTCACTGGCCCACGCCGATCGAGCGAATGATGACGACAAGCTATCATTGACCCGATCAGACGAATACGTCCAGTACTGACGTTTTACTTTCTTTGCTATCAGGTCGCTGGCTATGCTGCTGAGAACAACGGCCTCGAGAAGGCCCTCACCGGCGCCGAGGTCATCATCATCCCCGCTGGCATGCCCCGCAAGCCCGGAAGTGAGTACTTTAGGGTATTGTTTGCCCCAAAGTACGGAACATGAACTCATTCGTCGCTTGGCCCGCCCAAAAGTGACCCGTGACGATCTCTTCAACACCAACGCCTCGATCGTCCGTGACCTCGCCATCGCCGCCGCCAAGGTCGCGCCCAAGGCCCGCATCGGCATCATTGCCAACCCCGTCAACTCGACCGTCCCCATCGTCGCCGAGGTCTTCAAGAAGGCCGGTGTCTACGACCCCAAGCGGTGAGTTTTCTCGAAGCTGAGCGAACACGGGACGGCGAAATGTGCACGAAGGGAGAAGCAGATGCTCATCCTGCGTGTTCATATTCCGACGCCCGCAGACTCTTCGGTGTTACCACACTTGACATTGTTCGTGCATCGGCCTTTGTCTCCGGCATTGCCGGCACCCAGCCCAAGGACACCAACATCCCCGTCGTCGGTGGTCACTCCGGTGTCACGATCGTCCCCCTCTTCTCGCAAACCGCTGAGGGCAAGAAGATCGTTGAGAAGGGAGGCGAGGAACTCGCTGCTCTTGTCAAGCGCACCCAGTTCGGTGGTGACGAGGTCGTCAAAGCCAAGGACGGTGCCGGATCCGCCACCCTCTCCATGGCTTACGGTCAGTCTTGCCCGAGCGCGGACTGCGACTGATTGACGTATGCTTGCTTGGGAGCTGACAACATTGGCTTTGCCCTGGTTTCTCTTTAAATAGCCGGAGCCGAGTTCACGGATGCCATCCTCCGTGCCCTCGATGGCGAGAAGAACGTCAAGCTCTGCACCTACGTCGAGTCGCCCCTATACGCCAAGGACGGCGTTAACTTCTTCTCGTCGCCCGTCACTCTCAACGTGAGTACTCCTAACGAAGCTGGTGATATAGTACGAGAAGTGACGACTGATCGTGGCTCCTTTGTCCCATCCAGTCCGAGGGTATCGTCGGTGAGATCCACCCCGTCGGCGAGCTTCACGCTTCCGAGGAGGAGTTGCTCAAGGCGTGCCTTCCCGACTTGGCCAAGAATATCAAAGCCGGTGTTGACTTTGGTACGTGATCGACAAGAGTGTCCATATTCATGAGCGTACTTTGCACTAACGACGTGTGTTCTCACGCATGCTTTTGCAGTCGCCAAGAACCCTGGAAACTAGATGTGCGGACGCTTGCCGGTAGAAATATGAGATCGGGTGCCGAATAGGATGGGCCGCATCATCCGGGCCGTTTCCTATCTTGGCCGTAGACCTGCTTCCTTCTTGTATCTGTTCGGGCAGTACGAGACAAACGAAATGAAGAAAACGAAGTTACATAATCGTGCAGCTGTCCGGTGCCGATCGGCGGCATCGTTCCTTACACCCGAGAGGCGCCAATTGCTAGCTTGCGCCTACCGCGCCAACGACGGTGCACGACCGTCGCTAAAGATGGCACGCCCCTGTCTCCCCCCCGGATGTCTTGCCTTCTGCTCACGATATCCTAGTCCCTAAAACTGATCAATTCAACGGTTCGGTAGGGAATGATACCATTTGTTCGAAGAAGAAGCACAAACAGGTGCTTTGTCGGGGATCGACGATCGGCACTTGGGGGCGACGAGGAGACGACGAAATATTCCCACTCTGATTCGATTTGACCCACCGTGCGTTCTGATGGCTTGCAAGTGGGGCCAGTGTTCAGGAGACTGATTTCCTTATGTCACCTGCACAGTGCGTGGTTACAAAGGCAAGGTCTTGGTCCATCTCGCTCTGAACGACACTCCTGCCGGACCCGGACCAGCGACTTTGCATTCCGAGTCGATCCCGCTCTACGCCGGCCCCTACTTTACCCTCTCTTTCTTGGAAAACCCGTCCAATGCCTCTTGCATTGTGAACTTTGTTAAGGCGAATCAATTCTTGCCTGTCATGCTTAGGGAGTCCTGGCCGATACTCATAGTCATATCTTCATGACAAAGGTGGGAAGATCGGGTCCAACTTTCGTGGCTGCAGTAATATTCCCGGTCGAGTCGCTCCTATTCGTGCGTTTTACAACGACGACTGACGCTGGTCAGACCCTTTTCTCTGAACGTAGCTACGTTCCTGTCAGCGTAGATTACACTGACTGATCCCATCATGACCTTCTTCATCAACGATCTCGAAGGCCGGGGCTCGCACGACGACCTGGCCGAGCGAACTGCGGCGAGGGGCAGGCTGTGGACCGAGATGTATCGGCGGTACGAGGATATGCAAGCTTGTGAGTTGTTGGCACTTCGCTCCTTGATCAGTCGAGTTTAAAACACGGAATGTTCAGTAGTCAACAGGAAAGCGCAATATGAAGAGTTCCTTCGATAGGTAAAGGAGCATGCTCGCGCCTCGAAAAAGGAGTTCCGACGGCGGATAGTGGCATGATGCGGTTTGATGATTTGGGGCCGTGAGAAGAAAGTGGATTGGCGATAGCACATTGTTACTGAATTATCTATCAGATTTGAGTATGATGCGCATGCTGTCATATGTCACAGGAATACTAGGTACATTAAGAGACACCTAAGACCCACTTCGGTTCTTCGTTTGCGCAGATTTGGGCCTTGACGGCGCGCTTTGGGGTCACTTGAGGGATGCAGATCAGAAAGGTGGCGAAGCTAGCTCGAGCGCTTTAGTAAACAATTGGGATTTTGTTCCACCAAACTACTGAGTGAAGAAACACAGAACTTATTCGCCGTACTCACTGCTCAGGCAGCTGGGGGAAGATGGCATGTCTCACCTGGTGAGACGGAACGGTAGTTTCGGACCGCGTCGAGGCCGCCGAAGCGCTTGCGCTGTGGGCCTCTACATTCCCAGCCCACCATGTCCGAATCCGGCAGGTGCGCGGTCCTCCTGGTGGAACTAGCCGAATGGAAGAGCTCCCGGATTTATTCGAGGGTTGCAAGCCATGCCGCGTCTCTTGTCAAGTAAAGCTTAACGATGAATTACAAAGCTCGCACCGTAGTGAGAACAGTGCCGGCCACCGGCCTGATATTCCGCCCGGAGAGCCTGAGTTTGGGCCGATCGAGGCTGGTGGTCTGGCCCGGCGCGACCATGCGCAAGCAGCCAAGCCGGCTGGCTAGGGTAGCGCCTCCGCTCACCGCTCTCTTGTTTCCTCCAACTTGTCGCCGACAGCCTTTGCCGTCGCTCCCGGTCTTGTCTCCGCATCACCTCTTGCCATGGCTTCTCAATCTGTTGACGTCCGTGAGTTGCTCTAGTCTTAGCCGGCCGTGATGGTGATGGTTGTCCTGACAATTCGTCTTCTCTGCTGCAGTAATCATCGGGATGGGCCCGACGTAAGCCCCGAACCACTCCGATCGCGAGCCAGCCCGCCCATTATCATGGCGATACTGATGGTCCCTCCCACGATAATGGTTCACAGCGGTCTTGGAGCTGCCAAGCGTCTTCACCAACTTGTACTTCCGCACCCTGATCCTCGGTGTGCCTTACCTAGTCCTCGTACACGCGCTGACTCATTTCGAGTTCCCGCCACGTCTGCTCTCTCCCAACACCGCGCCCGCCTTTTCACTCTCGCAGAAACACTCCAACTTTCTGATTGTCGATGCCGCTTCTGAAGCAGGAGGATTGGCTTCGACCGATACCACCCCCGAGGGCTTCTTGTTTGATGTAGGAGGGTTAGTCTCCACGCCCCCTTCTTTTGGAACGAGCCATCTCGGAGCCTCCCTACGAAAATGAGATTAGGTTCAAGCGTTCTGATTCATTGCAAGTGTTTCTCTGTTTCCTTCAATCATTAGTCACGTCATCTTCTCTCACTACCTGTAAGTAACTCTTCGTTACTTGGACCCTCCCTAGCGACCACGGAAGGCGCTTCTGGCTTACGCGGAAATGGCCGAACGTAGGCTAGAGGTCAGAATGTGCGAGCTTGAACAGTCCAAACTTACCTTCTCGATCAAACGTCCCCTCTTCAGCTACTTTGACGATGTCATCAACGAGGCTTTGCCCAAGTCGGATGATTGGTACGAGCACGAGCGTGTCTCGTACGTTCGCTCAAAGGGCGCTTGGGTCCCCTACCCGTACCAGGTCAGTAACGGGTCCTCATGTTCCGCCTCAGAAGACAACGCACTGAATCAAGCTCTTCCATTCGTCACAGAACAACATTACCATGTTGCCCGTCGAAGAACAGGTCAAGTGCATCGAGGGTATGATCGACGCCGCCGAGGCCCGATCAAGATCTGCCGACAAGCCCAAGACGTTCGACGAGTGGATCATTCGAATGATGGGTGCGTCACAGTTTGTTGGATTGTGCGTGAGATTGGTGAACTGACTCTGAACATTGTGCTGATGATCAGGTGTCGGTTTGGCGGACCTCTTCATGCGACCTTACAACTTCAAGGTCTGGGCCACGCCTACGACAGAGGTGAGGAAGGAACATATGCCGTGAGAGGAACAGCTCACTTAACCATATTTCTTTCATACTTGCAGATGCAATGCGAATGGCTCGGTGAGCGTGTTGCTGCTCCTAGCTTGAGGTTGGTCGTCAGCAACGTTCTCAACAAGAAGACCGCTGGTAATTGGTGAGTGCCCTAGCTTGACTTCAGACGAAAGCCTAACCGATCTAATGGAAACCACTTTCGGACCACTAGGGGTCCTAACGCGACTTTCAAGTTCCCCGCTCGTGACGGTACTGGAGGTATCTGGAAGGCCGTCGCAAAGACGTTGCCTCAAGAGCGCTTCTCCTTCAACAAGACCGTCGTCCGCATCGAAGGCGCAAACAAGATCGCACACCTCTCCGACGGCTCTTCCGTGGCTTACCGCTCGTTGATATCGACCATGCCTTTGGACGAGATGGTTGAACTCGTCGATGGAGCCGAGAACTTGACCAAGACCTCGCGGGAGTTGATCTACTCCTCGACTCACGTCATTGGTGTCGGAGTCCGTGGTGTTCTGCCTCCTCGTATCGGTGACAAGTGCTGGCTCTACTTGTGAGTGACACGCCACAAGGTCATACTGCGAAACTAGATGCTTATGACTCACCCATACGCGCTATAGCCCCGAGCCCGACTCGCCGTTCTATCGTGCGACCGTCTTCTCTAACTACTCGCCTTACAACTGCCCTCAACCCGAAGTCAAGATCAAGACGATTCAGACCGCTGATCCTTCGCTGAGTGGCTCGGTCGACACCAAGTCAGAGCGACCTGGTCCTTGTGAGTCACCCTACCATGCAACACCTCTGCGAGGAACAGTTAACTAATGAATGAACGAACCCCCTTCAGACTGGTCCTTGATGCTCGAGGTGTCCCAATCGTCGCAAAAGCCGGTCGACGAAGAGAACCTGATGAAAGACTGCATCCAAGGCATGATCAATACCGGTCTGCTGCAACCTTCGGACGAGATCGTCTCGACCTACCACCGTAAATTCCACCACGGGTACCCGACCCCCTCCTTGGTTCGTGACGGCCAACTCAAAACGCTCTTGCCCGAACTCAAGGATAAGTACGCCATCTGGTCACGTGGACGCTTCGGCTCGTACAAGTACGAAGTTGCGAACCAGGACCACTCGTTCATGATCGGTGTCGAGGCCGTCGATGGGATCTTGTTCGGTGCACCGGAGATGACGCTCAACGAGCCGGATTGGGTCAACGGGCGAAAGAACGTCGAGAGAAGGTTGTAGAGCATTGAACATCGTGTAAAATTCCGCGTCATGGCGATCCCGTAGCCAATACCCGCTGTTGTTGCCTGGGTCGTTCAGATCACTACTTCTCAGTGTGCTGGTGATGGAGGTTCAAGGGCCCTTCTCGCTTACTTTCCGGTTTCTTTATTTTTGTAGTTGCTTGTCTGTTAATTCCTCTCGTTTTCGAATGTCTTGTTTAGGGTCACCCATAAAAATCACTAATACTGATTTCTTCTAGTCGTCTCCGTTGCTGTGTCGATATGTGGTGTGGCGGCTTGCGTGGATGGAGCACCCTGCCCTCGCGACTCGGCCGAACTCGCCCGCCCCGGCCGGGTCGCTCTCCTAAAGATGGGAAACGGTGATCGACTCGTTTAGGAATCGTCCGGGACGGACTTTGTTTAGCTAATCTGCTATGTCTGGGGGACCTATTGTCAGATTGCCGGATACCGAGGTGAGAGAACTAGGTAATCCTTGGCAAGACTCATGACGCTGTCGGCGCGCTCGCGCAGGACACGGGCTCAGAGTCCGGTTACGTTTCCGAGACCCCAAATGAAGCCAATCTGAGACAGGCGCGAGCGAGAGGCTCTTCGGCCAGCCCGCCAGCCTTTCCAGGATATCCACGAATCACCCTCTGCTCTGTCCACACTCTTTCCCCACTGCTGCGTCTTGACGACGACCGTAGCTATCACTCCTTCCTGGTCAAGGCGTACCCCTTTCTCCGGCTCCCTCGCCGGTCAACTTTATCGAGCTGGCCTCGTTTCGCCCGCAAGCCCCCCTGACGCCGTCGACTTCGATCCCAAGTCCTTGGATCTCGGCGGCAGCAGCAGCAGCAGGACAGCAACATGGAGGCCCGCATGGCTCATTTTCTGGTTTAGGAGGCGGATCACGACAACCACTATCATCCCCCTCTGCTACCTTTGCTTCAAGTAGCACCTTCTCGCCTCATATTCCTTTGGACGGGTCCCCTCGGCGGAGCGGAATGGCTCGCACAGGCCCGCATGGAAGGTCGACATCTATCTCGTCTCCGTGGGCGACACCGAGAGAAGATCCACACATCGAAATTGAACGCAAGGAGGAAAGCGGGCGTCGGTGTAGGCATTTATACTGGAGGGATAGGACCCATGAACGGGCTCCGACCTGGCGAGGAACCCTACGAGACCGTCTCGCTCCTCGTCGTTGCACCCGATACGCCGCTCCTCGGCTCTCCGGGAAGGAGGGTTCGCAACATTGCTCGTTTGGGCTGAGGGAGGGTGCTGTGTTGTCGCCCGAGGTTCTTAATCACCTTGATGCTCGTTTCAATATCGACTTTGCTACTTTTACCGGCCAAGCATCGGTCAGCGGCGCATCTCGTCTTGACCCATGCTGGAGTCCCTCTCCCCGACACTCTGCCCGATCGCATCCATGACTTTATCGAGACCTGGGCCAGTCGGGAGAACGAAGTTTCCAAAGACCTTGTATATACGCCTCATCTCGGTCCTGACTCGGGCGATGATGACTCCACCTGGACGGTCACCACACCCCACGAATTCAATCCAAACGGCCATCTCATCGTCGAACCCGTTTCGACTTTTGGCAAGGCACCTCCAGCACCCCATCCGATCCTGACACTTATCCAACGCGCCGAGCACGAGTGGAACCACAAAGTGCAACGGCAGAGCAGGACCCTGAGGGAGGCCGTGTACGAATATCGGAAGCGGTACCGGAGGAATCCGCCCAAGGGGTTTGATGAATGGTGGGCTTATGCCAAGGCGAAACGGATCGTCCTCACCGACGAGTACGATCAGATCTTCATGGATTTACAGCCGTTCTGGTCACTGTGAGTGGCTATGGGTGATATCTAGCCTGAGCCGGACGTAGACATACTTACATGGATGACTTCTCGCTTGTTCAGGGAGCCACATGACCTAAAGCACCGCGTGCTCGTCATGCAAGAGCGAGAAGAGACTTTTACGATCCAGGTCGAAAACGGCGAGGTGTTTGAGTTGGGCGAGCAAGCACAACTGAAACGAGCCAAGGATTTGGGGGAATTGATTGCAAGGGTGTCGAAGCATGTGCCGAACGTCAACCTGACCTTCACGCGACATGACCAACCGGCTTGCCAGCTGGGTTGGTTCCACAAGGAACGCATGCTTGAGTTGGCCGGTGAAGGCGAACGTGAGTCACTGTCTTTCGAGCGTAGTAAAGCCACGCGGGCTGAGCAAGCTCAACATGATTATACAGACTTTGGACCCTCCGAGTTCATCGCCGAGAGCGACCTCCCGCTTACCAACTGGGCAAACGGGTGTCCCCCCGATTCGCCGCTGCGCAGGATTGAGACCGAGGTCCTCGAAGCTGCTGGTCAGCAGGCCGACAAGGCCACCATCCAGGCCAAGCTTCAAAAGGCGTATGCGACTAAATTGTCGAAGAAGAGGTCGTACATCTCCGACTACTCCTCCGCGCTCGACATTTGCCAGCATCCTGAGATTATGCCCTTGCATGGTTTCACGACCGCGGTCGGCACAAACCCGGGGCCACTCGTTCCTCTCTTCACCTTCGCCAAAACCAAAATCCACTCCGACATTCTCGTCACACCTCTCGAGCAGTATTCGGATACCTACATCGGATATAACCCGGACTGGGAGAAAAAGGAGTACAACAAGCTCATGTGGCGAGGATCGACGACGGGTGCCGAGTTTGCCGTCGGCTATGACTGGAGAAGTTCCCAGCGTGCGCGGTTGCACTTCTTGACGAACGATCTCAAGGGTCAAAATAACATCTTGGTTTCCGAGGAGGAAGGTCCGATCAAGGAAGAGATTATGCAGATGCATAACCTCAACAAGGCGCAATGCGACGTCTCGTTCTCGGGCAGCCCGGTGCAGTGCGACGACGAGACGTGTGCGATCATGAAAGAGGAGATCGAGTTCAGGCCGACGATGGGCTTGACGGATTCGTACAAGTACAAATACGTGTTCGATGTCGATGGCAACGGGGTGAGTTCTGGCTGTCTTGGATCCAGAGCTCCCTCTCACCTACGGAAACTGATCTGTCTCGGATTTCTCATTAACACAGTGGTCCGGTCGCTTCCACCGCTTCATGTCGATGAAAGCGTGCGTCTTCAAATCAACGCTCTTTCCGGAATGGTACGGCGACCGCATCCAACCCTGGGTCCACTATGTCCCCATCAAGGTCGACTACTCGGACCTTTATGACGTCCTCACCTTCTTCCGCGGTGCCCCAGATGGCACCGGAGCGCATGACGAGTTGGGGAGGAAGATCGGTTTGCAGGGGAAGGAATGGTCGAGGGATCATTGGAGGAAGCAGGATATGGCCGCGTACATGTTCCGGTTGACGTTGGAGTGGGCGAGGGTCGTGCATCGCGGGGATGAGAATGTTGATCCGGCGAGTCTGGACTTTTGAGTTCTTCGATTAGAAGTGTGTGATGCTCGTAGTGGTTCTTGCCTTCTCTGTATGAACAATGTAGCCCATCATACCCAATTCCGGATGAGCTGCGTCACAGGACTTTCAGAGCCGCTTATTCATGCAAGTGCGTGTCATTAAATCTCTTTTCGTTTTGCGTTTATGTTATGTGGGCTGCGCCTCTGCATTTCTTGCAGAAAGAAGGACAACATAAATAACGGAGCAGGGGAGCATAGCCCTCGCAAACGATTCGCCCAGACAAGCGAATGTCAATCCTCAAGATCCAAAGCTCCCAGAGTAGGCTCCGCTGTGATCCGGCCAGCCACTACTACCAGAAGCAGTCTGACTCGGAGGTGGGAGGCCAAAGCCACCGCTGATGAATGGGAAGGCCGAGGGCGACAGGTCTGACTGAGATCCAGTCGGAACGAGTCCGAAGGTCGCATTCGAGGAAGGGAAGAAGGGCGGAGCATGGTAGGGTAAGGGGTTGAATGGCATGCTTGAGGGTGGGCAGTAGTTCGAGTGACTTGGGACTACCGGGCCGTTACCGGGAGGAGAAAAAGGTGGAGGAGGGCCGAACAAGCCGGTTGCTGCCACGGATTGAGTCTGGGCCAATGCCGGTGGCGCACCGAGAGGTGAAGGGGCGGCGAACGATCCTTGCCGCTGGAGCAAGGAAGGCGATGAGTGACCACTTTCATTCGATGTCGGAGCCCAGATTGAAGAAGTTGAACTGCCTCCCACGGGTGACTGTGTAGGTGCGTAGGAGGCACCTTGATGAGTCATGTTGGGCAACGCTTCGAACGAACTCCGCGAACCTTGGTGTGGTGGTGGGAGAGCGTGGTGCCCTGCCGGAAGAGGAGAATCACCCGGTGGACGAGCCCAGAGCGATCTCAGATTCATCGAATTCCGCTTTGACGACGCGGCGGAATTGGATGCCGGCGTGCCTATTCGCGGTGAGATACCCGCCGGCGTGCCTATTCGTGGTGAGATACCCGCCGGCGGGGGTGTTCGTGTCCCCGTCATGATGTTGCCCAGGTTCAGTCTTGATCGATAGACGATGTGCCCGTCATCGTCATCGTCGTCATCGTCTTCGTCTGTGAGGTCCTGCATCTCCAATCGATCCGCAGCGGCGATCCTCATCGCCAAATCGACGGGATCATCCTCGGTCGGCTCGGATCCTTCATCCTCTTGTTCGAACAGATCAAGCGAATCCACCCCTCTCGACAACGCCTTGGTTGGGGATGTTTCAGGCATTGGAGCGGCCTCGTCCTCTTCGTCCTCTTCTCCAACTTCATCCTCTATGGTTGTGGCGACGGAGGATTTCGGCGGGGCCAGAACGAAAGCGCCCAATTCAACGATCACCGGGCAAATCTTGGAAATGCTCTCGGAAACATTAGTGTTATGTACAGAGCAGTGTGTGAACGATCATTCAAGCTCACCTCGGACTCGACGATCAGCGCCGCGTCGCTCTGCAAATCGGCAATGCGCATCAGGTGCTCCTCGTTGGGATGCACTTCCTTCCCCACTTTCGAGGCCTCGACAGCCACATCCGTTCCTTTGACATCCTTCATGCCTCTCCGTAGCGGAGCAAAGCCGAGCAAATCGACATCCTCTTCAAACCATACTCTACCATCCGGCGAGCTTGGCACTCCCCCCGTCGGGAACACCAATTTGAGTGAATTGGCGAAATCGGCATACGAAGTCCAGAACGCCGTCAAGGCGTCTTCGAGCGACGTCGAATTCACATGATCCGTTTCCATCGATTGGTCCTGGCTCGAATCGATACGTTGCCCATCGCTTACAGAGCTGCTGCGCTGTGTCGTGTCGGCCTGGGATGCCTGCGCAGCGCTAGCAGCGGCCTTGGCTCGACCGAGCTTAATCTCCTTCGCTCGCAGGCGAGATTCGACTCGGTGGATGTAATCGAGCTGACCTGACAACCATTTGGAAAGCACACGAAGGGCCGGTAGCGCCCGACGGACGACGGCACTGATATTTTGGGCGAGGTTCAACCCAGATTGGGGTACTTGCTTGGTCGTGTCCGCGAGGTAGGCCTCGGCCGTCTCATTTGTGCAGATCCGGAGCAGACTTGTATACATGGACAAGACGTGCAGGAGGATATGCGGTTCGAGATTGATATTGACGGAAGGTGCAGACTCTGCATTCGAGCCTCCGTCGGCCGATCGTTTCGACGGTGTTTTCCAGGGGTTGCTGCTCGATCGATGAACCCGCGCATCCCACAGGGAGCATAAGCCGGTCACCACGATCTTGACAATGGTGTCTGGTGATAGCTCCAGCGATGTGATGGCTTGTTGGAAGAGTTTCTCGGTTTTTGCAGAGAGCGGTGCGACGTCCGATAGTCTGTGAGCGGATACTCTCCTTGCAGTCAGCCTCCTTGTTCTCGATTGTACTCCACCAGCACAAATTGCTCGACCCACCTCTTTTTGGTGAAGAGCAGACCGTGAAGCGCGATGAAAGCAGTGACAAAGTCAGGTCTGGCCTCGCGCCTCGCACTCGGCCGGTCGAACCATCGTGTGACGTCTTTGTTGAAGGCCAACTCGAGGTTGATCCGCGCTGTCGGAAAGGGTATACGCACCGAGAGGGCGCGGAAGTAGTGGTAGATCGAAGAAAGTGTATCGTGGGTATATCCGGATATTACGGCGAGTTGGTTCGATGGATTGCCTGTGCAGGTCGGAAGGAATCGGTCGTTCAGCTGTTTGAACTAGATTCGTATCATTCCGTGGCCAAACAGAAATTCACCATTCTCTGGTATTAGTAGCCTTGCTTGGACGTAGCATGCTGAAGCTCGGGAATAGTTCTTGGGCTTGTTGCGCTCAGAGGCGCCGTCCGAGGTCACCTTGCTCTTGTTGCCTCTCCGCCCGCCACGCTCCTTGGCCTGCGGACCCGAATGCTCGCTGAAAAGCTCGCTGTACCGTGCTAGATCACCAAAGCAGATGAGGGCCTTGTGGACGAGTGGCACGGCCTTTGATCTTGCTCGGCGCTTGTCCTCTTCCGATGTTGGAGGCAAGCCTTCCACAACCTCGACCGGCTCGACAACGACGCCGAGGGCCTTGAACCCTTCGAGGTCATTTGAACTGAGGTCACTGGCAAGTCGACCCAATACTGTGGCAAAGTACTCTTCCTCCTTGGCGAGGAAGGTCCTGAACGAATGCACGAGCTTGCGACGAGCGGTTGGCCCCGGTGGTGGAGGTCCGCCTCGCGCTCCTCCTCCGCCTTTGCGATGGGCCTGGGGCGTTTCGACGAGGGCCTTGTCCATGGCCGAGATACGTGATCGGTAGGCGTTGATGATGGAATGGGATGTCTCGAGCCATAGCAAGTTGAGCGCTTCGAGCAATCGAGCCGAATGACTGGCCGAGGGCGAGACCAGCGAGGTCGTCGAGACGAGGGCTTTCGACGGTCCCGAGACTGGGTTTGAAGACGACGCAGCCAAGAGAGCAGTCGACGAGGACGTTCCTACGGTGCTGGAGAAGAGGACACGCGAATAGGCTTTGCGAACACTGCTCGCGGTGCCAAGCAGGACCCAGGAATTGGAATGTCAGTTCCAAGTCGAGCTGAGACGATGATCCCCCTAGAGAGGCGTCGGCGCATGGGATAAAACTCGCCCCTCTCTCTGGAACTCGACTTCGCGGTCCCATGGGTCTTTGCGTTTGATGGCGGTGCGCAAGTCGAGCGTCAACGCCTTGGCCTCGCTGCGAACCACCCACAATCGAGCTCGAGTCAGTCGATCCCACCCTGCGGCGGGAAGTGCAATACTCACCGGAGTAGACAAGCCACGTTCTGACCACCGATCGAAGGTTTGCTGGATCGCGAAGAGCTCCTGTCATACTCAGATGACTGCTGCGGTGCGACGCGATTACCGAGGTCGGAGCGAGTCGCGACCACGCGGGGAGGAGCGGGGGGGGCTGTTGCTGTTGGTGACCCCGCGGCGGCCATATCGTGTGTATGCACTCGGGCAAACACAAGCACAACTAGGGAGGGTGCCCAGAGGCTAGTGATCAAATAGACCAAGTCACTTGTGTCCCCGTTCACGTCATCAGAGGGATGCTGGCGGTGGTGAGACAGAGCCGGCAGCGCGCGCGATGACGTTCCAGGAGGCAAGCAGCTGCGCGCTCACCAGTAACAACGCACCGAGCGCACCGTTGGCGGTCGGCTGCGGTCGGTCGCACCGGCTCATTCCCGATCGGAGTTGATGCCGCTGAGGTGAGCTCAATTTGGCAGTCGGGCTGAGTTGAGATCCTGATGGCTTCAAGATTGAGACACGACTGTTCACATTTTTGACCTTTCTTTGGTGGCTTTCAGTTGAGTCCCAGGGTTCCTCATTCGATGGAAAGATATCTGTCTTCGCACATTTCCATTAGATATAGATGTCATCTTTTCCAAGGGCATCATACCTTAGATAGATAGATGAGCACCCGGGGGTTATCCTTAGATAATTTTGGATATCTCAGAATTTTCTGTGTCTGGTGCAGGTTCCTGTTGCGCTGCAAGTTGGGCTGACCACCGAGAAAGTCCCTTTTCCGTGCTCGAGAGCATTTGTGCACTGGAATAGGCTCAACTGCCCATTGCTAAGCGGCTATGGGGGCAGCGCTTACCCGGGTCCGAATTCTGCCGAGGTGGCCGGGCGGCCGGGCCCCTCTCTTCATCTCTTTTCCGTAGCGTATTCATTCGTCAAAATATCTCATCCGTCAAAATATTTGCAAAACGTCCATGTCGAAGGAGCTGCTACTAAGCTTATGAGGGAGACCATCTACAAGGATTCTAAGACGGCCCCTGCAAAAATCAAGATATCTGGCAGATATCTTCATCTCAATCTACGATATCTGATCGAGATGGGGAATAAATCAGAGGCAGAGGACGGTTTTCCGAGATAGATATCTAGTATCGGCGAGATCATTCTATCTAATAATGAGGAACCTTGCTGAGTTGACTCAGTTCCACTCTGGACGCCTTCGGCCGAGGGCCGTGCGACGGCGCTCCTTTTTGACTTCGCCTCCGAATCATCGATGCGCGCGCTCGACTGACTCAGGAGCTTCTGGCTCCTTTCGATAACTCTTCGAATCGGCATCGGGGGAGCGGACCATTTCAAGCCCCCAAGTGCCATCCCCAGCTCCACAGCTCTCTGGTTGAATGGGTAGCTCACCAGGCGCCTTAACTGGAGCAGTTGAACGTCCGTCTCGCATGGGTTAAGCACACTCGATCATCCAAGTCGTCGTCGTCATCGTCAGCGTCGCACGAGCGTCCGGGACTCGCACGGGGAAACGCGGCCCATCACGAGTGCGCCACTTCGCCACGTCAGTCGCTTCGCTGTGTGAAACCCTTTCAAGCTTCGGGCACCGGATGATCACACACCACATCCGACCGGGATCCAAACTCGGATTCGTCTCAATTCCGGCCTATGCAAGTCACCAAGTCATCGGTGGGGCAGTGTGGTCGGACCAAAAACTTCCAGCCCAACACCATTTCACCCAACGTCCTGAATGGACCACTACATACCTCAATCATATCTACCCCTGCTGGTCCTTCGACTTCCCCTCCACCACTGGCACGAAACCTGCCCGTTTCACCCGCGCTGGAGAAGTTCCGCTATCGACCGCCACCAGAGCTTACTACGGACGAAGAGGCCATGCCCCAAGCTTTATCTTCAATACGATCACCTCGCAAACGAGTCAAATTTCAATCCGTTGGTGAGGATACCGAGGACAAGAGGCGCAAGTCGCGCACCCGCACGGCAGAGCCTACCGCCACTCCACCTCAACTTCCACCTCCACCTCCACCGACGCTAATCCTGCCCGAGTACGACGAGTTTGGCGAGATCCATACCCGAGCCGCCGCAGACTCATATACAACAAGATCCACACTGCAGCCCTCAAATTCATGAGCCGATTGATCAAGCTTTCGAAGTCGACTTGCCGTCTTCGGTTGAGCTGCCGAGCCAGCTGGCCCGGCAGATCCAGCTGGATCAGCCAGGTATTCAACCCTGCACACGCTCGATCGATGGAAAAGTTTATGAAGATTCTGATCACGACGATGGATATCCGACCAACCACCGCGAAGAGGAGGCGCAAGAAGATCTCTCCAGATTGCTTGAGGACCTCGAAGCCATTGGTAACCTCGAGGCCGATCTCGCCATTAGCGACGACGAAAAGGACGAGCTTAAAACCGCCGCCCCAGTGTCTGCTGCAGAAGAGAACGACGAGCGGTGAGTGGACAAGAAATCCTAGCTGTTGGAGGTTGGTGATGCACAATTGACCGTGACGACCTGGACTATGAGCAGGTTGCACGAGCATCCCCTGGCGAATGCAGGAGGGTCACAGAAATCGGCTCCTAACGCGCTCACCACCGAAGCAAATCCCATTGCCTCAATCATTGAACATCGAGACGAGAGCCAAAATTATGCAGGGTCATTTTCGACGTTTCCTCGCATGGCTGGCACCGACCATCTCGATCCCGTATCGTCCCCGTCTCGGACTCTTCGAGCACTCTCGAGCGATGCAATCAAAGACACGGTCCAGAGACCGTCAGTCGAGCCTCGCACACTTCTGGGCCCGAGAACGAACTCCCCAGCACCTCCCAGACCGAATCTCAGACCTTCCCAAGCAAGAAATGGAAGAACCTCGCTCGACTACCTCATGGCCAAGAACACACCCGTCCCCGAACGACCGACCCACCGCCTCGTGCCGCTAACCCCTGAAGGCCTTACGACTCACCTCACACGCATGCTCGATAGCTATCGCGGCGAAACGGCGGCCACGAAAGCACTCATCGAGAGTCACCAGATGATCATCGATGAACAAAATGATGAGATCGTGCGATTGCGAGGAAAATTCACGCGATTACAAGTGACGGAACGACAGTGCGAAAATTTGGCGAGTAGGGTTGAGGTACTTGAGGAGATTCGGAGGGGCTTGTTGGACATGCTCGAGGACAAGGAGAATGAGTGTCAGGCTCTTCGGGGTAAGCTAGAATCGCACAGGGAGAAGCTTGGGTCCGGTAAAGAGAAGGACGCCGGATAGTGGGTACCGGATAGTCGAGCAGTCCTGCATCTCGGAATTTGTCGAGCGCCGCCGTCGTCCGCGGACTTGGTCAGCCACGTTCGTTGGGCACCACCAACTACTAGCGGGCCCGGAAGCCTCTACTATTACGTCGATTCCATCGGAGCCGACATAGGAAAGGGCTGTGCAACGGGCAAGTATTGCGGTGATATTGCGGCGATACCAAACAGAACCAGTACATAATTCATGATTCTGAAGTTTCCATGGTTCCGACGCCCGTGCCGTGTTTGAAATGCCACGGCGAAGTCGGTCAAAGAATTGACCGAACACTGAGCGCTGAATAGGACCGTGTGTTCGTGCGGCAACGGCGAAACTGCTTTTTAAGTCTGTCTGCACAGCAAAGTTAACCCAAATCGCTCGAAGATGTTGCTTACTAGGAGCACTACAGTGCTTGGAGCTAGTGGTGTTTTACAAGCTGTGTAAGACAGACCACGGTAATTTCTAGCCGACGGCACGGCCCCGGCAACAACTGGGCAGGATCAATCGTCCGTCGTCTCGTCGTGAAAAACAGGCCAACGGTCGACCGACAACCGTGCGCTTGAGCCGGGCGGCCATTGGAAAAAGGTCCCCTCCCCCCACAAAGCGGGGGAGCGGGGCAATTTGGTTCTCAGGCTTCTCTCTCTCGTTCCCCCTCATCCTCCCGCACTCACCAGCTACTTCACTCTTTGACCCTACCCTTTTTTACAACCAAAAATGGGAAACCCTGCCAATCCTTTGCCCACGGACGGAGTTGTGGGTCGTTTGACCGCCAAGCAGGAGAAGGATCTCAAGGTCAGTCATCGGTCGGCGTCGTCACTTTGTCGACGAGCGTCATACCCACATGCGGGGGCTGACCCCGGCCTTCACTGCCTCTCGTATTCGTATCGAGTACAGGCCGCATGGGGCGAGTTCCTCGAATTGGTCGACAACGCGCCCACAGAAGGTAATGGCAAGACCACCTCTGTCGAAGTCAACACCGACAAGGGCAGTCAACCCAAGGTCAGTTCAAAGTCTAGACTCGACTCGAGCCTCAGCGCAGATGCCAGCAGTAGGGTCGCGCCGGCTGGTGGGCGAGTGGACGCCCTCTGCGCTCCCGAGGTCGCCGCTCCGTGACGCCGAGCTCGCGCGCTGACGGGTTCCCCACTTGCGCACAATTTCGATCCAGGGCGATGACGCCAAGGCTGCTGCTCGTATTGAACAAGAACGTGCGGATGCTACTGCAGCTTTCCAAGAGTGTGAGTACCCTCATCTTATGAAACGTTGCGGAACTGTAGTGGGACATGCGCGGCGACCTCTGGCTTACGGCCAGGCCGGCTTAAGCGAGTTGTCGGCAACTAGCTTGGCTATGCCCAAAGAACCTATATGATAGCGGCGATTCGGTGACATGTGGGAAATACTGATAACCCGACATCCTGCTATTCCCTAGATGGGAGTCGTCGATTTGTCGCCTCGTTTTGGCGATTGGTGAGTCCCGTTCGCCTAGTGAGGGTTAGCGACGGTCATACAGGGCTCGTGCTGACATGTAGCGCGTCCATCAGATTGCCATGGATGACCCCGATGGAATTATGCTCCGCTTCTTGCGAGCACGAAAATGGTCCGGGTCTGCCGGTGTCGCCATGCTGTGCGCGTGCATCAAATGGCGAATGGGTAAGTCGGACTTGCTGAGCACAGCCTTCGAGGCCATCGCCAAGTCGGATTGCTGAACGGTGCGGTTGCGCTCTTACCAGGTGGTGACGTTGAGAAGATTTTCGAAAAAGGCGAAGAAGGCATGAAGGACGCCGAAGGTTTCATCATGCAGATGGTCAGTGTTCACAGCAGTGCCCACCTAAGCTCCCTTGTACACCTTGCTAAGCCAAATTCTCTGCCTACTTCGCACAGGAAACTGGAAAGACCTATACGCAAGGTACCGATCGCTACGGCCGACCGGTCGTCTACATCCACGTCGCCAAGCATCGCACGTTCGACCAGTCGCCCAAGGCCTTGGAAGATTTCGTCGTGTTCCAGATGGAGTCCGTTCGTTGCCTCTTCTCACCCCCCGTCGACAAGATCGTCATGGTCTTCGATATGACCGGTTTCGGTATCCGTAACATGGATTGGCGATGCATCCTCTTCATTGTGAAGTGCTTGGAAGCCTACTACCCCGAATCCCTCAACGTCATGCTCATCCACAATGGTAGGTGCTGGGGTTTCCGTGTCAGCGTGAGTTCAAAGACCGACCCTTCGGGCTGCATTCCTTTTACACAGCTCCATGGGTCTTCCAAGGTATCTGGAAGGTGCTCGGTCCCATGCTCGACCCCGTTGTGCGTGCCAAGATCGACTTCACCAAATCGACCGACGACTTGGTCGTGCACATCCCGCGCAACCACTTGGTCAAGGAGCTCGGCGGGTCCTCAGCCTGGGCATGGAAGTACCCTCCCATCAAGCCGGGCGAGAACGCGGCACAGCAGGACAAGGAGGGGCGAAAGAAGTTGCAGGCAGAGCGCGACGACTTGATCGGGCAATACACCGAACTGACGCGCCAATGGATCAAGTCCGACGACCCCAACATTGCCAAGCAGCGTCGCCTCCTCATGCTCAAGATGAGGGCGCAGTACTTTGTCCTCGACCCTTACATCCGTGGTCGTGGCGCTTACGTGAGTGCTTGTCATCCTCGACCAGTGCTTGTGAAAATCGCGTCTGACCCTAGTCGCTTGGTCCTCTCCTCAGCACCGACATGGCAACATTGTCGGCAACGGCCTGGTCACGTTCGATTACCCCGCCTCCTCCGGCGACAACGAAGGCGAGTGGGAGACGGCGGGCTACGAGACGTGCAGGGAACAGTGCCAGCTCGAGGCGACCCAACTTGAAGCCGAGCTCAAGGCTGCCGGTGTCAGCGTTGGCGGTGGTGGTGGAGGTGGCAAGCGCCCCAAGCAATCGCGTCGCAAGAGTCGCCAAGACTCGAGCGATGATGACGAGTGAACATGAACAACACCAACATTCAGGACTTCTGTATATCCCTTTCGCTGTGATCTCATTCCCCTCTACTCTGCCATGCCCCTGCCATGTGTTCTCTTCGGTCCGGATTGGGAGGGTATAGTCAGCTCATCAATTACGGGTGTGATGGGTATGATTCTCCTATGCCTACTACCCTTAAGGAACTTTTTTTCCATGTACTGTGATTCCATGTGACACGTCTTCATAGTTTTCACCCGCCGACGGAAGGAATCGGACCACTTGCCGAGGCCCCGCCCGAAAAAGGTGATCGGCGCCAGTCAGGGGCTTGTGAGCGGCTTGCTTGGCGCCAAATTGATGCAAGTTAGGCGAGAGTGGAAAAGGGTGCGGTCATTCTGGGGCTGGGCGGAAGAGTGTGGCACCACGATCAGTAGGTACAGTCGGTACTTAGGGGTCTAGCATCAATGTGCTCGATCGTCAAATGCCCTTGCCCTCGCCGACAAATTACGATTGGGCGGTGTGGGGAACCTCGTCCGCACGGAGACTGTAGTCGCTCTCACGCGGATTTCAGAGGTCGCCGATTCGCCGCCGGTGGTGGCGTCGAAGGCCCGTCGCAGGCTCTGCACGGGCGTGCTGGGATGCCGGGTATACTTGTTTGAGGTCGGAAAAAAATGAGGTGGAAAAAGAAAAAGTAACAACTGATTTAAAGATGTCGAAACACGGCTTGCCGAGGTGGCGAGGGGTGGACAAATTTTTTGTCGAGCGGAGTTATTTTGCGCCGCCTCGATCGCAAATCCGGCTGCCACTCGCCCTGCTCGCCGCGACCCCACTTGCCCCCGTACCGCTCGCTCCCACAAAGACGCTATCACCCTCTTCGCCTCTACCGCCCCCCCCCCCTTCCCTTGCCAGTACCACTTCCATTGCCAACATGTCGGTCCAGATCTTGACGCCGTACAATGCGAACCAGATGGAGGTGCTGTCCGCAATCGTCGATGCCATCATGCACGAGTGCGACGAAAACGAGCTGCTCTCGGTCGTGCCCGAGTCGTTTACGAGCGAGCAGCGGGAGCATGTGCGCTTCCTCGCTCGAGCAAAGTACAGCGCTGTAAGTGGCTGTAGTGGTGTGAGGTCCTCGAGTTCGGTAACGTCGGGATCATCGAATTGACACTGCTTCCTTACCCCCGTCTCCTCGTGCCCCTGCTGTCGTGGCTGCTGCTGTCAACCGGCTACTTGCTGTCCCTTGACGCTCCACGCATTCGGTGCAACCCTTCCCTCGCGCTTGGCCCGGCCCCTGGTGGCCAAACAGTTGCCCGGCGCCGTCCCAGCCTTGGCTCACCAAATCGCCATCTCGCTCTCCAAAACCAACATCGATTCCATGGGCCTCGTCTTGACTTTGCTTTCAACCCGTGCTGGAACGCTCGTGTTGACCGGTCACACGGGCTTTTTCGTCAATTTGTCCGTCGAGCAACGCGAGCAGATTCTCAAGAATTGGGGATCGTCTAGCCTCGCGTTGATGCGCCGAGTGTACCGAGGATTCGCTTGTAAGTTGCTCACACTTCACCCCGGGTGATCAGTGAAGTTCTTCCTACTTCTGAGTTTTGGGGCCCTCGAAATTTTGTCTCTGCAGCGGTCGCACTGTATGTCGCCTACACCAACTTTGATCAAATCGCGCTCGCTACCGGCTTCCCGGCGCTCGGCGAGCCCAACCGGTTCGCCGACAAGAACCGACTCCGCAACCACTATGCCTTCGTTTTTGAGAACATCAGCGTACCGTACCAGTACATCGACACCGATATTCTAGTCGTCGGTTCCGGCGCGGGTGGTGGCGTCGTCTCGTCCGAGTTGGCCAAGAAGGGATGGAAGGTGCTCGTTGTCGAGAAGGGCCCGTATGTCCGACCTGAAGATATGTCGGGCAAGCCGAGGGACGGTTTTGAGCAGCTGTATGAAGGTGCAGGCATGATCGCGACCGAGGATGGTGCGATGAATGTCCTGGCTGGATCTACGTTCGGGGGTGGAACGACTGGTGAGCGCCTTCACAGAGTTACCGAGATGAGACGAGTGACGACTGACCCGGTGTATGTGTTTGCGTGCAACAGTCAACTGGTCTGCATCGCTCCGACCCCAACACTACCTGCGTGAGCAATGGGCGTCGATGCACGGCTTGGACTACTTCCTGTCGTCTGATTTCGCAGACTCGGTTGAGTACATCTGCAACAAGATGGGCGTCTCGGCGGAGCACCTCAAGCACAACAAACCCAACTCGTTGATGGTTGATGCTTCGCTCAGGCTTGGTTACCCATGTGCCACCATCCCTGTAAGCACACTCGTCTTAAACGGGTTGCAGATTGGACGCTTATCGGACCTCCCCTTCACAATTGCCAGCAAAACACCGGCGGCTCAGCTCACCCGTGTGGTACCTGCGGTTTCGGCTGCGTCTACGGCGAGAAGCAGTCCGGCCCCGTTTGCTGGCTCAAATCGGCTGCTCAGGACGGTGCCAAGTTCATGATCGAGACGACCGTCGAGCGTCTGCTCTTCGCGCCGACCCCCAACTCGCCGCCCCCGACCGTTTCGAACCTCCACGACTTTTACCCCAGCGCGACGAGGCGCCACTGCATTGGTGCGCTCGTCAAGGACGCCAAGGGACAGAGTGCCATCATCCGTGCTAAGCAAGCCGTCGTTGTTTCGGCAGGCTCGATCAACTCGCCCGCAGTGTTGATGCGCTCCGGTCTCAAGAATCCTCGCATCGGTCGCAACCTGCGCTTGCACCCGACGACGTATGTCACCGGTTTCTTCGACGAGGACGTCAACCCTTGGGACGGTGCGATCATGACTGCCGTCTCGACTGTGCACGAGAACTGGGATGGCACGCATCACGGTGTCAAGATCGAGGTCATCCAATCCTTCCCCGGTGGTCGCGCCGCTTCGTTTCAACCCTGGGCCGGATCGACGGAGCACAAGAAGGCCCTGGTGCAGTTCGCCAAGTCGTCGACCCTCATCGCCATTTGCCGTGATCGAGGCTCGGGCCGCATCTTCCTCGACGAGCTGGACAAGCCTCGGTTCGACTACGTCTTGGACCCTTACGATGCCCAAGGACTGCTACGAGGTATCGTCGCCATGGCCGAGATGCACCTCGTTGCTGGAGCGAACCGCATCGTCACGACGCAGTCCCTCGTCGAGGACTATGTCCCCGCTCCGGGCCACAAGGGTCTTTCTGACCCCGCTTGGAAGGCCTGGGTCGCCAAGGTGCAAAAAGCAGGTGTCAAGCCGACCTTGTGCGGTGTCGGATCCGCCCACCAAATGGGCTCGAACCAGATGGGGACCAAGCCGACGAACTCGGTCGTCGATCCTCGTGCGCGC
Source organism: Microbotryum scabiosae (assembly GCA_022702605.1). Taxonomy (NCBI): domain Eukaryota; kingdom Fungi; phylum Basidiomycota; class Microbotryomycetes; order Microbotryales; family Microbotryaceae; genus Microbotryum; species Microbotryum scabiosae. The sequence continues at coordinate 10,790 of JAHWDV010000014.1, read as the reverse complement.
GTGTGGGGCACCCACTCGCTCTACATCGCCGATGCGTCCATTTTCCCTACTGCTTCGGGAGTGAATCCTATGATTACGAACTTGTCATTGTCGCACTCGGTCTCGCGTTTCATCGACGAGGATCTGCGTGAGAAGCTCGCGCTCCCGATAGACGCGAGGTTGTAGACGTGTCGGACCTGCTGTGGCATACTGTGCCTTCCCTGCCCTTTCCTGATGACCCTCTTTCTTTCGATCTCCACCATTTGTGGTATTTCCTTGTGCTCTACCCGTGTTGCTCCTTATCTCTTCTCTTTCTCCCCAACATACATAGTCTGAAATTTCGAAAATGAGGTGGTGGATATCTCATCGTCTAGCGTGCCTCCTCCCGAAGGAGTCTCTTACGCCATAGCACAACACTTCAATAGCCAGCCGACGGACTACAACATGCTGTGAGTTTCTACCTATCTCCGCCGACCCGTCGTCCTCGCACCCGTCATCTTGTCCCTCTTAGCTCGTCTGCATCAACAAGAACAAAAGACAAACATCAGCATATGCCCTCTTCCAAAAGACCACGATCCAACGAGCAAGAGCACCCACCTCAGCGCCCTATCCCTCTCAGCCTCCTTTTTATCCATCTCATCCAACGTCAAAATCTCAACACTCGGCCCAAAATCCTTCGTCTCGTTCCAATCCCTCCACACCCCCTCCAAAGGTCTCGGACCACGTCGTCTCGGAACCCCGGCTTCTTCATCCCCAATCAAGCCCATTTGAAGACAGTCCTTTTTGAGGCGGTACAGTTCTTCGTGGATTGCTGTAGCGATGAGAGGCGAGGCCGAAGAGGGGAGGGAAATGTCGCGAACTAGGACGGAGGCGAAGAGTTCGGGCGTGAGGGAGGACGAGAGGTCCCATTCGATGCGGTCGACGAGGTGCAGGGTCCCGACCATGACGTTGAGCTGTGAAACGATACACGGAATTTGAGGAATCAGACGTCATCGTTTCCTGCCTGAAATTTGGATTTTATTGCTCACATGCAAGATGACGCGAAGATCCTTCTCAATTTCGGCGAGTTCTTCCTCGGCTGCACGGACGGGGATCTCGGCGACGCCCATCTGCTCGCCGCACTGATCCTTGATCTGCCTCGCGATTTCGGATGCGCACGATGGCGGGACGTCGAGGTCGTCGCAGAATATCCGCGCGAATGATTCGGGCGTGATGAGTTTTTCTGCGGGCGCAGGGTAGAGGGGTGAGCTGGAGGCGAGGCTTGAAGAAGTGCTCCGGCAGAGATGCCTCGGCTTACCGTTGATGTTCCATACGAACGAGTCCCTGATCCTGAAGGTGTCGACCTCGAGATCAATTTGTATCGGCACGAATACGGCCTGTTGGTCCGCTTGGTCTTCCAACTGATCCTCCGAGCTGGAAGCGTGAAGGTCATTCAGGTGAGTCGCGAAATGTGGTTGCACCGGGATGGATACTCACAATGCGCCATGGCGTGTCCTCTTGGCGGGTTGGACGATGACCAAGTTGCCCGGGGGCAGTGTGCCGAGGTACGACTTGCCATCCCCCCACACGACAGGCTTGGCGTTGGTGGTCGAGGTCGTTGCGCCCGCGGTGTTGTTGCCCGTCGTCGACGCGACGCTGCCTGCGCCCGCTGCATCCGGTCCGACCGAATTGGCGCGCAGGAGATCGTTGCTCGAGCTCGAAGCCATCAGTGAAGGTCGACTGCTGACCGAGGCGGTGAGGTCGAACCCGGTCATCTCGGCATAGTTGATAGGGGCCCTCGTTCTTTTGCCGAGCACGATCCCGGCCAGAGGAGGGGAGACGGCGCGCGATGAGGAGCTCGGGTGGTGGCCGTTGCTGCCGTTGCCGTTCTGGTTCGACGTGGCCGCGGCAGAGGGTTGCATCAGGGAGCTGGTGCCGAGTCGCATGCGGGCGGGGTAGGTGGTGTAGAGTGCTTGGCGGGTGCCGTACTCGTGCGGGTTCGCAAGCGGCGTCAAGGGCGGGACAGCCGCTGCGGAGGATGACAACGTGAACCGCGGGGGCAGCACAGGCCGTTTTGACAATTGGGGCGTCGAGATGGGTGGTTGTGACATGGTGGGCTGGGTCGTGGGTGGGCTTGAATGGGCTAGGTAGTGCAGTGCGAACTGATAGTCGGAGGCGGTGGGTCGTACGGCGCGCGTGCAATCGGGGGTGAAACAGGTGTAGGTCACTCCCACGGATGAGGTTCAGGTTCTAAGGTTCGTACGCGCACAGCCGAGCAAAGAGCAAATCCGTACTAGACGCGAGCAAGAAGCGGGGTGCAGAAGTGCGACTAGGCGGAGAGTCAAAGCCCAACCAAGCGCGTCCCCGCCCAAAGCTGCCAAGTCACGCGTCGAAGCTAGCACAGTCGACCGGCCTGCCCCGGGCAAATTGTAAATGTTGACCAGCAATGAGACAGCAGTGGTGATTCCCAATTGCATTCAAACAGCTGTTCATCTGGCATGACGATGTAATCCAACCAAATAAACCAAGAACACCGGGAATACTGAGCCCACATAAGCATGATAGTTGCAAAAAGAACATGAAGCCCCGGGCGGCGGAAACAGGTCAGTGTACCACAAGGATTGCACACAAGTTCACAGGAGATCAAAAAGATGGAGCCTTACCAACACATTCACAGCAAAAAGAAATGGAGACACAGGGGCTTGAACCCTGGACCTCTCGCAAGTACTCAATGATGCAAAGCGAGCGATCTACCACTGATCTATACCCCCTCTGGTGGGAGGAATCAGAAGAAGTTGGCAGTACTAATCTCTACATCACACACACCTTCATTTCATACAAAAAAAAAAAATTCATACAAAAAAATATCGTGCATGCTGGGTAGCATCTCCTTTAGTTCCGTAGGGGGTTTTCTCGTCTTGCAAATTAGCGATGAGTTTCATACAAAAAATATATATATCTGCTTGTCGTCATTACTTAGAACCACTTATTAGCTCTTTTTGTAGCGGTCCCAGCCAACCCGAAGGATTGCAATTTATGAGCCCCGGTAAAACAAAAAAAAATAACCCCAGCCCTTCCTCGACGCCCTCGTGCGGCGCGGGATCGCGCTCGACCTGCAGAAGGTGTGGCCTGAAGTTTATAGGGAAATGAGGGGGGGGTACCCCCATATTGGGATTAACTATGGGGTTAGGTCGAGTGAGCCAAGAGCCACATGATTGTGAATGAGGTCCCAATGCGCGCGGGGCCGCGCGGAGCCAAGCACAAGCAAGGAGTGAGACGCCCGAGACTTTTGATCTCATCGCGGCTCCGCGCGGAGCCAGGACCGTTTCACATTATTGATCGGAAGAAATCAGATTAGGATCGCAATACCATTTATCATTTCATAAAATTAACTCTCTTTGGAAAACTGATTGGGATCGCAATACCATCTATTGATTGGAAGAAAGCGGATTAGGCCCGAAATAACATTTGTCATTCAATAAAATCAACTCTTTTGGAATACTGATTTGGATCGCAATACCATTGATTAAGATTGCAAAACCAATTCTCATTTCAACTCTCTTTGGAAAGCTGATTAGAATTGCAATACCATTTGTCATTTCACAAAATCAAAAGGCAAAGATGGTCAAGCACGCACTCAGGGGTGAACAAGAAACCAAAACAAGGAAAGTGCAATCAACCATGTCACAGAGATGGACTTGAGGACCGATATCAACTCCAAAACTCATCCAGCATTTGCTGTGATTGGTCATGGTAGAAAGGACGAAGTAGTTCAGCATAGTTCCCTTGTTCCCAAGCTTCCTCAAGTTCCGCCAAGCTGTGGATTAGCAACACCAGTTAGCGGAGACAACCTTGGAGGGAACTGGAAGAAAGGACTGACTTGGCTACCAGTTGACTGTCAGGGATCATGGGTAGGAGCGGTGTGGTGGAAATTCGGTTCTTGCCGCCCGTGACAGCAAAGGCAGGGCAAAGGCAGGTCGACCCGAATAGATGAAGAACCCCTGTGGTGCTCGAGTGATGGGTGCTGCTGACCTGGGAGAACATGCGACTCCCAATGTAGTAACGTTCGGAAAACGAGCTGAACAGCTGATTGACTTGTTTGTGCTGAATGTTCTGGCACTGAAGCTGCAGGTCGCGGCTGTGTCGAAACATCAAGAACCCGGGTTACAAGGGCGTTCCCAAAAGGTTAGGGCCTTTTTCCACGTGTCTTAACCCTTTTGAAATACTCTCTGTAGGAGGGTACAACGGAGCAACAACAATAAGATTACAGGACCCAAGTGTATAGGATTGACATTGGACACTCTACATTAGTTGCTGCTATGAAAATACCTTCTGATCAGACTCCAGCTCATACCCCACCCATTGCTGAGCTGGCAAGGGGTGCTCTGCCCAGGCCCAGGGCCACTGACTGAGATTTTGGTGGTCTGGGCCCCAGTAAAGTGTAAAGTGTTTCCTGACTTTCACATTGGAGCAGATCCTCTGTAGCTCATGTAGTACAACAGTTATGACCGTTTGAAAGCCATGGTACTATATACCAGTATATGCTCTAAGTAGTGATCACATTTAAAAAGATGTTGTATGTACTACATTACAATTCACCCCTATCAGGTGCAAGGAGATATAAAGTGAGACTTATGTCTTGACACTTGTAAGACACCAACTCCTCTTGCTTCCTGGTTGAGCCCTCTTGGGGGTGAACTCAGTGTTGAAAGAGGGAGGCCTCCTCCTGCTGCTTCTTTCCCTTCTACTCTTCACATCACCACTGCCAGCTGCCTAGCTGAGCATCCCTACCTGACCACCCCAGCAAGAGCGTCTGCCCTGCCTATCTCAGCCATCCAGCATGGCCCTACAGGGCACATACCACCACACCAAGGGAGACTTCCCCCTGGATGCCAACCTCAGAGGCTCTCCTGACCTGGATGCCATCTTCTTCACAATACCTCCCAGCAAGCTTGGCAGATACATTGGAAAGCGCAACATGGTGTCATTGGTGGGTCATGCACCTGCTATGAGGGATGCACAATATGATGACTATGTCTACATTGCTGATGGAGGTGAGTGAACTACAGGCTTGGCATTTTTAAGGTTGTGAGGCCCAGAGCTGACTTGGTGACCCTTGATGCTGTTGTGTTCCCAGGCTTTGTCCTTCGCATCCATCCTTCACACAAGGACGGACTTTTCAAGCTCTTGAGGCAAACCCGCCCTCTCAACAAGGCCACCCATGAAGGACATCCTGTTGTTCTCACAACCAAGGCACTCAAAGTGTCTGTCTTTGAGCTCCAACACCTGCTCAGGCAACTCAGAGTTCAATTTGTCCGCCTGGGTGCCTATGGGATGAAGTCACCCTTATCCCTGAATTGCATTCCCGGAGGAAATTACATTTATCCCAACTACGGCATCAAATCATTCCATGCCGAGCACAACTTCTTTGACATTGGTACCAACATTGGGGGCAACTTCATTCCTCTGTTCTACCTCAAACCGGAACCTCCTGATACCCAGCCACGCAAGACACCCAACCACCCAGTCCACTTCTATCCTGGCCAAACATACCCAATGTTTGGTCCACTGGGTGGAGGTTATGGGTCTGTTCAAGCAACTTACACATGGTTCAACCCCCTCGATCCCAGACGGAAGGTTGTGGCCAGCTTCAAGCTCTATCCCCGATTTGTCCATGCCATCAAGACACACCCTATCTATGGCCACGCTCCCACAGGCAAGACCGGGGCCCGACACCGAGAGGCCAGCATGAGGCAAGCTCGGCTTGACTTCCTTGAGCAAGACTCAGAACTTTGGGGAGGATATTGAATTGAAGGCACATTTGAATTCACGGATCTGCACAACGTCCTTCACTTCCTTGACTCGATCAAGTGGGAACCCTTTTTATTGGAGACATGGATTGGGAAAGGGCGACTGTCTGTCAAGCTTGTCAAAATTGATGACTGGGCCAAGAATGTGGAGTGGGCACTTGATCAAGCACAAGCCATTGGTGTTTTCACTGGACACGGGGCCAAACAGCTCACCATCATTGAGAAGACGATCATTAAAGATCTTGGCCACTTCTTTGGCTACAACAATGGTCGCCACAAACTCACTGCACACAACAAATATGCATGGTACATCCCAACTCCTCGAATCATACCAAGTGACCTGTGGTGGTTGCAGGAGGTTGTTGATGGGGTCAAGGAGCCTTTACCAACTACAAGAACCTGGAACACAAACCACATCACCGTCTATGCAGTGTGCCGGGAAATGTGGGACGACCTTCAACTGAGGGAGAAGATACCATGTGCTGGATGCAAGAAATTGAACACCTACAACCTCTCCTGTGATGCCAAGGTCAATCGCTTCCGGGTTGTCTGCAACAGGTCTGAGTGTGGTGTGGTTCTCACCCGAATCCCATTTGTGCTCTATTTTGCAAAACTCCTTGAAGCAAGTTTATAGGGAAATGAGGGGGGGGTACCCCCATATTGGGATTAACTATGGGGTTAGGTTGAGTGAGCCAAGAGCCACATGATTGTGAATGAGGTCCCAATGTCCGCGGCCCCGCGCGGAGCCAGGACCGTTTCACATTATTGATCGGAAGAAATCAGATTAGGATCGCAATACCATTTATCATTTCATAAAATTAACTCTCTTTGGAAAGCTGATTAGGATCGCAATACCATTTGTCATTTCACAAGATCAAAAGGCACGCACTCTAAGCATGATGGTGCCACTGCCGTACCAAGTCCGGAAAAACAGGGGGTTTTGCTCGAAATGGTGCACGGCTCCGCGCGGCGCCGTGTCAAAAGTCAGGAAAAAACGCAGATTTGGCTCGAAATGGTGCACGGCTCCGCGCGGCGCCGTACCAAGTTTATAGGGAAATGAGGGGGGGGTACCCCCATATTGGGATTAACTATGGGGTTAGGTTGAGTGAGCCAAGAGCCACATGATTGTGAATGAGGTCCCAATGTCCGCGGCCCCGCGCGGAGCCAGGACCGTTTCACATTATTGATCGGAAGAAATCAGATTAGGATCGCAATACCATTTATCATTTCATAAAATTAACTCTCTTTGGAAAGCTGATTAGGATCGCAATACCATTTGTCATTTCACAAGATCAAAAGGCACGCACTCTAAGCATGATGGTGCCACTGCCGTACCAAGTCCGGAAAAACAGGGGGTTTTGCTCGAAATGGTGCACGGCTCCGCGCGGCGCCGTGTCAAAAGTCAGGAAAAAACGCAGATTTGGCTCGAAATGGTGCACGGCTCCGCGCGGCGCCGTACCAAGTCAGGAAAAACAGGGGGTTTTGCTCGAAATGGTGCACGGCTCCGCGCGGCGCCGTGTCAAAAGTCAGGCAAAACGCAAATTTGGCTCGAAATGGTGCACGGCTCCGCGCGGCGCCGTGTCAAAAGTCAGGAAAAAACGCAGATTTGGCTCGAAATGGTGCACGGCGCCGCGCGGCGCCGTACCAAGTCAGGAAAAACAGGGGGTTTTGCTCGAAATGGTGCACGGCTCCGCGCGGCGCCGTGTCAAAAGTCAGGCAAAACGCAAATTTGGCTCGAAATGGTGCACGGCTCCGCGCGGCGCCGTGTCAAAAGTCAGGAAAAAACGCAGATTTGGCTCGAAATGGTGCACGGCTCCGCGCGGCGCCGTGTCAAAAGTCAGGAAAAAACGCAGATTTGGCTCGAAATGGTGCACGGCTCCGCGCGGCGCCGTACCAAGTCAGGAAAAACAGGGGGTTTTGCTCGAAATGGTGCACGGCTCCGCGCGGCGCCGTGTCAAAAGTCAGGAAAAAACGCAGATTTGGCTCGAAATGGTGCACGGCGCCGCGCGGCGCCGTACCAAGTCAGGAAAAACAGGGGGTTTTGCTCGAAATGGTGCACGGCTCCGCGCGGCGCCGTGTCAAAAGTCAGGCAAAACGCAAATTTGGCTCGAAATGGTGCACGGCTCCGCGCGGCGCCGTGTCAAAAGTCAGGCAAAAACGCAGATTTGGCTCGAAATGGTGCACGGCTCCGCGCGGCGCCGTGTCAAAAGTCAGGCAAAACGCAAATTTGGCTCGAAATGGTGCACGGCTCCGCGCGGCGCCGTGTCAAAAGTCAGGAAAAAACGCAGATTTGGCTCGAAATGGTGCACGGCTCCGCGCGGCGCCGTACCAAGTCAGGAAAAACAGGGGGTTTTGCTCGAAATGGTGCACGGCTCCGCGCGGCGCCGTGTCAAAAGTCAGGCAAAACGCAAATTTGGCTCGAAATGGTGCACGGCTCCGCGCGGCGCCGTGTCAAAAGTCAGGAAAAAACGCAGATTTGGCTCGAAATGGTGCACGGCGCCGCGCGGCGCCGTACCAAGTCAGGAAAAACAGGGGGTTTTGCTCGAAATGGTGCACGGCTCCGCGCGGCGCCGTGTCAAAAGTCAGGCAAAACGCAAATTTGGCTCGAAATGGTGCACGGCTCCGCGCGGCGCCGTGTCAAAAGTCAGGAAAAAACGCAGATTTGGCTCGAAATGGTGCACGGCTCCGCGCGGCGCCGTGTCAAAAGTCAGGAAAAACAGGGGGTTTGGCTCGAAAGGGTGCACGGCTCCGCGCGGCGCCGTGTCAAAAGTCAGGCAAAACGCAAATTTGGCTCGAAATGGTGCACGGCTCCGCGCGGCGCCGTGTCAAAAGTCAGGAAAAAACGCAGATTTGGCTCGAAATGGTGCACGGCGCCGCGCGGCGCCGTACCAAGTCAGGAAAAACAGGGGGTTTTGCTCGAAATGGTGCACGGCTCCGCGCGGCGCCGTGTCAAAAGTCAGGCAAAACGCAAATTTGGCTCGAAATGGTGCACGGCTCCGCGCGGCGCCGTGTCAAAAGTCAGGCAAAAACGCAGATTTGGCTCGAAAATGGTGCACGGCTCCGCGCGGCGCCGTACCAAGTCAGGAAAAACAGGGGGTTTGGCTCGAAAGGGTGCACGGCTCCGCGCGGCGCCGTGTCAAAAGTCAGGCAAAACGCAAATTTGGCTCGAAATGGTGCACGGCTCCGCGCGGCGCCGTGTCAAAAGTCAGGCAAAAACGCAGATTTGGCTCGAAATGGTGCACGGCTCCGCGCGGCGCCGTACCAAGTCAGTAAAAACAGGGGGTTTTGCTCGAAATGGTGCACGGCTCCGCGCGGCGCCGTGTCAAAAGTCAGGCAAAACGCAAATTTGGCTCGAAATGGTGCACGGCTCCGCGCGGCGCCGTGTCAAAAGTCAGGCAAAACGCAAATTTGGCTCGAAATGGTGCACGGCTCCGCGCGGCGCCGTGTCAAAAGTCAGGCAAAAACGCAGATTTGGCTCGAAAATGGTGCACGGCTCCGCGCGGCGCCGTACCAAGTCAGGAAAAACAGGGGGTTTGGCTCGAAAGGGTGCACGGCTCCGCGCGGCGCCGTGTCAAAAGTCAGGCAAAACGCAAATTTGGCTCGAAATGGTGCACGGCTCCGCGCGGCGCCGTGTCAAAAGTCAGGCAAAAACGCAGATTTGGCTCGAAATGGTGCACGGCTCCGCGCGGCGCCGTACCAAGTCAGGAAAAACAGGGGGTTTTGCTCGAAATGGTGCACGGCTCCGCGCGGCGCCGTGTCAAAAGTCTGGAAAAAACGCAGATTTGGCTCGAAAGGGTGCACGGCTCCGCGCGATGCCGTGTCAAAAGTCAGGCAAAAACGCAGATTTGGCTCGAAATGGTGCACGGCTCCGCGCGGCGCCGTACCAAGTCAGGAAAAACAGGGGGTTTTGCTCGAAATGGTGCACGGCTCCGCGCGGCGCCGTGTCAAAAGTCTGGAAAAAACGCAGATTTGGCTCGAAAGGGTGCACGGCTCCGCGCGATGCCGTGTCAAAAGTCAGGCAAAACGCAAATTTGGCTCGAAATGGTGCACGGCTCCGCGCGGCGCCGTGTCAAAAGTCAGGAAAAAACGCAGATTTGGCTCGAAATGGTGCACGGCTCCGCGCGGCGCCGTACCAAGTCAGGAAAAACAGGGGGTTTGGCTCGAAAGGGTGCACGGCTCCGCGCGATGCCGTGTCAAAAGTCTGGAAAAAACGCAGATTTGGCTCGAAAGGGTGCACGGCTCCGCGCGGCGCCATATCAGAAGGTTTATAGGGTAATGAGGGGGGGGTACCCCCATGTTAGGATTAATTATGGGGGTTAGGTCCAGTGACCAAGAGCCACATTGCTGTGAATGAGGTCCCAATGTCCGCGGCCCCGGGCGGAGCCGAGCACCAGCAAAGAGGGAGACCCCCGAGACTCTTGATCTCATCGCGGCTCCGCGCGGGGCCGTGACCATTTCACACTATTGATTGGAAGCAATCTGATTTGGATTGCAAAACCATTTATCATTTCATAAAATTCACTCTCTTTGGAAACCTGATTAGGATCGCAATACCATTTCTTATTTAAGAAAATCAACTCTCTTTGGAAAACTGATTAGGATCGCAATACCCATAAAATCAACTCTCTTTGGAAAACTGATTAGGGCCGCTATACCATCTATTGATTGGAAGAAAACTGATTAGGATCGAAATAACATTTGTCATTCAATAAAATCAACTCTTTTTGGAATACTGATTCGGATCGCGATACCATTTGATTAGGATTGCAAAACCAATTCTCATTTCAACTCTCTTTGGAAAGCTGATTAGGATCGCAATACCATTTGTCATTTCACAAAATCAAAAGGCAAAGACAGTCAAGCACGCACTCAGGGGTGAACAAGAAACCAAAACAAGGAAAGTGCAATCAACCATGTCACAGAGATGGACTTGAGGACCGATATCAACTCCAAAACTCATCCAGCATTTGCTGTGATTGGTCATGGTAGAGAGTTAGGGTTAGGGTTAGGGTTAGGGTTAGG